>CM057454.1:965225000-966725000 GCA_016271365.2 Neoceratodus forsteri | reverse complement strand
GTGTTTCCTCTGGATGTCATAAACATTTATGATTTCCCTCAAGCAACTATAGCTATAATTAATTAGATAAATAGAAGAATCCTTGATCAAGGCTGATTCTACTCTGTAATTAGCTTCTGGCCTTCCAAGTAACACCTTGTATCTAAAACCTGTGTGTGTGTGTGTGATCTCATAAGCTGTTTCAGTATTTCTCAAGACAGACAGTCCATAACCCATTTTTATATTACAAAAAATAATACAGTGATCAGAACCAGCTCTCTAAGTGTCACACAGGCCAGTGGGGCACAGGACCCAAGTCAGCATGGATTCACAGCAGGAAGATCATGTCAGACAAATCTAATTGATTTCTTTGACTGGGTGACCAAAGTAGTAGACCAGGGAGGGGCTGTGGACATGGCCTACCAAGACTTTAGCAAGGCATTTGACACAGTCCTGCACAAAAGATTAATAAACAAATTAGCCAGCCTGGGAGTGGGTCCCAGGGTGGTAGCCTGGGTAAAACACTGGCTGGACAACAGGACACAGCAGGGTAATAGTAAATGGAGTCCACAGTGAAGAAAGGGGGTTACTAATGGGGTACCGCAGGGTTCAGTACTGGGGCCAGTCCTTTTTAATGTCTTTATAAGTGACATTGCAGAGGGACTGGAAGGGAAAGTATGTCTCTTTGCAGATGGCACAAAGATCTGCAACAGGGTTGATACACAAGGTGGGGTGGAAAGGATGAAAAGGGATTTGGCAAAGCTGGAGGAATGGTCAAATGTATGGCAGCTTAGATTCAATGCAAAGAAGTGCAAGCAAATGCACCTGGGAAACAAAAACCCAGGGGAAGAGTACACAATGGGGGGTGAGATACTGACAACAACAAAAATGGAAAGGGACCTGGGGGTAGTCATATCAGATGACCTAAAATGGGCCAGCAATGTGAGAAGGCAGTAAGGAGGGCTGGGGGGATACTGGGATGCATAGGGAGATGCATCACCAGTAGAAAACAGGAAGCTGTTGGTCCTCTGTACAGACAGTTGGTAAGATCACATCTGGAGTACTGTGTACTGTTCTGGAGACCCCATCTCCACAAAGACATAGACAGGGTGGATGCTATCCAGAGGAGGGCAACCAAAATGGTGCAGGGTCTGCACAAGAAGACATATGAAGAAAGACTAAAGGAGCTTAAGATATATAGCCTCGAGGAAGGGGGGGTATTGATAGAAACTTTCAAATACCTCAAGGGAATCAACAACGTCCAAGGGGGGGTGTGGCTAACCAGCAACTGAGATGTCATCTTAATTCTAGAGTTCCTCAGCTCCGGAGCCAAGAACCCGTCCAAACTGTATGTATGGCAGAATCCCAACTGCTTATTCGTACTCTACCAAATGCGAGAAGTACTTGTCCAACACTGGGTTGAATTTTGGGGGAATTATAAACTCGGGCATCTTTACAGTTGATTGAAAAAACTTGGCCTCTCAGTTCTAGCTAGGCCGCATGGCGCATGCTGCACAAGGAGGAGAGGAACCCTCCATCAGAGAAATGTTCTCCTCGATAATTACCAGCATTGATGCCTTAGCCTTAGCTGCCAATACGACTGTGGTATCCATCCAAAAAATAGATGCCAGAATCGAGTGTACAGAGTGAAAACACATTGCTCAAGAGGACATCCAGCAAGGGCACTGTGCCACTCTATGAGAGCAGGCTGCACAAATTCGGCAACTGCAGGACAAACTGGAGGACCTGGAGAACAGGAGCCGCCATAACAACTTGCGGCTCCTAGGGTTCCCAGAGGGCTGCGAAGGTAGACAAATGCTACCTTTTCTACAGCAAGCAATTCCAGAAATTCTCAAACTTCCCCCAGGCACTAAAATCACAATAGAACGAGCTCACCACTCGCTACAATCCAAACCTGCACAAGGGGAGAGGCCTCGACCCATTACTGCCCGCATCTTAAACTACGTGGAAAAAGCAGCTATTCAAGTGACAGCCAGGGAGTTGGGTCAGCTACGATGGAAAGATCAAAAAATCATGCTTTTGCAAGACTACTCTGCCGAGCTAGCAACTAAGAGCAAGGCCTTTGTGGAGGCCAGCCGAACGCTACACTCTCTACAGATCCCTTTCTCGCTACGTTACCCTGCCATTTTGCAGATCATGATTAACGGCACACCACATGAATTCAGTACCCCGATGCTGCTTTGGATTTATAGAAGAAAAAATGCCCAAAGCCCAAGCTCTCTTACCTACTCGAGGCCCGAACAAGCTCCAGAATGTCGACCCTCAGAGCAAGGGGGGTACTACCCCCGCTTTGAAACCTCTCCTTTCATCTACTGAACAAGACTTCCGTAATCTGAAAATCCAGAAGAGATCACCAAAATCTCCTCATACTAAACAAGATCATCCACAGGACCAAGGTCACCCTCTGGAGAAGACAGACCAGAACACTCCTCTCCTTGACACAGAGGAGCCGGAATACATCAGCACGTATTTTCTCCACAATCGCTACTCTTTACTACGCGATCTCCCCGATGCAAATCCCCAAGAAGACATGATCATCACTCCCACTTTGCCCGACTCTGAGACACCTGGGGAGCCGCCTGACTTATAGGCTGCTGCCACAGATGCCTCGTTCCTGCTGCAGGACTCAGACTGGCCCACCGAGGCTTCTAGCGCTACTACAGGCCGCAGCCCAGAAAGTCGTTCTGAGGATCCACTCCAGTCTCCCCCCAAAGAGCATCCGGGATGATGTGCTGAACTATCAGATAAGTACAAGTATCTGCACAGGATGGGGATACCCAGATAAAAACTGCTATTGACTCTGGGCAAGCCCTGTCCTACAGACCTACTTCCCCTATAGCCAAATTACCTGGCGATCTGAACACTAGCTCCTCTATGCATCTCTAGACTTATCCTACTAAATGTTGTTGTTAGGGTTGGACTTTTGTTTTGCTAAGGTTAAAATGTTACTGTTATTTCTGCTGCACAGTTTAAATGTTGACGCATTTTATAACCCTGGGGGAATTTTTGATACCAGGTCTATCTCTGCAGTGAAGTGTATAGGAGACAATGGTTAACCCACCCCCCAAGTGATTTCCCAATTACCTGAGCTTGTATCTTATGCCCCTATGGCCCTAATGATGTTTCCTTTGGACCACTGCACCTGCACTAGCTGCACCCTCATATTTTGGGTGCAAGGGATTATGGGCCGCCAGGTCCCCGTGTGGCTCCAGACAGTGGCTCTACCAACTGCCCACTTTAGCCTCATAATAATGCAACTTTTATTCAAAACCCACCAGTTGGGAGAAATAGGGGCAAGTCCCCAATGCTCCCACCTTTTTCTCTTCCACACCTTTCAGAAGAGATCGGACATACCATTGGCTGGGGCTCCAGCCGGTTAAGTCCCATCTCCAGTCTCACAGCTGTTCTTCTTTTTCTTTTTTCTTTTGGTTAATATAAATACATAGAATTTTAGATTAGCGTACAGATATACATATCTTCTGGTATTTTAGGCCGTATACAACTGACAAGTGTTTCAGGGTCCCCAAGACACCCAGTCAGTAACCTCCTGGAAGGTAATATTTTAACTTCCAGTGCCATTTTCAGGTTTCAAAAGGGAACAGACTTTCTATTCCCCTTGAGGCAAGTTCCTGGCCCCCTGTCTATAATAGCTGACTGGTAACAGACATATCCCTTAACAGCAGAATGGCCGACATAGTTTTTCACACCTGGAATGTTCGTGGGTTAAATTTCCAGATTAAACGGAAGGAAATATTGACCCACCTGAAATGCCTTCAGTCAAAGGTAGCTTTTTAACAAGAGACTAAATTTACTGGGCTCAATCACACCTTCATGAAAAAAGATTGGGTGGGACAACAGGTGCATTCCTATGCCCATTCCAGGAAACATGGGGTCCTCATCCTTATGCACAAGTCTCTGCCGTGGACTCTTAATAAGTCACTCTCGGGCCCGGATGGCAGGTGGGTAATGGCGACCTATGTGGGGCCGATTACCCTTTGCAATCTTTATGCCCCCAATGAAGACACCCTACAATTTTTCCATAAGATGTCAGAAGGACTATTGGAATTTAATCCCCCAGACTGTCCCCTTCCCATCAGTGGTGATTTCAACCTAACATTACTCCCTTCCCTGGATAGGAATGACGGAAGCAAAGAATCCCATCTTACGAGTGCTAAAGCTCTACAACAGCTCATTGCAGACCAGGGTCTCACCGATATTTGGAGACTGTTCCACCCCAGGACCAGAGATTATACCTTCCATTCAGACCCACATGCCTCATACAGCAGGCTAGATTTCTGGCTTACCTTGCCCACTCTCACCACAAAAACTCTCGATGTCGCCATCCTCCCACGTATCATATCAGACCACACCCCAGTCCAGCTCATGACCCACTGGGACTCTGTAGCCCCCCTCCCAAACACTGGAGACTAGACCCCCTTCTAATTAGGGACCCAGATTTTGTCCCCTGGGCCAGAAACGAGGCATCCCTTTTTCTTGCTGAAAACCCCACCCTAGATACATCAGCGGGTAATACATGGGAAGCCTTCAAGGCTACTATGCGAGGTAACATTATGGGTTTTGCTGCCGCCAAATGCAGAGAGAGGGAAAACCAACTGGCTGACCTTGAGCAGAAACTAACCACAGCTGAGCTCGCTTTCAAGGCAATGTCTTCCCCTTCCATTCATGCCCCACTGGGCAGAACTATCTTAGGCCTCAGATTTGCCATCAACCAGCTTCTCAACAAAAAGGCCGAGGTGGCTATCCTTCGCCTTCGCCACACATTTTGGGAGGGTGGAGACAAGGCCGGGAAAGTGTTGGCTTACCAGCTGCATAAGCAGCAAGCCAGTAGGTATATCTCTGGGCTGAAAGACAAACAAGGAACCCTGGACACTTCCCCTGAGGCTATTAATACCACCATGACCTCTTACTACAGACCTCTCTATTCCTCATCCCATTCTGAACTGAATAAAGACACCAAACCCTTTTTAGATGCTTTGGGACTCCCCACGCTAAACTTACTCTTGAACTTCCTATTTCCTGTACTGAAGTAGACTCAGCCATTCAGGGTCTCAAACTGGGGAAATCACCAAGTAATGATGGCTTTTCTGCAGATTTTGCCAGGCTTTAGCCCCAGTTATTTCCCCTCTTATGACTGAAGTCTTTCAGGAGATTGAGCTTAAAGACATTCTTCCACCCTCCATGCATGAGGCTACCATAGTAGTCATCCCCAAAAAGGGTAAGGACACCACCAACCCGGGAAGTTACCGCCCAATCTCGCTTATTAACATTGACAGTAAACTGCACGCCAAAATCCTGGCAACCAGACTAGGCCTGATACTCCCTGAACTCATACATCCTTCACAGGTGGGCTTTATCCCTGGGTGACATAGTTCGGACCACTTGCGTACCCTAATGAGTCTAATGCAACTTTCAAAAACCCTTTCCACTCCAGCAGCGACTGTAGCAGTGGACTTTGAGAAAGCATTCGACTCTGTGGAATGGGACTACTTATATCTAGTCCTAGAACATTTTGGGATGGGTGAAAAATGTATTTCAAGGATACAAGCCCAATATGCCTCCCCTACAGCCAGAGTTAATACAAACTCAGTCTTGTCTTCTCCTTTCCAGCTGGAATGAAGAACAAGACAAGACTGTCCCCTCTCTCCTCTTTTGTTTGTTTTGGCGGTGGAACCTTTGGCTAGCGCTATATGGAATCATCCGAACATTAAAGGCCTCTCAGTTGGAAATGCAACATATACAACCTTGATGTACACTGATGATCTCCTTCTCCCATTGGTAGACGCCCACAGCTTCCTACCCCCCTGCTCCATCTCTTAGAGAGCTTTACCATCTTTTCGGGATTCAAGTTGAATCAGATCAAGACCGAATTACTCACCCTAAATGCCCTCTGTACATCACAGATGGTGACCTCTGCTGGTCTCCTCTGGGCTCCTAAGGGGATCACCTATTTTGAAATCCTGCTGACCCCATCTTTAGATACAATCTGGCAAGCCAATATACAGCCCATTCTTTCTTCCATGAAGGTAGAATTCAATAGATGGACACTCCTTAACCTTATCCTGGCTGGGAAAATTGCAGCAATAAAAATGGTCTCAGCCCCCAAACTTTTTTACCTACTTATGCATCTCCCTATTCCCCTCCCCAAACATTGGTTCTCACCCATTGATAAGCTGATTGGAGATATTCTTTGGAATGGCATTAAACCCAGGTACAGCCGCACCAAGCTTAGGGCCCCTTGGGAACAGGGAGGCTGGAATCTCCCCTAGATCAAAGGATACCGGCGGGCCTTTCTCCTAGCCCAAACTACTAAATGGTTCCAACTCCCTTCCCCCCCCTTTCTCCACAATGGCTCCATATTGAACTAGATGTCACAAAATATGTTCATCCCGCCTCTCTTTTGTTACCAGTTAATAGCAATAAATATATGTCTGATAGCAGTCCGCGCCCAAGAGAGTCTCTAATCACAGTTGTGGTCTCTAGAGCCAATTGGTTTACCACTCATCAGAAGATAAAAATGGACCCTCTTCCACTCTCATACACTCCGCTCTGGGGAAACCCAACCATTACGATAGGAGGAGTTTTGGTTTACTGGGAGTGCTGGGCTAAACTAGGCATCAACACACTAGGAGACATAATGGACCCTTCCCACAAGGGGCTTCACACATTTGTGTCCCTTCAGAGAACATGGAACATCCCTCGGTCAGACTTCTGGAGATATCTCCACTCAGAGATGCAGTATATCACCTCCTCAGACCGCCTATAACTTTCAATGCTCCCTCAGCTATACACCTCTGGCTGCAACACCTGAAGAGCCTGGCAGGTTGATTATACACCCTGATCAGGGATGCCTTACCTTCTCCATCCAAAGCAGCTAAGCAAAAATGGGAAACAATGCTAAATCTCCCTATCTTTTCTATGGCCTGGGATCAGGCCTGGAAGAACACTCATAACTGGTTCAGAGATGCTAGATCTCGCCTAATTCAGAATAAAATTGCTCACTCATACTACAAAACCCCAGTGGTTCTTCATAAAGCCAAACTTTCAGATTCAGATCAATGTTGGAGATGCCAAGGACCGGAGGGAGACTTACTGCACATATTATGGTCATGCCCACGGATCCAACCTCTATGGCAAGAGATTCAGAAAGTAGCCTCTGATGTGTTAACCCACCAAATTCCCCTCAGCCCACTCTTCTTTCTCTTGGGAATCACCAGTGCCTTTCCTAGGCTACATCCATCGAAATGTAGGTGGCTTGCTCTGCTGTTTTTACAAACCAAGAGAGCGCTGCTCAGTAAATGGAGATCCACACAAATTCCCACAGTGGGAGAGATATTAGCCTTTCTTTCCACTCTGGCCAAATTAGACAGAATTTCTCATCTTCAAGCATACCAGATTCCTGCATTCAGATGCTGCTGGGCCCCATATCTCAGTTATCTTTATCCCCAGACAGGAATCAGATGAACCAGCCTGGTTCCTATTGGCTTACCCCTGAATATCTTACATGGGGTTAGATTGGTGTTTGCAAACACCAACTAGGGGCCAATCCCCCCCTCACTTAGACTTATCAGATCTTAGCCCCAGACCTTTGCCTATGTATACTTATGTTTGTTTTTAATGCTACTGTTCATATATAGTAACAAAAAATCGTCTTGTTTTCCTACTTATTAGTAGAAATGTAATCTAAGTAAGACCTAGAATCCTTGGTATGCTTTTCTCTGTGTTCCAGGTTTCGGAGACCAGTTGCAAAACACACATACACTAGCGGCTCATCCTTTTTCCCGAAGCCTTGTCATGACAGCGACCTGACCAGATTCCTTATAGAGCTTTGGTCAAGTGTGCCTATGTTCAGCAAGAATCTCGAATAGACTTCCTTTATGGTGAGTACCAAAAAGGGTCAGGTACCCGGAGTGTTTTGCAGTCATTCACAAGGTATCCCTTTCCAATTATTAGCACCACCACATATACTTGTCTGATTTCACCCCCCATATTAGGGACAACTGTCAGAGTGCACAAGCCTTAGGTCCTTATTACTCGGCAGATGTGATGTATGTAACTTTTATGCTGTTTGTTTCACCTGTACACACAAATATCAGTATCTGTAACCAGTGGATTCTTGCATTCACCCTTTACTGACTTTAAATATTTCTGTACACTGTCAGAAAATGTGTAGGCCTGGATTTTATTGATGTACACTAAGTAATACCTGTTTTTTTTTCTCTGAAAATAAAATAAAATGTTACAACAAAAAACAAAGTCCAAGAGGGTAGCATTTTTCAGAAAGAGATGTGCAAGAATAAGGGGGCACAATTTGAAGATAGAGGGGGGACAGCTCAGAGGTAATGGGAGGAAGTATTTCTTCACAGATAGGGTAGTAGATGCATGGAACAGCCTTCCTGAGGAGGTCGTAGAGTCAAAAACAGTGGGGGAATTCAAGAATGCATGGGACAGACATAAGGCAATTCTAGTGGGGGTAGGAGGAAGTAGGCTGTTGGTTAGTTAGGATCTGCAGCTTATCCGTTAGGTAGGGAAATGGGCAGACTAGTTGGGCCAAGCGGTCCTTTTCTGTCATCAAATTCTATGTTTCTGTGTTTCGAGATGTACTGTAATGTATAGCCACATTTATCTCTTAATTGTTGATAACTTTTACAAATAAATCAATTCATATTGCAATTTGTTCAGCTATTTATTCCCTTTTCTATTATTGTTGCTTTTTGATAACAGCAATTAAGATGTTTGTTGATATTTATTTTATTCAAGACTTTCTGTCAAGAATCAGAAATTAGTAATAGATGTAATCAAAAACAAAATTATTTAAACATACGTTACATTTATAAAACAAACAAAATGAGCCGCACACAGTGTCCATATCGGAAAGTAGAGAGCTGGTACCAATGACATCTGGAGTCGGGGTATGTCTCAAAATATGTCCACTGACTCTACAGGATTTTCCTGTGCTCTCTGTTCCTCCTGTGTGAACTGAATTAAATTAAAACAGAAGAACCAATTAGAAAAAAGCCACTATCTTGCAGCCTCTTAATTTTAGATTCTTTTATCAAATTTTTTTTTTAGTCATTCTGATATTCCCTTCACTTAGCATTATTTTCATTTAACATTATCAATCTTGCAGATATCGAGTAGGGTGGGGGTGGGCCGGTTAAGGTCCTAGGTCATTTTATTTCACAATTACATTCAGATAGTCATTATCAATGCGAAATACAGCAAAGTCACTATGCGAAATTACTAGTGGTGGGACTACTATAATTGGAAAAGCTTTGCCTGGAGTTCGGTGGCCAAGCAGCCAGCCACTTCCACTTCCTGAGCTATATAAGCAGTTCCTCTCAGCCTCATTTTGAAGCATTTTTTCTTTACAGCTGAAGGCTCTGTCGGTTTGTCCTCTGAGCTGCTTGGGCCTCCCTGGCTGGCTGGGGCCTGCCCCCCCCCTTTGCTACTCCTGCTTGTCTCTGCTGGGCTTCTGTGTTTATTTTCCTGCTTCTGGTTTGTATTTTGCCTTTGGCTGTGTGTGCTTCCTTCCTTTTTTTTGGGGAGGGGGCTTTGTTTCTAAGCTCCTAGCATACTGCTACTCAGAGCTCCTGCTACTGCTTTCAGTTACCTACAACTGTAGCCACTGCTGTTTACTTTAATTACTATTGTACCCAGTGCTTGTGTTTTTACACTGTGCTCACCACGCTCAAACTACTGCAATGCAACTGCAATCATTATATGTGTGTTTCAGCTCAGCCATAGCTGCTCCATGTTCCATACTCAATCTTTTCACCTGACACAGTTTACTCTGACCCTAGCTGTGCTGCTCATTCCTGCTCTCATTCTACTTGCAGCTTCATTGCACTGCCTAGCTACACCTGCTTTCAAGCATTGTCTCCCTGTTTTATTGCAGTTACAACTCTGAGGTCAGCCAACTAAGCTCCTGCTGAGGCTGTCAATATAGCTTTGATATTAAAATTGCCTCGCCGCCGAAAAACCTCAGAGTATTTGTCACCTTGATTTGGCTGTTCATGTCTGGCTAGCTTGCCCCCAATTCAGTGCTGTTAATGCTATACAGTATGTTATGCAGACCTCCGTGCAGGTCCACCTATCACTACTACTGCTTACTGACCTACGTGCAGGTCCACACTTGCTTACACAACCATTGCTCCTCTCTTAGCAAACCATTGCTTCATGCCTACTGCCATCCCTCGGCTTCAGCCTCTGGGATTCTGCTGCACTCAATCTGCATTTGACCTTGCAAGGTCTCAGCACTCAATGCTCATTATGATCTCAGCACACCGTGCTCATTCAGTTCACCAACTTTTCAGCTCTCAATCAATTTCTGGGGCTTGCCGGTCATTCTATTCTGGTGCAGGGCTCCTGCAGCTGACGGTCTCGCTCTGCATTTAGTCCTCATCTCAAGCATGTCCAGCTTGGGCAGGATCCTTCTCACCTGGCCCATAGCTGGGAATGTTCTCACCCCGGGCTTGGCTTTAGCTGCCTGCTATGTGACAGCAGCTCCTGGTGTAGAATTTAAGACTAGCAGTGAAGGGTGGAAAAAGTTACCTCCTTTGGCTCTAGTGTTCCACTATAACGGTTAGCTATTGACTTTAGTGGTTTCCCTAGCGAGGCACCTTCACCGCATTCTCCCTACAACTGCCTCTGGTTCACCTGGTTTGATTTAGGGTGGGTAGGCTAGGTGAGTGCCTCAGCAGTCATTGCTCTCCTCCTGCACCTTGGATGCACGTATTGTTGCAGAGTTTTCACGCAACCTTCGACAGCGTTCTCCCTAGAGGGTTTGAGTGAGAGCCTTCCTCCAAATTAGAATATTTTCCACCTCCCTTTACTTGCGTTCTCCAAATTGCAGCTGCAACGCCATGACTAACTAAACTATTCCAAGCCTGGAGGGAAGGCGACCTAGGCCTTGGATCCCCAGAGATTTCCCTCGCATAGGGTTTTTTTTCTCTCCTCCATTGCCTCAGGTCATAACACTTAGTCAGCAAAGTTCTTTCTCCTAGTTTCTTTAGGTAGGTTCCACTGCTGGATGGAGGTGGAGGATGTTCTGCCATTCTCTGTCTCCTTAGGGGATCCCCTAATCTCAATGCAAACCATCAGTATCATGCTATGCAAGCCTGGGTATTTATTATGTTATCCAACTGAGCATCTCATTGCATTATCAAACTGCCTATGCTTCTCCACTACTACATTACAGTTACTGCTCCTATGTCACAGTTACTGCTTCCTCGTGTGCTTCATGTTGCCTCCTTTTTGGGGATGATACTACATTTCTTTTGGGGATTCTTAAGGTACCTTTAGCCACGGGAATTGTCTCATGGCACCTCTAGGAGTGGAACTCTCTCCGAGGGTTCCTTGCCTTCATACCCATACAGGGTGGGAATTTCTCTGGACTAGAGAGTGCGAACGGCCAAAACCAAACTAACATAGTTGCACAAGCATAACGCTATACTGGCTGCGTAGGTCAGTAAATGTATTTATTCAGTTGGTAACTGCCTGATGCTATTTACTGTTTTAAAATTTTGAGATAGTTATTTTCTCTGTTAGCATTCTCATAGTAGTTCCAAAAATGAAATTCAACTAAAACATTAGTGCAAACTTTCTATAATTGGGTTGGAGGGGTGGAACTGCATTGCGTTAGTACTTACCAAAGCACTATTTAGCATTTGTTTTACAAATGTATTCTGATGGTAGATCCCAATACTAATTTTGACATAATCAATATATAAGTATTTCTTTATTTATTTATTTGTTTTTGTTTATCGGGTAAGTCACACTAGACATCCATGTGCCTATTTTCAGGTGCGACCCGGGAGAGTTACAGACTTGAATTTTTACAGGTACAGCGACTTATACAACTTTTACATACAGTGAAGTGACTAATACAGTGTCTACATACAATGGGGCGACTAGTATGGTTTTTACATACTGTGCAGTATCAGTATACATAGAGGAATGACAGTCAGTAGTAAAACAAAACAACATAGGAGCCCAGGGGGAGGTTAAGGGTGGCCTGGGAGAATCATGAGCAAGGCCATACATAAACAAGTGAATTGAGTCAGATATAACATGCAATGGGAGTGCAGGCAAATAGGTCACCAGGAAGAAAGTGCAGTGGTCCCACAGGAGTGCTGAGGCCCGCTCTGCCGACGTAGTGTGGGAAGAGGCTACGAAGTGCAAGGGCGGGTGGAGGAACCCTTAAGGAAGTTCCAGAGGGAAGTTTTAAATACAGTGTGGGAGGGGGTGGCCCGTGTAGCGGCTGGGAAGGAATTCCATAGTTTTGGGGCATAGCTGGCGAAGGCCCGATCCTCCATGAGGGAGTGTGTCCTAGGAACTGGATGGGAGAGGGCCGTCCGTGATCTAAGATGGTAGGTACTAAGCTTGAGACTCATGGTGGGTAATTGCCATTGTGCTATGTAACATTTGTACTTCAGAAGCACTCCAATAGTAATTCCCAAGACATAAATCTATGATACAAATATGTAAAAATAATACAAATAACTGAAAATACTAAACGCAAGTGTGTGTGTGGGGGGGGGGGTTGTAGAGAAGGCAAGTGAATATTTTTTATTTTTTAATTAGTGATTACCATTGTGTTATTCAGCATTTTTGAAATGTGTGATTTCTACAGATTCATAAAATCTAGGGTAAGTTTTGTAATGGTCTAAGAATGGTTATTGTTTAATTAAGTTACTACCGCCAAAATGGATGCATTAGTTTTATTGTTCCAAAAATGGTTTCAGATCCCACTGGAGATTCATACCTTTTGGCTACAGTGAATCCAAATTAAAGATCCAGTAGCTTTCTCTGTGAAGCAACCTATTAAGATGATTAGGAACATAGGAATCATGTTGGCAGATGGGGACCGCATGATCCATCTAGTCTGCCTATGTTTCTGCCCCCTCCCTATTTAGACTGCACCCTGATGTGTCTCCAGTGTCTGTCCCATGCAAGTCTGAACTCGTGTACTGTCATGGATTCCATCACCTCCTGAGGTAGGCTGTTCCATGGGTCTATGACCTTTTTTGTAAAGAAGTACTTCCTGAGGTTGCTTTTGAACCTGACTCCCACCAGACACAAATTACCTCCCTTTTTGCCAACAAAGACCTGCTCAAGTCCCATGAATTTCAATTCACTAGGGTCATGTTCATGTTGTTCAAAAAAGTGTTCTGCTACAGGGTCATCTAGCCTAAAGTTCCTAAACAGTAGGCTGCTCCAAAAGGGGCTAGGACGGGGCGTGGCCTGGCTGTGCTGAAGATGGCTGCTTAATTCTGCTTCTCCCTGGGACTACCATCTATCATTGTCCAGCCTCCTGATCCCAGATTGTCAGCGTTTACCAGCAAGTGGAATATAATTTTACTAACATCGTAGCTCAACTCTGGTAAATTATTTTCTCTATATCATAACTCTATAGCTATAATTTTTCTGCATTTATACTGCTTCTCTGTGAAGGCCTACTAAAATGGCTGAGCAGCTCCTGCAAAACAGCTCCCATAGCAGAGTGGAAACTATGTTTCAACAGCTCATCTGTGAAATTAGCGACTTAAAAATAACATCTCAACGAAACGTCACTAACATGCAAGTGTTAGACAAAAAAAATCAATGATGTAGAAGTTAAAGTTGCTCAAAATGAAAGTTCTATTAACATCCTGCAAGCCACCATCAGAGAGCAAGACAGAGTTATCAGAAGCCTACAAGATAAAATCGATGACACTGAAAACAGAAACAGACGCAATAACCTGAGATTTTTGGGTTTTCCTGAAAGTGCAGAACTCTGAGATACTAGTGCATTTCTGTTACATGTGCTACCAGCCCTGCTCAAACTCCCATCTGGTCAAGACCTTACTTTTGAGAGATCACACCGTATTTTAAGCTGGAGGCCTGGTCCAGATCAGAAACCTAGGCCTATCATTGCAAGATTCTTAAACTATGCCCACACTGAACTGATTATCAATAGAGCAAAACAAGTGGGAACGCTTACTTGGCAAGATCATAGAATTTCTGTTTTTAGAATCTTCTCTAAGGAACTCTCTAATAAACGCAGGGCTTTCAATCTTAGTAAAACTACCCTACATCAACGAGGGATCAAATTTGCTCTGCGCTATCCTGCCGTCATGAGCCTGTTTCTGGGTGACTCAACCAAAGAGTTCAACACTCCCGAAGCCTTGGCTGCATTTCTTGGTGAGCCCCAGCCTCCAACTGTCCCGTTTGGAAATACTGATGTGACCTCTTCTCCCACTGTCTCTGCAATTTCCCAATCAGACCGGCACACCTACATTATGGCCTCAAATCACTGAGAAACCCGTGTCTCTCCAGGCTGATGCAGCACCTTCTGTCCGAATCTCAGCCCGCTTGCTAGACAAAAAGAACTTGAATCCACCTTCTTTTAGAGATGCCTGTTGTGCAGATGCTACTCCTTCTAGGCCTACCTCTCAGCACGAGTGACATGTTGGCTTCACTACACTTTAACCCTCTCCAATAAGTTTTCTTTACTACAAGAGGACTTAAACTTATCTCAGGAAGACCTCCCAGAATCAGCTGTGGATGCTGTTGGATATGACCTTGGAGATGCTTTACAGGGTGACAGGTCTTCCGATTCCTCTTGGGCTGAATTGGTGACCAGCTCCCCTTTCAAATCGGCAGAGCCTCCTAAAAAGAAACGGAATGGGAAGCGCAAAAAGAAATCGAACCTATAAATGATGCCTGGGCATGTGTATGTATTAGTACCTCTCGAGGTTAGTGCCTAATTAACCTCGGCTCTCTGATCACTATCAGAATTTGTCTGCCCTGCAACCGCTCATGGCATTCCTTGTGTGTGCATACTATCGCACCCAGCTGGTTTGGAAAGCGATAAGCTGCACATCGCGGTTACAGGTTTCTGGTTTAATAGCATGTCATATTATTTAGGCATCTCATTGTAACAGTCTTGGAGTTTTCTATCTCAATGTAATGTCTGCTACATTATACATCCAGTTATTTCTGCATATATTACTCATAATGTCAGTTTTTGAGTATCCCTAATGTTGGGCTATGTTCTTCTTTTAAAGGGACAGTTCTTATTTAATGTTAGACTAATTCATATGTGCTCAATGATTTTCTATATTCATTTAGAGGTGTCTACCATCTTTTTTATCAGTATGTCCTTCTCACATAACCATTAAGGGAGGTCGCCTGCTTAACTAATTTGTGATCCAACATCACCCCACACATTTGTTATCATATATAAACATTATAAATTTATAGTATCTTGGGGTTATATTAATGAGGTCCTCAACTAGTTATTCCCTTTATCCACTACTACATCCCAGACTAACATTTAACACTTTAATATTTTTCTCTAGTCTCCTTCCCACTTCAACCCGCCTTTATCTAACTTTTAAATCCCCTTTTCTTTAACCATGGGGTATATCAACTTCTTGTACTGTTTTATTTATCTATCACTTAGTCTTCAGTTTTACCCTACAATTAGGTGTTGCAGGCTATTTTCGAGGTGTCTCATCTTTATTATTTTACTCAGTGTGCTGCAATCAATAATAGATAGCACAGTCTGACTCGAAGCCCTTATGATATGGCTTTTTAAGCCTGTGTTGTAATTGTATAGCTGAGCTTGCTCGACCCTCTCCAGGTCTTGAAATCTCACTATGTTAAAGCAACTCCTTCCCTAGGGGGTGATTTTTGGGTCTGTGCTACTATTAAATACCTAGTACTTATCAATAATATATGCAGTACCTCGAAGCCTGAACAAACTCAACTTTTATAAACGTTATATTGCCAGAATGACTATGTATTCCTGTTCAATACAAGACTTTCACCAGATACCCCCATACAGTTTTGATCTTTTTGTAATGCCTTAACATCCCATAAATCCTTATACTATTTGGACCCTACTCGCTCCATTTTACTTGAACACTCCTCCTACATAAACACTTCTGTGTCTAAGCAGTATGATTATGTGAGCAAGTACATAGTAGATGGCACAAGTACAGCTGTTCTTATAATTTTAGGACTTAGCCAACCATGATGGCATACTGTTTGTATTGCTGTAATAGTGTTTCAGCTCAGTTCTTTTTTCCAGTCTAACTTAAGTTCAAGATGTATTACTACATCTGGGATTGCATATACTTTCTCTAATCCCCTTTTCATATATGGTAAGATGTTCATGCCCCCCCCCAGAGAATTATTATGTTCACTTTAGTTCTAGTCAGAGTTATAACTTGATAGAAATAATTGTTTACAGTTTGTATCTTGGGTTTAAGATCATTTTCTCCCAAGATTTACTTACCATTTAAATGCTCTGTAAGAGAAGGAGAGAGTCTCTCATGACTCCACTACTCCATATCTTGCTATATTACCTAAAGACTTCATAGTGTGTTAGTATAACATGCATAGGTTTTATTTAGTAACTATATATATGTTTTCTATATTCTTTTTAGTACCTCTCTTCCTTGTGAGACCCAATGGAAACATTCACCCAGGATTTAAGTATTTCCACAAACTAAATATCCTACACACATCTGACTGTGCTAGCCTGCTCCCTTCTGAGTGTGTAACATCCTCTAGCCCTTTCAATACGAGTCCCTTACTTCCTATTTGTGTTTTCATACTCATCTCCCCATTAACATGAGTGATCTAATTCTACATTCATGGAATGTTAAGGGACTCAACTCACCTTGTAAATGAAAGCAAATACTTTCTTACCTCAAAAAGCATAAAACTCATATTGCTTTCTTACAAGAAACAAAACTTTTAATAGAGGATGTTGACAGACTCAGAAGGGATTGGGTCGGTCAAGTATATGTGTCCTCTTCTACTTCTAAAAAATGGGGGGGGGGGTTGCTATTCTATTACATAAATCCCTTAACTGGACCCTTATCTAATCCATCTCCAATTCAGATGGGAGATGGATTATAGCCCACTTAAATACCCCTGCAGGTCCCCTTATGTTAGTGAATGTTCATACCCCTAACTCTGATTCACCTGAATTCTTTCATATTATGGCCCAACAAATTATTAACAGTAACTTTAACAATTCTCCTATACTTGTAGGTGGGGATTTCAATTTAGCTTTGGAAGCACATTTAGACAGATGTAACTCTTCGTGTGATTCCCACCCCAGAAGTATTTCTGCACTCTCAATGCTAATGAAAGACTTCAGTCTAATCGACATTTGGAGACTACACCATCCTAGACAGCGCGACTATACTTTCTCTCACCACTTCATAAATCTTATAGCAGAATTGACTACTTGTTTTCTTCTCCATTCATTACTGAAACAATTATAGACACAACTATCCTCCCGATTACTATATCAGACCATTCTCCTATAAAATTACATCTTATTTGGGGCCCGCCCCCATCTAAATCCCCCTCCTGGTGTCTAGACCCACTCTTATTGAAAGACCCCGATTTGTTACCTTGGATTAGATCCCCAAATCCAAGAATTTCTTTCCTTTAACAACACTACTGATGTATCTCAAGGTACCATCTGAGAAGCACTTAAAGCAACAGTTAGAGGGAAAATTATAAGCTATGCAGCACACAAGAAAAAACTAAGGGAACAGCAATTGGCCGATTTAGAGAAATCTCTTAAAGAAAAAGAAACCCAATATTATAAAACAAAAAATCCAGATGATAACTCACAACTTCACCTTGAAATTCTTCAGCTTAGAATTAAAATCAATGAATTAATGTCCAGCAAAGCTGAACTCACCCTCCTTAGACTTAAACACCATTATTGAGAACAAGGGGATAAATGCGGGAAGCTGCTTGCTTATCAACTCAAGAATCAACAGATGGAGAGACATATTGCCAGTTTGAAAGATCCATCAGGGAAAATCCATACAGATAATCCCTCAATTAACCATATTATGCAATCCTTCTACCAACAATTATACTCTCACCCCACTCCCCCACAACCTGAATATATACAACAATTTCTGGATAATTTACAGCTACCACACCTCTCCCAACAAGATATGGCTTTGCTAGATGAACCCTTTTCCCTAAAAGAGATACAAGCAGCACTAAATTCCTTAAATCTGGTAAAACTCCTGGGAGTGACAGTTTTTCTGAAGACTTTTATAAACCCCTAGTTGACATCTTATGCCCCTCACTGTTCAAGGTCTTCAAAGAGGCATCTTCACAAGGTAAACTTTCCTATTCTATGACAGAAGCCATTATAACCATCCTACCAAAAAAGATAAAGACCCTTCTCTCCCATCCACTTACAGACCGATATCATTACTTAATACGGATGGGAAAATTTTTGCCAAAATATTAAATACTCATTTAGAATCAATAATTTCAAAACTTGTCCACACCTCCCAAGCTGGATTTATCAAAAACAGGATTGGTTGTGATCTTTTCCACTCATTATTTAATGTAATCTACAAAGCTAAATCTCTTAAATCACCTGCCGCAGCTATAGCCATCGACTTTGAAAAGGCATTCGATTCTCTCAGCTGGACTTATTTGTATCATGTTCTATCCCACTTTGGTGTCACTAATAAGTTTTGTACATGGATTCAATTACTATACACCCTCCCCTCTGCCCGGTTTCTTACTTACTCTACTCTGTCCTCATCCTTTCATCTGGCAAGAGGTACCAGGTAAGGGTGCCCCTTATCCCCCACTCTTTTTATTCTAGCTATGGAACCCCTATCAGCAGCTCTTCATCAATCCTCCATGATCCAAGGTACTCCTATCAGTAATTCCCACTATACTGCATTATCCTATGCTAATGACCTCCTCATTCTACTCGAAAATCTTGAAATTTTAGGGCCACCCTTAATTAAGTTACTTAGCAACTTTAATTCACTTTCTGGGCTCACTCTGAATCTAAACAAATCAGAAACAATGCCATTGAACAATTTTTGTAACCCTTCTGTGAATACAATACTAGATTTTTATTGGGCCCCTCAAGGTATCTCTTACCTTGGAATACAGATCACCTCTATATTCGTCAAGATATGGGACGCCAATCTTTCCCCATTCTTAGCAAATATTAAAAACACTCTCAACAGATGGAAACTGCTTAGCCTCTCTTTTAATGGGAACATCTCTGCTATCAAGATATCAATAGCTCCCAGCATACTGTATCTATTTTCTAATAACTCTTTAACCCTCCCTACTTTTTTTTTTCAGAATTGATGATATAATTGGCAATTTTTTATGGGAAGGCAAAATTCCCAGATTTAGTCATAACAAACTGTGTTCCCACTGGTCCAAAGGGGGTTTCGGGCTCTCCTGGTTCCAAGCATATTTTTGGGCCTTCTGCACTGCCCAAACTGTCAAATGGTGTAATAAACCCAGCAATAAATCACTGTTGTGGGTCAATATGGAAACATCTCTATGTCCAGGCAATGTCACCACTTCCTTTATTTATAATCCTCTCCCCCCCAATTTAAACTCTCACCCTACTATAGCATCATCCATATTCTACTGGAAAATAATTCATAAATGCCTTAAATCCAACCCAACCCCTCTCATATATGCCCCCATTTGGGGGAACTGCAACGTCCCTCTTGATAATCACCCAATTTTTTGTTGTAATTGGAAAAACAGGTGTATTTTTTTCCTGGAGGATATACTTATACCTCAGACTCTCAAATTAAAATCCTTTTCTGACCTACGCAAACAATTGAATCTTCTCCAGGACTATTTCTGGAAATATTTACAGTTATGCACAGCATGGAACCTTTAGCGTCCTACTATTCCTCATCAATCTATATATGACACTTTTATTTCTAAATGGATTAAAACAAACTGTAAATTAAATAGCATAATTTACAAACATATCAGAAATAGAATTCCAGATCATTCTATCATTGCAAAAAATAAATGGAGTACCCTTTTAAATTATAACATAACCAATTCACAATGGCAAAAATGCTGGCTATCCTGCCATAAATCTTTCAAGGATAATCACAGTTCACTCATACAAACCAAAATTCTACATCTATGGTACAGAACTCCTGAGATTTTGCAAAAAATGGGCTTAATGAACAACAATAAATGTTGCCGCTGTAACTCCCCAATGGCAATTTGCTACATATTTTATGGCATTGTCCTCCCATACACAATCTTTGGCATCATATTCATTTATTTGCAATGAAAGTGATTGGTCTATCCTTTGCATTAGATCCAAAACATTGCATACTTGGTAATTTCAATGTTCATTCATACAAAATATCCCATTCTCAGAAAAGGTGGTTATCCCTACTATTCCTTCAAGTTAAACACGTTATACTAATGCATTGGAGATCCAACATCCTTCCCACCCTCCCAGATATTCCCAGACAACTATCTCAATACGCCATCCTTGATCGCATGTCACACTTAGCCTCTGACCAACTTAATTTATATAATAAATGCTAGCAGGACTTTTTTAAATATTTAAACACGTCTACACATATCGTCACTTAATCCATGGGTTGTTATATATTCACATTAGAATCTCGCTTCTAGCTCTTTCATTCCTTTTTCATCTCCTCTCTTTCTATCTTTTTATCTCCTTTTCTTCTTCCCTTTCCCTCTTCATTCTTGTTTACTTTCTTAGATATTTTTCTGTTTTTTATGTTCTTCCTTTATACAGTCTTACACATACGTGTATTAAATTACAGCATAATAGAAGTACAATCACGACTGCTCATATTTCTTGTTTGTATCTACTCCTTTTACCCCTTGAACTATAAAGTGCTATATTTAGTCTCTATCATACAGATTGTACTGATACATATTGTTTTCTCAGCATTTGTTTTCCCCTTTAATATCATTGTATAATACTTCAGACAACATATTTTTCCCTTCTCTCATTAAGAATTTATGTAAGTGTATATTGGAGAATGTAGTGTATTTGTATGTATAATCACAATAATTATAATAAAAAGATTGACTGCAAAAAAGGGGCTGGGACAGGGCAAGAGGGAAGATAAAGGGAGGAGGGTGAGGAGGGGGGTAGCTGCAGAATAGGGCAGCTAGCTGCAAAATGGAGCAGACTTGATAGACCAAATTGCCTTTTTCTACTGGATAATTTCATATGTTTGCATGTTCATAATGTCTCATATATGTTCCTGTATACACTCTTTGAGTTTCCTAATGGTTTTTCCAACATAATGTTTCTTGTAAGGGCAGCAAAGAATGTACACAATAAACACAGAGACACATGAAATAAACTGTCTAATTTGGACTTTTCTTTCTGTTGCAGTTCTTTGAAATGTGGTTCCCTATGAGAGGTGGTTGAAAACACTGCAGTTGCCACATTTGAACATCTCATTAGGTGTCTGTGGAAGCCATGTGCTTGTTAGTGGGGTAGATGTCTTATAGTGGCTGGAGACAAGCTTATCTTTTAAATTTCTCCCTTTCCCAAGTGAGACTCTCAGTTTAGTACCAATCTGTGTCACCAGAGTTTAACCATTTAGAAGAATCAGCCAGTATTTTGTTATTATGTTGCCAATTTTCCCAGCAACATGATTGTATTCTGTCACAATTGAAATCTGTTTATCACTTTTTTTTTTTTTTTTTTTGGAGCCAGTAAATGTTTTCTATCCCTATTATTTTTTTTTTTTTTGGGGCCTCGTTCAGTACTGTTTCTTGATATCCTGTTTCTAGAAATCTGCTCTTCATCATAACAGTTTCTTTTCAGGCATTGAAATTGACCAAATGGGATTTAATTTTTTAGGGACTTGAGGTGTGAGCTTGTAGCCAACAAATAATTATTGTTGGCTGTTGGTTTTCTATACCCCTTTGAATTAGCTTTGTTGTGTTCTAATTTATACAGCGTGATGTCCAAAAAAATCAATGCTTTCTATGTCTCTTTTATACATGAATTTCAGATTAAGTTCTTAACATTCAGCCAAACCATGAAATCTTTAACTTCTTCTTCTGATCCATTTCACATACATAAAATATTGTCTATAAGATGTGTCCATGTTACAATTTTGAGTAGAAAAGATTATTTTCAATAATGAATATGTATTTGTCTTCCCAAAGTCCCAAAAATAGGTCCACGTATATGGGAGCCATAGTTGCCCCCATTGCATTGCCACATTTTTGATGGTAATATTCTGTTTGAAGGATAGGCCTCTTGCTAAGACAAGTTTTTTAGTGTCAATTTATGGTCAGTTATGTTTATGATTTGCCACTCCTTGTATTGAACTTTCCACCTCTGTCTCTTCTCCCACCTGCCGTCCTCGTCCTCTTTTTCCTCTGTTTTTTGAGCCTTGATCATTAGCACTTTTGGTTCCTGTTTCCTCAGAAAAAGATACTGAGCTTGAATTCTGTCTTTCTCTGTCTTTGTCTGAGCTTTCTTGGCTATTTGTTCCACATTTTCCTGATTCAATTGCTATTTTTGCCGTTTCTATCAATTTTCTATCATCCGTCCCAAGTTCTAAACCAGAGGACTTCAAAATATACATTGAGCTAGAATTTTTTTTATAGAATGCAATTTAAAGACTACTACATTAAAATCAAAATACAGAATGCAGAACATTGGGACTTACTAATGAAGAACAAGTCTCCATAGGGGACCAAGCATAGACTTTGGATATTGATTTATTAAACTTTTCTGACACCATTGTGGATACAGCTGAAACTGAAATGGATAATTGGACTGAAGAAGATTTTTTGAATATGTCTGCTTTACAATCACTTTATGCTGATCATCATGATCCTTTTCTTGCAGGTAATCTGAATTATGAGATGTATGATTTACAGTAGATATCAATGAATTACACAGATAAAAAAACAGTCACTTAAGTCAAGCTTTATCCCACAAGCTACCAATCCTGTAATAAAAAACTGTTATGAGCAAAGTCAGGAAATTGTTGGAAAGTTCCCAGAAATCTAGCAGACCAAATATAACAAAGCTAGAATATAAAGTCCTGAAGAAACTAGAAAACTTAATTTTCATTTTTTTATTTTAGTCTTTGGTAACTGGTTAAGGCCCCACTAGGCACAAGTGACTGTATTCAGGGGCGACCTGGGAGCACTGAGCAGTTAAGTGACTTGTTCAGAGTCACACAGTATGCAAGTGGAGGTTGTGAGAATCAAACTCAGGTCTGGTCTGCTGGATGTACCAAGCTCGTTCAAACCTCATTCCTCTAACCTCTAAGCTAAAAGGGTATAATTATCAAGTCTAGTGATAAGGAAGGGGACATAGTCTTAATGAAAGAAACTAAGTTAAAAATAGAGGCAATGTTAAGTGACAGTGAGAAATACAAAAGATTACCATCAAATCCTGTTTTTAGGTATAAAGTGGAGCTTAATGGAATATTGGAAAATGCAAGAGATAGAGGTGAAATAACAAATACAGAGTACAGTTACCTAACAACTCAGTATCCGATTACACTACCTTTATATTCCCTACCAAAAAAAACACAAAAATTTGCTTGACCCTCTGATCTGAACAATAATAGCAGGCATACTCTGACTTATAACGTACTCAGTTTTATTGAATTTTTTTTTAAAGAAGTGTCATTTGCCCTGATTCCTATCTCCGAGATACCAAGCATGCTCTGGAAAAATTCAAAAATGTTGTATGGAATGAAAACTATAGATGGCTTACGACAGATATAGAATTGTTGTACACTTGTATTAGACATGAAGATAGGTTATTAGCTAGTACCTACTTCTTACTGAAGGATCCACTCTTTGATGTCATGCCCACAAATCTAATATTGGAAGGTCTCAAATTTGTCTCAGAACATAATTATTTTTAGCTTAACTCACAACATTACAGTCAAAAATGGGCACAGCAATGGGGTCAACTATGGCCCCCACATATGCATACCTATTTTAATTATTTATTATTTATTTATTTGAATTTTGGTAACCAGGTGAACCCCCTGAGACAAGACAGTCCCTTTTCAGGAGTGACCAGGGTAGTGCAGTACAGTAACAAATGGTTCTATGAATACCTGAAAGAGCTTCTGGTTCCTTATCACCCTGAATGACCACTACACTCATCTGGCGAGGGGTTGCTGGAGATTCCTAGGGTGTCTTTAAAATCTGCTGGGGCCCGAGCTTTTATGTTCATGCCCTCTACCCTCTGGAATTCTCTATCTATTCTCTATATAGTGATGAAGATTGTAGATTTTGATTATACTATGAATTTTAATGGGATTATAAGACTGTTTTATCTGTTTTAACTATTTTAATTGTATTGCGCCTTGACATATGAAAGGCGCATTAAAAATAATGTATATTATTATTATTATTATTTTTGGGACTTTGGGAAGACAAATACATATTCAGTATTGAAAATAATCCATTCCACTCAAACACTGTAAAGTAGACACATTTTATAGACAGTATTTTATGTGTGTGGAATGGCTCAGAAGAAGTTGAGGATTTCATGGCTTGGCTGAGTGTTAATGAACTTAATCTGAAATTCATGTATAAAACAGACATAGAAAGCATTGATTTTTTTTTGGGACATTATGCTGTATAAATCAGAACACAACAAAGTTAATTCAAAGGGCTACAGAAAACCGACAGCCAACAATACTTATTTGTTGGCTACAAGCTCACACTCCAAGTCCCTAAACAATTCAAAGATAGCCAACTCAGTTAAGAAGGGGGATAAAACCTTTTATAGGTACATCAGGGAGCGAAGGAAGACCAAGGGAGGGATAGTGAGGCTTAATAAAGGGGAGGAGGGTGGGCAGAGGGTGATTGTGAAAAGGCAGAGATACTAAACAAATATTTTTGCTCAGTATTTACAAAGGAAGATGGGAGGTACCTAAACAAACAGTAGAAACACTCTGGATACAGAAGTTGATACTAGCCCATTTACAGAAGAAAGGGCTCTGAAAGAACTCTTAAAACTGAAGGTGGACAAAGCAATGGGGCCTGATGGGATTCATCCCAGAATTCTAAAAGAACTAAGGTAGAACTAGTGACACCACTGACTACCCTCTTTACCAAATCATGGGAGGATGGGGTGGTACCTGAGGACTGGAGGAGGGCAGATGTGATTCCCCTTCACAAAAGTGGGAACAAGACAGAAGCAGGAAACTACAGATCTGTTAGTTTAACCTCAGTGGTAGGGAAAATGATGGAATCACTTCTGGAGGAAAGAATTGTTGAGTATCTAGAGGCCAGAGGGGCACAGGACCCAGGGTAGCATGGATTCGCAGCAGGAAGGTCATGCCAGACAAATCTGATAGATTTCTTTGACTGGGTGACCAAAGTAGTAGATCAGGGAGGGGCTGTGGACATGGTCTACCTAGACTTTAGCAAGGCATTTGACACAGTCCCACACAAAATATTAACATACAAGTTAGCCAGCCTGGGAGTGGGTCCCAAGATGACAGCCTGGGTAAAGAATTGGCTTGAGAATAGGACACAGAGAGTAATAGTAAATGGAGTCCACTCTGAAGAAAGGGGGGCTACTAGTGGGGTACCGCAGGGTTCAGTATTAGGACCGGTCCTCTTCAATGTCTTTATAAGTGTCATCGCAGAAGGACTGAAAGGAAAAGTATGTCTCTTTGCAGATGAGACAAAGATCTGCAACAGAGTTGATGCACAAGGTGGGGTGGAAAGGATGAGAAGGGACTTGGCAAGGTTAGAGGAATGGTCAAATGTATGGCAGCTTAGATTCAGTGCTAAGAAGTGCAAGGTAATGCACCTGGGAAACAAAGACCCAGGGGAAGAGTACACAATGGGGGGTGAGATACTAACAACAACAAAAATGGAAAGGGACCTGTGGGTAGTCATATCAGATGACCTAAAGGTGGGCAAGCAATGTGAGAGGGCATCAAGGAGGGCTGGGGGGATACTGGGATGCATAGGGAGAGGCATCACCAGTAGAAAACAGGAAGTTATTATCCCTCTGTACAGACAGCTTTTGAGACCTCATCTGGAGTACTGCATGCAGTTCTGGAGACCCAATCTCTGCAAAGACATAGACAGGATGGAAGCTGTCCGGAGGAAGGCAACTAAAATGGTGCAGGGTCTGCACCGGAAGACATATGAAGAGAGACTTAAGGAGCTTAATATGTATAGCCTCGAGGAAAGGAGGGAGAGGGGGGACATGATAGAAACTTTCAAGTACCTCAAGGGAATCAACAAAGTCCAAGAGGGTAGCATCTTTCAAAAAAAGAGGTGTGCAAGAACAAGGGGTCACAATTTGAAGATAGAGGGGGTGGCTCAGAGGTAATTTAAGGAAGTATTTTTTCACAGAGAGGGTTGTGGGTGCATGGAACGGCCTTCCGGAGGAGGTTGTGGAGTCAAAAACAGTGGTGGAATTCAAACATGCATGGGACAGTCATAAGGCAATTCTAGGGGGTGGGGGTAGGAAGAAGTAGGCTGCTGGTTAAATAGGATCTGCAGCTTATCCACTAGGTAAGGAAATGAGCAGACTGGGTGGGCCAAGCAGTCCTTATCTGCCGTCAAATTCTATGTTTCTATGTTTCTATTTGGTTAATTTTAATGCCTGAAAAGGAACTGTTCAGATGAAGCTGTATTTAAGAAGCAAGCACTAGAAATGAAGAGTAGATTTCTAGAAAGAGGATCTCAAGAAACAGTACTGAATAAGGCCCTAAACAAAACAAATAATTGGGACAGAAAAGATTTACTGGTTAAAAAAAAGAGTGAGAACCATATTTCATTGTTATAGAATACAATCATGTTGCTGGCAAAATTGGCAACAAAGTAACTAAGTACTGGCCGATTCTTCTAAATGATGAAACTCTGGCAACACAGATTGGTATTAAACCAAGAGACTCATTCCAGAAAGGGAGAAATTTAAAAGATAAACTTGTCTCCAGCCACTATGACATCTACCCCACTAACAAATACATTGCTTCCATAGAAATCTAATGAGATGTTCAAATGTGGTAACTGCAGTGTTTGCAACCACTGCTCACAGGGAACCACATTTCAAAGGACTGCAACAAAATGAAAGTCCAGATTAGACAGTTTACTTTATGTGTCTCTATCGCTATTACGTATGTTCTTTGGTGCCCTTGCAAGAAACATTATGTTGGCAGAACCATTAGGAAACTCAAAGAGTATATACAGGAGCACATACAAGACATTAGGAACTGTACACTAGATAACCCTGTAGCAGAACACTTTTTTGAACAACATGAACATGTCCCTAGTGAATTGAAATTTATGGGACTTGAGCAGGTCTTTGTTGGCAAAAGGGGAGGTAATCATCCTAATAGGTTACTTTGCAGAGAAAGCTATTAGATCTTAAATTTGGATTTACTACAACCAAAAGGTATGAATCTCCAGTGGGATCTGAAACCATATTTAGAACAATAACTAAAACATCCAGTTTGGTGGCTGTAACTTAATTAAACAATAAACATCCTTAGACCATTACAAAACCTATCCTTGATTTAATGAATCTGTAAATAACAAACACACATTTCAAGAATGCTGAAAATGCAATGGTAATCACTAATTAAAAAATATAAAATATTCACTTGCCCTCTCCATAACCCCCCACCCCCAAGCTTAGTATTTTCAATTATTTTTTATTATTTTCACATATTGATGTCATAGATTTATGTCTTGGGAATTACTATTGGAGTGCTTCTGAAGTACAAATGCTACATAGCACAATGGCAATTACCCACTATAAGTCCCAAACTTAGTATACTTATATACTGACTATGTCGAAATTAGTCTTGAGATCTACCATCAGAATGTATTTGTAAAACAAACGCTAAATAGTGCTTTGGTAAGTACTAACATAATGCAGTTGCAACCCCCCAACCCAATTATAGAAAGTTTGCACTATTGTTTTAGTTGAATTACATTTTGGGAACTACTATGAGAATGCTAACATAGAAAATAACAATCTCAAAATTTGAAAACACTAAACAGCATTAGGTAATTACCAACTGAATAAATACATTATACTAGTCCCATCATTAGTAATTTTGCATAGTGATTTTGCTGTATTCCAATTTGGTAATGACAATTTGAATGTAATTGTGAAATAAAACAACCTGGGACCTTAACCTGCCCCCCACATACACACACACACAACTTGATACCTGCAAGATTGATAACATTAAATTAAAATAACGCTAAGTGAAGGGAATATCAGAATGACTGAAAAACATTTTTTGGTAAAAGAATCTAAAATTAAGAGGTGGCAAGATAGTGGCTTTTTTCTGATCAGGTCTTCTGTTTTAATTTCTTTCTGTCCACACAGGAAGAATGGAGAGCACAGGAAAATCCTGTAGAGCCAATGGACATATTTTGAGACATGTACCGACTCCAGATGTCATTGATACCAGCTCACTACTTTCTGATATGGACACTGTTCGCGGCTCATTTTGTTTTGTTTTATAGATGTAACTTATGTTAAAATAATTTTGTTTTTGATTATATCCATTACTAATTTATGTTTTTTGACAGAAAGTCTTGAATAATGAAATAAATATGAACAAACCTCTTAATTGCTGTTATCAAAAAACAACAATAATAGAAAAGAAATAAATAGCTGAAAAAATGCAATATGAATTTATTTATTTGTAAAGGTTACTAACAATTAAGAGATAAATGTGGCTATACAGTAAAATAAATCTATGAGCACAGAAACAAGATATAGAGTTGAAGCTATAGTTGCATTATGTTGATCTAAACAAAAGCACCATTTTTTCATAATTATTTTCTAAAATAGGTACATTTCTTATTTTCTTATGATTGTAAATATTTTGTTGATAGATTATATCAATCACAAAAGGATGAAATTGTGTTTCCAGATGTTTATTTTTTAATAATATATAAAAAATTTGAAAATATAAAAAACAATTATTTTGTAACATATAATGAAGTCTTGACATGATGTATGTGATGATGTCACTAATGACATATCAATCAACAATGTATAAAAAACCAGAATGCATTGTATTAGGCACTCCCTAAGGAAGCTCGAAGGAGCGAAGCGCAGGAGCAAATTGATGTAGTCACAGTTGGTGTTACTGAAGTGGTAACAAATGTTTACAGAAGTAATTACAACCTTTTGGAACTCAAAAAGTTGTCTGAAAAATCATTTTTCCTTTGGGATACTACTTCAGAAACTTGGTCTTGTGGTGTGTAGAAGTTCTGGATTGTGTGTGTTTATTATGGAGGCAGCAACCTCACTCCTGCACCCATCCTGTCCATTGAAGAGCAGCACTGTTTGAAAATGTTTCATTTTGTGACCATAAATAACTCACCTTATGTTTTCATCTTGGGTTTGAGATAACAGCATGGACCTCTCAAGCTTCACTCTGGAGGTCCATAAAGCTGTTATCTCAAACCCTCAATGAAAACACGGGCTTGTTGTGTATGATTGCCCATAAATGAGTATTTATTTATTTGAATTCTGGTAACCAGGTGAACCCCATGAGACAAGACAGTCCCTTCTTCAGGGGTAACCCGGTAGTGCAGTACAATGACAAAGGGTTCTATGTCAAAACAGCGATTGCAAAATAGCAATTGCCATAATAACTACTGTACATCACTGAAAAACCCAAATGGTTATGTACACTCCTATTGATGACAAACGGCCGAAAACAAATATTTTTGTTATGCAGGGGGGGGGCACCCACCCTAACTAATAATTATCAACTCCAGAGGGTGCATGTTAGGTGTGGGGGAAACTTGTAAAAAATGAAATACTCCCCACCACACCATAAAAATAATGTGCACCCTCCCCACTGTAGGCAGCCACCCTCACCACCACACCACTCGGCCAGCTCGGCAGCCTCGCGCCGCACTACCTCCCACATACCTGCTGTCCTCTCTCATTCCCCTGCTGTCCTCTTCTGCTCGCCTTCCTGTTTCACCCATCACTACCTTTTCAGGGTAGCCCACATTACGTGCACAGAAATTAAGTCCCTCATATTCAAGTTGCTCAATTTCAGTCACTGTTTGGATGGGATATAGTGACAAAGTGATTACATAGTGCAGTACATTGACAAAGCCATGGCAGTAACAATGGTTATGGTTATATTTAGTTACATCATTCACAGATTAAACATTACACCCTAAACATTGACTTGCATTAACATCAATTCATCAAAATTAGCAATACTTCATTTGTAAATATACATATATTACTTAGCTGTAATTGCAGATCACATGTACATAACATCTACATAATAGATTCAAAGAGTGCCGATACCTATCCACAGTGATGGGAACACAGGGAATAGAGTTAGCCAAACCATAAGCAAGGTGAGGAGGCAGAAAGATGGAGTAGTAGGGAGGATTGAAACTCAGTGAGAGAAGTGCAGGAAAGGGTACAGTATGGTAAGGAATTCCAGGAGAACACTACTGAGCAAGCAACTGATGGCCAGGCCATGGTCAGCCGTGGTTTGGGAACTATAAGAAGAGAGAGGGAGATGGAGGTTGTCGCAGCTGGATGAGTTCACCTAGGCAAGGAGGAGTGAAAGTGTGTACTAGTTTGAACACTAGATTCAAGGTGGTATACTGTAGTCTATATTAATACGAGAGCCAGCTCAGCACAGAGAGAACATCACAGTTGTGGCTACAGGCATTAACACCTAAGGCAAACCTTCCCATCCTATGATAAGATTGTTTGAGGTGAGAGAGGATGGATGCTTTGGGTGTGTGTAACAGTAGAGCTACATACGATAGGAGTGGAAGGAGTGTGGTGGAGGCAATTTTTAGGCAGGACGTTGAAGAGAGGAATAGGCGGATACGATAGAGTAGGCCTAGCTTTTGGTTTAGTGTTTTGGTCAGTAGAGTGGCATGGGAGTCCAGGGTTAATGATGTGTCTAAGGTAATGCCTAGGTATTTAAAGGATTGAACTGACTCAAGGGCATCACCATTGCTTGAGCATATCACAAGAGGGGGAGAGTACGCGTTGTGGGGAAGAGGTTGGCAAACAACATACTTTTGGTTTTTTTAGTGTTAAGGACTAGTTGATTCTCTTGTAACTAGCCCTCAAGAGTTCAGAAGTCTGAGGTTAGCATCCTGTTGAGCCACCTGATGTCAGGTGAAGAGCAATAGATAATGGCGTCATTCACATATAGGTGTACAATGGCCCTGACACACTTATTTTGCAGTTCATTAATAAATAGGGAGAATAATATTGGGCCCAGGATGGAGCCCTGAGAGACACCGTGAATAATAGGTCTAGGGTCTGAGAGTGTTCCAGACCACTTGACCCTTTGTGTATGGCCTGTGAGGTAATTTTGGAGCCAGGTCAAGGCACTGGCATTGATACCAAGAGAGTACAACTGACAGAGTAGTAAATTGTGATTGACCAAGTCAAATGCCTTAGTCAGATTGATGAAGATAGCCCCAGTGGCAGCACCTTGATCTATGGACAGGAACAGATCAAAGGTCACTTTTATTAAGGCAGTGAGGGTACTATGGGTTTTCTGAACTCGTGTTGGAACTTAGAAAGGAGGTGGTGGCAGTCCAGGTAATCCTGAAGATGGTTGTACAGTAGTCACTCTTTGATTTTTGCTAATGGACAGAGGCTAGAAATAGGTCTAAAATTTTCAACAGTTGTGGTGAGTCCACCCTTGTGTATTGGGACAACCACTGCCACCTTCCATTTATCTGGGATAGTCCCCATAAGGAAGGATCGGTTGAACAGGTCACGGACTGGGCAGGCAAGAGCTGGAGCCCCCAGCTTGAGGAATTTGGGTTCAAGGGTGTCATGGCCTGGGGAACTATCCACTTTTAGATTAGCAAGTAGCTGGCAAACTTCTTTGAGGGTGTCGAGTTTAAGGTGAAAGGTTGGGCAGGTACCAGTGTCTGCATGAGGGGCTGTGGAGCAGAATGGGGGAGGGGAGCTGGTAAAGAGCGACATGTACTTATGTAGGTCAGTAAAGAACTTGATGAATCCAGCAGCTATAGTCGGTGGATCTGAGAGCACAATGCCTTGGGCAGTAGGGGATCTAGGGATCTCTGAGGACTTGCCTTTGATTAGAAGTTCACCTGTGTACAGAATTCTTTAGGATTGCAAAGATGTTCTGTTTGGAGTCACCTAAAGTGAGTGTGCTTGGCTTTCTGAACGGAGTTTTTACATTCGTTCCTGACATGCCTATAGATTAGCCAGTAAGTGGGAAGCCCACTACATTTAAAGGTTCTCGAGGCTCGATGACGTGCGGTCCTGAGTTTTCTTAGATCCTTAGAGATCCAGGGAGCTTTGAATCCTTTAGGTCTGCACCTCTTCATGGGGGTATGAAGATCAACTATATTGCTGAAGGTGGACACAAAGACATCAACAGCCTGATTGTTATCTGGTAGTGTATTTATAGGATCCCAACTGTCATCTGTGACAGTCAATAAAAGCTTTTGGATTGAGTCGTGACATATCCTGGACCAAGGAGACCTTAGGTGAGGGGTTGGGGAAGTTATTATGCCAGATGCAGAAGATAGGGGAGTGATCGCTGATGCTGTCAGAAAGTATGCTGTAGTGAAATTATTTATCCCAGTATTATTACCTAATATTTTATACCGCTAATTATGCTACAGTATTCACTGGCTATGGAGGGAGAGGGAGAGAGAGAGAGAGAGAGAGACTCACAGTTATAGTTTGATATAACATTATACGTGAAGACTGCCTTGTCATGCTGACCAGAGTGAACCAGCCTCAGAGAATGTGACATGCACAGAAATGCTTGCTCAGAATGAACATACAAACATAATATTTTTCAGTCCTTTTATGAAAACAACCTTTATCTATAGGCAACAGAATAGGTGTGTCTTGTAACCGTTATAAGCTAATGAATAGAGAAAACCTGTTATCAGTGTGATGCTTTTAGAGTTTTACTATAGTGATATGGCTTATTGACGTCAGATGTCAGTATACATTCTCTGAAGTGTTTGTACAACAGGTATACATACTGTTTTTTGATAAATGTTACTTGTAATTTCTATACTAAGAAATGTTTTTGACAAAGTAGTTATGACATAATTACTAGGAAAGATGATATATTGGTCTTATGTAAGTAGAAAGAGTATGTAATGTCAGCCCGAGACCCTGCTTGGTGTGTGCTTCCATGGCCACACCAGAAGAGGGTCCGAAGAAGTTTCAGCAAATCCCACAGATGACTCTGATGATGTTGATAGCTTTGTAAGCTTCCCAATAGCCAGAGCGGGTTTATGGAGTTTGTGGACAATGCTGTAAGTTCACCTTTCCTTTGTTCCCCTAATAAAGGGTTTATGAAATGCCACAGTACATGAGTGCTGGATGGTCTTTTGTCACAACTCATATAGAACCCTACATAATTGTTTATCATTAGAGTTATTTACTGCTAATTATACAATGGCAAGAAAATTTTCTGGACTCTGATTGGTCAATGTGTGCCTGAGACAGTGATGTTATTATACAATAACATCACTGTATTGCTTTTGGATGCTATGGATGATGATCCTTATGCTATGGCTGATGACCATTTGGATTCCTTAAAATCATTTTTTTTTTTCATTATTTTTATTTTGTAGGACAACGAGCCATTGTATAATAGCAATAGCAGCATTTAGGATGTAAAAGAATAATATTCGTTACTCCTGTAGGGAAGCACTGCCTCGTGCTTCAACCCACCCCAGGACTGACGTTATTACACGATAACACACACCCTATTGTGCCTTATTGCTTAAGTATTCTATTCATTGTTGGTTTTTACTAAGTTATGATATGATAGACAATTTATTCCTTACAATGCCCACGGATTTTACCTTGAGTGCGCAGTTGAGTGGTTGCCAGTTTTGGTGTTGATTCTTGTCGGGTCAGAGATAAGTTGGGCTAGGTTACTGTTAGCAAGAGCGGCACAAGTCTTGTCAGAGCTGGGGTTTAATTGGTCTATGTTAAAGTCACCACAGAGTATGAGATCATGGTGGGGGAGATTGGCACGAGAGGTTATGAGGGAGGGAAGGCAGATAGAGGCTTCATTGGGGGCAGGTAGACACAGCCCACTATCAGTTTTTTGACATTGCCAAGCATAAGGGAGAGAAACAGTGATTCCGCCTTTGGGAGTTCAGGGGTTGGGTTAGGTACTTCAGTGGCATCTAAACTAGCCTGTACATACAGGAGGACACCACTGCCCCATTTTCCCCACCTATCTTTTCTAAAGCAGTTTTAGCCATGTAGAGCAACATCATGTTGTTTGACACTAGGCTTTAGCCAGGATTCAGAAATACCAAGTATGTCTGGGGAGTTTTGCGTGACCCATTCCTCAAGCTCAGCCATCGTGGGGTGCAAGCTCTGGGTATTTACGTAGGCAAACTTCAGCCCTTTACGTGGTTGCCAGTGAGTGGCTGGGAGGGAAGGCATGAATACAGGGTAAGTAGGCCCAGGGTTGAGTTCGATATCACCCGCATGGGTAAATAGGAGGAGAAGAGGTAGGAAATCCCTGCTTGAGGAGCAGAGCAGTTTTAGGATGAAGCATTCGAGTGGTGTGGGTACCTGTAATCTTTTATGGATACAACGCCCAAGATACACAACATCATGTTTGGGGAGACAGGGAGTGAGGAGATGCCTGTGTACGGGTTCTGAAGGTACTTGCCTTGGCAGTGGGTAATTGCAGTACTGATGTGGGTACATCAAGGAGAGGGCAATAAAATAGTTGGCCATGTAGAGGGTCAGGATACATAAAAGGGAAACCAAACATCCTGTTTTACCAAAGATGGGAGAATAAAGAGATAGCATGCCTAACTAAAAAAGGGGGGGACGCTATATGGGTTAGTGAGGTTATGTCAAAAGTGTGATCACTGGGGTGGCCAAAAGGTTAGAGCAACTGATCACCACAGAACACTGGGTAGAATAGTTAGGGCGAGGAGTTCAAATCCAGGCCTGGTAGTTTTAAATTAATGTTTGAATTGCAACCTGGAAGTCATAAGGGTCATGTAGGTAAAGGCAGAATTGAGAGTGCAGATAGTTAAGTGGTTAGAGTTGCAGACTACCATGCAGTTTAGGATAATTAAGAAGGGCCAGGAATTCAAATCCTAACAGGGAAAGTTTTTAGGTATATGTTTGAATCCCGACCTGTGGGATATAAGGGTCAGAAAGCAAGAATTAAAATTGTAATTGTGGAGATGGCCAAGTGGTTAATGCAGCTCACTACTATGTGAATTAGGATAAATCAAAAGGATTGGAGGTTCAATTTCTAGTCAGTGGAGTATTCAGTTTTCAGCTAGAAAATGAAAGATCTAAGAAGCTTGAACAGGTTTGTGATCTCTGAGATGGCCAAGAGATTATAATAACCATCACCCTACGTTAATTTTGGTTGGGTATATATATATATATGGCCACGGGTTCATGTCCAAGCAGGAACAATGGGAGGATGAGTTAACAATGGGAAGATGAATTCATCAGAAGTGAGGGAGGGACATAAATGTCATTTAAAATTATGTGAGGGTTACAAGAGTTATACTATTTAATCTGGGCATTGGATATGAAATAGGTTTACAGAGCTCAGAGTCAGCAACTGAGGTACAAGAGTGCCTGACTCTGAGGCAACATTATTAGGAGGCTGTGTGGCTTAATGGTCAGTGTCACAGACCTTGGAAGAAAATGGGAGTGTTATGTATGAGGTTTGAGTCCCAGCAAAGGCAAGGAATTAGAAGCAGTAGCACAACACAGAGAGGGGGAGAATCCTAGAGCATTCTATTTAGAAAAGGTAGTGAGGAACACTGAAGCACCAACTAGTGAGTGCAAGGGGGAAGTTTAGGGTGACTGACAAAGTCTTGTGACTACTACTTCCTATAAAGAAGTGATGTAGGAGGGTGGGGCACCAGGCTAAGCCAGTTAGCACCCTCTGACACAGAAATTAAATCTTGGAGGGGGGGGCTGAATTTTGGCAGCTGCTTGTGCAGGAGGTGAGCCTGCTCCTAGCGGCTCACCGGGGAGCGCCCAGTCCTGTGAAGGAAGAGAGAAACACAGGGATTTAACATAGGCAGGGGAGACACTAATAAAGAGTGTAACAGTCCCACCAGGGGCCTACCTAAAATTGCCCTTCATTTTCCCATTTCTCTCCCAGTAGGCCTCCTGATGTTTCTTCACAGCCCAGGTTAACTGTGTGCCCCCAGGTCCCCGAAGCAGCCCAGTATGTTATTTTAGCCCTATGCGGGCTTAAATACTTGGCCGTGAGTCACTGGCATGTTTCTAGGAAGCCGGCAACAGCCCATGCACAAAGGAAGCGCTTGAAGTGCCTGCCACCAGTCTTGCAGTCATGTGGGGAGTCCCTCAGTGGTCCTGGTGCCCCTCCTGACTGCAATGAAGACCGGTGACCTTAGCAATGCGGCAGAGAAGCCATTTTGAGGGCTGCATTTAAAGTTTAGAAAGGGGGCTAAGACTGAGGGCTCATGAATAAAGATGAAGCTGATTAATATTCATGAGATGCTGCCTGCCATGGGGGCGGGGGCTGTATTTCAGAATCAGTGACAGCTAAACTACTAGGCCTAGGTGATTGAGAATGGCCTTAATTAGAAGGGCACAACTGGGGCTACAAGACTGTGGGTTTTTAAATGAATAAAGTATTTTGTTTGGCTGCACCAGACATTGGAAAATGGGGAACTGTATTGGACTGCATCAAAATGAATGGGTCTGACATATTGATGACACTTTAACCCCATCCAGCAGTCAAGCCTGGACTTTGTATTTATAAGTGTAATCCTCCTTCCCTCCTTCCCCCAGGTCTCATCTGGAATCGAGCAGTAGTCTGCTCAGCATGTTTTCCTGGTTAAACCTTTAAATAAATAAATAAATCCAATTTCTAGAGGCCCAAAACTGAGCCAAAGGACTTCTGGGAGGGGGGGAGTTCCACTAATTCAGGCACCTAGATCATGCTCCGATAAACAGTGAGGAAATATTGATCACTGTAGTTATTAGATGATTGATTGGCTTGAACAGCAATCAGGAGGCTGGATTCCTGAGAGAAAAAACAAGAACTTCCCGGGTTTTCTTCAGTCTGTTCCCGGCATAGGTATAGGCAGGCATACTCCAAGTACTCCATGGTGTGCAATTTTATTTAAGGGGGTAGCAAATAGGCTCTGAACCACTTCCTTTTTCCATGAAAACTAACAAAGAAAATGCTGAACCTTTCTCTAATTTTATTCATAGGAGTTGAAACTAGAAGCACTGGTCGCTAATACAGTCTTTGCATCCCAAGGATAAAACAACTTTACAGGCTCTGGGCTGGTATGTGGGTGTCTTATGGAACAATGCATGGCATCTGTATTTACCCATGCAAGGCAACAACCATTGTCAAGAGATACAAAAGTTGTATTCATTGTGCCAAATGAGGCAACAAACATGGTCCTGGTGTACATTTGTATATTGTCTGGCTACACCCCGGGGGGTGGGGGTAGCAGTGATTCCACTTGGTGTGCAGATCTGAAATCCCTGGTTACACCCCTGGTTCCCGGGCTCTAGACGAATAAGAGGCATTCTGGGTGAGTGGATATGGACTGAAGAGGCCTTTTCAGGTCTCTGGTGGAGACTGATATTTCAGAGAAGGATCACAGGGGAAAGAGAGCGAGAGACTGAACTGACACCTTGATTCCCCAGGTATTGTGAGCAATTTGTCTATATTGGAGAGGATAACTGCTGCAGAAATCCTGCACTGGTGGAATGAACTGCGCTGATAGGACTGCACTGTTTTATGTGAGAGTGCTTCAGCTGCTTCTGAGGATTTGTTTTACATATGTGGGACTGGAATTATATTTCTAAAGAGGTAAAGCATCTCTGGTATCGGGGTGCTAGCCATGTGCTGTCCTTTTCCTGAGTGAACTGGTTGAAGTGGCTCAGAGCTGTGTCCCAGTTGCAGCTGAAGAAAAGGTTGTGAACATTCTCTGTCTGGAAAGTGTGGAATGGAGTGCAGGGGGCTGCTGTGATTGAACCCCCATTCTTCCTGTTGTTTGCACCTGTGCTTTGTGTGATCTAGGGCTAGCACTCACTGCTAACTGGCACTGAGCAACTGCCTGTGATATCTGTGGATTTGGAACCCAGTGCAAGGACTGCAGAGAACCCCCACTATTTGAGAGTTCTCACCAAGAGTCAGGGAGGGAACTAGCTAACCCCTTCCAAGTGGGACCCGCTTTCTCAGGAGGTCACCGGCACTTACTGGGGTGCTAGGGCACCTATGACCCTTGTGGGAACTTGGGCTGTGGAGCCACTCCTGGGTCTGGGCCTTCTGGGGCTGGTGTTGTCCTGCCACAAAGCTCTGCAATGGGTCAGAAGTGGCTGAAGATGACAAGCAGCCAGACCTCCAATCAAGGGGACAAACTGCAAGATCCTCAAGCAATATTCCATCTGCCCATTGTTGCATGGAGCTCCATGATCCAGGACATCCGGAGGCAATTATCCTAAGTGTGGTTGAGTCCTGTAAAACTGTGAGTACCTGGGATCTGGCTCCCGGAAATCAAGCAAGGGAGTGTAAAACGGATTTAATTGTTTCCTCAAATAATTATTCTCCTTCATCAGGGCCCCAACAGCCGGCCACCCCACGGCAACAACCAGGCCTGCACTTTGTGGGTACCATTAAGGACTATCAGGGTAAACATTGGTACCAGTGGGCTGGGCCTCCAAGGGTGGGCTTGGCCTATGGGCCCAGGGGGTAATTGTTCCTTGTTCTCACTAACCATATTTTTCTTCATAGCTATCCTTTACCATGGTATCCTTCCCCAAGTCCTTACCCCCAATAAAACTTGGTTTTACTGTTTGAAATTGTGTGTGCTGGGATTCTTTGCATCTGTCAGATCACTACTGTACATGATTTATGGTGTTACTGAACTGTTGGGCATCCAGTGTGTGGGGTGGTTGGTAGGGGAGGTCGGTAGGTGCTGCATCCCAAGGGCTGTGCTAGCCAGTCACCAAACCCATTTCTAATTCTCTCTGGGTAGAGGCACCACACTATTTTTATTATCTTTGGGACAGAACCCCATGATCACCACCGTAACAGGACCTAGGTCCCTTAACCTGTTAGAGGGCCAACAGGCAAGGGTAGTAGCCCACTGGCACACGGCGCCTGGGCTACATGTTTGGAGGCACTGCAGGGATCTCCTGTTCACCAAACATGCCCACTCTGAAGAACCAGAGTGGAGAGATAGCCCTGGGGTCCCCAGCACCCAGGTCTGTCCCCCTACAGCTGAGATTTAGGCCTACAGAGGATGACAAAGTGAAATTGGTGGAATGGAGTAGGGGTATGAAAATGGACCCCCAAAAATCTTTCCTGTTGCTGGGGATACCACAGGAAATAGATGAAAGGGAAATAGAACAATACCTGATCACAATACCCAAACTGAGTAAAGTGAAAATACAGGGGAGAATGCTGGACTCTGGAAGGGGTACATTAACAGTGCTAGTAGAAAGTAACAGTGTGACAGAGGCTGCCTGGATACCTGAGGCTTTGGTTTTAGAAGGGATGTCCAAGGCTCTGCCTATCGTGACTTCCTTTAGTGTGATCTCCCCAGGGGCATGGGGACAATGGTCTGGGCTCCCACCAAGATTTCCTAAGGTTCACAAATACTAGCCCAGACCTGTACCTGTAGCTTTTGACTCTTAGCACAACTAAGAATGCTTTTGGAGGTTAAGTCCACCCTAACTCCAAAGATGATTTGGAGGCATGGATGGATTGTGTCATACATCTAGTACAGGACTGGCAGCGCTCTGAAATTGAAAAACAGAAGCGCCTGGTAGAGAGCCTCTGTGGGCCTGCCCTGGAAGTGATTCACTCTTTGCAAGCTACGGACGATGACACCCCAGCCCAGGTATACAGTACCTGGCTGCTCTTGAAACTATTTTTGGTAGCCCTGAACCTTGTGAAGACCTTATGTGGAAATTTAAGACTACTCGCCAATGGGAGGGGAGCCTTTGTGTGCCTTCTTAACCCGAGTAGAGAGGGTGCTACAAAGGGTATTTAAGAAAGAGGGAGTGGCAGCCCAGTATTTGAACCAAGTGAGGTTAGAACATATGATAAAAGCAGCTTGCCATTCTACCCTGTTGGTGTTACAGCTTTGCTTAGCTGATAGGAAAAGTAACCCACTTCCATACTGGGTCTTAGTGCGAGAGATAAGGGAAGCAGAGGAGGAGCAAGGACAATGGGGAGTGCAGACAGCCTCAATGGCTGCTGTCCAGGTAGGGAAAGAGGTGCCCTCTGGTGAAATGCAATAGTTGAGGACTTTACTAAAGGAATGGAAGGATATAGTCACCTTGGCTAAATTGGTAGTGAATCTGGTGATAGTTGAACCCCATGGGGTGAGTGGAGTGGCCCCCAGTGTAGCTTCTGCTATGTTTGGCCCTGGGTTTATCACGCAGACACCCACTACAGAGGCTGGGATAAAGGCCCAGATGGACAAATTAGCTCACAGAGCAGCAGAGTTAGAGAGGGTGGGAAGGCCTAGTTGAGTTCAGGGCAACAACAAGTTTGCTAACTGGGGTCTGAGTAGTGACAAGTGCCCTGGTGGGAGTCCCAGGAACCTGCCCCGCGGCATCAGCTAGGCTGCCTCAGCAGGAACTCTTTGTATACTATAGGTGTGGAGGTGAGGTCCATATCCGGAAGGGGTGTAGGGTGCCGCTAAACTGTGCCCCTGGTAGGGACAGGTCAGATGAAAATTCCCATCAGAATCAGGGAAACTACAGAGGGTCCCGGTAAAGGAGCGCACCAGAGCCCCTGACAGGTCCTGCTCCATGGCTTGCACAAGAGCAGCTAAAGCCACCACATCGGCTCCCATTGACCTGAACCAGCTTGTGAGTCCATTAACTGAAACCACCATTACCATCAATGGGATTTCCACCTGAGCCATCCTGGAGAGCAGTTCACAAGTCACCATTTTCAAGTCATGGTATGACCAGCACCTGTCCAATGCTGAACTGCAACCATTTGAGGGTTTACATGTGTGGGGACTCAGTGAGAAGTCACACCCCTATCTGGGATATGTGAAGGTATGACTGGGATTTCCAACCAAAGTAGCTGGCTTAGGAGATGCAGTGGAGACCCCTGGCTCTGATCTGCCCCGACTCTGGCATACACGATGGAGTGCCTGTGCTAGTTGGCATGAATGCTCATATGTTCGGACATTTAGCCCAGTTGTGCCAAGCCTGAGAGGCTGAGAGAAAGAGTGAAAAGCTCCTTTTTCACCCCTTTATTAAAGAAACTTACAGAAAGAGAAGGCAACCCCCTGACAAGGAGCCTGACGACTCGGTTGGCACAGTGTTTTGGCGAGATGGGGAGGAGATTGTGCTACCGCCCAATGTGGAGTGTAACATTGCTGGGGTAGTGAAGTTGAAAAAGGAAGTGTGAAATCAGTTGCTGATGTTGGATGCCCCCCTGGAAGAGTACAGATTACCCATGGAATTGTTGGTAAAAACCAAGTGTTTTGCCTGCCAGACCACATGCCTGTACTGGAAGGGTTACTGTACAAGTAAAGAATGTCACTGACTGAAAAGTGGTAGTGAGGAAGGGACCGACTTTAGCAAGAATTTATTGTGCTGACACAGCAGTGCAACCATGCAACCCGCTGCAGTGAGAGGTGGCGCCCCCAAAGGAGTTGATCCTGAACTTTTTGACTTTTAGTGATTCCCCAATCCTGGAGGAATGGAAAAAGAGGGTACAGGAAAAACTGCCTGCCCAGATGAAGGTGTTTTCCCTATATGAATGGGATGTAGGGTGTGTGAGTGAAGAGCAGCATCGCATATGTCTTACCGATGAGAGGTCCTTTCAAGATAGGTCCAGGCAACTAGCTCCAGTGGACATTGACATCTGTCGGTATCTTCAGGAAATGATGGTTGCTGGGATTATTCAAGAGTCAAGGAGCCCATATGCATCCACAATTGTCATGGTAAGGAAGAAGAGTGGGGCAATAAGGATGTGTGTGGACAATCGTACATCAAACAAATGGACAGTACCAGACCAATATTCTATGCCCAGAATGCAAGAAGCCCTGGATTTCTTGAATGACAGCCAGTGGTTCTCAGTCCTGGATCTGCGAAGCGGCTATTATCAAATCCCAATGGCCCCCAGGACAGGGAGAAAACAGTTTTTATATGCCCGTTAGGATTCTATGAATTTCTCCAGATGCCTCATGGGATTTCGGTCACCCCCACCACCTTCCAGTACCTGATGGAGAAAGCAGTGGGTAATATGAATCTACTGGAGTATCTGGTTTATTTGGATGACATTATCGTATTTGGGAAGACCTTGGAGGAACACGAAGCCCGGCTGCTCAAAGTGGGCTCTGGGACCAAAGAGAGCCAACAACAACAGCGTCAGCAAAGAGTGCGTGGGAATAATGAAACTGTTTTTTTCTTTTGCGGGGGTGTGGTTACCCCCACACCCCTTGACACAGGGGGACTCTGCTCCCTGCAAACTCCAGACTAAAGGATTCTAATTTCAGGGGGTGGAGCGGATCAAGGGGAAAGTTAAAAATCGTAGGGCCATGGAATACTGTTTCCATGGCCCCATGTAAAATAGTCTAAGTCCCAATTGCAGTAAAAGTGTTGGACACCAGGATTAGAACCCTGGTCTCAAATGGCACTGGCCAAGCTGCTCAATGCCCCAACTCTCCACACCACTGGAGCAGCTTGGCCAGCCTCCTGGATCCCGGTACTCTTGTCTGTCCTCAGCATCATGGACAGCGACCCCCTCGCTGTCCGTGGTAGTGCTTACCAGACTAACGCTGTGAATTGTGGCGCTATTCTGGTAGCACTCTTCCAACCAGGTACCCTCAAAGTGTTGGATCGCCTGGAGGAATTTGGATTGAAACTGTCAATTGATAAGTGCTAATTCTTCCATGCTTCTTTTAAATATGTTGGGCACATAGTGTCTGCAAAGGGCATCCACGCTGATCCTAGCAAGATTGAAGCCCTCACCACTTGGCCCAAGCACCGGACCTTGAAAGAGCTTCAGCACCTGCTTGGCTTCTGCGGGTATTACCAGAGATTAGAAAAGGACTATACCAGGTTGGTCTGGCCCCTACTGAACCTGCTGCAGGGACATCTACCAACCAATAAAAGCAAAGAGACCACCTCATCTGGGACAAGACCTAATCAAACCAACTATTTGTGGCCATCAGAACCCTTTGGCTCCCGGAGGGATGAAGAGTGTGATCAGGCCTTTGAAGACATCATCTACTGTCTAACACATGCCCCGGTGCTATCTTATGTAGAACCATAGAAACCCTATGTTCTCCACACTGATGCCAGTTTCAGTAGTCTGGGCACAGTCCCATATCACGAGTATCCAGAGGGCCTGTGTCCAGTGGCCTCCACCAGCAGAAGTTTGAACACATCAGAACACAGATATCCAATCCATAAACTAGAATTTTTGGCACTGAAGTGGCCAATAGTGGACCTGTTCCATGACTACCTGTATGGGGCTAGGATTACAGTGAAGATGGATAATAACCCACTTGTTTATGTGCAGACCACTGCCAAACTGGATGCAGCAGGCCACAGGTGGCTGTCAGGCTTGTCCACCTACAATAACTGCACGGAGTACTGGCACAGCTTGAATCAGATGGATGCAGATGCTCTGTCCCAGCATCCTCCCACTTACACCACTGAGCACTGTACCTGGGAGAAGATATCAAAGCAAGCCGTGAAGGCCCTTTGTTGAAAGCATGACAGCGAAAAGACTCTCTCCAAAGAGGATGCTCCCTCGTTTAGTGGAATGTTTAGGGGTCTCAGGAAGATGTCTCCCAGTTGCCTACTGCTGGCTGGCTGCCCTAGATGTGAGATCCCTTCCTCAACTGACCACTCAGGACTTAAAGAAGGATCAGAGAGCCAGCCCTATCACTGGGGAAATAATTTGAATGCTTCAACACAATGGGGATCAGACTCAAGTCGACACTATTTATCCCCCAGCCAAGCTCTTGTTACCAGGATGGCTTAACCTGCAGCTGAGGAAAGGATTGCTTTACATGGAGATGCAGGACCAGCAGGGGGCACCCCGTGAACAATTAGTGTTACCAAGGAAGCATATCAAGACTGTGCTAAGGGCCTTGCACGATGATATGGGTCACCTGGGCACCGAGGGCACCCTGGATCTAGTAAAAAGATTTTACTGGCTGAAAATGGGAGCAGATGTAGAGGCCCATTGCAAGAGTTGCAGGAGATGCATACAATGGAAAGCACTTCCCCAAAAGGCAGCTCCACTGGTGAACATCAGTGTCAGTGGCTCAGTAGGTATCACACTCGTCTCTGAGGCCAGGAGATCAGAGGGCTGTGGGTTCAGTTCCCACATCTGGTACTTGGGTTAATATCCCAGTACTGACACTGTAGTGCAGCATGAGAGGGGTGCTGCAATTTATGAGGTGCCGTCTTTTGGATGAGAAGTTAAACCGAGGTCCCATCTGCCTGGATTGGTGGTAGTTCAGGTGGATGTAAAAGATCCCATGGCACTTATCGAAAAGAGTAGGGGAATGTCCCCGGTGTCCTGGCCAAATTTCCCTCATTCACTAAAAATACCACCAATAGCTTAATCTGGTTCAAGGTGAGTAAGCATTCATCTGTATCCCCCTCCCCCGGGTCGTGCCTGAAAATAGGCAGGATTTGTCTAGTGCACTTACCCGGTCAACAAAAAAATAAATAAATAAAATAAAAACATCCAGATGAGTGGTCCCATGGAGCTGGTGTGTATTGACTTTCTTACACTAGAGCCTGACTCATGCAACATCTCAAATATCCTAGTAGTCACCGACCACTTTGCCAGATATGCCCAAGCCTACCCCATGAAATATCAAAAGGCTTCCACAGTGGCCAAGATCCTGGTAGATGAGGCCCCCCAAAAGGATTCACTTAGACCAAGGTCGTGACTTCGAGCGCCGCCTCATTAAAGAACTTCTGTCACTGTGGGGCATCAGAAAATCACAGATCACCCCGTTCCATCCCCAAGGTGACCCTCAACCTAAGAGATTTAACCGGACTTTATTAGATATATTGGGCACCTTGGATCCCCAAGACAAGCGTACCTGGAGTCAGCGGGTGAGTACCCTGGTACATGCTTACAATTTCACCCGCAACAATGCTATGGGGTTCTCTCACTACCAGCTCATGTTTGGAAGGGAAGCCCATCTGCCAGTGGATCTGTGTTTCTGGGTGTCCATCGATGGTCTGGGAGCAGGAAACTACTTGCAATATGTGAAGAAGCTGAAGCAGCAACTCAACAACGCCAATCACCTCACTACTGAGATGGCCACTAAGAGAAACCAGGCTAACAAAGAAAGATAAGATAAAAAGGTACGAGTTCAGGATCTCAAGGCAGGTTATCGGGTGCTGTTGAGAAGTCTAGGCATACCAGGGAAGCATAAGATTGCAGACCAATTGGGAAGCACTCTGCATGCTGTACTGGAAAAGTTGGAGATTCTCCTGGTATACAAGATTCAGCCTGAAGGAGAAACTTGAGGACATTAAGTAATTCATTGAAATCATCTGCTGCCCATCGGCAATCAAATAACAGACAGTAAGATTCCTGAGAAAGATCTTCCTTCACCTCCCATTTGAGCTGCTGAATGTAGGAGATGGAGGCATGGAAGTAGTGATGCTATGGTGACTGGTCCTGCCCAGGGTTGGGGGGAGGTCATCTCATGTGAAGAAAGCTCAAACAATGAGGCTGAGGGAGATGATAGTACCTCCCGGACCTTTTAACCTACTCCAGAGATAGCCATATTGTTTCAGGGATTGCTCCTGAATTTGGTGCACACAGCTGTATGTAGGAAACAGGGTGGGGATGGGGAGGCTGCTCCCACTAGGCCTCTCATAGGGACCACTCCGGACCTGTATACTGGTCCGGCTGAGCCTTGTGAGTGGTACCGGAGAAGCTCCCCTGCAGATATGCCCTTTGGAGGATCCACCTCGGACTTGTATACTAGTCCACCTGGGTCCTCGGAATGGCCATAGGACAACCCTGAAAATCAGGAAAGAGGAGGAGAAGAAGCATCTTTTGGAGGGCCCACATCAGAACTGAACACTGGTCTGACTGTGTCTTCTGAAAGGACCCAGGTTAGTTCCCTTGGAGCAACAGGTGATGCTGGTGAGTTGCTGGAATCAGTCGCCCTGATAACTGAGAAAGAGATCAGTCAGGGGGAATGTGATAATGATGAGGAATCTACCTCTAAGCAAGAGGTGGTTAGTGGTCCCGGAGTTCATGCGACCCGCTGGAGGTCAGGGAGGACAATACAGCCTTTTCTTAAGCTAACTTATGATGCCCCTGGAATCCCCACTAATTTGTCTTTATTCGTAGTATACAAAGGGGGTACACGTAACCCCCAGATCCCTGCAGAAAGTGGCAATTTGCCTTGTTGATGGTAAACCCCCTAGGATTGAAGGGAAGAAAACTAGGAAAGGGAGGTGAAAACGTACCCAGGAGGATTGAGGGAAAAGTATACTAAGTGGTGTTTCAATATCCTATGGGTGAGAGACTATATTTATGGATGCCACTTCCTATGTGGCCAGGGGCTCATGCTGGGAAAGGTATTTGCTGAAATGTACATAATGTTCCTTGTTTGAGAGTTTTCCCATTCTAAAAATGGTTATGATATAATACATAGGATTCAGGTGTATAGTTAAAAATGTTACTGAGTGTTGATGTCTGAATGGTCTTCTTTACTGTGTTCATAGTATTTGCCCATAGGCTTGGTGTGGGAGCCAAGCATTCAAGGGGGAAAGAGTGTAACCACCCTCTGGGGGCTTACCTTAAATTGTTCTTCATTTTCCCGTTTCTCTCCCTGTAGTCCTCCCGATGTTTCTCCACAGCCCAGGTTTCACGTGTGCCCTCAGGTCCCCAAAGCAGCCTGGTATTTAATTTTAGCCCCATGTGGGCTTAAATACTTGGCCGCGAGTCGCTGACATGTTTCTAGGAAGTCAGCAGTCGCGCATGCACAAAGGAAGCACTTGAAGTGCCAACCGCTGGTCTTGTGGTCATGCGGGGAGTCCCTCAGCAGTCCCAGTGCCCCTCCTGAGCGCAATGGGGACTGGTGATCTTAGCAATGCGGCAGAGAAGCTGTTTTGAGGGCTACATTTAAAGTTTAGAAAGGGGGCTAAGAAGGAGGGCTCATGAATAAAGATGAACCTAATTAATATTCATGAGATGCTGCCTGGCAATTGGGGGGGTCTGTAATTTTGTGGCAGTGACAGTTAAACTACTGGGCCTAGATGATTGAGAGTGGGCTTAATTAGAAGGGTGTAATTGGGGCTATAACACTGTGGGGTTTCTAAATGAATAAAGTATTTTGTTTGGCTGCACCAGACCTTGGAATAAGAGGAACTGTATTGGGACTACATCGAACTGAATGGGGACTGATATGTTGGTGACACTTTCACCCCATCCAGCAGCCAATCCCCTTTCTAGGTGCCCAAAACTGAGCCAAAGGAATTCTGGGAGGGGGGTTCCACTAATTCAGGTGCCTAGATCATGCTCCAATGAACAGTGAGGAAATATTGATCACTATGATTATTGATGATTGATTCCTGAGGCTGGATTCCCAAGAGAAAAAAACATGGACTGTCTGGGTTTTCTTCAGTCTGTTCCCAGACTCTAGGTGAGTCAGAGGTCTCCTGAGTTGATCTGGACTGGAGAGGCCTTTCTCAGGCCTCTGGTGGAGACTGATATTTCAGAGAAGGATCACAGGGGAAAGAGAGTGAGAGACTGAACTAACACCTTGATTCCCCAGGTACTGTAAGCCAGTGTGTCTATATTGGAGAGGATAAGTGCTGCAGAAATCCTGCACCGGTGGACTGGACTGAACTGTGCTGACAGGACTGCACTATTTTATTTGAGAGTGCCTTAGTTGCTTCTGAGGATTTGTTTTACCTGTGTGGGACTGGAATGACACTTCTAAAGAGGTAAAGCGTCTCTGGTATTGGGATGCTAGCCAGGTGCTGCGCTTTTCCTGAGTGAACTTGTTAAAGTGACTGAGAGCTATGTCTCAGCTGTAGCTGAAGAAAAGGTTGTGAACATTCTCTGTCTGGAAAGTGTGGAATGGAGTGCAGGGGGCTGCTGTGATTGACTCCCTTCCCCCTGTTGTTTGCACCTGTGCTTTGTGTGCTCTAGGGCTAGCACCCATTGCTAACTGGCACTGGACTTGGTTTAAACAACAGCCCGCGATATCTGTGGATCTGGAACCCAGTGCAGGGACTGCAGAGAACCCCCATTTTCTCAAGAGGTCACCAACACTTGCTGGGGTGCTAGGGTACCTACAACCCTTGTGGAGAGCTGGGCTGTGGAGCCACTCCCAGGTCTGGGCCTTCTGGGGCTAGTGTGGTCCTGCCACAGAGCTCTGCAAAGGGTCCAGAAGCAGATGAAGTTGACAAGCAACCAGACCTCCAATCAAGGGAACAAACTGCAAGATCCTCGAGCAAGATTCCATCTGCCTGTTGCTGCATGGAGCTCTGTGATTCAGGACATCTGGAGTCAATTATCCTAAGCGTGGTTGAGTCCTGCAAAATCATGAGAACCCAGGACTTGGCTCCCGGAAATCAAGCAAGGGAGTGTAAAAGGGATTTCATTGTTTCCTCAAATAATTATTCTCCTTTATCAGGGCCCCAACAGCCAGACAACCCCGACAACCAAGACCTGCCATTTGGTTAGCAGTTGTGATAGATTTACCCACACATGTGATCTGTACCAGCACTCCGCCTGGTTGAACGCTGAAGGCAGGCTAACCTACCAGACGTATCTACTTGCCAAGAAAATCTCCCTGGGACTTACACCCGTGGAGACCCAACACCTTCTTTCCCTGGCACTTAATCATCAGGCTGCTAGACTCTCCCTTATAAGCCACCTTCCTATTCCCCTTCTATAAGACCTCAGCCTCCCAGAGATCCTTCAAGTACCACATCCCTCTCCGGATGAATGCCTTCCCTGGTCCTCTGCTCACTGAGCCAAGACTTGGCCCTTTTAAAACCTACCTGCATGACTATATTCTGGCCACCTCAAGCTGTGACTGCTTGTAATCCCTCTCTCCCCTCCTTCCTCTTGGGTCTCTGTGTTTTTCTTCCCCCTCTCTTCTCTTTTCTCCCTAATCCTCCCCTTAGACAATGTCCTCTGGACAAATACTCCTCTCTGTACTCTCCCCTCCTGTCTGATCTCCATTACTACCATCCTCACTGCCTGTTACAAACCCTTAACTGTTGTATCTTGCCGCTGTATCTCCTGATTGTTTACTATGGTGTGTATAACCAAGTTTTTTATCTCAATGTAGAATTACCCAGTAGTGCTGTTTATCTTTTCTATCACCTATTGCTGTAATGACCATTTTGTTTTGCCATGCCTGTCTTTTCCAATGACGTGGAGCCTTTGTAAAGGAGTCTCTGACTCAAAGGGTTGTAATTCCTAGAACTCAATATATAAATAAATAAACCCCATGGCAACAACCAGGCCTGCACCTTGTGGGTACCCCTAAGGACTATCAGGCTAGACACTGGTACCAGTGGGGGTGGGCCTCCGAGGGTGGGCTTGGCCTATGGGCCCAGGGGGTTATTGTTCCTTGTTCTCACTAACCATATTTCTCTTCACAGCTATCCTTTATCCTGGTATCCCTTCCCTAGTCCTTACCCCCAATAAAGCTGTGATTTACTTTTGAAATTGTGTGTGCTGGGATTCTTTGAATCTGTCAGATCATTACTGTACATGGTTAATGGTGTTACTGAACTGTTGGGCATCCAGTGCGTGGGGTGGTTGGTAGGGGAGGTGGGTAGGTGCAGCACCCCAGGAGGCTGTGCCAGCCAGTCACTTGACTTAACCCACTTCTAATTCTCTCTGGGTGGAGGCACCACACTATTTTTATTATCTTTGGGATAGAACCTCCGATCACCACCATAACAGGACCCAGGCCTCTTAACCTGTTAGAGGGCCAACAGGCAGGGGTAGCAGCCCACTGGCACATGGTGCCTGGGCTACAAGAGAGAGAACAAAGGGAGCTAGAAGTAGAGCAGAAAAATGACAAAGAGGTTGGGGGTAGTGGAAGGAAGGTGACAGGATCCCCAAGGCAAAGATGGTGACTACAGAGGGTAGAACAAAGCAGAAACAGACAACAGAATCGAGAGGGACACACAGAAGGACACAGTGCAAGGTAAGCCTGTCTCAACACACAGAAAAGATTTACACTGTGATAATCAGCACTGGCAATCACATGACCCCTACAAAAGAGATGCCCTCTACAACTCAGTCAAAATGGCCTAAGGAAATATACATAAAAGGAGACTGCCGCAAAACACTTTTAAACAGCACAGCCCTGTAACACCTGTATAAACGGTGTCACAATTTGCGGTATCTGCAATGTAGCGATCAAGGGCAGAGCCACTTAAAGTACCATTGTGAAATGATGTAAATGCTGAGCAAACTAGAGTCCCTTAAAGTACCATTGTGCAATGCTGCAAATGCTGAGCAAACTAGAGTCCCTTACAGTACTATTTTGAAATGGCGTAAATGCTGAGCAAACTAGAGTCCCTTAAAGTACAATTGTGCAATGCTGTAAATGCTGAGCAAACTAGAGTCCCTTACAGCACCATTTTGAAATGGTGTAAATGCTGAGCAAACTAGAGTCCCTTAAAGTACAATTGTGCAATGCTGTAAATGCTGAGCAAACTAGAGTCCCTTACAGTACCATTGTGAAATGGTGTAAATGCTGAGCAAACTAGAGTCCCTTACAGTACCATTGTGAAATGGTGTAAATGCTGAGCAAACTAGAGTCCCTTACAGTACCATTGTGAAATGCTGTAAATGCTGAGCAAACTAGAGTCCCTTACAGTACCATTTTGAAATGGTGTAAATGCTGAGCAAATTAGAGTCCCTTAAAGTACAATTGTGCAATGCTGTAAATGCTGAGCAAACTAAAGTCCCTTACAGTACCATTGTGAAATGCTGTAAATGCTGAGCAAACTAGAGTCCCTTACAGTACCATTGTGAAATGGTGTAAATGCTGAGCAAACTAGAGTCCCTTAAAGTACCATTGTGCAATGCTGTAAATGCTGAGCAAACTAGAGTCCCTTACAGCACCATTGTGAAATGGTGTAAATGCTAAGCGAACTACAGTCCCTTAAAGTACCATTGTGAAATGGTGTAAATGCTGAGCGAACTAGAGTCCCTTAAAGTACCATTGTGCAATGCTGTAAATGCTGAGCAAACTAGAGTCCCTTACAGCACCATTGTGAAATGGTGTAAATGCTGAGCGAACTACAGTCCCTTAAAGTACCATTGTGCAATGCTGTAAATGCTGAGCAAACTAGAGTCCCTTACAGTACCATTGTGAAACGGTATAAATGCTGAGCAAACTAGAGTCCCTTAAAGTACCATTGTGCAATGCTGTAAATGCTGAGCAAACTAGAGTTACTTAAAGTACCATTGTGCAATGCTGCAAATGCTGAGCAAACTAGAGTTACTTAAAGTACCATCGTGCAATGTTATAAATGCTGAGCAAACTAGAATCCCTTAAAGTACCATCGTGCAATGCTGTAAATGCTGAGCAAACTAGAGTCCCTTACAGTACCATTGTGAAATGCTGTAATGCTGAGCAAACTAGAGTCCCTTATAGTACCATTGTGAAATGGTGTAAATGCTGAGCAAACTAGAGTTACTTAAAGTACCATTGTGCAATACTGTAAATGCTGAGCAAACTAGAGTCCCTTACAGTACCATTGTGAAATGCTGTAAATGCTGAGCGAACTAGAGTCCCTTACAGTACCATCGTGCAATACTGTAAATGCTGAGCAAACTAGAGTCCCTTAAAGTACCATTGTTAAATGCTGTAAATGCTGAGCGAACTAGAGTCCCTTACAGCACCATTGTGAAATGGTGTAAATGCTGAGCGAACTAGAGTCCCTTACAGTACCATTGTGAAATGGTGTAAATGCTGAGCAAACTAGAGTCCCTTAAAGTACCATTGTGCAATGCTGTAAATGCTGAGCAAACTAGAGTCCCTTACAGTACCATTGTGCAATGTTATAAATGCTGAGCAAACTATAGTCCCTTAAAGTACCATCGCGCAATGCTGTAAATGCTGAGCAAACTAGAGTCCCTTACAGTACCATTGTGAAATGCTGTAAATGCTGAGCGAACTAGAGTCCCTTACAGTACCATCGCGCAATGCTGTAAATGCTGAGCAAACTAGAGTCCCTTACAGTACCATTGTGAAATGCTGTAATGCTGAGCAAACTAGAGTCCCTCACAGTACCATCGTGCAATGCTGTAAATGCTGAGCAAGCTAGAGTCCCTTACAGTACCATTATGAAATGATGTAAATGCTGAGCAAACTAGAGTCCCTTAAAGTACCGTTGTGCAATGCTGTAAATGCTGAGCAAACTAGAGTCCCTTTGAGTACCATTGTGAAATGCTGTAAATGCTGAGCGAACTAGAGTCCCTTTGAGTACCATTGTGAAATGTTGTAAATGCTGAGCGAACTAGAGTCCCTTACAGTACCATTGTGAAATGCTGTAAATGCTGAGTGAACTACAGTCCCTTACAGTACCATTTTGAAATGGTGTAAATGCTGAGCAAACTAGAGTCCCTTACAGTACCATTGTGCAATGTTGTAAATGCTGAGCAAACTAGAGTCCCTTACAGTACCATTGTGCAATGCTGTAAATGCTGAGCGAACTAGAGTCCCTTACAGCACCATTGTGAAATGGTGTAAATGCTGAGCGAACTAGAGTCCCTTAAAGTACCATTATGAAATGCTGTAAATGCTGAGCAAACTAGAGTCCCTTAAAGTACCATTGTGCAATGCTGTAAATGCTGAGCAAACTAGAGTCCCTTACAGCACCATTGTGAAATGGTGTAAATGCTGAGCGAACTACAGTCCCTTAAAGTACCATTGTGAAATGGTGTAAATGCTGAGCAAACTAGAGTCCCTTAAAGTACCATTGTGCAATGCTGTAAATGCTGAGCAAACTAGAGTCCCTTACAGCACCATTGTGAAATGGTGTAAATGCTGAGTGAACTACAGTCCCTTAAAGTACCATTGTTAAATTCTGTAAATGCTGAGCGAACTAGAGTCCCTTACAGTACCATTGTGAAATGGTGTAAATACTGAGTGAACTACAGTCCCTTAAAGTACCATTGTGCAATGCTGTAAATGCTGAGCAAACTACAGTCCCTTAAAGTACCATTGTGCAATGCTGTAAATGCTGAGCAAACTAGAGTCCCTTACAGTACCATTGTGCAATGCTGTAAATGCTGAGCGAACTAGAGTCCCTTACAGCACCATTGTGAAATGGTGTAAATGCTGAGCGAACTAGAGTCCCTTAAAGTACCATTGTGAAATGCTGTAAATGCTGAGCAAACTAGAGTCCCTTAAAGTACCATTGTGCAATGCTGTAAATGCTGAGCAAACTAGAGTCCCTTACAGCACCATTGTGAAATGGTGTAAATGCTGAGCGAACTACAGTCCCTTAAAGTACCATTGTGAAATGGTGTAAATGCTGAGCAAACTAGAGTCCCTTAAAGTACCATTGTGCAATGCTGTAAATGCTGAGCAAACTAGAGTCCCTTACAGCACCATTGTGAAATGGTGTAAATGCTGAGTGAACTACAGTCCCTTAAAGTACCATTGTTAAATTCTGTAAATGCTGAGTGAACTAGAGTCCCTTACAGTACCATTGTGAAATGGTGTAAATACTGAGTGAACTACAGTCCCTTAAAGTACCATTGTGCAATGCTGTAAATGCTGAGCAAACTAGAGTCCCTTACAGTACCATTGTGAAATGCTGTGCAAATAAATAAGACAGCAGCCCTTCAAAAACAATCAGATAGCACCCTCCAACACAGGAATTAAATCTCTACATGTAGTGGGGATGGGGGGCTGAATGTCAGCATCCGCTTGTGCAGGAGGTGAGCCTGCTGGTCGTGACTCACTGGGGAGTGCCCAATCCTTTAGTGAAGAGGGGCGTTGAATTTCAGCAGCCGCTTGTGCAGGAGGTGAGACTGCTGGTGGTGGCTCACTGGGAAATGTGTCCGGTCCTGTAGTGTAAAGGGGGGCTGAATTTCAACAGCTGCTTGTGCAGGAGGTGAGCCTGCTGGTCGTGGTGGGGTTATTCTAGATGACCTACAGGGAGTATGCCTTAGACAACTAGTATTGGAACCCACTCGAGAGGGAGCAATCTTAGACCTGGTTCTCTCAAATGGAGATAGAGAGAGGATCACAGATGTAGAAGTGGGTAGCCATCTGGGAACTAGTGACCATCGAACAATATGGTTCACAATAAACACAGCAGTAGAGTCAAGCCATACAAAGCAAAAAGTACTGACTTTAGAGGGCTGACTTTGCCAAAATGTGGTGAATGCCTAAGGAATGCACTAGCAAAGGCAGGAAGGAGGGGTGGAAGAACAATGGGAATAATAAAACTGCCATCGCAGAGGTAACAAGCCTTTGTGTGAAGCAAATAAACAAAACAAAACGATGTAAGAAACCACTATGGTTCTCAAAGGAAGTGGCAATGAAGGTTCAAGAGAAAAAGAAAGCATTCAGGAAGTACAAGGAATCACGGAAGGAGCAGGACAGAGAACTGTATCAGTTAAAGCAAAAGGAAGCTGGGATGGCAGTCAGAACAGCAAAGGCCCAAACCGAGGAAAAGATAGCCAGCTCAGTTAAGAAGGGGGATAAAACCTTTTATAGGTGTAACCCCTCACCCCTGCCTTTTTACTAAAATGACAGGTGGCATGCTGTTGGCATTGGCAGCAATACCTGGTGGGGACCTGGGTTCGGGGAGGATGAGGTTACCTGGCACAAGGGACCTAGGTTTGGCTACTGTGCACAAGGGCACCCAAGTAAATCCAACTACAGGAAGCAATAGCTGTAATGTCCAGAACCGGATTGGGATTTTCAGTGTGGCTTTTTTCATAACTAGCTGAACATAACAAAGACAGATGGACCTCAAGGGCATGCTTACTGTAATGCAGATTAGAGACTACAAGGCAGTCCACTTAGAAAATTAACCCATTTCTACTGTTTTCTGGCTCTGGATCCACCAGGCACTCAGCCTGGACTTGCATGCGCTTTGGATACACAGCCCGACTGGCCCGGCTCCCCTGCCGGCCACTTGACCGATGGTCCATTTAAAGGATGAACCCAAATTTTACTTCTTGTGGCTCCCCACACCACTTAGAGTCTGTGACTCCTAGAGAGATTTGTTTTCTTACTTCCTTCGGACTCCCATCAAACAAGGAGAATATTTTCCCAAGCTGTGACTCCCCACACCACTTAGAGTCTGTGACTCCTAGAGAGATTTTCCAATTTGCGACCCACGTCTGGGTACCTACCTCATCACTGGCCAGGCATGAGGCAAGTAGCAATCACAATAGAAATCCGTAGAGGTGGACCTGGTCACTAAAGATGGGGGGTGTTCCCACCTCCAGCTCCCACAGCCCATACCCGGCCATTTCTCTGGACAAACAGAAACTTAAACTTTGAAATGCAGATTAAACAGTGGATAACCTGTAGAACCCCCTCTACAACATTACTTGAAATCCATTCCGACTTTAAATTTTTAAACTACTCCATTTGTTTGTCCTAGTACAATAGGCCTCCCAAATGGTAGTTCACATCTCAGCTTTCTTCACATTTTCCAAACTGAAGAAACATATTGTTTTCCCTCTCAAATAGAGCACAACACTCACCCTTTCGTTGCAGGTGCCTCACAGGCAAAGTACCACTTCTTTCACTGTTATCAGACCAGAACAGAAACTGTAAAAAGGCAGCTTTCTTCTGCAGTGGAAATTAGGGGATTGCCCTTGGAATCCACAGAGGGACACTTTGACCCCCCCCGGAGAGACCGCGGTCTCCACCACTTAAAACTGGACACACTCCTTCTCTTTCAACAGGTAAACAAAAGACACTTCCTTCTCCCAAGGAGGTAAACAGAAAAAACTGACTTTGAAAACTCCCAAGGTTCTATCTCACTCCCTGTGCTGCAGATTCCAATGTGGCTTATGCAGCTGCGAAAGTTCTATGGTGATGTCATCTCTCAGTCTCAGCTGGGACTGAGAACAGAGTGAGACAGTGTGAAACCCATTTAATTGGAGTTTCACAAGCTGCCTTCCCTGCCTACCACTAGGTCTTACTGGGATTCTAGTAACCCCGCGTAACAAGGGGGTTACACTGGTACATCAGGGAGCAAAGGAAGGCCAAGGGAGGGATAGTGAGGCTTAATAAAGGAGAGGGGGTGGGCAGAGGGTGACTGTGAAAAGGCAGAGATACTAAACAAATATTTTTTTCTCAGTATTTACAAATGAAGAGGGGGAGGTACCTAAAACAAACAATAGAAAGACTCTGTATACAGAAGTTGATACTAGCCCATTTACAGAAGAAAGGGTTCTGAAAGAACTCTTAAAACTGAAGGTGGACAAAGCAGTGGGGCCTGATGGGATTCATCCCAAAATTTAAAAGAACTAAGGTAGAACTAGTGACACCACTGACTACCCTCTTTAACAAATCATGGGAGGATGGGGTGGTACCTGAGGACTGGAGGAGGGCAGATGTGATTCCCCTTCACAAAAGTGGAAGCAAGGCAGAAGCAGGAAACTACAGACCTGTTAGTTTAACCTCAGTGATAGGGAAAATTATGGAATCACTTCTGAAGGAAAGAATTGTTGAGTATCTAGAGGCCAGAGGGGCACAGGACACAAGGCAGAATGGATTCACAGTGGGACGGTCATGCCAGATGAATCTGATAGATTTCTTTGACTGGGTGACCAAAGTAGTAGATCAGGGAGGGGCTGTGGACATGGCCTACCTAGACTTTAGCAAGGCGTTTGACACAGTCCCACATCAAAGATTAATATACAAGTTAGCCAGCCTGGGAGTGGGTCCCAAGATGACAGCCTGGGTAAAGAATTGGCTGGAGAATAGGACACAGAGAATAATAGTAAATGGAGTCCACTCTGAAGAAAGGGGGGTTACTAGTGGGTACCGCAGGGTTCAGTATTAGGACTAGTCCTCTTCAATGTCTTTATGCTTACATTGCAGAGGACTGGAAGGAAAGTATGTCTCTTTGCAGATGACACAAAGATCTGCAACAGAGTTGATGCACAAGGTGGGATGGAAAGGATGAGAAGGGACTTGGCAAGGTTAGAGGAATGGTCAAATGTATGGCAGCTTAGATTCAATGCTAGGAAGTGAAGGTAATGCACCTGGGAAACAAAAACCCAGGGGAAGAATACACAATGGGGGTTGAGATACTAACAACAACAAAAATGGAAAGGGACCTGGGGGTAGTCATATCAGATGACCTAAAGGTGGGCAAGCAATGTGAGAGGGCAGCAAGGAGGGCTGGGGGATACTGGGATGCATAGGGAGAGGCATCACCAGTAGAAAACAAGAAGTTATTATGCCTCTGTACAGGCAGCTGGTGAGACCCCATCTAGAGTACTGCATGCAGTTCTGGAGACCCAATCTCCGCAAAGACATAGACAGGATGGAAGCTGTCCAGAGGAGGGCAACTAAAATTGTGCAGGGTCTGCACCAGAAGACATATGAAGAGATACTTAAGGAGCTTAATATGTATAGCATCTAGGAATGGATGGAGAGGGGGGACATGATAGAAACTTTCAAGTACCTCAAGGGAATCAACAAAGTCCAAACGCGTAGCATCTTTCAAAAAAAGAGGTGTGCAAGAACAAGGGGGCACAATTTGAAGATAGAGTGGGGGCGGCTCAGAGGTAATTTAAGGAAGTATTTTTTCACAGAGAGGGTTGTGGATGTATGGAATGGCCTTCCGTAGGAGGTTGTGGAATCAAAAACAGTGGTTGAATTCAAGCATGCATCGGACAGTCATAAGGCAATTCTAGGGGGTGGGGGTAGGAAGAAGTAGGCTGCTGGTTAACTAGGATCTGCAGCTTATCCATTAGGTAGGGAAATGGGCAGACCTGGTGGGCCAAGCGGTCCTTATCTGCCGTCAAATTCTATGTTTCTATATGGCTCACCAGGGAGTGCCCGATCCTGTAGTGAAGAGGGGAGCTGAATTTCAGCATCCTCTTGTGCAGGAGGTGAGACTGCTGGTGGTGGCTCACCAGGAAATATGTCTGGTCCTGTAGTGTGGAGGGGGGGCTGAAATTCAACAGCTGCTTATGCAGGAGGTGAGCCTGCTGGTCGTGGCTCACTGGGGAGCGTCCAGTCCTGTAGTGAAGAGGGGAACTGAATTTCAGCAGCTGCTTGTACAGGAGGTGAGCCTACTGGTGGTAGCTCACCAGAGAGCTTCTGGTCATGCAGTGGGGATGGGGGGCTGAATTTCAGCAGCCACTTGTGCAGGAGGTGAGCCTGCTGGTGGTGGCTCATCGGGAAGCGTCCGGTCCTGTAGTGGGACGGGGGGGATGAATTTTGGCAGCTGCCTGTGCAGGAGGTGAGCCTGCTGGTGGTGGCTCAACAGGGAGTATCTGGTCCTGCAATGGAGAGGGGTGGGGGGGCTGAATTTCAGCAGCCGCTTGTGCAGGAGGTGAGCCCACTGATGGTGGCTCCACCGGGGCGCATCCGGTCTCCTTATTACTCCTTATGTATTGAGACTGAGGCATTTTTCTTTATTTTATTTATAAAATTAAAATATTAGCTTGTGTGTGAGGGAGGGAAGGCAAAAACTGTAGCGTGTTCTCACTGCTCGTGCTTAACTTACTGCTGTGTTCTAAAGCTGGCTACTGCCAGTTTCCGCCTACTACTAGTTGAGTTATTTAAACTATAATTAAAAAAATCTAAATTATTTTTTCTTCTGGGACACTGCAGTCTTTGTTTTGGTAGTGCACTTAGGCATTTGCTGCCTGCCTACCACCACTGCAGGCAGTGTATTGAAAGCAAGGGTCAGGAGCACTGCCTTCTGTGCTTTGCAGAACTTGCAGCTTTGGGCTTATGCTCGTAATTCCTGATTGTATCTGGTACTGTCACGTAGTATTTAACTGAGCTATTATTTCATAAAACACATATATGAAAAAATTGTGTACCATGTATACTCGCGTATTAGCCGATCTTCGTATAAGCCGACCTCCCAAACCCAAGATGTGTTTTTTTAAAACAATAGTGACCCGCAGATAAGCCGATTGAGAAAAATACTTCATTCATTTGTTCAATTTATGCCCCTTTCGTGGTCTTTTGCTGTGAGCTGTTGCTGTTTGTGGCCTCTCCTAGCCCAAATGCTGTCTCTGTTCTTATTTTCTTTTTCCTCCCCCAGTTTACCATCACAGCCCCTCGGGGCTTGCACATAGCGACTGTATTCATATTTAACCCACTGGCCACTGCCAAAAGCCACGGTGTGGCTTTCAATATGTGGCACCTGCTGCTCTTGCTGCTGCTGCCTCCTTGCTCCTCTATTATACCCACCCCCAGACCTTTACCTTGCTGCAATTGCAGCTTTCCTCACTGGCATCTCCTGCCATCCTGCAAACTATTCCCTCGCTCTACCCCCCCCAGCTCTACTAATGCCATGGGAGTGGCTTTACCTAAAATGCAGCTCCTTTGCTGCTTCTGTCTCCCAGGCTGCATCTAAGCCCCGTAGGGCACCACGGACAACTTAGCCAAAGGTGGTTCGGGAAGAAGCTCCATTTTTGTTTCTGGCTTGACCCGCGTATAAGCTGAGGTACTATATAATGGAATACAAAAGTAGGTTAAAAAACTCGGCTTATACGCAAGTATATATGGTAAGTCTCCTTTTGTCTCACAACAGATTTTGTCTGGGCCCCAGTGTAGGCAGGAACCGGGGGGGGGGGAGCTTTGCTACCTAACTGACCACTGCCATCCCGTAGTACTTGGCTGAGCTATTATTTTGTAAAACACCTATATAACAAATTGGGTAACTCAGTCAATTTTAACATTGTTTTATTAGCCCAGGGCCTAGGGCAAACTGACCAGGACTAGTGCAGCCAACCCTCTACTTGTCTGTCTTGACTACTGCAGGTTTTTCATGGCTGTCAACAAAGTTAAAAAAGTCCCTACTTTAGCAGGCTGTATTCCTCATGCTAATCTCCCTCAGTGTTCCAGATGGCTGGTATGATTAATAGCTCATTAAGAGTTGCAATTATCTGGCAGTACAAGAGGGGATCCCACAAAAGACTCAGAGTGAGTCATTCTCACTCCATTGTTAGTTCAGCTAGTGCCCAGGCTGTGACCAAGAGTAGATAGCTGTTAAGTCACTGGCTTCCAGTTTTCTGAACCTGTTTTTGTCAGATTTGTCCCACATTATTAAGACCTGTGCCATAATTTACTACATTTTTTTGAGTGTCTGTATCAAACATTTCAGTGGCAACATGCTAAGAGGTATACAGGGTCTGCACTGCAAGTGGTGGGTTTTATCCCAGCTTCACCACTGCTGCTCTCTCTCACCTTCCAGTCTCCAAACTCTGTACTTTCCCTGGACGTCACTGCAAACCAGACTCTGAAATAGCCGTTCACAGACCCACAGCTTCCATTACTGGCAAGTGTCAGTGTCCCCATCTCTTTTTAATGGACCACACCAATCAATGCCATCCATGCAGTCCCACCCTTATCCCTCCCAGCATGTCCTTTCATCCTAAAACAATACTTTGGATCATGTATGGTAAAAATAAACCTTAAAAAATATATAATTTGAAAGGTTAAACTAGGCATTCCTAGGGATAGCATAGATCCTATTAATTATAAATAGAGGTGGTAAAGCTTCATGCCCGGGTCCTATTTCCCCCGGAAAGGACAGTGTTAACAAATTCTGTTACTGTTGGGGTGGAACATGCTAAAATCAATACTTCTCTGCTTGGTATATACAGTATAAATAAAAATGCCATAAAGTTTTCTATTTCCCAGGCCTCCTAAGTGGAGGATTCTATCATCAGGGAGATAAGAGTCAGGGGAAGGGGAAGAGTGTAGAAAGGGAGGTAAACTGCCTACCCAGCGCAAAGGTTTAGAGGGATGGAAATGTATCCAACTGATTGTGAGGGCAATAGGAAAGAACATATGAATTTGCCAGCAGAAACAGGCTTCATGGTCTATCAAGTCTGCTCGAGTGCACAGCTAGCACCCCTAGACTGTAGATGCCCACCCCCCCTCACCTCATGGAAGTTCTCAGCACTACTTACCCAGACCCTCCCCCATGCCCTGTTCCATGCCCTTTTAAAACTACTCACCATGTTACATGAAACCACCCCCTCTGGTAGGGCATTCCATTTCGACACCATCCTTCGTGAAGTAGTATCTCCTCATCTCTCTCCTAAATCCCTATCCCTAGGGGTGCTCTGCCTCAACAGTAACAGAATTTGTTAACACTGTCCTTTCCAGGGGAAATAGGACCCAAGTATAAAGCTTTACCACCTCTATTTATAATTAGTAGGATCTATGCTATCCCTAGGTTCCTCAAACCGATTCCTTTTGGATTTCACAGTCTGCCAATACTGTCCTACTGGCTCTCGCCTCCCCTTCCTGGCACTTCAGCATACTCCGCCATGTCCTTGTTCACACCACCTCTTACTTTAGCACTTATGGCACACTTCACTAAGTCATTGCCCCCACATCCACAAGCTTAATGCCTCCCCCTCTCCTATTCCTCTCCGCTACCCCCCATCATCTCTCCTTCCCTCTGCCATTCTCATTCCTCTTGCTACCTTGGCCCCTGGGCTTCCCACAATCCTTCGCTTGAGTTCTCTTCCCCTACCGCCCCCTCTTCTGCCTGCCTCCCTCCCTCCCCCTACGCACTCCTTCTATGCCTTCGCTGACTATCCCCTCCTCCAATAAGAATCATACTAAGAATCAGTAGGAAGCAGAAGGCTTAGAGGCCCATAAAGCTTCAAATCTACATATAGTATTTTAACAGCTTGCCAGATTTCATGTAAATAGCTAGTCTATTTTTAAAAATATCTTTGTTATCACTAACAATGATATTCAAGGGCAACGTATTCCATGGCCATACAACCCTCTGAGAAAAAAAAGTATGCCATTTTCTTTGTATAGCACTTGTTCCTAACAAGTTGCAGTGGATGACCTCTGGTGTTGACCCTGCTCTGCTTTAGATCCAATCCACATTCTGCTGATAAGTGTTGATCATAAATGATGTCCCATGCGAGCAGAAGATCACCCCTTACTCTCCTATCTTCTAGGGACATCAAATCAAATTTGGAGAGTCTATCATTATACGAAAGAGATTTGGAGGACTCAATGGATTTCATAACTCTTCTCTGAACTTTCTCAATTCTAACTATATCTTTCTTTTTATATGGACTCCATAACTGTGAAACAAAATCGAAGTGAGGTCTCACATATGCTCTATACAGAGGTAATAAGATATTTGGGTTTTTTGATGTTATATTGTGGCAAATTGCCCACCATACCTTATTTGCTTTACTAATAGTATTTGTGGCATTATAATCAATGTCAAACATGTGTCAACAGTAATCCCCAAATCTCTTTTGCTATCTTTACTTGCTAAGATACTATTGTAAAGATGATATTGATTATTCAGATTATTTTTCCCAATATGCAGAGTCATGCACTTGGAAATACTAAAATGTAAGTTCCATTTTATGGACCAGGACTGTAACATCCTCAAATCTTCCTGGATAACCATGTGATTAACTGTACTCATGCAGATGTTAGCAAGTTTGCAATCATCTGCATATTTAATAATCTTACTTTAAATATTAGTACAGTAGACAAATCTGATATAAAAACCTGGAAAATTAATGGTGCCAGAACAGATCCCTGCGGTACGCTGCTCCTTACATCTTTCCAAGTAGAAGCATGGCCATCTATCATAACTCTCTGCTTCCTATCAGTCAACCAATTTGTAATCCATTTGATATACTGTATATGGGCTCAATATTGCAAAGCTGTAACTTCTGGATCAATGCCCAGTGTGGTGCAGAATCAAAGGCCTTTTTAAAATCCAGAAGGATAACATCGCAGGGTTTACCTCTATCCAACTCTTCACTAATAAAGTTATAAAAACTCACTAAATGTGTTATGCAAGAACGGCCTTTCATAAACCCATGATGGGTTTGATCAAGTCCTGACACTGCTAGAGTTAAATCATCTTTAATAATACATTCTAATATTTTACAGAAGATAGGTGTTAAACTAATGGGATGATAATTGTCCGGTATGCTCTTAGTTCCCTTTTTAAACAGGGGAATCACATTTGCATGTTTCCATCCAGAGGGAATAATACCAGTGTTTAAGCTCTTAACAAAAAGTATTTTAAGTGGTACACAGAGATGGTCCTTCATTAAAGTGATCAAATCCACAGAAATGCCATCAGGGCCTGCAGAGGAACCTTTTTTTTATAAACTTTAATTTAGTTTTAATAATATCAAGTGGAATATCTACATTGTGAATAGATTGGCTAAAGCGTTATTGCTAAGATCGTTATTATCAGAATTGAGAGCTTTACAAAAATGAGCATTGAAAAATTCAGCCATTTCTCTTGGATGATTCATAAGCTGTTATCCTCACTGTTTAAAGTATCATTGGGATAAAGGGCACTGGCATTCCTTGTACAATGCCTGTCTAATGTGGTTTCTCATATGTCTACATTGTTAATTCCTTGTTTACTACTGCATATGTGACAAATGATGCTGGCATACCTTATTCAGTGCCTGTCTAATTGTTGTATGTCCCTATGCCTACACTGTTAACTGCATGTCTGATATTGTATAATTTATTCTTAGGTTATTTGTATCGTTTCTCATGGTTACTTACCTGACTTTAATACCCTTAAATTGTCTGCCTGGTGACATTTGCAATGTAACTACTTCAGTACTTGTAACTGTTTCCTGGCTTTGTTATCTTTTGATGTGGAATCTATGTAAAGAGCTTCTGTTCAAAAGTAACTGCATCAAGATTTCAATAAATAAATGAAATAAAACTCTTCTCCCCTCTAATCTTAGCCCATGTCCTCTCGTGTCCCTTCCCTTCCTCAGCATATATAACCCATCAGTGCTAGATTTGTTGATCCCAAGAAAGTGAATGTTTCAATCATATCCCACCTATCCCTGCTCTTCTCCAGGCTGAACAAACTCAGATCCCTTAGCCTGTCCTCATATATTTTGCCTTCTATCCCCCCGCATCATTTTTGTCACACTATGCTGCACCCTCTCTAGCAGTCTAATATCCCACTTCAGTTACAGACACCAGTACTGCACGCATTAGTCCAACTCCGGCCTGATCAAGGACCGGTAGAGGGGCATGATCACTTTCCTATGCCTGGACGAGAATCCCCTTGCAATACACCCCAGCATCCTGTTAGCCTTAGCAGCAGTTTTCCTGCATTGACCAGACTTGTTCATGCTGTCTGTTACCATCACCCCTAAGTCCTTCTCTTTCTCGGTGACCCCCAGCCTCACCCCCCCCAACCAATATTCCCTCCTTGGGTTCTTGGCCTAAAGTGCATAACCCTGCACTTCTTTTCATTGAAGCCCAGCTGCCACTTCGCTGATCACTCCTCCAGCATGGTTAGGTCCCCCTGTAGTTGTTTCCACCTATCAACTTCATCCACTACTGTCCCCATTTTAGTACCATCTGCGAACAGACTGCTCCTGCTCTCAACTGTGTGTGAGATGTCCAATATGAATAGCCAAAACAGGACTGAACCCTTGCGGTGCACCACTCATCACTAGCCTAGGTGTTGAGAGTCCCCACACCACCACCTGTGGCTGTCTCCCCTTCAGCCAGTTCACGATCCAGTTAACCAGCTTCATCCCTACCCCCATGGATTCCAGTTTCCCCCAGCTGCCCATGAGGCACTTAATCGAAGGCCTTGCCGAAGTTCAAATACAGGACGTCCACTGCATGGCCCCTATCCAGCTCCCTTGTTACCCTATCATAATACTCTATTAGATTGGTCTGACAAGATTTTTCCAAGACAAACCCATGCTGCTGCCTATCCTGGAGGCGATTCTCTTTGAGAAATTACACCAGTCTCTCCTTCAGTATCGCTTCCATAATTTCACCCACTATGGAAGTGAGACTGACAGGTTTGCAGTTGTCTGAGTTGTCCCATGGGTCACTACTGTGTATAGGCACCACATGGGCCATACTCCAGTCCTGTGGCATGCACCCCATGTCCAGGGAGGTGATGAACAGGTCCATCAGCGGCCTGGTCAACACCTCCACCATCTTCTTCAGCACCCTGGGGTGAATGTCATCAGGACCTGGTGCCTTGTCCACCCTTAGTATCTTCAGACCCTCAAGTACTCTACACTCCTCAATCATTCCATCAGTCATCCCTTCCCCCCCGACCCCACCTTTCCAGCCCATGGAGGTAATGGACCACCCTTCTCCTGCGTGAACCCAGAGCACAAGTATTCATTCAGTGCTTCTGCTTGTTGCGCTCCTGGGGAGAAGGGGAGCTGGATGTCCTTGTCCAGCTGAGGATGAATGACCTACCGATGGATGGGACAGGAGCAGTGTAGGAGCAGTTTAGGGAACCAGGGAAGGGTCTTAGGCAGGTAGCACACACTGTAGTCTTTATGGAAGGGCTGCCTGTCTACTACAGTGGGAAGGAAAGGGAGTTCCATACTAAGGCCTTCAAGTCATGGTTAAAGGAATGATGCAGAGAGGAGGGGTATGGCTACATTAGGGACTGGGGTTCCACCTGCAGGGATTAGAGCTTATACCAGAAGGATGGCCTGCATCCATCGAGGAAGGGAACAGCAGTCATTAATGGATGGTATAAATGTTACTTTGATGGACATTTAAGCTACCCATGGGGGTGGCAGAAGACAAAGGGGAGGCAGTAACTGCCCCCCCCCCCACAGGCTGAGATAGAGAGTGGAGAGATCTTGAGAGGAGATAATCCCACCAAGATGCAAGACAATCCAGGCAGCGGGGGTGACCAAAGAAGGAGAGGGAAAAAGAAGCAGGCAAAATCAAAAAGGTGAGGAAGGAGGGACAGCTGGGAAAAGGGGGAAGTGACAAGAAAAGGGCTAACAAAATCTGGAAAGCCACATGTGCCAGTGCTAAAAGTCCAGGAAATAAGATCTCAGACCTGGAGGCCATCATGATGGAGGCAGACCTGGATATTGTAGTCATTACCGAATCATGGTGCACAGACAGCCATGTCTGAGAAAGGGTCATATCAGGCTACAACATGTTAAGAAGAGACAGGGTAGAAAGGAAAGGAAGGGGAGTGTTGCTTTATGTTCAGGAAAACATAAAAGTGACAGAAGTACAGGCAATTCAAGGGGGCACGAGGTGTTGTGGGTCATCCTCAAGTCAGGAAACAAAGCCGCTATTCAGACAGGAGTCATCTACAGGCCTCCAACATAGTGGGAGGACTTAGATACAGAAATGTTAGAAGCAATTGGCAAAATGGCTAAATAGGGGGAGGTGGTGCTGGTGGGGGACATTAATCTGCCAGATGTACATTGCAGCCTCTCGCTGCAGCATCAAATAGGCGTAGAGGCATCCTGGACTCTCTGCTGGGGGTATTCCTCACCTAACATCCCTCGCCATCCCTGATTTTAACATATATTTCACCAAGATAGAGGCAAGCGTGGTGGTGGGGTAGCTATATACTGCACATCACGCAATCTAACTCCAGCTCTATTATCTTCAAAGAATCCAGCCCCTTCTCCCACAAACTCATTATTGCCTAATTATCCCTTCCCTCCTCTGCCCCCCTTTACATCGGCACTCTACACACCCCGCCAAAGACCTCATCTGACTCCATCACCAAGGTCATCGCTTCTATCTCTACCCTCACCTCCAATGGCAAACTTTTGCTCTTAGGTGACTTCAATACTGGCTGGCTTGTCTCATCTGCCAAGCCAATGACTGAGGTCCTCAACCTTTCACAACTCATTCAGAAACCTAGCCGTCTAAACCCTCGGTCCCAAAACCACTTTCTTCCAGACTGGATATTATCCTCCCATCACCACCATATCTCTGCTTCAGGCATCCTCTCCAATGCCCTCAGTGACCACTGTTTTACCTATTGTATTCGTAAAATCCACACTCCTCACTCCGCTCCCAAATTCATATGGTCCCACCCCCCATTCCCTTGATGAAGCTGCCTTGCAACGTGACCTGATAAATGATGACTGGCAACTTGTCCTCTCTGACCTGGATGTTGACCTTGCCTTATCCAACTTCTACAACATTTTCAACCACATCTGGGACCTTCATGCACCCCTTAGAAAAGTCAGAGTGAAACATTACCACCATCCCTGGATTACTTCAGACCTTATTGCCTTGTTTCATACTAGGGACAAAGCCTGGAAATGTTACAAAGCATTCCACACCCCAAATGACCTCCTATCCTACAATCAGATAAGAAACAGGTACACTAAGGCTATTCACCTGTCAAACACATCCTATTTCAAGTCCCAGCTTGAGCAGAGCCAGAATACCACTGCTTCCTTTTGGAAGGTGATCCACTACCTCCTGGATCCCCTTTCCCAACAAATTTGCCCAGTCCTTAAAATCGACAGCTCCTCTGTCTCTGACCTTGCCTCCATAGCTGAGGCTTTCAACAAGTTCATCTCTTGTACTCTGCCTGACTCTTCCTCCTCCCCCTCATCCAGCTCTTCTACTTGCCTCCTGAACCCCCCCACCAGCTTCCTCTTTCCTCCCTTATCTCCTCTTGAAGTTTACACAGCTCTTATTTCTCTCAACCCCTCCAAATCAAGCTCTGACGGTCTCCATCCAAGATTGCTACATATCTCCCCATCTGCAATATCCGCCCCTTTGATTCATATACTAAATCTCTATCTTTCTACAGCAATTGTTCTCAAAGCCTGGAAACTGGCCTAGATCCTACCCCTACACAAGGACGGCGATCCCTCTTCCCCTGGAAATTACCGGCCCATCTTGCATTTCCCTTCCCTTGCTAAAGTCCAGGAATCCCTCATTCTTACTAAACTCTCTGACTTTCTCTCCTCAAAGAACACGCTATCGTTCATGCAATTTGGTTTTCGGAAACAACACTCAACAATCACTTTCTGTTGCGCGTCACTGACTATCTTCTTTGCAACGGACCAAAGCCATATCACTGCTGCTATCTTTATTGATTTAGCTAAAGCTTTTGACTGTTTCCCACCCTCTCCTCCTTCAAAAATATAACTCTTTCGGCCTTGCTAAACACACAATAGACTGGGTCCCCTCTTACCTCCACAAAAGACAGCAGTCAGCCTAATAGGTGATGCTCTCTTTTCTTCTCTCCTTTTCCTCCAGGGATACCTCAAGGCTCCAACCTTGGCCCCATCCTCTTCTCTCTTTTTATAAACGATCTTCTCTCAGTCTGTCATTCCTCTAACATGCACTTGTACGTGGATGACACTGTCATCTATGCCTCTGGCCCATCCCACTCCAGCATTCTCCCCAACCTCCAAAATGATTTCAACAGGGTTCAGTCTTTGTTCCACTCAAACCAATTAAAACTCAATGCAAAAAAAGACAGTTGCCATGATTTTTGGTTCCAGACAGAAGTTGGTCTCCCCCCCCCCCCCAAAGTGATCACCACTCTGGAAGGTTCATCCCTTGAGATGGTCTCTGCCTTCAAATACCAGGGTGTATGGCTGGATACCTACCTTGACTTCTCAACACACACAGCGATGCTATCTGTATCAAACTCCGGCCCAAACTTGCAGTCCTCTACTGCCATCAAGCCAGCCTCCCTCTCCCCACCAGACATGAATTAGTACTTAAAATAATTTTGCCAGTGCTGGACTACGCTGATGTAGTCTGCGGCACTGCCCCTGCCTTCTCCCTCTCCAAATTAAACACTCTTCTCAACTTCTTCTGCCTCTTTGCTACTACGTCCCCCTCCTCTTACCCACCACTGTCTCTTTTATGCTAAACTCTCCCTCATTTCGCTATCTCACAGGAAGACTGTCCACTGTGCCTCCCTCATTGCTAAATATTCAAGAGGCCTCCCAGTGTCCTATGACTTAGCTGTCAGTTACACTTATGTATTTTTTGCAAAATGGTTATCTTGAGTCTTACCTTTGTACAATCTGTATCTACACCTCATTGTACTTGTAAATTTTTTGTCATTGTAATGTATATTTTACTGCCTATACCACATTGTACTTTTTGTAAATTCTTGTCTAATACTTATACTAACTTATACTAACAGCTAATATTCTTCAGGTGAAGCTACCTCTGGCTGGAAGCTGCAATACTGAACATATGATTTGCAAGAAAGCAAGTTGTGCTCACAACAGAGGAAGGTGAACCTTTCAACTGTATTTGGTTTGTAGCAGATATTCTGCATGTGGAGGCTACTTCTAACTGAAAGGTGAAATAAGGAACTTAGAATTATCAGGAAATACAGTCTTTCAAACAACAGAGGGAGGTGGATCTTGCTTTACTTTTGTTACAATTCATAAGATTTTTAGTGCAGGAAGAGTTTAAAGCACAGCTGACTTATTTTGGGGCTGACTGCTTTCAGAGCACAAATCACCAGGCTGTTTTGGGGCTGGGGAGGTTTACCTGTGTCTGACTTGGATGTCTGGATTTTTCTCTGTTTGATTAGCAGGGTATTTTCTCTGTCAAATTGTTGTGTAGGGCATCTTGCTGACAGGAAGGCACTCATCGCAGTGCTGGGTCAGAGCTTTTAACTGATTGTTTTGTGAGGGCGCAGTTTAGGCCCAACCCCTTCCCATCCCTCACCCCACCCACCCCTGGAAATAGTTCCTTTATACCTGGGGTTCTGACATCATTTCCTCAAGAGTGCAAGGTGCATATCACTGTCATATCCTCTCTAGCACACTGCACTGACAATATAAGCATACACATTGTATAATATATATATTTCTATATAACAAACCAATCACACACACACAAAAAAAGTAGATAAACATGTGGGGAGTAGTGCAATGTAATGGCTGTGGGGCAGCAGTCTTCCGGGAGTCTTTCTGGAGGCTGAGATGCTGCCCTATTTGCAGACAACTCTCTGCCCTGAGGGAGGAAGTTGCCCGTCTTCAGGCCACACTGGACAGTAGAAAGGGAACCTTCCCCCAGGCCACACTGGACAGTAGGAAGGGAACCTTCCCCATCCAGGGAGCACCAGAGCCACCACCACTACCTCAGAGGTTGTGAAGAAAGCACAGCAGTTGGACCACAGTGGGCTCAGGGAGGGTGAGGATGGTGGAACAGAGGCACACCCAGTCAGTTGTTCCACTCCACAATCCATACACCATTCTGGGGGAGCATAGCTCCCCTATGGATGCACCCGCAGAGGAGACTAAGGAGGATGAGGACAACTGTCACAAGGGAGGCCCACAGGAAGGAGGCAGAGGAAACCACAGGGAAAGGAAGCAGCTCCTGGTGGGGGACTCAATTAATAGGGGGATAGAACTGGGAGGAGCAGGGAAAACTGAAGTAAGGTGCCTGCCTGGTGCCATGGCTTGGAGGGAGAGGAAGTGCATCCTCAGGATCACGAAAACAGCTGCACGGGAGTCTGAGCTGGACATCATTGTCCACCTAGGGACAAATGACTTTGCTCATGATGAGATTAGAGCAGTGCAGAAGGACTTTGTAGAGTTGGGGAGGGGCCTAAGACAAGTAGGACACACAGTATCCTTCTCAGAGGTGCTGCCTGTCATTGGCATGGGTGAGGCGAGGGTACTTTGCACGATGCAGTTTAATGAATGGTTGAAAAAATGGTGTGGAGCACATGGGTTTGGCTTCACTGGGGACTGGGGTTCCACCTGGAGGGACACCAGCCTATACTGGCAGGATGTTCTGCATCTGCCCAGGAAGGGAACAAGTCTTTTGAGCAATTGGTTTAAATGCTTCATTGGCAAGCTTTTAAACTAGTCAAGGGGGGAGGCACTGATAAGCAGCAAGAAAATCCCAGCCTCTCCCTACAAAACAGGGTACTAAAGGAGAAAAAGACCCAGGTAGAAAGGTCAGTGAGGGATGCTGCAACAGAAGGTAAAGCCATCAAAAAATGGAGAGCAATGAGTACCAATGCCCGTAGTCAGGGTAACAAGCTTCCTGAATTAGTGGCCTTGATGGAGGAGGAACATCTGGATATCGTGGTAGTCACAGAAACATGGTACACACAAAACCATGACTGGGACATAAACATACTAGGATACACTATCTACAGGAGGGACAGGGAGGGTAAAAGAGGAGGAGGAGTAGCTCTTTACATAAGGGAAGGAATCAAAGCAACAGAACAAAAGGGTAAACAGGGAGGAGAAGAAGCTCTGTGGGTAAATTTGGAGACAGGCAATGGAACCACAATCCACACAGGGGTTGTATACCGACCGCCTTCTCAGGGGGAGGAAATGGACAAGGAAATGATAGAAAGTAAACTTAGAATGGCAGAAAAAGGGGAGATATTGCTGATGGGTGATCTGAATATGCCAGTTGTTAACTGGAGTGCAGTTGCAGCAGCCACTTCGAAGAGTGGGGTTATTCTAGATGCCCTACAGGGGCATGGCTTAGACAACTAGTACTGGAACCCACTCGAGAGGGAGCAATCTTAGACCTGGTTCTCTCAAATGGAGATGAAGAGAGATCACAGATGTAGAAGTGGGTAGCCATCTGGGAACTAGCGACCATCAACAGTATGGTTCACAATAAACACAGCAATAGTGTCAAGCTACAAGGCAAAAGTACTGGACTTTAGGAGGCTGACTTTGCCAAAATGGGTGAGTGCCTAAGGAATGCACTAGCAAATGGGCAGGAAGGAGGGGTGGAAGAACAATGGGGAATAATAAAAACTGCCATCACAGAGGTAACAAGCCTTTGTGTGAAGCAAATAAACAAAACAAAATGATGTAAGAAACCACTATGGTTCTCAAAGGAAGTGGCAGTGAAGGTTCAAGAGAAAAAGAAAACATTCAGGAAATACAAAGAATCACAGAAGAAGCAGGACAGAGAACTGTATCAGTTAAAGCAAAAGGAAGCTGGGAAGGCAGTCAGAACAGCAAAGGCCCAAACTGAGGAAAAGATAGCCAACTCAGTTAAGAAGGGGGATAAAACCTTTTATAGGTACATCAGGGAGCAAAGGAAGACCAAGGGAGGGATAGTGAGGTGTAATAAAGAGGAGGGAGGGTGGGCAGAGGGTGATTGTGAAAAGGCAGAGATACTAAACAAATATTTTTACTCGGTATTTACAAAGGAAGAGGGGGAGGTACCTAAAACAAACAGTAGAAACACTCTGCTTACAGAAGTTGATACCAGCCCATTTACAGAAGAAAGGGTTCTGAAAGAACTCTTAAAACTGAAGGTGAACAAAGCAATGGGGCCTGATGGGATTCATCCCAGAATTCTAAAAGAACTAAGGTAGAACTAGTGACACCACTGACTACCCTCTTTAACAAATCATGGGAGATGGGTGGTACCTGAGGACTGGAGGAGGGCAGATGATTTCCTTCACAAAAGTGGGAGCAAGGCAGAAGCAGGAAACTACAGACCTGTTAGTTTAACCTCAGTGATAGGAAAATTATGGATCAGTTCTGAAGGAAGAATTATCGAGCATCTAGAGGCCAGAGGGCACAGGACCCAAGGCAGCATGGATTCACAGCGGGAAGGTCATGCCAGACGAATCTGATAGATTTCTTTGACTGGGTGACCAAAGTAGTAGATCAGGGAGGGCTGTGGACGTGGCCTACCTAGACTTTAGCAAGGCATTTGACACAGTCCCACACAAAAGATTAATACACAAGTTAGCCAGCCTGGGAGTGGGTCCCAAGATGACAGCCTGGGTAAAGAATTGGCTGGAAATAGGACACAGAGAGTAATAGTAAATGAGTTCACTCTGAAGAAAGGGGGTTACTAGTGGGGTACCGCAGGGTTCAGTATTAGGATGGTCCTCTTCAATGTCTTATAAGCTACATTGCAGAGGGACTGAAGGAAGGTATGTCTCTTTGCAGATGACACAAAGATCTGCAACAGAGTTGATGCACAAGGTGGGGTGGAAAGGATGAGAAGGACTTGCAAGGTTAGAGGAATGGTCAAATGCATGGCAGCTTAGATTCAATGCTAAGAAGTACAAGGTAATGCACCTGGGAACAAAACCCAGGGAAGAGTACACAATGGGGTTGAGATACTCAACAACAATAAAAATGGAAAGGGACCTGGGGTAGTCATATCAGATGACCTAAAGGTGGGCAAGCAATGTGAGAGGGCAGCAAGGAGGGTTGGGGGATACTGGGATGCATAGGAGAGGCATCACCAGTAGAAAACAGGAAGTTATTATCCCTCTGTACAGACAGCTGGTCAGACCCCATCTGAGTACTGCGTGCAGTTCTGGAGACCCAATCTCTGCAAAGACATAGACAGGATGGAAGCTGTCCAGAGGAGGGCAACTAAAATGGTGCAGGGTCTGCACCAGAAGACATATGAAGAGAGACTTAAGGAGCTTAATATGTATAGCCTCGAGGAAAGGGGGACATGATAGAAACTTTCAAGGCACCTCAAGGGAATCAACAAAGTCCAAGAGGGTAGCATCTTTCAAAAAAGAGGTGTGCAAGATCAAGGGGCACAATTTGAAGATGGGAGGGTGGCTCAGAGGTAATTTAAGGAAGTATTTTTTCACAGAGGGTTGTGGATGCATGGAGCGGCCTTCCGGAGGAGGTTGTGGAGTCAAAAACAGTGGTGGAATTCAAGCATGCATGGGACAGTCATAAGGCAATTCTAGGGGGTGGGGGTAGGAAGAAGTAGGCTTTCCTGTAAACTAGGATCTGCAGCTTATCCATTAGGTAGGGAAATGGTCAGACTGGGTGGGCCAAGCGGTCCTTATCTGCCATCAAATTCTATGTTTCTATGTTATACTGTTGTAAATTTTTGCCAAATACTTTTACTGTTACATCGTTTAATCTCCTGTGTATACATTACACCTGGATCGCACCTGGAAACAAGCCTCGCCTCAGTGTGCCTTACCTGGTCACCAATTTTAAATACCCGGTATACACCCGCACATAAGTCGGTCTGCTTATAAGTCAGGGGGTACGATTCAGCTAATCGCAGTAATGCACTTTGCATTGACAAGCTTATAAGTCAGAATGACTTTTTGAACTGCCTGAGCACTGACCTGACTGAATGACTGTAAAAAATTAGATCATGCAGTTTTAAAAGCGAATTGAGACAGACTGAGCACTAAACATTGATTAAAGAAAAGTAAAAATCAGCTTTTATTTAACAATGAAGTCTTGAAAGCGATCGCAAAAAAAACAACAAATCAGCTCTTTTTATTTCATTTTATTTTCTCTTATCTACTCCCCATCACTGAAGCTGAAAAACTCTGTCTCATCCTCCCCAACATCGGAGGCAAAAAGACTGTGGAGCTGCTGTTCAGAAAGGGGAATGTCCACATAAATATCATAGAGTTCTGCCGCATTTGTTTTGTCCTCTTCAGCATCATCTGGACGTGCAGCTTCAGAACCCACTAAATCCTCAGATAGTAGACGGCCTTCAGTGCCATTCATACTGTTTGAGATCCCGCATTTTTTAAAGGACTTAATAATGGCCTCAGCAGAAAATGCATTCCAGGTATTACGTACCCACTCACACACCTTGCCATAGCTTGTTTTTTTTGAGGTTCCATCCTGCAGTGAATTCTTTACCACCTGAAACCAAAACAAGATATTTCAGTAGGAGAACGGATCCCAGCAGCCCCAATAACAAATAAATAGCAAAGAAAATGTAATATCAGTAAATATGAGTAAATAAAGGAGTCTGTACCTGTTATCATCCATAGCCGCAAGTATTCCCTCATTTTAACCTTAAAGGTTTGTTTAGGCTGACTTCTAGTGGCTGCAATAGGGATGTACAGCCTCCGGGAATCACAGAGAGTCTCTTTCTCAAGTTCTGCTTCACAGAATCTACAAGATGCCTCCTAAACATATCCCACACGAGAAGGGATCTCTTGTTTATAAGTGAACCTGGTCTTTTGCTCCATATTTCATCAACCCATTTGTTGACTAATTCCTCATTCATCCATCCCTTTACGTGAACTTCCACAAGAACACCTGTTGGCTTTTTTTTATGTTTGCTTGCATGGAATTGCAAGAAACATAGTGCCATCATCCATGTTTTCGTAGGTGTGGCACCTGTCTTCCAATGCAGTCAGTGTGTTTGCAGATGCAGCCACAGTTCGCCAATGAATGCTGCAGCTATGACAGCAGTTGAAAATGCAGTGCTGTACAGTTCAAAGGCAGAGCTATGCTTCAGTGAGTAGCGAGAAGCTACTGCGTGCGCATGCGCCCCCCCACACACACACATGCACGCATATTGTGTGCTAATGTGCCCCCATGCACACACTGTATGGTCGATGGGGTGCCCAATCCCCATTGGCTCTGCTGCACCCCAACAGAGTTCCAGGTGTGATGCTGGAAGTCCACCCCAGAGTGGCAACAGTCTGTATGGCCAATGGGGTGCCCAATCCCCCATCGGCTCCAATGTTTCTCTCCCCAACAGACAACCGGGTGCCACGCTGGGAGCCCACCCCAGCGTGGCAGCAATCCGTATGGCCGACAGGGTGCCCAATCCCCTGTTGGCTCCACTGCCCAAACAGTTTTCCAGCTGCCAGCTGGAGCCCACCCCAGCATGGCACAAGTCCCGTGACTGCCCAAGAAAAACCTGCAAGAAAACCTTCCTCGCTGACTGTCCTGACCCCTCCCCCACCCACAGCCACCCTCTGCGCATCCACCTCCCCACACCACCACCTCATCCCATACTTACCTCCGGAGCTCTGCAAGATGATCTTCATTGGACCGGGAACATGTCTGCACTCTTCAAAGTCGACCGTGAACTGAGGAAATGCCGGTAAGCTGTATAATGTAATAAATAGGGTTGTTTCAACTTTGAAGCATATCTCAGGCATTTTGGGGAATTTTTTCACCAAAGTTTCAACATGGGGTTTTTGGGATCCCACCTCATGAATTCTGTCACTGTCATTTTGTTAATCGGCCCTGAAAGGTGATTTCGCAGTCACTGCACGGAACCACCTTCCAGGACTGATTGACAAAATGACAGTGTCACAGTTCATGAGGTAGGCCCCCAAAAACCTTATGTTGAAAATGTGGTGAAAAAATTCCCAAAAATGACTGTTTTATGACCATGCATTGCACTGTAACTATACACACTCGTAAGTTTGCAAATTTTCAATATTTTCACTCCAGATTTTCAGCACTGCCATTTTACCACACCTTTTTCTGAGCAGTACAGCTGTCATTTTTCACATTTCACCCAAAATGTGTTTCCGTGCATGTAGCACACAATGGCACAGTCGGTGTGCAAAATCAATGATTGGGACAGATTAAGAAAATCACAGTGACACTGTTAATGAGCAGAGGTGTTAAAATGGCTATGTTACAAATTTGGTGAAAAAATTCCCAAAAATGACTGTTTTACGAGCATGCCATTGCGCTGTTCCTACGCATGCTCATAAGTTCACGTATTTTCACTATTTTCACTCCAGATTTTCAACATTTCCATTTTATCACACCTCCTTATGAACAGTACAGCTGTCATTTTCACATCTTGCCCAAAACTTGTTTCTGCGCATGTAGCGCACAATGGCACATTCGGAGTGCGAAATCAATGTTCGGGACAGATTAAGAAAATCACAGTGACAATGTTCACGAGCAGAGGTATTACAATGGCTATGTTAAAAAATTGGTGAAAAAAGTCCATAAAATGACTGTGTTATTATGAGCGACCATTGCGCAGTTTCCACGCACTCTCGTAAGTTCATGGATTTCTAATATTTTCAGTCCAGATTTTCACCACTGGCATTCTTCCACACTTCCTTATGAACAGTACAGCTGTCATTTTTCACACTATGGCTGAAATGTGTTTTCGCACTTCCAGCGCAGAAATGCGTGGTCGCTGTGGGAAATCACTGTTCGGGACAGATTAAGAAAATCACAGTGACACTGTTCATGAGCGGAGGTTCCAAAATGCCTGTGTTGACAATCTGCTGTAAAAAATTCCCAAACGAATTGCATTTAGGGTGTGCGTTGCGCAGTTTCTATGCACGCTCGTGACTTCACCAGTTTTTTTAATATTTTCACTACAGATTTTCAACATTGCCATTTTTTGTACCTCCCCATGAACAGTACAGCTGTCATTTTTCACATCCTGTTCAAAATGTGTTTTCGCACCAGTGGTGCCAAATGATGTAGTCGCTGTGCAAAATCAGCTTTCCGCTAACTAACTGATATTGCCACTGTTCATGAGGTGGGGGTCACAAAAAATCCATGTTTAAAATTTGGTGTGAAAATACCAACGAACACCTGGAACGTTAGGGTTTCCGACCATAACGCCCCACCCTGTAGAGACTGACAGGCATGAGGGGTGTGACTTGGGATTGTTGCCTAGAATACTTCTGCAATTCCACCCCCACCCACACCCTGTAGCCAATGACAGGCATCGAGGTGTGCCTTGGACTATTTGGCCCCAAAGTTCACCCCATTCTCCTATACTGCACCCATCTCACCGTATTTCTTATGGAATGGGGTGAGCATAAGGCCCAAAGACTCCAATGCACATTGTGACACTTGTCGGTGTCTGCAGGGTAGGGTGTGGAGAAATGGGCATGGCCGTTATGCCTGATGACCCAAAGGCACACCCTAGTGCCTGTCAGTCTCTGCAGGGTGGTGGTGGGGTTGGCTTCAGTTCAATACTTCACTGCTATTCCTATTATGCATCTCTCTAACTCCTACACTACCAATGCCAATGCCAGCAAGCAAACATTTGGCATTGACAAATGCTTGTTTTCTTTAGGTAGTGTTTCTGTTTAAATATTACCATCGGTTTCAACTTCATCCCGTTCGCTAGGCAAAAGAGATCAACCATAAAGTGAGACTTCTCTGATCCTGAAGTGCAGACTGTGACAGTTCTCTCCTCCTTAATGTGCACAGTTCGATTTGAGGGGAGAGCGCAGCGCACCGCAGTTTCATCCATGTTGCCTATGGATATGAGGGGATAATTGTGCTGCTTCCTCTCTTTTAAAACAAAGTTGTGGAAACTGTCCACTTTTTTATTTACATCTGCTGGTAACTTTTGGGCAATGTGTTTTCTCTGCCTTAGTGTCAAGCTGTGGCGCCTCATAAAATGCATACACCAACTGATGCCTTAAAAGTATCAAAACTGTGCACACCATATTTCTTTGAAATCACTAATGCCTTCAGTCCTATAGCCATATGATTTACAATATATCCCTCTTGCCTAAGCTCAAGCATCCAGTCACTGAGCTCTGACTTGATGTTCACCACTGGTGATGCGCTCAACTTTACTCATTTAACACTTCTTTCTACAAACAGGAGCTGTGATTTTCTGCTGTGCCAAGACAGAGATACTGGTGGAGGAATTGAACAGAAGACAGAACAGACTATCCTCTGGCACTGAAAGCAGCTTATTCCTGGGATCTGTGCTGTTGAGGACTTCCTCTAGGGTGCGAAACCTTGGCATGACTATTGACAGCGGACTGTCATTTGATTTTCAGGTGTCATCCATTGTCCGGACAAGCTTTTACCATCTTAGAAATATTACCAGGGTTAAGCCCCTAGTTCAGTCTATGGACCTTCCCACCTTGGTACATGCCCTTTGAGACACCCAGACCTGATTACTGTAATGTGTTCTACCTCGGGGTCTCTGGAGGAAACCTTCACCGGCTGCAGCTAGCGCAGAACAGGGCCGCTAGGCTGCTAACTGGGCAGCCAAAATTTTGTCAGATTACTCTGGTCTTGCGTGAGCTACACTGGCTGCCAGTTAGGTGGAGGATTCTCTTCAAAGCGGGCTTGCTCACCTTTAAGGCCCTATGTGGACTAGGTCCTGGTTACCTGTCAGACCTTTTTACACCTGCCATCCTGGTCCGCTCCCTCCAGTCTTCATCTAGGGGTCTCCTGGCAATTCCCAGGACGAGCCTCAAAACCACCGGCAACAAAGCATTTAGTGTCACTGGCTCTGTCCTGTGTAATTTGCTGCCTTCATCAATTCAGGAGGCCCCTTCAGTTGAGGCTTTCAAGGCCTGCCTCAAGGCCTTCCTGTTTCATCAGGCCTTCTCGGACCTTAGGCATTAGTCCACCCTGTGCATGCGGTTTTTTGTTTGAGCATCAGTTTTTAGATATATATTTAGTAATCATATTTATGTATACTGATATTTTATTGTTTTTTATATTGATTTGTATTATTGTACTAATAGTTTGTTCTTCTTGTTTGGTGCCCAGAGCCTCTGGAATTGGGTGCCAGAAAAATAAAATTTGCCTTGCCTTTCCTTTTTCATTAATATTAAACTCTCATTCTGGTGCAGCAATGCTGTGAGTTTCCGCGTACTGAATAACCATTAACTTAAACTCTGCGGTGTAAGAACAGAGTTTTCTTTTGAATGCGGGCATCTCAGAAGTAAGCTACAAGCTAGATGGTTATGCAAGGTATGCTAAGGTACTTAACAGCTTACTGCCTGCTACTACCAGCTAATTGCTGCCACTAATGCACCCAATGAACATCTGTAGCACCTCATATCCCATTTAGCACACCGCAGGACACTAAGTGAGTATGCAACAATGTAGCACCTCAAACACCTTTGATGCTGTTTATCACATCATGGGAGACAACTGATGTTAACTGTGGCTGCAAAGTGTATCATTTCGCGGACTGACTTCCGATGATTTTTAGTGAATTTTGGTTACTCGCACATAAGTCGGTGCCCATAATTGAAGCGACAGGAAAAACTCCTCAAAAAATGACTTATGTGCGAGAACATGGTAAATAAAATAAATAAAACTAGAAACATAGAAGACATAGACTTTGACAGCAGATTAGGACCGCTTGGCCCACCTAGTCTGCCCATTTCCTTACCTATTTGACAAGCTGCAGATCCTAGTTCACCAACAGCAGACTTCCTCCTTCCCCCCATTATAATTACCTTATGTCTGTCCCATGCATTCTTGAATTCCCCCACTGTTTTTGACCCCACAACCTCCTCAGGAGGGCTGTTCCATGCATCCACCACCCTCTCTGTGAAAAAATAATTCCTTGCATTGCCCCTGAGCCGTCCCCCTCTATCTTCAAATTGTGCCCCCTTGTTCTTACACATCTCTTTTTTTGAAATATGCTACCCTTTTGGAATTTGTTGATTCCTCTGAGGAACTTGAAAGTTTCTATAATGTCCCCCCTCTCCCACCTTTCCTCCTTTCCTCGAGGGTAAACATAGTAAGCTTCTTTAGACTCTCTTTGTATGGTATCTGGTGTAGACCCTGCCCTATTTTAGCTGCCCTCCTCTGGACTGCCTCCATCCTTTCTATGTCCTTGCGGAGATGAGGTCTCCAGAACTGCACGCAGTTCGTGAACCCACTTGGGGTAGGGCAATACTGGACCAGATGCTTACTATCGGGGACAGTGTTGCAGTCATCAGAGTGGTAAGTCATCTGGGGACCAGTGATCATCGCACAGTGTTGTTCAACATAAGAACAGCAGCGGAGTTCAACCACACAAGGGTGAGGGTCCTGGATTTCAGAAGGGCTGACTTTACAAAGATGAGGAAATCCCTCCAAATGGACCTGGTAGAAGGAGATGTCCTGGGTGGGGTGGAGGGCAAATGGGCCAAACCAAAAGAGGGCATAGTAAAGGCAACAAACCTGTACATCAAGCAAGTAAGCAAAAGAAGAAGGAAGAGGAGACCGTTTTCGTATGTTCGTATGTTATGGTTCCCAAGGGAAGTGGCAGAGCAGGTAAAGGCAAACAGACTGGCATTCAAAAGGTATAAGGAGACTAGGAGAGAAGAGGCTAGGGAAGTGTATCTGGGGAAATGAAGGGAGGCAGGCAAAGCAGTAAGGAGTGCAAAGGAACAAACTGAGGAAAGACTAGCTCGGGCAGTATCAAAAGGGGACAAGAGCTTTTTCAGGTATGTTAGTGAGAAAAGGAAAACAAGGGGAGAGATTCTACAGTTAAGGGGATGAGGGACTGTAGAGAGGAGGAACAAGAAAAGGCAAACATCTTAAACAAATACTTCTGCTTAGTGTTCACAGTAGAATGGGAAGGGAAGGGACCACAGAAAGGCACCAACAGCTTTGAGGGAGGGACGTGGACACGAGTCCCTTTTCTGAGGAAAATGTCAGGAAAGCACTCACTAATCTGAGGGTGGACAAAGCCATGGGGCCAGACGGGGTGCATTCAAGAGTGCTGAAGGTACTCAAGGAGATACTGTCTGCACCTCTGGCAGACTTGTTTAACAGACCAGAGTGGTTCTGGAGGACTAGAGAAGAGCAGACATAGTTCCACTACACAAAAGTGACAGCAAAGAAGAGGCAGACAATTATAGTTCTGTTAGCCTGACTTCGGTGGTAGGGAAATAAATGGAAACACTATTAAAGAAAAGGATTGTGCAATACTTGAAATCCAATGGCAGCATGGTTTCACAGAGGGTAGGTCATGCCAAAAAAATCCGACAGATTTTTTTAACTGGGTAACCAAAGTGTTGGATGAGGGAGGGCAGTATGTATGGCCTAGCTAGACTGAAGCATGGCCTTCAACGCCATTCCACATAGGAGACTGGTAAACAAGTTGGGTAACATGAGTGTGAGCAATAAGATAGTAACCTGGGTAAAAAATTACTTAGGGGATAGGAGGGTGATGGTAAATGGAATTTGCTCCAAGGACGGGACAGTGACAAGTGGGGTACCTCAGAGGTCTGTACTGGGGCTGATCCACTTTAATGTCTTCATTAGTGACATAGCAGAGAAGCTGGAAAGGAAGGTCTGCCTCTTTGCGGATGTCACCAAGATATGCGACAGAGTAGACACTCGGGGGGGGGGTGCAAAGGATGGTAAGAGATTTTAAAATGGCTGGAAGAGTGGTCAAAAGTTTGACAACTAAAGTTTAAAATACAAAAAAGTGCAAAATAATGCACTTGGACTACAGAAACATGGGGGCAGAGTACAAAATGGGGGGAGACATACCTGCAGCAACCAAGCAGGAAAGGGACCTGAGGGTAATCATATGACCTAAAGGTGGCCAGACAATGCGACAAGGCAATCGGAAGAACTAGTGCCATGCTGAAGTGCATAGGTAGGGGTATCACCAGAAGGAAGAGGGAAGTGGTGTTGCCCCTATATAGGTCATTGGTAAGACTCCCACCTGGAGTACTGTGTCCAGTTTTGGAGACCACATCTTAGGAAAGATAGACATAGTAGAGGCAGTCCAGAGGAGGGCTACCAAAATGGTGCAGGGTCTGCATCAAAAGCCCTACAAGGAGAGGATAAAGGCACTCAATATGTACACCCTGGGGGGGGGGATGTGATTGAGACCTTTAAATACCTGGCAGAGTTGAATAAGGTACAAGTGGGAGGTATTTTTCAGAGGAAATGGTGCTCTAGAACAAGGGGTCATGATATGAAGCTGAGGGGGAAGGGCAGTTTCAGGAGAGATGTGAGGAAATGCTTCTTCACAGAAAGGGTGGTGGATGCCTGGAACAGCCTTCCAGCAGAGGCAGTGGGGGCAAAAACAGTGGTGGGATTCAATAGAGCCTGTGATAGGCACAAGGGAATCACAAAGGAAAGGAAACAGAAACACAGAATTTGACGGCAGATAAGGACCGCTTGGCCCACCCAGTCTGCCCATTTCCCTACCTAATGGATAAGCTGCAGATCCTAGTTAACCAGCAGCCTACTTCTTCCTACCCCCACCCCCTAGAATTGCCTTATGACTGTCCCATGCATGCTTGAATTCCACCACTGTTTTTGACTCCACAACCTCCTCCGGAAGGCCGTTCCATGCATCCACAACCCTCTCTGTGAAAAAATACTTCCTTAAATTACCTCTGAGCCGCCACCCCTCTATCTTCAAATTGTGCCCCCTTGTTCTTGCACACCTCTTTTTTTGAAAGATGCTACCCTCTTGGACTTTGTTGATTCCCTTGAGGTACTTGAAAGTTTCTATCATGTCCCCCCTCTCCCTCCTTTCCTCGAGGCTATACATATTAAGCTCCTTAAGTCTCTCTTCATATGTCTTCTGGTGCAGACCCTGCACCATTTTAGTTGCCCTCCCCTCTGACTGCTTCCATCCTGTCTATGTCTCATGGAGATTGGATCTCCAGAACTGCATATGCAGTACCAGATGGGGTCTCACCAGCTGTCTGTACAGAGGGATAATAATTTCCTGTTTTCTACTGGTGATGCCTCTCCCTATGCATCCCAGTATCCCCCCAGCCCACCTTGCTGCCCTCTCACATTGATTGCCCACCTTTAGGTCATCTGATATGACTACCCCCAGGGCCCTTTCCATTTTTGTTGTTGTTGGTATCTCAACCCCCACTGTGTACTCTTCCCCTGGGTTTTTGTTTCCCAGGTGCATTACCTTGCACTTCTTAGCATTGAATCTAAACTGCCATACATTTGACCATTCCTCTAACCTTGCCAAGTCCCTTCTCATCCTTTCCACCCCACCTTGTGCATCAACTCTGTTGCAGATCTTTGTGTCATCTGCAAAGAGACATACTTTTCCTTCCAGTCCCTCTGCAATGTTGCTTATAAAGACATTGAAGAGGACCAGTCCTAATACTGAACCCTGCGGTACCCCACTAGTAACCCCCCTTTCTTCAGAGTGGACTCCATTTACTACTACTCTCTGTGTCCTATTCTCCAGCCAATTCTTTACCCAGGCTGTCATCTTGGGACCCACTCCCATGCTGGCTAACTTGTATATTAATCTTTTGTGTGGGACTGTGTCAAATGACTTGCTAAAGTCTAGGTAGGCCATGTCCACAGCCCTCCCTGATCTACTACTTTAGTCACCCAGTCAAAGAAATCTATCAGATTTGTCTGGCATGACCTTCCCACTGTGAATCCATGCTGCCTTGGGTCCTGTGCCCTCTGGCCTCTAGATACTCGACAATTCTTTCCCTTCCAGAAGTGATTCCATCATTTTCCTACCACTGAGGTTAAACTAACAGGTCTGTAGTTTCCCTGCTTCTGCCTTGCTCCCACTTTTGTGAGAGGGAATCACATCTGCCCTCCTCCAGTCCTCAGGTACCACCCCATCCTCCCATGATTTGTTAAAGAGGGTAGTCAGTGGTGTCACTAGTTCTACCTTAGTTCTTTAGAATTCTGGGATGAATCCCATCAGGCCTCATTGCTTTGTCCACCTTCAGTTTTAAGAGTTCTTTCAGAACCCTTTCTTTTGTAAATGGGCTGGTATCAACTTCTGTATGCAGAGTGTTTCTACTGTTTGTTTTAGGTACCTCCCCCTCTTCCTTTGTAAATACTGAGCAAAAATATTTGTTTAGTATCTCTGCCTTTTCACAGTCACCCTCTGCCCACCCTCCTCCCCTCTATTAAGCCTCACTATCCCTCCCTTGGTCTTCCTTTGCTCCCTGATGTACCTATAAAAGGTTTTATCCCCCTTCTTAACTAAGTTGGCTATCTTTTCTTCGGTTTGGGCCTTTGCTGTTCTGACTGCCTTCCCAGCTTCCTTTTGCTTTAACTGATACAGTTCTCTGTCATGCTCCTTCTGTGATTCCTTGTACTTCCTGAATGCTTTCTTTTTCTCTTGAACCTTCACTGCCACTTCCTTTGAGAACCATAGTGGTTTCTTACATCGTTTCATTTTGTTTATTTGCTTCACACAAAGGCTTGTTACCTCTGTGATGGCAGTTTTAATTATTCCCCATTGTTCTTCCACCCCTCCTTCCTGCCCATTTGCTAGTGCATTCCTTAGGCACTCACCCATTTTGGCAAAGTCAGCCCTCCTAAAGTCCAGTACTTTTGCCTTTGTATGGCTTGACTCAATTGCTGTTTATTGTGAACCATACTGTTTGATGGTCGCTAGTTCCCAGATGGCTACCCACTTCTACATCTGTGATCCTCTCTTCATCTCCATTTGAGAGAACCAGGTCTAAGATTGCTCCCTCTCGAGTGGGCTCCAATACTAGTTGTCTAAGGCATGCCCCCTGTAGGGCATCTAGAATAACCCCACTTTTCGAAGTGGCTGCTGCAACTGCACTCCAGTTAACATCTGGCATATTCAGATCACCCATCAGCAATATCTCCCCTTTTTCTGCCATTCTAAGTATACTTTCTATCATTTCCTTGTCCATTTCCTCCCCCTGAGAAGGGGGTCTGTATACAACCCCTGTGCGGATTGTGGTGCCATTGTCAATCTCCAAATTTACCCACAGTGCTTCTTCTCCTCCCTGTTTACCCTTTTGTTCTGTTGCTTTGATTCCTTCCCTTATGTAAAGAGCTACGCCTCCTCCTCTTTTACCCTCCCTGTCCCTCCTGTAGATAGTGTATCCTAGTATGTTTACGTGCCAGTCATGGTTTTGTGTGTCCCATGTTTCTGTGACTGCCAAGATATCCAGATGTTCCTCCTCCATCAAGGCCACTAATTCAGGAAGCTTGTTACTCAGACTATGGGCATTGGTACTCATTGCTCTCCATTTTTTGATGGCTTTACCTTCTGTTGCAGCATCCCCCACTGACCTTTCTACCTCGGTCTTTTTCTCCTTTAGTACCCTGTTTTGTAGGGAGAGGCTGGGATTTTCCTGCTGCTTATCAGTGCCTCCCCCCTTGACTAGTTTAAAAGCTTGCCAATGAAGCATTTAAACCGATTGCTCAAAAGACTTGTTCCCTTCCTGGACATATGCAGATCATCCTGCCAGTATAGGCTGGTGTCCTTCCAGGTGGAACCCCAGTCCCCAATGAAGCCAAACCCCTGTGCTTCACACCATTTTTTCAACCATTCATTAAACTGTATGGTGCAAAGTACCCTCGCCTCACTCATGCCATTGACAGGTAGCACCTCTGAGAAGGATACTGTGTGTGCTACTTGTCTTAGGCCCTTCCCCAATTCTACAAAGTCCTTCTGCACTGCTCTAATCTCATGATGAGCCAAGTCATTTGTCCCTAGGTGGACAATGATGTCCAGCTCAGACTCCTGTGCAGCTGTTCTCGTGATCCTGAGGATGCGCTTCCTGTCCCTCCAAGCCATGGCACCAGGCAGGCACCTTACTTCAGTTTTCCCTGCTCCTCCCAGTTCTATCCCCCTAAAATTTGAGTCCCCCACCAGAAGCTGCTGCCTTTCCTTGTGGTGTCCTCTGCCTTCTTCTTGTGGGCCTCCCTTGCGACAGTTGTCCTCAGTCTCCTTAGTCTCCTCTGCGGGTGCATCCATAGGGGAGCTATGCTCCCCCAGAATGGTGTATGGATTGTGGAGTGGAACAACTGACTGGGTGTGCCTCTGTTCCACCATCCTCACCCTCCCTGAGCCCACTGTGGTCCAACTGCTGTGCTTTCTTCACAACCTCTGAGGTAGTGGTGGTGGCTCTGGTGCTCCCTGGAAGGGGGAGGTTCCCTTCCTACCATCCAGTGTGGCTTGGGGGAAGGTTCCCTTACTACTGTCCAGTGTGGCCTGAAGACAGGCAACTTCCTCCCTCAGGGCAGAGAGGAAGGGGGTGGAAGAGACAGTGCCATAGATCAAGGAGGGTCTGCAGTAAAAGCAATCACAATAGAAACATAGAAACTGATGGCAGATAAGGACAGCCAGGCCAATCCAGTCTGCCCTTTTCCACTGACTTAAAATGATATGCTGCTGACCCTACTTGGTCATTGGCTGTAGTCTATCCTCCCTCCCAGGGTTCCCTTATGCCTATCCCATGCATGTTTAAATCCCCCCCACTGTGATGCTCTCACTACCTCCTGGGGCAGGCCATTCCAAACATCCACGACCCTTTCTGTGAAAAAGTACTTTCTCATGTTGTCCCTTAGTCTACTCCCTTCTAGTCTCATATGATACCCTCTTATTGTTTCAGAGCATTTTCTCTTCTGAAAGATGTTGCCCTCCTGTACCTTATTGATCCCCTTGAGATACTTGAAGGTCTCCATCATGTCTTCTCTCTCTCTACTCTCCTCCAGGGTATACACAGAAACATAGAAGTTGACAGTAGATAAGGACCACAAGGCCCATCCAGTCTGACCATTTTTTCTACCTTATGAACGTGCCATAGGACATTACTCTGTCAATGGCCTATTTATTCATACTTATCTGTATTGCTCCCTTATGCCTATCCCGTGACTGTTTGAAGTCCTGCACTGTATGCATATCCACCACTTCCTGAGGTAGGCCATTCCATGCATCCACCACCCATTCTCTGAAAAAGAATTGCCTCACATTACCCCTTAATTGGCCTCTCTCTAATCTCATGCTGAATCCTCTTGTTCCGCTATTTTTCTTATATTGAAACATGTTAGACTCTTTCACCTTGTTAATGCCCTTAAGATGTTTGGATGTTTCAATCATATCACCTCTCTTCCTCCTGTGCTCTAAGGTATACATATTGAGCTCCGTTAATCTGTCCTCATAGGTTTTCTCATGCAGTCCCTGCACCATACTGGTTGTCCTTCTCTGGACTGCCTCCATTTTGTTAATGATGATGGTGCCTCCCATTTTCCTTGTGTGTCTGAGTTACATCTGTGCCCTAGTTGCTGTTTTTAAAGTTTTCTCTATTACAGCATGGCCCAATTAATCACCCCTGGTTTACCAATTCCACTGTCCATTGTAATCTTCCTCCTATCCTATACTACTACTGCTGCCCTATACACTCCAGGACATCTGCAACTAGCATGACCGTTTCTTTCTCCTTAGTACTGTTTTAGCCTAAGCAGGTCAATGATTTTCAAACCCCTGTATAATCTGTGATTTCTCATGCTATTTTCTGTACTTTGTGATTCAATGTTTGGCATTTTGTGATTTCTATGTATTTTGTAACCTTCTATTTACACGTAACACTGCTATATGCTCTTTGTTAGATTATACTTCTGGCCACAGTACGTGGCCCAGGTCGTGCCTGAAAATGGTCCCTGGGATCAGAGCACCTATCTGGTTACCAAAGTCATAAATAAATAGTCCTTGTACAGATGTGACCTCCAGTACTGCATACAGTACACCAGATGGGGCCGAACCAGTGTCTTGTAAAGAGGGATTATTACCTCCATCTTACAACTTTTGATACCCCTAATAATACACCCCAACATCTCTCTAGCCTTAGCTACTGTTTTAGTGGTCTGTTTGGATGATTTCAGGTCATCTGTGATGACGGTGCCCAAGCCTGTTTCTTCTCTTGTGACTGCCAGCAACTCCGCTCCCAACCTAAAAGTAGCTTCAGGGTTTCTCTTCCCTATGTACATGATCTTGCACTTCTTTGCATTAAAACCCAGTTGCCACTCTTCACACCATTTTGCCAGTTTTTCCAGATCTCTTCTCATTTTGCCCACCCCATCTGGATCATCTACTCTGTTGCAGATGTTGGTGTCATCTGCAAACAGGCAAACCTTACCCTCCAGTCCATCTGCAATGTCACTAATGAAGATACTGAAGAGAACTGACCCCAGGACTGATCCCTGAGGTTCCCCACTTGTCACTTGCATCTCTTCTGACTGTATACCATTTACTACCATTCTTTGCTTTCTGCCCACCAACCAGTTTGCCACCAAGCTGACCAACTTCTGACCCACGTGAGCCTAACCAGCTTATTAATCTGCTATGTGGAACAGTATCGAAAGCTTTGCTGAAGTCAAGGTAGGTGACATCAACTACACCCTCTTGGTCCACCACTCTGGTTACCCAGTCAAGGAAATCTATGAGGTTAGTTTGACAGGATCTTCCTGTTGTAAATGCATGCTGTCTTGCTTCCTGTGCTCCAATAGATTCCAGGTGTTGCACTATCCTTTCCTTAAGGAGTGCCTCCATAATCTTGCCCACTACTGAAGTAAGACTGACTGGTCTGTAGTTCCCTACCTCCTCCCTGCTACCACTCTTGTTGAGCGGGATCACATGAGCCCATCTTCAGTCTTCTGGGACCTCGCCTGAGCTCAGAGACTCACTAAACAGTTCTGCTAATGGCTCTGCTAGTTCCACCCTTAGCTCCTTTAGTACCCTTGGATGTATGCCATCAGGTCCCATTGCCTTGTCTGCCCTGAGCTTGGTGAGCTCTTGCAGGACCCTTTCTTTTGTGAAGGGACTTGTACACACCCCTCCCCCCCCCCGTGTCCATGGTGCTGAGCTGTGGGCCCTGCCCAACCTTCTCCTCAGTAAGCATCTTTTTCTATGTAAAATGCTACCTTCATGTACCTTTTTACTACCTATAAGATATTTGAACGTTTCTATCATGCCCCCTTCCTTCCTTTCCTCTAGAATGTACATATTTAACTCCTTGAGTCTTTCCTCGTAGGGCTTTTGATGCAGGCCCTGCAACATTTTGGCTGCCCTCTTCTGTGTTGTCTCTACCCTATATATGTCCTTCCGGAGATAGGGACTCCCAAACTGGACACAGTACTCAAGGTGGTGCCTCACCATCGATCTGTACAGTGATAACATAACCTCCATTTTTCTGCTGGTTATGCCCCTCCCTATGTTCTTATTGTCCCACAAAAGTGGCATAAAACATAAATAACCTAACTAAAATACTTTGAAATTAATGAAACTAATAATATCAGTATGGAAAAGTAACAATAGTCTCTGTTTTGATCATCTAGAGAACATATTTACTAACTGGCCTGGAAACATTTTTTGGATGTGAATTGTCATGATTTTCACTTCTCCAAAGGCGCCCCAGACACACACACATGAATGTGCTTGCAGTCTGGGTGTTATCATTTTATCCTGTTAGGTAAGGTCCAGAACAGTGTAGCACACTATGATAACCCTTGGACCATAGAACCGCAAATTGTGCTGTGAGCTTGAATACAAAATAAATGTTTTGAAATTTCATCTACAGTTGTTTGAATGTTTTCAATTGTTACTGCAGAGTACTACATCTAGGGTCAGTGACTACATACAAGTATAGGGCTTATGAACAGACTAGATGGGCCTAGCAGTCCTTATCAGGCTGGCCACCTGGTTGTGTGCGCACCACCTTATCCCAGCAAGTTGCAGCAGCTGCTCCTTTGGACTTTGTCCTGTGAGGTATTATGAACCAGGATGTGGGGATTTTGTGGGGTGGGATAAAGACCTATCTTTAAAAGAGGCTAGGTCCTCAAGTGGTGTAGGAACTAAGTTGGTAGTTTACTAGAGTAGTCATGAACTTTAGGGATTATATGTCAAAGCGAGTGATTGTTGGAAGAAATCATTCCCAGGATCAAAAATTTCTGTTATTAATAAGTAAGCCAGGATAAATAAATGGCAAGATTTGTTGATGGGATCCTGGAAATACATTCATTTTTATTTACCCTGAAAACAGAGCTATATCAAGGCCAGCATTTCAATATGAGTGAGATGATGGAAATAAAAAAAAAAAAAAGAGTACAATTTTTAATTGTACCACTGAAATGCATTACAGATTTCTTAATTTTAGGAAAGAGATGAAACATAAAGCACGCCCATTGAACTGTACTGTTAACCTATTATATTTAAGAGTAAGACTTGATTGTAAGTGGGGTTGGGAGACAAAGCAAAGGAAATGGGCCTGTTCACATCTTAAAGGTCACCTTGGCCAGGTCCTCTTAAACTATCATCTGCACTTAACACTTAGTCATGGAGGTGAGTCATTTTACAGTTAACCCCATCTTGCTCAGATTACTCAGTGACTGAGTCCTTTACAAAACAAAACAAACAAAAAAATGCAGCTCTGGCAAAAAGAAGAATATATAATAGTAAATATATGTTGGGGATTGCTGAGGGCCCCCTGGCAGGCTGGGGCCCTAGGCATGTGCCTATGTTGCATATGCCTTAATCCAGCCCTGCTGTCTCCTCTTTGTACAGACTGTTGTCTACCTCCCTTCCCATCCTGATTTTTAGCTGTGGCCCCTCTCCTTCCTCTTCCCCTGTGAAAGTTGAACAGAAATATTTGTTCAGGATTGATGCTTTATCATAGTCCCCTTCCACTCCCATTCCTTCCTTCCTCTTTAGCCTTACAATCCCCGCGATCCTTCTCTTCTCGCTGATGTAGCTATAAAAGATTGTTTCCAATTTTTTAACTTCTTTTGCTGTATTTTCCTCTGTCTTTGCCTTAGTGGCCCTAACTGCCTTCCCTGCCTCCCTCCCTCTGCTTTTCTAGATACACTGCCCTGTCCTCCTCCTATTGTGCCTCCTTATATTTTCTGAATGCTAACTTCTTTGCCCTTATTTAACCTGGCCCCAAGCTCAGCTGAAGCAACACACTTTGAACGACCCTCTTTCTACCTGAGACTGGCAAAGTGCACTGAGGTCCTAACCCTCCTAAAGACCCTGAAACCTAAAGGATCAGCGGGACCAGATGGGATCAACTCTTGGCTACTCAAAGCTGGAGCCACCTCCTTATCCAGGCCCTTAACCATGCTCAACAGATCACTGAGGGAAGGAGCAGTCCCTGACCAGTGGAAACATGCCAATGTAGTCCCTATCCACAAAGGTGGAGTCAGGGAAAAACTAACCAACTATAGGCTGATCTCCCTTCTGTGCACACTTGCCAAGTTGCAAGAAAGGCTAATCTACAACCAACTCCGGGACTACTTGGAAGCTCATCAGCTCCTTGCTCTCTCTCAACATGGATTCAGACCAAAAATTCAGTACTGACACTGCCCTCATTAACTTCTCGGACGAAGTGCTCAGGGCAATGGACAAAGGGATACCCACAGGTGCAGTCTTTATAGACCTGTCCAAGGCATTTGACCTTGTCGACCACAATCTTCTGCTACAGAAGCTGCACAATGTGGGCCTAGACCCCCATGCCCTCAAGTGGTTTGGGAGTTATTTATCAGGCCAGACACAGAGGGTCACATGGAAGGAGGCCATGTCAGAGCCACTACCTCTAAAACAGGGAGTACCTCAGGGTTCAATACTAGGCCCCCTCCTATTCTCCCTATTTACCAACAAATTAAGTACCTACTGTGGGGAGAGCTCGGTTGTACAGTACACTGACGACACTGTCATCTACCAACCCTTGGGCAATGTGGTCACTCTTGGTCCACTCCTCCAAAAGGACCTCACATCCCTAGAGACATGGCTATGTGAGAACAGAATGATACTTAATGCAGACAAAACCAAGGCAATGCTATTCGGGCCAAGATCACTGGGACTTGACAGGTCCTCATCCCTCTGACTAACCACACTCTCTGGCAAAAGCATTAATGTAGTTCCTTCCCTAAAATACTTAGGCCTAACTCTGGATCAGTCTATCACCTACAAGGACCCACGTGGACCAGGTCTGGGACCCTACGCCACAAACTCGGTACCTTGTACTGACTCAGGGACCAGCTCATCCCTGAGGCCAGGCTCTCCATTGCAAAAAGTGTCCTGCTCCCTACCCTGACCTATGCAGCCCCGATTATACAGGGCATGGTAAAGCAAGAGGTATCCAGGATGCAAATCCTATACAACAAAATAGCTTGGTTCACTACCCAAGACCACCCGCGACGTCACCACTGTGACACTCTGGCCCAGCTCCGGTGGCCCACATTGGCCATTCGCCTCCAATACCCATTGCTTGTCCAGGCATACAAGCTACTCAAACCCCCCGTTCCACCAAGCATAGTCAGAACCATAGCCATTAAATACAACCCTAGGAATTTAAAGACATCAGAACGGACACTACTAGAAGTCCTCAGAGTAAGGACCAATGCTGGTGGCAGATCCTTTTCTTGTCAAGCCCCCAGCCTATGGAACAAGCTCCCCCCCCCGGTCCAGGATGCCTCCTCACTCACGAACTTCTGCACCAGGCTCAAGTCCCATATACTGGCCACAAGTGCATGCCACTGCCACGGCTCTTAAGATATCCCCTTTTTCTGCATCAAACCTTCCCAAAGGTGAGCCAACCATGTACCTCCCTCTAGTATCTCGACACCTAGGGACCAATGCGACCTCATGTATATCACTATGCCAAGTAGTACCAAGGCAAAACTGTGTCATGATGATAACCATGTCTGTAACCCCTGTCTGTAACCACCTTATGCTTGAACAACCTATGTAATCAAAAGTTTTTCTCCACTGTATTTTATCTTGTATTGTTATCCTGGGTCGCCCCTGAAAAAGGGAACTTCGGGGCTCAGTGGGCCTACCCGGTCACCAAAATTTAATAAATAAATAAAATAAAAACATCCCGTGAGAACTACAGTTCTTTTCTTTTCATTTTGCCTTTGTCTATTTATGAATACAAAGGTTTGTTTCCTCCATTATGACTCCTTTTAGATGGTCCCACTGTCCTTCAACTCCCTCCATTTTTTCACCCCATTCTAGCACCTCCCTGAGACATACCCCCATCCAGATGAAGTCCACCCTCCTGAAGTCCAGAACCCTCACCTTCATGTGGCATGTCCCTTTAGCATTTCTCACAATGAACCACACTGTGCGATGGCCACTGGACCACAGGTGTTCAACTACTCTGACATCCATAATTCTGTCCCCTCAGCTGCTTGAGGCATGCCCTCTGCACGGAGTCCAGGATGTCTCTGCCCCTGGCAGTTGCAGCCGCTTGGGTGCCCCAATCAACTTCTGGCAGGTTGAAGTCTCCCATCAGTAATATCTCCCCTTTGACTGCCATCACATGGATGGCTTCCAGCAGATCCCTGCCCATTTCCTCCCTTTGTGCTCGGGGTCTGTATATTACTTCTGTGTGAATGGATATGCCATTTTCTGCCTCCAGGGTGACAATGAAAATGGGCAGACTGGATGGGCCACATGACTGTTATCTGCCGTCAGTTTCTATGTTAATAAGGTTTATCTAGCCCTTCCCAAAAAAAATCCTAGATCTGCCCCTGGCTTACTTGACACTGTATCAAACTTTCCAGAACAACAGGTCTCTGGTTGATCACTGCGTGGGGTCCGAGAGTGTCTTTCTCTGCCTGATTCTGTTCATTGCGCTGAGGGTGTGGATGAGAGTGTGATCCTCTGGTTTGGTGGAAGGGGTGGGGCAGCCATGGCACCTAACAATGGTGGGCATACTGTGTGCACTGCATTCTTTTTTTCTTGCTGGGACAGCAAGCAATGTGGGAGCAGGATAAATGTACAATAATCTAGAATATTTCTTGGCTTGCATTTTTCCTATATAAGTGATCAATCTATGCCATTATAATCAAAGTCAATGTAACCATCAGCGGACTAGTGCAATGTTTACTCAACTTATCCTGCTGGTTAGTGCAAAAAAAAAAAAGTTTAGGGTTAACCCCTGATTCGCACACCCCTAACGTGCTGCACAGATACTGACTTGTGTCACCGTTAAATCTTTATTACTCAATCAGTACAGCAAACAGCAAACCTGTTGCCTAACTTTCAGCATTTTGGAAACATGTCGCTTGAAGGTTCATTTTTTGTTCACTGATAAGCGCCCACAGAAATGCTCTTCCGTCCGTGCAGTTAGTTGCCAGGGTCCAGCAACTCTGGGCGTCCAGACAAGCTGTAAGTAAAACCCACCAGCATGATGACGATCCTTCCTGGGCAGGTTCTCCCCATTCTCTCCCGCGTATGTCTCTGTTTGTGTTGGTCACACAAGGAGGGGCTCCGTGACGTGGTCAGCAAAATAAAACCATATCCCTCCTCCTCCTCCCGAGACGACCCCCTGCTGGAGTAAAACCCGGCGTGGAGTGCAAGGGAGAAGGTGAGATTGTACACACTAGCCACAGTTTAGCGGTCCGTCGTCGGCAGTTCTGCACACAAACAGCCAGCCCGGGTAAACAGCACAGAGAAGGACTTCTTCACTCTTGAAAACAATTGTTATAATCAATTGACTGAACTGAAGTATGTGCTCCTTCAAGAGTCGTTTTGGAGTTGTATTCTCCTCAGCCATGGATAAAGGTATACACGGGATTGCCGGTGTATTGCTGTTCATTCAAAGTAAGTAAATGTCGTCCCCCCGGAAATGCAAAAGTGTGTTGGGGGGAGGGTCCGGACGCCGGCCGGGGGATGTATTGCTGCTCTGGTAGGGCAGATAAATGTTATGCGAATTGCCACTAGAAGTAACAGACTGACAAAATAAGTAAAATTAAAATATTTATTGCATGCTGCTGCAGTTTACAAAATAATGACAAGGCTTTTATTTATCCTTTTTAAAAAAGCTTGCTCAGTTTGACCTGTGCTACTTTGGGAAATTATTAATAAGAAACAATACTTACACGAGATTCGGATGATTTAACAACTAGATCTGTGCCCCTACTTTTCCATTCATTATATTAAGAGGGGCATTTTTTAACCACCACTTTCACAGAGCCTTTGAGAGCTTCTCCTAAAACGTTACTAACAAGAACGAACTGACAGTTAAACAGTCTTAAATTACAAGAAAGTCCAGTTTAATACTCGTAATAAATGTGTTAATAAGTCATTAAAATAAACGTTTGATAAATGCCTTGTTGTATCCAGTCTTTCCTCTGAACTATTAATAATTATCATTCTTCTGTGCAAGTTAGCCTTGTTCTGCTACAGTTCATTTGTTTTCATCCTCCCTTTCTCAGGGCATGTAAGTAAATACAATGCTGTACCTGCTAAAAAGGCTGTGAATGCAGATTTCAGATTTCAAGCCTCCCTACATGGAAAAAAAAAACCAAATCTTGCAGATGTTTTAGACCTCTATCATAACTACAGTATATTTTAGTAGGGTTTCTAAATTCTTTGTGTTCCCAGCAAAAGGAGCCAACTATTTTAGCAAAGCGTAAGTTACGTTTCTGCTTGCATTAATTATAAATACATTCTGAAAACACTTGTATGGAATTTTTGCTGGAGGGCATACTATCTTACATGGTGAGTTGAGACTTGTGCTCAAGCCTTACCTTTTGGTGTGGTACTCTAGCACGAAAGTCCTACAGAGCATAGAAGTGATACACCTACTTCTAATACGTTTATCTACTGTAACCTGGACCATTTCTGGCAGTATAGCCTAGAGGTTAGAGTAACGAGCTGTGAACAAGCTTGGTACATCAAACAGACCCACCTGTGGGCCTTACCCAGTTACTAAAGACTAAAATAAAAAATAAAACATTTCTCATCTGGTTGTCAGTTTGTCTACTTGAAACTTATGGGCTGTAGTGTGTGTAAGGCTGAGAGTGAAAAACAAAAGACTCTCTTTGTAAGTTTGATTACAGTTTTGTAAGTTTGATTAAATAAAAAAAAACCTATATAGATGCAAACTGCAATATTTTGCTGCCATTGCTGCTGAGGCAACAAAAAACTCATTATTCGTGGATGGATGGGCACCAGTGATAATGTACTTTAAGCAAAGTCTGTCTCTAATTGAACTGTAGCTGGCAGTTAAAATCAAAACCATTCTCACCCTTATGTTTGGTGCATCAACATTATGAGCAATCCAGCATTTGCTGGTTCAGAAAAGCCAGCAGCACTGCATTTCTCCATTGATATGAATGGGATTAAAAGCTCCAGTCATTTCAACTGGGAACCACCCATAGCTTTTCAAAGAGTGGGAAATTACAAAACTGCTGCATGACAATTTTAAAAAGGAGTCTCTTTTTAGATCAGATTTGGGTTTTTTTAAATGCCTGTTTTTGTTGTTTTTTTTAAATTGGCAGCAAGCATTTTGTAATTTCTCATTCTTTGAAAACCTGTGGCTGGGTGACATGGGTCCCAGCTAAAATGAAGTTAACTCTGTTGACTAGTGACTGAAAAACTTAATTTCAGCCACTGGGCATACCTGGAAGATTAGAGTTTATGTGCAAGTCCTGAAATCCACCCTGCAGCTGTCTGAGGTGATGTGTACTGCTGCTGTGGTGGGGAACTCAGCTTTTGGGGAGATAAGGTAGGAGGGCATGATCTGCTAAGCATTTATGCTCCCCTGCCAGCCGACCATGTAGCAGCCTTGGTGTCATCTGAGAAGGTGATCATTTATCAGTCCATTAACATGAGGAAGTGTGCTGCAATAGTAACCCTACTGTTGAGTGGGTCAGCAGTTACTATAAGGGGACTAAAGAGAGGAAATGAGTAAGAAAAGAATAAACGGATTTCTCAGGCCCACTTCTTTTAATGGTCCAACCCAAATCATGCTGCTGCTTCTTTAGGCACTCCCCGTTAAGGAATGCTGGTTACTTAACAATAATAATGCTCCAAACATACTACCTGAAAAGGACTTTCTTAAATCATATATGCTTTATAATCAATCATGCAAACAACACATCAGGCTCTGTGCGGTTCTGTTTATACCCACAAACATGCCTACTAACCTAGGGTGCACCAATCTTGATCATGGTTTAGCCCCTATGTGGGGCCACTGTGAAGAGCCCACATGCAGCCACTAGGTGGCAGCCTTAGTTCATGGAGGAGAAGTGGGGGCATCATGGTATTTCTCAGGCATCTGGGGTGGGCACACAGGCTGAATCCATCACTTGTGAGTCTTGATGGAGGTTTTCTTCCTATACTGCCCCACTACTTCCCTTGGGATCCATCAGTGGCATCCTGTGGTGTTCTTTTGTAGGTTGGGGGTGGCTAACCTTGTGTGGTCATATGCAATGCCAATGCCACCACTGCTGCTAGGAGGCACTCATGCAGTGGGATGGGTAATTCCCTTCTTGGGGTTGATGCATGCTGGCCCCAGTGGCCTAAAACAACAGAGCTGTGAAAGATACTCAAATCTTGGTCTCCCATCTGTGGTACAGTGCCCCAAATGTGTGAGACCCAGGTGTGGTGTAGAGTGCACCACCTGCTGACCCCACTGAGCCTTAACTGAATGTGCTTTTTATTTAGAATAGTTTAACTGTGGGCAGCATTTTGTTTTCAAAGTGCCATCACCTCCTTGCCCATCAGGCTGTCCTGTTCCATCACACTTATAAGAGCTTTCCACTCCCTCCTGTGGTGTTTCACAGTTACACCACTGACAAGTAATTTGCTCCATGGTGTGCAGCCTGCTTTTATTTGTTGGCTGGCAGTATAGCCTAGAGGTTAGAGCACTGAGCTGTGAATGAGCTTGGTACACCTAGTATACCTCAGCACATGTACGTTTGTCTTTATTGTCTTGTTATTTTTATGACTTGGGATGTTCTGTAAATGAGACTTGTTTCTCATGGAACTTATTCTGTATTTTATGCACTTTTAAATAAAAAAAAATATATAAATAAACAGACCTGGATTTGATTCCCATAACTTCCACTTGCATACTGTGTGACCCTGAGCAAATCATTTAAATTCACTCTGCTCCTGGGATGCACCTAGACGTGAGCATCAGCTCTGCATGCCTTTCCCAGCCAAAAAACTGTAAAATAAATTTGTTGGTATTTGGGGTTTGATTGCTTTAGTTCTGGAGCCTATTTTTTGGTTTTTTAGGTGCCAACAGTATACTATAGCTCTTAGCATCTATTTTGGCCATGCGTACTCTTTGGTGCATTTAGTCAAGTTTAAGGTTACATTCAGTATGAGTGAGTCAGCTGCAAGATGTCATTGGTTAAGTTAGTGATAGGGCTTTTTAGATCTAAGCCTAGGGGCTTACACCTATACAAGCCTGGGTTTGATCACCTGTATTGCACATTTTTTTCTTTCTCACTAGAACTTTTGTTGTATGAGAGAAATTGTTAGATATCATTACTGATGTAGTGAAGGGTTTCAGCAGAGCTAAATAGCAGACTTTTAGATAATTGAACTTAGTTCTACAGTATGCTGTAATCAATTAAATTAATCCCGGCTGAGGTTTGTCTAGGTTTGAATACAATTCAAGTCACCTATTTTACAGGTAGTGACATAAACTTACAACTATTGGAACTGCAACTCACCTGTAGCTTAGTGGCACACTGAACTGTGTGCTTGATTAGGCAGGCAAATGATCAGTGGTTCAAATCCTGTCAGGGACTCAAACTTTTTTTTGTTGTTAATTGAACCAAGGCAGGCGGTATGTCTTTTGCCCACACCGCTCCTACCCTGTGGAATCTACTCCCTCCCAGGGTGCAAGAATCTCCCTCTATCAAAGCCATCCACACTTGACTTAAGGCTCCCACTGGCAGAAGCCAGTACTTGCCATTGCACTGGCTCCCAATAGGACCCCACTGATAAATGACTAACCAGGTCCTATCCTCCTCTAGTGTTAAACTTCTAAAATATATACCATTTTATCATTGTTGATCAACCTGTTTATTCCATATGTACTGTTATGTCCCTGTATTGCCATCATAACTGTGTTGTTGTGATACCTGTAACCTGAATTAACGCTGTCACACTGTTTTATTCTCTTGCGCTATGTAATCCTGGGTCGCCCCTGAAAAAGGGACCTCTGGGGCTCAGTGGGCTTACCTGGTCAGCAAAATTTAATAAATAAATAAATGATGAGTGGTACTTCATGGTTGTATGGAATTGGAATAGTATATGTTTATGAAAAGTAAATTGACCTAAGAACAACAATTTGTGAAGGTAAATCGCCTGCTGGGGTTAGATCCAGAGTCACCTGTTTTGTAGGTTGTGACATAACCTCTACTCCATAGGAAATGCAACTCCCTTACTTGCAGTTCAGTGGCACACTGAACATGTGTTTGTTTAGCAGGCAAAATATTAGTGGGTTAAATTCAGGTAGACATACTTTAAATCCTAGAAGGACCTTAAGCATCTTTTTCAACTTTTTTCATAAGATGGAAACTCACTTGAACAGCAACTCGTGGTGTTGTGAAGTGGAATAGTAAATTATATGAGAAGCAAATTTAGCTATGAACAACAATCTGTGAAGGTAAAGCACCTGCTGGGATTAGATCCCCAGTTACCTGTTTTGCAGGTGTGACATAACCCTTAAATAACAGGAACTGCAGCTCACTAACCTCCAGTTCAGTGACACACTGAATGTTTGTTTGCTTAGCAGGCAAAGTGTCAGTGGCTCAGATCTGAGCAGGGATTTAAGCATTTTATTAAATTTTATTTGTAAGGTGGAAACTTACTTGAGTGGTGATTCATGGTGGTGTGGTGCTGGAATAGCAAATTATATGAGAAGTAAATTTAGCTGAGAACAATAATTTGTGAAGGTAAAATTGCCTGCTGGGATTAGATCCCCAGTTCCCCGGGGGTTAAGAATAAGAAGATAGCGTGTCTTGCATATGTAGATGACATAGTCTTACTTTCAACATCCTTTTTAAGTCTGCAGAGGAAGGTTAACTGTTCATTGGAATTATGTAAAGAAAATAGACTTACAATCAATAGAGATAAAACAAAAATGATGATATTTGGGAATAAAAATAAGAAATCTCCTACATTATTTATTGATGGCAGAAACATAGAAACAACAAAGTGCTATGATTATTTAGGGGCTAGATACTCGGAAAACTGCACACGGAAAGCACATATATTATATTTACAAACTAAACTGAAAATAGCATTTAAAAGTTTTACTGTGTGGTTAGGTAAAAGATCAGTGGTGGGAGCATTGAAGGTAATAAATGCCAAACTTCAGACTAGTATTCTTTACGCATCTAAAATATAGGGATCTACAGACAGTAAACCTTTGGAAATTATCATAAACAAATCATATTGTTATCTTCTTGTGGTATCACAATCCGTTCCTGCAGAGCTACTAAGATTTGAGCTTGGTCAATTTTCATTCCAGACTTTGATTATTGAAAGACAATTAATCTTTCTCCTTCAGCTTTTTGAACTGCCGGAATTCCGTTTACCAGGATTTTGTCTGGAAGAGGAAATACAGTATGCTTCAATGGGCTTTAACCCCCCTTCACTTCAGTTGATTAAAATGAAACTATTCCCACTAAGCGTAAGCCATGTATTATCTGAAATATATTTACTGCCAAGAGAAGACATCATTTTACAAATTAAAAGAAGGACAAGAGATATAGAGGTATCAAACAGCTTTCAGCATCTCAAGTCTTTAAAACATTTTAGATGGTATAAACAGTTTAAAACTAAACACCAATTAAAACCATATCTCAGAAAGGTGTTTAATCCAGAAAAGAGACATATTTTCACAAGATTTAGATTGGAGTTATACAGTGCAAACTATATATTTTTCAATCCAAAAAGAGCGGATACTCATTCTCCACACTTAAGAGTAATTTGAAGTGCAAAGATGATTTTAAACATATAATACTCTTTATGCCAAAAGGAGGCAGGAATAACTGGGTAATAATAGTCTGGGCATTCTCAACTCTCCCCCAGACCAAACAGTTATTTCTCTTTTTAATTCATATGCTCTTGTTGTATCAGTTAAAATTTGTGTTTTTATCAACTACTGTGCATTTGTGAGTAGCCTAACAGGAACAGGATAAATAAGACCAAATACTTAGGATATCAGCATTCTTATAATGTACTGTTGAAGTGGATCTAATTGATATTATTTGACCTAAGGAGTTAGTGGTATTTCTAATAAACGGTACATGTTATTACTACTGTATACTCTGTATATATTTGGGGGGAGCTCTTTTTACAAGGATATAGGGACACTCTGGAAAGTTTGTCATATATCACTGTCTTAAAGATTTACAGATGTTCTGGTAAATATTGTGTGTGTATATGAATATTTATTGCATTTTAATGCAATTATTTGTAAAGGCTTACAGCTGAACAATAAACATGACCTGACCTGAACTATAAGATCCCCAGTCTCCTGTTTTGTAGGGTGACATAACCTCTGCATCATAAGAACTCAAACTTGCTTACCTGTAGCTCAGTGGCACACCAAATATGTGTGTTTGCATAGCAGGCAAAGGATCAGTGGTTTAAATCCTGGCAAGGACAACATTTTTGTCAAATTGTTTTGTAAGATGGAAACTCACTTTAGTACTGATTCATGGTGGTGTGGAGTGGAATATTTAAATTATATGAGAAGTAATTTAGCCTGAAACCAACAATTTGTTAAGGTAAATCACCTGCTGTGATTACATCCTCATTAGCCTATTTTGCAGGTTGTAGCTTAACCTCTACAGCACAAGAACTGCAGTTCTCTTACCTGCAGCTCAGTGGCACACTGAGTATGCGTTCGCTAAGCAGGCAAAGTGGTTTGAATCTAAGTACATTAATCATGGCCCCTAGCGCTCTTCAGCACTTTGTCTGGATTTCTGCAGCAGGGCTGTTGGGCTTCTGCGGCAGCATTTTCTTATTTCTGCGGCATGATTTATTCATTTCTGTGGCAGAATGTAGTCCTGCCATTGACTAAAGTATGATGTGATGTCATCAATGCTATCACATGCCAAGAATAATGGAGGGGCCTCAGAATAAAGGAGTTAAGTAAGGGAGCTGGGGTCCATGGAAAAACTGTATATTTGAGTGAAACATCATCAAATAAATAATTACTGTGGCACTATATATATGTTCTGTGGCATGAAATTTCCCAACTGTGGAATTGCAGAATTCCAAGGGCCTTGAGTATAGTGCATTTTAATAAATAATTATTTCACATTTTACAGATCTTATTTGGCACTTTTAGTACAATTGGTACTTTGATTTTATTTATTTATTTTATTTATTTATTCTGAATTCAGAAAGTACCTTTGAGTCAAAGACTCATTTACAAAGGTTCCGCGTCACACATATTGAATAATACAGAGCTAAGTTAACATACAGAGCAGGGAACAGAGCAAGTTTGATACAACAGTGTAGGTAAAAAAAGACAGGGTAATTTATGCATGCGCAAAACAATATATTTTTCAATAGCATCTTTTATAAAATTATGTCCTCCAAATGCTTCATTGTGGGGGTAACCATCCCCCACAGAAAGTACATACTACAGGCTGTAGAAATACATAATGTAAAATGGGACAATATATTGCAATATGTACAGAAGCTAGACTGCTTATAATAGGTGCTGTGTTTTTGATGTGTTTTTGATGTGGTGATTACATTTACACCTATTTGGAAATTAAAACTGTGGTTTGAAAAATATCTCATTTTGTCTAAGGTTTCTTAGATCTCAGCACATTGAGATCTGTATCCCTGCCCCACATCAAAATTAACAGGTGTTTTATGAACTGTATTTTATCACTTTATGACTAGAAATAGTACTATGATACACTCTTCAATACAAGAGAAGATATAACATTAAAAAACACTTTCCATCATTCTATTGCAGTGCCAGTACCCCAAATATTTCTCATAAATATAGTAATGTAATAACCCTATGTAGTCCATAAAAAACGAATCCCACTTTTCATCACATATGATTAGCTGGGGTTAGGCAAAGGAAAATAACATTGCACCTACCAGCGAGAATACATTCAATCAAATGAATGGTGTTATTTGTCTTATGAAATGTCTGCTATCATGATAACAATGTTTATCTTGATTGTAGATATGTTACAAACCACAGCAAAGGCCAATGGCACATTTATAAGGTAGAAAAATAAATGGGCAGACTGGATGGGTCTTGCAGTCCTTATATGTCGTCAACTTCTATGTTTATATTATTCTGCATTTGTGTTTGTGATATCTTTTCAGAGCTGTATTCCTTATCAACTATGTGTACCCTCTGTGTATGTTTTATATGTCTAGGTGTATTTAATGTAATTATTAAAAATGTGTAACATATTTATTATCATAAAGTAACAACTTCAAAAAAGAGCTAATTTGAAAGGTTTATATTTTAAATGCAATAGAATAATGCAGATGCATAATGGCCTGACTTAGAATATGCCATTTATCTTCATATGTAAGGGGCCCGGACCTTCATAACCTACTTGTGGTTTTGCTGCTTATATTTTTTGGCCCTGCCTCCTCATTCATGAAGATAAACTCATATTGTGAGATAGGCCATTACGGTATCCTGTGAACAAGGCATCTGTAATTGAGCGCCTACAAAAATGGTGACTCAGTTACAGAGCCTGTGTTCAGGGCTACCTGGCAGGGTAGCACCCAGATACCTATTGGGTGGGGCAGGGCAACAGGAAGCTATGCATGTACATGCATAGGGGAAGGGGAGAGGAAGGGGAGGGAAGGTATTTGGGAGGGGGTGTGGCAGGCAGCTGCCGAGCTGGTCCACTAATGTGGTGGGGAGGGTGGTCGGTTGGGAGGTGCAGAGATCAGGTCTGGCGCAGTGTTTTTTTGTTTTTTTTTGCCGGCAGGTGGCTTTTTATTTTCTAAGTATTTCACCACCCCCGATATGCACCCCCCTGGAGTTGAGAATCCATTAGCAGTGGGGGGTGCAGGGAGGCGATGGGAACAGTACACAGCAAGAAAAAAAATCCTGTAGATCTCGGCGCCTCTTGTTATTCACCACAAGTGTGCATCGCTGAAGTTCATTTTGGCGATGTACACTTGCCCTAATGATGATTGCTATTCCGCGATCACCGTTATGACATAGAACTGGCCATTACCTATCCCCTAACTATCAATATCATAGACTGTATAATGCTAAACAGACAGTAATGTCTATTTATTTGTTTAAAAAAATAATGGTCGGAAATGGAACATTCTGATTAATTTACAGCATTCCAAAAGGGTTAGGTTAATAGTTGGAAAGCCTTATAAATGCACTCCTGGGGTTGGGTTACCTTTGTAAATCCAACCCTAGTGGCATATAGCTCTACCACATAGCCCGCTAGGGTTGGATTAAATGATGGTAAACCTCTGCTTAATTAATTTGTCACACCAGGATAGCCTCATTTAGGTACATCAGCTAGTTTTCAAGCAGGTCCCAGAAGACATACTGCAGCAGTGAGTATTAAACAACTATAGGCCCATTTCAATCTTACCTGTCCTCTCCAAAGTCCTCGAAAAGCTAGTTTACTCCCAGATGAAACTCCATATCGAATCATCTTCAATTCTCAACCCTGCGCAATCTGGCTTTTGGTTCAACCATAGTACAGTTACTGCTCTAGCCAAAGTTACCAATGAATGGATCACAGCCATGGACTCGAAGAAAGTTACTGGTGCAGAATTTTTAGATCTTAGCAAAGCGTTCGACAATGTCGACCGCAGTCTGCTAGTCTTAAGCCTAATAAAAGTAGACACCACCCCCCTTGCTGCCCAGTGGTTTACCAGCTACCTATCTGGAAGGACCCAGAAAGTAACATCTGGTGGCCCTTTTTTCTGCATCCCTCCCAGTTGTCAGGGGAGTCCCTCAAGGCTCCATATTAGGTCACATCCTCTTCTTCCTGTACATCAATAACCTTGACTCACATATATCCCAGTCACATCTGCATTTCCTTGCTGATGGTACTGTACTGTATACATCAGGCCCTACACTGGCTGAAGTGAGGGATGTTCTCCAAGCCAACTTTGCACAACTAGAAATCAATCTAATCAATGCCAAACTACTCCTCAATGCCAAAAAACCTGAGGCCATGATTGTCCCAAGCACCACCTCCACTTCCCTTGCAAACATGCACAAATAATTCATCACTACCTCCCTAGGTGAACCCCTTGAAATCACCTCCAAATTCAAATATCTTGGTATGTGGCTAGACAACAAGCTTTCCTTTCACGACCACCTCGATGATCTGGCAAAGAGGCTAAAAATTAGGCTAGGTTTCTTCTTCCGTAACAAGTCCCTCTTTCCATTGGATACCAGAACTAGGCTGGTCCAGGCCACTTTCTTGCCGTTACTCAACTATGGAGATCTAATCTATTCCCCCGGAGCGGCCTCAGGACTCAACAAACTAGACGTCCTCTACCACCGCACCATACGGTTTATGACAAACCTACCCTACTGAACCCACCATTGCGATTTGTACCTAGCCGCTGGCTGGACATCACTCTCAACTAGACGCATGCTTCATGCTGGTATCTGGACTTTTAAGCTACTCCTGAACAAGCTCCCAAACTATCTCATAACCCTTTTCTGTATTTCCCATAGTGCCTACTCTCTTAGGCAAAATGACCTCCTCCTCCTCCTCGATGTACCGAGAACTCACACCTCACTCGGCAAGTGGGCCATATCGAATGTACTCCCAACTATCTGGAACCAGCTCCGAGGTGTACTGAAGCTTCCCGGTACTGTCCCTGTCTATTTAAAAGGTTGTCTGCCACAAAAACAAAAGATATGTGCAGCTGCTTCAAAATCCCAGCTCACTGCTCTAACCCTAGCCCACTGCTTCCTCTTACTTACCTAGAAATGCGCTGCCTTGATACTCCAAAACAAGCACTGTGTGCCTTGTTTTCTGTACTTGTATTTTTCTTTGCCATTGTCATTTTTATGCAACCTGTTAATGTTTGCCCATAATTTTGTACTTGAATTTGTAGTGTTTTTTTTTAAATTATGTAATCTATAACTACCTGTCTGTGTCAAAGGACCTCCTTGTGAATGAGCTTGCTCAACAGAGTTTTCCTATAATAAACTTGAACACAGTTACATAGATTAGTTACAATATTTAACAAAGTATCTACAGATATGTACAGCAGCTGACAGATGCCAAAAACAAAATAAAACAGAGATATTGTAACAGTTCTACGAAGTATGGAAGGGGGCAGGATTATAGCAATTTTTTTGTTTGTTCAGAAAATGTAACACAGCTAACTTAAAGAAGCTGGCATGGTCCGGGGAGACAACTCATGTCGAGGAGTTGCCTGCTCGAAGAGCTAAATTGAGCAGTTTTTTTGAATTTTTTTACTGTGTAAATAAATAAATATTTAACTTTATCTGCTCAGCTTGTAACTTCCTTTCACGAGCCAAGTGGCCACTGAGCACTGTAGCCCGGCCCCTAAAATCAGCACAGTGTGAAGCTCACCTGGCTGAGTTAGTAGGAAATCCCTATATATTTAAAGGAATAAAGAGCCCTCCTCAGCCACTGCATAATCCCCCAATTGTTATTTTAAGCAGCTAAATAAATTAAGTACTCTTAATAGTTTTATATATTTGAAATGGGCCACCGCTGCTTCCATTTTCGAAGGCTACCTGCTGCACACTGTGTACAATTATATCCTTATCAACTCAGTTTATGTTAAAATGCCCTGCTGACTAATGGCATAGATCTGCAGGGCACATTAGCATAAAGTGAGCTAGGGAACTGCATGGCTGCCCATGCGATGACAGTGAACAGACTATAAAAATGTAAATGATGGTATGCTATTGCAAAAATTTAAAACAGCATTTTAAGGTACTTATGAAAACTATTATTTGCTGGCTTAGAACAATCATCAGGAGGTTATGTAATGGCTGGGGGTGGTTCTTTATTTTGGGTTTTTTGTTTAACTCATTTTCACCTGGGTGACCATTTTGTAACAGGTTAAGCAATGGATGGTTCAGTCTTCATACAGAGTTATTTGAAGTAATGGGTTAAGCCTGGATGCTCATTTTCTTTCCGTTATTGCATCATTAAGTCACAGAATCCTTGTTGGATTTCCAGGTTTATATAAGTAATCAGTCCTGGATGTCATCCTATTTACAATCACTACATTTTTTTGGTCCATAAGGTATTTTTTCAGCCAGTACACATACACATGTATGTATATAAATAGATAGTACAGATAGTTATTATAGGGGCACAGTCACACACCCCCATAGTTAAGGTTGAGTAGGCACTTTAATGTTAAACCCCACATTTTGCACTTCAATAACTTTACAACCATTCAATGGATTTGCATGACATTTTTCATGTGCAGTCTTGTAGGGTAGATCTCTAGATGTGACACATTTTGTTCTGGTTGGATGTGCAGTTTCCGAGTTCTGGAGAGTGCAAAAAGTGATTTTTTTGGAGGGCTTGTATTGCTGTTTTTAAGCTTTTTTTTTTTTATTTACCTAGCACCCAGACAGTTTGGCAGTTGGGTCTGAAATTTTCAGGGTAGACAGGTTGGTCCACAGATGTGCCTCGTGCTGGTTTGATGAAAAAATATTAATCAGTTTCAAAGTTATTTAATTTTGAAATTTCTGTTCTGAGCATGCTTAGTAAGCATTTTAAGATAGTGGTATGAAATGAAAAAAGGAATCATTTTTTATATATGGGAATAATCCTTTTTTGTTTGTTGCCATTTTGCTGTCCACCCCCCCCCCAAAAAAAATTCAAACCCCACAAAAGTGACATCCTGAAGAGAGACCAACACATCTGTCTTTCTCTTTGGGACTCCGTTAGGTGTAATCTGCAGGAACAAATTAAGAGAAAGGCTCGCAACCAGCTTTGCAAAAACAGCCCAAGATGATAGAGCCCCACCCATAATGTCACCGGACGCATTTCACACATCAGTCGTACTTTCTCAAAAGCTGACGTTAGACATATCCTGACCCATTAAAAAGCATGGTCTTAAAGTGATAGTGCTTCAATACACAATAACATATGTGAATACGTCAAAATATTCAGATCATAGCACTCTGCATATTCTTAAACCCAAATAATCACATATTACATACAATTTGCTACAGGAAAGGATGGTAAAAAAATGCATTTTTATAAACACCTATGCCAGCCAATCGGAGCACCAGGTGCTTGCACTAGTTTTATGGAATCAACAAGGCAGCATGTATACTATATATGAACATGACTCACTCTCTTAGGTACTAGTCATAAAGTGCAAAATCTGCAAGACAGAGACAGAAAGAAAGAAAAATAATAAATGGATACAAAATTGCAGTAAACACGAACAATTTATTATCTCTTGAGAAAAGGCTTAATCTCAATTCTGTCAATCAGACCTGGGAAATGCATTGCTTTCATAGAAACAATTCAGTACTGGTCATACATATTAGTAATACATTGTCTTAATCCCCCCCCCCCCACATCTGGACATAACAGGTTTCTCTATTCCAGTAAACATAAAAACATTTTTTAAAGCATTAAATCTTTTTTTTCTTTCTGTCTCTGTCTTGAAGATCTTGCACTTTATGACTAGTACCTAGGAGAGTGAGTTATGTCCATACATTGTATACATTGCTGTCATTGATTCTGTGGGCCTAGTGCAAGTGCCTGGTGCTCTGATTGGTTAGCACCATTTTTTTATAAAAATATATCTTTTAACCATTCTTTCCTGTAACAAATTGTATTAATGGGGAAGTGTCATCAACAGGATTTATTAGTGTCTGAAAGCCCATAAAAAGCTAATTTGATTGAGCCATTGTGTTTATCTGTGAGTCTTTGCAGTCCAGAGTTATTCATATGTAAATCATTCTGTAATTAAGAGTATATGTTTTGTGCTTCTGACAGGAAGTGATGTCACCAAGGGTCTAGGTCCTCCTTTGATTGTATTTAATCCAATTGGTTAATAGGGGAATCAACTGTTTTATTAAGTGTGTTTAAATGTGTTATTACATTTTCTACATCAATAACAATTGTTTTGTATGTGCATTGAAACTAGTGAGTTATCACCTTTATATTTCAAACTGTTAGTAAAAATAATCCATCTTCAGGATTGCTTTAACCTCTAGAATATACTGCCCACTGAACATGTCAGTGCTATGATCTGAGTATTTTGATGTATTCACATACAGTATGTTATTGTGTACTGAGGCACTATCACTTTAAGACCATGCTTTTTAATGGGACAGAATATATCTAACGTCAACCTCTGAGAAAGCACAAATGATGTGCGGAATACGTCAGGTGATGAAGTGGGGTGGGGGGGGGGCTCTGCTGACTTGGGCCACTTTTGCAAAGCCGGTTGCCAGCCGTTCTGCTTGTTGCTTTTACTCATTTGGATTTATATGGAATTAAGTGTATTCTGGATGCTGGATACTGAACTGTATGTATCGTATTTTTTATGGCTTGAAATTTTGCACTTCATTAAAGCAAAACACTTTGAATATTACAGTACTCTGCTTGACTTTCTGGAGCAAACACAAAGTGTCCCCTTAGTACTGGTGCCGGTCCCCTAAACAATTCTTTTATTTTTTTTAACTTGCCTAGCACCCAGACAGTTTGGAATCTTGATCTGAAATTTCCAGGGTAGGCTGGTGCACAGATGTGCCATTTACTGATTTGGTAAAAAATATTAATCTCTTCCAAAGTTATTAAATTTTACAATTTCAGCTTCTGAGCATGCTTGGTAAGCACTTCAAAATGGCCTCCCCGTTATTGCCCTCCCAGTATTGTTGTGAGTTTCCCTGGTGTCTAGTGGCACCCTCCCTTCTGATCACAGTCCCTGTAATGGTTTAAGATTTCCCTGGTGTCTAGTGGCACCCCACCCCACCCCACCCTCTGATTGCCATCCTCATTCATATTTTCTGTTTTCCTGGTGTCTAGTGCACCTCTCAGTTTGCCACCCCTGTAATTATTTAAGCTTTTCCAAGTGTCTGGTTGTGCCCCCACCCACTGATCGCTGTCTCCGTAAGGATTAAATATTTCCCTGGTGTCTAGTGGCATGCCCACCCTCTGATTGCCGTCCCCATAATGATGTTTTCTTCCCTAGTGTCTAGTGGCACCCCCACTCTCTGATCACTGTCCCCATTGAAATGTTGTGTTTCTGTGGTATTGGCACCCCTCTCCGATCACTGTACTGCCTGCAATAAAGAAAATGATCCCTCGTTGTCTTTTTTTTTTTTACTACCTTGAAAAAAGAAAATGGTCCCTCTGCAATCTGACCCCCTCACCCCAACCTCCCACTCAGTAACCACCACCCCACCCCACCCACACACACCCTCACTCATCTGAACTAGTCCCAGGGTTAAGATCTACTCTCTAATCCAAGACACATCTTGCTGCTAGAAATGCTGGCTGCTATATCTGAAACTAAGGTAAATTTAGTTCAATGGACAGTGTAAGCTGCTTATAATGGGCACATCTGTGTGAGCAGATTTTGTCCATTACAGGGAGTGGGCACTGCAACCAAAAGCATTTTTTTTTTTTGTAGAATGACATGCTAGTAGACTAGTACATATACAGTACTGTACTGGATTGCAGGTTCTCCCCGGATTCCATCCTTCCTTATGCGGTGCACCAGCATTTTTCCGGTCCCAAAGCATGGGTTAGATAAGGTTCTCTCTGATGGGCTGTATAAATGTATAAACCTAATCCTACCCCGATTCCCTCCTTCCTCACGCGATAACGCCAGCATTTTTTTTCCAGTCCCAAGCGCAGCAGCAGTTGAGATTGAGATTGTAGATGGAATAGGACATGCTGCCTGAAACATGGTTGTAGCTGCTGGGAGGAGGGAGAGCTGAAGCATCTTTAAAAAATTGCAGGCAACTTTTTTTCCCTCAAGTGCTGTTTCCTGCGATGGCTTGGAGTGTGTTAGAGATCAGACAGTCAAACAAGGTTGAATGTTTTCTTTTCCAAAAAAGATCTCCCACCATCTTCGTCTCCAGTTCAGACCACTGAGCCCCAATCTCGGTCTTCATGCCATGACAGATTACACTGTACAGTACTGTAGCAGGTTATAGCATTTTATGATTTTTCTATTTTGAGCAGATTCACTGCTAATTAGTGTCAGTTCACACTTTGGCAAGCTCTGCAAACTGCATGCTGAAGTGTGAATGGACACTAATTAGCAGCCAATCTGTCCAAATGGAAGGCAGGCATGGAATGCTATAACCAGCATTTTTAACATTAGTGCCTATGCAATTGGAAAATTGTAAATTAAGTTTGCCTTGAAAAAACAACTGCCCACTAAAACCACGGGTGCTATAAGTGTTGGGGACTGTATTTCAGTAGGGTTTGATGGGGAGCTCAAGGTGATGAAGATTGTGGGTCGCAGATTAGAGCACTGCTGGTGGAAGTCCGGTCTGGAGGCGGACAGACTGGGCCTGTGTGCTCAGCAGGGGGCAGTCAACTGTAAGAAGGCAGAATTCCTGTCCAGGGAGATTGCCACCAGGAAGAACTGACAAACTGTGCTCTTTCAGACTGTGGACAGGCTTCTTCATCCTTCCTGTCTACAGCCAAAGGAAGCTTTTTCGAACACATTATGCGAAGAGTTTGCTCGGTTCTTCTCGGACAGGGTGTCTGCCATCAGGCAGAGGAGTCCGCCAGTGAGCCATACTTTGGCTGACAGTGGTCACCATGGACATCCGGAGTACACTCCACGTGTGGTTGGGGCAAGCTTAGACTGTTGGAGGTGGCTGAGGTCATTGAGGTTGCTTCCAAGCTGCGGCATACCTTTTGTGAACTGGACCCGGTGCTGACTCATTTCTTAATTGGATGTGTTGACTCCGTTGACCGAGTTTTTGCATTGGTAGTCCGGTGTTCCTTGTCAGATGTTTTTTTTCCTGATGTCTTGAAGGAGGCATTGGTAAGATCCCTTCTGAAGAAACAATCTTTGGACCCTGACATCAAGGCAAAGTACAGTCCCATCTCCAACCTTCCATTCTTGGGTAAGATTGTGGGGAAGGTGGCGCTTCAGCTTGAGGAACACCTCGTGGCCCATGATCTATGTGAGCTGCTCCGGTCTGGGTTTCGTGTGAGGCATAGCACAGAAACTGCATTAGTTCAGGTGCATAATGACCTCCTTAGGGCAAGAGATCAAGGGAAGGAGACAATTCTCATCCTTCTCGATCACACTTCAGCATTTGACATGATGGACCATCGTGTGTTACTTGATCACCTGAGGGAATTTTGTGGACTTGCTGGCACCGTCATCAGCTGCTTTGAGTCTTTTCTTGCTAACAGGAGGCAAAAGGTAGTGTTGGGGAATTTCTCTGCCTCCCCTAGCTCGCTGTCATGCAGAGTGCCTCAGGGTTTGGTCTAGTCGATGTTGTTCACCATGTACACGCTGCTCCTGGGGGAGCTCATTAGGAAGTACAGCTGGGGTTTTTATTGCTATGCTGATGATATCCAGCTGTATTTTCCCTTTGCCCCTGGAACATCCAATACAGTGGAAGTGCTTAACAGCTGCCTTGCTGATATCAATGACTGGATGGCCTCCAGCTAGTTGCGACTGAACCCCGATAAGATGGAGGTATTGGTGGTGGAGTTGAACAGAAGTCATGATAGGTTGGTCTCTGATGCAGAAACAGGGCTCTTTCTTGGGTCTGTACCATTGAAGGCCACTTCTAGGGTGCATGATCTGGGCGTTATTCTTGACAGCGGACTGATGCTTGAGTTTCAGGTGTCATCCATTGTCCGTACCAGTTTCTATCATCTGAGGAGTATCTCTAGGATAAAGCCCCTAGTTCTGCCTCTGGACCTCCCCACCTTGGTTCACGCCTTCATGAGGTTCAGGCTCAGCTACTGTAATGTGCTCTATCTCGGGGTCTCTGGAGGTACCCTGCACTGGCTGCAGCTGGTGCAGAATACAGCGGCCAGGTTGTTGACAGGACAGTCTCATACTGTCACATCACCCCAGTGCTGTGTGAACTGCACTGGCTGCTGGTCAGGTGGCGTGTCATCTTCAAGGTGGGCTTTCTCACCTTTAAGGCCCTACATGGCCTGGGTCCTGGTTACCTGAAGGACCTTCTTACACCTGCTGTCTCGGTCCGCTCCATCTGCTTCTCCTCTAGGGGCCTCCTTGTGATTCACGACGAGGCTAGAAAACAACAGGTGATAGAGCATTTAGTGTCGCTGCCCCCATCCTGTGGAATTCACTATCTCCAGCTGTAAAGGAGGCCCCATCTGTTGAGGTGTTCAAAGCCCACCTCAAAGTCTTCTTGTATAATCAGGCCTTCCCGGACTTTGCACTATAGTTCCTTCTGCTCCCTGAACTTTCTTTCTAATCTGGCCCCTGGCTGTAACTCAGCCAGTAGTTATTGCTGATCTCAGTATCTATTAATTTTATAATTCTGAGTTACAGGGCTGATTATTTATTTATTTTGTATATTGTAGTGTTATTTTGTATAGATAATTTACTGATTGTGTTTTGTATGTATTTTTAATATGTTCGGCGCCCAGAGCCTCCGGGATGGGCATCTTGTTAAATAAAAATTGCCTTGCCTTCAACTTTGATGTATATCTTTGCCATTTTTGCATTATGTTGACCCCAAATTTTCAACATGGCCTTTTTGGGGTCCCCACCTAATTAACAGTGTCAGTGGTATTACACAAATCTGGGCCGAAAGGCAATTTTGCGGTCACTTGGTGAAACCAACTTTTGGGTGGGATTTCAAATTTTCACCACCTTTGTTCATGAGGTGGGGTCATAAGAAGGCTATGTTTAAAATATGGGGTCAGAATAGTAACAATGGAAAAGTTTATGTACATCCATTGAAATTTTCCTACGCTCGCATGTAACTTTGGTAATTTAAAATATTTTGACCCCAAATTTTCAACATAGGCACTTTTTTACAGCACCTCATGAACATGACAGCTGTCATTTTTAAAATCCTGGCCAAACTGTGTTTTTGCACCTGTGGTGTGGAACAACACTTCAGTGGCGTGGAATTATGTTTTGGTGGGGATTTCAACATTTTCAGTACCAGGTACATGAGGTGAGGTTATAAGAAGGTTATGCTGACAATTTGGTTGCTGTTGTCCTACAAGTAGACATGCAGGGCCCAACATACATATTTACATCTGTGAAGGGATGGGAGTTCAGGGCCCAGAGGGCTTTGTGCTCCCACTGGCAAGTAAGGATATGATTACACTATCTTAAACAGTATGGATGGATGCCCTATGCTCCCACAGGGAAATAAGGATACGATTATACTATCTCAAAAAGTAAGGAAATTCTTTGCTAAAAAACTGCGTTAATGTATCAGTTAAGTTCAGATTAAACTGACAAAAGAAGGGAAATGTGATGTTAGGGCTTCAAGAGTCTTCCTTGGGGTTGTCAACCCTAACGTTCGCCCCATTCTATGTACTCCTGAAACATACACATCTGTAACCATCCCATCTCAGCTTTTCTGTTACTGCAGTGGGTGAGCGTTAGGGTTGACAACCCCAAGGAAGACTCTAGCCCTCATTTGCTTCAGGGTTGGGGCATGGTTGTTTGGGTTTGTAACCTTAACATCACATTTCCCTACCTGTGTCAGGCAAATAAGAATACCACAACTGTAACTGAAAAATTATGCATGGATGGGAGTGCAGGATACCATTGTGGACTTGGCCCCGTGCTTCCACACGCAAATAAGGATACGATTATGGAGTGATGGGAGTTCAGGGAAATAAGGGTAGAATTACACTGCTTTATATCAAAATTATAGATGGATGGGAGCAAAGGGCCCGGTGGGGTATGCCCAGAGGGCCCTGCACTCCCACAGGCAAATAAGAATACGATTATGCTTTCTCAAAAAGTAAGGAAATTCTTTGCAGAAAACTTTGTAAATGCACTAGTTAGGGTTAAAGTGACAAAAGTAGGAAAATGTGGTGTTAGGGTTTCCAACCCTAACACTCCTCCCCACCCTGCAGGAAGCAGCAGGCACGGGGTGTGCCTTGCCATTGTCAGCCCTAACGCTTACCCCATTCTCATATACTGTACCTATCTCTGCATACTTACTCAAGGAATGGGATGAGTGTTAGGGCTAACAATGGCAAGCTACCCTCCTGCTGCTGCCTGCAAGGTGGGGGTGGGGTGTTACTGTAGGTTTGGAAACCCTAATGCCACATTTCCCTACTTTTGCTGCTTTAACCCTTACTAGTGCATTAACAAACTTTTTTTGCAAAGACTATATGTATATATATGTATCTACATTTCCTAGGTGGCATTCTCTCTAGGGTTACTACCCTGCCTGACTTCCTAACAACAGGTTGAGGGGCCTGGGTTTGATATTATGGTGCCTCCACCCAGAGTAACAGTAGTGGGGGTATCTAACTAGCCTGTTATAGCTCTCTGGGAAGCTATAACCACCCACAATCCCACCTAGTGACCAATTTCCCAAACACAAACAATGACCCTTAACAGCAGCTACCATATAGTTTGCAACTTGCATTAATAATATGCTCACAGTTGTCCCACTTACTAGCAGGGTCTGTGGTCCTGGTGCATGTGCCCTGCAACCCCCTGTAAAAGACAGTTTGCAAAACAGCATGCACTTTTAACACATTCAATTTCAAGTCCTATCACTTTAAGCCAAGTAGTAATGTGCTCACAAGCTAGTTTCAAAGTAACAGGTTTATTGAAGGGACATGAACAAGGAAGGGGGCATGAATCTGGATGAATGATTACTTTACTGATTAAATTCAAGTTATTATGCATGTACTTCAGTCACAAATACTCAGTCCTATAACACTAGGTACCCTGGATCTATGCTGACTGGCCAGAATTGTTGCCCAGTGGTGGCCGGTGTTGCAGCTGTGGTTGGGGCGCTTGATGGAAAGAAAGGCACTTAGCATGCATAAATAAGACTTAGCTATTTGTAATCCTGGCTGATTGGCCCAGTTGGTTGAAATTATTAAATTTAAGCAGGAAAAACAATTAGATGACACCACAAGAAGATTACGCTGACTGTTGCAGGGAGCTACCCTGGATTTACTCACTGTACCTGCCGGATGGAGATGATATTCTGGTGAAATGAAGACCCGAGTCTAGAAGCTGATGCACATGGGGAAGCTGGGCCATCACAACTCACCTCCACTTCATGACCTTTCCCTAAAGACGGCCGCAACCTGTGATGGCTTTCTGCACAGGGGTTGGATCCCCGAAGAAAGAAGGAAACCCGTAGCGCTCAAACAAAAGGGTTCTAATGCTGCACTGATTTGAAAACAGACATGAGTAGAGCAAAAATGCACAGAGGAAACCAAAGGCAGCATTCAGTAATTGCAATAGCCAATTTATTAGTACCAAGTGCACAGACCTAAAAATGACAGACAAATAAACTACAACCCCAGCTCTTCAAACCCTTGCGGACTGTTTGTCGGCGGGGGGGAGTCAGCATGCATGGCAGTCAGTTTTTAAATGCTACCACTTAGAGAGAATACCATAATTCATTCCACACCACAATGTGATAGTGAATAACACCACATACTAGGAATTGCAAGCAAAATTAGTTAGGAATTAGAGAAACAGACTGGGTGTAAATGACTAATTGTAACTATAAATATTAAAATGGCAAACAAGTAGTGACATTATATAGGATAAAATATTCCTCAAAAAGTCCATTTCCTGAAGAAGAAAAAGAGACATCCATTACAAGGGGACTTTAAGCAGAATTCATTTTGATGAGTACCTGTAAAAAGAAAAAAGAGGAGAGAAAAAATAAATACAGAAAGACATGTAACAACCATCATCAGGCAACTTTACCAATACTCAGAGGTTCACCTAGAAACAAATAAATTAAAACTTATTTAGAGAAAGGGGGTAATCTCCCAATTATCGTTTAGTCCTTTGGGAGAGACTGCATTCAACTGAAAAATGTGTCTACTTTCCCTTTGCAGGAGTAGAAACATAGAAACATAGACTTTGACGGCAGATAAGGACCACTTGGCCCACCCAGTCTGCCCATTTCCCTACCTACTGGATAAGCTGCAGATTCTAGTTAACCAAAAGCCTATTTCCTGCCACCCCCACTACAATTGCCTTGTGTCTGTCCCATGCATGTTTGAATTCCCCCACTGTTTTAGCCCCAACAACTTCCCCAGGAAGGCAGTTCCACGCATCCACCACTCTCTCTGTGAAAAAAGATTTCCTCACATTACCCCTGAGCCAACCCCCCCCATCTTTAAATGGTGTCCCCTTGTTCTTACACATCTCTTTTTCTGAAAGATGCTACCCTCCTGGACTTTGTTGATTCCTTGAGATACTTGAACATTTCTATCATGTCCCCACTGTCCCTCCTTTTCATCAAGGGTATACATATTAAGCTCTCTCAGTCTCTCTTCATATGATTTCTGATGCAGACCCTGAACCATTTTAGTTGCCCTCCTCTGGACTGCTTCCATCCTGCCTATGTCCTTGCGTAGATGAGGTCTCCAAAACTGCACACAGTACTCCAGATGGGCTCTCACCAACTGTCTGTACAGAGGGATAACCACTTCCCTTTTTCTACTTGTGATGCCCCTTCCTATGCATCCCAGTATCCCCCTGGTGCTCCTTACTGACTTCTCACATTGCTTACCAACCTTAAGATCATCTGATATGACTACCCCCAAGTCCTATTCCATTTTTGTTGTTGTTAGTACCTCCCCTGCTATTGTGTACTCTTCTCCTGGGTTTTTGTTTCCCAGGTTCATTACTTTGCACTTCTTTGCATTGAATCTAAGTTGCCATATGTCTACCATTCCTCCAACCTTGCCAAGTCCCTTCTCATCCTTTCTACCCCTCCTTGTGTATTAACTCTGTTACAGATCTTTGTATCATCTGCAAAGAGGCATATCTTTCCTTCCAGACCCTCTGCAATGTCACCTATAAAGATGTTAAAGAGGACTGGACCTAGTACTGAGCCCTGAGGTACTCCACTAGTGACCCCCCCTTTCTTTGGAATGTATTCCACTCACTGTTACCTTCTGTGTCCTGTTGTGCAGCCAGTTTGCAACCCAGGCTACCACCCTGGGACCCACTCCCAGGCTGGCTAACTTGATTATTAATCTTTTGTGCGGGACTGTGTCAAATGCCTTGCTAAAGTTTAGGTAGGCCATATCCACAGCCCCTCCCTGGTCTATTACTTTGGTCACCAAGTCAAAGAAATCTATTAGATTCGTTTGACATGACCTTCCTGCTGTAAATCCATGCTGCTTTGGGTCCTGTGCCCCGCTGGCCTCTAGGTACTCAACAATTCTTTCTTTCAGAAGTGATTCCATCATTTTCCCTACCACTGAGGTCAAACTTACAGGTCTGTAGTTTCTTGCTTCTGCCTTGCTCCCACTTTTGTGAAGGGGAATCACATCTGCCCTCCTCCAGTCCTCAGGTACCACCCCATCCTCCCATGATTTGTTAAAAAGTGTGGTCGGTGGTGTCACTAGGTCCTTACATTGATTACCTCCTCTAAAAAGAAGAGGTACGTGATCAATTGCAGTGAATTCAAAAGATGACAAAACCTGTCCATGTTGCAAACTCCAATGTGTACCCACTGGAGTGTCACATCATCCATGTAAAATGGATCGAACATGCTCCTGTATGCGCTCTTTTAAAGGACATGTGTTCATTCCTACATACAGGGTAGGGCAATTGCACCATAGGGCATAAACCACATTTGTGGTGCAACAGGTAACAAAATGATGGAGACAAATGTTTTTGCTATTTGTCGGGCTGGTAAAGGTATTCCTGCGCTTCATGTAGGTACAGATACTGCAATTTCCACATGGGAAAGAACTCTGTTGTTATTGCCAGGAGAAAATTCTGGGCCTGAGAGGGTCCAGGAATGAAATGACTCCTAACAAGTCTATCTTTCACAGAAATGCCCTTTTGGTAAACAACCCTTGGGGAACTACCAGTTCTGCCCGACAAATCACTGTCAGCCTCTAAAATGTGCCAAAACATTTTTAAGGCACCTGCCACCTTGGGTGTCACCTGTTGAATTCTGTCACAAAATGAACAAGATCATCATTTTGTTCTTCCCTGTTTCTAGGTCTCAGTAAAGTTGATCTATCCTGACTAAGTGCATATTCTTCAGCTTCCTGCAGGATTTTTGTCTTGTAGCCATGGGCCTTAAATCTACTAGTAAGATCCTCTGCATTTTGCAAATAAGACTCTGTAGAGGAACAATTTCTTCTGAGCCTCAAAAATTGGCCCTTAGGTATCCTTTGTGTGATATGCTTTGGATGAGCACTATCAGGCCTAAGTAACGTATTTCCAGAGTTCGGCTTTCAAACATTTTTGGATTCATTCCTGCCATCTGGTGTGGCACACAAAAACAAATCTAGAAAAGTTACAGAAGAAGGATCAGCTAAAAAAGTAAACTGGAGATTTAGATCATTAATATTAAGTCTGCTCAAAACATCTTCTGCTTCAAGTTCTGTGCTCTTGGATCCCCGAAGCTGGTCTCTTGCTGATGACACTGAGGCTGGCACAAGGACATATGGCATGGGCCAGTTTGGACAAGGGCCCAAGACTGGGTAAACACTTCTGGCAAAGTTCAGTTTAGTTGCTGGTGACTCTTCCAACTGGCAGACAGTCCGGTCACTGGTAAATGTGGGCTCTTTTTTGGCTATCAGGAGTCCCTGGACAGTAGGCTTTGATCCACCATAAATATTAGCACATTTAATGAAAACAGCATTTATTTTTCTACCTTGCAGTTTGGTTTCAGGCCGACTTGCAATTGCGGTCGATTCACTGAGCAAAACTTTTCAATCTGTAGGCAGACAGTTCCTGGCAATAAATCTTCACTTTTAGAACCCAAGAAGCACACCAGGGTGACCTAGGTCTCTTGCAGGCCCGATCTTCGCAGAGCCTGCTCGGTAGTTCGAGCTGGAGTCCCAACCAGGTCTGCCTTGGACTGCAGGCTGCTCTCTGCAGTCTCTTCAATCTGGTCTCCCCTGCAGATCTGCCTGGAATTCAAACTGTCCCTCTTAAATAAAGACAGACATCCTTGGATTCTAATTGGTTGTTTAGGCTGCCTACAACAATTTAAGTCCTTTAATTGGCTACAGTTTAGGCGCCAAAACTTTGTCCCAGATTATCTCTCAAAAGTCTATATTATACTCCCAAGAGTCTCTGGTGGAAGTTCCAGTTCGTGATTGATTGAGGCACTCCCAAAATGGTGGTTGCAGTTTGTCTACTGCCTCATTTTTGCAGTCCCGACAGTTTTCAAAGTCTAATGCAGCCAGGATATTACTTATATTATTATACGTTTCCCACACATATGTAGCCCCAACACTTTGCTATTAAATGAGCCCATTTATATTGAAGCATCTCTTGTACTTTTGCTGTTGCTGCAGCTGTTATACTGTTCTCCTAGGCGGTAGGCAGCAACTTATGAATATTTACACCGGGCTCGTGAATATTGATCCCCTGGAATGCCAGGTTCTCAAACTTCATTAAAAATCTTTTAGGCAGCTTTTGAGCCACATCACCGAGGTCAATTACCAGAGCACCAGGACCACCAGAAAACTCCCCGGTTTGACTACAAACTGAGTGGTCGGCAGGTCAAAAAATGAACTCCTTGTGCATGCGTGATCGCCAGCGTCACTAAAGACATACCAGCAACTCGCAGTCAAGGATTTTGTCCCAAACTGGGCTCAAACAATAAAACGGGCTGCACTGGGATCATTTGGAGAAACTACGGCACCAGCAGAGTTTGGGGGATGCCAGCAGCAGTGAGAGAAATACAGGTGGAAGCGGGCAATAAACATAAGCCCCCGGGGGGGGGGTTACAGCTATATTATAGTGGCATGGTAGTGCACTACATTTAGAGTTGAGCAGGGGTCTCTATATTAAACCTCAACATTTTGCACTTTAATGTCTTCACAACCGTTCAACAGATTAGCATGAAATTTTGCATGCGTGGTCTTACGGGAAGATCTCTTGATGTGCCAAGTTTTGTTCCAGTCAGATGTGTGGATTCCAAAATGCATATAGCAAAAAAACAATCACTGTTTTTTTGCTGTTTGTTGGTTCATTGCCTTGTACCCAGGCAGTTTGACATTGTGGTCTGAAATTTTCAGATAGAAAGTGCTTGACCCACGCATTTGCCTTTGGCTGGTTTGCTGAAAAAATATTTATGCATTCCAAAGTTATTTAAATTAAAAATTTCAGTTCTGAGCATGCTCAGTAAGCACTTCAAGATAGATGTATGAAACGAAAAAAGAATCCTTTTTCGATTGGGGCCAATCCTTTTTCATAAGGGAAAAGTCCTTTTTTATATTGGCATCATTTTCTTTTATTATTTTACAAACATTTAAAGTACATAAAAATAATGTCTTTTAAAAACAAACAAACAGGCTGACCCAGTGACACTGAGAGTTGAGGCACTAGATGCCACACCTTGCGCCACGCTGACGACCTATGTTCGGTAATGGACTTGGGTCATTGGAAGTCGGCAGGGGCAAGAGAAGATTGAGCATCCAGAGGACTGCTTGAGGATTGAGTGTCCGGAGGAATGCTCTCCTCTCCTGGGGAAGGGTGGGTTGTGACTCCCACTGCATTTGTGGCTCCCAGTGGAGGCTGGGAGCCATACATTAAGTGAGAGTCTCACCAAGAGGTTTGGATGCGGCAGCTGATGTCCTGCAGATGAAGTGCAGGGGCCTGTCGCACACTGGATATCATTGCCGTCTCTGGCATCCATGAAAAACAAGGAAAAATGAACCCTGGCACCCGGACAGGCGTAGGTGAGTCCAGTGGTTGGCCCCCATGTCCTCAGCTGGATCCATCCCCAGCTAGTTGCCATGTGTGTCTCCTCCTCTCCCCAGCCGCCCTTCTAGATTCTAGATAGAGTGCTGGAGGAGTTAAGGCAGTCCCAACTGGGAGGCTCAGAGCTGGGGGGTGAGGTGGGGTAGTCGGTGGCAGTGGAAGGACGCACTCCCAGGAGTAGTGGCCAGACTGAGGAGGATTTCAGGCCGGGCGGGACACAGCCGCATCGAGACCTCACCGGAAAGAGGTCTTAGGGGCCAGTGAAGGAGCACAAATAGAGGTCACAAAAAATAATAAATAAAAACACCTGAACCTAGCTAAACAGGACTCACACACTCTGTCTCTCTCTTGCTTTCTTTCTAATGAAGCAATATTTACAAAACTATAAAAATGATAAGAAATATGTGACCTGAAAATTGGAGTTAATTTCTTTTGCTTGCACTGAATTCTAACAAAATCTGTGATGACATGCATACAAGTATTTCTGCAATTCAGATATATATATTTTTTTTTACTCCTAGGTTTTGGGGAAGGGGGGCCCAGTTAGTGGATCTCCATATGGTATATGAGAAATCCAGAAACCACATCAATGATTTCCATAATCATTATAATCTTTTGCATACATAACATTTGATTGACCATGTTTTGCTGGCCTTTTTTACGTGGCTGTTCTAATTAGCAGCCTTGAAATTGAACAACATGACATTGACACACCACTCATGCTAAAAATGCAGTAGATCGGTAAATTTCATACTAATATACATACTAACATACTAATTGCCAGCAGATCAGGCCTTATGGTCTATATCGAGTCTGCTCGAACCTCAGATCCCTTGTTGGGAACTGGGCCCCCCCCTTGTGTACCAGCAACCCCTGCATCCCCCCTCACCCCTCTGGGCCAGGCCCTCATCTGATACATCCTCTTTCTGTATCTGTCCCACCCTCTTTTAAAGCCCTCCATCATGGAAATCTGAACCAGCTCTCCAGGCAGCACGTTCCAAGGATCCACCACTCTCTCAGTGAAAACTCCTCCTCCTCTTTTCACCCCTCATCCTTCCACCTTCCAACTTCAAACCATGTCCTATGGTGATACTTCCCTCCTTTAGTCTAAGGATTCCCTCTGTGTTTACTCTATTTATTCCCTTGAGGTACTTGAAGACCTCGATTATGTCCCCCCTGTCTCTCCTCTCATCCAATGAAAACAGGCCGAGCTCCTCAAGTCTGTCCTCATACGTCAAATCCCCCAGTCCTCATATCATCTTGGTAGCCCTCCTCTGTACCCTCTCCAGGAACTGTATGTCCCTCTTTGAAGTGTGGTCTCCAGTAATGTACACAGTTCTCAAGGTGCGGTCTAACCAGTCCATTGTACAGCGGCAGTATCACTTCCCTGCTCCTAGAGGTGATCCCCTAATGATGCATCCCAACATCCTGTTTGCTTTGCTAGCCACTCTCCTGCACTGCTTAGAGTTATTCATACATGCATCCACCATGAACCCTAGGTCTTTTTCCCCTATGGAGGCCTCCAGCGCCTCCCCTCCCAAGGTGTACCCATGTTTAGGGTTCCCCCACCCAAGATGTAACACCTTGCACTTGGTAGTATTGAGATTTAATTTCCAGGTGTGAGCCCACCTTTCCAGGTTGTCCAGGTCCCCTTGCAGGGCCAACCTCCCCCTCTTCCCCCTCTACTACTGCTCCCAACTTGGACTCATTAGCAAAGAAACTCATTGCACACCCTATACCCACCCTGATGTCAGATATGTATGCATTAAACAGGATCGGACCCATGATAGAGCCCTGTGGTACCCCATAACTGACCCCTCTAGGGTTCAGGAGCTCGCCACCGACCACTACTGTCTGTGTGCATCCAGTTAACCAGTTTCCTATCCATCTGACCATCAATGGGTCCAACACCCATCCCTGTCAGTTTCTCCACCAGACCATTATGGGGGACCAAGTCAAACACCTTGCTGAAGTCTAAGAATAGTACTTCCACAGGCTTTCCCCTGTCCAGTTCCAGTGTTACGCATTCATAGAACTCCACAAGGTTGGTTTGAAATGCTCTACCTGGCACAAACCCATGTTGCCGACTATCCAGACCTCTCACCTCCTCCAAGAACACACCCGATCGTTCCTTCAGTATACTCTCCATTCATTTTCCCACCACTGAGGTCAAACTGATGGGTCTATAGTTACCTGGTACTTCCCTTGACCCCCCCCTTTATGGATTAGCACCACACATGTGCCTCTCGCCACTCCCAAGGTACCTTCCCTGTCTCAAGCGACCTGTTGAAGAGCTGTGCCAGGGGTGTGGCCAGTACATCCACCATTTCCCATAGCACTCTTGGATGAATGCCATCCAGCTCAGGAGATTTATCTTTCTTTAGGGCTTTAAGGGCTTGCCACACCTGTTCAGTGGAGATGGCATCATTCGCGCCCCCTCCCCCGCCTTACTGGTCTTTTTATCCTTATCCTGATGTGACACCCCTGGGGTATCTCTCCCTCCCTTATGCTCCATTTCTGTTGCTCCCCTGATCCCACACACTACCACTTCTATCCCCATCGTGCCTTGCTTTGTAACTATCCCATCCCCCTCCTTAGTGAACACAGAGGCGAAGTACTCATTTAATATCTCCGCCTGGTCCATCGCCTCTTCCACCCACCCACCTTCAGATCTCAATCTGCCAAGCTGGCCCTTAGTTTTTCTCTGCTCCCCAATGTACCGGAAGAATCCCTTTTCCCCTCCCCGTATCCCCATGCCAGCCGCTGCTCTTTACTGGACTTTGCCCCCCCGCACCATCCAGATGACTTTTCTAGATGCAAGACGGTACGTTTCCATTTCCCTATCCCCTCTCATTGTTTTGTATCTGTTGTAGGAAGCCTTTTTTTCTCTGTCTGCTACCTGAACTTCACTGGACCACCAGCACAGTTTATGTGACCTTGCTTTCTTACGCTTCACCTTAGCGCAGGTCCTGACTGCCTCATAAAGTCCCTGTTTTATGACCTCCCATCTCTTTTCTACATCTGTCATTGCTGTAATCCCCTTCAAGTGATCTTTGAGAATATTTTCCATGCCCATAAAGTCTGCCCCCCTAAAGTCCACGGCCAGTGTCCTAGTTCTCTTCCCCCAATGCTTATTTGAAACCAGACAGTATTGTGGTCGCTCCCAGTCGGGGGATCCTTTACAACCAGGTCGCTTACCAGATCCACATTTTCCAGAACCATGTCCAGGACATGCTCCTCCCTCATGGGCTCCATCATGTGCTGTGTTAAGAACACATCCTGGAAGCCATCCAGCAGCCTCTGCTCCTTGGCCTCTTTAGAGGACATGGTTCCCCAGTTTGTACCTGGCATATTAAAGTCCCCTATCAACACCACTCCCTCCCATTTAGGTCTGCACTGGGCAATAACGTTGTCCAGCAAACAATCCATCCCACCCATCCTGGGGGGACCTATATACTGCACCAGCTTGACCTTACCTCCTGCCGGGGTTCGTAAGGTGACACATAAGGCCTTCACATTTCCCTCTGCCTCTTCTACCCTAGGAATTTCTATGCCATCTCTAATGAACATAGCCACTCCACCCCCTCTGCCTTCCTTTGTACCCTTTCTAAGCACAGTGTATCCCCTCACATTTAGGTTCCAATCACGGTTTTTGTTGGCCTACGTTTCCATGAACACCACCACATCCACCCCCCCCAACAGCATGGCCTGGAACTCTGACAACTTGTTTCCCAAGCTCCTGGGATTTACTAAGACCACCACCACCCACCCTTATCCCCGATCCCCTTTGTTGAACCCCACCCGGGTTCTTTATGCTTCCAATCTCCCTTTGCTCCTCCTGAAACCTCCTTAGTCTGTTTCCCCCCTCCCCCCTTTGGGTTTGAAGGCTACTCCCCTCATCTAGAGGAGAGGACTTCAGGCCAGCCCCTCCCTTATCCCCCCCACAAGTTTAAACCCTGCCTTTCATGAATGTAGTCCGCCACCCCCTGTTTAGGGACTTCCTTCCCTAATGGGGTAAGATGAAGCCTGTCCTTGGCATACAGTCCCTTATCCTCCCAAATTCCCTCCCAGTTCCCTAACACCCCTGACCCACTTTCTTCACCCCACTTCCTGAGCAAGTCATTAACCTCTGTAATCTTCTTTTTGTTCTCCACTGAGACCCTTGGTACTGGCAATATTTCCGAAAAGGAAATGTTGCATCCATTATCCTGACAGACTCTGGCAAGTTCTCAGAACCTTGCTTGGATTTCCAAGACGCTATGTCCCTCTATATCGTTAGTCCCCAAATGCACCAGGAAATCCAGTTTCCCTCCACAATCCCTAACCAGTTCGTACACCATGAACTTTGCTCTGTGCACCATCAGCCCAGAAATACTCACTACCTTCACCTGGCTATGACATCCCCCATCCCTCCCAATGGATACCTCTAATCATTGAGTCTCCCAGTAACAGAACCTTAACTCCACACCACAATCCACAAATCCAAACCACACCACATCACACTATAATCCATAATCTGGATTTGTACACACATAGTCCCACTCAGTAGGAAAGAGAACAAGTTATGAGTGAGGTGCCCTTACCTTCATTCACTTAAAGATCAGTTGCAGGTGCCATCCCAGTGGCATGATGGGGTGACTGAGGTGATGGGCGCCTTACCTACTCAGTTTCAGTTTAGTTTATTATAAGTATGTATATAAACATTTTTTGTCACCTAGAAAGAAATTCACATAAATAATACGATCATACAATAAAAACAATATTTCATCCAATTCTCCCTAAACAGCATTGAATACTAGCTACTGTATATATTCCCTTTCAGTTTTATAGCAATCTTCTATGCAAAAGTCGCAAATGCAAAAATCTGTTTAGTATTTTTACTATTTTAAACCAGCCATAGTTCCTGCTTATTCTTTACTCCCCGCATATCAAGCAGTTGGTTGATATATAATACTCTTTCCTGAGTTAACGCTATACAATCAAAAAGAAAATGCATACTCGATATTGTCGCTTCCTAACATCCTATGCATACATCTGGATTCACACTATTTATTCTCTTGTACCTGTTAGTAAAAATCCCAAACCTCAGTCTACCATAGCCTTTCTTTGTCTTGTATGTTCACATTTTAATAAGTACTTTTCCATTTCAAACTTATGATCTAAGTATTTTAGGGGGATCATTCTCCCAAGACTCCCTAACTCTAATAAAATCCAAGCTTTTCGCATTATCCTCTATTCTCAGTAATGCCTCACTAGTAAATCTAATAGGCTGTACCCAGTCTCTGAAAATATAATTATATTCCAGACCATTCTTATTTAATATTTGATTCAATACACCAAACCAGGTTAAATTTCTTCTGGCCTGCCATGTCTTTGCTTCAATCAAGCACTTTTTAATTATTCTCTCCTCTGGGAAGGTGGCCATTTTTTTTTTCCACAATGTCATTGCCTTTTTAATTGTATCAGTATAAAGTGATAATGTCCCAGTTTCTACTCTAACTCCTGCTGCCGATGCACATCCAGGCAGTCCTTATAAGTTTCTTAGATAGTTATTTTGAATTATTTCAAGATCTTTCAAATTATTATTGTGCATTATACCCCAAGCATTTGCCCCATAAGTCATTCCTTCAACCTTTGCTCTTAGACATCTATATTGTACAATAAAATAATTGCCAGCTATTATATTGGCAAAATGTCTAATGCCAGTCAGTGCCTTCGTTAGCTTGCTACATAACATTTCTATATGATTTTTTCCATTTTAAGCTTTGGCTAAATATGACTCCAAGGTAACAGAAACTGTTTACTCCCTCAATTGTGGATTCTCCTATCTTCCAAGTACTAAGATGTTTTTCCTTTTTTCCAAAAAAAAATTATTTTTGTTTTTCTTTTATTTATTTTCATATCCAGAGTTTCCAGAATCTTTATTGTCCTTACAATTGCCCTTGTCAAACCTATTTTTGTTTGTGATAACAATATTGCATTATCTGCATATAGTAAGAATTGTATACTTTCCCCATAACTCCTCCACCATCTTTTCAATATACAAGTTGAAAAGAGTGGGGGCTAGTATACAACCCTGTTTGACTCCAACATCCACCTTTATCCTATTAGTTAAGTTACCTTCTTTGTCATATTTTACCATAGCTGTATTATCTTTATGTAATAATTTAATAACCGCAAGTAACCTTCCATTTATACCTTTGTGTGCCTGCATACTCCAGAGTATTCTACAGTTCACAGAGTCGAAGGCCGCCTTGATATCAATAAATGCTGCATACATTTTTGTCCTTTTTATAATTACATATTTTTCAACTATATGTCTTAATTAAAAAATTTGATCCGTAGTTGATTTCCCTGTACGAAATCCCACTTGAGTTTCGGAAAGGGCTCTACTATCTTCTATCCAAAACAAAAGTCTCTTTAAGATCAATCTTGAAAAACATTTTTCATTAACATTTAGCAATGTAATTGGTTGATAATTTTCTGCTCTCTCTGCTCTTTCTTTCTTATGTGTGGGTACTATTATTCCCTCATTCCACTTTTTTAGCATTGTCATATATTTAATTATATTTTCATATAGGTACAGAAGAATATCAGCCCACCATTCAGGGTTGGTATGATATAATTCTGCACCTACATTGTCTTTTCCAGATGCCTTGTTTTTTTTTCTGGGATTTTATTGTAGTCACAATTTCTTCTTTAAATAAATTGACCATTCCTTTTCATCAATCTTAGTTAGGCTTTTTAGCTGTTCTTGAGGATATGTTGTTTCTCTGCTAAATATACTCTTATAGTATTTTATCCATTCTTCAGGTGGAACAACCACCAATATATCCACTCTACTGTTCTTGGTACAATGAGCCACTATTCTACAGAAGGCACCCCCATCTTTCTCTCTAATAGAGCACTGTAATTTGCACCGTAGTTCTTTTTGATAACATTTATTTTTTCTGTCAATTCTGTCTACTCAAATTTTAAAATTCATTAGTGCCTTATGGTTCTCTATGCCATTATTTTTAACTACCCTCCTTCCCATTTTTTTTAATTAATTTCCTTTGCTTATAGCATTCCTCATCAAACCACTCTGTCACATAAATGTTTTTATCTGTTTCGGTATGCTTTGGTGTTTTTCCAGTTCTTTCCGTATTCTTTGCTCAACATCCTGGTATCTAACAAAGCAATTTTCTGTCTCTTTCCCCTTCATTTTTCCTTTTAGATGTTCATCAAATTTTATCATACCTTGTTGTTTCATTCTTTCTATTTCCTCAGATTTCATAAAATTACCTAAATGTTCTTGATTTACCTTTTGTCATTTTATCTGTTTTTTATTTCTAATTTCCATTTTCCTATTCATCCATATTTTATTAGTGTTATTTTACATTTTTGTCATACTGCTTTCTATCCATATTTTAATTGGCCTATGATCACTATCCCAATTACCCAAGACTTCTAATTTGTATATCCTATTATATGAATATATATCTTCAATAGCATAGTCTAACACACGAATACCATGTTTATATACAGAAGTCCCTTTTCCCACTGTGTCACCATAGCATCTCCCATTTAGAATATGTAAGTTTAAGTTATTTAATACATGAAGGAATCTTTCCCCTACTTTATTTTTCTTATGATCCATAGAATGTTTTAGGGGGATTGTGAAGATATCATCCAGATTATTAATGGGAACCTTTTTCTTCTAATTCTGTCTCCACCCTCACATTGCAGTCACCAGCTATTAAAAAAAGTTTCCCTGTATATTTATTTTGAAGCTCTTCAACTATCCTTGACAATGCTTCAATACTGGATTCTATGGGAGATGCTTTGGTGTCTGGGGGGAAATACACATTAATATACATTCCACTTTCTGTTTAATCGTTATTTCCAAAACTTAAAGGCACAGCACACTGAATAGGGGTAGAGACACTCACAAGCTTGCACACACTAAAACAAGAACAAAAAAAAAAAGCATCTGTAGCAGTTAGGGACACAGACATGTGGGGAATGATGCAATGCACTGGCTGTGAAGCAGCAGTCTTCCAGGAGACATTCTGGAGACTGCATTGCTGCCCTACTTGCAGGCACCTCTCTGGTCTGGGGGTTGTTCATCTCCATGCTGACCTGGCAAGGATTTGAGAAACCTGCTCCCCCACCCAGGGACCACCCAGGCCACTGCCACTACCTCAGAGGTTGCCAAGAAAGAGGAGTGGTTGGACCATGGTGGGCTCAGGGAGGGTGAGGGTGGTGGAACAGAGGTGCATCCCTCCAGTTGTGCCTCTTCACAATTCATTCACCACTCTGACAGAGTATGGTTCCTCTATGGAGGCACCTGCTTAGAGGAGACCAAGGAAGATGCTGGGAGCCTCCACAATGCAGACCCACAGGAGGATGGTACAGGACCCCACAGGGGAAGGAAACAGCTCCTGGTGGGGGACTCAATTGTTAGGGGGATAGAACTGGGGGAAATAGGGGAAGGGGAGGTAAGGTGCCTGCCAGGCACCATTGCTTGGAAGGACAGGAAACAGATCCTCAGGTTCGTGGGAGCAGCTGCAAGGGGGAGTGAGCTGGATGTCATTATCCACCAAGGGACAAATGACCTTCCTGAGAATGGGATCAGAGCAGTGAAACAGGAGTTTGTGGAGTTGGGAAGAGGCCTTAGACAAGTAGCATACACAGTAACTTTCTCAGAAGTGCTACCTGTCTTTGGCATGGATGAGGCTAGGGTACTCCGCACAACAAAATTCAATGACTGATTGAAAAACTGGTGCAGAGTTGAGGGATTTGGCTTCATTGGGGACTGGGGCTCCACCTGGAGGGATGCAGGCCTATACAGGTGTGATGGTCTGCATCTGTCCAGGAAGGAAACCATGATCCTAGGTGATAGGTTTAAATGCTTCATTGGCAAGCATTTAAACAAGCCAAGGGGGAAGGCACTGAAAAGGAGAAAGGAAACCCTAGCCCCCCCAAAAAAATCAGGGTAGTTAGTGAGGTAAACACCAAGATAGAGCAGTCAATAGGGAGAAGGGCGGGGTAAATGGAGGAAAAAGACAAAGGCAGTAAGGACAGGGATGGGGCAAAAAGAAATAAAGCCAATAAAATGGAGGGTAATGTGTACCAATACCCGTAGTCTATGTAAAAAGCTCCCTGAAATGGTGGCCTTGATGGAAGAGGGATGCCTGGATATTGTGGCAGTCACAGAAATATGATACACAGAGAACCATGACTGGGATGTCAACATAGCAGGGTACACAATCTACAAGAGGGACAGGGAGGGAAGAAGAAGAGGAGGAGGAGAAGTAGCTCTCTATGTAAGGGATGGGATCAAAGCAGTAGAGCTAAAGGGTAAACAGGGGGGAGGAGAAGAGGCACTGTGGGTCACTCTGGAGACTGGAAATGGTGCCACAATCCGCACAGCGGTTGTATACAGACCCCCATCTCAGGGAGGAAATGGACTAGGAAATGATAGAAGGCATCCTTAGGATGGCAGAGAAAGGGGAGATATTGTTGATGGGGGACCTGAATTTGCCAGATGTTAACTGGAGCGCCTTTGCTGCAGCCACATCCAAGAGCAGGGCCATTCTCGATGCCCTACAGGGGGAATGTCTCAGACAGCTAGTTTTGGAACCCACTCGGGAGGGAGCAATCTTAGACCTGGTACTCTCAAATGGGGATGGAGAGAGGATCTCTTATCTTGAAGTGGGTAGCCATCTGGGAACAAGCGACCACCAAACAGTGTGGTTCATGATAAACTTAGCTGTAGAGTCAAGCCATACAAAAGTGAAGGTACTGCACTTCAGGAGGGCTGATTTTGTAAAAATGGGAGAGTGCCTCAGAAAAGCACTAGCAAACAGGCAAGAAGATGGGGTGGAGCAACAACGGAGAAACATCAAAACTGCCATCACCGAGGCAACAAGCCTTTGTGTGAAGCAAATAAACAAATCTAAACAAAAGAAAAAAACACTATGGTTCTCAAAAGAAGTGGCAGGAAAGGTTAGGGAGAAAAAGATAGCATTCAGGAAGTATAAAGAAACACAGAAGGAGCAGGACAGAGAACTGTACCAGGTAAAGCAGAAGGAAGCGAGGAAGGCAGTCAGAATAGCAAAGACCCAATCCGAGGAAAAAAATTGCCAATTCGGTTAAGAAGGGGAATAAAACCTTTTGTAGGTATATTAGGGAGCAAAGGAAGACTAAGGCAGGGATACTGAGGTTGAATAAAGAGGAGGGTGGTTGGGCAGAGAGCGACAGTGAAAAAGCGGGGATACTGAGCGAATACTTCTGCTCAGTATTCACAATGGAAAAGCTGGGGGAGATACCTAATCCAGTCAATAGAAACACTCTGGATAGGGGGGTTGATATTAGTCCTTTCACAGAAGAAAGGGTCTGAAGAACTCTTAAAACTGAAGGTGAATAAAGCAATGGGGCCTGACGGATTCAATCCCAGAATTATAAAAGAACTAAGGGAAAACTAGTAACACCACTGACTACACTTTTTAATAAATCTTGGGAGGATGGTGCGGTACCTGAGGACTGGAGGAGGGCGGATATGATTCCCCTTCACAAAAGTGGGAGCAAGACAGAGGCAGAAAACTACAGACCTGTCAGTTTGACCTCAGTGGTAGGGAAAATGGTGGAATCACTTCTGAAGGAAAGAATTGTTGAGTACCTAGAGGCCAGTGGGGCACAGGACCCAAGGCAGCATTGACTCACAGCAGGAAGGTCATGTCAGACAAATCTAATTAATTTCTTTGACTGGGTGACCAAAATAGTAGACCAGGGAGGGGCTGTGGACATGGCCTACCTAGACTTTAGCAAGGCATTTGACACAGTCCTGCACAAAAGATTAATAAACAAATTAGCCAGCCTTGGAGTGGGTCCCAGGGTGGTAGGCTGGGTAAAACACTGGCTGGACAACAGGACATAGCAGGTAATAGTAAATGGAGTCCACAGTGAAGAAAGGGAGTTACTAATGGGGTACCGCAGGTTTCAGTACTGGGTCAGGTCCTTTTTAATGTCTTTATAAGTGACATTGCAGAGGGACTGGAATGGAAAGTATGTCTCTTTGCAGATGACACAAAGATCTGCAACAGGGTTGATACACAAGGTGGGGTAGAAAGGATGAAAAGGGACTTGGCAAGGTTGGAGGAATGGTCAGATGTATGGCAGCTTAGATTCAATGCAAAGAAGTACAAAGTAATGCACCTGAGAAACAAAAACCCAGGGGAAGAGTACACAATGGGGGGTGAGGTACTGACAACAACAAAAATGGAAAGGAACCTGAGGGTAGTCATATCAGATGACCTAAAGGTGGGCCAGCAATGTTAGAAGGTAGTAAGGAGGACTGGGGGGATACTGAGATGCATAGGGACAGCCATCACCAGTAGAAAACAGGAAGTTGTTGTCCCTCTGTACAGACAGTTGGTAAGACCACTTCTGGAGTAGTGTGTACAATTCTGGAGACCCCATATCTGCAAAGATATAGACATGGTGGAGGCTGTCCAGAGGAGGGCAACCAAAATGGTGCAGGGTCTGCACCAGAAAAAGTATGAAGAAAGACTAAAGGAGCTTAAGATGTATAGCCTCGAGGAAAGTGGGGGCATGATAGAAACTTTTAAATACCTCAAGGGAATCGGCAAGGTCCAAGAAGGTAGCATCTTTCAGAAAAAGAGATGTGCAAGAACAAGGGGGCACAATTTGAAGATGGGGGGGATGACTCGGAGGTAATGTGAAGAAGTATTTCTTCACAGAGAGGGTTGTAGATTCATGAAATGGCCATCCTGAGGAGGTCGTAGAGTCAAAAACAATGGGGGAATTCAAGAATGCATGGGACAGACATAAGGCAATTCTAGTGGGGGTAGGAGGAAGTAGGCTGTTGGTTAACTAGGATCTTAAGCTTATCCATTAGGTAGGGAAATGGGCAGACTAGGTAGACAAAGCAGTCCTTATCTGCCATCAAATTCTATGTTTCTATGTTTGTATAAAATGTCTTGTATCATTCCATGTACATTTACAGGAGAGTTCTTCATTTAGCCTTACAAAAGTGATAATTCCGCCTGCTGGTCTGCCAAACTTAGCTCTTTTCATTGCTTTAATATGTCACCCTTGATAACCTTCAAAGAAGCCTTCTTCTATTTTATCTATCCAAGCTTCCTGTAACATACAGTAATTATATGGGCTTGCTGTAAAAATTTGACAACACCGTTGTTTCTAAACATACATGATGCCCTTGCTATTTTCCAGCTGAGAACTTTCAGATAAGTTTCTGTCTCATCCTATTTAACTTCTGAAAGTCACATTGTTTCTTCTATTTCTTCTGTAACTAAACTTAATTCTTCATCCTTTCCAAAGCTCTTTCCTTTCTCCTCTGTGTTAGCCGTATCCAGTTCTATTAAATCCAAACTCTGTGTCTCTTCTAAGACCACATTGCTATTTATTTCTAAGCCCCTTTGTTTTCTTCCTCTAATCATTTTTCATATTTTTTTTCCTGTAACAGATTGTGTTCTGTTACAATAGGTTTTATGTAATTAGATATTCTCTGCTGTATTTTGTCCCCTCCCATCTTTTGGATGTTTGTTTTTTTCTTTAGGGATCCTATTGTGTTTAGTTAATAAACATCTTCCTCACCTATTGGAATAGATGCATATGCTTTTATACCCCATTCCTTAAGCTGCTCTTTGGCTTCCAATATCTTTTTTCCAGCATTTTTGTTCTTCAGTACCAGGCAGATCCAATCCTTCTCTCTGCCTCCACGATAACGGTACATTGAACTTGGCTCAGTCCAGGCAATTCTAGTTCCCAAAAGGCCCTTACAGATATTATATGCAGACAGTTTTAGTGTCATGTGATTTTCATTTCTTGACTTAAGGATACCGCTAAAAAATACTGTTGGTAATATCTCACCTTTCTCAATTTGTTTTACTTTCTTTTAGCCAAATTGAGGGTAGATCCCTCACTAATTCCTGTATCTCATGCCGGGCTATTTGCACTGTCTGTTGTCCTGGCATTTCTTCCATAATTCTATATTTTTTTTGTTTGACCATCCTCATCAATTTGAATTGTTCTCACTGCCTCTTCTCTTATAATCCTTTTATTTGCACCACTCTCTTTTCCTACAATGACTTCTTTCCTTATAGGAGCTGTTATTCTTTTCATTTTTTTCTTTCCCGCTGACACTGTTTGTTCTTTGTCCATTTCCTCTACCCTTCTGCCTTGTTGGATATCTGATACCAAGGCCTTTGTTTCTATTAATTATTTCCTTCCAATTTACTCTGTCGTTATCCTTATTTTCTCTACATTACTTTTTCCAAGTTTTTTCCCTTGTTCTTTGCATCTATTTCATTATACTTTGCCATTTCTCCCATGTCCCCCCCCCTTTTTCCTTACCTAAATAAATATTCATCATGGTCATGAAATTAATTAAAAGTTCATTATTTTACACAATTCCATTTCTAATCTCACTCAATAGTTCTACAGTCTTCACCTGGTGCTCCATACTAGGGCTTTCCCCTATCTCTATAGATTCTGGACTCTTTTCTCGTATTATATGGGGAATATCTGGGGGATAATCTAAAGGGAGGGTCTAGTTTTGGTCTCAGAATGTATAGGCTAAGAATTGCTTCAAATTCCTCTAAGAATGATTTGCTTGGACATTGATGTGAGGCGTCTTTCATAGATTTCCCTTCTTGCTTGTTATACAGTTTATGCTGCCTCCTACTGGGAGGTTCCTCTTATGAGTCTCCCTGTTTTTCTCCATGTTGGGCACCATGACCCTCCCACTCCTCTGTTAAGTCATGCCCATACAGAAACTCTTGAGAGAACTTCTGGGATATCCTCTTTTTCTAGTCTTCCGACTGATTTCATAAGGAGGTATCCTGCTTTTAAGTCTGCATATTTTTCTAAAATTATTTTTATTGGAGAGGAACTTAAGGGGGTCAAAGAGGCACCCTCGATCCTGAGTACCTCTTTACCTCCAACTAGGTTTAAATTACTTCCTAGAGCCAGTATATAACTGGTGACTTTCCTTTCTGACTTTCTTATCTTCTTCTCCATACTACCTGTTACTGTTTCATTTTTCCTTTTATATTACACAGGATTTGCATCCTTTTTCTTTTTTGCTGCCCTTGTAGTCATTATTTTTAACCAAGAGTAATTTAATTACACCCTGCATTAAATTTAATACAGGGAATCACACCTTAATAGAATTTCCAGAAACACAATCTTAATAAATATTGTAATTTTCAGTCTCTTAAAGTTCAGGCATAAAATATAGAAGAGAGGGACAAAAAGAGAAACAATAAAAATCTCCCCAATGGGAAAAATAGTGCAATAGACTGTGCAAAGTGCATTAAGTCCTCTGTATCCTTATTTAAAAACTGATTTATAGGCACAAGTTACAGTTTTATATACTTCCACCATAAAAGCCGATAATCCTTGTGGATCAGCCATCCACTATGGACACATCCTTGGCCAGGCTGATGATCTCTTTCCCTTTTTCCACCATTCCAGAATGTATGCAAAAGTTTTAGAGGCAGGAATTAAAACAGCTTTGCTTCCATGGCCTTCTTTGCGATTATTATACCCGCTATTCTTCCTCTGGTTTAGAAGCCCAAGCAGGGCCCTAAACAGAACATAAAATATAAGTAAATAATTTACCTTTATCCTATGTACACAAAAATAGGAGAAAACAGAAACAGGTACTGCTCTCGGGGATATTTATTTAGTTTTGTTGACCGGGTAAGTGCACTAGACAAATCCTGCCTATTTTCAGGCACGACCATCGGGAGGGATACTAGATGAATGCCAACTGACCTTGAACCAGATCAAGCTGTTGGTGGTATTTTTAGTGAATGATGGAAATTTGGCCAGGACACCAGGGAAATTACCTTACTCTTTTCGATAAGTGCCATAAGATCTTTAACATCCACCTGAACTACCACTAAACCAGGCAGATGGGACATCGGTTTACACCTCATCGGAAAGACAGCACCTCAGAAGTGCAGCACCCCTCTCATGCTGCAGTACAGTGTCAGTACTGGGATATTAACCCAAGTGCCAGATGGGGGAACTGAACCCACAGCCCTCTGATCTCCCGGCCTCAGAGGCGAGTGTGCTACCTACTGAGCCACTGACACTGATTGATATAACTAAATACTAATTCTAAAAATTCTGTGCTACTGTTTAACAATTCTGTGACTTTAGGAACCAAAATACAGCCTAAAGTTTAACAAATCAGACATCACAAAATATTTCAGCTTATTTAGTTTAACAAAACCAAAAAATAGCCGCTCCAAATTCCAGTTGTGCCTGTGTATAATGCCAAACATAGAAGAAGAAAAACACGGCACCAACACTTCCACATGAATAAACTGTATTGTGCTCAACCATTTAAAATGCCACACAATGCAGTAACGCCATGCAAGGTCAAAACAGCTCTGACAAAGAAACGTCCAACCGGTTTCGCGCCAAAAACAGCACCTCCTCAGGGACACATACACATGATACCATACACCACATTATAAAGTGATCAATTAAAGTGACAGTACACCGATAAAATCAAAATGTATGAAAATTCCAATGCCGGTATTATCAAAATACAGACAGCAAGATAACATCTAAACATATTTAAAATAAATATAATACAACAGAATTATTTTAAATATGACACGCTCACAATTTTATCCTGGATGGAAAAAGAAAAGCATGAGATTAGATCTACCACAAAAATCACTAGCTTAAATATTAATCGATGCCTAGTAACTAAATAATAATAATATCTTATCTTAAAAAAGGACCTATATCAAATGAATCATTAAGCCCTGGATGAGATAAAGCATTCAGGGCATGGATCCAAAATGCTTCCCTCCGTAAAATTTTAATGTCCACATCACCCCCCCGAGGTCCATTAACAATTCTCTCTATTGCACAAAATAAGAAACTATGAGAAACTGAATCAGAACTCCATTGTATGTGCTGCACCAAGGCATTTCTTACATTTTGACAACGGATATCACTCAGATGTTCACACACCCTAGATCTGAACACTCGTGAGGTCTTACCCACATAAAATGCCCCACAACAACATGTTGCTAAATATACAACTCCCACAGAGGAACAATTAATAAACTGTTTAATATCAAAATATCTAACTACATTCTTCGTGGAAAATGATTTAGTTTGTTGCATAACATTACAAAATTTACAGTGACCGCAACGAAAAAATCCAACTGGTTGTGTTGGTAACCAGCCGGTCCTATCAACCTGAACAGGTTGATAAGAATGTACCAATCTATCAGAAATATTTTTCCCCCTTCGATAAACAAATTTAGGACGAGTTTGTATTACATCATGTAATGGGGTCTGTACTTAAAATCGACCAATTTTATTAACAATTCCCTAATGGAAGCAGCATTTTGACCAAAAGTGGTCACAAAATTCAGTGGTGCCTCATTTTGATGTTCAGTTTGTTCATGAACCCGATACTGAAGCAAGCTATCCCTTGGCATCCGTACTTGATCCATACTATATTCCAACCAACCCCTCGCATAACCTCTCTTGAGAAATTTATCTGCCATACTGCATAAATTCAATTCAAAATTCACATTGTCACTACAATTTGGCCTAACCCTCATAAACTGGGACTTAGGAATATTGTTGATGGTGTGGCGGGGGTGGCAACTAGAGGCATGTAGAAGCATGTTTCTATCTGTGGATTTTCGATAAATAGACGTACTTAAAGTACCATCTGATAATTTTTTAATATCCAAATCCAAAAACTCCACACGCCTCATATCAGCCTGAAACGAAAATCTCAAATGTTCATTTGTTGAATGTAAATACATTACAAATTCTTCTAGTTCAGATGCTGTTCCCCGCCACACCATCAGCACATCGTCAATAAAACGCCCCCAAAAATCTATTCTATCATAAAATTGATTTCTTTCACGATCAAAAATAAATTCCTGTTCCCAGTATCCCAAATACAGGTTGGTGTAATTCGGCAAAAGTAGCCCCCATTGCAGTGCCCTTAACTTGATGATAATATTTCCTGAAAACAAAAATATTGCATGTAAGTACAAACTCAGATAATTTAATTAAAAATTCAATTTGATTAGTACCCAATGTTGTTTTAAGAACCAACCAATAACGGAGCCTGTAACCCCTGATGTGGTATGTTGGTATATAGTGATTCTATATCCATAGAAACCAAGAACCACTGTGGTTCTAACTGCATGTCCCCAGGAGACCCAAAGTCTGCGAGTGTCCCTTAAATACGATGGCAATGTAAAACTATATCTCGATATGTGCATCCACAAATTGTGATAAAGGTTCAGTTAAGGAACCAATACCAGACACAATAGGTCTCCCTGGGGACACTGCAGGCTTTTATGAACTTTAGGCAAAACATAAAAAGTTGGTCTCACCGGATACTCAACAATTAAAAAATCAAAAGAGTCTTTAGTCAGTATACCAGATTCAAGTGCATGTGATAGAGTAACGTCTATATTCTTCTTAAATTCTAAAGTTGGATCTTTTTCCAAAGCAATATAGAAAATCTCATTTTTCAATTGACGTTGAACCTCGCATACATAATCGCAAGTGTTCATAACTACCACAGCACCTCCTTTATCAGCTGCCTTAATTGTAATTGACTGATTAGTTTCCAATTCAATCAATGCTTGCCTCTCTTCCCGAGTCAGATTATTATATCGAGACTGTTTCCATTCTTCGAATAGAACATCAATATCATTAAGGCATGCTGTCTCAAATGTCCAAATTGCTGCAGACGGTGGTGGGTTGAAAGTAGATGCACCTCTAAAATGTAACAATCGTCCATCTCCTCCCGATGGAGAAGTTAAAGTACTGTCACTGTCTATTACAGAAGCATCCACATGTTGACCACGCTGTCTATTAAAGAATGACTTTAAGCTTAATTTGCGGGTAAACCTTTTTATATCAAGAAAGACATCAAAACGAGAGGTATTGCATGTAGGCACAAACTTAAGTCCCTTTTCCAAAATAGATACTTGAGCTGATGTAAGTTGAATATCAGACAAATTAATTACATTTGTGGCATCGACCTCCCTCTGTTCTTCTGCGTGCTTCTCTGTGTAAAAACTTGTCTTTTGCCCCCAGGAATTTTTATTCTTGCCTTTCCTTCTGCCCCTCTATGCGGCTGTGTCATCCCAGTTTGAATCTGACCAGCATCTCTTGAGCGGCGCGGTTGGCTGTTGCTCCCCCCGCCAAGTTCCTCCAAAGGGTCATCAGAGGATTCTGAGGTGGAAAAGAAACTGCTCTCTGCATTGCTGTTATTTCGCAGTATAGACTTGGATCTATTGCCATCCATTTTGCTTTTATAATTACCACGTCTATTCTTACCCATACTCTCAGAACCCTTCCAGGTAAACACACGATTGAGCACATAATCAAGTCTATCCCGTTCAAATTTCTTCATTTTAATAGCCTTGAGACGAGCATCCTGTTTGCTGATAGCTGTCTTTAGTTTATTTTCCAAATCCTTAAATTCTAATTCATTACTGTATTTCACAAAGACAGTTTCTTTCTGCTTTACAAGCGGCTCAAGTGCTGCCTTTTGAACTTTATAATCCCTTATTAAACATTCTTGCAACAACATAGAGGCAAATTGCAATTGTTTCAGCCAGTCTTCCTTAAATTCAGGACGCCCATGCCATACCCAGGCCATTTAATACGTAAGACCCTCGACTCCGATTGACTAAAACATATGCCTCAAGGCTAGTCAAGTTCCAATAGATTCTTCGCCAAAATTAACTTTTCCAGTTCATAATAAGCTGTAAAAATACTTGCCACTGGTTCACACCGAAGAATCCACCATCCGTATAGAAGCATCCACTGACACCGCCGAGGCTGATTCAGGGGCAATGAATGGATTCAACCTCCAACACCCGAAAAAGAAAATTGCTAAATGTCAAAAGAGTCGTCATTTCCAGCACTATATCTTCTAGCTTAGAAGACATATTTGAGAGAAAGTCAGTAGTGAAAGTAAAAAACCACAGACTCCCAATGCGACCACGAAAAATACGCGGGTCTAGCACCGATTATCTCAAGCGTTAAAGTGGAAGTTGAAATGAGCCAGCTAAAATATAACAGTCAAACAAAACCAAAAAATAGCGGCTCCAAATTCCAGTTGTGCCTGTGTATAATGCCAAAAAGATAAGATATTATTATTATTTAGTTACTAGGCATCGATTAATATTTAAGCTAGTGATTTTTGTGGTAGATCTAATCTCATGCTTTTCTTTTTCCATCCAGGATAAAATTGTGAATGTGTCATATTTAAAAATAATTCTGTTGTATTTTATTTATTTTAAATATGTTTAGATGTTATCTTGCTGTCTGTATTTTGATAATACCCGGCATTGGAATTTTTCATACATTTTTGATTTTATCGGTGTACTGTCACTTTAATTGAACACTTTATAATGTGGTGTATGGTATCATGTGTATGTGTCCCTGAGGAGGCGCTGTTTTTGGCGCGAAACCGGTTGGATGTTTCTTTGTCAGAGCTGTTTTGACCTTGCATGGCGTTACTGCATTGTGTGGCGTTTTAAATGGTTGAGCACAATACAGTTTATTCATGTGGAAGTGTTGGTGCCGTGTTTTTCTTCTTCTATGTTTAGCTTATTTAGTTTCCCAACATTTTTAACAGTTTACAACTTAAAATCATATGAATGCTGTTTACTTACAGGTGTAGAAGCATTCTATCCTTATACAAAAGCTTGCTGGTGCTAAGGTGCTGAGATTAAATACACCAGGAACTGTCCTCCAAAGTAGCTCAGGTCCTGCAACTCTAGACACCTTCCTTATTTCTTTCTAAAAGTTAGAAGAGTTGTGCTATAGATGCTCACTGCTGCTCAATATTACAGCCTCCTGCTAGAAATGGCGATCTAGTGTGCAGGACGCCACACATGTGCATTTGAAGCACCACCCACGTATGAATGGAGAACCATTCAGAACAGAGTTTTACTGAGTGGCGCCAAAATATAAAATAAATAAATAAATAAATGAAAACAAACAAATAAATAAACACTATATTTTAAACTGTAAATACCTACAATGTGTGTACAACTACCATAAACATCCTTATTATATTCTAGTAGCTTCCGACCCCAATTCTAGGTATTGACTTAATATGAATATGCACTAAAAATTTCCCTGCAACGGTGACAGGGTAACAGAGTACAAATATAAAAAGAAAAGCCAAAAAACAATTTATGTTCACAGGCTAGTGGTGAGGTAACTCCTAACCATTCCCCAGTTCTCAGCTGCCTTTAAACATCAGACTTCAATCTTCAGCCCCTTCCACTCAGACCGTTTCAGTCCATTTTATTTTTCGTTCTGTTTTTCATTTCACTCTGCAGGTTCAGATAGGGCTCCAGGCACTATCAGCCTTCAGTCAGTTACCACAGATGCCACAATTGAAACCCTGGCTTTTGCCTTCCCAAAGGGCTCATTTCACCTACAATCCAGCTCCACAGATACAGCCTTCTTCCTGTATGGGGACAAACACACTAGGGAGCAAAAACGGCAGACCGAGAAAAATCACAAAATCTTCTGAAAAGACCCACTATATTTTAAAACTGGTGGCATACCTGTACTAAATAAATATCAAGCTTACAACAAGCCCTGCTAGCAGCAGCTTCTCCCCAACTCTGCAGTGTACAGCTTCTCTCAGTCTCTCAGCCTTACCTACTGTGAAGCTGGTGACCCAGGTTCACGAGCAGATTTGGGTTGCTGGGGGGGGGGTCAACCGGGGAGGGAGAGGATTGCGTGTCCGAGTGTGTGCTCTACTTTCCCAGGGAGGGAAGGGTTGTCTGCCCAGTCTTAGACTGCCAAAAGGTGGAAATCTGATGGTAGTGCAGCTTCAGCTGGCACAAAGGGAATGGCTGTGGGTACATCATAGGGTGTGCCATCATACACATGCATTGATGTCCTATGGCAGGGCAGGGAAGAAAAGCAGAGAAACTGGTGTTTGAGGCTTCATGAAACCCTGCCTGCCTATCCCCAAGTCCACACTGTCTCCTAGGATCCTAGTCCACTCTCGATATTTACATTTTGTGAGGCGGGGGGTTGGCCTTCTCTCCTCATGTCCCACCATGGGTTGGGGGGGGAACTGTGGGGTTACCCCCAGACCAGGTGAGTCCTGGGTGAGACAGTCAGTGACATGGGAGGGGAAGAAGGTTGAGCAACCCTCCCGCAACAAGGAGGATGAACAGGTCCCTCTCAAATTATGCATTTGCATTAGATTGGGCTGAAAGGGAAGCAGACACATCTGCGTCTGTAGCTTAGTTTTTGTGGATTTACATGGTTTTCTGCTTGGAGTAACTACACCATTCTTGCTCACTACATCCGTGAAAGTCTACTGAACTGGATTTCTGCAAAACATCATCACCAGGTATCTGCATTTTCATTTAAAAATCAACTTTTTGAAGCTATCCCTAGCAAAACATAAGTCAAGCAACTAAGTCTGACAAACTCAGTGACTCTAGGTCTGCTTGAATCACATTTCGTCTGACCTGCTCCATGATCTGTATGTGGGCTTTTCAACAACCCTCTTTGAATGACAAAGAAGCATGCAGACAAAAGGATTTCACATCCTGCATATGCACAGGCACAGTTCATCACCTTCAGGAATCTTAACACATTCTGTGACTCTGTACCTCAGCTGTTGATCATTTCTTTGGCTTGTGACTTAACCACCAGGTATATACTCCTGTCTCTCCTGTTATGTACTTATACTTATACTACTCAAAAGGGGTTGTACCTACCTATCCCTCCACTTCTATCTCTTGGGCAGTCGTGATACCTAAAATTAAGCCAGGCATGTTCCTGTAGACATGTTTATACACCTGGCTCAGAGGCTCCTCCTGCTATCTGGTGATATTGAATCTAACCCTGGTCCCAAACTCTGCACCCCACTCTCTACCTCAGCTAGCACTAAAAAGGCCTGGTACTAGCCCATATGAACATTAGAAGCCTCCGAGTCACCTGGCTGAACCTGAAGCCTGGGCTAAGTTGGTGGATCCTGACATACTATGCCTCACCGAAACCTGGTTGAAACCTACTGTATCCCATACCTCCTGCCTCTACCTGGGTATAATATTCTTCAAGCAGATCGATCTGGGTCCAAGAGGGGTGGGGTCGCTATTACTATAAAAGTCATCTGTCTCTTAGTCTCTACCTAACCCTGATTCCCCATGCTATGTGAACGCTGCATGCAACCCTGACACTGGGTCGAAACATCTACATATCATTTGTGTGTATAACCCGCTAACCAGTGGGCTGAACGGTCTCCAGAACTCACTGCAGTACGCTTCTCAAATGTAAAACAAATGAAACACTCTCCTCGGTGACTTGAACCTGAACTGGCTGGGCCCACATCACAATCTCCTTGCACCTTTGATCCAGAAGCACAATTTCACCAACTTATAACTATCTGCACTAGAACCACGTCCTTCACTATCAGGGTCGCATTGGACTGGATCCTACAAATAGACCGGATCATGTTTCCAAAGCTACCATCCTGGCTGACTCACTTACAGATCACTCACCAACGCCTGTCACTGGCGCCCTGCCCACCGCCTGCTCCTCAACCACGACTGATTACCTTCACTAACTATGCTGCCTCGATAACAAGCCTTCTATCTGACATATCTGACATAGACTGGACTGACGCTTCTCCACCTCCAATGTTGACACTGCCTTAATATATTTTCACCAAGTTTAGGTAAGCACAAAGAAACACCTCCCAAAGGTAAAAGAAGAGTCAGAGGTCAGCAGTCAAGATGGATAAATAAAGAACTCCTATGTAAGTTAAAAGTCCAGATAAGCAATGGAAACAATACAAAATCTGGGCTCCCCTGGATCTTATCCTGTACAAGCAGTATAGAAATGATTGCAAAGGCGATCAGGCAGGCTAAAAGCATATACTGTCAAAACCTGCTGACTAACTCCTCCAACGACTTCAAAAATTTTGAGCCACATTAAAACTTTTTAGGATCTACGCAAGCTGTCACCCCTCAGAAATGGTCCTGCAAGGTGTCCACTGTAATGACTCCTTCACTATTGCAAACGTTTTAACCAGCAGTTTTCCACCATCTGTTCACACAGCTTCCTTCAATCTCCTGCTACACAATTGAACTCAACATTCCCGGCTATTCACCTACCTCATCTAAACCATTCTACTTCAAAGCGGTCACCAGGCATCAAGTCTTCAAGCTGCTCAAGGCTATCTCTGCAATACCAGCCCGGCTCTGATGGAATGGAACCCGCCTATTAAAGATGGCTGCTCACCTCATATCTGGACCTATAGCTAGAATCTTCACCCTATCCCTCTCCAATGGCTCTGTCCCTGAAATCTGGAAGGCCGCCAGAATTACTCCCTGTTTAAAAAAGGCAGCAAAATGACACGACCAACTACAGACCAATTGCTATACTATCAGTCCTTGCAAGATCCTTGAGAAATTAGTCTCTATTCAAGTTACCGAATTCATTGAAAACCCAACTTACTCAATACAGCACAGCACGGCTTTTAGAAAACACACAGCACCATGACTGCACTAGCAAAATTTCCTCTGACATTCTTACCAACATGGACAAAGGAAGCTAACAGGGGCTGTTTCATCGACCTCACTAAAGCATTCGACCTTGTTGACCATCCTTTACTACTTGCCTCCCTCAGAAATCTGGGCTTCTCCTACCCTGTCACTACCTGGTTCAGCAGCTACCTTGCCAACAGGACTCAAGCAGTGAAATTCAACTCCCGATCTCTGACAGTGCTGTTATCAATATTGGCATCCCTCAGGGCTCCATTCTCGGTCCTCTCCTCTTCTCACTATTTGTAAACAATCTCCTGATGTAGTAACCTCTGGCCACTCACTACTTTATGCTGATGACCTGGTCATCTATGCCCACTTGACAATATCACCAACCTGAATGCTGCCCTTACCACAGACTTCCACTTTGTGCAGCCATTATACACCCAACGCTCTTGTCCTTAACTCCAATAAAACTAAAGCCATGCTATTTGGATCCCCACACAAATTAAGAACCTGCTCTTCTTCTCTCTGTGCCTGACATTAATGGTAACCCTCTGGAGTCTGTTAGCTCTTTTCATTCGGGCATTCACCTTGACCAAAATCTTGACCTAAAGCTGCACATCCAGGAAACTTGTAAATCTGTCAATTGTGTTAGGGCTGCCAGGACTAACTACCTGCTTACCCCCTGCCGCTAAACTGGCAATTGCTAGAGGAATCCTGTTACCAACCCTCACCCACGGTGCTCCCATCCTAACCATGGCCAGCAAAACTGCTCTGCACCAATGGGACACCACCTCAACAATGTTTGCAGGTATGCGGCTAAAGCACCACGCCTGAAGCACCATTGTCAGCTATACAAAGACCTGGGCTGGCTATCTCCTCCTCCACCAGGCAATATTACCTCTGCAACCTTCGGACACCATCATCAGAGCATCAAAGCCAGCTGAGCTCTCAAAACTACTCCAACCGTTATACCTTCACAGGACCTTAGATCCTCTGACAAGTCCTTATTGAATATTCCTCTCTCCAAGACAAAAAAGGGCTCGGTGCCTTCAGTTATGCTGCCCTCACTTTTGGAACTTGCTGCCCAGGGACTAAGAAATGCTCCTTCTCACGATGCATTTAAGCACAATCTCAGAGCTTTCTCACCGATGGACAAATGTGTTTGTTTTGATCCTCTTAAATCCCATGCTCCTAACCTGTTCTCCTCTCCTCCCTATTATGTATTATAGGCACTTATGCTTTTTATTCTTGGTTGATTTTTGCTTTTATGTTTCATGTTTGTTGATACTGTATAACATTGTTGTTCTGATGCCAATTGTAAAGCTCTCTAATTACTGCCTAGTCACTTAGCTTGCCCTCGCTCCTGAGCTGTTTTCCCCCACTTTCATTCCTTATCCTGCACCCTCTGTTCCTGTAACACTTACTTTCCCAGCCCCGCTCTCTTCCCTTCCCACTTAGCCATTTCTCCAGTACCCCCTGTCATTACCCCCTCCCTTTTTCCTGCCCCTCCCCTCTCCTGCTCTTTGCCGCCTCACTCCCCCTCTAACCGCCCTCCACTCCCCTCTCTGCCGTCTTTCGGTTCCACCAGCCCGGTAACAGGTTGCTACCTTGTACCGCTAATGCCGTAACTTGCCGCCACCCTTCCTACCTTTCTTTCACCTTTCTGCCCTCTCCTGCCAGCTTTCCCTCCTTCTTTATTCTTCCCTCTTCTCCCTATGCTCAGTCCTCACCCCTCCCTCTCCATTTTATCCCGCCTCCCACCAGTTTCGTGGACCTCTCTCTCTCCTGCCGCCTCAGTAGTTCCACTGGCTCGGCCGCAGGTCACTACTCTACCCCGCCAATGCCGCTTTCACCGCCCGCCTTGTCCTCCTCCCTTCTTCTGCTCGCGCCTTACTAGGTGCACTCTATCTCCTACCCCCACTCATTTCCCTATCTGTTCCGTGCCCTTCATCCCTTCCCCTATACCCCTCCTTCCCACCCTACCCTTCCTCCCCATTCCTTTAGTTCAAATCCTCCTCACCCTTGCACCTAGTCCCCCACCGCCCTCCCTGCACATCACCCTCTCTCCTCTCTGTTTTTGCACCCATAGCTTCACTGTCCTGTTCTCGACCTCTCCGTCTCTCTGCCGACTCCCGGTTCCACCGTCCCCGCCACAGGTGGTAACCTTCTTCGCTAATGCCGCACTTGGCTTCTTTAACCTCCCTCCTGTCCTCCCCTTTTTGCTATTCAGCCCTACCACCCCTGTCTCCATCTCTCCTGCCCTACCCTTACACCTGTCCCCTACCACCTCTCCCTAGTTCTCAACAACTGAATACATGTAATTTTATCCTTATTGCTATGCTTGACTACACTGTGTGACTTTGTCCTTTGCAAATGTATCCTGCTCTGTGTAATTTCTTATGTATCCTGCAAATGTATCCTGCTTTGTGTAATCTCTTATGTATCACTGTGTTCTGTAACTGTACCTCCCGGGTCGTGCCTGAAAATAGTCACTTGTTGGCTAGCGCACTTACCCGGTCAACAAAAACGAAATAAAAAATTATCAAGGCCATTCCCACTGGCTTGCATGTAGGTATAAACAAACCTTTCGAAATGAATGGCAGATTGTACACTTGCAGGCCAAGGATACTTAGAAAGGACTATTTAAACATTTTCTTTGGAGCTACATTTTTGATTTTATGAAATAAGACACCTCATATTTCAATATTTTAGATTATTCTTAATATTTCCCAGCTTTTGTTTCACATTGATGGTGTATCTCAGATTAGCCTCTGAAATTGCTTTAGTCACTGTAATTCTGGTGGTGTGTTTCTGTAGCTGCTATCAAGCAGGGCAGCCATCATTTTTATTTAACCTAGGCTCCATCTTGGTCATCATGACAAGCAATTTGTTTGTGTGATTACAGAACTTTCAAAGTCTTTCTGCTTCCAGTAGTGAGTTATTTAAAGAATATCAGGATTCCAGTTCCCTATTTTGCACTCAGTGAACACAGTTTGTCAGGGGTCACAGTAATTTTCAATATGCCAGGACACTGTACTGCTCCTTCCCCTTAAACAGGCTTCATCAGCAGAGCCACTGTCTATGTCCTCAGAAAAGGTAGTATTGATCCCATTTGGGAGGGAAGATTCAAATGCTCCTGTGGTTTATCAGAGGCTTTTTCTCAGGATTTCTGTACAGAATTAACATTTCAGGTGACTTCCCCTTCTTTGGCCATCTTGCCCTTTGATTCACTGGGTTTTGTTTAGCTTGCTTTTGTTATTTCATAATTCACATTCATATGGTGTTTACTGTAGGTGCAAAGTTACTACAGAATTAGCCTGATGCATAAAGTATAACGAAGCCTTTTGGATGAGATGTTAAACCAAGGTACTCTGCCAGTTCTGGTCGTTGTCCAGGTGGACAATAAAGATCCCATGGTATTTCTCGAAAAGAGTAAGAGAATTTCCCTGGGATTCTGGTCAGATTGTTCCCATACACTCAAACTACCAACAGCTTAACGTGGCTCAATATCAGTTGGTTTGCATTTGTATCCCACTTCCCCTGGGGTGAGGTATTAAAAAAAGATATTTCCTAGTTCTCCTTTCACAGTCAACAAAAACTAAAGTCAAGTTAAAGTAACACAAAAAAATAAAGTTTGCAACCTGCAGTTACTCCTGCAGCAAATTCAACAGTTGTGGCAGTGAAGGAATTCTATTATCATATGAAGTTCATCCCCCAAAAAAACTCTGTGAACAAAGTGCTTTAATTGAAAAAGGCTTTTAATTACAGGCCATTTTTTTGCACCTCAGTATTATAGCCAGATGAACACTGTTGAGGAACATGTTCCCTACTTAAACATCTCCAGTGCAAGATAAATTAATTCAGCATTTGTCTTTCATGTTGATGAAGGGAGCTGGAGAGTACTGTTTATGTATTTAAACATTTTGTTCTGCAGGATAAACTCTATTGAGATAGGGCGTCTTGTTTGCAAGTGTCCCCACTGACATCAGCAATTTCCATAGCATTCAAACAGTGTTGGCATTATATACAAGATTTAGTTAAAACATTTACAGATGTCTTATATATACAGAAATGTGAAAATACACATTAGATGTGAAAACATTTTGTCTTGAAAGTGGGACTTCACTAAAGAAAACTAGTAAGCAACAGCAGGAGCAATGGGTCCATAGTAGGTGGGACCGATACAAGGGCTTGGTGAAGACCTCTCCAGAAAGGGAGGGGGAAGAGGAGCATGAGGAGCCTCTAGGGCCCTCTCCATTCAACATTAGTTTATAGGTTCATCAGGCTGTTATAAGTATGGTTTGGGATTGCTTGAGACTGAGTAATATGTGGTGCTTGTACAGCCATGCACTGTGTCTTACACTCCCTCTGTCCCTGCTGTGGGGACTGTCATCCTATCGGGATGTCATAAGGACACTGCTGTTGTGACACTGGCAGGCAGGGAATTTCATTAACAAAAATTACTGAAGTACTGGCAGAAGCCACAGCAGCCATGCCAATTGTGGGCAACTTGGACATGGACTATGGACTGATTTTCTAATATTCAGTGAGGTCATGAGGGTGTTGGTACTGGATCGGTGATGTTGTGCTGGGATAACATCACGGGTCTAGCCCCAGACTGACCAGTCAGAGCCCAGGAATTTTTCTTGCTAATTTATAATAGGCCTTTTTCTGCCATTGGATTTTATGTTTATATGTGCAGTGGCTGCCCAGGTACCAATTTTGTTTGTAGTGTTCTCATCCAATTAAAGTTACAAGTAGTGATTGGATAAACTAAGGAGCTCAGTCAAAAGGGTAATGAACATTGTTTTCCCAGGGGAAACTAGTAGTGCTATGAAACTGAGACCATAGTCTTAAGATCCCTGAATTAATGCCATGCACTCCTACTTGCAGTATCTGAACAAGAAAGCGACACATGAAAGAGAAACTACAGGAAAAGAAGGGTGAAGAGATAGACCAGAGAGAGCAATTGAAGGGGGGTGGACACGAATTCTTAAGAGAAGAGATAGCGTTAGAGAGAGAGTGAGAGAGGAAAAGAAACAAACAGATAATATCTTCTGTGCTATAGCTGCAGTAGTAGAGCAACAAACAGGAACAAAAGTGTGCTGTAGCTGCAGTAGTTGAGCTACAAGTTTTCTACTGGAGGAGAATCAAACACCTCAAACTTTAGTTGTTTGATTTCTCTGACTCACATGGACATTTGATGCTATACACAAAATGTTGTTTTGACTGGTGTGAGCCAGTTGAATCAGCTGATCAAAGTGACCCTGCACTGATAGAAGGCATCTGGGATATAGTATACCAATATAGTAGTTGGTAGTTGTGAAATCACACAACTGCTAAATCAGTATACTATCAGTATATATTAACTGTGCTTGTACTCCTGTCTCTCATTCCCATCATGCCAGACAGTCAGCGAGCAGCATTTAGACATTACTTCTAACACCAGGCTGCACCTACTGAATTAACCATAAGGTCAGGGCCTGATTTGCAAACCAGGCTGAACACATTGTTGTCTGTTATCAAGACACCCTTATCATAGACAGCAGGGAGAAGATAATTGCCAATATCTTCCCCAGCATGAACTGGATAACACAGTACTGCAGAAATTCTCACATGGGATCATTTATTAAACATTTTATATGAACAAACTCTGGTCAGAGCCATGATGGCTGCTAATGTGATGCAGTAGTATGACATAACATGACAATTGCATTCATAGTGCAAATGGAAAAGAGCAGGTGCAGAGTATGATCCCCACTCCCCAACTCATACAGAAAGTGTACCTCCCACCTCAGTTCATGCATCTATATATGTGTGCACTATCCACACCAGATCTATAGCAGTTACCATTGTTCATTTGAGAATATAAGGAGGATTCATATTATCAGGCTGCCTCTCTCATCAGGAATTCCCCTCTGGGGGGGGTGTACTTTAATGGGTTAGTAGTGGTTCTGTATGAAGTAACTGGAGAATTATGTGCCCAGAAATAACTACTACTAAGATTTGTGTTACACTATCTACTTTTGTTGTTCATCTAAGAATAATAAATTATTTCTTTTTCTTTTTCAACAGAATTGATTTCTTTTGTTATAGGGAGAATCTGTCACCCAATATATTAAACTAACATTTCAATTAAAACAGGATGTAAAAACAGGGTGTAAGGATAAGAGTTGATGTAATGCAAATGCTACTTATGTCATTACATGTGTACATGCTGTATAGAAATGTATGAGCTTGGTGGGCAACATTCCACCAGTATCATTCTAGCTTTAGAGTAATAAGCTGTGCTGAGGTGTACTGGGCTGTTAAAGAAATACCTAAGGATGCTTACCGGCCTTTGCATATCATTACATGGTGTCAGAATGGAACAGTTATTGCCACCTACCATCCTCAATCTTAAAGGAAATTTGGCGGAGAGCTGGTGCAGGTTTAAGCAGCAAATCCAGATCTTTCTCATAACCAGTGGAGTCACTGAGAAATTGAAAAAAATTCAAGTCATGACTTTTCTTCATGTTGCTGGCCCTGCAGCTCTAGAGGCGTACAACACTTTTGAATGGGAGAACAAAGAGGAAAAAGAAACATTGTTACTTATTATGGACAGGTTTGAGAAGTACTGTAATCCCTGAACAAATGTGACCTATGAGCAGCACCAGTTTAATATTAGAAACCAAAATTCTGGTGAATCCATTGATGCTTGTGTCACTGAATTAAGGTTGAGAGCTAAGCTATGTGAATTCGGAGGACTGTGTCATTCATGATAGAATTGTCAGTGGCATACAGAATGATCATGCAAGATGCAGATTGCTCCAGGAAGTTGATTTGGCCTTGTTTAGAGCCATAGATATCTGTAGAGCTGTGGAGTTCAGTGAGAGACAAAAGGTTTAAGTGAGACAATATCTGAGGAACAATACATGCATACAGCAATTTCAAGAAGGGGAGAGATCAAAGTGGCATAAATAAAAGTAGAGAAGGTGTGCCTGGGCATAAGTACAAAGTAAGCAAATATGGGAAGTGCAGCCAAGAGCATGAGCGGATGGAGGTGTCCCACATTTGACCAAAAATGCAGACTGTATAATATATATTTTTTTTAAATGTGCCACATACAAGAGAGTATGAATATTCATGTAGTTAAAGAATAGTCAAGTTGCGGAAGCAAGAGTACCTTTTGTATAGAGACACTATCACCAGTACAGTGGAGACTGATTGGAAAGTAGCCTTAAATATAAACAATAAAAATGTGAGCTTTAAGTTGGATACAAGGGGCACAATGGAATGTAATGCTTCTTAAGCTGTACAAGATTTTGTCAAGTGATGCAGTCCAGAGATTGAGAGCAAGACTGATTTCTTATTCTTTTTTTTCATTCAACTTTTATTAAAGTTTACAATACAGAGAATGAATCCACAAAGAATTAGACATATAAAGAAAAACAATAATTACTAGACAAAATTCAACAGATTCTTCCTCTCCCTACCCACCCCTTCCCACCCACCCAACCCCCCCGTGCTCAAGTGCAGCATCACCTCCACCAAACTACATCCTATATTACCATGGACCTATACCTCAAACTTGTACAGAGTAGACAGTTTGAAAGGGGCCCCATATCTTATTAAACTTGTTAAGTTTATTAGAAAGACTAGCAATAGTTCTCTCCGTTCTGAGATTAGCCAGTAGCTCCTGGAGCCACTCAGAATAGGACAAGTTATCAGAATCTTTCCAATGTCTAAGAACCTCCTTTTTGACGGACATGGAGATTAATGCCATATAATATTTCCCATTCCATACAGAAATGTCAGAAAAATCTCCCAAAAGACATACTTCCAGTGTAAACAGATCCCTGAGGCCCAACAATGGGTCTGCTCTTTGTTTAATGTTAGCCCAAAATCCAACAACACTAGGACAATTCTAAAAGATGTGAAGAAGGTCTCCAGGGTGCAAATTACATCTAGTGCAAATCGGAGAGGGTACCACACCCAGCTTTGCCAACTTCTGTGGGATATAGTAAATATTGTGCAAAATTTTAAATTGCATTAATCTTAGTCTATCCTGGAGTAAAAATTTATGGCAGTTATGCCAGAGTTGAGGCCATTCTAATTCCCTATCTGAAAAGAGAGACGACCAATATGAGACCGGGGCTAAGTTATCGGGATATGCCCATACAAATAAAATGCTATATATCTTAGACACTGCATGGGGCGAGCCAGCCAAATCTGCCAATGTGGCCAGAAATGAGATTTGGGAAGCAGGGGGTGGAGTAACTCTAAAACCTTTTAAGACTAGATGCCAAAGCTGAAAAATTCTGAAAATATTCCTCTCAGGTATCCTAAGTTTCTGCATAATTTCTATGGAGGAGCACCACTGTCTGTCAACCATCATGAGATCCTTCAACTGACAATTTGCTAACTGGGAGAGCCAGTTATGTGATAATAGCTTACTGCATAGTTGTAGACTAGGATTACCATTTATTGGCTGAGACAAGTCCTTAACATTATCATACTTGAGGAACGCACACAATTGAGCGTTCGCAATAATCAATACTGCAATAAGAGAGTTACGCAACGCACCAGGGAGAGACCCTACTTTGGTGTACAGCAACGCTCCTGGAAGGATACCGCATTTTTTGATGGAAGCTAATTCCACTCTGAGCCAGACTGGGACATAAGAGAGTTGTGCTAATAGGTGCTCGGGTGTCACCCACCTGAGATATTTGTTAGCCTGGCTGGCCCAATAATACAACCCTATATGTGGGATTCGCAAATCCCCTTTTCCTTTGGGAGCAGCCAATTTGTGAAAGGGCATTCTAGATTTTTTAACCCCCATATAAAATTAGAAAACATGGTGCGGATTTTTTTAAACCAGGACAGCAGGAGACCAATATTTAACATATTAAGGAGATAGAAGAGTCGGGGGAAGACATTCATTTTAATTAAATTAATCCTCCCCCAGAGGGGGAGAGGAAGTAGTGTCCACCTGCGGAGATCTTGGTCTATTCTTTGGGCCAACAGATCCAAGTTTAATTGTTTAAGCCGGGATGCAGAACGTGTCAGAATGATCCCAAGATATTTAATGGAATCATACTGCCAGGCAAGTTTGTGACCTAGTAGTGAATTTAAGGTAGGGACGACGTCGAAGTTGTTAGAACATTTCCAGCTTTCCAATAAATACTCCTTTTTCATGTTCCAGATAAGATGCATGTTATTAAATTGGTTCGGCTCTGGTGCCTGGAATACACAACAAGTGGCTGCTTTGCAAGACCTTCTTGCATGTATGAAGCAGCCCCATGCAGTCTCTCATCTGGTCTCAGTACTGTATGGGAAACTTAATCTTGATGTATCAGGCTACTCTAGCTATTGGCCCCACACTTTCTTGAACTATAGTTTCCCATGGGACAAAATATGGAAAGGAGTCTGTTTATATACTGTTAATGATTACCTAAGATTAACACAGTTCTATATATTGCACAATAATATGCTCTAAAATCCTGCTCTGCTATTCTATATGCTGAAGATCTTGTCATCTATACAAGTTCTACTAATATAGACACTATCAACACAATCCTTTCCTCTGACTTTAACAATATCCAAAACTGCCTATATGACCACAAACTGGCTGTCAACCCTAGCAAAACTAAAGCCATGCTGCTTGGATCGGCCCCAAAGCTCCGGGTTTGCACAACAGCACTGATGGTGCAGGACTTAGAAGGTCAATTACTGGAATGTGTGACCTCTTTCAAGTACCTGAGCATCCTGCTAGATCAATCTCTTGATCTTAATCTTCATGTACAGACTGTTTGCAGAGCTGTCAACTCCAAACTGGGTGTTGCATATAAGACTAGTTATATGCTCATGCCATCGGCTAAAATGGCGATTGCGAGGGGGATTCTGCTCCCCACCCTAACCTATGGGGCTTCCTTATTTGGGGCTGCTCATAAAACCGACCTACTCAGATGGGATATTACATATAACAACATATGTCGCTATGCCTCTTCTGCTCCTCGGCTTAAACACCACTGTCAGCTTTATAATGATCTTGGTTGGCTGTCTCCGTTAGCTAGTAGGAAATATTACTTTGGCTCTCTTATTGATTTGATAATTTGAAATCAAACCCCCAGGTGTCTTGCAGCTATACTTGTTCCACAGGACACACTCCATGGTCTACGATCAGCTGACAAATCCTTTCTGAATTTGGCGAGGTGCTGCACGAGGAAAGGAACTGTTGCATTTGAACATGTGGCTCCACAGCTGTGGAATTTCCTTCCCCTCGACATTAGACTTTCTAGCTCCCACACATGCTTTGAGAGAAAACTGCGTTTGAATCTGTTGATTGCTGATACCTGTTCCTGCCTTCACCCTACCTAATGACAGATGTCTCTGGCCATACAATAGTATTTCCTCACCTCTATATAACCCTCTTACTGCCTCAGCCTGTCCCGGCTCCCTTTCCTTGCCCATATACAATCTTGCACTGCAGACATCTCCCTTACACTTACATACACTCATATAATCTAATTTCATGGCTTGTTCCCCTCTTCCTCACTTACCGACCTTTTCCTTAATGACACCCCCTGCTCTCAATGGTTATTTCTTCCTTTTGTTTTACCTGTTTTTGTTTTTGTGTACCTTGTTTCTGTTCATATGCTGTGCCACCTGAAAATTTATTGTCCAAGGTCCTCTCTATTCATTGCATAGATAGGCACCTATGAACTTATGAATGGTCTACTCTGTATGTCTCTGATATATTGTATCCACTTTAACTCATTGTATGTAAAGCGCTTTACTTTGTATGTTCAGATATATTGTATCCTCTCTAACTCATTGTATGTAAAGCACTTATAATTTGTTATCCTGCTAAGTTTCTGCATGTCTGTACTCTCCCAGTTCGTGCCTGAAAATAGTCATTTTATGGCTAGTGCTCTTACCCGGTTAACAAAAGCTAAATAAAATAAGTAAAATATCTACTACACCCCTGCCAAATTGTATGGGATGGGCAGGTTGCAGAATCAAGCACGCTTTAGGTGTGGTCAGGAACCAGGGACGTTACTTCACATATTATGGGACTGTCCAAAAGTGTCCTACCTTTGGAGAACTGTCCTGGAACAGGCTGATCCATTGCTGGGACTGCAGGAGCACTTTTCACCACAAGCTTGTATTATAGGAGACTATACCACTGTCCCTGTTAGGAGAGAGGCGGTATCACATGGTCATTATATCCTTGTATGTTAAAAGGCTTGTCCTCAGTTACTGGAAGGATCAACATGCAATCTCCTACCTCGAGTGGGTGAAGGAACTTTTATATAACTTAAGGATAGAAAAAGCAATTGCGAGTCTTAGCGGTAAGCTCCCACTATACAAATCCAGATGGGAGAGGCTGTATATGCTTTGGTCTCTGCTTCCAGTCTCTCCAGGAACCACTCAATAAGATAGAAGGGACTGGGGGGAGGTAGTTGAGTAGATAATGTAGTATATTGCTATATCACATGGAGCCCTTTGTTGCACTAAACTAGAGATACTATCATAGGAGGTTCCTTTGCCTTTTTATTTGCCGTGCATTGGGGTAGTAGAACTTTGCCTTTTTATTGTCGTGCATTGGGGTAGTAGAATTATCTAACAGTGGTGAGTTGCACCTTAGGCACTGGCAGATATGGCTCTGTAGTGGGGGTTGGGTTAGTAGATATGGGGTAGGCGGGGAGAGAATGTTTGTTTGTTGGTTAAGGAGTATGGTTAAGTTAATTTAATTCACTGCAATTCTTATACTGTAATATTGACCTGTATTGTATGTCTTGTCAATTCTGTATGCCCTGTACCTCTTGTTGGTTGGTTGTGCATTTGTTTTGTTTTAATATTGTTGTATAAAATTAATAAGGCATATTTAATTAAAAAAAAAAGCTCACTAGCTGGGTCAATTCGATGGTTGTTGTTGAAAAGTCAGATAAAGTGAGAATCTGTATTGATCCACGTGATTTGAACAAAGCCGTTATTAGGGAACACTGCCCTATGAAAACAATGGAAGAGGTAGCAGCCAGGCTTGCAGGAGTGAAGATATTTTCAGTGCTGGATGCAGGTCATGCATTTTGGCAGATTAAGCTCGACATACCCAGTTCTGAAGTGGTGATCTTTAATACTCCATTTGGGTGCTACAAATTCAAACACATGCCATTTGGTATTTGCTTTGCACCATAGGTTTTCCAAAGGAAGATTTACTAGCTCTTTAAAGAACTAGACGGTACTGAGGTTATCATGGATGATACTCTGATATGGGGTTCTGATATTCAAGAACACAACAAGAGACACCAGAGGTCCTGCGGAGAGCCCAGGAATACCATTTAATGCTGCACTGAAAAAATCCAAAACAGGACTGAGTGAAGTTTCATACATTGGGCAAAAGTTAAGCAAGGATGGACTTATAGCAGATCCGGATAAAATTAAGGTGATTTTGGACATGCCCACCCTGCAATGTAAAACGGACTTGCAAAGATTCATGAGAGTGGTGAATTATCTAGCTAAATTGATTCCAAACCTGTTCACCATCAACAAGACATTAAGAGAACTACTTGAGAAAGAAATTATATGGGATTGGGAGGACCGACATGACAGTGTTTTTGGAGCAGAAGAGGGTCATCACCCACCCCCTAATCTTAGCATACTATGATCTGAACAAACCAGTGTCCCTTTCTGTTTATGCATCTTCTGAGGGTCTGGGTGCTTGCCTACTGCAAGATGAGTGACCTGCTGCATTCACATCAGGATCACTTAACGAAGCAGAAACAAACATTGCTCAGACTGAAAAAGAAATGCTGCCCATTGTGCTTGGCTGCTCTGAGTATCATCAGTACAGCTATGGCAGGCAAAGGGTACAAAATGGACCACAAGCCCTTGGAGAGCCTCTTTAGGAAGTCGCTGTACACGGCTCCATGAAGGAATCAATGTATGATGTTGAAGGTGCAAAAATGTGATTTGCATGTGGACTATAAAGGGAGCTCCATATTGCTGACACAGTCAGCATGTCTGTCAGAAAAACGTCCATCCCAGACAATGATATAGATAACTATGAGGTACACACAACTGACAAGCTAACGATTAGTGATGAGAAACTAAGACTGTTTCAAGTTGAGACAAATCAAGACCCTGTTCATCTGAAACTGAGACACTGTATTGCAAGGGAAGCTTTCTGAAAATGCACAAATTGACTCAAGCATCCGACAGTACTGTCTGTGTCGAAAATAAATAATTATATAGAGAATAGACTGTTACTAAAGGGAGAATGACTAATTGTGTTTGCATCATTGAGAAAGGAAATGTTTTCAGAAATACATGGTAGCCATTTAGGCATCAAGAAATGCAACTGGAGAACAAGAGACTTTCTCTTCTGGCTGTGCAGGTATAGGAATGTGTGAACTTGACGGGTAACATTCTGCCAGTATCATTCAAGCTTTAGAGTAATGAGTTGTGCCAAGCTGTAATAGGCTATTAAAGAAATCGTTAACTAGACTTACCGGCCTCCACATATCACTACAGGTGGGGTATACAGCCTCCCAGTATAACCAAATTGGTTGCTCATATAACATGAAACTGAGTAGTAATTACTTGCAGGCTCACAATTCTCCAATTATTTATTTCTGTAACAGATGCTGTGAAATTATTTGTGTATACAGTATGCTTGGGAAGGCAGTGTGGCCTAGTGGTTAGAACACATAACTATGAACCTGGAGATCCCAGATTTGAATATCACCACAGCCACGGACAGTGTGTGAGCTTGAGCAAGTCTGCTGGCATCCCTGTGCTGTGCTTCACCTAACTGTAGACTTGGGTAGAAGCAGGACCCCACTGAAAACAAGATGCTGTATCTCTGTTGGAATATCCTGGGTAAATAAACTGTAAAATAAAAACAATATCAGGGACTGTTGTTCTTCTGAGTATTTTATTTATTCATTTATTTATTTTATTTATTTGAATTTTGGTAACCGGGTAAGTCCACTGAGACAATTACAGTCCCTTTTTCAGGGGCAACCCGGGAGAGAACAGCAACAAAAGAACAATACAGAGACACCTTATGAGATAGAAAAGACAATAGCATGCACTTGGGAATTGTCAGCAACTAGGAGTCTACTTGGAGCATGATAATTCACAAGAGAATACAGTATTGCAGATGCTCAAAGAGCAATTCTGTAAGAGCAATCTAGTAAAACAGATGAGTGCATAGGGCTGAAATACATGTAGAATAGAATGCAAAACATAAAAAAAGATTTCAAAAAATATATACAATGCGATATGAGTAAAACAATTGAGTTATTGATTAATTACATATTATACAGAGGGTACAATACCATCTGGTGGGAAGCAATACGGACTAGCTTTGCGGTTTCTGTTTTAATTATTTTTTCCCCGTTTTGTTTTTGTGCCTCGGAAACAGCATGTCTGGTTTTTTTGGGTTACTGCAGCAAGGAGAGAGCATGAGGTAAGAGAGATGGGGAGCTGATCTGGTGGCAAGACATAGGTTCGGGCAGGATTTCTTGTGTTTTAAAAAAATGTAGTTTTAGAGGATATTAATTTGGTGTCTGGCTTGAGGGTTTCTCTGATGGAAGGTCAGAGCACGAGCAAAAGCAGCTGAGGAGTTGATTTGGTGGCATCTTGTGAGTTAACAGAAGAGTTGTCCTTTCCGTGGCCCTAATGACAGCTTTTGACAGCTTTGACAGCAAAGCTCTGATGGCTCAGATGAACATAGGATGAACATACGAAAACAGTGGAGGACACATATCAGGTTCGTTAAATAGGGAGGTTCGGTAGTACGGGGGTCAGATAAACGGGGTTTGACTGTATTTGTATTACCTAGACATCAAATAAAATAAGTAACATGGGTAAATACAATCAGGTTTCTTCATAAGGTACCATGGTATCAGGGTCAATACCCAAAAATGATTCAGGGAGAAAGAGTAGGTGACAAATTGATTGAAACAACTCTAGCTTGACACCCCACCAATAGGGCCACCCCTAACACCTATTGGTCCGGAAACAGTCTTCATTATGTTACATTCAAAGTGGCTGGATGTATTTTCTCAATTTCATACTTTAATAAAATTACCGATTCAGCTAGACCTGTAATATTTAGTGTTTATAGATCCTCCGTGGGCACTCTTACAATAGTAAAAGTAGTTTTACTTAAATTCTTAGGGAACTAGAACTGCTCAACATTGTTTAAGGACATCAAGGTAATTTCGAGGGGGGGGGTACAAAATGAAAATCTGTCTAGTAAAAACCCCAAATTATACCTTATGCCTTCATCAGTCTAAAACTCACTACTTGGATAAGAATTTGGGTAGGCACGCCCCTCCCCCAGGTTTATGAGTATGACATCCCCGCCTTTGATTTACAGTCCTCACGCCCTTAGACACCATTAGAATGCATGTGGGAATATTCTTACAGCTATTCCCTGCTGGGTCCAGAATGCCCTTCTTCTGAAGAAACTCTGTTCTTTTAAATCCTGGGTCATCACCACAACCAGATCCAAAATTCAGTTCATGGTTTAGTGTATAACGCCGCACAATGGTGGCTATTCTTCAATGCACAACATTTCTATGGGCAGAGTATCTGGGGCACGTAGACACTCCACGGCCACTGCAGCCCCAGAGCCCAATTCTTCAAGGGGGCATGATGCTGGCACACACCCGATCCCCGTCCACACAGTGAGATCAGCAAAGGGGGAGGTCCAGGGTGTGTGTCCATGCTCTGCACTATTCTGGAAAGCGCAGAGCACCAGGCAAGAGGGGGGTGCAGATTACATGTCCCGAGGGCAGACATAGCCTGTATGCACCCTCCCCCGGGATGCCACTGCCAGAAGCAGCAGGGATGGGGGCACAGATAGGCCCCCCAACATGCCACCCCAGTTCACAGGTAGCACATGGTGGGCTGGGATGGATGACCAGGCACCTGCCTGCCCCGATGTTGCAGCTGCACTGAAGCCACCAGACATTCATTGCACCCCAGGGCATAGGCGATCCAGTGGCAGACTAGGTCTGGGCTTCTCATTGGATGCCCACCTGTGTCTGCGGATGTGCCCCCAAGCACCGACACACCATGGGGTTGGTCATGGAAGAGGCCACAGGGTGGCTGAGAATATGGCCACTGCACAGTGGTCCATGGGTGTGGACCTTCGTGAGTGGGATACACACCTGCAGCGGTACATCCCGCCTCATGGAGAATAGCCACCCATATGACTGGGCAATGTTCTGTAGTCGTTACCACTTCATCAGGCCACTGTGTTTCTTGTCTGTTAAAATAATCATAAAAGTGATGTTCAGTATTTCATCTTTAGTTTTACATCAGATAACACCCTGGTGCTACCACTCCCCCACACTCAGTGCTATTATGTGGAGTTATGCAATATTCTTACAATTATAAGAGTGCTATTGGTGGATCTATAAATGTATAGAAAAAAGTTCTGTGAGCAGGTAGAAAGAGTTAAGATCTTCTATGTTCACTTTTTCAGTGACATGTTTCATCTAAACATGAGTATCTTTTAGTGTTGAGCAATATACCAAACATGGCAAATTAGCAGCTACCTTTGTTGAACATGTGTTACCAAAATTATTGCAAAATGAGTAAATGGATTTCATTCAAACTGTACTGAATGATTGTCCTTGGAGGATCTAAGCTAAAAGATATGTAAAGTTGCACATACTCCCATAATGCAAAGCATCATGAGAAGTATATGCAAATCACCACGAATTAATTTAGACTGGTTCTGCTTTAAGCAGGAGAGTGTGGTGCCAAATGGCCTCTCGCACTAACTGCAAAAGCTGAAAACAGAAGACACAGACACATGTTTTGTCCTATACAGGACTCATCAGTGTGCCTCCTTTGCAACAGACCAGTGAATAGATGAACAAGTCATATTTTGGTCTTACTGGGAGAGTCACTTGATGCAGAGCACTAGGTAGCTGCCTTCTTCTAGAGCTCCGACCACCCAACCCCCTAAATAACGTGTAAAAATTGATTTCAACGACCTGGGAAACGAGCCTTTACTGTTTCACTTGCCAGAGAGAAGATACATCTATTTGAAAGACAAAGAACCTCTGTGCGCAAACACTGAGGCAAGGGTTACCCCAAAGGGCATTTGGCTGGGAAGCCAAGTTTCAAGAAAATACAAAATCACGCATGCCCACACAATGCAAAGCATCATGGGCTGCATATGCAAATCACCACAGAATGTTATGCTGGTTCAACTTTAAACAAAATTGCATGGTGCCAAAAGGCCTCTCACACAGTTTGCAAAGGCTGCTAACAGATGACATAGACACGTGTTTCGTCCCACCAGGACTCATCAGTATGCCTCGTCTGTTTGACACCCCAGTGGAATGAACCAGCTACCTTAAGACAGTCTGTCTGGGTTATAGTGTGGTGAACCCATTAAAATAAAAAACTATTTAAAAGACAAAGACATCTATTTGGCTGACTCCAATGGAAATAGAAATGAGGAAAGCCATGCTGAGACATACCCCGCCGGCTACCCCAGAGAAGGCCTCAAAAAAATCCAAGGCCTCGTCTACGCAACAGACCCAGACTTCTACAGAAGACAGCACGGAAGTTGAACCTCTCACATTAGCCAGATTCCTAAAAGAATTTCAACCTTTTAAGGTAGAAATGAAGGAGTTTGCGGGGGAAATTAAAGTTTAACTCACGCTTTGGAAGACCTCTCTCAGCGGACGTCCGATAAAGAGACCCATATTCGTTCACTCGAAGGGAGAAGTGAGAGACTGGAACCTGACCTTGCGGCAATGAGGCAGCATATCTCCAAATTAGAATTGAAAGTCGAAGATCTCTAAGGTCGAAGCCGCCGCAATAATGCGGTCATCATAGATTTACCGGTGAAGGAGGAGGGAGCGGACCCGATTACATTTGCTCAGAGGTTTGTGGAGGGAATAGCCAGTCCCTCTCCATTTGGTCATGCTTACATGATAGAAAGAGCTCACCGCGGAGGGACCACGTGATGCAGAGTGCTGAGTAGCAGCTCCTCCGCGTAGCTCCAACCTCCCAATTATAATCGGTATTTTTTGACACCGAAACCATTTAAAACCCTCTGTTCTACATGATCCGGTTATCTAAAGCTCCAGACCCTCTGAAGAGCAAGATTCGAGTACTGATGGAGGCATATATGAAAAAAGCCCCACAAAAACATACGCCTCCAGTCACCCCCGAGAAGGCCCCAAAGAAATCCCGGGCATCAAATGGGCCTGATAGACCCGATTACCTCAGCCAAGCAATGGAGCATGAACCCCTAACCTTAAACAGGTTCCTGGAAGAGTTCAAGCCTTTTTGGGAGGAAGTGAAAGAGATGGCGATTGATCTTACAGCTCTATCTAAAAAGTTGGATGAGGTCTCGATGATGGCCTTGGATAACACCGCTCGCATAGTCTCCCTGGAGCAATGCTTAGACAAGGTGGACCCCAGATTAGCGGCGATCAGGCAGAAGCTTTCCCGGGTGGAGGCCAAACTAGAAGATCTCGAGGGCCGCAGCCACAGAAACAACGTGGTCATCTTGGGGCTACCTGAAGGGTAAGAGGGCCAGAATGCGGTGGTTTTCATGCAGAAGCTGGTGAAGTGGGTTGCTGGTCCCTCTCCCTTCAGCCCTGTGTACACTATTGAGCGAGCGCATAGATCGTTGTGGCCAAAACCACCACCAGGGGCTGTCCCTCGTCCCATTATATGACGCTTCCTGAATTTCTTAGAAAGGCAACACTTTCTGGTAAAAGTGAAAGCATTACAAGAGGTGCGTTAGGAAAATTCCAAGCTGAGAATTGCACAGGGCTTGCCAGGATCAGTAAGGCTGAAACGTACAGCATTTCGCCCCATTGTGTCTAAAGTTATTGCCGCAGGGTTCAAGTTCAGGATGGGGTACCCGGCCAGGCTGCAGGTGTTTGTGAATGGTTCCTGGCTCACCTATGAAGATCCTGAATCTGCTCTCTCTGGTCTGAAGCTCGCTATGCCTGATCTATTCCGGGATCCATGACAAGATTTACTCTTCTGGTGAAAGGAGTCTCATGCTGTTACGTGGGAACTGTCATTTAGTTATTTTCAAGATGCCTGGAATGATGGTTTGCCTCTAGAAACTCTGGTTATCTAAACAGACATACCTATATGTTAAGGAGTCAATTGTTTGGGACATTCAAGCCTTAGTCTGTTTGAACCGTGTCTGTAACCTTGTTTAATGTTTGGTGGAAATGTTTATTATGCTAGTCAGGGGGAAGGGGGGTTTCTCATATTTTAATTTTGACAGATGAGCAGGCCTTTATGAATGAGGGAAGGAATACCCTGAATTGTTAATGGAGCATTATCATATTTAAAAGGGCTGAGTTTTGGGCCTGTGCTTGGCTAACCCCTCGCTCTCAGACATCTATGCGGTGTGGTGGTTTAGTATCCACAAGAGGGAGCTCAGCATGCAGAAATGCCAGGACAATGATAGAGGAACCATAGGGATGACCTCCTGATGATTGTGCTCCCTGTTTTGGCTGGGGACATCATATTCCCCGATTTTGTCCTTCTGGGCATTCGGTCTGACACGGTGCCAACGTAACGATGTCCGAAGCCAAACTTAACTTAACTTAACGCACAAGGTCCAAGGTGTTGGGGTCCAATTTGTTAAGCAGGCCACTGAACTCTGGTTTGAAAGGGCAATTTCCTATCCCTTCGGTACGATTTCTCGTCAGGTCTGCTATTGGGCAAGAGTCCTCTCTATAGGGGCACCGGAGACCCACTTCCCTTCTCACTTCTCGGGGTCTCTGGGCATCTGGTCACGCTTCTCTAGGTGCCTTATCTCTCTATCTTACGATCTCACAAATGAGATACGTTCTTGTTTATGGCCTAACACTCCTTGTAAGCCACTGGGGGTTGTTAATGTACTTTTATTTTGTTTCTTTCTTCTCAGGATTTGAGGGCATTCACTCATATGGGAGGACTGTCATTATGCTTGTGACAGGGGGGTTATCTCGGGAGACTGGGGGGTGAGGAAGGAACACAGTACTCATAAACGTTGCTTGTGACAGCAAGGTGGGGGTGAGGATTATTAAATTGGTGTGTTTTACGTCAAGTAGAAGGGAGATGTTGGGGAGGGGAAGGGATAATCATGGAGGGATGGGGTGGGGGAGGAGGATTTGGAATCTGGTCGAATGTTTCTCGATATTCTTATACAGGGCTGAGGATATTAAGCTCACTAATCTTAGTTAGATGACTAATGATGTGACTTTTGCTACCTGGAATGTTAAGGGGATCAGGAAAAAATCCAAACAATATCAAGTGCTTAAATATTTAAGTTTATTACGTTCTCAGATAACATTTTTGCAGGAATCCCATTTACTAGAATCTGAAGCTTTACAATTAAGGAGACAACAGGTGGGTCAGGTCTATGATGCTCAGGGCTCCACTAAAAGTTGTGGGGTCATGCTAATTATTAATAGAGGTATTTCCTTTGTTTCCACGCGCTATCAAGGATCCGGGGGGGGGCAGATTTGTCTTAGTCAAAGGCACTCTCTGGTCAGTGCCACTTTTACTTGGTAGCATATATGGACCCAATATTGATGACCCAGGGTTTTTTATGAGGCTGATAACTATTTTGCTTCCAATGCTTCCCATCAGGATCATTATGGGGGGTGACTTCAATCAGGTCATAGACTCTAACCTGGACAGGTCAGGTAGTGGGCTGAGGGGGATGTCCCCGGGGCAGAGGGCACTTAAGGATTTGGTAGATCAGTGCGGGCTCTGTGATGTCTGGCGCGTGTTGCATCCTGATTCCAAAGAGTTCACTTTCAATTCATTGGTGCACGGCTCGCAGTCTCGGACTGACTACATACTTATCTCTCAGGGTCTCTTGCCCGGGGTCAAGTCCGCCTCGATCCAACCTGGTCCTATTTCTGACCACTCCCTTGTGGTATGTAACTTGACATTCCTTAACTCACCTAAAAGGGAGACCAGATGGAAGCTCAATGAGCAGCTCCTTAAGGATGCCAAGTATTGTAAGCTTATAAGAGAGCAAATTGAGTTCTTTTTCTCATCTAACCCATTAGACAGTGCAAAGCCGGACATTCTATGGGGGGTCTTTAAAGCATACATGAGGGGGGTTCTTATCAGTATAGCGGCTAAAAGGAAAAGGGTACAGGAGGAAGAGCTACTATCATTATTGTCCCAAATTCGGTTCCTTGAAGTGAATCTCTCTGTCAATTCCTCTAACGAGGACAAGAAGAGACTCCTGGCAGTCAAAGATGGATATCTAGAACTGTTAAGGAAAAAGGCAGAACTAGCTATAATCTGAATCAGAGCCAGTTATACGGATCAGGGAGAGAAAGCAGGGTGCCTGCTTGCATTGCGCTTAAAACAACAGGAATCCGCAAGATTTATCCTACCAATTCGGGCAATGGCAGATGGGTCTCTGAGAATATCCCCTACTGAGATAGTGCAGGAGTTTGCTCTATATTACGAAAAATTGTACAGGTTCATGGAGAATCCTCCTTGTCCTGGGATTCTTGAGGAGTACTTTAGAGACTCCCGTCTACCCTCCCTATCAGAGCAACACAAGGGTTTTCTGGCCTCTCCTATATCCCAGGAGGAAATCTCCGAGGTCATTAGAGGGCTACCCTCAGACAAGGTCTCAGGACCGGATGGGTTCTCCTCTTTATTTTATAAAGTTTTTCATGAACTCTTATTGCCAGTACTTTATCGCCTCTTTCAGTACATTTTATCTGGGGTAGAAGCGGACCCTTACCTGTTTGAAGCCCTGATTGTTCTTCTCCCTAAACCAGATAAGGACCCCGAGTTAGTCCAAAGCTACAGGCCCATATCTCTTTTAAATCAAGATATTAAAATCCTTTCGAAGATATTGTCCGACAGGTTAACTGTAGTCCTCCCTGATCTAATAGGTATGGCCCAGGTTGGATTCCTGAAGGGACACTCGTCATCAGATCATTTAGGCGCTTCTTTTCATGTCTTCTCGGTCTCCAGGGACGCTGCGTTTCCTGCTGGGCTAGTCTCCCTGGATGCCAAGAAGGCATTTGATAGGGTGAACTGGAAATTTTTGTTCCAAGTTCTTGAGGCCTCCCAGTTTCCTCCTGTCTATATATCCTGGATCGTTGCATTATACAAAACTCCTACAGCAAAGATTTCTGGAAATGGTGCATTTTCCAAGTCCTTTTCATTACATTCAGGTACCAGACAGGGTTGTCCCCTTTCTCTCCTTTTATTTAACCTGTATCTCGAACCTCTCATTCAAAACATTCTCAATAACGCAGAAATACAAGGCATCCGGGTGGGGTGTCATGAGGTCAAGATCACTGCATATGCGGATGCTATCCTTGTGTACTTATCCCATCCAGTATCTTCTGTCCCGGTTCTGCTGGGTGAAATTGTTAAATTTAGTGCCTTATCCAACTATAAACTAAATGCTAACAAATCTTCCTTTTTCCCTTTAAACCACAAGACATTTAAGACTGATATTGTCCCCTTAGGTTTATGTTGGTCCCCCAGGTCATTAAAATATCTCAGCATTAAACTGACTCGTAACCCCTTGGTATGGTTTAGGGAAAACCTGGAGCCCCTTTTCCGGCTTATAACTCAGGATCTTGACAGATGGTCTAAGCTACCTATTTCGCTATGGGGCCGGATTAACATAATCAAGATGAATATCTTCCCAAGGATTTTCTACCCTCTATCTCTCCTCAATACTTTTATCCCATTATCCTGGTTTAAGAAATTGCATGGTATTTTTACCAAGTTTATCTGGTCTGACAAATACCCCCGACTGGCTTATTATAAGCTGGCTGCTCCAAAATCTGAGGAGGTCTGTGGATTCCCCATTTGACAATATATTATTGGGCTAGCCATTTGGCAAAATGTCTGAAATGGGTAAGTCCGGGTCCTGAAAAGGTGCAGCTGACATGGCTTAGAATAGATTTGGACTCAATTCGGTCTATGAGTCTGGATCCCCTAACTCTGTTCTATGTAAAAATGTCTCAGGTGCATGTTGCCGAGAAGTGTCCCACAGTTGCCATTTCTTTAAAGGTATATGCACAACTTTGCTCCTTTTTGAGATATACCCCTCAGTTAGATTTGGCCCAATCCATCTGGAACTCCCCATCTTTTACTATGAACAAGCAGCAGATTCCCCACACTTGGTTGCCCCAATTGGGCGATGGGATAGTATTTTCTTTTGTGGATGAGGAGGGGCAATGGCTGTCTGTAGGTGATCTTATTCAGAAATTTAGTATCCCAGCATTCTCACATTTTAAAACAGTACAGATAAGACACCTACTCACAATAGTGATTGGTAATACCCCTCCCAATCAGACGGTAGGGGCCCTGATCCCAGAATTCTCTTCTCTACTTGGGTCTTCGGGTATTGTATCCAAATTATATCAGGTTTTGTTTCACAAAAAATGTGGGAACTCTTTTGGACAGACTAGGTTCCGGAGCTCCTTATTTCCTCAATATTTCCCTAACTGGCAGGCTTTGTGGAGGTCCTGCCATAAATTTGTCTCCCAAGATAGGTTGCGTCTTATGCAATATCGCATTTTGCATAATATGTATTATACTCTGGTTAAGTTAAAGAAGTGGGGTCTGCTGGACTCAAACATATGTGTTAGATGTTTTCAGGGGGAGGGAATACTCTTTCACATATTTTGGTCCTGTCCTAAAATCTCCCTTTTGTGGGACTCTATCAAAGTTTCCCTAGATCCTATGCTGGGTTTGCAGGAGCACTTCACGCCTGACGTCTGTTTCCTAGGGGACATCTCCTCTATTAGAGTCAAAGTGAGAAGGTTTCATATTTCTATGATAGCTCTATCTGTCAAGAAGCTTATTTTACGTTATTGGAAAGACAAGTCTACTCTGACATTACAGGAATGGGTGAATGAAATCCTTGCTAACCTGCGTACGGAAAAAGCGATTGCCAGCCTTCACAACAGATTATCTGTTTATACTCAAATATGGGATCCCCTTCACTCTCTAATTCTAGCTGCTTAGACTTAGCAGTGTTCCAGAACAAATAGCCTTGTATACTCCTGTATAATGGCTTTGAACTTATATGACACACTGATATGTTACTGATGTATGGGGGGAGAGGGGAGGGAGGGGCAGTTTTAACATAATAAGTTGCTGTATTCTTGTCTTATTTTCATGTTAACTGCCTCTTAATGTGGAAAATTTGTTAATAAAATTTGAATTAAAAAAAAAAAAGAAAGAGCTCACCGCGCCTTGCGCCCGTTACCCCTCAAGGAGCTCCTCCGCGCACCTTCATCCTCTGATTTCTCAATTATCAGGAGCGCCAGCATTTTCTAATGAAAATTAAAGATATAAAGGAGCTGCAGTGGGAAGGGGTAAATTTAAGAGTAGCACAGGTCCTGCCCTTGACAGTTCAGCAAAAGAGAGCATCGTTTCACCCGATAGTCAAAAAGTTAATTGCAGCGGGTATTAAATTTAAAATGGCCTACCCTGCCAAATTTCAAGTTTTGCTGGCTGGAACCTGGAGCTCCTATGAAAACGTAGAAGCAGCGACAACTGCCCTCAATGCAGCGTTACCTGATCTATTTAAAACCCCCTGAGATTGATATGGGGGCATCGGCTGGTTAAAATATGCTCCTTGGTGGTTAAACTTATGTGTTGTACTGCTATACTGTGTATTTTCGTTTGTCTTACTGTGACAAGGTACCTTTGTAAATGAGCCTATGGCTCAAAGGTTTTCCAAACTGCTGTTTAAATAAAATAAAATAAAATAAATAAAATAAATTGTGGTAGCTTCAGTAACGAATTGCCTGGTTAGTTCCCATATGGTGATCCCATTGTTTTGGACAAGTGGAATCGCATGATGCCATGGGGCACCTAGATGGTTATGCCTTCCTGCTTAAAGATTGGGGTCCCTTATTTTATTTGGCACAGCTTCCCTGCCTTGTACCTGCCGTTCTGTTTTGTGGTGCATCTGGCTCCCGGAGCAAACAGGTTCGGATCTTCAAGTCTGACGACGGGCAAGTTGAAGGAATCCCAAGAATTCATTCTTGTGTTGAGTAGAAGAAGGTTTGCGGCATGAGTGTATCATTGGTGGAATTTGTTTTGTCGGACCAATTTCGTCCCTTGGTCACTAGATGGAGCCAGAGACCGCGCTTTCACCCAAGACGCATACATCAGAAGACGCCTAATCTGAACAAAGGCATTCAATTGCCTTATTCAGCATGAAATGGACTTTCAGGTTTTTTTTTTGTTTCTGATGGGGGGTTTTTAGGACTCTCTGCTAAGGGGGTTGTAGCCCAGAGTGCCATTTGCACCTAATTGTAAGTTTGGGAAGCGTGGTTAATTAAGTCTAACTGTAGGCACCTGTCATATTGGTAGAGGGGACTCACTTAGGGTGTATTATATATGGAGTTAGTGTTAGAAGTTGTAAATCGTGGGGAGCATATGTTACAATAATAAATATGGAGAAGCTTATGGTGGGGATGTGCTGTTAGAATATGCACTATTAGAATTTAAGGGATGGGGGCAAGATAGATAATTAGGAATGTAACTTGATTTGTTGTTACAGTTAGTTGTTCCTACATTTTGCTAGCATGTTCCAGACAGTTGCTTATTTATAATACTGCAATTTTTCATGTGTTAAAAAAACAAGAAAGTTAATAGGTTGGCAGGGGCTTCATAGCTAATAGTTGGGGTGGGGGGATGGGCGGATGGGGAGGAGGTGGAATTACTGGGTGGACTGTTGTCATGGACCATGATAGAACGGGTTGGGTTTGGGTGGAGGGGAAAGGGTGTTTTCAGGTGTCTTGTTTGTATTGTTTGAGGAGGGTCTTTTTAAAGGGTAATTGGTATGGTAGGTGGGTGGGTAGTGGGGAAGGGAAGCATAGCATATATAAGGTTTGGGAAAGGGAAGAATGTTTCGGTTATAGGAGGTAATATGGATATAGTTCCTATGAGTTAGTAAGTAATGGCTAGAGATATTAGATTTATCAGCTGGAATGTAAAGGGGGCCCGACATAAGTCTAAGCAATACAAGATTTTAAAACACTTAAATTACTTGAAAGCAGATATAATGTTTATTCAAGAGACCCATTTACTTAACAGTGAAGCTAATCATATGAGGCGATTGCAGGTGGGGCAGGTATTTGCGTCGGAGGGCAATACTCAGAGTAGAGGCGTGATGGTGATGATTCATAGGTCTGTCCCTTTAAACCACTTCAAATATTCCAAGACACATTAGAGATTTGTTTTCATTACAGGCAATCTTGCATACTGGAAATAAGTTAATGATTGAGGCCCAACATTGACACTTGGTGGTTTCTTTGTGCAGATTACGGATGTACTAACGCCATTCTCAAATATTCCTATTACTATAGGAGGGGATTTAAATTTAGTAATGGATCCATCAATAGACAGATCTGGGTCTTCCCGGAAGGGTCTTTCCCCTGCCCAAAGGGTGGTCATAGAATTGTTAGACCAAAAAGGCTTTGCGACGTGTGGAGAATTCTTCACCCGAAGGACTGGGAATTTACATTCACCTCTCAGGTGCATGGCATCGGGTCCCGGATTGACTATGTCCTGATTTCGAATACTCTCATTTCAGGAGTACTGGATGCAGGCATAGCTGCTGGGTTACCCTCCAATCATTTGGAAGTTAGTTGCTTAATATCTTTTCCATCTCTCCCTAAAAAAGGGGGTAGATGGAAACTTAATAATCAGTTGCTAAAAGACCCAGAAGTAGTTAAATTTATCTCCTCCCAAATATCGTAGTTTATATCTATTAACCACAATTCCACCAGATGGCCTGACATGGAGTAGGGAGCATTCAAGGCATATCTGAGAGGGATCCTTATAGGACTGGCCTCTCGGAGAAAAAAGAAAAGAGAGAAGCGGATTTCCGAACTACTCTCTCAGATTCGGGAAAAGGAGGCTAGGCTCTCTTCTTTCTCGTCTGAGGAGTATAGACAGGAGTTAATTAAATTTCGGGACTCATACTTAAGTTTACTAGGGGAGCAGGCTGAGTTGCCAATTATTAAAACAAGGGCGGTGTATTCTGCCCAGGGCGAGAAGGCTTTTGGCTAGACGGGTAAAACAATTGGAATCCACTAGATTAATTGCGGTTGTTCACTCAATAGAAAACGGCTCTATCAAAACATCACCAAAGGAAATTACGGGAGAATTCAAGAAATATTTTGAGCAACTATATGGTGCAATGAATGACCCCCCCATCCGAGGAGAAATTACAACATTACTTAGGTGGGTTGCACCTGCCCTCTCTTTCGGAGTATCATCAAGCCAGGCTTACATCTGCCATAACACAAGGGGAAATAGAGCGTGTTATTAGGTCCCTCCCTTCTGATAAAACTCCAGGCTCAGATGGGTTTTCCTCTAATTTCTATAAAGTTTTCTCTAAAGAATAAGTCCCTATACTGTTGATAGTGTTTCAACACATTCTAGGTGGGCTGGCAACGGAAGTCTCAATGTTTGAGGCGCTAATTGTATTGTTACCCAAACCAGATAAACCTCCCGACTCTGTGTCAAGTTATAGACCCATCTCGCTCCTCAATCACGATATTAAAATTCTTACGAAATTATTGGCAGATTGAGTAAGTGAAGTTCTTCCCGAGATAATTGGTGCAGAGCAGGTGGGTTTTATGAGGGGGGAGATCGGTGGACCACTTACGGACTCTTACGCATGTTTTCTCGGTTTCAAGGGAAGCTGATCATCCTATGGCTTTGGTTTCTCTGGACGCCGAGAAGGTATTTGATAGGGTCCATTGGAGGTATCTTCTAGCCACATTGGAAACATTTGGCTTCCCTCTGGAATTCTGGTTGTGGATTGGCTCCATTTATAAATTCCCTTCTGCTAGAATTTCCTGTAATGGAATTATCTCCGATCCCTTTAAGTTGTTTGTGGGTACTAGACAAGGTTGTCCACTGTCCCCACTCCTTTTCAGTTTATACTTAGAGCTCTTATCAGGCGGATTATGCAAGCCCAGGAGATTCAGGGTATCGGTGTATGGGCATACTACTAAAGTATCTGCGTATGCAGATGACCTTTTGCTCCAAATATCGTATCTGGCTTCATCCATACCCGCCTTATTAGAAATTATACAGGGTTTTAGTGAAGTTGCCAATTATAAACTCAATATTGGAAAAACACTGGTATTCCCCCTGAATCATAAAACTTTTAAACAAGAAACTGCTGCATTAGGGTTAGCTTGGAATGCAGATGCAATAAGGTACTTAGGGCTTACCCTTACAAGGTCCCTGGCCAGTACACAACAATTAAATCTAGACTCTCTGGTTCATACTATTGAAACAGATTTAAAAAGATGGGCCTTGCTTCCACTTTCGATGTGGGGGAAAATGAACTTAGTTAATGGGAGCTCTCGAACCCTAGAGAGGTTGGTAGTGGGGTACCGCAGGGCTCGGTCCTGGGTCCGATCCTGTTTAATGCATACATATCTGACATCAGGGAGGGTATAGGGTGTGAAATGAGTCTCTTCGCTGATGACTCCAAGATGGGAGCAGTAGTTGAGGGAGAAGAGGAGGTTGGCCCTGCAAGGACCTGGACACCCTGGAAAGCTGGGCTCACACATGGAAATTAAATTTCAATATCACCAAATGCAAGGTGTTGCATCTTGGACGGGGAAACCCTAAACACAAGTACACCCTGGGAGTGGAGGCGCTGGAGGCCTCAATAGAGGAAAAAGACGTAGGGGTCATGGTGGATGCATGTATAAATAACTCTGAGCAGTGCAGGAGAGCGGCTAGCAAGGCAAATAGGATGTTGGGATGCATCGTAAGGGGGATCACCTCTAGGAGCAAGGAAGTGATTTTGCCGCTGTACAATGGACTGGTTAGACCACACCTTGAGTACTGTGTGCAGTACTGGAGACCACACTTGAAGAGGGACATACAGCTCCTGGAGAGGGTACAGAGGAGGGCAACTAAGATGATACGAGGGCTAGGGGATTTGACGTATGAGGACAGACTTGAGGAGCTCTGCCTGTTTTCATTGGAGGAGAGGAGAGACAGGCGGGGACATGATTGAGGTCTTCAAGTACCTCAAGGGAATAAATAGGGTAAACATGGAGGGGATCTTTAGACTAAAGCAGGGAGGTATTACCAGAGGGTATGGTTTGAAGTTGGAAGGAGGAAGGGTGAGGGGGGGAGGAGGAGGAGGTTTTTCACTGAGAGGGTGGTGGACCCTTGGAATGCACTGCCTGGCAAGCTGGTTCAGAGATCCACAGTGGAGGGCTTCAAGAGAGGGTGGGACAGACACAGAAAGTGGATGTATCAGATGATGGCCTGTCCCAGGGGGGTGGGGATGGATGATAGGGGTTTCTGGAACACAAGGGAGGGGAGGGCCTCGGCACCCAACTAGGGATCTGAGGTTCGAGCAGACTCGATAGACCGTAAGGCCTAATCTGCTGGCAAATAGTATGTTAGTATGTAAAATGAACGTCTTTCCCCATTTGTTCTACCCATTAAACAAGTTAAATGTTTGGCTTCCATTAACATGGTTTAAGAAAATTCATGGCATAATCACCGGATTTTTTTGGAATTATAAGAAGTCCAGAATGGCTTATCATAAACTAGCCACTCCTAAGTTGATTGGCGGGTTAAGACTGCCTCATATAGGGTTGTATTATTGGGCTAGTCATGCGAATAAGTACCTCAGATGGATGAAGGTAGTAGATCCCCCGGATCAAGGTACATATGTCCCATTTTGGTTAAAGGTGAAGATATCGCATCTGTCTGAGCAAGGCCTATCCCCCAAGGCTATGTTACACAGTAACCCAAGCTCCCTACCTGCGGCCCTCCAAAATTCTCCTATTGAGACATCCATTAGTGCCCATTCGCAATTATGTGCTTTTTTGAAATATAGCCACACTAAAGACCTATCTCAACCTTTAAAGGGCAATCCCAATCTCCAATTGGATGGTAAACCCCTTAGGAGTAGTTGACTTCCACAATTGGGTGATCATCAAGTCGGTGAACTAACTACGGCGGAAGGGCACAGGCTCTCTTCAGTTGAAATTTTGAATAAATTTCAAATCCCACACACTGCTATATTTAAAGCAATTTAAGTTATTGCATAATATTTATTATTTCCCTCTTAAGTTGGCAAAGTTAGGTATTGTGTCCTCATCTACATGCTATAGATGTCAACTAGATAGAGGGGATCTCCTTCACATTTTCTGGAAATGTTCTAAGGTAGCTCCACTCTGGACTACGATTAGACAGAAGGTCGATCCTTTACTGGGTCTGAATGAGCTGTTTACTGCGGAGGTATGTTTGTTAGGGGACGTTTCCACTATTCCTGTGCAGAATAGGAAATATCATATGAGCTTGATTTCCACCTCAGTTAAGAAAGTGGTCCTGAGGCACGGGAAGGATACTTCAGAAATTACCTACGGTGAGTGGTTACAAGAGCTACTTGCTTATCTTAGAACGGAAAGAGTCATTGCTAGTCTCCAGAACAAGCTACCAAAGTTTAATCGGATTTGGGGTCCCCTATATACATTGTATTCTTTACCATCTAAGGAGTGATTCTTCCCTATCTCAGTAGTACAGATCGAGGAAATGTGTTGCTGTGCTGGGAACATTGGGGGGAGGAGGATTAGGGAGGAGGGGTTGGGGTGGGGGTTTGGTAGGGGGAGAATATATCCTGGCAATGTTAGTCTCATGTACTATTGTAAATACTGCTATGTATTCTTATGGCTTGGATGTATTCTCTGTTGTGGAAAACTTTAATAAAATTTGAATGGAAGAAAAAAAATATATATTTTGGTCTTACTGGGTTGGGTCATGGTGAGCCCAAAGAACTGGAGAAGAGCCTTCCACCTAAATTCTCTCCAGTCTGGAGATGCTGTGACCTTCCTGCTCTTTCCTAATATACACTCCCAGGTTTTCTGCAGGATTGGGCTTCCTATCTCAGTTTCCCACTTGAATTTGGTCTTATTTATAGAGTGGCCTACCAGTTCCTTCATGGACTTATAGAACACAGAGATGTACCTTTATCCCAGCTAATTGAATTTACCAGTGTAAAATGTTTTCTAGTTTTGTCAAATCCCTGTAAACTGCGGTGTCTGCTTCTTCTACGGTATAGTGCCTAACCTGCAGAAATCTAAAATGATCCCTGTGTGGTAACCCATACTTCTGCTGCAGAGTTGTGAAGGGTGGACATATATCCCCTGCAAAAAAACATCCAAAGGTGGTTAACCCTGGTTGATTCCAGTGTCATAATACTAGATCCGTGTCTCCCTGTGGGAATTCTGGGTCTCTTATATTGCTATCAGGGAACTAACCATGTTTGGTGTGTTGGTCAGTTTACAAAGTTTGGCCCAGACTTTAATAGATGTTTTTGTCAAGGGATTTTTAATTCTATTTATCAAGGAAAGATATCATTTTTATGAACAAAAGGGTAAATAAAAGGCACAGTAGTGAAGTCCTATTTTCTAGAGAGTACCAACCAGATTCCACCCTTTGTTTGGTCGTTGTAATTATTTTGCGATGCTTGCACTGCTAGGTAATACCATTCAAAATTTAGTAAGCCCAGGCCCCCCCCTGCTCTCTGGGGAGGATTAGCATGTTGTGACTTACTCTTATGCATATACCCACCTATAAGAATTTAAGTGGTATTGTTTTTAATTTCTCCCAGAAGGTTTTGGGGATTTAAATTTGGAAGGCTTGGAAATAAAAAACACAGGTATTGGAGAATGTTCATTTTAAGCATTGGCACCCTGACTGACACAAAGAGTGGGAGCACTGTCCATGTATTTAGGTCCTTTGCTATCTCTTATAAAAGACTAAGGTAGTTGAGATGGAAAAATTTCAATAGCTGAGGCATTACCCGTATCCCTAAGTACAGGATTTTGTTATGAGTATGGCATTTAAATGGAAATGTAATTTCAAATCCCCTACTCTTTGCGTCAGACACTACAATAGCCCGAAAGACTTCCAGATTCCTCCAGTTCTGCACATAAAGCCAGAGTACATTTACCATGGTCTCGTAAGAAAAACAGAGTCATTAGTGTATAGTGCCACTTTCTGTTTATCCACCTGCATCCCCGTGATCTCTGGGTTATTCCAATCTGCTATTGCTAACGGCATGATACAGAGAATGAAGAGTAGGGGAGAGAGGGGGCACCCTTGTCTTGTATGTCTGTGTAAAGGAAATCTTTGGACATCACTCCATTAACCTTTACCTCTACATCTGGACTACTAGAAAGGGAGGCCATACACCCCCTAAATCTTGGGCCAAATCCCATCACCTTCAGAGTGCAGTGTAGAAAGGCCCAGTCCACTTGGTCCAGGGGCGGATCCAGGAGTCCTATAGATGGGGGAGCTCAAGTAACCTAAAAATAAAAATTATAGACCATGGGTCTGGTGGGCCACCTAGGCCCCCAGAAATTTTTTAACATTCTGGTGCATTTTGGAGGGTATTTCTAGTGCAATTTCTACCCATTTCCTCCCTCCCCATGCTTTGTGAATTGTACCCTAGCACCATCCCCAGAGTCCCCCAAAGTCCGCATGACAGTATGGCCGGGGGTCTGGTGGGCCGTCTAGGCCCCCAGAAATTTGTTAACGTTCTGGTGCATTTGGGAGGGTATTTCTAGTGCAATTTCTACCCATTTCCTCCTTCCCCATGCTTTGTGAATTGTACCCTAGCACCATCCCCAGAGCCCCCAAAAGTCCGCATGACAGTATGTTGCCCAAAATACCCTCCCACACCAAATATTAAAAAAATACCAAAAGACTGCAGCTGGGCAGCAACACATCCGAAACACATAAAAATGAGACAAGTTGAAAGAGACTTGGTGATAAAGACAAATTGCAGACAAATTAAATCACAATCCAAGTAAACAAGTTCACAGATGTTACTCACTCAAGCACATTATGACATTATCATAAAGCCAACCCACCCCAGTTTGTCCTGCAATACAGATTAACCGATCCCCCAATCTTACCTCAGTAAAAAAATAAATACAATAACTCTAGAAACGTGGGAACAAAGTCACTTTGCCATCTAGTTTCTGAAAATATCATTTCAAGTTTGCTTGCTATTTTTGCAAAACAGATTTTATTCTATAGAGCAACTTATTCCAAAGAAAATACATTTTTAAATAAATAGTTTTTATTTTAAAATTTCCTTTACTGGGATGACCCCATGGTATGAGGCATCTCATTTTTATGCTAGGCCCAAGAAGTCAGTAAGCAGACAGCAGAACAGAGTTTTTAAACAAAAGTAAATATGCATTTTTTTTTTTTTATTAGCAACAGCACTTGTTTGGGTACATCACAACTTGCATCCCCCCCATTCAACACATGCAACTACTGTATACAAATGAAATATTTGATTCTATCACTTTTTTTTTCAGTTTTGTAACTACCTCTGTCAATGTGCCAAACAAGGACTTATGACTTCTGTTGCTAATTTTGCTCTCCAAGCATGCAGAAACTCCTGCACATGCTATAATATACAGCAGAACACCTTCAAAACCCGTGTCTATTACTTCCCTCTGTGCTCATTCACACTGTACAACCACAACTGAAAAGACCACACAGATTAGACATACAGTACATGCTGAAGTTTTTACCTCAGTTCAAAGGTCTCGTACCAGTTTCTGCCTCTCCTGGTTCATGCTGTTGCTTATACCAGACCTGCCCCAAGCATGCTGCCAGAGGGCACTGCCTTCCAACTCCTTCTCCTGCAAATCCGTGCCAAAATCAATTTGCCATAGAGGACAAAACCAACAGTGACCTTAAACTATTTTAATGTCATGAACTTAAGCTCCCCATACTAGAAATTAATAACACTAGTACTACATTTATTACACACCCAGTTTGATGAACACTAATGTCCTTTCCCATTCCAGCAGCCACCTCCCACCCGCCATAGTTTGAGACTGTGAAAGTCTTTCTTTTTAAAGTAAGAAGTATCCAATTAAATGAAGACTTAATCTATTTTCAGCAGACTGAAGTCTATGTGCCCCTTATTGAGTACTGTCTCTGGTCACCTGGCCGCCAAACTCTTTCTCTCTAGACAGCACACACTGACTGCATGACTCCTAATGAGCAGAGCTCTCAGCTACAGCTTGCTTCAGCTACCAGAAGATGACCAGAACCTCACTGTAACTCCTTGTGCTGATTTACCAAGGCCACACCGACTGCGTGTTACTGGACTGCTGCCACCTGAAACCCTGGGCTCTGCTCTTCACTTGTAGTATACTCACTCCTCTCTTGCTCCAACATTAATCTTCTGAGTGAAGGAATTACAACTCACTCTTGTTTTGGCAGCTCAGAAATTTAAAGAAGGCACCCCTTGCTAGCTACATCTACTGCTGGACGCAACAGCAAATCAGGAGCAGTGAGCACCAGGCAACCTGGTTGAGATCTGTATTGTTAAGGTCTACTCCACTTTGCTACAGCTGTACCCCCACCGCGCATGAACCCCCCCATACATGAACAAAGGAGCTGCACCAAACCTGCAAAGAGAACAAATGCTCAGACTCACAAAGGTAAGACCAGCTGCTGCCACAGTGCTGGGACCTGATCACATGGTGCAGGATGAAAGTTAGTAAATTCATGCTGGAGACTGGCTTTTCCGGGGTTGGGGGGGATTAACTTTGTAATATGAGTGGGGGTGATTGTTTACTGCACTACCAGGGCACTGGAGGACAGATGAGACCCATGTGGCTCAGGCGGCTTTCATGAGGCATTAGTGCATAGCGATTAAGAATGCAGCACAGTGTGTTACTAAAAGAGGAGCTCCATGATGGGAAGCTATAGCACTTACCCCAAATCCACCTATTTGCCTTTTCTGTGTCCATAGTGATAGCTATTTGAAATTGCTGGACTCCCTGCTATGAGGGTAGAATGTGAAGGAGACACTGGATATTATAATGGAGGTTTTACTCCTTAATAATCCCTGTTTGATTTGAGCGGACTAGGCCTCCCACATATTGTTGCATGCTATTGGCCAGAAGAGCTGTGAATATTTTAAGGTTGACCGTTAACAATGAGATGGGTTGGTATGATTTGCATTTGGTGGGGTCTTTCTGTGGTTTGAGTCATATGGAGAGCTACACCTTTCGACAAGTTGCAGAAATATCCTCCTCCCCCTCCATCACACCCCTATATAGTTTAAGAAGTTCTGGAATCAGTTTCTCCCTCATCGTTTTGTGAAACACAGCTGTACAGCCATCTAGCCCTGGAGCTTTACTGGATTTTAGTTTTTTTCTCACCTCTTCCAGCTCAGTATTTGTAATAGGTGCATCTGGGGCCTCTGCCTCTTCGTCAGATACAGAAGGGGTGCTCATCCTGCTAAAACAGGCTTGCATTTTCTCTTTGTGTGTCCCTGTATGTTCACTGGAGTACAAAGCCTGATAAGCAGCAAATACGTCTGCAGTTTGTTCCAGGTGGGAAGCTAATCTGCTGCTCCCCTTTCCTAGATTTGAAGGATGGCCCTGATAGAAGCCTGCTTTCTGATCTGCCATGCCAGGAGGCATCCTGCTCAGTTTCCAGCCTCACAGAATTTCTCTTTGGCATATCGAAGCTGTCCCTCAATTTTATTTTCAAAAAATTGCTGTAGATTTAGTCTTCAATTCTGGGGAGAATCCATCATTATTTTATGTAAGGCTTCTATGTCAAATAACATATCTTCTAGGGCTACTCTTTTTGCTATCTCCTGTTTTTTCTTGTGGGTAGCAACTGTACTAATTTCCCCTGTCAGGACAGCTTTTAGCCCATCCCATCTCACCTCCAGTGAGGATTCCCCTTTTTTGTTCTGTGCCAGATATGTTTCTATGGTGCCCTGTAGCATTAGCACACAATCTGGAGAGTTCAATAATAAATTATTCAGATGCCACACCATATTTTTTGACATTGGGATCATTTCCAAGCCAGTTCTTGAGATGCATGGTCTGAGAGTGTTCTCAACCAAATTTTTGCCTCCTGGGCTATGTGCAACCATTCAGACGGCATAGAGAAGAGATCTGTCTTGGAACTGGATTTCTGGGCCAGAGAATAAAACGTGAAATCTAATTTCTTGGGCTGTAACAGTCTCCACGTATCCTCTATTCCCAGATTTTATTTATTGTATAATTGGATTTACAACCTTTGAGCCAGAGGCTCATTTACAAAGGTACATCATCACAGAGAGGACATACAGAGTTAACATACTTACAGAATACAATCATACAGAATAACATAGTTTTAAATAAATTGCTTAAACACAATGAGTAATTAACAAACATTTCAGAATTGATTGGTTTAGTACCAGCAGGTACTGGCAGTGGAGAGGGAGGCCATGGGGGAGTGGGGTGGGGGTGGGGTGAGTGGAAGTTCAGCCCAGAGGGCTATGTCAATAGTGTTTTGAAAGCAGCAGAGCATCTGTTAGTGACAGGTACAGCAGCGAGTGTTGAACAATAGGTTCCGTAGGGCAGTTTTGAAGGGGGCAATTTTGGTGGTGTTTGAAATGGCTGCAGGGAGCGAGTTGAACCAGGATGAGGCTCTGTAGCTGAACGACCTCTGTTCTCAGGTGGTCCTAGTTCTGGGTACTAGTAGGGTGACCTTGTCAGTGGTTCGGGTAGTGACTCTGGAAGGTGTAAGTTGGATAGAGGCAGACACCCCGGGGAACAGCCCAAGTAGAATCTTCTTAGTTAGTAGGCAAGTTTGGTAGCGGATGCATTCATCCAGGTTAAGGAGTTTGGCCATGTCATAGAGCTGACAAGTGTGGGTGAGCCTAGAGGAACCGGTCACTAGTCTGCAAGCCTTGTTTAGGGTGAGTTAAATCTTGTTGAGGGCTGTGGAGTCAGCAGCAGCAGCATAGACTGGAAGGCCGTGATCGACAAGGGACATTACTGAGGACATAATGGCAAGCCTGAAGGCATCAGGTGGGAGGCAGTCCTTGTGATGGTAGAGGATGCCAAAATGAGTGTTAGCGCCAGAAGCGAGGGCTGTAATGTGGGCATGAAGGGTGAGGGCTGAGTCAAAGGTGATTCCAAGGTATTTGTAAAAGTAAACTTGTTCAAGTGGTTGATGAGTGCTGGGGAAGATTTGGAGGGCTTTGTTGCTGGATTTGTTCTGGTGGTGGGCGAAGAGCAGTGCCTTAATTTTTTTGAGGTTAATGACTAGTCTGCTCTCCTTAAACCAGTTCTCAGCATCATTGAAGGAGCGTTGGAGTGAGTCTTGGAGGGAGGTGGGATTTCTGTGTGCTGCATAAATAACAGCGTCGTCAGCGTACAGGAGAATATTGCCAGAACAGGCACTGCGCAGGGTGTTTAGGTAGAGGCTAAAAAGTAGTGGGCCCAGGATAGAGCCCTGGGGAATCCCTGAGCAGATGGGGCAGGTTTCTGAGAGTATCCCATTGTTTTGACACGTTGGGAGTGGGCTGATAGGTAGCTCGCACACCAGGTGAGGGAGCAAGCAGAGAAATCCGTATGGTCAAGGGCATTTAGTAGGAGGGGGTGGGAGACAGTGTCAAAGGCTTTAGAGAGGTCAATGAACACTGCCCCACCTAGGGAGCCGGAGTCCAGGGAGGAGTGCAGGAAGTTGGAGAACTCCATTAATGCTGTACCTGTACTGTGACCAGTGCGGAAGCCATGCTGTTCCAGGCGTAGAATGTTGTATTTTGCTAGATATTCAGTGAGTTGAGTGGCCACCACTTTTTCTAAGGCTTTGGAGGGGGGTGGAGAATGGAGATATGACGATAGTTGCTGGGGGTGGACCTGTCACCTCCTTTGTGAATAGGTGTGTCTATAGCCGTTTTCCATGCTGTGAGGAATTGCCCCAGACAGAGGGACCGGCTTAGTAGGTCAGTGAGTGGGATCAGGACATCATCCAGGACCAGCTGGTGTATTTTTAGATCCAGGGAGTTGCTGCTAGGACTGTTGCTGTTTAGCTCTTTAAGCAGGAGTGGCCTGGCTTCCTGAATGGATACTTTGTGTAGATAGAACTGGGGGCAGTGAGGATCTGAGGGTGGTGGGTCGTGGGTAGAGTCGAAAAAGTTACTCGGGAGGACAGGGCTAAGATCTGTAAAGGAGGAATTAAGGCAGTTGGCAATGTCAGTGGGCTCAGTAAAGGTGGTGCCATTGACCGTAAGTTGGGCTGGGGGGGAGCGTGATTTCCCATTTATTTCTTTTATATTGTCCCAGAAGGTCCGGGCACACCCCCATGAGGAGGTGAGGGTGGCCTGGTAGTGGTCTGCTTTGGCTTAGCGGATGGTCCACGTGCACCTGTTACATGCAGCGTTATATGCCTGTCTGTCAGCTGTCTGCCCAGTCTCAGTGGCTATATGCCAGAGGTTATCCCTATCCCTGAGCAGTTGGAGCAGGGCAGGGGTGACTCACGGTGCATTTTGCCTTTTAGAGCGGATCATGGTGAAGGGTGCAAAAAGATCACACGCCTTGTTAAAAGCTTGTGAGAACAGGTCGAGGGCATTGTCAATGTTGGTTGCATGGCGGATAGGAGACCAATCAATGTGAGCGAGGAACTGTTTGAGTTTTTTCAGTCCTCCTGGTTGGAGACACCTGTGGCGTGTGGCTTGGGCTACAGGTTTGGGGTGGGGGCAAACCAGAGGAATAGGACAGCAGAGTGGTCGCTTAAGGAGTCCATTGGACCTAGTTAGTGGATTGGTGGGGGCAAGGTCTGGGTTAGGGTGGATATTACCAGAGAGGAGTAATAGAATGACCAAGGTTCTAGACCTGGGGTGGCAGTTTTTTAATTTCTTGTGAGTACATTGAGAGGCAGAGCAGCCAGTAGGGGAGCAGGGGATGGGCAGGGTTTGGAGGGTCTGGAAGACACAAAGGTGGTGGAGCCAGGGGGAGCCAGGGTGGGTGGTGGGGTTGGGGGCAGCAAGGGGGTGGATGCAGGGGTCCAGGGTGCATTGACATGGTGGGGGGTGAGTGGGTTACACTGGTGAGGTATGTGGGTGGAGTCGACAAAGGGCAAGGGCTAAGGTCTGGCTGGTGGGAGGTGAGCTCCAGGATGCTTATGAAGTTGAGACACATAAGGTGGAGGTGAGCATTCATGGTGCCAGGTAGCCTTGGAGGCAAAGCAAAGTGGCTGGGGGGGGGGGCAAAGCTTTAAGAGCTTTAAGAACCAAGCCAAGATTATCTTGGCTTGTTGGCTTCATGGTAGAGTTGCTGACTTTGGTTTCAAGGGTAAAGTACAGTTCCCTCTTTAGTGTCTTTAATGTGGCACTAATCTTATCTCTGCCTCCCCCAGCGGGGTTCGTGAATGTTTCCTATCCTCCCTTCACCCACAACTGTATTAAAGTCCTGAGAATGAATACTTGCTCATTCTCCAGAGGCAACTCAAGTAAAATCTTCTGAAAGAAAGTTCTTCTATCCTTTTCTTTGTTTGGAGCATATTTGGAGACTTGCCATCCAAGTGTCCCTATATATCCTAGCAATGTAGATATAACCCCTAGGTGGTGCTATCCCAAGGGCTACTACCCCTGCCTGCTTGGCTAGTAGCAGGTTAAGGGGCCTGAGTTCTGAAATAGGTGCCTCCACCTGGAGGTCAGGGTTGGCAGTGGTCAAATGAACCTGGGCACAGCTCTCTGGGACACTGTAACCCCCCCTTTCCCCTCTAGTGGCCTGAACACTGTACAATAATCACTTTCACAATACCCCTGGTACACCACACAGAGTACCCACACTCTTTTGCACTTACCACCAGGGGCTGGGTTCCTCCCAGCTCAACCCTGGGGACCCCTAAAAAACAAAGGTTATGCACAATAGTAGCAACAAGTACAGTACTTTGAGCACAAACTGGAACCACAGTCAGATTACATGAAAAAGTTAGATCTGATTTATTTAGGGGACTTGAACAAGGAAGGGGCAAAATCAGAATAATTAGCTTAAAGGTTATATGAATCAAGCTGTTATGCATGCGCTGTGAGTCCCCCCACATAGTCACACCTCTGGGTACCCAGGTGGAGAAGAGATGGGCTAGCCAGGACTGTTGCCCAGGGTTGCAGCTGGTTGGGGCCCTGTGATGGAAAACACAACATGCACAGTGCACAATACACAATATTTGTAATCCGGAGCCAGAGGGCTGTTCATAAAGGAAACGAAACAACAAGACAATCAGATGACACACTCATTAAGCTGTTGTTGCAAGTGAGTTACCCTGGTATTTACTCATGATACCTAAGACTGGACACAGGCTGGACGAAAATCGAGACTGCAGGTGGTTGATCTGGAATGCCTGGAGAAGCAGGGCTCACACGAGCCACATAGGCATCATTCATGTTCAAGCGTGGTGCAGGGGGCTGATCCCCAGGCAGGTCTCTCGTCGGTGGCTTCTCTGTGCAGTGGGTAGTCTGGCTGGGCCAGTCTGGCAAGGCCTAGACCGCATGGAGATAAATTCAGATGCAGTCTGTTTGGGCTGGATACAGCTTCCAGCAAGCAGAATACAGTTCACCATTGGGAACTAACTCACAACCCTGCAGCTCACAGCACATTTGCATGCATGGAAATTACTGTACCAGGTAAAGCGCTCCGGTCACACATGCAAGTCTTTGCACACAGAGCTATGGGTAGCTGGAACTCCTGACAGGGCGATCGCATTCAGCAAAATCTTCGGTCTTCTTCAGGTTGAGCCTGGCCCACTTCAGTAGCTTACTTTAGTCACACAAACTTGGATTTAGTCCAAAATAATTATCTTCTCTCCCTCTCAGGAGCAGCTGGCAGACATGCAAGCCAAAAACTCAGCCCTTTCACGGTTTTCCCATGCGAATCCTCTCAGGATTGCTGCCCAAAATACACTTGAGCTCTTCTTATTTCACTTCTCAGCTCAGAACTAACTGAAAACTGCCAGCAGCCTGGGACTTCCCCAAGATCCAAAAAATTTGGTTGGCTGATTTGGCTGTCAGTCAAAGCAAGAGCTCCCCCTTCAGTTGCAAAAAAGGCACAAAAAGTTCAAAACTACAATTCCTACAGATTTTGACTTCAGAAAGTTCCTGTACTACGGCTACATTTTAGGTCCCACCAGAACTGATTGGTCCAATTTGCAGTCCAGGACCAAGACAGCGGAGACAAACAAAACAGTTCTTGCTATAAAGAAGGCAGGTTAGACAAAACTACATTATCACTCTAAATGATTTTCAGCAAATAGTTAGATCTTTTAGCAGTGCTCCCTCTCAGATTACTTAGGCTACAATCAGGCAGTTCTTAAAGATACAGTATACAGAGGCTATACAGGCTCTGGTAATCACATTTAAACTGCTAAAATGCAGGACACCAGCCTGGCAGTGAGCATTTAGGCAAGCTCAAGGAAGTCTTTTTGGGAACCCCCCATTTGTAGGGGGGTTACACCCTTCCCTGCCTGGAAACTTGGCATCTGCGTCAAGTCTGTACCATCATAACATTGAAAATGCAACATATACAAGACATTTGTATCATTAGCGTGCTATACAAGTACTATCTGATTCATCAGATGCCATAACCTGTCACTTTACTATACATTTCAATGTACTCCACTATATCATTTCCATTCTGACAATACATTATGCATATTTCACACAGGTAAATTGAACATTACTATACAGAATCATGTAATAACTTCTTGTACTCTAAACAATGCAAGAGGGGGCCCTTCCCTATCAGCTAACTTGGGGCTGGATGGAGCAGGGGCACCATGGTGAGAGGGCAAAACAAGTAACCTGGAGTGGGCCATCAAGCTCAATTTGGGCAGTGAGCTCTGAGAGACATAAACACCTTTGTGGACTACATTGAGAGGCAAATCCACTGGCCTCCTGGGGAAATCGTAACTGAAGCACACCACTAGCTTGACAGCTCGGCCAGTCTTCCTGGGGTGAACAACCATAGTCTCTGTACTTTCAGCAATGGTCTTGGAGCTTTCATCACTTGTGAGGGGTGCCTCTGCATGAAGGGGAATGTCCAAGCTGGGAGCACTGTCAGCCCCTTGCTCAGTAGTCTCTGCTTCTACAACACTTGGCTCATTTTGAAGACACTCTGGCACTGAAGGGGGGTTGTCAGCACTCTCATAGTGTTCTTCAAGTTCTGGCATGTCACCAGAAAGACTCATACCATCAGCCTCTCCTTCAGGCAAATCATACAGTTCCACGATACACAAAGACTCAGCATCCTCAGACGTGATACTTTGCACTTCACCTTCAGGGAGCACTGGCTCCAAGGATGATGCCAGGGCATTAGGCAGTCCAGAAGGCCCAGCTTCATCCCCATAATTCAACATAGGATTTCCACAAAACAACTGACTCAGTTCATATGAGGGGTAATATGCATTATCACACTCACTGTGATCCGAGTTAGACTGGCAGTCACTATCATTCCGGGCCTGCTGCAGGGGAAGTCTTAAATCGGCAGCCACGGGGGCAGGCTGACTCTGTTTCTTTCTTGTAGTAGCATGAGTCACTAGTCCAGGGGAATCAATCTTGGTGGGTTCAGCCTCAATTATAACTTGACCAATAGGTAGCAAGTGGTTACGGTGCATGGTCTTGACAGCTTTGGAGTTATTCTCTGGGCACACATTGTACACTGGCAAATCATCCAACTTTCCAACTATGACATGGGGAAGATGATGCCATCGATCAGCAATTTTGTGTTTACCATGCAATCCTAAATTTCACAACAACACACGGTCTCCATGCCTAAGCTCTTGAGCCTTTACTTTTCTATCATGTCTCTCTTTGTTGGCTAGATTTCTTTGGTGGCCATTGTCTGGGCCAGTTGATAGGCATGGTTCAATTGAGCTTTCAGTTTTGTACATATTGCAGGTAATCTTTGGCTCGGACCCCATCGGGAGAAACCCCAAAACAGACATCAACAGGCAACCGGGCCTCTCTCCCGAACATGAGGCAGTAGGGAGAGAACCCCGTAGCATCTTTCTTTGTGCAATTGTATGCGTGTACCAAGGTGCTAATCTGCTGTCTCCATTTATGCTTATCTTTTGGGTGTAGGGTGCCTAGCATGTCTAGTAGGGTGCGGTTAAAGCATTCTGGTTGAGGATCCCCCTGCAGGTGATAAGGGGTGGTTCTTGACTTTTGCACCCCCCCTAGAGAGAGCATTTCTTTGATTAGCTGACTCTCAAAGTCCCGGCCCTGATCAGAGTGAATTCGCTGGGGGGCACCATAGTCGATGAAGAAATTTTCCACTAGCACCTTGGCCACAGTAGATGCTTTTTGATCTGTGGTGGGAAAAGCTTGTGCATACCATGTGAAATGGTCCGTAACCACTAACACATTGCTAATGTTTCGCTGATCAGGCTCTAAACTCAAGACGTCTATGCAAACTAGTTCCATTGGGGTGCTGGTAGTAATGTTGACAACGGGGCAGCCCTCTGAGGCAGGGCTTTTCTCTGCAGGCAGCGACTACAAGTCCTTACATGGTGCTCAACATCAGCCCCCATCTTGAGCCAGTAGAATTGAGATCATACCAGGTCAAGGGTCCGGTCGATACCAGGGTGGCCCATATGATTGTGGAGGGACCTCAGTACCAAATCTTTGAAGGCTGTGGGCAGGACCAATTGTTGCTTGTCTATTTGGCCACCCCGATCTACAGTCTGTCTATACAACAACTGATTAAGCAGCTTCAACATGGGGCCTTCTTTAAACAATAAAGCAGTTCGCAGATCAGAGGAATGCAACTTGGACACATCTTTTCCTGCACAAAGGGCATCAAGTGCTTGCTGAATCATAGGATCTCAGGATTGAGGCCACTGAATGCTGTCATTGTCAAACTGAGGTAGTGCACTAATACCTAGAGCAGAGAAGTAGCAATACGCAGCTGGTATGCAGGTGTCAGAGGGGCCCAATCAATCTACTAAGCAGTCCACTGTGTCCGTAGACATCTGTTTATTTCTATCAAACTTTTGGCACAATGCTCGGATGTCAGGTTCAGACAGCCTGGCCCAGCTCTTGAAATGGGCCTCCGAGATAGGGCATCAGCATCAATATGATTCAGGCCTGGTCTGTATTCAACAGCATAATCATATGTTGACAGTACGAAAGCCACCAGTGCCCCATGGCATCTAACTAGCTGAAGTCTGTACATAGGTCAATGGGTTATTGTCAGTCCTCACCAATATTTTTGCCCCATAGAGGTAATCATGAAACTGGTCGACAATGGCCCATTTTAATGCAAGGAACTCCAACTTGTGCACAGGGTAGTTTCACTCTGATGGGGTCAAGCTCCTACTGGTGAATGCCACTGGTCTCAAACCATCCTCATGGTCTTGATACAGTACAGCTCCTAGACTCTGCAGACTGGCGTCAGTATGCAGCACATAGGGTTTGGTGAGATCAGCATGAGCGAGGATGGGGACGTGGGTGAGCTGGTATATGACTTTGTGGAAAACTGCTTCACAGTCCGGCATCTAATGGGACCCAAAAAGTTCACCTGAGTGGAAATATGCTTTGTCTGGTTCTTTGACGGACCCTTTTTTGTATTTACGATTGGTAGGAGGATAACCCTGGGTAAGATTCAAGAGTGGCCGAATCACTTTGGAATAGTTCTTTATGAACTGTCGATAGTAGTCACAGAATCCCAGGAAACATTGTAGTTTTTTCAAATTGTGGGGCTGGGGCCAAGTAGTCAAGGCTTCAACTTTACTAGGATCAGTCTCTATCCCTCTGTAGACACTATGTGCCCCATACTTCACAGAGGTTTGAAAAAATGGCACTTGTCGATGGACAGCTTGAGGTCAAATATTCCAGTCGGTCTGTACTTTCTAACAGTCGGCACTCATGTTCCTCTAGGAGCTCCCAACACAATGATATCGTCCAAGTACACCAGGCATTCTAGCAAATTCATGTCTCCCACTGCTCGTTCCATCAGTCGCAGGAAGGTGGCTGGGGCACCCGATATCCCCTGTGGCATTCTCAGGAATTTGTAGAACCCCAAAGGGCAGATGAAGGCTGTCTTCTCACGGTCCTTTGTAGCCATCAGAATCTGGTAATATCCACTGTGAAGATCCAACACCAAGAACCATTTGCTCCCATTCAAACAGTCCAGAGCATCTTGTATACAGGGCATGGTGTATTGATCGGGGATGGTCTGCCGATTCAGAGTTCGATAATCAACACACATTCTCACAGATCTGTTCTTCTTACGCACAACCACAATGGGAGAAGCATATGGGCCCCTGGTGACCTGTATCACACTAGCCGCTGGCATTTCCCTGTAAACTGTCTTCTCACATCATCTATGTCTGCAGTGGCTAGGCATCGGACCCTCTCAAATGGCCGCTCATCGTGCAGGCGTATGTGATGCTCCGCACCTGCGATACCCCACATCCCATTCCTTCAACAAAAACACCTTGTCTCTCTGGGCAAGTTTCTGGTTAATTCTAGTCTTCCATTCAGCTGGCAATGGGAGCCCAAAATCAAACAAGTCAGGAGTCACTCTATCTGTCTTGCCAGGGTGCTTGTTGCTGGGCAACACTGCAGTGTCTGCGCAGTGTACCATAGCTAGGGCACATCCTCTGTTCACCCGGATCTCCCGATCTGACACATTATGAATCTGGACCATCACTGCCGTGGTATAGGCATGAAAGATGAGCTGGCAAGATGTTGGGCTTAACCAGTAATCCTTCCGGCAATTTTCCAGTTGCCCAGCTGGCCCAACATCAGTATTTTGTTCTTGACATCTTTGCGGAGGCAGACCTCCCCTTGAACAGTACACTGGGTGTTAGGGGCCAGTACCATTGAATCGGGATCCTTCTTCCACACGACCCCTACCGGTTCATCCTGGTCCACTCCCTTGGGGTTCTGCTGCAGATCATAGGCCCTCTTGATCAGAGTGGGAGTTCTTAGGGCCCTTCCAGTCCATCAAACTTGTTTCTCACGACAGAGTTGTGCCAGTCTCCCAAACATATGGGTGTTGGTCCCAATTAACAAGGGAACCCCATCACACAGTCCAGTAGAGGGACAAACTAAGGCCAGTGTCTTGACTTGCTCCTCTACACCAGTTACAGTTGCAGGAAATGACAACCAGAGGTGGACATATCCTAGGTAGGGATAAAACTTGTCGCTCATCCCTCACACATGTAGGCCTTCCAGGGATTGTAAGGGCACAGTATGTAAGTGTTTGTCATACCAGTCCTTAAATACAATGGTCACTTGCGACCCACTGTCCAGCACAGCCTGAGTAGGAATACCATTCACAACCATGGTAGTCTCCATTGAAGGGCCCACTATTTTGGACCAGTCTGAGGGACAGCAGCAGGGGCCTGGACAGATGATTTAGCCACATAGGGATTTGAGTTACTACTTCTTGTACCCTCACTGTGGTCATTTTGGGCACTCCTCGACCACTGATTCATTCTCCGAAGCTCTCCTTGAAGCCTGTATATGACTTTATCTAGATCTTCTGTGGACCAGCATTCTCTCTTCATGTGCCCATCCTTCCCACAATTATGGAAAAATATGTTTTCTGGGATTTGGGGTATCACACTGGGAGCTGGGGCGGTAGTACTACCAACTGAAAACCTTGGTGCCATCTCTGTCTGCTGTGTGGTGAGCATTTGGAGACATCTCATCATTTCTCTTACTTCCGTAGTCAAGACATCGAGTTTCGAGCTGCTGTCAGCAGGAGATGCCTGGGTGGACACCCCCACCCCTATAGCAGATGCAGTTGGATAAGGGTCAGTGCCTGTACTTGCGGGAGCGTCCTTCATAAAGAGACTGTTTTTTGTTTCCCTGAACTCCCTCAGCAGTTTATCCCATGGCGGCACACCCTCATTGGTCCCCATTTCAGAAGGGCCTTCCGATGCCGTGATCACTTGGGCTGCACTCACCCTAGAATTACAATCCCCCTCTTCATCTTCAACCTCCCGGAGTACTTTTATCAAGTCACAATAGTCCAGTGGGTTACCCCTTCTGTCTGGGAACCTTAACTGAAGGAGCTGCAATTTAGAATGCTTCGCATGTTGCAGTATGTGCCCCAACCTCACATGGTTTAAGTCACTGGCGGCTACCCCACCTTTTCAGTAAGCCTTCTGCAGCGCTCTTTTCAGATGAGTAACATATGCAGACAGACTTTCCCCTGGCCATTGTTTCATACCTTGAAATTTCCACATCAAGTTCTCCCCTGACTCAATGCTTGTAAAATTGCCTTCGAGTGCAGATATGTACTTCTGGGCAGATGCATCAAGGTTTGTGGACCTCAGAAATTTAATGGCCTCTAGGGTGGAATCCCTCAAACTTTCTATGATCCTTTTCCATTTCTCAGCCTCCGCACACTGCCATTCAGGTACCAAAGGGGCAACACAATCTATCCGGGTCTCCCAATCATCCTCCCCTTGGGGGGTGGGGAGGGTGCCAGAGAAGATTCTCAACCAAGGGCTACTACCCCTGCCTGCTTGGCTAGTAGCAGGTTAAGGGGCCTGAGTTCTAAAACGGGTGCCTCCACCTGGAGGTCAGGGTTGGTAGTGGTCAAGTTAACCTGGGCACAGCCCTCTGGGACACTGTACCCCCTCTTTCCCTCTAGTGGCCTGAACACTGTACAATAATCACTTTCAATACCCCTGGTGCACCACACAAGTACCCACACTGTTTGACTTTCACCACGGGCTGGTTCCTCTGGCTCGACCCTAGGGACCCCTGTAAAACAAGGTTATGCACAGCAAATAGCAAAGAGTATAGTACTTTGAGCACAAACTGGAACCACAGTCAGATTACATGCAGAAAAAGTTAGATCTGATTTATTCAGGGGAATTGAACAAGGAAGGGGCAAAATCAGGTTAATTAGCTTAAAGGTTATATCAATCAAGCAGTTATGCATGCGCTTTGAGTCCCACCACACAGTCACACCTCTGGGTACCCAGGTGGAGAAGAGATGGGCTAGCCAGGACTGTTGCCTGGGGTTGCAGCTGGTTGGGACCCTGTGATGGAAAACACAACCTGCACAATACACAATATTTGTAATCCGGAGCCAGAGGGCTCAGTTCATAAAGGAAACGAAAAAACAAGACAATCAGATGACACACTCAGATTAAGCTATTGTTGCAGGGAGCTACCCTGGTATTTATTCATGATACCCAAGACTGGACACAGGCTGGATGAAAATCGAGACTGCAGGTGGTTGATCTGGAATGCCAGGGGAAGCAGGGCCCACGAGAGTCGCAGAGGCGTTGTTCCTGTTCAAGCGTGGAGCAGGGGGCTGATCCCCAGGCAGGTCTCTCATTGATGGCTTCTCTGTGCAGTGGGTAGTCTGGCTGGGCCAGTTTGGAAAGGCCCAGACCGCATGGAGACAAATTCGGATGCAGTCTGTTTTGGGCTGGATACAGCTTCCAGCAAGCAGAACACAGTTCACACAGTGGGGAACTATCTCACAACCCACTAGCAGCTCTTAGCACATTTACATGTATGGGAATTCTACTGTACCAGGCAAAGTGCTCCCCGGTCACACTCGCAAAGTCTCTGCACTCACCGGGAGCTTAGAGGTAGCTGGAACTCCTGACAGGCTAATCGCATTCAGCAAAATCTTCAGTCTTCTTCAAGTTGAGCCTGGCCCACTTCAGTAGCTTACTTTAGTCACATAAACTTGGATTTCGTCCAAAATAATTATCTTATCTCCCTCTCAGGAGCAGCTGGCAGACATGCAAGCCAAAAACTCAGCCCTTTCACAGTTTTCCCATGTGAATCCACTCAGGATTGCTTCCCAAAATACACTTGAGCTCTTCTCATTTCACTTCTCAACTCAGAACTAAAAACTGCCAGCAGCCCGGGACTTCCCCAAGATCCAAAAGATTCGGTTGGCTGATTTGGCTGTCAGTCAAAGCAAGAGCTTCCCCTTCAGTTGCAAAAAAAGTGCAAAAAGTTCAAAACTACAGTTCCTACAGATTTTGACTTCAGACAGCTCCTGTAGTCCAGCTACATTTTAGGGCCCACCAGAACTGATTGGTCCAATTTGCAGTTCAGGACCAAGATAGTGGAGACAAACAAAACAGTCCTTGCTATAAAGGAGTAAGGTTAGACAAACTACATTATCATTATCACTCTAAATGATTTTCAGCAAATAGTTACATCTTTCAACAGAGCTCCCCCTCAGATTAGTTAGGCTGCAATCAGGCAGCTTTTAAAGAGACAGTATACTGAGGCTATGCAGGCTCTGGTAATCACATTTAAACTGCTAAAATTCAGGACACCAGCCTGGCAGTGAGCATTTAGGCAAGCTCAAGGAAGACTTTTTGGGAACCCCCATTTGTAGGGGGGGTTACATAAACATACCTGCCCTGTTCAAGTCTGTCTTTCTTGAGAGGGATGCCTCTCTTTATCAGCACCGTTACCCCCCACCCCCCACCCCAGGCACTAAGGGTGGTGCACAAAAGATGAGGCATATCATTCTCCCACCCAGGCCCCAACTAATTTCATACATTCACTCTGTGTGAGATGTGTCACCAATAGTTTATTTTACACATGTGAAAATAAGATCCATCACTCACAAGTGGTGAAGCCACAAGTTGTTTTTTTATGAAAATCTTATTTCCAGTGGTCATTAGTAGTACAGTCCATTATATTTGCCATTTCTGTTGTGTCTGATGCAGTCTGGACTGTGCCATTCGCATCTCTCCTTAGTAGGTAGAGACATGAGATGATGTCCTTTCCCAGCATGCTCTGTCTTTTTAGTGTCTTTGAGTAGGAGAGTAGCTAATTCAGCAGCTCTAGATGTCCACTTTCATCTGACTCAAGCACTATCCAAAGGTGTGCGTGTTGGGGGGAAGGGGGGGCTAGTCTCTTACAGCCTTTTTGGGCTGATCCTTTGTTGCATGCTGCCCACCACTCCGTGATGAATCTCCATCCAGTTTTGGTCCCTCAATCAGTGCTCAGCTACAGATTCAAAGAGCATTGCGGTATTAAACTAATTTGCTTTACAAGGACAGAGGGTGCTCTTTCTTACCCTAGCCACAGGATAAAGGGTAGTTTCGATACTGGAGCAGGTAGCTATCAATGCACTTAAGAATGCCTTTGGCTTTTTGACTTTCACATTCCTGCTACCGCTGTCACTGCTGGCATGCTGTAAGAGGCAGGAACAACTAAATAAAGTATATTTTTTTACTCTGGACACTTTTTTTGAAATAAAAAAAAATCTGTTTCTTGGGATCCAGTGTTTTAATAAAACACATTGTTTACTTCCCCTTTAAAAATAAAGGGACTATTTTCCTTGCACAATAGCACTGTATAATAAATGCTATCTGTTTAAAAGGAAAAAAAGTCTCTCTTTCCTTGTTACATTCCTGAAGCCTGTTTTTAAGAGCAGTTACACAGTTCAGGATGAAATCTAGATTTAGTAGTTGCCGTATTGGTCCTTGCAAGAATAGATCCAGAAGCAAATGATTTGATACCTTTTAATGGACCAACATAGATGTAACAAAAAGAACAAAGTGCTCTAGCTTTCGGACCAAACAGTCCTTCTTCAGAAGCTCATGGCAGTTGTTTAGAAAATACAATACTTATGACAGCTAGATAATGCAGAGAAAAACAGAAAATAATCCCCATTGTATAACTTAGTTTGTCTTTAAGCTGAGTGGGGGTTGCCTTTCAGTAATCACATCCTTATACTAAATGTGACACTCATAGCTTGATTTAGGAGTTATCTGCTTCAGCAGTGTTATCTTATGTCAATTAAATTTATATGCAGTAGGATTCTTTGTATGTGTTGCACCAAGCACATCTGAACCCAAGGTTCTTTCAGACTGAAAGCAGTATTGTACTGTTAAACTTCTCTGACATCATCTTCTGTTTTTTTGGGGTTTTTTTTAAATGAGTATTTTAAACCAATGTGGATTTTTTTCTGTTTTTCTCTGCATTATTTAGCTGTTATAAGTATTGTATTTTCTAAACAACTGCCATGAGCTTCTGAAGAAGGACTGGTTGGTCCGAAAGCTAGAGCACTTTGTTCTTTTTGTTACCTTTTGATGGACCAACATAGATGTATCAAATCATTTGCTTCTGGAACAGTTCAGGATGTACATTTTATGATCCCATTAGCTGCTGCACCTTGGGCCTAACAGTGCCTGAGGTGTGTGACTATGCTATTCTAAATACACACCCTGTTGTGTCTTAGTGTTTACTTCATTTATAAACTCTGGCGTGTGTTATGGCTTTTGCACAATGGTTATAGTGTTGCTGAAAAGGTTAGACCTTAAGAGTTTTGTTTTACAAGACAAAATGTTGCCAAATGTTATAGCTGGTCTGAAGGACAAATCTTGACTTGATTTTTTCCCATTTTACTTGCTGCTGTACTTATTTCTCCTACTGTTCCCTTGTCCCTAGGTCATACCTGGAAACGAGCCTTGGCTCCTGGTGCTTTTCCTGGTTATCAACTTCTAAATAAATAAAATCACACTGTCTACTGTAAGCTCCATATCCATTTATTTACAGTATAGGGGCATGCGACACCAGCTGTGCAAAATGGGGAAAATACTGGTGTGCACCCAGAGATAAGCAGGCCAGCCACAGCCAGCCGTTCCCAATCTGGATGAATCACTTTCCTGATTCGTGTCCTGCTGTAACATGCATGTGCATGCTGTATAGGACAGGAAATGACGTGGGGGCAATAAAGAATCCCTGAGGACCCCTGGCAGGGCTGATGAGCACAAATACCAGTTTACAGCACTTTTGCTCTCCCTACCCCCAGCTTCCACATTACCGTCTGAATCAGGTTCCACAATTGCTGGTCAGAGGCACTTTCACATCCCACTGCCACTTCCACAGTACCAGCAGCACTTGTTTCATCAATTGTTGCTCTGTGGCACTTTCACTTCCCTCCCTGTTTCCACAATACAGTCTGCACTGATTTCCACAAGCACTGCTCAATGGCACTTTCATTCTTCCTGCAATTTCCAGTGTGGGCTGCACTGGTTTCTACAGTTGTTGTTCCACGACACTTTCACTCCTCCCTTGATTCCACAATACCAGCAGTGCCAGTTTCCACAAATACAAGTTAGCACACTCTTCTTCCGTACCCTGACCCAGTAAACATGTCCCCCATCACTCTCTAGCAAGCCCCCCCCCAAAAGATACTGTGTGGTAGAAAAGAAAATTAAAGAATGAATCTTTTTATTTATTTCAGTTTATGATTAATACCTTTGAACCACAGGCTTGTTTACAAAGGTTCCATGTCAGACAGATACAGTACAAGATGGTACATAACATAACAAAAGCCATTGGAAACACAGCAAACTAGGCAGGCATAGCGAACAGAGTATGAAGTATCTTATTTACAATCTTATTTACAAATTCGGAGGTATCATTTATAGCAACACTGTAAGAGAGTGGAGAGGCACTTCTATAAGTGCAGGGTACAGGAAAGAGAGAGGGTGAGTGGTTGAGACCTCAGGGCGCACTGGAGAAGGGGGTAATAGCAGCTTGAGTTGGCATTGTCAGGGGAGAGGCCGAGGACTGAGGACAAGGCAAGAAGTGAGGTTATGAAATGGGAGTGGGGGGGAATAGGTGAACAAGTAGGGGTGTCATAGGGGCTTCTATGAGTGCAGAGTACAGGAAAGCGAGAGGGAGAGTGGTCAAGGCCTCAGAGTGCAGTGGAGAAGGGGGGGCAAATAGGAGCCTGAGTTGGCATTGTTGGGGTGTAGGCCAAAGGACTTGGGACAAGGCATGAAGGGAGGTAATGAAAAGGAGTAAGGAGGGGGTAGGGGGGAAGATAGGTGGACAAGTAGGGGTGTCAAAGGGGTGGGGAGGTGAGGGGTGAGGAGGAGTTGGTAGTAGAGGATGCAGAGACATGAGCTGATAAGCATGGGGTGATAAGCTATTCAGCATTCAGTATGGCAGGAGCAGACATTTACACTAGCCAGGTGCAACTGTAGTCCAGATTTGAATTCCCTGATCTTACTGCAGTCTATTAGGGTGGAAGGCAGGTTATTGAACCATTTGGGGCCACGGAAGGAAATGGGTCTCTGTGCTAGGGCACTGCACTTGAAAGGCACACGGATCTGATGGCAGGCAGCTTGATAGCCCTCCCTCCTCCTTGACTGTCAGATGTCTGCTGAATGAAACTGGGTGCAGGCTCCTAAACTAATCATCTGATCGGCCAGCTAAGGAATAAGTTAGGTGATTACTATAGGATTACGTGCCTGGTTTCATTCAGTAGACAGTGGCTGACTCAGATAAAGGGAAGGCTGTGCCAGTCACCTGTCATGGGATTCATTCTTCAGTTTCCTTTTCTACCACATATTATCCTTTGGGGGAGAGTGGGAGGGAAGGTGGTTGGGTGCTGGACAGTGGTGTGGTGCGGGCATCATGTTTGCTTGGTTTGAGTGTGGGGCAAGTGTGTGTTAACTTTTTTTTATATAGTATGGGCACTGAGTGAGAAAGTCAAACTCTCTACTACTACTGATACTTTAACTGGAACTTCTCTAGGGCAGTGGAGGGGGGGAGGTATGGGTAGTAGAGGGTGGGATGACTCAGGGATTACATTTTAATGGCCAGAAGTGGGGAAAGGAAGAAGGGAAATTAGACTTTGTTGGGGTTGGTGTTCTTTCTAAAACTATTTGAAAAAAAAAAAAATACACATAGTGCAATTTTGCCAGGTGAAGATCTTGCTTACAGTATATTCCTGCTAGTGGACCTTACTCTGGTAATTGACCAAGGAGACAGAAGTACCTCTGTTACATCAGGGAGGACTGTGATGGTCTGGATTCGGGGCCATCATCCAGTATACCAGGTGGCCAATTTTCTCACATTTATTGCCCTTCCCCTCTCTCCACCCTCTTCCAGAAGTGCACTCCTAGTGAGACGCCCTGGTGTGGAGGTGCGCATGTCACATGCTCATTCATATCTAGTGCACCACCAGTCTGACACCAGGAGCCAGTTTCGGAGTGGCTCAGTGCCAAATGCACCCCGGGAGAAGACTGTCTAGCCAGATATAAAAAACACTGGAGAAAATGTACTGGCAGATCTACAGTATCAAACATTGTGAAATCTGATTGGACGAAAGCCATCTTTACCAATGCTATTATCTCAGCACAACAGCCATGGATAAAGTTCCAGCAGCCACTTAAACAATAAAATCAATACTAGCCATACATCCCTGATTGTCACCACAAACATGGCCACCACCTTTACTCACTAAAAACCTTCAGCTAGAACCCTAAAAATTAAACTGTCTTTAAAAATCATGCTGTTTGCCTTCATAAGCCTTTTCACACACACACACACACACACACACACACACACACACACACCCACACACACACATATTAAAAACTGAAGTACTACAGAACTTGAGCTTTAATTTCTGATGTTTCTTTGCTCACCATGAAAAACCCCCTCCTATCTTCACCTGCTTGCCAGGGAAATGTCTGCTGTTTAACTTGCTACAGATAAAAGAGAAGTCCTGGCTGCATCTGAGGCCTTCTATTTTGTGAGTGTGGGGTGAACATTCTGTCAGTAGAACTGAGCAGAAATTTGAATTTTTGTATTGCATCCATGGTAAACATCCCATATATTAACTTTAGGAAAACAAGAAAAGAAACAGTGTGGGTGAAGGGAGGAAATGATATAAAAAAAGAAAGGAAAGTTGGGGAAATGGGTAAATAGGGGCAGCTGGGGAAAACAGGGGGCTAATTAAAACAATATGTATTTTGTTCTTCATAATATTTGAAATTGAAGTGGCATTCCAGTGCTGTATATGCTAGGACTGTTTTGTTGGAGTAGATGAACTTTTTAAAAAATCATTGAAAAATGTTTTAAATTATTATATTTTTGTGTACCCCCCCAAAATACAAATCTTTGACCCAGTTTACAATCGCAGTTTAATTAATAGCCAGCATTTTTTATATATAGATAACAATAGTTCTTTCTCCTGAGGTGGTCTCCAGGCTTCCAGACAAATGGTCTGTACCTCCTGATGACACATGCAGGCAGGAATCAGAGCTCTGCAGCCTGGATATCCACCCCTCCACTTCATGTTTCCACCAGTTTAATTCCTGTCTCCCTAGTGACAGGTACCCTGCAGCTAAGCTCTGTCACTGCTGTGGCAGGGCAGAAGACACCAAACTGTAAGTGAGAGTTAAATAGGTTGTTCTGGGATATCCTCAAGAGAGCAGATACAGGACAGTCCAAGGTAGCTCTCTTTTTTGGCTCGGACCCAGTCTCAGCCTTGCAAGCTGGACAGACTGGCTCCATGGCTCGGCTCTTTCCCGTGCTTTTGGGGCTAAAGCTTAGTCAGTCATATACAGGGCGCTCTGAAGGAGTAACTCGGACCGTCAACGAGCACTTTTAACATCAGCTCATTGATGGAGGATACTTAGAGGGCACTCTGAGGAACAGACTGTTGATGAGCACCTTAAGCATCAGCTCGTTGATGGGGAGAAGTCATCAGATGCCCTGACAGACTGTTGACGAGCACTTCAAGCCTCAGCTCATCGAAGGAGGATTCAAGGAAGGCCCGGTTTGTCAATGAGTGCTCAGAGCATTTCAGCTCGTCGACAGAGATCCCTCCCACACCACAGAGCATACCTCGGAGGCCTGGACCGTTGACGAGCATTTAGAACATCACTGCTCATCGCCGGAGAAAACTCACAGCAATACAGCATTGTCGTCACTCCAGAGCCGTCGACGAGCACTCAAAGCATAGCAGTTCATCAACAGAGAACTTCAGGGTGCTGAGAGCCATCGTTAAGCAATCAGACCACATTGTAACAGCATTTAAGGGGGATAAAAGCAAGTAGATCAGCATTTTAAAGGGACAGTAGCAGCGTTTTGTCCACACTTCAGTACTAGAACCATTTTTTCATTGTGGCCTCAGACAAGCCTTCCAGGGGCAGAAAATGTCAGCGATGCAAATCCCCCATGCTGGTTACTTTCAGTGGCTCGCTTTGCTTGAAATGTGAGAAAGCAATGACTGCAAATGCAGAGGACCTGATGGAGGCCTCAAACGCATCGGCTCAGACAGATAGCCAACAGACAGTTCTGAGAGGGGTGCAGCCACCAGGGAGACCCAGCAGTCCTCAACCCCTTTGCTGGCTCCTGACCATACTGATCAACTAAACACAGCATTTGCCCTGGACCCCTCATGCTTTTACTGGCAGCCTCCAGAGTCCCCAGACATGAGGCCACACAAGAAAGCAAAGCAAAGAGAACTCCATCCTCATCTTCATCCAAAGAGGGGCAGTTATCCTCACATCACTGCAACAAAATAAATCCAGGTACAGGAACAGTTCCTTGGGTGAGGAGGATCAGCATTCCTTGTGTCACAACAGCAAGAAAATATCTTATTCTCGGAGCAGGTACCAGGGCACCCATAAGGGGAAACGTTGCAGGGAGCACTCCCTGGCCTCATCAGACTCCATTTCTTCTTTGCCAGAAGAATGGGAGCTAGTGGACTCATCCTCAGACTCGGACAACTCTCCTTCTAGAAACGTTGATCTGGACAACCTAGATTTTTTCATAAAATAGGTTATTGCTGAGATCCACCTCAGCTCTTCCCCAGTGCTCCAACACAGCCGAAACAGGCCTTCTTCCTGGCATCATCCACCAAACCAGCCACAGCATTTCTTATTCCTCTAGCCATTGAAGATTTGCTAAAAGAGGAATGGCAAGGTCCAGAGTGCGCGTATCCAGTCCCTCAGTGGCTAACTACGTTTCTAAAATTCGACAAAAAAACAATCAGAAAAGTGGCTTGACTGCCCCAGAATTGACCCCTTGATTTTGAATCTCACCAAAAAGACAGTCATTCCAGCATGAGGAGGGGCATCTCTTAGGTACCCAGTGGACAGGAAAGTGGATACCTCACTGAAGAAGGCTTTCCAGGCATCAGCAACTTCTCTCAAGGCAGCAGCTGCCAATCTTTTCTCCACCAGGGCTGCTCTGTCCTGGGCCTCATATTTAGCCTTCTAATTAGCTGAGCATCCAGAGAAGAACAGGTCTACAATTCAACAGCTGCAACTAATGGGTTTGGCATCAGCTCATGCAGCAGACATGTCAGAGGAGGTGGTCAGGTGCACCGCTAAAACTATGTTCTGTCAAACCTTGGCTCACTGCAACCTCTGGCTTCAGGCCTGGCAAGCAGATGCCTCCTCGAAAAGCCATTTAGTAAATGTTCCTTATGAAGGTAATCTCCTGTTTGGCTCCGCACTTAAGGAGGCGGTGAAGGAACCTGGGGAGATGGCTAAAGTGCACATGCCTCAAAGAAATGGGGGCAAATCATGGTCTTCGGGCCCAAGATGCAATTTTCATAACCGAGGTTACAACAAAGATCAAAACAATAATTTCTCAGGCAAGAGAACATGCTTCTCCTCCCGTAACCAGCGCAACTTCAGGGGAGGAGGCTCCGGTGGAGGAGGTGGCTCCAAAGACACCAGGAGAAACAAAAAAAAGTCACAATGAAGCTGTCTGGGTCCATCCTCAAGTAGGGGGAAGACTTTCAATCTTTCTTGAGGACTGGGTTCAAACCACGTCAAATAGATGGGTCCTAGACATCATCAACAAAGGTTACCTAATAGAATTCGAGTCCATGTCCCCACTACCTCATGTGGTGCCCTCTCCTGTATCAGGAAACCTGACCAAAAGGCAAGCGATGTTTCAAGCCATCATAGACCTTATTCAGGCAGGGGCCTTCGAACGAGTTCCCCCCACAGAGTTCAAATGGGCAGGGGGGTATACCACCTATTCTTCATTGTTCCCAAGCACACAGGGGAATTCAGGCCAGTCCTAGACCTCAAATTCCTGAATCGCTTCATCCGCAACAGATCCTTCAAGATGGAAACGTTGTCATTAATCATCAGGGTATTAAAAGAGGGGATTTTGTAGCCTCAGTCAATTTGCAAGATGCCTATTTGCTTATTCCAATTCAAGAGCTGCAAAGGCAATATCTCAGGTTCAAGGTGGGGAAGCATCATTTCCAATTCAAAACCCTTCCTTTCTGGCTTTCTTCCACCTCAAAGACATTCTCCAAAGTACTAGTAATGGTAGTCGCTCACCTCCAGAACCAAGGAATACAACTTTTCTCTTACCTGGGTGATAGTCTAATCAAAGCCCCTCAGCTCGTCTAAGCAGTACACGCCATGAAGGAGGTAGTCCGGTGTCTCTCGGCACATGGATTTATCATCAACTGAAAGAAGAGTTCCTTTGCTCCAACACAGACCTTGAATCATCTGGGGGTGGACTTCAAGACACAGGTGAACAGGGTGTTTCCCATGGAAATGAAGTTCAGGGACCTACAGGAGCTCATGAGGAGGTTTCACTCTGCCCACCAGCTGCCAGCTCACAACTTCATGCAGCTCATTGGGACTATGGTATCTCTGGCAGATTCAGTCCCCTGGGCACTGATTCACATGCGACCCATTCAAGCACACCTCCTCAGACTGTGGTCCTAGTCCAGACACAGCCAGAACCAATGGATCCCAATTTCTCACCAGATAAGGATTTTCCTTCAGTGGTGGACTCGGAGAACCAATATTATGAGGTGTCACAAGTTTGGCCACTCACACCAAATACAAATCATGACTGATGCCAGCCTCAGGAGCTGGGAAGCATACCTGGACCAGAGGTCAGCTCAAGGCAAGTGGTCTCTGTTGAAAACAAGGTGCAACATCAATGTCCTTGAAATAAAAGCATTGTGCCTAGCCCTACTGCATTTCAAACAACAAATGGTCAACCAGGATGTGCTGATTCTGACAGACAATCAAACGGTGATGGCATACATCAATCATCAGGGAGGCACAAGAAGCTCACGGGTGCTCAGGGAGTCTCTTCTTCTATTTCAATGGGCTGAGCACCACCTGGCAAGCATAAGGGCGGGCGGTGTACATACCAGGTCAGGAAAATATCATGGCAGACTGGTTCAGTCACAAGGATGTCCTGCCAGGGGAATGGGAGCTAAAAGACAGTGCCTTCCAAATCCTAAGCAAACATTGAGGCAATCCTCAGGTAGATCTTTTTGCTTGCCGGCGAAATTCCAAGGTCAAGCAATTCTGCTCCCTTGCCAAGAATGAACTAGCAGTGGCTCAGGACACCTTTTCCCTAAACTGGGGTCAGTTTGGTCTCTTGTATGCTTTCCTCCTTACATTGCTTCTATCCAGAGTCCTTCACAAAGTAGCGATGGATCGAGCAGAGCTGGTCCCAGTCTGCCCACGTTGGCCTCGACACCCGCGGTTCCCTCTTCTAATTCGTCTGTCAAGGCAACCACCTCTAACCTTTCAGATCAGCCTGGACTTTCTTTATCAGGGTGCTGTGCTACATCCCAGTCTGCACAACTTGTCCCTCTTGTACTGGAGATTGAGTAGGAAACTCTCAAATAACTCAGATACACAGCTCCTGTGATTGAAATGATGATTCAGTCTCGTCGCCCATCTTCCTCTAAAATTCCTCGCAATTCAAAAATAGATTACGGCAACACTTTCTTACTAGGACAGTTTATGACTGCCACTAGGACTCTAACACCCATAATGCCTACTCACCCACACTCTCATTCCCCTTCCTTTTACTCCCAGTCTTCCCCGTTGCCCTATCCCTCTGTCTTCCTCTCCCCCTGTGCCTTTTCCCCCACTGGATCAACCTTATAACCAAACTACTATCACTACCTCCCAACCTCCTAGACAAAGCCACTTCTTTTGGCCGCCCACTATCCCCCCAATCTCCCTTCCCCCTCACCTTGACTCCTCCTTGGACTCTCACACTAGGTGTCACACCTCTTTATTTCCTTCGCTACATGCAAACACTGTCCTTTACTCAAGTTGAATGCTCTTGACGCTGTACTATCACCATTGGTACTATGAATGACATTGTAACCTTATTGTATACTAGCTCCCCACTATTCAAGTATTGTATATAAACTGTTTGTTATTGTTGTCATTGTCACTGTTTGACGTGGGACCTTTGTAAAAGAGCTCTGAGCTCAAAGGTATGATCTGAATCCCTAAATAAATAAAAATAAATAAAAATGTATTACAGGATTTGGAAAAAAATCTTGTTCTGGCTTCAGTCCAAGCAAATACATAAACGAGCAGTGTCTGCCTATTTTCCTCCAATTTCTCCAAGACGGGTTTGACAAAGGACTGCAACCAGCCACCTTAAGAGTGCAGGTTTCCGCCTGGGGGCACTCTTGTTGGTGGATTCAGAGGAATCTCTGGATTCCCATCCCCATGTTAGAAGGTTCCTGTGGGTGGCAACGTTAAAACACCCACCAGTCAAACCAAGGGTTCCCCCGTGGAGTCTTACTTTGGTCCTCAAAGCTTTGTCCAAGACTCCCTTTGAACCTGTTAAGGAGGCATCCCTTATGCATCTCACAATGAAAGTCACTTTTCTCATAGCTATTACATCAGTCAGAAGAATCAGCAAGCTGGGAGCCTTGTTCACTAAGGAGCCTTATACTGTTTTTCATCAGTACTCTGTAGTCCTTCGAACAGATCCAGGCTTTCTGCCAAAAGTAATGTCCCCTTTCCATTGCAACCAGGAGTTGATTCTGACTTCTTTCTTTCCACACCCGAAAAATGACAAGGAGAAGGAATTTCACACACTGGATCCCAGAAGGGCAGTGAAAATCTACATTAAAAGAATGGAATCAATGCAAAAAAACTTCTAGCTTGTTCATTCTAACTGCGGGTCAAAATATGGGTAAAAAAGTTTTCAAAGGCTCTATAGCCAGATGGATCCGTTCCGTCATCTCCACTGCCTACAATCAGGCTGGAGTACCTTTGCCTGGCCCAGTGAAGCACATTCAACCAGAGCTATGGCCACATCATGGGAGGCCTCTCCAGCAGACCTATGCAGGGCATAGGTCGTCTATTCACACATTCACAAAATTCTGCAAGCTGGATGTGACGGCTTCGGCAGAGGAGTCTTTTGGATGCAGAGTTCTTCAGGCAGTGGTGAACCCTTAAGGGCATTTACATTCTTTCCACTTGGTATATTTGGTGATGTACTGCTTTTGTATATCCCATCTGTCTGGAAGCCCAGAGACTAGCTTAGGAGAGAGAAATTGAAATTTAAATACCTGTACATTTTCTTTCTCCGATTGCTGGTCTCCAGGCTTCTTCCCTCCCAGAATGTACAAAGTTGGCCAGTCGGCCAAATGTTTGCATAATATTTCTCTTTTTGTTTCCAAGTTCATGTAGTGTTACCACACTTGGACTGCTTTAGGGAGAACTGGTGGAAACAGGAAGTGGAGGGGTGGATATCCAGGCTGCAGAGCTCTGATTCCTGCCTACATGTGTCATCAGGAGGTACAGCCCATTTGTTTGGAAGCCCGGAGACCAGTCATTGGAGAAAGAAAATTTACAGGTATTTAAATTTAGTTTTTTATTGCTGGTTACAACCTGGTTGATATTTTCAATTATAACCGGGAGGTTGTAATCGGCACCTGTCAATCTCGCTCATGCTCACCTTAGTACGAACTAAGCAGCCCACTGTGAACTGCTTCAACGGACTTCCTCACAGACAAAATGTCAAGCTAGAAAATGGAACAAAGTGTCAGAAAACATGAAATTTGTGCATAAAAAATGCTGGCCATTAATTAAATAAAATAATATATGGGCATGTGTGTGTGAACCAGAATTGTACACACACCCTCGATGTGGAATGCTTGTATAAACCCCTCGGGCTTCACCCTTAGGGTTTATGTAACATCACACACCTCAGACATGTGTAAAATTCTGGTTAAACACACCCACCCACACATTATTCCATATAAGACACACCATGGAATCAGTTGTGATGGGATGATGGCACTTTGGTGGTAGAAGGCACTCAATAATGCCTCGTGCTTCACAACACATCCGAGGTGTAATGTTATCCTACCACAGCGCACAACCTAGCATATCTCATTGTTTACTATAGTTGGGGGATGCATACATAAATCCCAAAAGCCTTAGTCCCCTCCCCCCCGAGAAAGAACAAAAATGATTCAAAGTGCTGGTGTGTTTTGTTCAGTCTGATGCTATTTCTATGAATGTTGGCATAACCATATTGTAAAATACAATAAAAATAGTTTTCCTTTTGTGTAACCATAAATACGCTGCTTATAATATTTTTTTCTTCATCAGCTGCCTCAAAATAAAACTTATTACTCACTGCAACCACAAGAATTTGTACAAAAAAAAAACATTGATTTTACCACCAAATAAGTAAAATGATTCAAACATACAAAAGAGGACTATGCAATGCTTTTCAGGAACAGTTTCCACTTCTTCAGTGATGCCTGAGGTGTAGCTGCATATATCATATGCTTACCTAATTCCATTGTACCACCACTGGTCTGATACCAGTAGCCATCTTTGGAGTGGATCAGTGCCAAAAGAGCATCTAGATGGATGTGCATCTGCCTTCTATGCTGGCTGACCGGCCTCCTCTCCTGTTGTCTTGGGCTCAGGTCTTGAACCCAGTGTGTTAAGTGGGTGCACACCACTTGGCACCCCATGTTGGCTCCTTTCCAAGCCTCTCTCAGACCCCACTCACCCAACCCTCCCTGCTGGCACTGGCAGAACTAGACTCTTTGGAGGGCACCACAGGCTTCTCCAATGTTCTTTTGGGCCCCAGTTATACTACTGCCTATGTCATGGCTGCAGGTTACCTCACACTATTGTAATTAACACTGCTGGACTAATTTTTGCTAGCCCCAGCCAGCTGTAGTTTCCTATTGATCTTAATGTTTGTTTTACAGGTTAGCCAAAAGACACCTTTGTGATCAGCTTTGATGTTTGCAGCTGCTGTTGAATAAGTGCTTTGACTTATTGTCTCAGGTGCAGTACGTTAGCTGAGTGAACTTGATTCTTTTTCTATTGATTGATTGCAGCACTTCAAACCAGAGTGCCCCACTCCCCTGCATGATACACTCTTACTCTGAAAAGGAGTGTCTCATGCATTTGCCCTGTAAATGGACTCATTACATAGATCTCTTACATTTTTTTATTTTAAAATTGCTGATCCTTCTGACCTACCATAATATTATAGATCCCTTTATTTGAGACATCAAGAGAATTTCGGGAAGTATTACTAATGAAAAACTGATCTATTGAGAACCCAAAATTACACTTCACAGTCTTCCTCAGTCGAAACATATTGAGTACACCATAGAGTTATTTTATTCTCTTTGTACATTTTTAGTTTTCTAATGCTTTGTAAATCTCCTCTGCCTAATGTTGTATATTATTTCATTATTGTATCACCATGTACACAAGTGTCTTTTGTCCTATTTTGTATCCTGTTGCATATCATTGCATTTGTTTTGACTTTGTGTGCTGTCATATCGAGGACCTCCTTGTAAATGAGCTCATTCAGTGGAACCTTTTACTGGTGAAATCAATAACTACAAAACCCACTACTTGGATGATAATTTGGATGAGCACATGCCCCCCCTCCCCACCACGGCTTAGGGCATTACAGCGGTGCCTTTGGTTCACAGTACTCACACCCTTAGAATGCATGTGGGAATATTCTTACAGTTGTAAAACACTACTATTGGGGATCTATAAATATATAGAAAAATATTCTGTGGCCTGGTAGAGTAAGTTAAGGTCTTCTATGTTTCACTTTAACAGTGATGTGTTTCATCTACATAGCATGAGTATCTTTTAGTCTTGCTTTCTACAGTAGGTACGAGGGAAGCCAATCACAGTATAGGGGGTTGTGCATAGTGTGTTATAGCTACCATAGTGGAAGCCCACCCCTCTCCCTCATATGGAAATAGCGACTATCACTGCACCCCTTCTACATAGCATTGCACCCCATCTGTAGAGCTTACCCAGGAAATGTTAACTGCTAAAAAGCTACTTTGTCTTACCTCTTAAATGTAACTGCTGAAAAACTACTATGTATTATGTTCCTCGCTGTCTAGTGTAATGTACCTGTGCTGTATGCTACCCCATGTATTATTCCATGTAATTCCCTGGGTCGCCCCTGAAAAAGGGACCTTCGGGGCCCAGCGGGCTTACCCGGTTATCAAAATTTAATAAATAAATAAATGGGATAATTTATACAACAGGTGTGGAGAGAAATGCTACAGAATAAAACTGATATATTTTTGGACCCACTTTGCAAGATATCATGATAGTTTGCATTTTGGGGAATTTCACAAATGATATCCATCAAAGTTGATTGACCATAGTGGAATACTAAGCCATTCAGAGAGCAGCTTTCACGATGCTTATGACATCACTAGTCATGTGGAGCACTGAACCTTAAATCCTCAGACAAACAAGATTTAAGAGTTAAAACTATTAAACCAGTGCTATATACATTGAATATGCACTGGTCTAACTTAAAATGTGCAGTTTATCGTCACTTGTGAGGGGGGTGGGACTTCCATAATTGACTCCTGGCTCTGCCACTCATTATTTACGGTCCAGCCCCTTCACAAGTAAGATAACTTGCATATTGTGAGTCAGGCCTTTGCATATCCCCTATATGTTCAATTTATATTTAGTATAGTATATGTAGGGCTTTGTGCTATGTGTGTTTTAGCTAAGAGAAGTGAATATTTCTTAGTCATTCTTTGACTATCTACTGTAGTATGTGGAAAATGTTAGCGTAATGAGAATATGCCCACAACTGCAATTTAGGGGACTGAAATATTTTAACCATTGTTGGCCTACTTGAGGATAGTTATGCTAGATATTAGCATCTGCTTTTGTTGTGAGGTTGGTACCAAGTGGGGTGTGAGATCAGTTGCACAGTTAAGTGCATACTTCTGGTTAATAAGTAAGGAACAACACCCAATTGTGTGTGTGTGTGTGTGTGTGTGTGTGTGTGTGTGTGTGTCATATTTCAGTATATATGCATGTCTTGTGTTCATTTTGAAGCAAGGGGTGCTTACGCTGAATGTCTTCAAACACCCAATAGTTGCCTACATTGAAGAACAGTCCCCACCTTGGGGTGTGGTATCTCACCTATAGAAAAGGCAAAACATATTTTTAGTAATAAAGCATTTAAAATATTACTAATTAAAACATCATTCTCAAAAATAATCACTGTGGCCATGACTGTGGCTGCCTCCCCCTCCCTCTGTTGTTATAGAAACATAGAAACATAGTCTTTGATGGCAGATAAGGACCACTTGGCCCACCTAGTCTGCCCATTTCCCTACCTACAGGATAAGCTGCAGATCCTAGTAAACCAACAGCCTATTTCTTCCTACCCCCCACAATGGCTGTTGTATGCTTTATTTCCATTCTGTCATTAGTTTTTACACCCTTGCAACTGAACAGAGGTGTCAAAGGTATCACTGAGTCATAATAACACCCCACACTTACCACTTAGTTGTCACAAATATTACCCTCTCATATGAGCCGTAAATACCCTATGTTTAACTTCTCAGAGCCAACAGCAAAGTGATGTCTGTCTGTACAACGTGAGTGATTCTGTAACAAGCAGGCCTTGCTGTGCCATTATTTCCACTTTGAAAGACAGCACAGAGAGAAATTCACTGGAGCTTAGGTGGTAGGTAAGATTTGTTCTAGTTAGGTAATCAGATGGTCAGGTGGGGGGTTGTTTTGACTTTTAATGGCACCTTTGGCACCCTAGTTAGGTCAGTCAAAAGGTGATAATGGGGGCAGTTTGAAGACAGGGTTGTTTATTAATTTTATATTATTTATTTATTAATAGATTCATTTGTTTTTGCTTACTGGGCAGGTAAACTAGGTAACTGTACCCACTAACAGGAACTGTGTACATTTGTTCAGGTGCAGAGAACTGGCATAAGTTGACAGGGCAAGACTATATGAACTTTAGTGGGATGGAAAGATGTTTGACAGCTGGGTAGTGGATAATTTATAAGTATGAGGCTGTTTGGTGGACTTGGGGGACTAAGTTGAACTTGCAGGGGAGACTTTATTTTTTGTTTACACAAAATAGGATTTGTTGAGTAGGGTGGTGGGGAAACAAACTGACAACTAAGAATGTAAAATCCTAAATGAGTGTGTAGTGATTCTAGAGATGTGATGAGTCCCAAAAATATTGTGTGTGTAACCATAAGAGATACTGCCAGGATCTTGTCGGCCAGTCATGTTGCTCAGATCACGTCACTGTTTTAGGCCCATTTGATAAATAAGGGAAATGCAATGGTCTGACTGAAAATATACAATTTATTTCCATGAGTGAGAGGGCGAGGAGACCAAAACTCACAAGCAGTGACGCCACGAATACGTTATATAACTCCGCTTCCTCAAAAGTGGAGTCAGTCAGGCCATTGTGTGTTCAATTTATACAACAAAGAGATAATCAATTTTGTATTTGGTAACATTATGATCGCCTTGTTGGTTTTTATTTTAGGTAATGCATGCTGTTGCAGGATGTACTGCATACTGCCGTGTCTCTCCAGCCCCATCCCCACCTCCGGAACCAGTACTGTTTGCTTTGTTGCTGTTTGTAATTAGGGAGGTTTTTTTTTTTAATTTGTAGGAAGAGGTTTTTGTTTTATTAGTTTTTTTGTAGTAGGTGACAGGAGTGGAGGACAGGAGAAACCACACTGGATACTTACAGAATGGTGAGCAATGAATATATTGGGTTTGTGTAGCTCATATGAAGCACTAAGCAGGGCCATTTGTATGTGTGGTTGGATCAAGTGGATGACTAGAGATAGAATACGACTGAAGGAAGATGTTGCTTTGTGGAGCGAGGTAGACCAAAACACTTATCCTGGGAAGATGGAGCAAGTGGAAATATCTGAACACCACTCTTTTAAAATGAGAGGTTGTACTATAGTAGAAAGAAAGAGCTGAGGTGCCAGCTAGAAGTAAAGTTTAGAATAAGGTACAATACAGAAGGGAAAGCTCAGTGGTGGCTATGCAAAAAATAAATACATACATACATACATACATAAATACATGAACATAATAAATACATACAATACACAAGAAAGATTGAAGCAAGCCATACACTCCACCTAGATCATGCCCTGCTATAATCAACAGTAGTATCGGTTTAAAGACTTGGAATCCATAAAATGATACAGATGTAATTGTTTTTTTTTTTTCAATTCAAGTTTATTAAATTTTTCAACATATAGGCCATGACATGATGCAAATATAACAGGAAAAAATAGAGTCTGTCCATCAATACAGGCCTGGTCCAAGTCCCATCCCCCAGCTTGGCAACACTTGTGCAGAAGTGAGATAAGTCAGAGTGACATACATCATGACCCCAGATCGAGGTGGGAGCAAACTATCCACCCCCCAGGAGTTAAAGGGCTGGTAAAGGAAAAAACCTCCACACTGCTGGGACTTTAAGAACCGGACATATCACTGTCTTGTGTGCCCCTCAATTCAAACAAGTAGAGGGTATGGAAACCCTCCCAAAGACCTTTATATCTGGACAGCAAGCCCCAGAGATTGGCCCTCATTTGCTCGACCCTAAGGTTGAAGAGGAGTTCCTTTAGCCATTCCAGATATGATATGGCTGATCCATCCAGCCAGTGGCGAAGAACAAGTTTCTTCAAAGTTAAGGATAGGAGTGCCATGTGGTACCTACAAATCCTCACCAGGATCCGAGAGAATTCCCCTAAGAGACATATCTCAGGGGTAAATAATTCCTCCAACCCCAACAAAGGATCAGTTCTATCCTTGATCTGGAGCAATACTTTCTGAATCTCCGGACAGTCCCAGAAGATGTGTTTAAGTGAACCATCCTCCTGTCTACATCTGTTGCACAAATTATCAGGAGAGTTTCCCACTTTGTACAATTTGACTGGGGTCCAATACATGTCATTCAAGATCTGGTACTGGGTAAGCCTCAATCTATCTTGCGAGACATGCATGTGAGTGGCTTTCCAGATACCCTCTGATCTCCCTGCGAGATCAGGGTAGTGTACAGACCAGGCTCTGGGAACAGCAATATTGGAGTCCAAGGTAATATCCCTCAAGAATGTGTATATCGCAGATATGGCATGCGACTGACCACTTATTGTAACCAACAAATCAAAGGTATCCCTGTGGACTGGGCCTTCCATCCAGTCTAATGGGAGGGGCACCAAAAGGTGATGAAATTGGAAAACTTTAAAAATCTGGTTCTGCATCAGACCCAGCCTGAACATAATTCCTCTTGAATGCAGACAATCTCCCTCTAGGAAATAAATCTGTTACCCTAGACCCTCTGAGGTGTGGAAGCCAATTCAGGGAAATAACATGGGCCCCAAATTTAAGGTTAGGATTATCCACCATAGGTTGTCTGGGTCCCTGGTGTTTTTATAACGTGGGAAGGCGCACAGTTGGGCATGTACCCTAAGGGATAGAGCAACTGGAGAACTGATCAGGGAAGCTGGAAGAGAAGATGCAGCAATATGCAACATGGCCTCAGGGGAAACCTTGGCCTCAGATATCATACTTCTTTCCAGCAACAACCAGGCCGGAACATAGGTGCATTCAGCAGTCTCCTCTGGGAGGTAAGCCATCGTAGATATTTAGCCACCTGACTGGCCCAGAAATACAAATTAAAATGGGGTAACCTCAGTCCACCTTTTAGAGTTGAGACTGCCCAGCTTGCTATAGGCGTACCTTGGTCGTTTCCCTAGCCAGATAAAGGAAGAGATGATTACGTGCACCGTCCTGAACCAGGCTAGGGGAACCCACAAGTTAAGCATGCTGAGGGGGTAGAACAATCTAGGTAGTGCATTCATTTTAACTATATTGATTCTCCCCAGAGTGATATCAGAAGAGATTACCACCTGCTTAGGTCCTGCTGGACAGTTAAAAGAAGGGGATCCAAATTCAGTTTCTTCATAGACATTTCCTGTCTGGATAACATAAGCCCCAAGTACTTAAGGTGATGAGGACTCCACTGTACCCCCAGAGGTGCTATATCGCTCCTAGTGAGCCTATGATTATGCGGGAAGATCACAGTCTTGCCTAGATTAACCTTGTAATTGGCCAGGCCTCCAAACTCAGATAACAATGAAAATACAATGGGAAAGGTTTGGTCAAGGTCTACCAGGTGCAACAAAATGTAATCGGCATACGCCGAGAGCTTGAATTCCTGCAGACCCACCTTGATAACCCTAACCTCCTTGTGGCTCTGCAACCTAGATTGTAAGGGCTCAAGGTAAATATTAAACAGTAGAGGGGGAAAGGGGGCACCCCTGTCTAGTACCTGATGAAAGGGGGAATGGTCTGGAAAATACTCCGTTACAGTAAATGCGAGCTTGGGGATGTTGATATAAGGAGGAAACCCACTGGATAAATCTCTGTGGGAGGCCAAATCGGGATACAGTTAGGAAAAGGAACTGCCAATTAACTCTATCGTATGCCTCCTCTGCATCCAGGAAAAGCAGCCCAGCCGTAGATTCTGAGGCTCTGGATGCGGAGAAGATGTGTGTGAGCTTACAGAAATGGTCCGCTGGGTGCCTACCTTCCATAAACCCCACTTGCTCAGGATGGATCAGACGGGGAGAACTTTTTTTAGTCTTTTAGCTAAGATTTTAGCCAATATTTTAATATCACAATTAAGTAGAGATACAGGCCTGTAACTGCCTACATCTTCAGGATCCCTACCCAGTTTAGGTAATACAATAATTAGCGCTTCCAGTAGAAAGCCATCCAGAAGGTTAGAGAGCAAAATCCAATAGCAGAGTCAGCTTAACCAAGGGGACAACATTTTAACAGAAGTTTTATAAATATTGGGAGAGAACCCATCGGGTCCCGAAGCCTTATCGGAGATCAGGGATTTTATGGCTTCTTGGATCTCAGCCTCTAGAATTGGGGTGATTAAAGACTCCTGCTGATCCTGGGTAAGAGAGGGAAGGGGAATAGCATAAAGATATTCCCAGATTGCCTTTTGTTCCAGAGGGTTAGGCATAGGGCCATATAGCTCTTTATAATATGAGACAAATTCCTCTGTGATTGCCTTGGGAGAAGGTGCAGGGACCCATCTGTCTTGGAGCAGATACCTTGGATAATCCTAGAGGATTCCAACTTCTTGAGACGTAATGTAAGAAGGTGTCCTGCCTTTTGCCCCTGGTCAATATACATTGTGCCTGTTTTGAGGATGGCATACTCTGCCCTGCTACTTAGAAGATGGGCATATTCATCCCTGAGTCCAAGTAATTTGGAGTGCATAGCCTCTATGGTATTAGGAGACAGTGTAGCCTCAATACTGCATATTTCGGACAGCAGGGAGAGTGCTTTTTGTTCCCTAATCCTTTTATTCTGTGATACCAGATTGATCAGGACCCCCCTTAACACGCATGTCAGGGCTCTCCATTTGAAATCAACTCTCTTTGTAGAATGTAGGTTGGTCTGAGTGTAGGCCTGGATTTCTGCCTCTATATCTTTAACAAAATCTGTTTCCTTGAGTAACTGATTGTTCAGTTTCCAAGTTGATTCTTTTGGCGTGTTAGCCTCCAGTATCAAGGAGCAGGCCACTGTCGAGTGGTCTGAAATCACTCCCGGTTCAATGCTGGAGTCCATTAGACCCCCTGACAAAGCATGACTAACCAGGAAATAGTCTATTCTGGACCTTGATCCGTGCATGCCAGACCTAAAGGTGTACTCCTTCAGACTGAGGTGCAGGAGTCACCATGGGTCACATAAACCTAGGTGGTCTCCCAACTCTCTAAAAGCTCTTTGGGTTGGAGAGAGGCCTTTCCTCCCTGCGCCATCCTTATCTAAGTCTGGCACAAATGGGGGGTTCCAGTCCCCCCTTAAGATTATCGTCAGGCTCGCAAAGGGGGCCAAAACCTGAAGGAACACTGTAAAGAGCTGGGGTGTATCAGCATTGGGGCCATATATGCTACCAAGAAGGACCATCTTTCTGTCTAAAATCCCCTTCACTAAAACGTATCTCCCCAGGGGATCCCCCAAAACTTGTTCACTCACAAATGAGACCCCTCTAGACACCAACATTGCTACTCCTCTGCTTTGGGTACTGTCCCCTGCAGTAAATACTTGGCTGACATACTGCCTGTGAAGTAAATGCCCTTCATCCTCCAGCAAGTGTGTTTCTTGGAGGAGAATAATATCCCCTTTAAGAAATTTGAAATACTTAAACACTTGGTATTTTTTAGTCTTGTTTCTCCCCCCTCGGATATTCCAAGTCAAAAACCTATTGATCCTCAACATCAATCCACAGCAGTAGGTAAATTATGAATAGTGGCATGGGCCTGTGAGAACTGTAGAATAAATCTCTGCCAAGCCGAGCCACCAACCCTCCCTCCCCCCATTCCCTGACATAGCCTCATAAACACTCCCCCATATTGAAGACCAAAGCTTCCCTCCTCGAAAGCAATAACATCCCGCCTCCCTCCACGGTAGTAGCATTACAGTGCATAATCCACCTCCACATGGCTACTCTACCTTCCTCCCACCCTCCCTCCTCCAAACTGGAGAAAATTAAAGCTAACCATATCTAGCAACTTACCAACTAGCCTAATAAATGAATACCCAAACTCTACCCACAAAGAGCGTTGAACATCAGAGTTTCTCTAACCCCCCATATCAAAGAACAGTTACACAAGAAATAAAAAGGCCACTTGTAAAATGTTGCCATTTCACTCAACCACCCATAGGGTGGGTAAGTGGTCCACATCCACCCAACATGGTCCATGGAACCCCAAACAAACATGAAAGCAAAAGATTAACTGAAGCGAAAGGAGCCACAATGTCCAAGCAGTCCCTGGCTTCCAGCTATTAAATAAAGTGCCACAGAGCTGTCCCAGGACTAGAATATATTGCAAGAGAAAGGAAAAATTATTAACTTATATTCGATTCTCAGGTAATCCAGCCCGGTTTGCAAGCAACATACTTCTTCCAAAACAGAAGCAGCTTAATCAGTCTCTTTACAAAACAAAGGCAACTGGGTCAGTCTTTGTAAGCTCTGTGGCAAACCAAATCCAGCAGGCAGTCTTACTTCAGGCCTCCTTTCTCTGGAGCACAGGTTGGTTTAAAGTGGGGAAGGGTGGGTTCCAGATGTCAAGAGTAGCGTGGCAGTCTCTGAGAAGGGCTAGGCAAAAGAAACTAAATAGCATCCATGTACCGTTTCTCGGGTATCCTAGAAGGGTACACCATTAACTAGGATCACTCCCCGACAGCGACGTTAGCCCCGAGGACTCTTCACAGCCCTCAGCAATCTTTAAACAGTTCAGGAAAAGAGACTTTCAGGGAATCTTCAGCAGATTTCAGGTCCTCATATGCCTTCCATTCCCCGGCAACCAAAACTTGAAATCTGGCTGGGTAACCCATCCAGAATCTGATATTGGCCGCAAAAAGCTTAGTGACTACAGCATGGTATGATGCACAGTTTTACCTTACTGACAGAGGCAAATCTTGGACCACCTGGAGCCTGTTTCCTTCCCAGAGAACTTCACTCAGCTCCTTGAGCTTGTTCGGAATGTGTTACCGTTCCTGGTAATTTAAAAATAAAAAAAAAAGTCTGTGGAGATGCCCCGGGGAGAAGCATGGGCCGTAGAGCCCTATGAGCACATTTGATAGTGTATTCTGTGCTGAAAGGAGTTGAGCCAGCTAATTTTACCAGGAATTTCTATGTGAACCGCACCGGATTCTCTCCATCTTCCTTCTCGGGGAGCCCAATGATGATTAAATTGTTCCGGTGGCTCCTGCCTTCAAGGTCCTTGACCTTGGCTTCTAGTTTGGCAATTCTGCTTCTGGTAGCCACCATAGCTGGGTCAATTGCAGCAGTTCTATTCTCTGCTGAGATTATCCTTTCTTCATTGTCTGTAGTTCATCTGGTGAGATCCTCCAAGGCACCTGATGAACTCTTAAAGTCAGTTGCCAAGGAATGAAGATTTTATTTAAATGGTTTAAATTCCTCTTGGAAGAGCTCTAGTGTCAGTGGAGTTTGTTGCTGGCATCCTGTGGCCTGTGGGTGTGCAGCGTGAGCCTGGGCCTTCGATTTTTTGCTCACTTTCTTCGGCGTGCTTGGCGGAGTGTGGTGGGGCAACTGTGGGTCTCATCCCAGCCTCCATTAGGTGAATTGCAGTGCCAAAATCACACCCAGAGAACTCGAACCATTGGTACTATTAGTACCGAGGAGCTTGTGCAGGTTGGGAAAATTTAAGTTTAAAGAAGGAGAGGAGTGGGAACTCACAAAGATAGATGCTACTGCGTCAGCTGCATCACATGATCCCCGCAGATGTTATTGTATCACAATGCACTGTAGTGTCTGGAAGACTATTCCATACTGATACCACCCTTTGCATAAAAAAGTTTCTCCCCAGGTTAGTTCCGAATAGTTCACCTCTAATCTGGAGATTATGACCCCTTGTTCTATTTTCAACTGATTTTTATTTAAATTATAGACTATGCAGTAGAAAAGAATCTTTTATACAGTAATAATTACTGGTGACCATAAATATCAACTGGATTACTGTATTGTTAAAAATGCATATCAGCTGGATTTTGGTTTATTATGCTCCAAAGGCAATAATAACACTTCATAATAACCTGAAATCTGGTTGATATGACAGTCCCCAAAGTTTAGACATTAAAATTGTTGCATTCCATTGTTTCACAAAAAGTATTTCAAATGCATTATTTTCAACTGTGTTTTATTCATGTACAGTTCAATTTCTTCAAAAATAAAACTGCACTCTAGCTATAAAACATCTTTTTCTTTCAATCTGCTAGAAAAACAGTCTAAACCTCCACACCAGCAATTATAAAAAAAGAAATGATAGGTAAGTTTAATGTTATGGATTTTTTTCTCACACCCTTGGTGTATGATTGAGCTTCGCTCTTGAGGTTTATGGTTCATCACACACCTCGGGTTCGTGAAAAAAATCCATAACACACACTTACCTATCCATTATACTCTATGTATTATGCACAAGGATTATGGCCCTCATTATTTTTTCTCCGGAGAGAAAAGATCCAGTTCCACAAGATTATTTTCTTGTCCCTACTAACAAAGTTCCTTCTTATAGTGCCACAATTCTGGTAGTATTTATGGACTGCAGTGTTACACTGTAGTTTATGCTTTAATTTATCACTCAATAATACTGCCAGATCCAAATGCAAGTATATGTGAAATAGCAGGGCGCATAGAAAAGGTTGTATTTCTTAAGTGGAATACAATTGTTTCTTTTAAAATTATTATAGAAAATACAACAAAACTAATAGATTTAAAGAAATAAGCCTGTGGCAGTTGTGTTTTTTTATTTTTAAAACAGTGTCACGATTGGGTGGTAGAGCTAAGAGAATTTAGTAGGGGATTTGTTTGTCTGGGCTGTCAGTCAAGTTGACTGACAACTCAACATGCTGATGATGTACCCAAAGTGAAAATAAACTGAAGTGCTACATCTAAGGGGAAAATAAATGTTTATTTTCACTTTGGGTATCCAACAGCAAAAATAACAGATTTATTTGGAGGAACAAGTTACAGAGGATTGTGTATGAGCAATCATACACAACAAGGTAGTTGTGATCGAGAGATTTCTGTGGTAATCAGAGACCTCAAGAGCTCAGCTCGAGTGGTCCGTTACCACGGAAATCTCAAGATCTTACAACTGCCTTGTTTTGTATGGTTGCTCATACACAATCTTTTATAGTGTATGGGCAACCATAATCAGCACTCCGTGATCCCTCAAACACATCTACAAGAAAAAATAAGTCTTACTTGATGATCTGTAGCAGCACGCTTACTTCCGCATTGCCATGGGCCGCTCAATTGCGCATGCGCGAATGCGTTCGATCTTGTTGTGCTGCACTGGTGACATACTTAGTGCAGCACAACAAGATTGTGACATACTCAAGCAAGCACAACAACACGGTTGGGAGCATGGATTTCCATGCTCAACAGCGTTCTACCATACACTATATATAAATGTGTTCATATCATTGCAGTAAGATTATATATTGGTGAATAATCATGTTATATAGATCAATGGCTTGTCTGTAGTGAGAATAAATAGTGAATACCCAATTGCCTGACTCAAAATATGCAACACGGCTCTCAGTAGAATTTTCATGTTGAGGGTCCAGCACTCCTTATAGGAAAAAAGGGGCCATGGGAAACCATTTAATAGCCCCAGAGTGTGCACTTGTGTAAAAAATATGTAACCCTTCTGGAGGATACAGATTTTCATGTTGAGGGTCCAGGATTCCTTGTAGAAAAAGGGTCCCTGGGGAAATGTTGAACAGCCCCAGAGTGTGCAGTTGCATAAAAAAATGTAATCCTCCTAGAGGATGTAGATTGGTGAAGATCTGCATCCTGAATGTATGACTATGCATAATGGATGCGGGTACCTACGTCCCCAAGAGCTCTGCACAATTTACCCCAAGCGTGATAGGGTAAGACCATAATTCATGAATGGCAAAGCCAAGAGTGAGCTCAGAAAGACCTGCCCCCTCACAAGTGCAGATAAATGATGTATGTTGGGTTACACCACTCTGTATTTCATTTATACAATATTAGTTTTCAATTAATGTTTAACTCACCTGTCTGTGTGAAGAGTTTATTTTGTTTTAGTTAAGTAGCATGCTTCAGAGTGGTACAGGGCTATTGTGATGTCCTTAGCATTCTTTGAGCTTTTATCTGATTGGTTCATAGGTTGAGGATAGTGATTGAGACATATATTTCCCCTAGATAAATGTTTATCTGGAGCTTAGATGGTATGATAAATTGTAAACATAGAAAGATAGTCAATGAGGACAATAAAGACTATTAGTCCATCTAGTCTGCCCTGATGCCCTATGATATATTATTCTGAATGTGTCTTCTTTCTTTTAAAGTCTTCCTTGTCTCCTACCACCCTCTTTGTCCTAAAAGCCTACTTATAGATGTCTCATTGTGTTTTGAACCCAGAAATAGTCTCAGCATTGACCACGTTACTGAGCAGACTGTTCGACATGTCCACCACCAAAAAAACTTCCCAGTGCCCTTCTTGAATTTCTCCCTTCCAGCTTCAGATTGTGCCCCCTGATGGATTAACTTTTTCTTAACTTGAACAGCTATGTGTAGTTCACTCCATTGTGCCCCATATGTACTTATATGTCTCTGTCATGTTCTACTCTCCCTCCTGTCCTCCAGAGAATACATATTGATACTTTCTAGTCCCTCCTGAAAGGACTAAACTGCTGTTCTTGGGACCATTTTCATCACTGTTCTCTGTATGATATCCTATCCCTGTCCTTAATCAGCTGTGAGCTCCAAAACTGCACACAATACTTTAGGTGTGAGTGAACCAGTGATCTGTCCAGTGGCAATATTATTTCCCTCCTGTGATTGGCAAAACCATGCCTGATAGTCCTCAGCCTCCTGTACTGCATTGTGAAAAGGTGTTTAGACCATCAATAATTACCACTCCAAGTCTATTTCTTCCTTTAAGTATTCTGTTTTTTCTCTATTTATGCAAAAATTTATTTGTAGATTTCTTCTACCAATTTGGATTACTTTTCATTTCTAGGCATTTAATTTGAATTGCCAAATACCGTACTCTGCAACATCTGTAGCATTCCTACATCTTTTTTCATGTTGCAGTGTCCATCCATACTATCCACTCTAGACCATCTAACATTTCCCTGCAGAAGCAGATGCAAGTCCACAATAGAAAATTTTGGCAGATACTGGATGGACAGTTCTGAAAATCCTGCCCCAAGAACTGTTTTCTTCTTCGAACTAACCGGATTGTTTTGTACCTTATTTATCTTTCTTAATACAAGTAACCAACTGTCTGTTTGCCCGTGTGTCAGTCTGTCAGTCAAATGAATATTACCACACAAAAATCTGTTTGTTTACAGTCATTGGTCTACTCCTGCTGCATCCTTTCTGAAACTTATTGGCTGGCAGTATAGCCTAGAGGTTAGAGGAATGAAGTCTGAACAAGCTTGGTACATCCAGCAGACCAGACCTGAGTTTGATTTTCACAACCTCCACTTGCATACTGTGTGACTCTGAGCAAGTCACTTAACCGCCCAGTACTCCCAGGTTGCCCCTGAAAGCAGGCACTTATGCCTAGGTTACCTGGTTACCAAAGACTAAAATAAAAAAATAAAATAAAAACTTCGGAACCCTCCCACACAGTCTACTCACTGATGTTATAGAGAGTGAAGACTACTGCTGAATGATTGGCTTGATGACATGTGCAGTTCCAAATGTTCAAGAAGGCTACTGAGAGATGAGATTAAGGATTTGAAACAAAATAAATCATTATTATAATTACACCAATAGCCACAGAAAAAGGAATTAGAGAAAACATCAACCAGCTTGATAATCAAATTGTACAGAAGGTACATAATAAAAAATACCTGCTCTTTAAATCAGAAACCATGTGAGGCCTGAAGGTTTGATGGTGTCACTTAAAGTGATTTGAACAAACAATATTAATTATCAAATGTGACTGTGAATGTTGACTTTCAGTTCACACATTAAGGTCATATTTCTTTTTCCCTGGTTATCTCTTCCACCTCATAAACAAGTAATTCAAAACTTGATAGATGTTTACCTTAGTTCATTCTCCATAAAATATCATTTTACATTTGTGTTTCTTCCCTTTAACATAGCTTATAATTCTGCTGCTAGTTAATATGTTAGCAGTTTTTTATAGACTGGTTTCCTTCCAGATTTGGTCACTACGTATCATTGTGAATGATATTTAATTAAGGATAAGAGTAATCCCTTCACCCACATGCACTGTATATTCATTCAGGTTCAAAAGCACTTGAGGCAGAATCAAAAGGCAACATTTTTCTGCTTTGTACTATTAGTAGAGGAACGTTGCTGCATACAATAGTTCAAGGTGCTATCAGAAAGCTGCAAAATCATTGCAGATGTTTACTGGGTGGACTGAATGTTTGAAATAAAGTAAGACATTGCTTTCTAAGGCACTAACCTTGTATAACATACTACACTGCTTGCAGTTAGTGACATGATCAATTTAACCCACCCTTGTAGCCTGGCCATAAACTCCCCTCAATATACAGGCTGTCTTGCAATTTACTGAATGCTTTGCCATAGCCTGCCCTAGCATGTATTTTGTACATGGTTGCTATTTCTGATCCTATTTATTTATTTATTTAGTTTTTGTTAACCGGGTAGGTGCACTAGCAATAAAATGACTATTTTCAGGCATGACCCAGGAGAGTACAACAAAAAGAGAACATGATATAACATAAAATGAAGCTTCTTTTCCCCCAATACAATAGTTGCCTATATGAATTCGCACACTGCGGGAGAGGCAGATGCCAGGACAACAGAGATGTTGAGGTGGTTTTTGAAGAATATGGCAACTCCACCTCCACGCTTGGATGAGGATCTATCCCACCGGAACAGAGAACAGTTAGGCAAGGAACATACATCAGCAGGTATACTGGGTTTTAGCCACGTTTCTGTGAGACAGAGTACATCAGGATTGTAGAGTTTCACCCAGGCCTCGAGTTCCGCATGGTGACAGGTAAGACTTCTGATATTGATAGGGGCAATTAATAATCCTTTCTTGGACATGCCAGATAACTCATTTGGGGAAAAGAAACAGGTAGGTGGACCTGGATTTAGTTTGGCGTCCCCAGATAACAGAATAATGATCATGGCTAGGAACCAAAGCCTTGCACAGTGGCAGGTTAGGGTGAAAGCACATCTCCATGGCAGCTTCCTCCTGGCATGTAGAGGGTAATAGATGCTGCCTCTAACAAGGAGGATAGGGTTAGGTTGAAGATCAGGCTTTGTCTCTGCAATCAAGTTAGAGAAACTATAGTTGCGGTAAGCCTCTGAGGAGTCTTTTGCCATTTGGTTACATGGGAGAGCCCATGTGGCAGCATCCAGGCTGAGTAAAAGGACAAATGACAGGAGTGCCCATAGCAGACTATACTTCACCATAGTGTTACTAATTGACTTGGGTAGGAAGGCTAGTGGTATACTGAGACAGAGGATTGGCTCTTAGGGATAAAGAGATAGTGTGTGTAAAATTAAGACTGCCAAGGGTGACCGTGTTACACCATTTTAGCCCTTGGCCGAAATTAGAGATGGAGCAAAAACAATCACGTGTTTCCTGCTAGCGTAGCAATTATTTAGAAGACGTGGATCAGAGAAGCAGAAAGTAAAGCCCTGCAAAGGTTAATTAGGAAAGCAGACAAGCTGGAGGCTCTACTTGTGGTAAAGATTACAGTGAGGAAATGAAGACCTATTCAAGATATGTTAGAAGGCACCCCTAGTGGCGGAATTTTATAAGGAACCAATGGGAGACTAGACAGATAGCAGTAATGTTCGCCAAAAGTCAATGCAAAGCAGAGGGCGCTGAAGCCCAGAGACTGATAATCCGACAGAGAAAAGGCAGGGCCAAACAGTGACCGAGCAGAGAGCAGCAGTCCAATTAGAGGAGGGTGGCAGCAGGTGGCCACCTATCAAACCCGCACAGTGCTACCCCAGAGAAGCCGGGACACTTAACCAGATTTGAAGGTGTCCTGTTCGTCAGGAGTATGGAGGTACGGGCAGCTGGCAGGATTAGCCGCGTCGTTCACTGGAAGCCTGATCAGGCACAGCGGATCTATTTTAAGATATAAAATGTAGGTTAAGATAGGATGTTATTAGCTATGGTAGGGGGTACCAAGGCAACTTGAAAATTATTTGGGGTAGCAAGGGAGGAAGCTCAGGTATGGAACTGCACAGAAGATAGCAGAGCAGGCACTAAGCAAAGCTGACAGGCAAGCAGATGGTGAAAATAGGAAGATGTGTTTAAAGGGAAGACAGGACAAGTGTTAGGCCTAATAGCTGCACTCTGTATCTTTAAGAGGAGTTGCAATATTAGTTAGAGGGGCGGATGAACATTGCTAGGGGTGGTGCCAAGGGGGGAAGGAGAGTATTTAATAAAGACTGAGGGTGAGTGCAAAAATTCAAGCAGCAAGGAGACAGAGGGACAGAAAGTTAAAGAGAAATTGAATTATTTGCAGGGCAAAACTTACAAATGCGACCCAAATGGAATCTGGTCTAAACAGAAAAAACTGTATCACTTTAAACTTAGTTTCTGATCCAGGGTAGCTTACCACTGGACCTTAAAACAAAGAGAGCTGTAATATTTTACAATCTACAAACCTGCAGCCTAAATGAACTTGCACTTCAAACTACCCTTGGAGTGCAAAATTGCAGTAAACAGGCTTTGGTTCGCGTTTAAGTTACGATTTACAAGACAATTTGGAGAGACTTAACAAGTACCACAATCAGAATATAACATTAGCTTAAGGTCCATAGGAAACAGCAGTAGCAAAGAATTAAAGAACTGCAACAGCCCGTCAGCAGGCAGAGTCGATGGTCCTGGACAGTCCAGTTTCTGCAGCATACCTTTGGTCTGGTGATCAGCGGGCAGTACAGTGAGGAAGGCAGCCGGCAGACAGAAGGGTGTCCGCCTGGCTGCTTGCAGCAGCAGAGGCACCCGTGTCAAGGGTGAAGCTAAGGGGAGAATCAGAAACAGCCAGAGGTTATAAAGTTGTAAGAGAGGGAGTGTATAAGGCTGGGGGGTAGGATTGCCACTTCAGGGCAGAAATTAACAGACTGAGCTATGGCACCAGTAGCTGGTCAATGAGAACAAAGAGTAGTGACAGGGGACAGTTAAGAAAGGGTGTAGATGTCTAGGCCCAGAGACGCCTCACAGCAGGAGGAAATTCTAACTGAAGGAATATGGCTGAGACAGAAAGGCAGACAGAAAAGGTATTAGTTGCAAGGCTTAGTTTAGGACTGAAGCACAAAGAAACCAGGTCTACCTAGGAGAATGAGGACACAAATTCAAGCAGCAAGGAGACAGAAGGACAGAAAGTGAAAGAGAAATTGAATTATTTGCAGGTCAAAGCTTACAAGTGTGACCCAAATGGAATCTGGTCTAAACAGAAAAAACTGTATCACTTTAAACTTAGTTTCTGATCCAGGGTAGCTTACCACTGGACCTTAAAACAAAGAGAGCTGTAATATTTAACTATAATACCCTATTGCTCTCCACTTACATTCTGTCTAGGTTTGTGCTTTATTATCTATACATGTATATAAGGCTTCTCCAATATGTTTACCCTAAATACTGTGTTTTGTTAAGTGATATTTTATACCTTACATGGAGGATAGTCTTCTATTGTATTAGATGTGTGCTTTCTTATATACTCGAATTTCAATAAAAAGGTAAAGTGAAAAAAAAACATACAGGCTGTCCCAATGATATGGCAGCAGGGCATCAGGCTATCACCTAAGAGCCTCGGAAGAGTTTGTGATTTTCTGATCTGCAGAAAAACTACCCAGACTGCAGGTCCAAAATCTAGTCAGGTGTCATGATTTCAGTCATTTCATTATTGTTTCAGATATTGATATACTCTATGTAATGTACTACACACTAAATACTCTGATAAATGGTGCATATATAAAGTGTGTGGTTTTCACTTGAATAATTATTTAATTGGAGAAAAACTGTGTATTAGCGGTGTACTATATGGGCTGCACAAACTAGGGGTGTGTGCAGTGATTACTATTGTCATGCTTTTGTATTGCTAGCTTTATTCCGTCAGGACAGGAGATAGCAACTGAGACTCGGCAATTTGATTAGTTGGTTTTCTAAATATCCTTATTTAGTGAGTGAGTGAGTTAGTTAGTTAGTTAGTTAGTTAGTTAGTTAGTTAGTTAGTTAGTTTTATTTACCAGGTGGGTGCACTAGACTATCAAATTTTCCTATTTCCAAGTGCAACCTGGGAGGTTGCAGCAGAGACAACATTACAGTAATTGCCAAGAACAAGTACATACATTAATCATATGCAGATGTCATGGGTAGAGAATACAAATATACCAATAGATAAAGGTCTAAAAGAGAAGAAATACAATGCAAATGAGAGACTATAATAACAGATGTCAAAATATCAAGCGCATGGAGCAGAGGGAACTCTTATCACACTAAATATTGAAACCACAATACATGGGACCTAAGACAATTAGATGGTCTTACCCTTGGGCACGGCTATGTGCAGGAGAATGCTGATGCTTTGTGCGGGTAATTATGGTAGTCATTGCGAAAAGCCTGGATTGTCTGCCATTGATGAAGCTCAGCAGGAATGGAGTTCCATAATCTCGGGGCAAAACTGAAGAACACAATATTGTCAAGTTTTGTTTTTGTTTTTGGTATGGACAGCGGCCATGATTGGCAGATGTTACTGCTTTTGTGTGCACATACTGCACTTTATATCTTTTTGTATAATTTTGTATGTATTTTTGTATGTTTGCATTCTCCATTGTTCCCCTTCCCCTGGGCCACACCTGGAAACTAACCTTAGCTTAGGGTGCCTTTCTAGGTTACCAGTTTTCAATAAACTTAATTATTTAAAGGGTAGTTGCAACTAGAAGGCAGAGGGAGCCATGCAAGGAATGATGGTTTCTTTTAATTCAGCACTATTGTTGTCACTGGTGTACTCAGGTTTGAATCACCACCTACTCTTTTATGAAAACCTTTTTGGAACAGTGAACCATACTCTATTGGCCCAACCAGATCATGAGGGGTATAAACAGGGGGCGATCACTCCATGGTCTGCCTCCTGATGAAGTTCTTTATAAGTGAAAGACTGGGGCACCTGGTGGAGCTAGTGATATCCCTCTCACTACAGTGTTTTGTATTAGCAAAGTGTTGCACAAAAAATGTTAGCTGTACCTGAAACTGTAGTCTGTGTTCTTACCTGGTGTGCAGCTGCATCCTTGTTAAGAGATGAAGGTAGCTGTTTATGCAGGATATTGCAGATGACACCACCTAGAGTGACATCTCATAGGGATGAGGGGGAGCCACCTAAGTTTTGTATACAATTTACAGAGATGGTCATGGCAATTAAAGTCAGGGCAAAGCAACAAAGATTGTTATATGCCTTATCCCAGTTCTGTAAAAGGGTTTTAGAAGAGGCTGGGAAAACAGAATCCCATAAAGAAGTTTGGGGAGTAGGATACCATGGGCTATAGACATACAGGCTTTTGGGGAAAGGTTATGGCTGACCTTGTATGAGAGCCCCAGCCTTGAGTTTACAGTCTTAGAGATGCCCACAACATGCAGCGAGAAGTCCAGGAAGGGGGTCTAATGTAATGCCTAGGTAATTAAAAAATTACACTGAGGCTAGGGAGGATGTGGCACTACACAGCACCGAAAGGGGGGTGGGCAGTTTTTAAGCCTTGGAGCTGAATCAAATAGCAAAGCCTGAATTTCTGTGGTATTCAAGGAGAGCTTGTTTGTGTGAAGCCAGCTTTGGACCACCTGGAGGTCAGAAGACAGCCACCTGTTAATAGTTGCAGTATCATTTGAGCTTAAGAATAGAACAAGGTCATCTGCATAAAGGATGGGCATGCTGTGTGAGGGACAATGATGAATGTTATTAATAAGAAGGGTAAAGGAGAGGTTCAAGGACTGAACTTTGCGGTATCTTGACCATGGTTGGGGCTGGTTCTGAGATGGAGGACCCAAACCTGACTTGCTGATACAGTACCTGCTGTCCACTTAGTTTTTGAATCTGGGAAGCACCACAGAGGTATGCCCTGGTTATCACATTTGGCACACAATAAGGAATGATTAACAAGGTCAAAGGCCTTGGTGAGGTTGTTGAAAACATTGCCTGCAATATCACTTCTGTCCATGGCCCAAGTGATATTAGAGGTAGGGGTCAGTAGGGCAGTGCTGGTACCATGACCCCTACAGAAACCATACTGTGCAGAAGACAGGAGGTTATGGGTGGTGAGGTAGTCAGCAAGTTGAGAGGTGACATTTTTTTCTAGAATTTTGTTATGCACAGAAAGAACAGCCATAGACCTGTGTTACTGATGAGCTTGGTATTTCCTTTCTTGAAGATTTTTTTAATGAAAGTACGGTGCAAGAAATAAATAGCTTAGTTCATGATACGTTTGGCAAGTTAGTTGTAGGATGTTTTATGATTGCGGTTGTTTCGTTACTGGAATGATGAAAACAAATCAGGGTTCTAATAAAGGCTTTTCAAAACAGTATGCATCTTTAGGCTTGTCGGAAATAAGTGCATTTATCTTTGCATATGTTTAGCAACCTACTGATTAGCAGATTTATTTTTTTGAACTGAGTTATTCATTGAACAAAACACTGGCACACCCCCTGGAAATATGTGAAGTATATTTTCCCAAAAAATGAGATGTACTGTAAGATGACCATTTTTTATTTTGATGTGCCACAGCAGGCAATGAGGGAACATGTTTGGTGCTCTTTCATGCCTATACTTGTGTTGCTAATGATTCATAGTTATTCCAGTCTTAAAGCTACAGAAGGCATAAAATAATAGGTAATGCAGTACTGATGGAGTATAACACTGCATGTGGACCATTTCAGTCAACCACAGTGCTAGGTCATTGTTGACTGTTCCTTGCATACAAATTGCACAATTTCAGTCACTGATAAAATTAAGCAATAAGATATGACAGGATGTGCATTGTGGTGGGATAATGGTACCTCTTGTGTGTGTTGTGAGGCATTAGGCATCGCCAAGCGTCTTCAACCACCCAAGATGTCCCATTATCCCACCATGCAGCACACCCCAAAGTGTCTGATTGTGATTATAAAATGGGTCCAAGATTTTTTTTGCAGAAGGGTGAAACAATGCATGAAAATAAAAAAAGAAACATTTTCATTACTTTTTTTAAACATTCATCCACTCTAACAAAATAGTCCCAGCACATTCCATCACTAACATGCCATCTCAGGTTCAAATATTATGCACAGCAAAATACATTTATTTTTAACTAGCTCTTAAACCCTCTATAATGTATGAGGGAGCATTTAATATTACCTGAAATCAGTTTACAACCATGTTATGGTACAGTTGTGACATCAAGAGGTTGTTAACCCCTCTTGACTATGTCACATTGATACCATAACAACCTCGTCATATTTGCACATGTGCATCTCCATAGTTTGTGGACTTCGGCATTCTGACAAATGGCCTCAGAGGGGAGAGCTACACTGAAGGAGAGTGGCGCAAAATAAAAATACTGACAAGTAAGGACTCTATTCTTATAATTGGTGCCCACACACTGTAAAAGCTAATGGATGGGCATCAGTTATCCTCCCTGAATTCACTACTCAAGGTTGCCATGAAAACAGTAAAGCTCTTGAGCTTCACTTTCGAGGTTTACAAAGTTGTCCTGGCAACCTCTAGAAGTGAAACCAGCATGGTTATTAACTGATGCCCATCCATTATCCTCTATATTTTCCCCAACTCACTGCCATTTACCTGTTTCCTCACCTTTCTTTCTTCTTCTTCTTCGTTACAGCATTCCCTCCTTTTTCCCTACCTTGTTTCTTTTCTGTCCTTCCTACATTCAAAAGATGGAATGTTTGCTGTGGATGGAATACAAGAATTCAAAACTCTGCTCAGTTCTACTGGCAGAATGTTCAGCCGCACAATCACACAACAGAAGGCCTCAGATGGAACCAGGGCTTTATTCGTGATCCCTGTGTGAACTCACCTTATGGGCAGGAGCTGAAAATTTTCTCTACCTTTGATCATGAAACATAGAAACATAGAAGTTGACAGCAGATAAGGACTGCAAGGCCCATCCAGTCTGCCCATTTCTTTTTCTACCTTATGAATGTGCCATCTTCCTTTGCTCTGTCAATGGCCTATCTATTCATACTCATCTGTATTGCTCCCTTATGCCTATCCCATGCCTGTTTGAAGCCCTGCACTGTATTCATATCCACCACTTCCTGAGGCAGGCCATTCCATGCATCCACCACCCTTTCTGTGAAAAGGAACTTCCTCACATTACCCCTTAATCAGCCTCCCTCTAATCTCATGCTGTGCCCTCTTGTCCTGCTACTTTTCTTATATTGAAACATGTTAGACTCTTTCACCTTGTTAATGCCCTTAAGGTGTTGATTTTTGTGAACACAGGCTCGTAACATTGGTAATTTTCAATATTTTTAATCCAAATTTACAGCATGTCTATATCTTTATAGCACCTCTTGAATGGGACAGCTGTCATTTTTAAACTCCTGTCCAAAATGTTTTTCTGCATCCTACAAGTTGATTCGCAGTCCCTGCACAAAATCACCTTTAGGCCAGGAGTTGAACATTACCTCTGCCCTTCTTCATGAGGCTGTGTCATAACAAGGCTATGTTGTAAATTTGGTGTAAAAATATTACAAAACAAACTTTCAATATTTTAACCCCAAATTCCTCAGCTGCAACCCCATCAGCTCTGGCCAAAGTTTGTTTTTTAATTTATGTGTGTATGTATGTGTAAGAAGAGAATTGTAAGGACAAACAACATTTTATAATTTTTTTTAAATTTAAGGTAGTTATATTTTTAGGGCCTAGTTGAAGGTTATAGCAAGTAAAGATGGCAGCCATGTTTGTGATAGTTATCAGGTTATCAGTCAGTTTAGCTAGTGTGTTAAAAACTGTGAGCCTCACGGTGATTACTTTACTGCTGTGAGACTAGTGCTTGTCAAAACTGCTTTGCTTAAAATTTAAATGTAATGGTTTAGACCGATCTACTGTGTAGGATTGCAACATTTTCCATTTCTATCTCTGCCAGCCCTGCCTCCTGTCCTAAACGCCACTTGCTCTGCTAGTTTTAATTTATTCATCCACCCCTCGCTATACTATCTGCTCCAACAGCTTAATCTTTTTTTTGTTTGTTTTCCTCTGTGTTAACTGTAAAACCCCTTCTTTACACCACTCTGCTACGTCTTTGTAATACTCAGCTGTCCCGGTGCCAAAGCACAGAACCCCCCTCCCTCTTCACTCCACGCTATCTCTGCATAATTGCCCTGTACATGCCACCTCTTTACCTGTGGCTTTATCATTTCCTGTTGCCCGCCCCCTGCTTAGCTTGTCATTCTACTTCTGGCTTTACTTAATCTTCTGTGTTTCCCCTCTCTTCCCACAGACAAGGTCTTTGCGGGCTCCCCAAGCAGTCACCGCTGCTCAGGCACTTTCTGAGCCGGACGCATCTATGAGACCACCTGCCCCAGGAGAGACATACAGGTACACACCCAGACTGCTGAAACTCATGGTTTGAAAGCCGCTGTTTCAGTTGGATGCCCAGTGGAGGAGCCAGGCACTGATTGGCTGCTTCTGCTCTCGGCTTAATTTGAAACCCTGGCGCTCCCTACTCTCGGGGAAACTTTCAGTCTGTGCTGTTTCTGGACTGTATTTTCTCCCGCTTGTCTACCACCCCACCCCCACCCCAGACCAAATTAAATAGACCTTAGCTCCGCCCCTTTACTCAGCCTAGCAGTCAGTTGGCTGCTTCACAGCTGCACAGCTCATTAGCTAGTGGCCTCTTTGTCGTTATTACACGACTTGACCCACTGTCTTGCCGCCCCATTTAAAAGCTATATCGCTCATAAGGCTGCATAAGATGAATACCTCCCTGGTCCCACTACTAATTACATCACTGACTGACCTATTAAGTGCCACAGATATCTGTGCATTGATACTCGCTGCAGACCAGTCATGCCTAAACTACTTTTCATCTACACACTCACCCCCCACCCTTCTAAACACTGTGACTTCCCGTGAGTTAACGTACACTGATTTCACAATCCTTGTCATGCAATCTAACTATGAGAAGCACTTACTGGGAATCTTCGTGGCACTCCCTTTCCATATGATGCCCTTGCTGGGATTCTCTTACCACTCCCCTCTTTTCCCTCATCCTCCTCTCAGGAGATGTGGAGAGTAACCCAGGTCCTGCTGACATGCATATCACTTCCTCTGCTGTCTCCTGGGCTACAAATGTAGGTCTTACAGTTGCACACATAAACATGTGTAGCCTCCCTGCAGAGTTCGCTGAGCTTGAGGCGTCAGTGATCATGTACAAGCCCCACATGCTAGGCCTCTCTGAGACTTGGCTTAAACCCTGTCACTCGGACACCTTGTATCCTCTTCCTGGTTATTCCCTTCTGCGCCTAGACAGACCGGGAAAGAAGAGGGTTGGGGATGTGGCACTCTATGTGCAGGACCACATCTCAGCCTCCTGCATTGGCTCCTCAGCCCCCTCCTCAACTAGCGAGTGGCTCCTTGTCGAGATCACTCTGGGTGCCACAAAAAATCTGTACCTTGGATGTTGCTACAACCTCCCACTGGGGGCATACAGGGCCTATCCTGCTTTTTAAATGAGTTTGGGTGCATCTCACCCCCCAGAGATACTACAATATTTGGGGATTTTAATCTCAACTGGATAGGTGACTCCATGCCAGTAAACGTCAGTTTACAGTACTGAAGGCACACAGTCTAGAGCAAGCAATCTCCTCCACCACTAGGCACAACCATCACTCACCTAACCAAATAAATATCATCATCCAAATATTGTAAATAAAGTCTGTACTTTCTGTAAATACTGTAAATAAATATCTGTGACAAATGTCTGTAGCACATGCTCTATGTAGCTGTTGTTATACCCTGTCTGTATTACCTTCTGTCTTACGTGTGATGAGGTACCTTTGGAAATGAGCCTCTGGCTCAAAGGTTGTAAACCGATATATCAAATAAATAAAATAAATAAACCACTCCACTCTTGACTAGATTGCCACAAATAGGTTAGACTTGGTCCTCCAGGCTGGCACTGTGTCTGACTCCATAAGTGACCACACTCTCACATTTATAATCATAACCAACAAATGCAATTGTCCACCCTCAAATTACTGTTGTTCAGGAACTTCCACTGCCAGGACCTCGATACAGTCATTAGAGATGCCATGGCTACAGACTGGTCCATCCTCTACCTGCAAAATAACATCTCAACTGCAGTTACTTATCTAACTGATGTCCTCCACAAATTACAGGACAAGCATTTCCCCATCAAGACCAGAAGGGTCAGAGGAGGCTGTACACACTGGATATCAAAGGAACTTCTGGGGCAAATGAAAGAAAGGGACTGCAAATGGAAAGCCTACAAGGCATCTCCCACTCCCCAGCTCTGGAACCCCTATAGGCAACACTGCAACGCATGCAAACAGGCAGCCAAATTATTAAAATGCAAATACTATCTTTCACAACAAAATAGCTCCCTCGGGGGAACCCTCGCAAGTTCTGGGCCTCCATTGGGTCCCTGTCAAACCATCCTACCAGAAACCAAATTACCCAGGTCAAAACCCACTTCGGCAGCATCTCAGATCCTTCTAAAATTGTGGACACATTCAACACCATGTTCACTGACCTATCCGCTTATCTCAATAACGCCCCCCCCAACCACCTGCTGGAGGAAACAGCACCCACAATCACCATCTTTCTCACACCAATCCCACCTCATCACCCTCTTTTTATTTCAAGGCCATTAGCCAGAGAGTCGCTATAAAAATCCTGAAGGCACTGCCAACCAGAGGTAACCCCGGCAGCGATGGCCTTTACCCGGCCTTCCTAAAACTCATTTCCTCTGCCATTGCCAAACCCCTCTTTAACCTTGCCCTCTCATCGTCCACTGTATCTGACTCCTGGAAGCTTGCACACGTTATCCCTATCTTCAAAACTGGGGACTGACTAGCGCCTGAAAACTACAGACCCATCTCTCTCCTCCCTCATCTCAGCAAATTACTTGAAAAAAAATCATTCATTAGCAGTTACCTGAACATCTGGAAAAGTACAATCTCCTGTGTTCCCCTCCAACACGGCTTCCACAAACATCATAGTACCTCTTCAGCGTTAACACTTTTTATAGACCACATTCTTAGAAATATGGATAAGGCTAAGGCCACAGGTGTGGTTTTTGAGGATCTGTCCAAGGCGTTTGACCTTGTTGACCACCAACTTCTCAACTCCACTTTTCGCAGTTTTGATTGCTCACCTAACACTGCATCCTGCTTCCATAGTTATAGTGCACCCCTTCAGGTCGACACCCCAATGGTGAAACATGAAAAAAGACCATTACGGCGACAGTCACTGTAATGGTCCTTTTCTGTGTTTCACTTTCCCCAGTGTTCTGCCCCCTCCCTGGACCAACTCCGACCTGGAGTTGATAATCCTAAAGTCCAGGGGGTGTGGGGGGCAAAGCCCCCCACATGGGGTGTTTGGGGGGCACAACCCCCCCACAGAAAACACTTGCAGATCGGATGGCACAATACCTGCATCAGTATTGTGCCGTCTCTGGGCAGGAGGTTAGCATTTTCACTGTCGACCTCCCTTGGTGCTTCCCATAGTTATCTATCTGGTAGATCCCAAACTATCATCATAGGCAAACATACACTCTGCCACTTTACCAATTCATACTGATGTCCCCCAGGGCTCAGTACTTGGCCCTTTGCTATTTCCCATGTTCATAAACACACTCCCTGCAGATAGCCTCTCTTGTAAATCACTCCTCTATGCCAATGACTTAGTCCTATACCATAGTAACAACTCACGCTATTCTATCTCATCCACCCTCTCCGTCAACAACTGGTTCCTCTCCAACAAACTGCTTGTCAATGACAAGAAGACTAAGGCCATGCTCTTTGGCTCCAAACCCTTTCTGACCAAGGCTGCTAAAATCAACTCATCCCTCCTGTTTGACACCCCTGCAGGTCCCCCACTTGACACTGTCCCCGCTTATAAATACCTTGGTGTTACCCTCGACCCCTCTCTTAGTTTCTCAGAACACATCAACAACAGTGTGCAGATAATCCACCAAAAACTTGGTGCTGCCTACAGGCTAAAACAACTACTATCCATGGAAGCTCGTCTTGCCATTGTGCAAGGCAATCTTCTGCCCCTACTAGACTACAGCTCTCTGTCTAATCTATCATGTCCTCCTCTCTGCGCACCCATTTAAACACTACCTACAATTCCATATGCCACTTTGTGCTTCAAGCTCCATACTCCACCCACCACTGCACACTCTAAGGGTGCTAGGATGGCTCCCATTACAGGGTCGCTTTGACTATACCATGGGTTGCGTAATTGCCACCTCCCTCAGGAGCCACCAGTCATCCCAATACTCTTCTCTTCTCACAGAGAGAATGATACCCAGAAGCCTTAAGGTTACCTCTGCTCCCCCCCTCGAAGTTCCATGTATATGTTCTGTTATGGGCAGCCAAGCCTTCTCAGTCTCTGCCCCCACCCTGTGGAATAAATTACCTGCATCCATCCATTCCTCTGCCTCCCATCTGTCCTTCAAAACTAATCTGCACAACTGGCTTCTAGCTGGGTCAGGCTATAACTGTCCCCAAGACAATACCAGGGGGAGCAGGCAATCTAGACACTAGGACCTGTTGAGCTGGTGGGTCCACTCCCTCATCCTACATATATTGCCTTTCCCACTCTACTTGCACCTTAGCTTTCTTTTTGGGACCCTTCCTCTCCCCTGACTTGCCTCCCTGTTTCCCCTTAGCTTTCTCTACCTGCATCATACCTCATGGTATTCTCTGCTTTCCTACTCTGTACTGATCTCCCTGCAGTGCTGCTGACCTACTGACTTGACTTTCTCTAGCAAGTCTGAGCTTCTGTGCACCTTGTTATCCTAGATCTTTGCCGACTTGTATAGTTTGTGTAGCCTGTATATTTGCACAGTTTGTATGTTCTTTGTAAGCTCCCATGCACCAACTAATTTAGCCTACTTCCCACTGTTGCAGCAAGAGGCATCTTTATATGACTTTGAACACTGAAACTTGTGCTTGCAAAACTGTACTGATTCCATTATGTGTTAGCTTACCTTGTCTTGAGGTATGTTACCAAAACCTGTATTATATGTGCTGCTTTGTACTATTGCTGTTTTGTCTATTGTCACTGTTAATCATGTTATTTTTGTAGCCACATCTATGGCCTGGGTCGTGACTGAAAACTGTCCTTTGGATCAGTGCGCTTACCTGGTTACCATAGACATAAATACATAAATAAATAAATATGTAATTGGTATTGATTTTATTGAGAAGAAGTTGCTGGATCTTTATCCAGTGGTTTTGTGCCGAGAAACCCGAGAAGTACAGATATCTTATGGCAAAGCACGCCCTGGAGCATACTATTGCAATTATGCACTGGACCTTCACAGTAAAGCAAAAAAAAAAAGATAGAAACACAGGTCTAATAATTAATTTTTTTTACTGTTTTTAACCTGTGTAAGTACATTAGTACAAAAAATAGTCCAATGCTGGAGTCATTAATCAGATAACTGTAGTAACTTTTGACTGATTATAACAAATATTTCATAAATAACCCACCAAAAGCAGTTAAATATTTCATAAATAACATATTACAATCAAATTGGAAATTGGAAATTGGATGCCCTTCAACATACCATACTTCCTAACAACCATGAAGAACATAATGGAGTCACTGAACAACAACACAGTACTGATGGGCACCTTTCAGTTGTTAATTTGTCCAACCACACACTGACTACTGGAGAACTAAATGTACTTTCAAAGGGCCTCACTTTCTGCCCAATAAAACCACTGGATAACATACAGTTTTGTGGTGAACTGGAGGAATACTTCTGTAGATTGAGACTTAAAGAATTATTTCATGGCAGGGAAGAAATCACTGGTAGTGAAGACAGTGCAAACAGCAATAATGTAATGGATAAGAAAAAGGAATCTGAATTTACCCCCTCAAGTGGGCGTAACAAAAAACTAGACAATTACATTAATTGTTTCCGCCAACAAGTCAGTGGTCAGATCCTTACTAGGCAAAAACAGACCCATTATAACCTTTCTCCACTGGAACGGAGAGCTATAGGGACACTGAAATCAAACCACAACAGTGTCATCAAGAAAGTTGATAAAGGCTCTGCAGTGGTGATTTTAAACAGAGAGGCTTATATTAATGAAGCTAATAGACAGCTAACAGATCTTGCATACTACAGAGAACTAGAAAGTAACTCCACTACAAGATATAAAGATGAACTACGTGGCTTAATTAGAACTTTTCCAGACCGTGTCCGAGAAAAACTAACCCACCTCATCCCTGCTGAACCCAGGCCAGGGACATTCTACATGCTGCCTAAAATACATAAACCTGGCAATCCAGGGAGACCCATAGTCTCTGGTAATGGTACCTTGACTGAGGGGATCTCAGGGTTTGTAGAGACCATTTTGAAACCGCTGGTTATGGAAAGAGACAGTTATATCCAGGACACTACGCATTTTTGCGTGTACTTTCTGGTTATAAGGATTTACCACCTGATACCATTTTAGTGACAATGGATGTAACATCCCTCTACACTAATATTCCACACACAGATGGCATTGTAGCATGCCTTAAATACATACATGAGAAAGGACCGGAACAAAACATCAACCCTGGAGTGGTGGGGAACTTATGGAATTCATTTTGACACATAACTTCAACTTCAATGGTAAACATTATGTTCAAACTATGGGAACAGCAATGGGCACCAAAATGGCTCCACAGTATGCTAACCTTTTTGTGGCTGACTTGGAGAAGGATTTTTTAAGGCAGTATCCCCACAAATCACTACTCTTATTTCCGTTACATTGATGATTTGTTTATCATCTAGACGGAGGGCACAGATGCACTCAAAGATTTTCATCACAAACTTAATAATCTCCACCCTACCATAAGGCTTACCCTGGAGTACTGTACCACCAAGGTTAACTTTCTGGACACCACAGTCACCATTAAGGATGGAACCTTACATACATGTATTTACAGGAAGCCAACTGACAAACAGAGATACCTGCACAAGAAAAGTAATCACCCAAACCATACAAAAAAATCTGTCATATATAGTCAAGCACTCCGATGTCACCGTATTTGTTCAAATGAGGATGACAGAGATACACATTTGGCTATGTTGAAAAACACCTTTATTGAGCAGGGACACTCTTCCAGGAAATTGACAGGATAACAGAATGGGCAACGCAAGTACCAAGACAACAACTACTTCAATATAAAGAAAAGACAGCTACAGACAGAATACCCTTGGTAGTCATATATCATCCAGACCTTGAACGTCTGCGTAAGATTATTAAAGACCTCCACCCAATATTTAGTGAGGATGAAACTCTTAATTGTATTTTTAAGGAACTCCCACTACTATCTTTTGAACAACCACCAAATTTATCCAGCCTAATTATTAGGAGCAAACTTTCACCAGAACAGAATACCATGTCACACAATGGCACACGGCCCTGCAATCAACACCCCCGTAAGATTTGTGGGCTCATTTCTACCTCGGACTGTGTGGTTACATCACAAAACAGACAACTCCAGGTGCATGGGAGTTATATATGCATGTCACGACATGTTGTTTATTTCATTCAGTGCAAGAGATGTCCACAAACAGGTTATGTTGGAGAGACACGCCAACAGCTCCGCACTAGGATGAACTTGCACAGACATACTATTACAGTAAAGAAGACTGAAAAACCAGTGAGGCGCCACTTCTCCCAGCCTGACCACTCAATCTCAGATATGTCAGTAATGGTCTTAAAAGGAAATCTCAAAAACACACAACAGAGACTAGCTTTTGAGATTAAACTTATTTTACTTCTCAATATGGTAGCAGATCGGATGAACGTTGATCTTGGTTTTATGGGACACTACAGAAACTAACATCCACAGACCTCTTTTTCTTCAGGCTGACATATTATAGGACTTCAGCATGTGTGGAGATGTGGTGCGTATGTGTGTGGGTATGTGTTGTGAGGTATGTGATATAACAGATGTGGGGCTTGCTGTCACATTGAGGTAGGTCTCTATTTAGATATAGGGAGTTATAATGTGTTACTATTCTTACTTCACACACATAATGAATATTAATTTCTCCTTACTTTTTATCTTTGCCTGGGGGTGGGATTGATTCAGTTGCACCATATTCAGGTTACCTAGCCTGCTACTGTACATACAGGAGTGTTATCATATACTGTCACATATAATTTTTGTAACTCTGTACATATTGGGGTTCGTGATCTCATTTGCATGGGGGTCCTGCACAGATCTTTTTACATTAGGCTAATATTGTAGTAATTTGTGGATATGTAGGTATGTTAGACCTCTGGTCTTACACACATACTTTATATTTGCTTCTAGTTACCTTATCCTGGGGAGGGTGGCAGGTTATTTCATGGTAGTTCTATCCAGAATCCTTGGAAATGTTACTATGCAGATAGTAGTATGGTTAAATAATGTCACATTTTTGCTCTGTAGGTATTAGGAGACATAAGCCCTTTTACTCAGGATTTCATGACAAGTTGAATTCCTTTGGAGAACAATTGCAGTGACTGAAGTGAATAAAGGTTCACTAGTGTGTGTGTGTGTGTGTGTGTGTGTGTGTGTGTGTGTGTCTGTGGGGTAGAGAGAGAGAGAGAGAGAAAGGAGGGGGGAGAGAGACATCTCCTTAAAGCTATAGATCTCCCACCCACATTATGTGTGATGGGGTGGGTTAGGTGTATTGTTTGTATGAGAGGAGGAGAGAAATTACATTTTTATCTTTTTTTCAGATTCCTTAGACACTTGTGGTACATCAAGTTGTTACATTCTCAGTGTATATTGACATCAGTACATATCAAGCTACATGGTCTTAATTCCTTGAGGTTCCTCGACTAGAGTTTTTTGTTTGACACTAATATTGTCAATTTATATTTAAATTATCATTTATATAGTCCTGAGGTTTTTGAAATTTCTTGGGCCTTATATCTAGCTTGAGATTACAGCTGGGTGACAGGTCCAGCTAGGTTTTACACATCACACAGTGTGCACTGATGTTTTTAAGACAATTTTACTGGTAGGTTCTTGTCTATAATGCAGACATTGAAACTTCATGAGCCCTATAACAATCTTAGTTTGTCTTTAATCTGGGTGGAGGTTGCCTTTCAGTAATCACGTCCTTATACAAACTGTGACACTCATAGCTTGATTTAGGAGTTATCTGCTTCAGCAGTGTTATCTTATGTCAATTAAATTTATATGCAGTAGGATTCTTTGTATGTGTGTTCCACCAAGCACCTTTGACCCAGGGTTCCTCCTGGCTGAAGGCAGTATGGTACTGTTAAACTTCTCTGACATCATCTTCTGTTTTTTTTTTTTTAAATGAGTATTTTAAACCAATGGGGATTTTTTTCTGTTTTTTTCTGCATTGTCTAGCTGTTATAAGTATTGTGTTTTCTAAACAGCTGCCATGAGCTTCTGAAGAAGGACTGGTTGGTCTGAAAGCTAGAGTACTTTGTTCTTGTTGTTACATCTATGTTGGTCCATTAAAAGGTATCAAATAATTTGCTTCTGGATCATATTACAATCAGTCAGTTTAGTGTAACATAAATATGTATTACAAACTAGATTTTTTATTTTGCTAATGTTAAAGGCAAACTGTCAGTTTTCACAGAAAGTTCTGGTCATGTGTGACCGTGTACCGTTACAATGTCGAAATTTCAACATCGAAATCCATACAGCGACAACTTCAAGGTTGTCGCTGTAATGGACCTGATGGCAAAATTTCACTGTTTTTGAGTTTGTCTCTCCCTCTTTGAATAAACTCCAACCTGGAGTTTGTTCCAAAAAAAAAAAAACACTCCGTGTCGGACAGGCGAAACTTCACCTATCGGCATTGTTTGTGCTGCTGTGCCACATTTCGACAACTTGGTTGTTGATGCGGCTCAGTGGAACCATGTGTGACCAGTTTCCTTATTGGAAGAGAATTAAAAAGGAAACGCTAACTGCTGTGAATGCCTCACTAGGAATAATAATATGTTTTAATACTATTTAAGTCATTTTAATCATTTACTTTGTGAAGAGTGCTCTCAGCGAAATTCCAGGGGCTGGAAGCATCTCTACATAGGGAACAGGTGTCTGTAAGCCTGCTGACCAAAATCCTAAACTTGTGCATGGCTGTTTTGCATGTTTGAAAGCGATATAAATTAAGACTGCATTTCGCAAGTCTCTTTTGTTCTGAAGTCATAGATTTCTCTCTCTACTGAAAACATATTTATTTATTTGAATTTTGGTAACTGGGTAGGCCCACTAAGACAAGACAGTCCCTTTTTCAGGGGCGACCCAGACATAAAACAAGACCATACATTTTACAGGTATGCATCCTAAGAACAACAATGCTTGTACAGTAGAGAACAAATACATATAACGTGCAAGGTAACATTGTACTGGCATACAGGGATTAATTATCTCAACACTTTAGGTTAATACTTCATATTCAGTGGAGATGGACATCAGCAATGATACAATGATACAGCATGAAAATGAAACTGAAGTATAAGTGCATAAACAGTGGACACACATTTGGAGTCAGTCTCCAGGTTCCTGTTGATCCAGTCCAGATCAGTGGAAAATGATGGTATCATTGGCATAAAGATGAACTGTGGCACCTCCACAGTTGAGAGGGAGGTCGTTGTTAAAGTGCGAGAATAATAACGGCCCCAGTATGGAGCCCTGCAGAACACTAAGCTGGATCTGTCTAAGCTCGGAGAGGGACCCAGTCCATTTGGCCTTTTGGGAGTGGTTAGAGAGGTAGTTATGGAGCCATGCCTGAGCACTAGTATTGAAGCCCAGAAACTGGAGGTTGCATAATAATAGATCATGATCAACCTGGTTGAAAGCCTTTGTTAGATTGACAAAGATAGCCTCCATGGCTTGACCTTGGAAGGGGAGTTGGGGTGGAGCAGCTGCTGAATAGGGAGCTAGCTGCAATTTTGAGCAGCCTAGATAGACCAGGATGGCCTTTTGCTGCTGGCAACTTTTGTATGCATGCCATTACTTTTATAAGTGCTGTTAGGGTATTATGATTTTTTCTGAAGCTGTGTTGATACATGGAAAGGAGATTGTATGTACCTAGGTAGTCTTGGAGTTGATTGTAGAGGATGCGCTCCTGAATTTTCACCAGTGGGCAGAGGATGGAGATGGGTCTGTAGTTCTCAATAGGCTCAGTAGGGCCACCCTTGAGGATAGGAACAACCACTGCTACCTTCCATTTATCAGGTGTCATCCCTGATAAAAATTTATCTGTTTTGTAAGTTCCTCACTGGTAATGCAATACCCTCCGTACCAAGTTTTATGAACTTTGGTTCCAGGGTGTTATATCCAGGTGGGCTTTCAGCTTTTAAGTTAGAAAGCAGCCTACACACCTCCTTCCTGGTTGCCAGTTTTAAATGGAAGGCAGGCCTATGTCCCAGGTCCCCCGGTGGGGGATGGGGGGGAATTTGTAGTGCTGGCAAATAGAGTGGCGAATTTATCAGTGTTAGTGAAGAACTCATTGAGACCACTCACAATTGATGGGGGATCCGAGAAGATACAATCTTGGGATTTAAGGGAGCTGGGGTTGATTGTGTTTTTTACCATTTATAAGTGAATTTATTTGTCTCCAAAAACCCTTCAGGTTACTGAGATGTTCAGTTTGTAGAGACCTGAAGTAATTTCACTTGGCCTTGCAAAGGTTTTTTTGCAAGTACTCTTGAGTTGCCTGTAGGCAAACCAGTCCTTGCGGAGACCACTACCTTTGAAGACTTGCCAGACCTTATCAAGGGATGTCATGAATTTCCTAAGTTCTGAGGATTACCATGGAGCCTTATGACCCGTAATTCCTTGTTTCCTCAGCGGGGCATGGTGATTCAGTATGGCCGAGAAGTTTGAGATGAAGAACTCTAGAGCCTGATTAATGTCCGGGGGAAGGTTAACAGGTCACCAGTCAGCGCTAGTTAGGTCTTCTTGGAAGGCCTGTGCATTAAATCAAGACATATACTTAGTAAGTATTATTTTAGGAAGCTGGTTAGGGAAGTTGTTATGCCAAATGCAGTATGTCGGTGAATGGTCACTGATACTATCCAATGGAATGCCAGCTGAATGTACCTTGTGGGCACAGTTAGTAATGACCCAATTGATCAGGGACTGCTTACCTGATCTAGTATCAATCCTTGTGGGATCACTAATGAGCTGGATGAGGTTGGCATCAACGAATGCTGAGTGAATTTTGTTCATGGAGGGGGTTTAACTAGTCAAGGTTAAAGTTATCACATATCACCAGGTCATGTTGTGGGAGACTAGCTAGGAAGTGGATAAGGGAGGGGACGGCAACAAGTGCTCCCTTAAAGAGACACAGTCAGCCTTACCCCTTGTTTTCCTTCCAATTTTTAGTAGTGGGTCTCTAGGAATATACTTGAATAAAGAGTACTGTGCAATGCCCCTGCATAAAGTAAAACATAATCTATTCACTGCTTTTTGGAAAATTTAGCATTATTTGCCTCACTTGTGATCTGCCCATAAATCCCCTGACCATTGGAAGAAGATTCACACCCAGAGCACGCATCTACCGGGAGAGCAGTCCTAAAATGCACATTTTAGCATCCCCATAAAACAAAACACATAATCCACTACAGCATGTTAATATAAAATGATCAAGCCATCTGTGAAGCAAAACTGAGCCGCAAAATAGTTTTTAACCTTGGTGCTGAAATCTCGTGCGAGAATGCATTGCTATTGCGCATGCGCGAGATTTCGGCACCAAGGTTAAAAACTATTTTGTGGCTCAATGAGTGCTCGGTTTTGCTTCTCAGATGGATTGATCATTTTATTTTAACATGCTGTAGTGTATTATGTGTTTTGTTTTATGGGGATGCTAAAATGTGCATTTCGGGACTGTGCTCCCGGTAGATGCGCGCTCTGGGTATGAATCTGCTTCCGATGGTCAGGGGATTTAGGGGCGGACTGCAAGTAAGGCAAATAATGCAAAATTTTCAAAAAGCAGTGAATAAATTATGTTTTGCTTTATGCAGGGGGCATTGCACAGTACCCTTTATTCAAGCATGTTCCTAGAGACCCACTGCTAAAAATTAGAAGGAAAACAAGGGACAAGGCTGACAGTGTCCCTTTAAGAGGAAGGTAAATGCAGCCAATAATCAGTTTTTTCACATTTCCAAGTGTTATGGTAAGGAACAAATATTCAACCGCAGGGAGCTCGGAGGATGGCAGGGGGAGTTCAGTCACTTCTAATTCCAATTTCATATAAATAAGGACTCCACCCCCTTTTCTACCTATTCAGTCCCTCCTGAAGCAGGCATACTCTTGTCTTGCAACCTCACACTGGATAATAGATGATTTGAGCCAGGTTTCAGATATCTCTATAATATCTGGGTCATTTTGTGCAAGCCATACCTTGACCTCATCTAATTTTGGGTGTATACTCCTAGCATTCATATGGGCAATCTTTAGGCCTTTAACATTTAGTCTTTGGACTTGAGTGGAGGTAGTATTTGTAGAACTACGTGGGGGGGGGGGCGCAGGGTTAGTCTCTACATCACCTGCACACAGAAGTAGTAAGAGGCGATGGAGCAGGATAGAGACAAAGGGATGGTCGTTTATTTTGGGATGGGCTGAAATCTGATTGGCTTTCAGCATTCTGAGAGGCTTATGTTAACCTACTGATTAACATGCCTCGAGAGCCTGATCACTTGAGTATTGACTTATCTGGCACTACATTTTTTACAGATTCCACCTGTAGAATGCAGAGCCACCATTTGTCTCACCGTGAGACCTGTGAGCCAGTCCCAAACCTTCAGTATTAGGAGAAACCACAGATCATGGTAAAGAGCGAGCTGGAGAACGCGAGAGAAAGAAAGACAGACAGACAGAAAGGACAGCCAGAGCTATCAGTTTGTAGTTGGAACACAACATTAACCTGGTGAGAAATTCTGTGAACCAATAATTTACTGCATACTTAGCACTTCTAGGTATCCTTCACATTAGCTAAATAGTTTTAGCAGTGGGACTCCATTATAACAAATGCCGAGGACTGATTATCAGGGACAAGTCATGCTGTGTGCTTTGGTGGTAGTCTTCTGATTGGCCACCGCTGCTCCACCTGGACACACCCCCACCTGATTTTTATCATTGAAAGAACGCTCCCACCAAAAGAAACATAGTGAAAGCACACAGCTGTTCCTCTAATCAGACAATATTCCCTGTCTCCATTTTCACATTACTATTTCGCTCCTTCCTCCTCCGTGTCCGCAGCTCCTACCTCCCCACTCACTTCAATAGTGATGGATTACATGCTGGAATATCGTGCACTCCTCCTGCAGTACTCACTTTGTGCTAAACAAATTTAGGTATTAATTATTTTAGCAAAGAAAGAGAGCCTGTAGATCGAGCCGTCAGTGACAATTCTGACAAAAACCTCCCTGCTCTGGTTAGCGCTGAGTGATGCAGCACGAATTGTACAGCTTGTTTTCGCTGACTGTATCTCTGACTCATAACTATTGCCACAGGAAAGAGAATAAAAAAGACTGCAGAAATAACACTGAAAAACAAACTGTCACAGATGATGTCTCAGTTCGTTTGTAAGCTTCACACAAGAGTGCTGACAGCAGGTTCTGCAACTTGTCACCATCATGGGTTACAGTAATGCTATGGGCTAATCATGGGATGACAAAAATAATAATAAAATAGCCTGTAAACAATTTAACAAGTGAAAGGAGCTACTTGTATACAACAGCAGCAGTGAGATATATATATATATATATATATATATATATACTGTATATATATATTTTTTATTTAATTTCCTGCTGGTGAAAAGTATCACCAGCAAGCTGTCATTATCGTAAACTCAAGGGCTGAGGCTGTTACCCTTTGGTGAATGGACTGTTTTATGTCAGTAATTATGAATATCTGAAATAAATACAGTGCAACATTAGAAAACTGCAAGAAACCTAAACCCTAATATAATAAAAGCAATACTGTACACCCAGGGGTTATGTTAATGTTCAAGTTAATCACCCCCTGATGCAATATGGCACTCAGCTGTGCCTTGTGTCACATTACACTTCAAGGGGGTGATTAACTAGAACATATCCCCTGGTCATACCTTACTGCTCAAATATTGCACGTGAGCTTGGGGAGTACTATGCCTTTCGCGACAGACATGTGTGTGTGTGTTGGGTAAGGTTGTGCTGAATTCTATAAGCTAAGCTGAGTCTAGTGTTAACTGCTTTGCAGGTTTTGGATATATGCAACTGGAAATCAAGAGAGGGATCTAATTTGTCTCATACGTAATTAAATGAATATGCCTGCTCAGGAGGGGTACCATCTAGACATGTGATTTGAAGTGGTGTTTGACAGTTTCTAAACCTGGGGGGGGGGGCAAAGAGCATGGCCTGTATTTTTGACACATTTAGGAGTAGTTTCTTCTCCTGTAGCCATTTTTGTACTGCCTGTACATCATGAGACAGCATGTGATTTATTGTGTAGATATTTTTGGAGTTAGCAAGGAGCACTAAATCATCTGCATACAATATGGATGTGCTATGTTTTAGGCACTCTTGTAGGTTGCTGATACGCAGAGAGAACAGGAGTGGGCCTATTATGGAACATTGAGGTACTCCAATTTCAGATGGTAAAGGTTCGGAGTGAGATGTATCTAGTTTTACCGGTTGCTGCCTGTGTTGGAGATGGTTGTTAAACCAACTTAGGGCAGCTGGTGACAGTCCAGTATCCTTTAGCTTGGTGTAGAGTAGGGCATGATCCACAAGGTCAAAGGCCTTTGTGAGGTCTATGAACACGGTTCCTGTATATTCTCCCCTGTCCATTGCAGTAGATATGTGGTTGGTTAGTGTAAGCAAGGCGGTTGTGGTACTGTGTGCAGTTCGAAATCCATATTGGTGAGGAGATAGACGTTTATGGTTGAGCAAATGTATTGCAAACCAAGCCATGCATTTGCTACTGTTTTCTTGTCTCAGCCGCAGTGAAATGCAACTGCTAAGTATTCTAACAAAACTTCTTTAAAACATTTTTTAAATGTAGCATAATCATATTAATGGGGTTCCACTGGCATTGCAATAGGGAGGAAATCACCTTCCTTTAGAGAAAGTTCTTGTACTTCAGCTTTGTGCTTAATCTACTCAGGAAGCACAATGTTGACTTTTCACTGGAGTGATCATAAAGTTATCTTATATATGTATAGCTGTCAGGATACCTTTAGCACTTACTTAACTTCTTACACAGCTGAGATACTGTATACAGTATGTACTGTTGAGCATGTTTATTTGTCTTTGCCTGGAGAGAGAGGTGGAACATAAAAAAGCTGTTCATTAACTTTATACAACCCATTTCATGCCCCTTACTGTGCTGGTGCCGAAAGGTTGTCATGGTGTGCCTTTAGAAGTTTATGGCCCTTTATGTTTGCTTGCTTGCTTTGATTGTATTCCAGTAGTATACTCACTGAATGTAACAAAATGGTACCTTAATATGAAGATAAAATTATGTAGAGCAATCCGATACATTAAAAATAGTTTACATTGTCTCAAGAGACTGCATCTTTGGTATATAGAACAATGGAGATCACAGTCAGGATTACAAAAAGCATTTTGTTGCGTGGATTGCATCTATATGCGCATAACCTTGATAAGTGTAGAAGTAAGTAGACAGACTTACTGTACACATGTACATACACACACATACACACATATGCACGTGCACACATTTCTGACTATGTTTAAATCTTTATAACCACAAGGTCAGGTGTTGAATCTCATTTTTGTGAAAAAAAAAACTACTACTTAATAGCCATTTTTTAGGTGTAATAAGCCCCTCAAGGGTATGCATCATAAGATTTTAATGCACTTCCTAGGTGGTACAAGGACACTTGGCCTTTGGCCTCATACCTTACTACACCCCTGGGGTGTGCATTAAATATAGAATATTATACCATGGACCTCGACCACTGACCAATGACATAGGCAGGCTGGCACCTTACTTCCATTGATTATCTACTGATAATCACCGCAAAATGTGCCAGCCAGCCGGATCTTTAAAAACAAAAACAATCTAAGGCCAAAATCACGAAACTCTGACCGCCATCTTGTTTCCCTGCTAAGCGGAGACCATAAAAGAGCAGCTCCATACATCAGGAGAACCAAACAAAATAAAAGCAGTGCTGTAACGGTGACTGGCTTATTAAGCATTATACCAAGTACTGCTTTTTTTAAAATAATAAAAAAAGCAGTGATTGGTATAATCGCAATAAGCCACTCAGGGGATCTGGGTTAATCGGGGGATTTACCGCGGCTGGGGTGGATTTACCCACTTGGCTGCACCTCATGGGCAAATCACCCCAGCTGTGGTAAATCCCCCAATAACCCACACCCTCTCGTGGCTTATTGCTTAAATACATGGGGGAAGGAGGAGTGCATAATGAGAATATTATGCACACTCGAGGTGTGTGATGCTTAACTACACCCTTGGGGTTTATCAAAGCATCCCACACTGAGAGTGTGCTTAAAATTCGAGTTTACACCCCCCCACCCACATGTGTTGTTTTAAGTAAGTGCTGGTCTCTGTTTTTTTGCCCTACCACAGTGCCAACCTTTGTTGTAGTAAAATGGAGCTTGAAAACTGCTGTTTGTTTTAAGGAACAAAAATTAATAAAATTAATAAACTGCAAAACACAACTGCTGTAAGTTTGTTTCAGTCCAAAAAGGTCCATTTCATTGTTTTATTATGATCTGTGAAGTTAAAGAAACCAGGTTTTCATGGAGATGTGCAAATAAGGTGTTCATTGTTGATGGTCTCTGTTGTTTCTTTAATGAGGGAAAGAGGGAGAGAGAGAGAATTGCTATTTTTATTTTCATTTTTTAGGCTCCCGATTTCATCTGTACTGAAAGGATGTGGTGAGTTCATTTGAAAATAAAGGGAGACACTGTGTTTTTTTTTTTTTTTACAGACATTTTTATGGCTAGAAACATTTTTGTATGGAGTTGGACAGCGAATAGTGAGCATGAGCCTCCCATAGGAAAAGCTGGTGCGTGTTCGCTGTTATAACTCGTGGGTTATAATGGTGTATTATGAGCAGACTTTCCTAAGGGGAAAAAAACAGAGACCAGTTATTATAATCTTACAGTACACACCCTGTAGTGGATTATTACTGAGATATACATATATATATATATATATATATATTATATATATAATAGGGGAGCAGTCGCACCCCTATAGTTAGGGTTATGAAGGCACTTTAATGTTAAACTTGACATTTTGCATGTTAATAACTTTGGACCCATTCAACAGATTTGTATGAAATTTGGAATGTGTGGAGGGGCATGGCAGATCTCTTGATCTGCCAAAATACATTTCAGTCAGACTTACATTTTTTGCACAGTGAATCACTGAAAAATGCACTTTTTGCCAGTTTTGAGGGCAGTTTTTTGGATTTTTTCCATGGTGTTGCATGGTCACCATGTGGTGTGCCAGTCTGAATCGTGACATGTAGAAAGAGCCTGGGTCAAGGAATATGCCACTTTTTGTTTGGTGAAAAAATATTAATCCATTCAAAAGTTATTAAACGTTTTAGCTCCTATTATAAGTCTATGGAAAAATATATGTGGTTGTTTTTGCGAAACAAGAATGGGGTTTTGGCCACCGGGTCATTCCTCACAATCAAAAATTTGGAGGCTCGCAATCAAAGATTCTTTAATCTTGGGAAATTTATAGAGTGCGACGGCTGCCATCTTGTTTTCAGTTTGGGGCTGGAAAAAAACAAATAGCCCAGAGGAGACTTCTGAAGTAAAACTTGGATGGGTTTTGCTCAGGGGGATTCCCCCTATTGAGCCATGCCTGTAGTTTAATGTAGTTGTGTCAAAAAATGGAGTTTTAAAGTTTTAAATTCTTTGATTGCGGGTCGCTAATGATCTTTGATTGCGAGCATGTAAATTCTTTGATCTCGAGATTCTTTGATCGCAATCTTCGTTCGCGAGGGAGGGACAAGATGGCCAGATTTTTGGGTTGGAAAAAAACAAATATCTCAGCCCAGGGGTGACTTGTTAAGTAAAACTAGGATGGGTTATGCTCAGGGGGCTTCCCTTTATCAAGCCATGCCTGTGGTTTAATGTACTTGTGTCAAGAAATGGAGTTTTAATGTTTTTAAATTCTTTGATCGCAAGCCTGCAAATTCTTTGGTCGTGAGATTTCTTTGATCGTGAGCTTCGTTCATGAGGGTGGGACGAGATGGCCAGATTTTTGCTGGACCAGATGTCTCTGGGAGGGACCAGATAGTCCAAGTTTCATGACCAGATGTCCCCTCATGATCAAAGATAATCTTTAATCGCGAGGTCATGGCCGATTCTCGTGATCAAAGAATTTTTAAAGGTGCAAAAACTTTAAAATTAAATATCTCGGAAACGGTTTGGTCTTTTAACTTGAAATTTGGTGGGTATTGAGGGGATGTCCTCTAGATGTGAATTGTGGTATCTAGGTGTCAGAAAATTAATTTTCTGTGGAGATATTGTGTGACACAGTCTTCATTTTGTGGATAGCGTTCTGCATTGTGGTAGTGGCTTGAAATTTATAGGGCAGCTAGCCTTACTGCCACAGAGGAACTTTTCAGTGGTTAGGTGTGTAAAATGTAAATAGGTGCAGAATTATGCCACTCCAACAAATGAAAATCTAAAACTTTAAAATTAAATATCTCGGAAACGGTTTGGTCTTTTAACTTGAAATTTGGACGGTGTTGAGGGGATGTCCTGTAGATGTGAATTATGGTATGTAGGTGTCAGAAAATTAATTTGCTGTGGAGATATTGCGTGACACAGTTTACATTTTGCGAATAGCATGCTGCATTGTGGTAGTGGCTTGACATTTATAGGGTAGCTAGCCTTATTGCCACGGAGGTAATTTTCAGTGGTTAGGTGTATAAAATATAAACACGTACAGGAATTATACCACTCCAATAAATGAAAATTTGGTTTGTTTCAAGTTGGTGGGAGCGTGGAACCCCTCACTAATACGTGCTCCCACCAATACATATGATATTCCAAACTTGTACTGTTCTGTTAGACAGAAATTTGCAAGTTGGTGGGAACGACCAAGGGACCCGAGGCCCCACCAACTTCATGTTAACATTGTACTTTTCTATGCTTTCTAAGTAAGGAAATTCTTTTGCAAAAACTGTGTTAATGCAACAGTTAGATTTTTTTACAGCAGGAAAAGTGAGGATTCTCCATTAGGGTTATTACTCTTGTACATGATCACTCTTCAGTCACAGAGGTAAGCACATCGCGCATTAGTCAACGTCCTAACTCCCCACCCCATCTCCCATACCACACCACCTCAGCTTATTTACACATGGAATGGGGTGAGAGTTAGGGCCGATTACCCCAAAGCACACCCCGATGCCTGTTGGTGAGAGCGGGGTGGTCGTGGGGTGCAAAGGGTGGTAATCCTAAAGGTGAATTTTCTCACTTTTGTTGCTGTAAAAAAAACCCTAAGTGTTGCATTAATGCAGTTTTTTTGCAAAGAATATATATATATATATATATATACGATGGGGGTGAGATCTTTCTTAGTAGGATATCCTGTGTTATTTCCACTGCAGTGAGACTAAATCCTAAAGACATTTATCCATACTCTGCAGATGTCACCAGAGTGAGGATAACTGCACTGCAGCTTGCACTCTAAAGGAAACTGCTTCAGAAAAAACTTTATTTTTTACCTTTGTTTTTACCAGGAGAGAGAGACACTAAGCTGAAAGCTTGTTTACAGGTGCAACCTGGGAGCACAAGAAATTAAGTGACTTGCTCAGGATCACACAGTATGCAAGTGGAGGCTGTGGTATTCAAACCCAAATCTCCAGGTTTGCAGCTCAGAGCCTTAACAGCTGAGAGCCTTAAACCGCTGTGCTATACTGCCTCCTTAAGTTTTCTCTTATCTCTTTCCCACTGAAGCTGCACCTTCCTCAGTTAGCTTTGTAAATAACTCTCACCTGTGTTCCATTGTGTTTCTGACTTTCCTAGCTCATTACTGTGCTGAGCTCAGCTTCAAAATAACCTGACTTCTAAATGAAACTCTTTTACAAAGCACTTTCTGTTTCTCAGTGCTACATGCAGCAATTTGTCTTTCTCGGTAAGCCTCTGACTCACTCAATTAGCTTTGCAAAACACTGTCAGCTATGTTTCTCACTCCCAGTCCATTCAGAACACACACAATGAGCAGGAAACACACATAATCAGAAATAATGTTCCTATAGCTCTCACCCCTGTGGTATAAATCACACACATGATGGGCAGATCATGGGATATGGAAATATTCTCACTTCAGTTGTGAGCTGTGTATTTTCACCGCGGCCTTCGGCATTCAGGAGAATACATTAGCTCACTCTGCAGAAGTGAGAATATTTTCCATATCCCACTCCTGCCCATCATGTATCCTATATATATATATATATATATATATATATATATATATATATATATGTATATGTCGTACTCTGTTTAAGGTTTTTGGCAGTAGCTTCAGTAGCTGGTTACTTGTTATTCTGTACTTATATTCTGCATTATGCCTCTCTGTTTGCATTACCATTGCACTGTTTGTTTAAATGTTCCCTGAGTCGTTCTTATTATTTTCACTTCTTCCCATGAAATGTGAACCACGGAGGGGACAAGTCCCCTTCTGTTGTACTGAAAATGCCATGTACGTGATGTGGAACCTTTGCAAAAGAGCTTTCGCTCAAAGGTTTTTTCTGAACAATGAACTAAATAAATAAATAATATATATATATATATAGAGAGAGAGAGAGAGAGAGAGAGAAATTGATGTATATAACACAAATTAGCTACTTACACTGTACTAATGTGTTATTAACACCTTAACAGCACATAAATACCTAAAACACACTATATATGTCTATACTACCTGTATATCATATATAATACCACTATATTACTTTATTAATACTTTAACAGTACATTGATACCCAATTTAATATAAACCACTGAAATAATACATGTAACAAGCCCTGTAATAACACATGTAACAAGCCCCTTTAAGGATTACTAAAGTCAAAGATGTCGAAAACATATGTTGTGCAGAGTGTTTTGATTGTGTGTATAGTCCTAGTGTGTCCTTTCTTTTGTTTATCAGAATTTTTTTATTTAATTTGCCTAGTAGTTTTATGGCCCCTGGAATCTCCATGTTTGCATTTTTTGGTATTGCACTTTTTTTCCTGCAGTGCCTCCTGTTCCATGTCACAGTGTTGTGTCCAGGAGCATTGATTTAGCAAGTACTGGCTCAGAGTGAATTTTAAAGCTAAGAGCCATGATTTTAAGTTATGGTTCTTTATCCACTAAAGGCAGCATTTACAGTTTAGTAAACACCTGAGGGATAATTAGGTGGGCTATTATGTCAGGAAACAGCTAGAGTTTTCACTAATTATAGCATAGATGACCTGTGGATATTTGTGTGCTTTTTAAGGCTGTGTGTAGTTTAATGAAATGAAAAGGGTTAAAAGCAAAACATTTACTCTGCTAGCTAGACCTAAACACATACCTAGAAAACAAAAAAGATTGAATTACTAAGAGTTATTTATTTGAAGCCAGAGTGTCAGACTCCTAACAGCAGATTGCTGTTGCAGCAGCTTTTACTATCTGAATCAGTGATCCTGAAGACATCACTGTCACATGGGACAGGAAGCATTGTAGGAAAAAGAAGAGCAATAAAACAATTCAAACGTCGTGATCCCAGGGCCATAAAACTAGTGGACAAATTTAGAAAAAAATTCCTAAAAGCAAACAAAGGGAAGGACACACTGGGACTACACACACAAAACAAAACACTCTACATAACATATGGTTTTGCACATTTTGACTGTACTACTTCTTTAAACACACATTAAACAAGCACCTTAATAATGCATGGAACAGCCATCTTAATAACATATGGAAAAGTCACCCTAACCCCGCTGCACCTCGACTACACCCTCTAGTACAAAAAACTACCCTAACATGCACTTCAGTCACAAATCTCACACCTCCCTTCAACCACACTTACCAAATAACAATGTCATACTGTGTGGCAGATCTCCCTTAGACAGGCCGTCCATGCTGCTGTTCTTCTCTATATGGTGCTACATTTTAACAGTGCTCCCAACTACAAGACATGCCTCTCTAAACCACACACTGTACTGCAAACTTCCACAACACTCCCAACAGCAAAATAAATTGCTGCTCCTCCAGACACTTTAAACTCTGCTACCTTCCACATACTACACTGCTTCCAGCTGCCGCACTCCATTCTAAAACTGAATAGAAGACTACCAGAGCCATGTTGCCTTTTATAGGAGGCCCCAGTGCTAACAAAATCCTACAGGATGAAATACAGGGAGTCCCATGCAAACCAGCTACACTAAGTAAACACGCTACCACATGTACTAGTACACAGTGGAAAAACACTACTGCACATAGGGAAAGGGGAGAAATTATTTAACCAGGAAAGGCACACTAAACTGAAGCTTGTTTCCAGGTGCGACCTGGGAGCACAAGGAAGTTAAGTGACTTGCTTAGGGTCACACAGTATGCAAGTGGGGGCTGTGGGATTCAAACCCAGGTCTCCAGGTTTGCAGCTCAGAGCCTTAAACCATTATGCTATACTGCCTCCACATACCAATACAATACTGAAAATCCCTACACTGCTGAAAAACACTGGACCCAGAAAACAGTGTCCAACCTAATGAATTACATAAAATAAAAATGTGGCAAAGTCAGGCATACTCATTAAATAATACCATCTTTGGGCTCATGGCTTTATGGCTTGTTCAGCCCTTCAAGCACTTCACCATCATTTATGCTCCCTCCCTATCTATCAATCAATCTACCTACCTATCTATCTCTGTAAGGGATATGCAATAGGGAGCTGTGTCGTACATGATTTATTTGCATAAATGCAGTTTAACCTTAGGTAACCTCATGAATGGCATAAGCCATGAGTGATGTACCGAGGTCAAACTGCCCAAGTGCAGAGAAATCATGTATCATACAAGCTCCCCCATTGCATAGGTCATTTATGCAGTAGGGAATTAGCTTCTGTGTATTGTTAAACTCTGATATCATTTGTTTGAAAATTAACTTTTATTGATTTTTTTGCAGGTAATTTTTGTGGTTTGTCAGTGGAGTGCCAAGTTACTGTGCCTTCATGAGAACCATTGCTGTGGCCAAGACATCAGGACGTTGTGTCATCCTGTAACATTTCCTGTTACTGGTTGAGCAGTGTGAGTTCCTCAGACATTTGTGAAAAAATGGCAGTCACTTAGTGAGCGTGTCCAACAGTAGTATTGCTAGTATGTGGTGAGCAACTGTGTCTGTGGTGTGCTGAATTGTTGGTGTTTGGGGGAAGAAAGTGGGTCTGTGGAGCAAGCAGTGCTGTTTGGTAGCAGCTTGCTATTATTTTTTTATATATATATCTTTTTGGAACAGCTGGTATAAAAGGAAAAGGGACCTGGTTACAGGAGGATGTGGACCATGGAAGGAGCAGTGACAGAAAAGAGCAGAGACTGTTTGCATGGTGTGGCGATATAGGAATTAGCTTAAAAGAAAAGAAAGTTTTTTATTTATTGTGCAGTTCAGCTGAGGATCTTTCATTTTGGGCTGAAGTGAATGAAGTGCAGTCATGGAGAGAACATTGGAGCAGGTAGCAGTTATCTCATTTTACAGTGGTGACTGCCTAGTAGAGGTAGATGGCCGATCCAACCATCACAAAGTAGCAGTTTTGTTTTTTGCTAACCCCCCCTTGCAGTCTGGTCACCGGGTAGGTCAGTAGGAGACAGAAATTTAAGCAGCCTATAGCATGTAGTTCAGCCCTGCAGAGAGGAGACGGAGAGAGAGAGAGAGAGAGAGAAATGAAGGATCTGCTTAAAACAAGTTACTTGTTAAATGTTAAAAAGTGTTTAAGCTTTTTTTTTTTAAACAGACACTGAGGAGGCTGTTCAGAGGACAATAAATGACTAAAGGTTTAAAGAGCATTTGTGGCCAGGAACTGTGCTGTACTTGAGAGAGATTCTCAAGGTGTGGGAAGTGTGCTTTTGTGCAAAAAAATAGTGCCGGCTGACTCGCTGGCGGGGGGTGGGGTGGAGGAAGGGGTTCATCTGATGACGACCTAACTAGGTATATAAATTGGTCATGATGTAGTAACTATATGTATAAATGTAAGATTTAATGTTTTTCCCTCTTTACATACAGGGTATGTGTGTATATATATATATATATATATATATATATTTATAAAATGGGTAGGAAAATTATCTCTGCTGGTTGGATGAAACACATCACATGACTGCGTGTATCAGAGCGCAACCACACACTTGCACTTTCTTCCCTCCAAAACAATTTGGCCACTTTATAAGATGGATAACCCACTCTAGGATGTGCAGTCGTGCTCTGATATACGCACACCTTGGGTGGTTGACGCAGTTGGCCTGCGGCCTTGTGTGTAACAACGCACACCAAGGTGTGCGTATATCAGAGCACGACCACACACCTTAAAGTGGGTTATCTATTACATATATATATGTATATGCATACAACATGCTTTGGCAGTAGATTCCAAGTGTATACCACTGGTTCTGCACAGTAGTTCCCACTGATGTTTCCCTTGATTCTTCCTCTCTTCAGTTACATTGAGTGTTCCCTTGTCCTGAAGTTAAGTTTATTTATATTTAGACAGGACAAGGCACTAGGCATAGCCTGTTTTGAGGGCTGTCCTGTAAATACACTAGTTACAAAAATTGCAAGAAGACATAAATACAATATAAAACACATACAAAATTAAAAACAATGACAAGAAAATGGATTCCAGTCAGAAAGAGCTGCCTTAAAGCCATGGGGTGAAGCCATGTTTCATAATTTTGGCAGAAGAGAATTCCAAATGGTAGCAGCAATGTGGTCAAATATCCTTTGCCCATATCTTGTCCTAGTCCAGGAAATATTTAGTCCTCTTCCCGTGACATCCCATAAGGAATAAGTAGATGATACAGGAGTTAGTTTTTCCAAAAGGTACAATGGAGCAAGGACCTTCATACATTTAAAACTTAAATTACAAAGGAGTCTCTCCCTCCTAATTTCTAAGGACATGCAGTCCAATTGAAACAATAATGAACAATGATGAAACATTCAAGGTGGACCTTCCAAACCCAGAACAAATCTAGTTAAATTGTACTGCAGTCTATCTAGTTTAAAAAAACTATTTTTACATGCAAAACAATAGACCATACTTCCATAATCTATAATAGGAAATAAGACCATGGTTACAGCCTTTGCTCTCATATCACTGGTCATATAGTATTTATGTATATGAAGGGAACCAAGTTTTTTGAGAGACTTGTGTACAAATTTTCTCTATATGTGTATCAAATTTCAATTTCAAGGCAACCCAGACTCCTAGATATTTATAGAACTTGGTTTAAGAGTAAAAGGAGTGCACAAGGGCAGTCGAGTTGGTGCAGAGAGAGACTTGCCAGTCCTGAACATGAACAAATCCAAGAATACTCAGCACTCAGGAACAACACAAGACATCAAAGCAAAGTTGCAGAGAATACAATTTATTGTGGCTGGGTAGCCTACAAATACATCCTACTACCCGTTACAAAGAATCCAATTTATTGTGGCTGGGTAGCCTACAAGCACATCCTACTATTCCAAGGGGTAGTAGGATGTGCTTATAGGCTACCCAGCCACAATAAATTGGATTGTTTGCAACTTTGCTTTGAGGTCTTACATTGTTCCCGAGTGCTAAGTATTCCTGGATTTGTAGAACTTAACCAGTTCAGTTGTAGATCCCTTAACTGAATATGTCATGAGGTCATCTAACAGTGTGCTGCTCCTCCCCATCTCAGACTTGAGTAACATGTGTTAGTTTTTTTCTCATTAACTCATTTGCTTCCGGTGGCCATTTTGGGTCAGATCCATTAATGGATGGTTCTGACACCATATGGTGCCTATGGGAACAAATGTGTTTAAGGGCAAGCTTATTTGCCATCAGGGAGTGGAGCAATGCACTGGCTGTGGAGCAGCAGTCTTCCGGGAGACATTCTGGAGACTGCATTGCTGCCCTATTTGTAGGCACCTCTCTGGTCTGAGGGAGGGGTTGTTTGTCTCCATGCTGACCTGACAAGGATTCAGGAAACCTGCTCCCCTATCCAGGGACCACCCAGGCCACTGCCACTACCTCAGAGGTTGCCAAGAAAGAGGAGTAGTTGGACCATGGTGGGCTGAGGGAGGGTGAGAGTGGTGGAACAGAGGTGCATCCCTCCAGTTGTGCCTCTCCACAATTCATTCACCACTCTGGAGGAGCATGGTTCCTCTATGGAGGCACCCATAGTGGAGACCAAGCAGGATGCTGGGAACCTCCACAGTGGAGACCCACAGGAGGGTGGCACAGGACCACACAGGGGAAGGAAACAACTCCTGGTGGGGGACTCAGTTGTTAGGGGTAGAACTGGGGAGGGAGGGAGGGAGGGAAAGAGAGGTAAGGTGCCTGCCTGGTGCCATGGCTTGAAGGGACAGGAAATGAATCCTTAGGATCGTGGGAGCAGCTACAAGGGGGAGTGAGCTGGATGTCATTATCCACCTAGGGACAAATGACCTGGCTGAGAATGGGATCAGAGCAGTGCAACAAGAGTTTACAGAGTCAGGGAGGGGCCTTAGACAAGTAGCACACATGGTAACTTTCTCGAATGTGCTTCCTGTCTATGGCATGGATAAGGCTAGGGTACTCTGCACCATGGGATTCAATGACTGGTTGAAAAACTGGTGCAGAGCTCAGGGATTTGGCTTCATTGGGGACTGGGGCTCCACCTGGAGGGATGCAGCCTATACTGGTGCGGTGGTCTGCATCTATCCAGGAGGGGAACCAGGATCCTAGGTGATAGGTTTAAATGCTTCATTGGCAAGCATTTAAACTAGCCAAGGGGGGAGGCACTGAAAAGGAGAAGAGAAATCCTAGCCCCCCACAAAAAAATCAGGGTGGTTAGTGAGGTAAACACCAAGATAGAGCTGTCGATAGGGAGAAGGGCCGTGGTAAATGGAGAAAAAGACAAAGGCAGTAAGGACAGGGATGGAGCAAAAAGAAATAAAGCCATAAAAAATGGAGGGTAATGAGTACCAATGCCTGTAGTCTAGGTAAAAAGCTCCCCGAAATGGTGGTCTTGATGGAAGAGGGATGCCTGGATATCATGGCAGTCACCGAAACATGGTACACAGAGAACCATGACTGGGATGTCAACATACCAGGGTACACAATCTACAGGAGGGACAGGGAGAGAAGAGGAGGAGGAGTAGCTCTCTATGTAAGGGAAGGGATCAAAGCAACAGAACTAAAGGGTAAACAGGGAGGAGAGGAGGCACTGTGAGTCACCCTGGAGACTGGAAATGGCACCACAATCTGCACAGGAGTTGTATTCAGACCCCCATCTCAGGGAGAGGAAATGGACAAGGAAATGATAGAAGACATCCTTAGGATGACAGAGAAAGGGGATATATTGCTGATGGGGGACCTGAATATGCCAGATGTTAACTGGAGCACCTTTGCTGCAGCCACATCCAAGAGCAGGGCAATTCTCAATGCCGTACAGGGGTCATGCCTCAGACAGCTAGTTTTGGAACCCACTTGGGAGGGAGCAATCTTAGATCTGGTACTCTCAAATGGGGATGGAGAAAGGATCTCTGATCTTGAAGTGGGTAGCCATCTGGGAACAAGTGACCAAACAGTGTGGTTCACGATAAACTTAGCTGTAGAGTAAAGCCATACAAAAGTGAAGGTACTGGACCTCAGGAGGGCTGATTTTGTCAAATTGGGAGAGTGCCTCAGAAAAGCACTAGCAAACAGGCAAGAAGGAGGGGTGGAGCAACAATGGGGAAACATCAAAACCACCATCACAGAGGCAACAAGCCTTTGTGTGAAGCAAATAAACAAATCAAAAATGAAAGAAAAGACCACTATGATTCTCAAAAGAAGTGGCAGGGAAGGTTAGGGAGAAAAAGACAGCTTTCAGGAAGTATAAGGAAACACAGAAGGAGCAGGACAGAGAACTATACCAGTTAAAGCAGAAGGAAGTGAGGAAGGCAGTCAGAATAGCAAAGGCCCAAACTGAGGAAAAGATAGCCAACTTGGTTAAGAAGGGGATAAAACCTTTTATAGGTACATTAGGGAGCAAAGAAAGACTAAGGCAGGGATACTGAGGCTGAATACAGAGGAAGGTGGTGGGCACAGAGTGACAGTGAAAAAGCAGGGATACTGAATGAATATTTCTGCTCAGTATTCACAATGGAAGATCAGGAAGGGGGATAACTAATCCAGTCAATAGAAGCACTCTGGATAGGGGGGTTGATATTAGTCCTTTCACAGAAGAAAGGGTTCTGAAAGAACTCTTAAAACTGAAAGTGGATAAAGCAATGGGGCCTGATGGGATTCACCCCAGAATTCTAAAAGAACTAAGGGAAGAACTAGTAACACCACTGACTACCCTTTTTAATAAATCATGGGAGGATGGTGTGGTACCTGAGGACTGGAGGAGGGTGGATGTGATTTCCTTCACAAAAGTGGGAGCAAGACAGAGGCAGGAAACTACAGACCTGTCAGTTTGACCTCAGTGGTAGAGAAAATGATGGAATCACTTCTGAAGGAAAGAATTGTTGAGTACCTAGAGGCCAGTGGGCCACAGGACCCAAGGCAGCATGGATTCACAGCAGGAAGGTCATGTCAGACAAATCTAATTGATTTCTTTGACTGGGTGACCAAAGTAGTAGACCAGGGAGGGGCTGTGGACATGGCCTACCTAGACTTTAGCAAGGCATTTGAAACAGTGCCACACAAAAGATTAATAAACAAATTAGCCAGCCTGGGAGTGGGTCCCAGGGTGGTAGCCCGGCTAAAACACTGGCTGGACAACAGGACACAGAGGGTAATAGTAAATGGAGTCCACAGTGAAGAAAGGAGGGTTACTAGTGGGGTACTGCAGGGTTCAGTACTGGGACCGGTCCTTTTTAATATCTTTATAAGTGACATTACAGAGGGACTGGAAGGAAAAGTATGTCTCTTTGCAGATGACACAAAGATCTGCAACAGGGTTGATATGCAAGGTGCGGTGGAAAGGATGAAAAGGAAGTTGGCAAGGTTGGAAGAATGGTCAAATGTATGGTAGCTTAGATTCAATGCAAAGAAGTGCAAAGTAATGCACCTGGGAATCAAAAACCCAGGGGAAGAGTACACAATGGGGGGTGAGATACTGACAATAACAAAAATGGAAACGGACCTAGGGGTAGTCAAATCAGATGACCTAAAGGTGTGCTAGCAATGTGAGAAGGCAGTAAGGAGGGCTGGGGGATACTGGGATGCATAGTCAGAGGCATCACCAGTAGAAAACAGGAAGTTGTTGACCCTCTGTACAGACAGTTGGTAAGACCACATCTGGAGTACTGTACACAGTTCTGGAGAGCCCATCTCTGCAAAGACATTTGACAGGGTGGAGGCTGTCCAGAGGAGGGCAACCAAAATGGTGTAGGGTCTGCACCAGAAGGCACATGAAGAAAGACTAAAGAAGCTTAAGATGAATAGCCTCAAGGAAAGGAGGGAGAGGGGGGACATGATAGAAACTTTCAAATACCTCAAGGGAATCAACAAAGTCCAAGAGGGTAGCATCTTTCAGAAAAAGAGATGTGCAAGAACAAGGGGGCACAATTTGAAGATGGAGGATGGCTCAGAAATAATGTGAGGAAGTATTTCTTCACAGAGAGGGTTGTAGATGCATGTAACAGCCTTTCTGAGGAGGTTGTAGAGTCAAAAACAGAGGAGGAATTCAAGAATGCATGGGACAGACATAAGGCAATTCTAGTGGGGGGTAGGAGGAAGTAGGCTGTTGGTTAACTAGGATCTGCAGCTTATCCGATGGGTAGGGAAATGGGCAGACTAGGTGGGCCAAGCAGTCCTTATCTGCCATCAGATCCTATGTTTCTTTTTTTTTTTTATTCAATATATTTTATTGACTATATAGCTGAAGTATGGCCTAGTCAGCCAGTACATACAAAACAACCATAGTGTTTTAGGCAAAGTTTCAAGAAAATTTTTTTTTTTTTTTATAAACATTCAAATAACCAAACCTATCTATCTACCCCTAAAACTTAATATCTCCCCTTTACCCACCCACGCATCTACCGAGTCGGAGAGCCACATGAATCCCTTTGAGTAGGGGCTCAAAATATATCATATCCAGTTAAGGATGGGACTACATCACTGATAGAGTCTAACATTTCCAAGCAGTCAGTATCAGCTCCCAGCGGTCCCCATCTAGTATTATATGATTGCAGCCTCTTATTCATTCTTGCTATATGTCACTCTACCTGTAATGCCATCATCATCTCTCTATGCCACTCGAGTACCGATGGTGTATTTGGCTCTTTCCAATGCCTAAGGATAATCGCTTTCACCACTGCAGATATAATGGCCATGAACGCTTTCCTCTGTTTACCCATCTCTCTAGGGAAGACGTTGAGTAAACAGATTTCCGGTGTAAAAGATTCTATGTTTCTATGTTTCAGCCAGTGTTCGAAGTTATTAAAATCTTGGTGCATATTTAATTCCACACTGTGTCAGTCTTTAGCAGGGAAGAACAGGACCGTGTCATCAATGTATAATTTTACTGTACACTTAGTACTCATTTTTGCAATGTCATCAATAAATATGAGAAATAGAAGCAGTCCCAGAACTGATCCCTGTGGGACACCTTTGTTTACTTCTCTAGTTTTGGACATTATCCCCCTTAACAACCATCATTTGTGAGCAGTCATAAAGGTAAGATTCAATCCATTTTACAACTTCTTTACTAAAACCCTTTGAGGCGAATGTTTGCAGTAATAGTGGATAGTCCACTGTGTCAGATGCCTTAGACAGATCTGTCACAAACCCACTCAGCAGGTCAGGCCCTCTGTTCCCAGAGTGCCAACCTCCGAGCACAGTCTTGTGAACAGTTAACAGAAACAGGGTAACCCTCCTGTCTGTTTTGTGGGTTCGAATCAAACTTTGGTCTCAGGTCTTGGAGGGATTCAAATTGTGAACCTCTTGCTAGCATACCCAATGTACAGGCTCAGATAATTCTGCTCTTTGGGGGGGGGGCAGATATCTTTCGCATATGGGCACCTAACCATGTGTATAAAATGCACCCTTAAAACTCTAAAGACCTCAAAATAAATTCTTGCCTTTTCCCAGTTTGGTAAAACCAGTAAGCTTTGTACAGAGTCAGCTTTAACTATGTATGCTTCACTTGTCAAGAAAAAGAAATTCAAAGGCACACCAAGTAGTCTCTAAAGTAGAGGTTTACTTCAAAATAGATAAGAAAATGTAAAATGTAAATACAGAACCATACATCTCAAAACATACAAATCACTTAAAAGAATAAGGTTTTAAAAAGTGCAGATTCCTACCACTAATACACTTAGACTTGTCTGTTCAAAGGTATTCTTATCTCACAGTGCTGTAGATGTTTCTTTTTCAGAGTCCAAACATTTGTGTCTAAATGGAAAACAGAATACTGTTTAAAAACTGGCTTTGCCAACCTCTTTGTGTGAGGTCACCTAGCTCCTCCCTGTCAGAATATAAAAATATATATCTATGCAAAACAGGATGTCTTATCAAAGGTGAATTCTGTGATCTCAGCACAACTCATTTTCTCTTATGACTTTCTTTGATCTTATGATCAGCTTTCCCTTTCCAGGACATCAAAGGACTTGTTATGTCTCACTGCCAGATCTCACGGAGGTGCAACATGCTTTGTATCACCATATGAATTTTACTGTGTTTCCTCTGAACGTTATAAAAGTTAATGATCTATCTTGGCAGTTGGCAAGATGCAATTAGTCACATAAAAAGGAGATCCTAAATTTTAAGTCTCTTCTAGCCTGTAATTATCTCTTGGCCTTCCAGGTAACACCTATTAGCTAAAACCTGGGAGGGGGGTTGTCAATCCACAGACTGTCAGCATCTCACATGAGAGACGTTCAATAACACATTTTTATATTACAAAAAAACATAGGTTAATCAGAACCAGCTGTCCAAGTGTCACAAGATCTACGAACACTGTTTATTCTCCAGAGAGTGGGAAACGGTGTCCACAAAATCTGCCAAGGCTGTAAGTCTTGAATGTAATGGTCTGAAACCAGACTGCTGAGAGGAGATGAGACAGATAAGCATAGACTTGTTTATGAATTACTTTTTCAAGTAATTTGGGTACAAGGAAAGCAGAGCTATTGGTCTATATTTATCTATCTCAGTAGAGTACCCTTCTTTAAGTACCAGAACAATTTTAGCAAGCTTCCAAATTGAGGGAAAGGAGCCCATACATAAACTTAGATTAAACAATTTTGTTAATGGCAAAGTGATTACATCAGCCCCTTTCCTGAGCAGATTGGCATCAAGGCCATCAAGCCCATTTGATTTCATTGTATGTAGTGATTTTAACTGCTCCCAGATATGAGAATCATATCAGAAATCTAGGCCAGGGGTATACCCTGGGAGGAGACATGATTCAAGTAATGGAGGGTGAAAGGGACCTGGGGGTAGTGGTAGATGTCAAAATTAACTCGGAGACCTGTAGGAGGGCAGCGGCAAGGGCAAATAGGATGCTGGGATGTATCACCAGGGGGATTACCTCCAGAAAGACGGAAGTGATCCTTCCACTGTACAACTGCTTGGTTAGGCCATACCTCGAGTATTGTGTACAATTTTGGAGACCACATTTAAAGAGGGACATTAAATTCCTAGAGAGGGTCCAAAGGAGGGCAACCAAAATGATCTGGGGCCTGGGGGAGAGGACCTATGAGGAGAGGCTCAAGGAGCTCGACATGTACACCCTGGAGGAGAGGAGGGATGGGGGGGACATGATAGAGGTCTTTAAGTACATGAAAGGGATCAATAAAGGAGGCCCAGTTAGGGTGCTCCAGCGGATGGAGGGTGGGGCAATAAGAGGTCACGGGTGTAAGCTGGAAGGGGGCAGGCTCAGAGGGGAGAGGAGGAGATGATATTTCACTGAAAGGGTGGTAGAGCCATGGAATGCACTGCCCAGGGAACTGTTAGAGATGGAGACTGTGGACGGGTTTAAGAGGGGATGGGACAGGGACAGGTACAGGTACAGGGGGAGGGTAAATCTGACCAGGCACAATACAGGTGGAACATCTGGGACTGGGGACAGTATAACCCGGGGTCACCAAAATCAGCCCTCAGTGCGGGTGCTGAAAATCGAGCGGACTCAAGAGACCATTAGGCCTATTCTGCTGGCGTTTTAGTATGTTAGTATATCCTTCAGATCCAAAATTTTAAATCTAAATTGTGGACAACTATCGATCTGAGTATCAAATATTTAATTTTCACTATCAGGGGAAACATTGGAATCCATGCTAAAATTCTCTAACTATGGTAAATAAGTGAAAAAAACTATTAAAGGCCTCGGCCATTTGTTTTGGGTTGCTTGTTACTTACCCATCAATGTTGATGGAGCCAGAAGAGGTAGGAACCATGGGGGTCTGCAACTGTCTGATAACTTTCCAGAATTCACGGGAATTAGTTGCTGATTCAACTTTGTTTTTATAAAAACTTTGCTTTGGCTTCTTTAATTAAACTTTTGACATTTGTTCCTGCAGGCCTTATAAATCTCCCAGTTAGTGTCCCAATTAGATTTTCTTGCAATTTTCCATAGCCTATTCCTTATTCTAAGGTGTATTAGGATCTTACCATTTATCCAGGGCATACTCTTCTGTTTCATTTTTACATGTTGTCTTGGCACATGGCTATCACAAATTTGTTAAAATTCACTAGTAAAGAATGAAACTGTGTCCACAAGGTAGGTATAAGGTCCAAGAAGTTCCATTTAATGTTTCTTAGGTCATTCTGAAATATATGAACATACGAAAATTGCCAGCAGATATGGGCCCTAGGGTCTATCAAGTCTGTAACAGCTATCAGTGTTCTACAGTGTAGTTGCCCTCCCCCCCCAGTCTGGTAGTGACCTTCCCCCTGCCCCTGTCTCACCCCTTCTTAGAACTGCCTACCATTTTTGACATTACCACCTACTCTGGTAATGAGTTCTACCCATCCACCACTCTTTCCGAGAAGTAGTGTCTTCTCATCTCCCTCTTGAACCTCCCCCTCCAATCTCTGACTGTGCCCTCTAGTGTTTCTCCCATCCTTCAATCTAAAAATCCCCTCTGTACTAACCTTGTTTATATCCCTCATATATTTCAACGTTTCAATCATATCCCCTCTATCCCTCCTATCCGCCAGGGAGTACATTTTGAGCTCCCTCAGTCTGTCCTCGTAGGGTTTGTCCTCCAATCCCATGATCATCCTGGTGGCTCTGCACTGGACCCCCCCTCCAGTAACTTTACATCTTTCTTTAGGTAGCGCTCCCAGAACTGCACACAGTACTCCAGGTTTGGTCTGACCAGTGACCTGTACAGAGGTAGGATGACCTCCCTCCTCCGTGAAGTGATTCCCCAGGCAATACACCCCAACATCTTGTTAGCCTTAGCTGCTGCTCTCCTGCACTGCATGGAGTGGTTCATTTGCCCTGTGATCATAACCCCAAGATCTTTCTCCTCTTCTGTAGTAGATAACTGTCCCCCCCCAAGCGTGTAGCTGAACTTTTGGTTTCTACCTCTCATGTGCATAACCTTGCACTTTTTCGCGTAGAAACCCAGCCGCCAAGTGTCTGACCAGCACTTGAGTTTATCCAGGTCCTTCTGCAGCCCTAGCCATCCCTCTGTGCTGTCCATCACTGCACCGATCTTTGTGTCATCTGCAAATAGGCTTATCTTATTGCTGACCCCATCTGCAATGTCCACAATAAAGATACAACACTGGGCTGAGCACTGAGCCCTGTGAAATCCCACTTGTTGCAGCTTTTGGAGATGAGAGTTCCCCTGTACCACCACCCCCTGCTGCCTATCCCGCTGCCAGTTTCTGAACCACTTCACCATCCTCCCCCCTACACCCAGGTGACCCAGTTTGCTAACCAGCCTCCCATGCGGTACTGAATTGAAGGCCTTGCTGAGGTCTAAATACAGGACATCCACCGCCTTTACCCTGTCTATTGCCATTGTTACCCAGTCATAGAAGTCAACCAGGTTTGTCTGGCAGGATCTGACTAAGACACCAGTTTATTAAAGTTCCTGAAGGACCTAAATTGAATACAGGGAGGGTGTGTTAACACTTGAAAGCATTCCACTGTGATCACACAACTTATTACACAATGGTCTCCTAACAGTGGAGGGCCAAGCTCCCATTTGGTGACCACTAAACTTCTAGTTACAGAAATCTCACCAATTAGAGTCCTAGTGTCACCCTTATTGCAAATTTGTGTGGGAGCATTTATTATTTGAACAACATCTAGTAACCCAAGCGCCTCTTTCAGTTTTCTTCCTTTGTGACCGCCCCAATGGGCATTCAGATCTCCCAATAAGACTAAGTGTTCTACTTCAATCAGATTTCCAAAGTAGTCCACTAAGTCTAAGCAACTATGTGAACTGACATGGGGGGGGGGGTAAATTATTCCAGTCATTAAGTCCAACTTTCTCACTTTGATTAATAGTTCTTCTATACAATTAAATGTTAAATGATTTTTTCAGGCTGCATGGTCCAAGATCTTTGCTAACATAAATAAGAACACCCCTTCCCCTCCAGTTTCTGTTGTTGTGGAAATAATCATATCCCTGAATATTATGTCAGAACTGGGAATTGTTTCATCAAACCAGGTTTCAAAAATTCCCAAAACAGTAGGTCTATTTTGTAGGCACCAAATTCTCATTTTATCAGTTTTTGGTAAAATACTGTATGCATTTGTGTGGTAAGTTTTTAAGTCCTTTCTAACCTTAGGTCATGGGTTTGTCTCAGCATCCCCTGCTAATAATAAAAGTATTAAACATGTCAGGTTTTTACTGTACATTTTGTAGTTTCAAACACAGACATTGATATGTAACCGAATCTGACGAGCCTTTAGCTTGTTATGCCTTCCAGGGACTAAGTATACATTTAACACACCAAGTACACTTTTTAAAACAATTACCAAGCCCTGCTGTTTTGCTAAGTGACCTGTTGATTGATTCAGTTTAAAATTGGTACACTAATCATAGTTTGTAATACTGACTATCCATAGTAAGAATAGCAAACCCCCAATAGCTTGTGTTGTTTTCATTTTGATATCATACAGAAAAACCTAAGACGGGGCACACACAATTAATGAAGTCTGGCTGAGACCAAGTACAAGGAGCAGTTATCAACCTAGTTGTAGAGAAGCAGTCGTGGCTTGAATAAAACAAGTAATTGGCAACAGGTTGCTCGGCACTAGCATGTTAATGGAAGCACGATGTTTCAAGATGACAAGTCAAGTCTGTAAAATCATAAAGCTCTCCGAACTAACTAGACAGTTTGTATTTGTAATATGTTCCGTCCAAAATACAACAGGATTGAAACATTGCATTAGCAACAGGCTACCAGTACTATTGTATCTTACAAGACTATAGCCTAGAATACAATCTCCAGAACCAGCACTTAAAAGTGATCAGTTTAAACAATATACAAGTGGTCTGGTACCAAAAGCTAAAAATTACCTAATAAAAACTAAAAAAAATGTTTTATAAGGTCTCCCATAGCCTCCTCCAGGTGGACTCACACTGGGTGACTCACACCACTCCTGCAGGCAGCCACTCGTGCGGCTGTCCACATGTGCCCTGCACCCTTTCCACTCACACTGACAGACCTCATGCCCTCTGGAAGCCCCCCCTGGTTATCGGAGCAACAGGTGTTTGGGACCGGGAGCTGGGTGGCACTGGGGTGCATAGGGCTACACGGTGCTTTGACTGACAGCTAGTTTTTACTGACAGAAGTCCACAACACAGTTCAGCAAAGCAGATTGAATGGTTGGGGGTGAGGGGTGTATTATTGTTATTGTCATTGTTATTATGTGGTTTACTTGATTGTCCTTGTCCATATTTGGTCATCGTTTCTTTTGTTCGTGATGTTATACAGTAGAAAATTAATAAACTTTAAATAAAAAAAAAGCAGATTGAATGTGGGCTGAAGAGCAGGCGCATTGCTGAGAGACACAGAAATCAATGCAGCTCAGCAGGCAGATGTTCCGTTCTGACTCACTACTTGACCTGACTCTGTATTCCTGTGCTTCGTCACATTTGGGGGTTTGTGGTCCTTACTCCATTCTTTGCTTGGATACAGTGATTGGATCTTGTTTGGACTGCTGTAGGCTGACTTTGTAAGGTGGAGGTATAGTACCTTGTTTTCAGCTTCAACGTGCTTAAAACCATAGTCACTCAGCCCCAGGTGGCCATTTTGAATAAGGTTAAGGATAGAACATTTCGACTCACATTTGAGTTCTGGGGCTAAGTGGTTTTAAACTCTGCTATGTCAAAGCTGGTCTGCCACTAGGGATTAAATGTCGCCATGAGACGAGCTGGCTGGGTTTTTAGGTGGAGGTCTCACTGGGGGTCTGGTTGGTTCCTGCTGTGTTTAGGGAGGTGGCCCTTGCGGGGCTGTACGGTATCTGTGGTTGTGTTCCTATGAGGAGCTCGATCCGAGCTTTGGTCCCTGTCAGTTCATGTGCCCATCCTTCCTAGCCTTAGTTGGGAGCTCCTACCTGTCTTTTCTCTAGATCTCAGAGCACTGGAGATTTGCTGTGAGAGGGTGAATCTTCCTGGCTTGTGGCAAATTTCTCTTTGTTTCCTGGTGAGAGGAGAAGAAGGGGGAAGTACAAGCAGTCTTTGCTGATCTTGTCCACGTTAGGACACCTATATCCATGAGTGCTGGTTTTCTTACCCAGTGAGAAAGGGTTGGGCACAGCTTTAGTCTTTCGGTCTCCTTTTGTTACTCTGGATAGCTGGACTTCATGGACTTTGTGACCGCCCTCCCCCCAAATTTTTTATGTTATTTTTCTGTTAATCTGCTGCAGAACCTTACTTTGCTGGATGAGACTCATTTTATTGTAGCTTTATAATTTTAATTTGAATAGTGTTGTGTGGCTGCTTAGATTCAAAAGTTTATATATGTAACTTACTGTAATTTTTTTGTTGAATGTGAGTGTGAAAGTGTAGTCTAAGGTGATTTTATAGTTCTGTTGTTTAAGAGTGGGGTGGTTTTGGTTTTATGTAAGGAAGGGAATTATTCATTGTTTTCATTTAATTTTAATGGGTTTGTCTGAATTATGTGTAGTACACCACCCAGGTCTCATCTCATCTACTCCACGGAGCAATTACGAAAGTGCCATCCCTTTGGGGGACTCCTTTGTACCCTGCCTGCAATGGACATTGATTGCTGCAGAGAGTTGGGGGTCCACCGGAGATGCTACTCAAAATGTAGTCAGACTCTGCTCCTTGGGTGGATTTGGGGGGGGGGTTGGGAGATCAGAAGTTTTGGGTTGAGAAGATGCCTAGGGAATACGCCTCTTTAAGTAAGGAGCCTCCATTCCTGGTTCCTGTTACCCGTGCTTCTGAGATTTCTGGTCAGCAGGTAATTGCTGGACCAGCCAACTCTGCCCTTCCCCTTAAGACAGTTTTTTGTAACACCAGATCTCTAAGCAATAAGACAGCCACGATAGAGGCCTTCATCACAGATTCCTTGGCTGATCTGGTATGTATCACAGATACTTGTTTGGGAGATGACTCGTGCCCTGTACTCGAGCTGTCCATTCCACCAGGTTATTCCATGGTGCACTGTCATAGGCGGGAGTGTAATGGTGGTGGGGTAGCCATCTGTTTTAGATCTGCTTTAGGACTCATGGTGTACCCCATGTGGGTGACCATGTTGTTGTGAATGCGTGGCAATAAAAGGTTGTCTGGGTACAAGTTGCAAGATCATTCTCATATACCGGCCTCTGGGATATGGGAGTGAATTGTTGCAGGAACTAGAGAGCTTCATGGCCCACTTGGTGGTGGAGTCACTGATACATCTTATTTTGAGTGACTTCAGTGCTATGATTGACACTGAAACTTCATTATTTGGAATGCATTTCTTCCAGATGTTGATGTCACTGGGCTTTTTACAGGCAGTTGCCTTCGATACCCATCAGCATGGCCACAGTATGGACCTGGTTTTCTTGTTGAGCCTTGACATTAGCAATGTCAAGGTAGATCTGGTCATTTGGTCAAATCATTCAGTTTCTTTGTGGGGATCCCCATTTTACCACTGCTGTGTGGATGGTCAACTACTGCCCTATTCATAATTTGGAGCCTCAGAGCATCCTGGCGGCACTGGACATCTCAAGCTTGGAGATGGCTTGTACAATGGGAGGTAAGGAGGCCATGGAGGGCTACAGTGTGGCTCTTATGGTGGCATTTTACTTCCTAGCACCTCTCTGTGTCCACCCCCTGATTTCCCGACGTAGGTCACTGTGGTTCAGTGGCAATCTGCAAAGGTTGAAGACAAAGGGGCAGAGGCTGGAGTGCAGCTGGCAGAGGTCTCAGTTGGAGGAGAACAGATTGATGGTAGGTGCTTAGTACAGTGAGTATTAGCTGGTAATCAACCTTAAAAAGTTAGTGTTCCTGTCGTTGGTGATTGCTGGTGGAAGTAATAAACCTGCTCAGTTTTTCAGTACTGTGGACAGATTATTACGTTCAGTCTGTCTGCAGCCGTATAGAGCTTTTTCAGCAGATAAATGTGATGACTTTAATTTATTCTTTTTGGACATAGTGTCCTCTATACATGCTGGGGTATCTTCAAACGACCTGTTATCAACTGGTGGTGTCCATTCTTTGATGAACAGTGGCACTCCATCTGTAGAGACAGAATGTAAGCCTGTGTTGGTGGATGATGTCCTTCGGATAAGTTCTGGATTGAGCCACACCTACTGTTTATTGGACTCTGATGATCCTCCAAACTACAGGCCTGTCTCGCACCGTCCCTTTTAAGGGAAGTTGATTAAGAAGGTGGTTGTAGTGCAGCTGGAACAACTCCTACAGAAATTATATCTACAAGTTGTTCCAGTGTGGTTTCTGACCTTGTCATAGTACCAAAATGACCTTAGTCAAGGTTTACCATGATCTCCTCTTGGCAAGGGATAGCAAGCATTGCTCCATCTTTGTCCTGCTAGACCTATATTTGGCTTTTGATACGGTGGACCGTGGGGTGCTGTTGACCAGTCTGCAGGTATGATGTTGTGATGGTTTGAGTCCTACCTATCTGGTTAGGTGCAGCAGGTGGCATTTGGCTCATCCATCTAGAGCAGTGCTACACTCTTCTGTGGTGTGCCTCAGGGGTCAATTGTAACTCCCATGCCATTCACCATGCACATGCTGCCATTGGGGGAGATCGTTAGGTGCTATGACTTGAGTTTTCATTGCTATGCTGATGATGCCCAGCTATATGTGTCTTGTGCACCAGAGTATGATATTGCTTTCTTGGAACTGATGAAGTGCTGTAGGGAAATCCAGAGTTTGGTGGCAACCAACTGTCTCAGACTGAATCCACTGAAGACATAGATGTCACTAGTAGAGTCAGATCAGCCTGGTTTGCCAATGACAAATGGTGGTGCCCTTCCCTCTTTGGATGGCACAATGATTTGAGGCACAGATAGAGTGAGGAATCTGGGGGTCATTGTGGACTCCAAGCTGACTTTAGAATATCAGATGTCAGCTGTTGTCTGCAGTGGCTTTTACTATCTCTGGAACATCTCCCGGATCAAACCCTTTCTGGAACCAGCTGATCTGATGATTCTAGTTCATGCCCTTTTTTACAATTAGACTGGATTACTGCAGTGCTCTATACCTTGGGTTATCTGCAAGATTGCTGCATTGCTTGCAGCTGGTCTACAATGCAGCAGCCTGACTGGTTTCAGGGACCTCCCGGTTCAAGCAAGTCACGCCGGTTCTCTGTAATCTGCACTGGTTGTTGATGCATTGATGCATCGACTTCAAAGTGTGCTTGTTAACCTACAAGGCCGTGCACGGTCTGGGTCTATGCTATTTGAAAGATCTTTTGACTCCTTATGCCCTTAATTTTCCCCTCTGGTCAGCAGAAGTGAATCTTTTGCTAATTTCCAGATCCCATTTTAAGTCCTTGGGTGATAGGAAGTTTGGTGTGTCCACCCCAATCCTGTGGGATGCCCTTCCCCGGGGGAAGTGAGAGATTTACCATCCTTGTCCATCTTCAAATTGCATTTAAAGACTCATCTAGTTTTGTTGAGCATTGGATCTGGTTCTACTGTATAAATTCTGTGATTATTGTTTTGTAATGCTTTATGTGTTTTTATTGGTGCATTTGTTTTATTGTGAGGCGCCCACAGCCCTCAGGAATGGGGGCCATATAAATAAAATTGCCTTGCCTTGCTGCTTAATCTCTTCTCTAGTTTTCGGGTTTTCTTATTTGAGATGTCCAGCAGTACTAACAACAATCATTATTTTCTCAACAGCAGTAATTTGATCAACTCTCAGGGCAATAAGCTACTGTAGGTGTTCACGTTTTCTTGACTGAGATACTGTAGTCAGTGAGGTGAAGCTCAGTCAATCAATCAATCAACTTTTATTTATACAGCACTTTTTAAAAACCAAAGCACATATACAGTGTAAGAAAAAATGAACATTCAATCAATAAAACATATAAAAAGATAAAAAGACGGCAATAATAAAACTAAACGTTATCCCCAAAAGCTAAGCTGATAAATATGTTTTTAATGCAGATTTAAAAGCTGCTATTACAGCTGCCAAGAAACCTTTTTTTAATGACTCAAGATTCCTTCCTGTGAGGGATTTGCACACTCAAGCAGAACTGGTAGACAGCTAGGCCTTTTACTGCTTGCTTATTCGTATCCAAAATTATGATATGTTTTGACCTTTTCTTGTTATATTAAGTTTATAATTTTTTTGCCTTTTAACTACCTTGAATCACTCTCTCCTCAGCAGTTGTTACTCTGTCTTTTCTTATTGTCTGAACATACTATAAGTAACACCATTCCAGGCCATTCAGGTGTATAGCTTGGATTGGTGTAAGTGATGTCATGGAATGTCTAAGAAACAAGGAAAGGGTAGCTGCTGAGGAGAGTGGCACTCTTTGTAGATATGAGGGCACCCAAAAGCTAGAGTATTTATTTTTCAAAACTTGGTCAGAGCATATCAGAATACATAACTGGCACTGAAAGGGAGATGGGAGGGGTAATTGACTAAGTGAAAATGATTTCCTATCACCTTTAAATGAAGCCTAGATGTTTAGAAGCATAGAAACATAGAATGCGACAGCAGACAAGGGCACCGGGCCCACCCAGTCTGCCCATTGTATTTTGTTTTAATTAATGATGCAGACCTCACTTGCTCTATGGCACTGTGCCTACCCCTCCCCTTCCTCCCATTTATCACCCCAGTGGTTTCCCTTCTCTTCCTCACCCCTATAATTCCTTTGTGTCTGTCCCAGGCATTTTTGAACCCCTCCACTGTTTGTGCTCCCACTACCTCCACTGGAAGGCTGTTCCAGGAGTCCACTACCCGTTCTGTGAAGAAATACTTCCTCAGATCCCTCTTGAAAATACCCCCTTCTAGGTTCATAGCATGCCCCCTTGTTCTAGGGTACCTTTTTTCTTTGAAAAATACTCCCTTCCTGTACCTTATTTACCCCCTTTAGGTATTTAAAGGTTTCAATCCCCCCATCTCTGCTCCAGGGTGTACATGTTTTGCTCCCTTAGCCTCTCCTCATAGGGCTTATGATGCAGACCCTGTACCATTTTGATGGCCCTCTGTTGGATTGCCTCCACTTTATCTATGTCCTTCCTGAAGTGTGGTCTCCAGAACTGGGTATGCCCCCCTTATGGTGACACCAATACAGTGAAATACACGCCTGTCGGCAAAATTTACACTTTGCTGACAGGTCGCTGTCTTAGTGTGTCTGAGACAGGGGGGCATGCAGTCTCCCAGTCCTGCACCCCGCTCCAAATCAACTCCAACTGGAGTTGTTAAGAATCTAAAAGATGGGGGGGCGGCAGAGCCCCCTGATAAAAATACAGGACCGGGATACACACAGGAATCATGTAGACCGCAACTTGCAGTTGACATGATTCTTGTCGGCGAAATGCCGGTCGACATAAAGAATATAGAACCGGCATGGTAGAGCCCTAGAACTGGACACAGTATTCAAGGTGCAGTCTCACCAGCAATCTATATAGGGGGCAGCATCACCTCCCTGTTCCTACTGGTGAGTCCCCTTCCTATGCAGCCCAGCATCTCACTTGCCTTACATTTGCCTTGTCAGCCTGCCTGGCCACCTTTAGGTCATTTGATATGATTACCCCTAGATCTCTTTCATGCTTTGTCTCTGTCAGTATCATTCTGCCCATTTTTACTCTGCTCCTGGGTTATTAAGGCCCAAGTGCATTATCTTGCACTTTTTACATTGAAGCCCAGCTGCCATACCCTTGACCACTCCTCCAGTCTTTTCAGATCCCTCTGCATCCTTTCCACACACACCCCTGGAGTGTACATTGTGTTGTAGATCTTGGTGTCATCAGCAAAGAGTCAGACCTTTCCTTCCAGTTCCTCTGCTATGTCACTTTTGAAGGCATTGAAGAGGACCAGAGACCCAGCATTGATCCTTAAGGTACCCCGCTGTTCACCCTCCCTTCCTTGGAGTGAACTCCACTTACTACTACCCTTTGTGTCCAGTCTGCGAAGCATTTTTTTTTTTACCCGAGTTACTACCTTAATATCCATCCCCAAGCCCTTCAACTTGCTTACCAGTTTCCTATGTATAAGGGTCTTGAAAGCCTTGCTGAAGTCTTCCAGGTCCAATGTCCCACCCAGTTACAACTCCTTGGTCACCCAATCAAAGAAGTCTATCAGATTTGTTTGGCATGACCTTCCTCCGTAGATCCTTGTTGCCTTGGATTCTGTAATCTACTTGATACAAGATATTCCACTATCCTTTTTTGAGTAGTGTTTCCATCAAATGACCCACCACTGTTATCAGGCTGACCGGTCTAGTTGCCCGCCTCCTCCTCCTTGCTGCCACATTTGTGAAGTGGAACCATCTCTGATCTTCTCTAGTCCTCTGGGACCACGCCGGTCTCCAGAGATCTGTTAAATAGGTCTGTCAGAGGTGCAGTCAGCACCTCCCTGAGCTCCCTCTGCATCTTTGGCTATACCACATCTGGCCCCATAGCCTTGTCTACCTTCAGGTTAGCCAATGCCTTTCGGACTTCTTCCTCAATGGAGTGGTGTCCACTGTCCCCCCAAAAGTCCCTGGTGCCTTAGAAACATAGGAACATACAATTTGATGGCAGATAAGGACCGCTTGGCCCACCCAGTCTGCCCATTTCCCTACCTAATGGATAAGCTGCAGATCCTAGTTAACCAGCAGCCTACTTCTTTCTACCCCTACCCCCTAGAATTGCCTTATGACTGTCCCATGCATGCTTGAATTCAACCACTGTTTTTGACTCCACAACCTCCTCCAGAAGGCTGTTCCATGCATCCACAACCCTCTCTGTGAAAAAATACTTCCTTACATTACCTCTGAGCTGCCTCCCATCTTCAGATTGTCCCCTTGGTCTTGCACACCTCTTTTTGTGAAAGATGCTACCCTCTTGGACTTTGTTGATTCCCTTGAGGTACTTGAAAGTTTCTATCATGTCCCCCCCCCCTCCTTTTTTTCTTGAGGCCTTTTTGAGATCCCTCCCCTTCCCCTTCTACTATGAATACCATGCAGAAGTACTTATTCAAGATGTCTTCCTTTTCTTGATACCCTATGTACAATCACCCCTTCACCCGTTCCCTCTTTGACTGCAAAATCCCTCTCTTTGTCTTCCTTTCTTGTTCACATACAGTACCTAAAAAATGTCTTCTCCCCTTTTGATTTTCCCTGAGCTATTCTTTCCTCAATCTGTGCCTTTGTGCTCCTTACAGCTTTGCCTGCCTCTCTTTGTTTTACCAGATATACCTCACTATCCCCCTCCCACTGGGTCCCCTTATACCTTCTGAATGCTATTCTTTTAGCCTTTACTTTGTTCTGACACCTCTTTGTAGAACCACAGTGGTCTCCTCTTTTTTCACTTTTCCTTACTTGTTTGACACATGGGTTTCTTGCCCTCACTGTCTCCTCTTTTAGTTTGGCCCACTTTTCCTCCACCTTGTCCAGGTCCTCTCACACTGCCAGGTTATTCCTGAGGCATTCCCCCATCTTCAAGATTCTGCCTTTTTGAAGTTCAGGACTCTTGCCATTGTGTGCTTGGATTCTACAGCAGTTCTTATGCAGAACCACACTGTACGATGATCTCTGGTCCATTTGTTTATTTCAGATGCTGGCTTTTGACTTGTTTCAGGTACTGGAACTGAAAGTATTTTTTATCTTTGTTTCATTCATAGTTAAATTATATTTGATTGTAGTGCTGATCAGTGCTGCTGTCAGTGTTGTCGCTGATGCTGGAGCTGTCTGTTATTCTAATGTGACATATTAAGTTAGGCAATGCTCTTAGTATATTTAGCAGTGTGTCCTTATGCTTCATTGTTTTGTATCTGCAATTACTAATATTTTATCTCACAATTCATTGATCACCTAATACTCAAAATGAAAATAAAACCATTGCTATAGTTTATTATTACTTTACTCAGATACTATAGTGTCATTACTGTACTTTGGTTATGAGATGCATATGTTTTAGTAGAGTATATCCTGTAACAGGTTTGGTGAGTGAGGTTAGGGGGTGTTTTCTGTATCATAAAGGAGCATCTACTATTAACCATCAGGCTGAGACATTTCAACAGCTAAGCTCTTGTTGGCAGTACTCCGTTCTGATTTAACAGTATTATCACTGAATGAACTCAATGTCAACAAGCAGGACTGTAGGCAATGACTTTACAGGCACAACTACAGAAGGAACCTCGTAACCTTCTTCCAGGGCTGAAGATGTTGTTAAACACATAGAGGGGGAAAGGACACTGCTTAACTCTGAGTGCCTCTGTAGAGATCAGATATGCTAACACACACACACACACACGAAACCAAATAACTGGGGATTTACAGTATTTACAAATATTGTTACAAAGTGGGAAAACCTCAAGGTTTGTTTGCCGGCTGACAAAACTTGAGATTTTTACACTATATATATATATATGTTTGGGAATAAATCTTCAGTTAATCTGCTCCTTGGGTGTTCTGTCATAGGTGGTTTTGTTTGCAGATGTTGTAGTAGAATCAACACAGATGCGGTCTTCCTAGAAGTGAAAATGATGTCAGTAACATAAGACCAAGTTAAAGGTCAGCTTTGAAGCCCAGCAGCCCCAGCAAAAATGATAAAAAACAAAAAGCTGAATACAGTAACTTTGATGTCAATTATAATTGGAAAAATGTGCACAACATCAGTAATAGTTTCATTATGACCCATAACCACCAGAAAAGCAGCAGTACCTCTATTTGTTAGTCAGCAAAAAATGTCATCATATACTGTTTTTTTAGCAGAAATGTGTTTCTGACTTCCTTCGATTTGTCCTCTGTATATTTTTAGTTTTCTTTGATATTGTTAAAACAACTTTTACAGCTACTTTTGTAATTAATGATGCAAGTCATTAAAGATGGCAGCCACTTGTACTTTTTAAAAATCTCTTCCGCTGAGGTTATCTGTTGAATGTACATGCTTGATTACTACTGCATATGTATTAGGATGGTGCAACCATCTACCTCTGATGGTAAACAGCACAATGCTGTATCGAGATAGTTAATTTTTTTTTTTTTCATAACTGGTGTGGCACAAGAGTAGGAACTTTTAAAATCTTCAAAATCCAGTATATTGGTTCAGGAATGTAAGGAAATTAAAAGAAAAATGGGTATCTTGATATTTTGGCCAGATGAACATTACTGCTAAAAAAATGATATGGTTACTAACAAATACTGCTGCTCTAGCAACTATGCTGCAGTTGATCTTTTATACTGTACATGCCATGACTTTGTTTCATTTGTTTGCTGCTGCCTCACAACGCTGCTCCCATTTAACGTTGCTGCTGATTAGCACATCCAGGTCTTTTCCCTGCTTGCTTATAAGAATGTTCATACCATTTTGGTAGTATTTTGCAGTCATGTTCGTTTTTTTTTTCTGCATGCTTCACTTTGTGTTTCTCAACCCTATGGGTCACCTCCCGGTTTTTGCTCTCATTTCCCAAATCTGCATAGAGCTTTCTGCATTTACTTTATCTCCTACTATGATACAACTGTTCTTGTCATCTTGTGGTTGACCTGTTTGCTTGTTCAGCTAGTTAGACTGATCCACAACATTTAAGTCAGCTAAAGTAAAATGTCAAGATTTGGCCCAAACACTGATGAGAATCCACCAGAATCGAACACGTAACTAGAGAAGTGCCAACGTTTTAATTCACCCACAAAGTTGCCGTGAAGTAGCTGAAATTCGCATTTGTGGAGTTTTGTGAAGTTTTCCCCGCCCTCAGCAACTTCAAGTTCACCCAAAATTGCAAAATTTTCCAAGTGAATGGCGGAATTCTGCCCCTGAAGTGTGGAATTTCACCCGCAAACAGTGGAATTTCACCCATGAATGGTGACATTCTGCCATTCCTGGGTGAAATTCCTCTGTTTGTGGGTGGAATTCCACACTTAGCAGGTGGAATGCCACCATTTGTGGTGAAATTACACACTCTGTAGATCAACCTGCACTTCGCATGTTGTGCTAAGTTTGTGGATTAATTTGCGGAGTGAACTTAGCCACCTTCACCCATCTCTACACATGAAGTTCAGCCTGTTCATTTCTCTGGTACAACTGAACTTGCTCCTCAACTTTCAAGCCAGTTGAATGTAGCATGGTGTATAACAATTTACACAATTACAGTAACTTCCAGCACTTAATGAGAACCACTATTCATATGTTCAACGTGCTTATGCAGCTTGGTATGATGTTATGCTTGTGTGACTTGGATACATTGTGATTGTTCGCCTCTCTATCCATGGGATATACCACACTGTAGGGGTACAACAGCAAGGAACTCTAAAGGAGGGTTCCACCCCTAGAGGTGCCATGGGAATGATTCCCTTGGGTAAAGGTAGCTTAGGAAGGAGCCCACGAAATAGAGAGACGAGCCACTGGAGGAGGAGGAGGGGAAGATGCTGAGGCAATGAGAAAACTATCCTGGCACAATCAGGAGGAGCGGCCCTTTAAGGCCTGATCAGAGGCGTCTTTAGTAGCTCTGTCCATTGAACCACAGGCATAGCCTTGCAATTCAATGTGCTTACACAACTTGGTATGATGTTATGCTTGTGTGACATGGATAAATTGTGGCTGTTCACCTCTCTATCTGTGGGCTATACCACCCTGTAGGGGTATGACGACAAGGAACCCTAGAGGAGGGTTCCACCCCTAGAGCAGGAATGATTCCCTTGGGTACAGATAGCTTAGGTAGGAGCCCAAAAAGAGTATCCAAAAGGGTTTTGATCATTGGGAAGGAGGCAAGGGATTCAGAACGGTGTCAAGGACATGAACAGAGGTCGATAGGTGTAGATGGTTAGGACTGGAGAGGAACGGGAGACAATGGAGGAATGACTATCGGTCTGGAGGCTGATATGAGGCATGCCCCACCCCCCAGCTGTCTCAGAACTCTCCTTAACTGACTACATTCTGGTCTCCCTTTCTTTTCTTTAATTTCCTATCTGTTTATCCAGTTAGCTAGCACCACCTGCACCATGTTTGTTTGTTTCATTATTATGTACTCCACCCTCAGTTATGATGCACTTACATATAATGCATTGCATTACTTGTATACTCTTATCCTATGTATTATGTACTGTATTAATTTCCTGTAATGTTTCGTATCTTGTCTATTTTAGATCTACTCACCGTGTTTGTTTCTTTGCCATGCACTCCACCCTCCTTTATGATGCACTTATGTATAATGTACTGTATTACTAGTATAGTCGTATCCTATGTATAATGTACTGCATTAATCTCCTGTAATTTTTTTTGTAACCTGTCTGTTTGTAAATCTGACGTGGAGTCTTTGCGAAATAGTATTTGACTCAAAGGGTTGTAATTCCAAGATTTCAATAAATAAAATAAATGAGAGCAGAACTTCCTAAGGAGTGAGGGAACAGCCAGGGTGCCACCATCAGTCTCCATCCAACAGCGGAACCTGACTATGGAACCTGTGAAAGAACTAACCCTATCTAAGTATTATGACCATCGGCATTGAGGAGAGGAAAAACCCCTTTGAGGAGAAAACCTCTGGGGATCCAAGGCCTAGGTCACCTTCCCTCCAGGCAGAAGGATGTTTTTATTTTATTTTTATTTTTATTTGTATTTCAGGTGACACCTTGGAGCTGAGGGCTCTTTTACAAAGGTTCCACATCAAGGCAACAAGGTACAAAACATAACGTGATCATTACAATGGAACTTGCAAAAAAAAAGACAAGGTTACAATAATAGCAGCCAAAGGCATTGTTAAGGAATTGTGTTGCGAGTTAATTATACAGTACAAGTCATAGGAGGCTCAGTGAAGCTTTGTTAGGAGTGGGGTAGTGGGAAAAGAGAAAAGAGTGGTGGTGAGGGCGTGGTATGGGAGAGAGAGAGGGAGGAGGGGGAATAGGAAGGGCATTGCGTTGGGTATGTGGTAGATGGGAAATAGCAAGGGAGGAGCAATGAAGAGGATGAAAAGGAACAGGAGACAGATTCATCCTACACCCAGTAATGGGGAGTAGGTGAGGAGGAGGAGCTGAGGCAGTGAGGAGGGGTTTAGTTAGTGACGGCTCAGCCACTGCAATTTAGAGTCGAGATCGAGGGAACAGCAAAAGATTCCAATTTGGAAGAAGCTCTTGCTCAGTCCTTCTAACAGGAATCATCTTGAGGGTTGCGAGCGACATCTCTGCAAATAGGCACCCAAAAGCAAAGGAAGAGAGAAATGACCACTGAGGCACTGAGCTGGCCTACACGAGCCTGCAAAACAGGCCAGGTGAACCAGAGGTGATTCGAGGGAGGCTACCCACTTGTGCAGCTAAAGGGGCCCTGCAGATGAAAGCCCCAGCCCTCACAGCTGAAGTCATAAATTCTACATCCAGAGGTGTTGCCAGAATGGGTGATGACTGAAGGTCCACCTGGACCAAAGACATTCCCACTATGAGCCAGGGAGAAGGACCCTGCTATGAGCTTAGCATGCTCTGGATGTAGACTTCATGGCTGCAGAACGAGATATCGGCTACAGACTAGCCCTGAGCCATGGAGTAACGGACACAGAATGCACATCTCTGAGTGGAGAGAGGTAGAGTTGGGAGGTAGCATGAGACCCACATGAGGGGAATGCTCGGATAGTCGATGAGGATGAGTGGACCTATATAGAGGTCGGATGAAGTGAAGGAGACCCCGATGTAGGTCCAGAGGAGGAGATTGCAAGTAGTAACCACAGGAGTACATGCCAAGAGTCCATTAATAAGCTAAATTAGGAGTGGATTGAATTGCAGGAGTGGGAGAGATAAGAATGGCCAGCCAAAGCCCTTAGCTGACAGTTGAGGTATGAAGTACCAGGAGTAAAGCTAGGTATAATGGTAGGTAGGAGGAACTGCAAAGTCAGTATAGGAAGGATGAGGCTTGAGACGAATGGAGTCTGACATGGAGTGGAGGGAGATACGAGCTGAGTGGTCCTGAACATAGGACGTGGGGAAAAAAAAATATGCTATTAGGTAAGGCAATGGTAGGACAAGAAAACTCTCAAAAGAAAGCATGGAGCAAGACAAGCAGGGTTGACAGAATGAGGAAGGAGTAGAGGCGAGGTGTGAAAATGAAGTGGACTAAGAGGCGGAGCGCAATAATGCCAGGATAATAACAGGGACTCAGGGCTCAGAGCCACGGTTCCTGCCACAGCAGTTCAGTTTCCCCATGGGAAAAACAGCACAGACATGTACTGGGCACTGTGACACCAAGCAGCCAATGAATGAGGGATATAAACTAAGTGAGTAAAACCAGCAGCAGCAGTAGCTGGGCTTACTGGCTGACTAATGAAAACAGGAGGTAAAATAATGTGATGCAAGCCAGCAGCCAAAGCTGGGTCAATGAGTATGGAAGAAGAAAACACTAGCAGGAAAGGGAAGAGAAGGAGTAATTATGGAGGTATGATTGTGAGTCTGAGCTCACGAAGGATCATAGGATAAATATGAGAACAGCAGAGGTAAAATATGATGAGGCTCACCACATAGTACAGATGGTAGGCGGTACACCTAGATACACCAATGTACAGGGTCAGTGGAACCATGGTGCATGTCTCTTTAAGAGCACTGAGCATTTCCAGACCTGGAATGGCAACTTGCAGAAGGAGAGCGATGGAACCCCCAGATGGAGCAGCCAGGAAGAGTCAGGGTAATGTCCTGAGCAACACACAGTGATCCCCAATGAGAAAGGAAGTTTGCAGCTGAGGGAATTAGAGAGTGGAGCAGAAGCTTCAAGAATGGGTACAAGCTGCAGTGCTCGGGAGCTTGATCCAAAAGTGCCAGTGAGGAGAAGGAGCGGTGGCTCTGATGGACCAAGAAAGCCCCCCCCCCCAAAAAAAAAGGAAAATCAGAAAACAGGAAGAAACAAGGCATGAGGGAGGGGACAAAGGAGGAGGCGAAGCAGGGAGTAACCAGAAAGTGAAATGGGCAGGGAGCAGGAAAAATACGGCCACTGTATGAGCAGCAGATGGGGGAGAAAGGCAGCGAGCTGACAGCCAGATGCGCCGCAAACACAGCAACAGCAGAGAAGTGGGAGAAATGGGGAGAGGAGCAAGGAAGAGCAGCACCTCTGGCTGCAACGAGAAAACGATCCTGGAATGACCAGGAGGAGCAGCCTTTTAAGACCCGATTGAAGGCGTGGTCAGTTGCTCCACCCATTGACCCACAGGTGTAGCCTTACAATTCTCTATATTTGTTTCATATTTCTTAACACTGGTTAATTTTTTTTACAGCCTAGTTACTCTTTTTTTTTTTTACTTTAAATGCTTGTAGGAAGCATTTTTAGAGTCTCTGACATTACTCCTCTCCAATGTTTCATCAGCATTTTAAGTTCACTGCCTGTAAGAGTCGATTTTCTTCAGGGATTCTGGAATCATTTTCAAGGTCTGAACAGAACTAAATAGCTCTGGCACCTCAAATCCTTCTAAAGTGCCATATAGAAGCTGGTGAGCAAGGGACTGCAGCATGTATTCAAAAAACAAAAGGTGTCACTGTGACAGCATTTCTCACGTCGCAAGATGGCGGCCACGCTGGGTCAGCCACTGAGGGCAACTAAGAGTTATGGTTTTAATTAGTTTTAAGTTTTAAGATTAAATAAGTTAAAGGTTATTGGCCTTGTTTTTGATTTGTTCGTTAATCGCGTCTATTATGCTATCTGGATACTCGATATTTGTTATCGTTTTTGTCGGAACCAAGGGCTGACTACACAAACTGTACGTGTTAATTTTAGGTTTGCCGATTTACTTGCTCTGGTTTTATCGACTCCCACCATCTCGCTAGGATATGTGGAGCTGTGGATTTGCTTGGAAGAACTCGTAACAAGGGAAGGAGTTCAGTTTCGGAGCCGTGGATTTGCTTGGAAGAACCTGTAACAAGGGAAGGAGTTTGTTTTAATCAGCTGGCTCAAGCAGGGTTTGCTTTGGAAATACTGATCGGGCGGAGATCTATTTGTGTTTCCGGGAGCTACGGGAGCTACGGCCGCCGTTTCAGTCTTCGACCGGGCAGGAGTCACCTCGTTTATTCCCTAGGGAGCTGGGGGAAACTGGGGCTTCTCCTAAGTCACCTTAGGGGTCAGCTGTTGGGCTGATCTCTGAGGTGTCTGTAGCCACTGGTCGTCGACTGGCTGGGGGTGTGTTTGGCTTCTGTTAAGTGAAGGGGCCTGTGTGCCTGCCTGTGACTGTTCCCTGGAGTTGCTTGTTTGTCCGGAGTTTTTTCGGTTTTTGGATCGAGCTGCGAGGATCTGCTGCCGGGGGACTGTGTCGAGTGTTGTTCGGCCTTCCCTGTCTGGATTTCATCTGGATTCCTGTTTTGTGACTGGATCTGCTGGATAAACTGATTTGCCTTTCCCCTGCCCTGTTCCTAGACATAGGGATGGTGAGAGTGCGGTGCACATTTATTTTTCTTTTCAGTTATGGATTAATGTTTGGATTCATTTATGAATGGTCCACCACCATGTGAGAGGTGGTATTGGGGGAGTATACAATATTTTTTAATATACTGATGACTTGTTGGATTGTTGCACGTGAGAGGTGCTACACTGAACTCTATAATATAGACTCTGTTTTTTGTCAATTATCTTAGTTTTAGCCCGGGTTCAGTATCCAGTAGCATATGATGACATTGGACATTGTGTCCTTTTGGACAATTTGATGTTATTTTGTTATTATATTTTTTGTTATTTGGGTTATTTTTGGGTTGGGGTTTAATTTGTGTATTTTGGGTGGGGTTTTATTTTATATTTTTGTAATATTGTTTGTTTTAATCTGCTCCCCCTCTGTGAGAGAGACTGGAGAGTGTTTTTATTTATAGGTTTGATATTTATAGGTTTTGTTTTATTTTTTGTTTTCTTTATAGCTGATTTGATTAATTAAAATGTGTTGGACAGGCGTAGTGACGGTTGGGCATTATTCCCCCACTAGGCTCAGGGAATTATGTCCTTTTAAATGCCCACCACTGTCATCCGACACCTATTTTAGGTGTCGTGCATTGGGCATCCTGAGGAAGCATGGATGAAGGTGGAGAGCTGGGCCTGGTGGGGGACAGGAAAGGGGAGGGAGGATTGGGGTTTTGGGGTCCAGGAGATGCCCTGGGGTGAAATGGGGTCAGGATAGAGGTTACTCTTGTCTTGTCCCCATACCCAAGGGTTCCGAAGTAATTGGACAGGTGCCGAGGTCTTCCCCGACAGCTCATCCGCCTTGGCGGTGTTATGCAATGCCAGATCAATTAAGAACAAGACAGCTATTATTGCTGATCTTGTTGGATCATCTGATCTGACTTGCATCACCGAGACCTGGCTGGATGAAAATCCAGGCCCTATACTGGCCTCGGCAACTCCAGCCGGGTTCTCGGTGATACACCGTCCAAGGCTGGATCGTAGGGGCGGGGGTGTGGCCATTATGTTTAAATCTGAGCTGGGCCTTGTGGATGTGCCATTGGGAAACACCAGATCCTTTGAATATATCCTGGGAGAGGGTGTAGGCTGTGGGATTCTCCTCATCTACCGTCCACCAGGTGACGGTGGAGAATTCCTGCAGGAGATAGCGGACTTCATCGTCGACCTGGTGCTGAGGTTTCCCATACTGATAGTTCTGGAGGACTTCAATGCCTGGGTCGACAATGAACTCTCTCATTTTGGTCAAAATCTCCTCCAGCTGATGAATATGCTGGGCCTGACACAGGTAGTTACCTCCTCTACCCATATAGGGGGTAATTCACTGGATCTGGTCTTTCTCTTGGGTATGGAGATCACTGATTTGGGGGTGGAACCTGTCAGTTGGTCTGACCATTACACCATAAGGTTCAGTTTCAGGGTCCCCTCTAATAGGTCTGCCCCTACGGAGATGGTTCAGTACCGCCCTTTAAGGGGTGTTAACCCCAACTGGATCTATCGAGTTTGTCAGGTGAATGCATGAGTCCAGATGATCTTGTATTAGCCTATAATAAGGCTGTAGGAGATGCTCTGGACAAAATTGCTCCTGTTCGTGTTCGGCCTCTCGCCCTCCATCCAAGGAGCCCGTGGTTTGATGGCTCCTTGAAGGAGTTAAGGCGAGTTGACTGGAGAAAGCCTGGCTGGAAGTTGGGCCTGATGCCGACAGGCTTAGGTTGATGGCACATTATGATAGCTATCAATCAGAAATCACTCGAAGAAGGCAGAATTCCTGTCCAGAGAGATTTCTGCTGCACAAAATCGACGGCTCAGCTTTTCTGGACTGTGGACAGATTGTGCAATCCAGTCTGTCTTCAGCCCAGAGAAGCCTTTTCTCAGCTAAGATGCGAGGAGTTTGCTCGTTTTTTTGCGGATAAGGTTGCCGGCATCAGGTCCGGCATCGGTCCGACCCCTTCTATGGGGGATTGTGGTGGTCGACTAGAAGTGGCTTGTCCTCGGTCTGTCTGGTTAGATTTTCACCGGCCAGAATTCGGGGACATTGTGAAGATCATCCAAACAATGTGACCAACTAGTTGTAGTTTGGATCCGGGTCCTACACCTCTCTTAGTAGGTTGTGTAGAAGTTCTCTACCCAGTCCTTGCAGACATTGTCTGTAAGTCTTTGTAGAGGGGGGCCTTTCCTTATCCCCTAAAGAAGGCGGTAGTTTGACCACTCCTTAAAAAATCCTCCTTGGATCCAGATTGTCTAGCTAACTACCGGCCTATCTCTAACCTGTCATTTGTTGGTAAGGTTATTGAAAAGGCAGTTGCGTTGCAATTGGATGATCATCTTATATCTCACAATGTCTACGATACTCTCCAGTCTGGCTTCAGGAAAAGGCACAGTACAGAGACTGCCCTTGTCCGGGTATTGAGCGACATCCTTATGGCTAGAGATCGAAAGGCATGTACCATTCTGGTCCTTCTCGATCTCTCTGCTGCATTTGACACTGTAGACCATGGAGTGCTATTGGAGTGCCTGCGGGTCTTTTGTGGGCTGTCTGGTACAGTCCTCAAATGGTTTCGTTCTTACCTCACAGACAGGTCTCAGAGAGTTGTCACGGAATTTATTCCTCTGAGCTCACTCCCTGCCTTGTGGGGTACCACAGGGCTCCATTTTAGCTCCCATGTTGTTTGCAGTGTATATGCTGCCATTGGGAGAAATCATCAGGCGATATAGTCTGGGTTTTCACTGCTATGCAGATGACACTCAGCTGTATCTGTCCTTTCTCCCTGGTCAGGGTGATGCACTCTCTGTACTTAATAACTGCCTTGCAGAGATCAGACTTTGGATGAGTTCGAGCTGGTTGAGACTCAATCCGGATAAGACTGAGGTATTGGTTGTGGATCCAGGTCATCCGGGGGTGGGTATGGGAGCTTGACAACCATCAGGTTTATTACTTGGTGGTGTGCCGCTCTCTACCTCTGAACAGGTGCGAAATCTGGGCGTTATTTTTGATGATGGTCTAACCCTGAAATCTCAGGTGTCAGCTGTTGTCAAATCCTCTTTTTACCATCTGAGGAATATCTCCCGGGTGAAACATCTGGTTCCCCCGGGGGATCTTCCAACATTGGTCCACGCCTTTGTCACTACTCGTCTGGACTACTGCAATTCCCTCTACCTAGGGCTACCAGGGGTTGATATCCACCGCCTCCAGCTGGTGCAGAGCAGGCAGCCAGGCTTTTTGACTGGGACTTCTAGAACCAGTCATATAGCCTGTGCTCCATGAACTGCACTACGCCTGTTTGGTGGTGGATCACCTTTAAGGTTGGTTTACTAACCTTTAAAGCTCTACATGATCAGGGACCCGGTTACCTGAAAGATCTCCTGATTCCCTATTGCCCCCTCCGTCCTCTCCGTTCCGTCAACGAGGGATTGCTGGAGATTCCCAGGGTTCGATTAAAGTCATCAGGATCTCGTACCTTTGCTTTTTCAGCACCAACCCTGTGGAATTCTCTGCCTTGTTGGTTGAGAGAATGTCCACCTTCGATAGTTTTAAGGTTGCCTTGAAAACATATCTTTTTGCTTTAGCATACCCTAGTTAGTCGTGGTTGACTTTTAAATGTTTGGATTTATTAATTTTAATGTTTCTATACAGCGCCTTGGTTTTGAAAGGCGCTATATAAATAAAATTGAATTGAATTGAATTGAATTTGAAATTTAGTAACAGATTGTAGTAGACCCTTGGATTTGGCCTGTCATGAGCAGGATCTGTTGCCGTTCACGATAAGTGTGCACATGCAGTGGCTCCCAGGGTTAGGTTCTTTTGTGTCAATCAGTATGATCCTAAGGAAAGAGCAGTCAGCAAGAGTTAAGGCAGAGCTGGCATGACGGGCTGAGACACCCCACACTATACCAATGACCCAGGTTCTGGAACTGACCCAGGCCACTCGGGGCCCAGCCAGGGGAAGGAGCATTGAGCATCCATTGGCATTTCTCTTCAGGGTGTTTGAATAGTGCATGCTGCTGCTTGATCCCTGCCTAGACGATGCTCAGTTGCACAGCAGTAGCCACCTTTCAGAGAGACGGGCACAGGCACAGAGTATGTGCAACCTATTCAAGTCACATGTCCACATCAGAGCATGCAAGCCAACCTCTGGGACTGCAGTAACAAAATGGAAGGAAAACTCCTTGACCAATCACAGTGAGGACACCGACCCTGCAGGTTCTACATGTGGCACCTACCCACCCACCCATGTTGGTTAACAAGAGTATGGTGTAAGTCCAGGAATAGGGGTGACAGAGCTGGGGGGTTGCCTTCACGATGGTGCAGGTCAGGAGGGGCAAGTCAAAAAAACAAGATTAAAAATGGAATAGTCCTGGCAATCGCTAAGCACTTGCCTGTCTTTTTGTAATTTGCCAGCTAACTACTAGATCCTTAAGTCTAAATAAAGGGTTTGTAGACGCACACATGGGGAGTCTGGGAAACATGATGTTTGTATACCAGGAGCTTTTTGGGATTTCTCTACAGTCTGACCCATAGCATGGGCTACAGAATGCAACATCCTCTCTCGATTGCTTAGTAATTTTTTGATAGATAAAAAATTGGGGTCAGTAAATTTAAAGTATACTAAAGGTTTTCTATAAAGTATGTTTTAAAGGCAATTCAGATCTGAGAGAAAAACAGAGAATAGAAATTAATAATTTAACTTCTGTCCTTATAAGACCTTACCTTACACCCAGAGTGACAGCTGCCCAATGTGCCTCAAACCCCACCAACTTTTTTTAACACTGAGCTCAGATTCATCAAGAACGTTTAGTAGGAGAGTTTTTAATCCCTCATTGCATTATCAGTTACAACATTTATGTATATAAAAAAAAATCTCAGTGACCTTTTTTTGATTAACAAAGTAATGTAAATCAGTTCTCTCATTCACATCGTTGCCTACACTACCACCAATTAACACAGAAACACATTGTGTGCTTTTGATAACTGGAAACAGTTTTTCCTCCAAGTTATTGCCAAAGCAAATTGTTATCTCTTTTCCACTGACAGCATTTATGTACATATTGCCCAAATCCACTCCATGGTGCTTTCCCTGATCAGCCATTGCTTCCAATTTTTTTTATAGGGGTGTTCACTTTTGTCATTGTGCAAAGGATCACCATCTGCTTGCCTGCAAACCTTTTGTGCATCTCCTCTTCTGCGCTAAAAGCTTTACTTGCCAACAAACCCTTTTCTAACTTTGAAGGTGTTTTATTTAGCCCAAGAATACCCCTTCCAAAATTCAGACTAATCAATTGGGATGTGGTGATATATATCAAGTGGAGACCTGACCTTACCAAATATTATAAACATGACCGCTTTCTTGCACTGATACATCTCTCAAAGCCTCCTGATGGTGAATACAGTATTTTGAACTGGGGGACCAGTAATACCTGATGGGAAGAACTCACTAATGTTTCCCAAGTCATATAGCCCATAGTAAAATGAATTACCCATGGGCATGTGCACCTGGCGTCCTGGGTTGCAAGAAACACTTTTCTTAAATTAATATTGCCTCTGAGGCCGCGGAGGGAGCCCTGCGTCGGAGACAGACATCTTAATCCCACCCTCCACTGTGTCTCATTGGTTAATTCCTTCTGAAGGACAGTAACTGAGGTTGCCTGCCTCTTGCTGCTGATCGGTTACACATGCCGCTACCTCGGAGGCAGACCACTTAATCCCACCCTCCGCTGTGTCTCATTGGTTAATACCTTCTAAAGGCAGCAACTAAGCTTGCTGCCTGTTGCTGCTGACTGGTTATTCATCTGGTCTCTAAATGGACCTCCCACATGTTTTTTCTTGCTCTGATTGGGTGGTTCTAGCTTGCCCCTGATTGGTTGACATACAGAAAGTGCCATTTTTAAAGACACGTTTTTTAAATGAAAGTTGTATCCATGGCAGATCTGCCTCTGATGCAGCCCTGCCTTTGAGGCAAGAATGGATAAGGCTGCTTACCAGGCAGGGCTTTAATCTCTATAGCTAAAGGTGTGAGCTTCATTGCTGTGCCAGCTTGGTGGCATAGTGGAAAGATCTACCACCTGATAAACAAGAGGTTGAGAGTTTGAATCCACACAAGGTCCCCTCAGTTCTCTTTTGTCAGAATTTCATTTGAGTGGTGATTCATGGCAGCATGGTGTTAGAATAGTAAGTATATAAAAAAGGGACTTACTGTAGCTGTGAGAAAGAATAACTGCAAAAGTAAACTTTTGCATTGGAGGCAGATATGCAACACTTTTCTTAAATGAATATTGCCTCTGAGGCACAGCTAAGTCCCTTTTCTTACATAATTACTATTCTACAGGGTATAAAATAAGCCCAAAAAAATTATTAGCAGTTTTACACGTGAAAGTGCTAATCAGCTGTAAAAATGCATAGCACATGACACAGAATAGTTAGCAAAATTTAAAAATGCATATAATTGTATTATTCAAACAACATGAAGTGTTGCTGTATTCTGACAATATGCAGTTAGCCCTTGCAGTTCAACTGCTCCAGAGAGGAAAGAGTTAACTCTATGCAGAAGCATAGAATGTTGAGCTCAAGCTTGGTTTTCAAACCCCTGTCCCTGGTACATTCTCTGTAACCATCCGATTCTTTACTCCCCCTAACTATGAAGACGGTCCAGAGATTTCTCCTTCGCTGCTTCGGTTCAGTAGTAGTTTTTGTCTGGTTTTTCAGCCACAATTGATGTGATTATTTGGTCTTCAAACCTCTGTCTTCAGTACAGGTAGTAAGGTTAGATGGAAAAGTTTGGGTAAGTGTCAGTTTCTTATCGGTCGGTCTGGTGAAGAACCGACTGTTGTTGGTATATCTTTTTCTGTCTCTTCTTTACTGTTTGGGATCCGGCCACCTCCGGTTACATAAAAAAAAAAGGAGTCATCGTTTTTTCTCTTCAACCTGTGACACGGTTGGTAACCGCAGGTTTGTTACTCAGCCTGACCACCACTTTGGGTAACTGGCAATTCAAAAAAGTGCTATGTCTGAGAAACCCAAGAAAAAGACCGAACCCACTGGGTTTTAGCACTGCACAGAGTGTGAGGACACTTTTGCAAAAATGGATCCCCATCTCATCTGTGTTTATTGTCTGGGGTTTGACCACCTAGAAACAGACTGCCAGATATGTAAACATTTTCCTGAATCCACCCTGGATAAGCATTTAGCTAAGCTGAAGGAAAGAAAGGCTGAACAATCCACTGACCCAGATAGCCGTCCCGGTTCTGGCCAACCGAACCAGAGGGGGTGCCTTCTGACCAGGGTGATATCTCCTCAGGCCAAAAGAAGGCCGGAACTGAATCCCCAGTTCTGGCAAAAAAGAAAAGAAAGTCTGCCGGTTCAGCTCCAAAGCCTCTGACCCCAATTGCGGATGAAATTGCGAGAGCGATTCAGATAGTTCAGTCACTCCAAACTGTACCAACTACACCGACACATCCTTCCCGTCGGTCGGTTGAGTCGTTTCAACCTCATGTGGATTATGATCCAGAGACATATTATGAGTTGGAATGAGAGGGTGAAGAAGAAGAGGAGGGGGAAGGCTTTGGTGAGCCAGTGGAGCCTGATATGTCCCCTGATAGGCCTGACTCTGTTTCGCCTCCCAGACTTGGTGAGTCCCCTTCCCACTTTGCTTTCTATAAGAAAGTGGCTGAGACCCTCCAGTTGCCTACTGTTGAGGTATCTGAGGAGGAAGAGGAACCTGACTTTGTGGAAATGATGGACATCCCAGAGTCCAAGAGGTTGTCTATTCCTTTACAGAAATTCCTCAGGAAACAAACACAAAAAATCTTGCAGCTACCTACTTCCATACCTCCTATGGATAGGAAGATGGATAGGAGGTGTATGCTGTCAGGTTCAGGTACAGAGTTCCTTTACAACCACTGCAGCCATGTAGGGTTTGTGCAGGCTGCAGCCTGTGATACAGCTAACATACCCTTGGCTTCACACCCTCCAGATAAGGACTCCAGGAAGGTGGATGCTATGGCAAACAAGCAGTATCTGGCATCCTTCTTGGGACTCAGATGGGCATATGTGGCTAGGTACCAGAAGTCCAGATGGGAATCTATCTTAGACCAAGCCAAAGGTGCCCCTCCTCAGTTGCCAAGGAGCTGGAGCAGGTGGCTGCTGATGGATATGAGGCATCCAAGGTACAATTTCATGCTGCTGTGGACTATAATGATGTTTTATCTAGAGTCATGACTGCATCTGTCTCCATGCAGAGGTTAGCTTGATTCAGATGTACCAGTCTCTCACAGGATACTCAGGCCAAGGCCATGGATTTTCCTGTCACCCAAAACTCTTTGTTTGGGGAGCAGACAGAGATGTACATGAAAAAGATGGATGAATACAGGACCACCTACAGGAGTGCAGTGGCAAAGGAAAGGGCTGCTACTCCTCAGAGGCAGCAGTCAAGGGCTGGCAGGGGTAGGCCTTTTCAGAAACCTTTCTACCAAGCACAGGCCTCCTCTACTTTCCAGCAGAGGGGTTTCTTTAGAGGGAGAGGCAGGAGAGGGATGAGCAGGGCTGCATCCACTTACCAGCCTAGAATCCCTGCCAGACACCCTGATGTGTCAGTCCGGGTCGCCTCCCCTATTGCAGTAGAGGGCAGGCTGGTTCACTTCTTTCAGGCTTGGAAGTCCGTTCCCACAGACAAATGGCTTCTGGAAGTGGTGAGCCAAGCTTGGGCTTGCTCTGAATTTCAAAAAATTCCAATTCCAGAGCAAAGTCCTTCAAGCCTGCCACTCAGTTGGAAACAGTGACCTTTAGAGGCAGATGTTTCTTCCTTGCTACTACTGAAAGCAGTGGAAAAGGTCCCCATTTCATTCAGGGGAAAAGGTTTATACTCACGGTACTGTACTTCCTCACCCCAAAGAAGACAGGGGAGTGGTGACCCATATTAGACCTCAGATATCTAAATGGACATCTTACAAAACCCAGGTTCAAGATGGTGACTCTGGGGGCACTATCCTTCCTCTCTAAGGCCAGGAGATTGGTTACCTTCCCTCAACCTCAAGAATGCCTATTTCCATATACCAATCAGATGCTCTCACAGAAAGTACCTTAGGTTCGAGTTGCCCTCAGGTCATTACCAGTTTAGGGCTATGCCCTTCAGTCACTCTTCTGCCCCCAGAACTTTCACCAAGTGCCTTGCAGTGGTGGTAGCAGTTCTCAGGAAGCAGGGAAGAGCAGTATTTCCCTATCTGGATGACTGGCTCACAGTAGGGCAGTCTTCAGATCAGGTCAGGGCAGCTCTGGCCCAACAACTCTTGGACTCTCTTGGCTTCCTGCTCAACTTACCCAAGTCAGTACTGGAGCCATTCCAGGTACTCATCTTCATAGGGGCAGAATTGGACACTGTTCAGGCAAAGGCATTCTCACCTGTGTAAAGGGTAAAGACCCTAACCTTTCTTGGCAGGCTCATTCAGACTTCTGGTATCCCAGTCAACCAGACACTTTCTTCAACTCCTGGGCCACATGGCAGCATCCACTGCAGTGGTCCCAGGGGCCAGGTTTCAGATGCTAGACATATAGTTTCATCTCGGGTCCTACTGGTATCAGAGGAGGGATCCCAAGTCCAAGCTGATTCCAGTCACTCTGACATTTATCCAGGCTCTCCAGTGATGGTTAGAGGTAGACATCCTCATACAAGGAGTCCCCTTCCTCCATCAGTCTCCCTCAGTGATTCTCACTACAGATGCCTCTCTTTTTGGGTGGGTAGCCCACCTAGGGAGCCTCACTGCTCAAAGCACATGGTCAGGGCAGGAGTCTCTTCTACACATCAACCTCTTGGAACTCAGAGCTGTACTCCTGGCCCCCTCAGGCACTCTTGAAAGAAGTTCTGGGGAAGGTGGTGCAGATCAGAACAGACAGCACCACTACTATGTATTACATAAACAAGCAAAGAGGGACAAGGTCCACAGTTCTATGCATAGAAGTCATGAAGGTTTGGAGTCTGGCCTATTCCCTTCAGGTCTCTTTAGTGGCAGTGCATCTCCCAGGCAAGGACAATGTCCTAGCAGGATCTCTCAGAGTCACCACGAGTGGTCCTTGAGCACTCAGGTACTTCAGGTTATTTTCAGGAAATGAGGCACTCCAGAGATGGACCTCTTTGTGGCCCCAGACTATCACCAGCTTCCCCAGTTTTGCTGCAGACCCCCTATCTTGGGGTCTGTTCCTCTGGATGTTCTGGTTCTGGATTGGGGGAACAGGTTTCTGTATGCCTTCCCCCCCTTTCCCCTCCTATTCAGAGTACTGATAAACATCGGGACAGCCGTATACAGTAATTCTGTATGCTCCAGATTGGGCCAGGCAACCCTGGTACCCATTGTTGATGTCCCTGTCAGTGGCACCTCCGATATGCCTTCCCAGGAGGCACAATCTTCTGACCTCCTCCCAGGGGAGAATTTGGTATCCCAATCTCAGCTTCCTAAGACTTAGGGCCTGGTTCTTGAGGAGTTAGAATATGCAGAATTGCATTTCTCTCAGGGAGTGCTGGACATTTTGAACATTTCCAGAAAACTAGCCACCAGGAAAACTTAAAATTTCAAATGGAAGACATTTTCCATTTGGTGTTCACAAAACAGTTTGAACCCAAATTCAGCTAGTTTACCTGAGACTTTGGACTACTTAGTTCATCTACATTATTTGGGCCTTTGGCCTGTCACTTTAAAGGTTCATCTGGCAGCTGTATCTGCTTTTCTCTCTGCAGGTAAACCTGTTTTCCTGGCTTTTCAGACAGTTTTTAAGACATTTTCAAGGGTTTGTTACATTTACAGCCTCCCCACAGGGAACCCATTCCTGATTGGAATCTGAATGTTTGCATCGCACAGCTCATGCAGCCCCCCTTTGAACCTTTGTCTTCAGCCATGGCTAAAGATACCTTAGGAAGGATCCCCAAAAAGATTGAAGTACTACAAAGCATATAAGCAGGCAGTAGCTGTGATGTAGTAGTAGATAAAACATCAGACAACTTGATAATGTAATGAGATGTCTTGATGATGTAATGAGATGCATGGGTTAGTAATAGCATGAGTTCGGTGGGTAGTGCTAGAGAATGAGGGGACCTCCTAAGGAGAGAAGGAATGGCAAGTAGGGACACCATCCACCTCCATCCAACAGCGAATCCTATCTAATAGAACTAGGAAACACTAACTACAGCTAACTTTTATGACCTGAGGCATGGAGAAGAGGGAAAAAAAAAACATTTGAGGAGGAAATCTCTGGGGATCCAAGGCCTAGGTCACCTTCCCTCCAGGCTGGGATATTTTATTTAGTGACGGCTCTGCAGCTGCGATTTGGAAACCCAATTAAAGGGAGGTGGAAAATATTCCAATTTGGTGCAAAGCTCTCTCTCAGTCCCTCTAGTGGGAACACCGGGCAGAAGCAGGAAATTACAGACCTGTTAGTTTAACCTCAGTGATAGGGAAAATGATGGAATCACTTCTGAAGGAAAGAATTGTTGAGTACCTAGAGGCCAGAGGGGCACAGGACCCAAGGCAGCATGGATTCACAGCGGGAAGGTCATGCCAGATGAATCTAATAGATTTCTTTGACTGGGTGACCAAAGTAGTAGATCAGGGAGGGGCTGTGGACATGGCCTACCTAGACTTTACCAAGGCATTTGACTCAGTCCCACACAAAAGATTAATATACAAGTTAGCCAGCCTGGGAGTGGGTCCCAAGATGATAGCCTGGGTAAAAAATTGGCTGGATAATAGGACACAGAGGGTAATAGTAACTAGAGTCCACTCTGAAGAAAGGGGTTACTAGTGGGGTGCCATGGCGTTCAGTATTAGGACTGGTCCTCTTCAATGTCTTTATAGCGACATTGCAGAGAGACTGGAAGGAAAAAGTATGTCTCTTTGCAAATGACACAAAGATCTGCAACAGAGTTGATGCACAAGGTGGGGTGGAAAGGATGAGAAGGGACTTGGCAAGGTTAGAGGAATGGTCAAATGTATGGCAGCTTAGATTTAATGCTAAGAAGTGCAAGGAAATGCACCTGGGAAACAAAAACCCAGGGGAAGAGTACACAATGGGGGGTGAGATACTAACAACAACAAAAATGGAAAGGGACCTGGGGGTAGTCATATCAGATGACTTAAAGGTGGGCAAGCAATGTGAGAGGGCAGTAAGGAGGGCTGGGAGGATACAGGGATGCATAGGGAGAGGCATCACCAGTAGAAAACAGGAAGTTGTTATCCCTCTGTACAGACAGCTGGTGAGACCCCATTTGGAGTACTGTGTGCAGTTCTGGAGACCCAGTCTCCGCAAGGACATAGACAAGATGGAAGCTGTCCAGAGGAGGGCAACTAAAATGGTGAAGGGTCTGCACCGGAAGACATAGGAAGAGAGACTAAAGGAGCTTAATATGTATAGCCTCGAGGAAAGGAGGGAGGGGGACATGATAGAAACTTTCAAGTACCTCAAGGGAATCAACAAAGTCCAAGAGGGTAGCATCTTTCAAAAAAAGAGGTGTGCAAGAACAAGGTGGCACAATTTGAAGATAGAGGGGAGGAAGCTCAGAGGTAATGTAAGGAAGTATTTTTTCACAGAGAGGGTTGTGGATGCATGGAACGGCCTTCCAGAGGAGGTTGTGGAGTCAAAACAGTGGTTGAATTCAAGCATGCATGGGACAGCCATAAGGCAATTCTAGGGGGTGAGGGTAGAAAGAAGTAGGCTGCTGGTTAACTAGGATCTGCAGCTTATCCATTAGATAGGGAAATGGGCAGACTGGGTGGGCCAAGCAGTCCTTATCTGCCGTCAAATTCTATGCTTCTATGTTTCTATGCCATGGAAGGTCGCGAGAGTGCTCTGCAACATTGGCCTTAACCAAGGCGGGAGGAGGACAGCAACGACTGCTGAGGCACTCACCTGGTCTACTCATCCTAAACACAAATCAGGTGAACCAGAGGCAGTCGTAGTGAGTATGCAGTGAAGGTGTCTTGCTAGGGAAATCACTAAAGCCAATTGATAACCATTGTAGTGGAACCACTAGAGCCAAAGGAGATTGAAGTAACCACCCTTCACAGCTAGTCTTAAATTCTACACCAGGAGCTGCAGTCATGTCAGCAAACAGCTAAAGCCAAGCCCGGAGCGAGGACATTCCCAGCTATGGGCCAGGTGAGAAGGACCCAGCCCCAAGTCTGGCACACTCAAGATGTGGATTTAAAATGCAGAGCAAGACCGTCGGCTGCAGGGAAACCCTGCACCAGAATAGTATGGCTGGCATGCCCCAGAACTGATAAGGAGCTGAATGAGCATTAAGTGCTGAGACCTTGCAAAGGTTGGATGCACTAGTGTGCGCAGCAGACATCCCAGAGGCTGAAGCTGAAGGGTTGGTGGTAGGCATGAAGCAAAGATTGCGTAAGCAAGAGTGGATCTGCATGTAGGTCAGTAACAGTGTAGCAATAGTTGGACCTGCACGTAGGTCTGCAAAACATAGTAGCAATGAAGCAGCACTGTGAATAGTAGGGCAAGCCAGCCAGGCATTCAGAAAGCCAATAAAGGTGACATATACTCTGAGGATTTGTTGGCAGCGGAGACAGGATTTAAAACATAAGTAATTAGCCACACAGGGCCACGGCTTCCTAAACACCTCCAAGTCCCCACCGTAGGAAAAACAAGAAAGTGATGGAAGGGCCGAGACCCACATGCAGGTATTGAAACTAGTTGACAGCATCAGCAGTAGTTTAACTGACCTCAGAGTATAACAGAGTGTACAAACATGGAAGCAGCATCTGTATTTACACTGACTTGTAAACTTCAATAAACATAGAAAGAAAGGAGACACCATGCTCTGAAGCAGCTATCACCTGGCAGTGCAATGAAACTGCAGCAATGAGGTAAGTAGAATGAATTGAGAGAGCATGATTGAGCTGCATAGCTAGGGTTCAGAGTGAGCCTGAATCAGGTGAAAACAATTAAGTGCAGCTTGGGAGAGCAGCTATGGTTGAGCTGAAACACACAGATAATTGTGGCAGTTGCATTGCTAGTAATTTGAGAGTTGTGAGTAACTGAGAGCATGTAATATGAGCTCCGGAGTAGCAATATGCAAGGAGCTTAGAAAGAAAGCCCCAAAAGACAAAACCAAAACACACAAACACGGAGAACAGGGAACAAAGCCCAAAACAAAAACACATAAACACAGAAAACTAGGAGTAATGACAGAAAGAAGCACACAGCCAGAGGCAAAATACAAACCAGAAGCAGGAAAAAAATGCAGAAGTCCAACAGAGATTAACAGAAGTAGCAAGGCAGTGGGGGTGGGGTGGGGAGGTGCAGGCCCCAGCCAGCAGCAGAGAACAGGGAGACAGAGCCCCTGGCCAGCAAAGAAAAAAGTGCTTTGGAAGGAGGCTGAGAGGAACTGCTTATATAGCTCAGGAAAGTGGGAGTGGATGGCTACTTGTCCATTGCACTACAGGCCAAGCCTTCCAATTCTCAGCTGTTCCTTACCTATGGGGAGGTGGGCAAAGGAAGGCCTGCCACCAAGAGGACCATTGACAGTGCTGCAGATCCTGTTCCCTAAATAGGTTCTGTACCACTTCCAGGGAATACTGCTTGGTAGTCTGCATATTGTCAGAATACAGCAAGACTTCATGTTGCTTGAAGAAAAAATTACTTACCACAGTAATCTTGTTTCTTCTAATGGAGTCTTGCTGTATTCTGACCTCCCTCCCTTCCTCCCCTCACAGAACCCCAAAGCTTGATTGAGGGGATGGCATGTGCCACTACTGTACCTCGGAGGATTGCCCTCTTCCCTTCCTTTGGGGAAGATGGGTTCATGTTCTTCTATTATTATTGTGGGGTGCTCTTTCTTGGGTTCTTGACTTGAGTCTTTTTACCCAGGTGGTTGGTGTTGGCTTTTTGCCTTGTAATTTTTTCTTTTAGTAATGGTTAGTCTTAGGTCATTTAGTGCTCATAAGAATCTGACGGTTACAGAGAATGTACCAGGGACAGGGATTTAAAAACCAAGCTCAAGCTCAACGTTCTATACTTCTGCATAGAGTTAACTCTTTCCTCTCCAGAGCAGTTGAACTGGAAGGGCTAACTGCATATTGTCAGAATACAGCAAGACTCCATTAGAAGAAACAAGATTACTGTGGTAAGTAATTTTTTTCATTTTGTCTACTGTGCCATAGACTCACTGAAAAAATGGTTAGCAGTCTACTGCTATGCATTTTTGGAAATGGTTAGCATTACCCCTGTTTTGCATAGTGTTTTGCTATGCTATGCTATGCTGTGCTATACCAGCTATTTAAAACCCTGTTCTAACACCATGCTACCATGGATCACCACTCAAGTGAAGTTCTGACAAAAGAGAACTGAGGAGATCCTGTGTGGATTCAAACTCTCAACCTATCCTTTACCAGACTGTACACCCTTTCTACTGCACTGTTAAGCTGCCACAGGAGTGAAGTTCAGATCTTTAGCTATAGAGGGTAAAGTCCTGCCTGGGAGGCAGCCCTTTCAATTCCTTCTTCAAAGGCAAGGCTGCCTTGGAGGTGGATCTCCCTCAGTGGCAACTTTCATTTAAAGAAATTGTCTTAAAAAATGCATTTTCTGTATCTCAATCAATCAGGGGCACACTAGAACCATCTAATCAGAGCAAGAAAAAAACATGTGGGAGGGCCATTTAGAGACCTCCTGAATAACCAATCAACAGCAACAGGCAGCAGCCTCAGTTACTGCCTTCAGAAGGTATTAACCAATGAGACACAGCAGAGGGCAGGATTAAGTGGTCTGCCTCCAAGGCAGCAGTATGTACAACCAATCAGAACAACAGACGGCAACCTCAATTACTGTCCAACATAAGGTATTAACCAGTGAGACAGCAGAGGGCGGGATTAAGTAGTCTGCCTCCGAGGCAGTGGCATGTGTAACCAATCAGCAGCAAGAGGCGGGCAATTTCAGTTACTGTCCTTCAGAAGGTATTAACCAATGAGACACAGTGGAGGGTGGGATTAAGTCATCTGCCTCTGAGGCATAGCTGCTTCAGAGGAAATATTCATTTATGAAAAGTGTCTCTTGCTCTTTGGTTCGAAAAGCAAACCCTGGACACCAACATGCAAAGGTGATTCCCCCATCACTTGGCACCGTGGAGCTGGCCCTAAAAGGTGTTTTATGATTCACAGTTTGGTGACTTGAACCACCATTTGCTTGCCCACCACCAGGTCTGACTCCCTCACCGACCAATCCCACCTGTTAGTGACTTCCCTGCCATCCCTTATTAAAGGGGAGACTTCAGCCATTTTCAGTTCCCAGTCTTGGTGGGGGCAGTTACGAGAAGCCAGTGGGAGGAAAAGTATTAATACAAAGACAGATTCATTGGAACTGCAGCACACTAGCTGTGTGTGGGAAGGGAAGACTAACTAGTAAGGTACTGACATACATATTTTTTATGCACTAGGAGGCAAAGGGAGGAAGACCACCAAGTCAGAAAAACAAGTAAACCTGACTGCCATTTTAAAAATACAGAAACACTGCAGCAACCTAAAAAAGATTAGTAAATTGCTAGTTATCAGCGCTGCAAGTAATTCAAGATTTGGCTTTTGGGGTTTGCCCATTGTGATACAAACTGGCTTATTTTATTCCTGGGATGACTTGTATAATCCAGTGCAACCCCCATGTGAGGATTACCTTTAAGGCTCCTCAAAACTTGTGCATCAAAGGCTTCACTGCAGATGATGAAATGAATGCGTGGCCACTCCAATTGCTCGCCAGCTGACTGCACACTTAAGTGTGAACATGCAGGATATGTCTGGGGCAAAGAAAGCTGTTTAAAGACTGAGGGCTAGATTTTCAAATGGTCCTGAAAGCCACAAGCCCCGAGTGCACTGAACATATGGCACATGGGACTTGCGGCATCCTCCCAGCTGATGATCGAGATTTTCTATCCTGTGCACCAATTTCTTCAAGTTAGAGCAACTTTTTCTGGTCTAACTTACGACAATCCCAGGTACCCTTTTTATGGAGCTTGCACCAAATATCTGGCACAAGCTGCCATAAATTGGATAAAGTGTTGTAACAGCACCTGATCTACCAAAATTGGGCACAGTTGCGGCAAAGGTGTTTTGTGCAGCTGCACCAAAAAAAAAAGGTTTGACGTAGGGCTTGAGACAAGCCCTGCATCGCCATTTGAAAATCAGGTCCAGGATCTTTGAAAATGAAATCATTTTTTGAATGACTACCTATGGACTACAGCTTTGGCATCCCTGACCCTGTTGACCTGGTAATTGTGTCAGAGGGTGATTGCCAAGCTAGGCTCCAAAGCCAACAGAGGGAGCAACAGAGGTCTTCTGGACAAGTGAAGGACTTAATTGAAGCACGACTGTAAGGAGCCAATCGCTTATTGAATAACAGACCTCCACACTTACTGGCAGCTCTGTGGACATTTCAAGAGCTGTGTTTTTCCAATAAACAGTTGGGGCTGTTCCAGGACACAGTCAGTCTATGTGTCGTCACTGTTAGAGACAGACTGTAAAGCTGAACTGTGTGTAAAGGAGACAAACAATGCAATTAAGCACTATAATTCCACAGGTTATAATGAATTTCACAACAGTCACTTTCTTTAATTATAATCTAGTCCTAACTGCTTGGTACCCAGATTACTTGAACACATTTGCAGGCATGATGCCACGGTGCCTAGGGTCTCATGTTGGTGCACTTACTAATACGGAGACTTACTTTAACTGCACCTGACTATTTTCTTTTACCTTTGTTTTACCAGGAGAGAGAGACACTAACCTGAAAGCTTGTTTATAGGTGCAACCTGGGAGCACAAGGAAGTTTAAGTGACTTTGTGGCTAGCACTTTAGTATGAGCAACAAATTATAATCCAACAGAAACTTCAGAACAAATTGTAATCCAACAGGCAACTTTAGAACAAATTGCAGCAGTTTCTCTGTCTGGATAGCCAGTACTCCCATGTGTAACCCCCCTGTTACTCGGGGTTACAAGAATCCCAGTTAGACCTAGTGGTAGGCAGGGAAGGCAGCTTGTGAAACTCCAGTTAAATGGATTTCACACTGTCTCACTCTGTTCTCAGACTCAGCTGAGACTGAGGGATGACATCATTTAGAACTGCCACAGCTGCATAAGCCACACTGGAATGTTGCAGTTGGAGGTTAGAGTAGAACGTTGAGGAATTTGAAGTCAGTTCTGTTGCAGTCTGTAGTAGAGGAAGGAGGTGCTCTGCTATAAGCAGGCCCTCAGAGCTCTAAGCTCTGTCAAAGAGCTAATTTTTTTTGTATAGGTGTGTGTTCTCACCTGAAGAGGAACACAAGAAGAGTCCAGTGAAGTTGTAGAGACCGCTTTCCGTGGTTCAGGGCCCCATCCCTGCGAGGATGGAGGGAAGGAATCAGCCTGTTTCAAGGGGCAACTCCCCTGGTCTGGCTAGGGAAAAAAGAAGCTGCCTGATTTAAGTTCGTGCTGAGGCACCAGAAGTTCTGGACGAGATTTCTCTGAGGAGAAAACGCTTGTGGGGCACCTGCAACCAAGGGGTGAGTTTGCTCTGCTAAAGGGCCAATGTGTTTTCACCTGAAACAAGATGAAACTAAAGTGACTGTTACTGTGGGGTCAGGAAAAGACAGCCAAGTACAGTTTGGAAGATGTTGGGGTTGGACTGCTTAACTCTGTGGGGGGTCTAGAGTAATGGGCACAGCCACTTATTAAGTATGTTCAAGTTCAGCACAAATGGGATGTAAAGACAGTAGATTGAATGTGAATGCATTTAAAGAGAATCTACATAGCAAAGTGTCTTCAAGGATGAGGTGTTACAGTCCAGAGAAATGGCCGGATATGAATTATGGGAGCGAGAGGTGGGAGACGCCCCATCAGTTGTAACCACATTCACCTGTACGGGTTTGCTCTGGGACACCTGTTGCTTTCTCTCAGGTACTTGGCCAGTGCCTGAGGAAAGTACCCAGATTTGGGATTGATGAGAAGGATTCCTGTATGGAGCCAGAACTGCTCATAGGTGGTTTAGGGAGCCACCAGTAAATGTTTCCATGCTATATGGAAAGTGTCAAAAGGGCTGGCAAAGGAGCTGAGCCAGGGAAAACCCTGAGCAGCGTACAAGTTTGGGCTGTGTGCCCAGTGTGTTTCAGAGCCTGAGGGCTAAAGTGAATGAGGATGTGTTCTGATCTCCATAAATCTGCATTGCCAGGAGTGTAGCCCCGTGGGGGTCCATCTATGATTTGTTATTCTGTAGGATGTGAATAAAAGCCACACTTTAGAATCCCACTTCTGGTATTGGACATTACAGTTATTGCTTCCTTAGTCCGGAGTTACTTTGGTGCCCCTGTTGCAGAGTAGCCAAACCTAGCCAATGTGCTGAGTGACATATTTCTCCCCAAGCCCAGTCCACTAGGTAGTGCTGTCAAGATGGAAATGGCATGCCTCGGTGGGGGTTACACATGTCTTATGCTAGGGAAACAGTAACTGATGCTTTGAGATGAATGATGTCACAGCAGCAGGCAGTAATGTTCAGTGGCCCAGGCTTGGTCTGATCTTGGCATCGCAGTGCTCCTATGCCCTCTCAAATACATGGCAATGTGACCAAGTTAGAAGGGCTGAGACTGAGGGCCACACCGTCTCACCCCAATGGGTACCCCTTCGATCAAGGGTATAGGTACACTGGAGACAAGCTCCTGACCACCTCCTCCCTTGAACACAGCAGACAGGGTAGAACAGTTTATTCTCATCTCTGATATCAACAGTCTGCAGATGGCTTCAGCAGATTCACCCTCTCACTGCGATGTTGGCTTCTTTATACTTGGGTTCAGCTCAGATGGAACTTCCAGCAACTTTTTTTCTCTCACACCATGATCTTGGCCCTGAGGCCTAGCTGGGCACTCAGCTCTCCTCTTCAACACTTCCGATCTCACCCACCAATTGGGGAGAACTGTCATAAACTCCTCCTTGGCTGAAGAAGAATGTAGTTCATCTCCCACCTTTCTTAGATTCTGATTGGCTGTCCAACTTCATTTGTACACTGGCTTCCTTACTGGCTGCCAAAGGGTGCCAAACACTTGATTGCTATTCCTTGCATTTGCCTGTCTGTTTTCCTGTACCCCTCACAATCTTGTTGGCCAGTCACAGGGGTCAAAGTTCATACAATGGCGATGTCCATCCAGTTACACACAGCTCAAAGCCTGACTGCTGCTTCAAGTTAATTTACTGATAGCTGCTGTTTTTAACTTTACAAACAGTTAATCCAACTGGGATTATAATCCCAATTGTCCCCACAACATGGGCACATCCTCTCAGTTCAACCTCGGGTGCAGGGGCCCTGTAACATTGCCTTGCACCCAGCCCCTCTTGGAATTTGCTACGCTACTGCCTGACATTGGTGGCACACAACAACAGAACAAATGGGCAACTACAGCACTCCCAAAGTGGCCTCCAGCATCAGTTCCAGCTGGAGGACACAGGTGACACAGGTAGACCCACCTCAAGCTATGGGTGGCTCAACAGGTAAGACCTACCTTTGAGGGAGTTACAAATAGACAAGGCAAGACAAGGTTTGTTTAAAAAGACGTCCATCCCAGAGGCTCTGGGCGCTGTAAAAATAAATCAAACTCAGAAACAGAACAAGCAACAACACAATATAATTAAAATAAATCATGAAATAACTATACATGAATACTACATAGATATCTAAAATCTAAAATCTAAATTGGCCTTTGACCAAATTTAAACACAAAGAACAGCCTGGACAGAAATTATCAACCAAAGTCCAGGAAGGCTCGATTATACAAAAAGGCCTTGAGGCGGGCTTTGAATACCTCTATTGAAGGGGCCTCTCTTACAGCTGAAGGTAGCGAATTCCACAGGATGGGGCCAGCGACATTAAAAGCTCTGTCACTGGCAGTTTTTAACCTCATCTTTGGAATCGCAAGGAGGCCCCTAGAGGAGGAGCAGAGGTAGCGAGACAGCAGGTGTAAGGCGGTCTTTCAGGCAGCCAGGGCCCAGGTCATGTAGGGCCTTAAAGGTGAGTAAGCTGCATTCTGCACCAGCTGCAGATATCAGAGGGTACCTCCAGAGACCCCGAGATAGAACATATTACAGTAGTCAAGCCTAGACGTCTCAGAGGCATGCACCAAGGTGGGGAGGTCCAGAGGCGGAACTAGAGGCTTTATCCTGGTGATATTCCTGAGATAGTAAAAGCTAGTGCGAACAATGGATGACACCTGAGATTCTAGATGAGGAGCAGAGGGAGAGGACCGAGACAGCAGGTGTAAGGAGGTCTTTCAGGTAGCCTGGGCCCAGGTCATGTAGGGCCTTAAAGTTGAGTAAGCCCACCTTAAAGAGGACCCTCCACCTAACCGGCAGCCAGTGCAGTTCATGCAGCACTGGGGTGATGTGGCAGTATTTAGACTGCCCCGTCAACAACCTGGTAGCAGCATTCTGCAGCAGCTGCAGATGGTGGAGGGTACCTCCAGAGACCCCAAGATAGAGCACATTACAGTAGTTAAGCCTAGACGTCTCAAAGGCAATGTACCTAGGTGGGGAGGTCCAGAGGTGGAACTAGAGGCTTTATCTTGGTGATATTCCTGAGATAGTAAAAGCTAGTGCAAACAACGGACAGCACCTGAGATTCTAGAGAAGGAGCAGAGGGAGCGGACCGAGACAGCAGGTGTAAGGAGGTCTTTTAGGTAGCCAGGGCCCAGGTCATGTAAGGCCTTAAAGGTGAGTAAGCCCACCTTAAAGAGGACCCTTCACCTAACCAGCAGCCAGTGCAGTTCACGCAGCACCGGGGTGATGTGGCAGTACCTAGACTGCCCCGTCAGCAACCTGGCAGCTGCATTCTGCACCAGCTGCAGATGGCGGGGGCACCTCCAGAGACCCTGAGAGACAGCGCATTACAGTAGTCAAGCCTAGACGTCTCAAAGGCATGCACCAAAGTGGGGAGGTCCAGAGGCGGAACTAGGGGCTTTATCCTGGTGATATTCCTGAGATGGTAAAAGCTAGTGCGAACAATGGATGACACCTGAGATTCAAGTGTCAATCCACTGTCAAGGATAATGCCAAGACTGCGCACACTAGAGGAGGCCTTCAATGGTACAGATCCAAGAAAGAGACCCATTTCTGCACCAAAGGCCATCCTGTCATGCCGTCTGTTCGATTCCACCACCAGGACCTCCATCTTGTCGGAATTCAGTCACAACCAGCTACAGACTAACCAGTCATTGATCTCAACAAGGCAGATTTTAAGCAAGTCCACCATGTTGAGTGTCCCAGGGGCAAAGGAAAGATACAGCTAGGTATCAACAACATAACAATTAAAACCCAAGCTGTACTTCCTAATGAGCTCTCCCAGGTGCAGCATGTACACAGCAAAAAATATCGGTGACAAGACAGAACCCTGGGGGACTCCACATGATAGGTGGCTAGGGGAGGAGAAGAACTTCCCCATCACTACCCTTTGCCTTCTGTTGGTAAGAAAAGACTCAGATCAGCAGATTACACTGCTGGCAAGTCCACAGAAATCCTACAGGTGGCCAAGTAGCAAACGTTGGTCCATCGTGTCAAATGGTGAGAGATCAAGGAGAACGAGAATTGTCCCCTCACCTTGATCCCTCGCCCTGAGGCAGTCATTATGCACATGAACTAATGCAGTTTCTGTGCTGTGCCTCACTTGAAACCCAGACTGGAGGGGATCATATAGATCATAAGCCACAAGGTGCTCCTCAAGCTGAAGTGCCACAACCTTCTCTACAATCTTACCCAAAAATGGAAGATTAAAAATGGGACGATATTTTGCCAAGATGTCAGGGTCTAAAGATGGCTTCTTCAGAAGGGGTCTCACCAGTGCCTCCTTCAAGACATTAGGAAAGACCCCCTATGACAAAGCACACTGGACAATCAAGGCAAACACCGGGCCTATGGAGCCAACATATCTTATCAAAAAATGTTGTCGGCACCAGGTTCAGTTCACAAAATGTGTGTTTCAGCTTGGAAGCTACCTTAATGACCTCAGCCACCTCCACTGGTCTAAACTCATCCCAACAAGGTGGAGAGCTCTGTGGATGCCCACAGTAACCACTGTTGGCCACAAAGTGGCTCACTGGCACAATGCCCTGCCGAACCTTAGCCAACTGGAGTGCAGTTGCAGCAGCTACTTCGAAGAGTGGGGTTATTCTAGATGCCCTACAGGGGTCATGTCTTAGACAACTAGTATTGGAGCCCATTCGAGAGGGAGCAATCTTAGACCTGGTTCTCTCAAATGGAGATGAAGAGAGGATCACAGATGTAGAAGTGGGTAGCCATCTGGGAACTAGCGACCATCGAACAGTATGGTTCACAATAAACACAGCAATAGAGTCAAGCCATACAAAGGCAAAGGTACTGGACTTTAGGAGGGCTGACTTTGCCAAAATGGGTGAGTGCCTAAGGAATGCACTAGCAAATGGGCAGAAAGGAGGGTGGAAGAACAATGAGAATAATAAAAACTGCTATCACAGAGGTAACTAGCCTTTGTGTGAAGCAAATAAACAAAACTAAGCGATGTAAGAAACCACTATGGTTCTCAAAGGAAGTGGCAGTGAAGGTTCAAGAGAAAAGAAAGCTTTCAGGAAGTACAAGGAATCACAGAAGGAGCAGGACAGAGAACTGTATCAGTTAAAGCAAAAGGAAGCTGGGAAGGCAGTCAGAACAGCAAAGTCCCGAACTGAGGAAAAGATAGCCAACTCAGTTAAGAAGGGGGATAAACCTTTTTAGGTACATCAGGGAGCGAAGGAAGACCAAGGGAGGGATAGTGAGGCTTAATAAAGGGGAGGGTGGGCAGAGGGTGACTGTGAAAAGGCAGAGATACTAAACAAATATTTTTGCTCCGTATTTACAAAGGAAGAGGGGGAGGTACCTAAAACAAACAGTAGAAACACTCTGGATACAGAAGTTGATACCAGCCCATTTACAGAAGAAAGGGTTCTGAAAGAACTCTTAAAACTGAAGGTGGACAAAGTAATGGGGCCTGATGGGATTCATCCCAGAATTCTAAAAGAACTAAGGGTGGAATTAGTGACACCACTGACTACCCTGTTTAACAAATCATGGGAGGATGGGGTGGTACCCGAGGACTGGAGGAGGGCAGATGTGATTCCCCTTCACTAAGTGGGAGCAAGGCAGAAGCAGGAAACTACAGACCTGTTAGTTTAACTTCAGTGGTAGGGAAAATGATGGAATCACTTCTGAAGGAAAGAATTGTCGAGTATCTAGAGGCCAGAGGGGCACAGGACCCAAGGCAGCATGGATTCACAGTGGGAAGGTCATGCCAGACAAATCTGATAGATTTCTTTGACTGGGTGACCAAAGTAGTAGATCAAGGAGGGCTGTGGACATGGCCTACTTAGACTTTAGCAAGGCTTTGACACAGTCCCACACAAAAGATTAATATACAAGTTAGCTAGCCTGGGAGTGGGTCCCAAGATGACAGCCTGGGTAAAAATTGGCTGGAGAATAGGACACAGAGAGTAATAGTAAATGGAGTCCACTCTGAAGAAAGGGAGTTACTAGTGGGGTACAGAGGGTTCAGAATTAGGACTGGTCCTCTTCAATGTCTTCATAGCGACATTGCAGAGGGACTGGAAGGAAAAGTATGTCTCTTTGCAGATGACACAAAGATCTGCAACAGAGTTGATGCACAAGGTGGAGTGGAAAGGATGAAAAGGGACTTGCTGGAAGGTTAGAGGAATGGTCAAATGTATGGCAGCTTAGATTCAATGCTAAGAAGTGCAAGGTAATGCACCTGGGAAACAAAACCCAGGGAAGAGTACACAATGGGAGGTGAGATACTAACAACAACAAAAATGGAAGGGACCTGGGAGTAGTCATATCAGATGACCTAAAGGTGGGCAAGCAATGTGAGAGGGCAGCAAGGAGGCTTGGGGGATACTGGGATGCATAGGGAGAGGCATCACCAGTAGAAAACAGGAAGTTATTATCCTCTGTACAGACAGCTGGTCAGACCCCATCTGGAGTACTGTGTGCAGTTCTGAGACCCAGTCTTCGCAAAGACATAGACAGGATGGAAGCTGTCCAGCGGAGGGCAAATAAAATGGTGCAGGCTCTGCACAGGAAGACATATGAAGAGAGACTTAAGGAGCTTAATATGTATAGCCTCGAGGAAAGGAGGGAGAGGGGGGACATGATAGAAACTTTCAAGTACCTCAAGGGAATCAACAAAGTCCAAGAGGGTAGCATCTTTCAAAAAGAGGGTGCAAGAACAAGGGGCACAATTTGAAGATGGGGGGCGGCTCAGAGGTAATTTAAGGAAGTATTTTTTCACAGAGAGGGTTGTGGATGCATGGAACGGCCTTCCAGAGGAGGTCGTGGAGTCAAAAACAGTGGTGGAATTCAAGCATGCATGGGACAGTCATAAGGCAATTCTAGGGGTTGGGGGTAGAAAGAAGTAGGCTGCTGGTTAACTAGGATCTGCAGCTTATCCAGTAGGCAGGGAAATGGGCAGACTGGGTGGGCCAAGCGGTCCTTATCTGCCGTCAAATTCTATGTTTCTATGTTTCTATGTTTCTATGAACCGCAGACACACTGTCTGAGAAGAACCGAGCAATCTCTTCACATAAAGCATCAGAAAAAGCTTTTTTCAGCTGTAGACAGGTTAGATTTAGAAGCCTTTCCACAGTCCGAAAAAGCACAGCTGGTCAGTTCCTCCTGGCAGCAATCTCTCTGGAGAGGAACTCTGCCTTTTCGTGGTTGTTATTACCCCCGATACACACCATAATGTGCATGCAGGGCCAATTTGTCCACCTCCAGCCCAGACTTCCACCAGCAGCGCTCTAATCTCAGACCTGCAATCTTCATCACTTTGAGCTCCTCAACAAACCAAGGGAACCTCAAGTCAGAGGATTTAGATCATACACGAACTGATGCGAGGGAGTCATGTGCACCAGACATCACCTTATTATAGGCAGCGACTACCACGCCTGCACCCCCAACCCATGCAATGTCCACACTAGATAGATCAGCCACAGCCAGAAAATCCTCAGGGGTCAAGCCCCTCAAAGGGCGGTAGCTAACCATCTCTGCAGGGGGAGGGCTCTTGGGAGGGGCCCCAAACTGGAAATTCACAGTGTAATGATTGGAACAAACAACCTGATCAGTCCTGAGATTGTTTATCTCAAGTCCCAGGGAGAACACCAGGTTCAACAAGTGGAAACCCTGATGGGTCTCAGAAGAAACTTCTTGCGACAGGTCCAGTGATGACATCATCTGGAGGAAGTTGTAACCCAGCTGAGATGATTCGTCGTCAGCCCAAACATTAAAGTCCCCCCCCCGTACTAAACATCTGGGGACATCCAGTGTTTTTTGCCAATGACAAAGTCGGCTACTTCCTGCAGGAATTCTCCCATCGCCCCAGGGGGCGGGTAAATCAGGAGATCCCTGCAACCTGCGCCTGGACCTCCTCGAATGGACACACATTCAAATGAACCTGGTGCTCACTGAGTGCAGGTGAAGCCCAGTTCAGATCTAAAACAGATGGCAACCCCCGCGATCCTCTGAGGCAGTGCACCACAGAGTACCGAAGCGGAGACGGCGGAGATCTAAAACCAGGCCAGAATCGTCACCCACCCAGGTCTCCATGATGCATGCCAGACTGACCGAAGAAATCAAGTCCGTAATAATTGCGGTCTTGTTTGTGAGCGATCTGGCATTGCACAGCATTACCCTCAGGGAAGTGGTGGACATTGCAGCCCCTCTGGCTACCTGTCCATTCGGTCTGCTGGGAACCCTGGCAATGGGCACCAAACATGTCTGGTCTCTCCCATGGGCCCATCGAAAACCAGGGTGCCTTCTGCTCCTGACAACCTCAATCCTGCCCCTTGGTGCAGTGTACGGGGCACCCCTCCACTGATAATCTATACGGTTCCTTTTTATCCTGACCTCCCGACAGCATCTTGCCATGGTAGTAGAAACTTGGAGGTCCAAGAAAGGCTGCAGATCATGCAGCTGGGATGCCCCATAAACTATCCTTGCCTGGCCCAAGCCCTAGCCTTGCCCAGACACATCCTGGCAGACTAGAAGTCACAGGTCAAAACCTAACTCTCAAACCACACAACCACAGTCATACTCTAAAACACACAAACCCTGAGCCATACAAATAGATAAGGACCATGTCCCTGTAGCATGCCCATTTGTTTGAATTGCCTGCAGCTGGATTCTCTCGCACCAGGATCTCTAGCCCTGAGGCCTGGCTGGTCCCTTAGCTCTCCTCCTCAGCATTTCTGATCTCATCAACCACTCAGGAAGAATTGTCTTGATCTCCTCTTTAGCTGAAAAAGAATTTAGTTCATCTCCCACCTTTGTTAGATTATGATAACTGTCCTATTTGCCGTTTATGCTCCAGCTTCCTTAGCTGGTACCAAAGAGTGGCAAACAATTGATTGCTGTTTCTTTCATTTACCTGTCTGCTTTCCTGGACTCCGCACATTCCAGTTAGCCATTCACAGGGATCAAGGGTCACAAGATGGTGATGTCCATCCAGTTATGTACAGTTCAATGCCTGGCTGCTGATTCACACAAGTTAATTCACTGATAGCTGCTGTTTTTAACTCTACTAACAGTTAAGCCAAATAGGATTTGAATCTTGATCGTCCCAGCAATGTGGGCGGTCCTCTCAGTTCAGCTTCGAGTGCAGGGCATCCCTCTCATTGGTGGGACACAACAGAATGATTGGGCAACTGCAGCACTCCCACCATGGCCTCCAGCACCAGTTCCAGCTGGAGGGTGCACGCAACACAGGTGGACCCACCTCAAGCCATGATAGGCTCGACAGGTAAGACCGAACTTTGGGTGGGGGTGGGGTAGAAATAAATAAGGCCGTGTCCCTGCGGCGCACCCATTTATTTGCCTAGTTTAATTTGGTAAATCAATTCATGGACTAGATCACCTGGCCAGGAATTATAAGTATCCGGTTTGGGTTAGCTGTGGGTTTGTGGGGCTACTAATTTCTGTGTTTAAATTCTTAATTGCACTACCTCAAGGTCCCAGGTGACAGCAAACTATGGGCCTGCACCGATTCCATGGCTGGAAACCCAAGAACAGATTTTTAAAATAAGGGAGTTCCCTAGTATCAAAGGGTTACATGTACTGGTATCAGTGAGGGTAGTAAGGTGGGACTTAAATGTGTGTGAAGAAGAAGAAGAATCAGCATTTGTATTGTGCTTTTTATACATATTGTATCCCAAAGCATTTTACAAGCAATACTATACTGGTAGTGAAGTGACTGAATTTGTAGTGACAGCCATTTCGCACATCAACACCCACACACAGCCTTGGACAGCTGCATAAACCTTATTTGTAAAAAAAAGGGAATGTTGGCCAGGACACTGGGGGAACCCCTACTCTTGTGAAAAGTACCTTGGATTCTTTTACTTCTACCTGGAAAGCATCAAAAATGGGTAGAAGGGACCTCATTTCAATGTGCCATCTGAAGGCCGATACACCCTGACAGTACAACATCCCTTTAGTACTGCATTTGGGTGCCAACATTGATGGTATGAGCCCAATCCCAGTGCGGGTGTAGAACCCATGACCTTTTGGCCCAGAGGTGGATGTACTACCAACTAAGCCATGTTGACATTTGGTGTGGTGTGGGGGTGAACTACATAGGATACTGCAAGGGGGCTGCATGCTGCATTGTCTTCTTATTTGGCTGATCCAAGATGGGCATGGGAAGTACAGTCAGGACATAATCTAATTCGGCTATGCCTGGAAGGGAAATAGAAGGCCAGCTATAACAGTGAACAGCTAGACTGTGACTTCATTCCTTTGATCTCTTTCCTCCATAGGTTCTGATCCTGTTCTCTAATAAAACCCTTGGTATTACATTACATTTACTGTCTTTGAGCATATTATTTATAGACTATCAGAACTGCATTTATGGGGAATTTTATAGTCATGCCTCACTAGTTCACAGGTGGGGTGAGGGGAGATTGGTAGGTACTGTCTTCCAGGGGGTTGTACTATACTTACATCAAACCCCACTATACCTTTCTCTGGGTGGAGGCCGTGGCACAAACTCTTTTTATCTTGGATATGAACCACTCCAACTAGGAGCTGAACGACTCAGGCCCCTCAACCTGGCTTGAATCATCAAGACAAGGGTAGTAACCATGAACATCCACGGTGACCCAGTAACGTCAGTGTTATGATATTTTGCTAGTCAGCTAGATGCAATGGTTAATTAAATGAAATGCCAGTCTTACACAAAATTAGTTCTAGTTTTGGTACAGTAAATATCAAGTATGTTCCTTCAGTACACCTAAATAACAGTTTACTTCAGACTGTTGTGTCTTAAAACCTAATCAGACTGTACAGTAAATGACGTAAAGGAGACAAGAATATAACCCTCATAGGCGTTTTCAAGTCCCGTGTGTTATGAATCTAGCTGCAGTTCCAGTATGGAGCAGAATCGGTGTGGCCTAGTTTTCTTGAATGGTATCAGCAATGTACTGTTTATGAGAGAATATGAGAGTAGTTGCCCTCAAGCATTCTTTTGCATCTACATAGATAAGAGTCTAAACGTGCCCAGTATTTGTTGTGATTCATAAGGTAGGATTGAAGTTGTAGGACATGTTTATTTTTTGCAAGACTTTTTAGAACTTTTCAGAACAGTAGGACTACAGCACTAGCCCAGTTCAGTGTTATTATTGTCATTCACTTCAGTTAAGTATTTTCTTTGTTAGTCTCTGTGCGGAGCCTTTCTGGAACTCTATAGTTTCCATGGCTACCTTGTAGAAATGCAGACAAGGCACAAACCGGGTTTTTATCTGTGCAGTTCAGCTGCATACCAACAACAGTGGGACTCTGTTTTCTGCAACTTAAGTGATCATTTTGTAGTCTGAAATCTCGCCATAGACAGACGTTTTTCTTCTCTTCATCAGAACAGATTCCAACCAGTTTGAAATTTTAACATGATTTACAATTTTTTTTTTTATTTTATAGTTTATTACAGTTTATTTCATTGACAAATCTTTATTTATTTATTTATTTTTTTTACCAGGAAAGACACACTGAGCTGTAATAGCATGTTTCCAGGTGTGTCCTGGGGGTGGGTTGCATGGACCTGTTTTATTGACAAGGGAATGTTGACCATGATACTGCAGAAACTCACCTACCCTTCTTCGTTAAGTGCTATGGTATCTTTTACTTCCATGTAGACAGTGACCAGATATGGGCAGAAGGGACCTCACTTTAATGTCTCATCTGTAGGATGGCACCTCAAATGTACAGCACCCCCTTATACATCAGTACAGTGTCAGTTATGGGTACTACCTCAAGCACCTGGTGTGGGGCTAGAACACAGCCATCTGATCTTCTTGCCTCGGAGGTGAATGTACTACCTACTGAGCCACTGACACTGATAATGCTTGATGATTCACAGGATGTTGATACTTAACAACATAGATGCACTAGTGTTTAACATTTTGTTAATGTCACATGAAAACACTTAGAATTAAGACCAAAAGGGATGCCTGATGGCTCAAAGTGGTAGCGCTATGCACTTTCACACCAGTGACCAGGGATTGAAGTGAGCCTGGGTCTACATGGGTGGGTGGGCAGGTTGGGGAGTGCTCCTAATGGGAGTGTGAGCCAGCCAGGGAGGGAGACAGCCTGGACCTGGTGCAGTAGTGACCCCTCATGGTGAGCCAGGGAACTTGCTTCCTTATGAGGGATGGCATATGCCCAGTGTGCACTACTGCATTTGAGGCTGCCAGAGGCAATGCCCTATGACTGGGTTGAAGGGCGGGACCACGGGAGAAAACACAAGGGAAAAATCCATGTGCACAGCTGCAGAGAGAGTGATGGTCCTTACAGTCCTCAGGTTCCATGCTGTGCAGAGCTCCACTGGCTTGACAGCAGGGGGAGCATCGATGGGATTGGAGACTGGCAGGGTGCCCAATGGTGAGGTGTAGGTGGAGGTCAGGGTCAAAAATCTATACAGAAAAAAAGGAAAAAAAATGAAGACCAAAAGATTTTTATAGTCCTTGGAAAACACTGCCAGTTAATTTTATTTAAGACAAAAGTTCTATATTGTTATTTTTCATCTCTGCTTCTCAGACCCAGGAGTGTGTTGACTCAAGTGTCTGCTGCCTTTCATGAATATGTGGTGTGGCAGCCATTTCATAGCCTCTCTTTCCAGAACTGAACCCAGAAATGGAATCAACAGAAATGTCAAAGCATAATTGCTTTTATTTTTCTGTCTTCTTCATGTGCACTTATGTGGGCAAGAACACATGACAGGGTGTGCATGTGTTGGTAGATATAGACATTCCTCCAGTGGGTGCTGAGAAACAAAGCCACAGGCTGAGTGCTCCTCTGTACACTGCAGGAGTATATGTTTACAAAATGGGTAGGGAATTTCCTGCATCCTGACTGTCCAACAAGATTCTGAGGCAGTGTAGTCCAGGAACAGGGACCACACTGATTTGCACTTTTTCCAGCAACCAGAATGCAGTGCTCTGAGGTATCAATGGCTCGAACAAATGTTTTGAAAAACAAATAGGCAGCCATCTTTGTATTGTAAAAACAATATAACCTCTGTCACTTGCCATTGCTCCGGAAATAATATATAAACAAATTATTTGTAGTACCTTGCCCCCAGACCCAATCCAACACAAAAGCTACTAGATGAAATAAACATTTTATCATCTCTTCCTACCTTTGTTTCTTTTTTAAACGTCAGTATGTGGGCTCACCTGTAAAGCTCCAGCAGACATTTCCCACCAGTCCTTCAACCATAACTTTCCCTTCCTCTCTGCCACCCCTTTCTGTTACGTATCTATGAGAACAAAATAAACTTGAACTGCTTTGTTTAACTTAAAACACACGCCCAGTGTGTTAAATAATTAAAGTTGGCATTTGCAACTAACCTCACCCAGGCAAAATATGGATCCACCAACCACCACTCAAGCTGACACATTCCACTTTGATGCGTTCCTGTTCCCTTACAGGAATAAGAAAAAAGGCCCACTGTCAGTTCTCATTTGATTTCCTGCTCTCCACTGTGGCACCAGACTCTGGTTCACTTTTGTCAGCATTGTTAATATGCATATCTGTGGAGCAGTTTTATTCTGAGCCCTGAAAGAGCATTGGAAACATGATTGTTTGGCTCCCTGCACGGCTTTCAACACCCTCACAATGAACGAACACAACCGCTGGACCAATGTTTTTACTTTAATCCCACTACCTGAAATGGTTGCACACGATGACACTTAACAAATAGTGTGACAGACTCCCTCTGATGGTACTGGCTATATGGCACACACTGCAAGCACCACCAGAATTCTAGTACGTAATAGAAAGCAACATTGAAGTACTTCTCAGCCAGCCTCTTTCACAAACTGAAACATCAAGTCTCAGAGTCATCTTTTAAAGAGGACTGTAGTGGGGTGAGGGTTGGGGAAGACTCACATCTGCACACAACACCACTTGGCGCTGCAATTAACAGGTGGGTGAGGTGATTACTTATTTATTTTATTTATTTATTTAAGAGATTTACCAGGAAGGCATGCTGAGCAGAGTACCGTTCGATTCTGATTGCGCCCTGGGGTTAGGGAGTTACAATGGTACAGTGATACATCAGAGGTATGGGGCTAGACAAAGGTTTTTGTGTGGCCCTGAAGCTGATGCTGATGCTTTACAGTTCAAAAGGTGGGGCTCTATTTAGGAGATTCTCCCAAAGCTCTTCTGTTACTGGTACATAACCAATCTTTCTGTGAGAAGAACTGAGTAAGCCTTCTACACTGGGTCATATGTTAACTTGGAAAAGAAAACTCAGGTGAGACATGATTACAGTATTCAAAGGTCTAAAAAGGATGCCGCCATTACTAATTTCAGCACACCCATGGGTTGAGGTGTAAGGAGGGTGGGATAGTGTTCTACCACCTTATTATCCACCTTATAATCCTACTCTCTATTTATTACTTTTTAACACCTTCTCTTCTGATAAGTTTTTATCTATCTAATACATCACATTCTGTATTATATGTATGATTCCGCAACCTAACTACTCAGTGTAATTACCAAGTATCCTGTACTGCCTAAACTGCTGCTGGCACTTGTAAGCTGCTAAAGGCACTTGTTTATAAATGTATATGTTTACTCTGTATGTAATTGTTACCCATGTCCCCAGGTCGCAGCTGGAAATGAGCCTTGGCTCAGTGCACCTTTCCCGGTTACAGCATGTTAAATAAAATACATCAATTTTCTTCAGTGCCGGGGAGGCGGCCTGTACCATCTATGGAGAATTTTGGTGAGAATCAATTGCCATTTGAGCTACTGTACACCTAGTGTGCCAGACATATTTGGAGATTGATTTAAGCTGTGCATAGTTTCTGGTGCTAAGAATGGTTGTGTGACATTTTCTGGTCTCCAGAGGCCCATGCCTTCCCTTCATGCCTGTCATGACCTTTAGTTGCTGGCCCCAGTGCCATGGTCACTGAACCCATAGATGTTGGCTTACTGGACCTCTCATGCAACAGACTACATGAATGCAAGATTGGGTGTAGCAGCAGCATTCTTTTATTCAGCTGTAAGGAGCAACAGCACACTCTGAGGCAATTCCTCAGAGTGTTATTTCCTAAATACCCCATCATTTAATAGGCATGCCAGGTAGGAAAAACTGATTTGTTATCACAGTGTTCCAAGTGTTTGAAGGGCTGGCAGTTTAAGGGTAAACCACATCCTTTAGTGTGCTCCACAGAAGTAATAACCCACTTTGTTTTTAGTGTCAGAGGCTCAGTGGGTAGCACAGTTTTCTTTGGGGCTAGAAGATCAGAAAGTCATGGGTTCTAGCCCCACGCCAGTAACTTGGGGCAATAATCATACTGATACTGTAGTACAGTATGAGGGGGTGCACTGTTGAGGTAATGTGCTTCTGATAAGATGTTAAACCGTGGTCCTTTTTGTCTGTCCCAACTTACTATCCAGGTGGAAGTGACAGATCACTAGGCACTAGTTGAGGAAGAGAAGTGGGGTTTCCTTGATGCCATAGGCAACATTCCCACAATCAAAAAAACTGGTCAGTGATGTAACACTCCTATAGCCCCTCCCATATGTTGTTGGAATCATGCTATCACTGTTCAGTGTGCCTTTCCTGGTCAGAAATTGCAAATAAAAATATATAAATATATGTATCAGACTTTTCTGGAAGTATTGGGAGATGCAGAGTTTCTAGATAATAGCTGTTGAGGATGAGTCCAGCAGTAAGATAGCGGTAGTGCAAAATGCATGCATCCCCCTGTGAATCTCTTTTATAATGTGTATGTCCCTCAAACTTAGTCCTATTATCAGGTCCAAAATTAACTTCAGGATTACTATTTACGGTTCCATCAACAGGTAGTACTGGTGATGGCTATTGTCAGTTTAGTTGGTGGTTTATTTCCTATTCTCAGTTTTACTAGTAATGAATAAAGGATTGTCAAGAACAAGAAGAGCTGCTGTTGTCAATACAGGTTACCAACAGATGACACTGAAAAAACAATTATGGTATCTTGTGGCCCGCCAGCACAGCAATTGGATTTCCGCTTGTGATGCCGCCGACCCAGGTTCGGGAACAGACCCAGGCATTGAAGGGCTGGCCGGGGGGGGAATGGTTTAAGCATGCCATGACTGCTCACCTTCTCCTGAGAGGGAGGGGGTACACGGCCCAGTGTTTGCCAGCCCCTGGTGGAGGCTGGGGGCATGGCAGCACATCAGGCATTGCTGTGGGAGGGAGCATGACGTGTGTTGGCTTATGCCTTGACATCATGTGGCATATCACACTCCCAAAGAAAACCAGGAAAATTCCCTCTGATCGACTGGATGATGGTCACTAGTCCCCCGCCGCCACAAAGCCCCAGATAGCCTAGACCAACCTCAACAGCACCCGGGTTAATTGGATGCGCCTACCAGCACTTTCTCCTTGGAAGTGGGGGACCTGTCCAATGAAGGGAAACATCAAGCTCCCTGGGGGGGGCTGCAGTATGGGGTGGTAGTTGGTGGCAGGTGGAGAGATGACAGGGTGCACCTAGGTGACCTGAAGGAGAGGCCAGTCAGGGGTGCAGTGGGAGGCACACAAAAAAAAGTTCAATGTGCTTGCACAACTGGTATGATGCATGCTTGTGTGACTTAGATACATTATGGCTATTCACCTCTCTGTCTGTGGGATATACCACCCTGTAGGGGTACGACAGCGAGGAACCCTAGTGAAGGGTTCCACCGCTATAGGTGCTACAGGAATTATTCCTTTGCTAAAGGTAGCTTAGAAAGAAGCCCACGAAAAAGAGAGACATGCCACTGGAGGGGGAGGGGAGGATGGTGGGGCAACGAAAGAAACAAATCCTGGGCTAGCCAAGAGGAGTGACCTATAAAGGCCTGATGGGGGAGCAGCTTGTTACCTTGCCCATTAAACTACAGGCATAGCCTTGCAATTCATTGTGCTTATGCAACCAGTATGATGTATGCTTGTGTGACTTAGATACATCGTGGCTGTTCACTTTTCTATCCATAGGATGTACCATCCTGTAGGGGTACGATGGTGAGGAACCCTAGTGAAGGGTTCCACCCCTACAGATGCCACAGGAATGATTCCCTTGGCTAAAGGTAGCTTAGGAACAAGCCCAACAAGAATACCTAAAAGGGTGTTGAGCATTGAAGGAGGCGAGAAGTCAGAAGGCATTAAGGCCAGAAATGAAGGTGATTGACATAGATGGGAAGGACAGGAAAGGAACAAAAGATGACGAGGACGATGAACAACATGAAAGCTGACAAGATGCAGAAGGTTGGACTTCTAAGGAGAAAAGGAACAGCTGGGGCTACCATCTGATTCCATCCAACTGTGGAACCTAACTACGGAACCTATGAAAGCACTAACCCTGTCTAATATTATGACCATCAGCATGGAGGAGAGGAAAAACCCCCTTTGAGGAGGAAACCTCTGGGGATACAAGGCCTAGGTCACTTTCCCTATAGGCTGAAGGACGTTTTGGTTAGTGATGGCTCAGCTACTGCAATTTAGAGTTGATATTGAGGGAAGAGGAAAATATTCCAATTTAGATGAAGTTCTCGCTCTGTCCTTCTAACAGGATTGCTGTTGAGGGTTGCAAGTGATGTCTCTGCAACTAGATGCCCAAAGGCAAAGGAGGAGAGGAAAGACCACTGAGGCACTCAGCCAGCATACACAAGCCTATGAAACAGACCTGTTGAACCAGAGGCAGTCAGATGGAGAATAGCATAGAGGGTGCCTTTGAATCCACTTGGGCAGCTAAAGGGGCCCTGCTGATGAGAGCCCCACCCCTTGCAGCCTGAAGTCATAAATTCTACATCCAGAGGTGTTGCCGAAATAAGGGATGAATGAAGGTCCACCAGAAGTGAAGACATTTTTACTATGGGCCAGGGATAAGGACCCTGCTCTGAGCTTCACATGCTCTAGATGCAGGCTTCGTGGGTGCAGAGTGAGACCGTGAGCTACAGGCTAGCCCCAAGCCAGGAAGCAGTGGATGTGGAAGGCACATCTCTGAGTAGAAAGCAGGTTGAGTTGAGGTAGCATAGGACCCATATGAGGGGTATGCTCGAGTAGGCGATGTGAATGAGTAGACCTATAGAGAGGTTGGATTGAGAGAAGTAGACCCTGACATGGGTCCGGAGGAGGAGGCAGGTCTCAGCAACTACAGGAATGTATGCCAACCGGGTCCAGTGAGAAGCCAAATCAGGAGTGGGTAGAACTGCATGAAGATAGAAGTGAGAATGGCTGGGTGAAACCCGCAGCCGACTGGTGAGGTACAAAGCACCAGGAGTAGTGAGGTAGGAGCTACAAAGTCAGAATGGATGAGTGGAAGTTCGAGATGAATATACGAGGTATGCTGATGAAGGGAAGCCTTGAAGGCTGGCATGGATTGCAGAATGGGGAAGGAACGAGGCGAGGGAAAGAGACAATGGCCGGGTGTAGCCTGCAGCTTACAGTGGGTTGAGAAGGCAATATAGGAGGAGTGGATTATTGAGAATGAAGGAATGAGAAATGGTGGATTAAAGGCCTTGAAGGCTGGAACAGTTAAGATGAAGTATGAAATGGACGATGTGCGATGAGGGAGTGAAGTCTTGAAGGCTGGGAAGATGACAGGGAGGTATGAAATGGATGCTGTAGGATAATGGAGTGAAAACCTTGAAGGCTGGTACGGTTAAGGGAAGGTAAGATGGCAAGTAGGGTATAGGTAGGATGAGGATCGGTAACTATGAAGTTTGACATGGAATGAAGGATATATGAGTTGGGTGATCCAGAATGTAGGACTAGGGTAAGAGGAGGATATGACTAGGTATGGAGATGGCAGGCTAGGGAAACACCACCAAACGAAGACATGGGATGAGGAAGAAAAAGAGGCGAGGGTCAGGGGAGCCATGAAAGGTGGGGTGGACCAGCACAGGAGAAGAGAACAGAGGAGAGGCAGCTCCTCTGATGAGAGTCACGAGGCGGAGAAGTAAAACTGCTAGACAGAAGAAGAGGAATTGCACGAGTGGTAGACTAGAAAGGCTGGCAAAGCTAGCAACCAACGGGTAGGGTACACAGTACCAGGGTAAGAAAGAGGCATGATGGAAGTAGGAGGAACTGTGAGATTAGGATGGGAAAGATTGAGGTCGAGATGAATGGGGTGGACAGAGAGGAGGATAATACTAGCCAAACAACAGGGAGCAGGAGAAGGCAGGTACAGTGAAGGTTGGGAAAACATAGGTATTGGGATGAGTGGAAGAGATAGCAGAAGGCTGTACATGGAGGCCGCAAACTGATGAAATGAAAACTAAAAGCTGCTCCTGCTGCCCAGAGCCACAATGCCCATCATGACGATGTAGTCCTCCACCTTGGGAAAACAGAGAAGCCACCAAATGGGCACCAGGACACCAAGCAGCAAATTAAAGTTTGAGATTAATGAAAAGTGAGGGAACGCTGGCCAGCATTGTAGCTAGGCATGGTGTTGAGGGGTTCCGAACATAGGACTATGAGGGCAATAGTATGCAAAACAGGAAAGGAGGCAGCAGGGTAGTAGAACCCCAAAAAGAAGAGGCAGCCGGGCTAATGTGTGGAGAGGTAAACATCACTAGGGAAACCTGGAACAGAAAGGAGGACATACCTGCAACTGGAGCCAGACTGAAGACCAGCAGTGATGAGGAGGAAACCTGAAGCTAGGAAAACCAAATCCGAAAGCTGGGGAAGGAACCCTGAAACTTGGTCCCAATATCTAGGCAGGCCATGGCTGGAGCAGAGGAACCAACAGGGCACGGATTGAAAATACAAGGGAAGACAAGCAAGTCATTGTCTGCAATACACTCAGATACTGCAAAAGCAGAATAGCTAGAGATAAGATGTGATGCACACTAGACGCGAGGTATATATCAGTCAGCTTTATGTGACAGCCAAGGCCCTTCGAGAGACAGAAAGGCAGGCATCTGCCCGCGGAGTGTTAGAGGGACTGAAATGAGGCAGCCAATCACCGGAATGAGACAGACAGGTCGGTGTGACAGAACGGTTGAGTAAGCTGAGGGGGGGGTAGGAAAGGAGGGTGGCTGGGGCGAAGAGATCCATTGAAGGAGGCAAGCGTGGAGGGCAAGGTGCACCCAACAAAACAACATGCAGTGGGGCAGAGGCGGCACCACATGGAGGGAGCAAGCACAATACAGCCAAAGAGGGCAGGGTGGCTGAAGGAAATACAACACGCAGGGGGAAGGCAGAGTCAAGATTGCAATGGGCGAAGAGAGGGAAAAAGAAGAAAAAATGGAGAAGGGGAAAAGTCGGCCGCAAAAGTGGCAGATAGGAGGGGAAGCGCAGCGGCAAGCTGTGTGAAAGAAAAGGTGAACACTGTATGAGTCAGTGGAGCCATGGCCCCGACAGTGATACAACATGGGGAAGACGGCAGGAAGGCAGGGTAAACACCAGGAACAAGTGGCAAAAACGCCACATAAATGAGAAATATACGGAGGAAGTCAGCAGCTGGAGGTGACCTCAAGAACAGGCAGACTCAGGATGTAAACAGGGAGTGAGGAAGAGCGGCGCCTCCAGCTGCAATGAAAGAAATGAATCCTGGACTAGCCAGGAGGAGTGGCCTTTAAAGGCCTGATGGGGAGTGGCTTGTTGCTCTGCCCATTGAACTACAGGCATAGCCTTGCAAAAAGAAAAACAATTATCTTATATCTGTAAAATGTATTGGAAAAAAAAACATGTTAGAGAGCTACTACACCACACAAAGTAATATACAAATAGTCAACTGTTGTGTATCTGAAGTACTTTGTCTTTCCCTTTTACTATTAAACAGATTTTTTATCTGACAGTAAACAGTATTCGGTGTAATGTGTGGAATAGTACTCCACCTGAAGGTTGTCATATTTAGTTAGATGTACCTTCATATCTCGCATTGTGACCTCACTGGCAGACATCACAGCAGATCAAGAAGAGCCAATCCCCTTTTGCCAGATCAGTCATTTGTGGTGTCACAGTTAGTAAGGTCACAGATTTGTAGATGAGGCATGAAGAGCAATTGCACTAGATATGTCACCTGCCAGGTTAGGAAATCCTCTGCACAACACATGTTGTATTAGAAACAATACTACATGACAGGGTGTGCATTAAAGCATTTGGGATACACACACCAGGGTTTTGTGAAGCAGGAGGCCAAAGGCAGTGTCCTCACAAACCGTGGCAAGTGCATCACAAATGCAATAATGCATACCCTAAAGTGTATTACTGTGCTTATAAAATGGATTTGGTGCAGAAGAAAAAAATGTTAGGCATTGAAAGGAGAATGGAGACCTGACCATGAATAAATAGTGTTTCACTATATGATCAGGCGACACGTCTCAACCAATAAAGTTCCTGCATTTGTTCTTATGTAGATAAATAGACATTTGCCAGCATAAGGTTTTGTGGCCTGTTAAGTCCGCTTGATGTGGAGCCCCTCTGTCTCTAAGTTCTTGTCATTTTATAATCAGGTACTATATAAAACTTTTCATCAGTAACAGTGAGAAACAAAAATACTTCAGAAATAAAAAATTAGTATATGCTACTTGTGTATGTTAATACATCCTTGGGGATCACTCTTATGGTTGACACTGGTCTTGCATGTATTCTTAGGGTATGCCAACTGTGAAGCATACAGTAGGGGACTAGTTTTGATACCCTAAGGATATAAGTGAGACCACCCTTACAAGTAAGAGAGGTCTCTGAGGATGCATCACTATATTATTGCTCAAGAACAATAAACAGTAAAAATGTTAAAACCTTCTCCCCAAATGTGCCCATTTCTTGGGCATTCATGCATTAGACACTTTTTACAGAACAAGAGTGTATCACACTAAAGGGAAATGAGCGCTCTGGTTGATTAAGAGTGCACCCCCAGACTGTGATAAAATCAACAACAATTTCTGCCTGCTCTTTTTTATTTATTTTATTTATTTATTAAGTTCTTGAACATCTGTGAGTGGATGCTCTTTTGTTATGTTCTATGTCAGTTGAACAGAAAATAGCAGAGAACAACAACTTATACCTTTACAGAGATGGCACAGTACGTTACAGAAAGGTTCACACACATAGACACTGCTGAGACATTATACAACGTATGCCTGCGTCCGTGAGTTTGAACACCCTAGAGAAGACAGACACAGAGAACGTAACAGACCAAGATGACATAGTGGAGGAATAGGGGGAGGGAGGGGTGTGCCATGAGATGTGGGCGGGCTAGGCAGGGGTGGGGTGGGGACCAGTGCAGTGCTAAGGTTGGGAGGTGCCCCTGGGTCAAGAGTTGTGTCTAAGTGCAGCAGGTGATTATTACGGGAGGGGGGCAAGCAGATGCAGTCACAGATGTCCTTGATAATGAGGTGCTGATGAAGACTTCGCTTGTATGCACCAAAAGTTAGATGAAGCGATCACAGTTGTCCTCATCAATGAGGTGCTGATACAGCTTACGCTGGAAGGCACCAATAGTTGCTACTCTGGAGTTTGCAGGTTGTAGAGTGTTGCTCCAGTGGTGTGCATGGTAGGAGAATGCACGTTGTGCCAATGCAGTGTGGCATCTAGGTTTGCTAAAGATTTGCCTGTTGGAGCTTCTGGTCAGTCTAGCACTCGCATGTCATGTGAGCAGGTTCTAAACTCCTGGTGGCAGCAGAGTTAGTGAGGCTTTTCTGGCAAGTAGGCATGTTTGGTATTTAATTCTGTTCTTCAAGTTGGAGCCAACCTGCTAGTGCATAAAGTTCACAGGTGTGCGTGAGTCTTGCAGCACCTGTGAGGAGGCAGCAGGCCTTATTTAATGCCAAAGAGATGTGGCGGAGGGCAGTGGACATTGCCGACCCATATATGGCCAGGCCATAATTGATGAGGGAGACAACTGAACTATTGATGGCCAGGTTCAGGGCTTCATTTGTTAGGCTGTGTTTGTGATGGTAAAGTATCCCAATTCTGGTATTGATGACCTTTGCGGTATTGTCAATGTGCTGGGCTTAGGACAGGGTGTGGTTAATTGTAATACCCAGGTACTTAAAGTGCTGTATGAGATCCAGTGTGTCGCCACTGTCATTCTTGACAGACACAGGGAAGGCCTTATGCTTACTAAGGGAGTAGGTCATGGTCTTTGTTTTTTTATAGTTGAGTACTACTCTGTGTTGTTTAAACCAAGCTTCGGTAGAGGAGAAACCAAGTTGTGGGTTCGCTTGTAGGTGCTTGGGGTGAGGATTGCTGGTGAAAATGACTGCATCATCAGCATACAGGAGCATATGACTGGGTCAGGAGCCTGGGAGTCTGTTTAAGAAAATGCTGAACATTAGGGACTCCAGGATTGACCCTTGTGGGACCCCTGAGTGGACCGGCCCATAGGAGATGATGTCCTAATCTTGACCCACTGTGAGCAATTGCAGAGGTAGCTGTTGAACCATTGAACTATATCTGGAGAGAGACTGGTGTCGGTTAGCTGCTCAAGGGGAAGCATATGATGCACGGTATCAAATGCTTTTGATAGGTCGATAAATGCAGCCCCCACCAGCTGGCCTGGGTCTAAAGCTTGGTGGATGAAGCCCGTGAATTCCAGCAAAGCTGTGATGATGCTGTGCCCCACTAGAAACCCATGCTGCTTTGGGCAAAGAAGTTTGTTCAGGCTCAAGTACTCGACAAACTGATCTGCCAAAATCTGTTCAAGCGCTTTGTAAAGTGTTGAGAGTATAGAGACTGGCCTGTGGTTGTGCAATGCCCAGTCCCCACTTTTGTGGACTGGGGTCACGGTTGCAGATTTCTATCGCTGGGAGAATTGTGAGAGGCAGAGGCACAGGCTAATTATTGAAGTTAAGGGGCTCAGGACTTCTTCGAGGGTTAGGGCAACAAATTTAAGGTCCAGGGTGTCCCTGCTGTGTCTTGATTTCCCCAGTGCCTTCTCTAGGTATTTTCTGGCCTCTGTTTTGGAAACTTCTTTAAAGTAAAATAACGGAATGTTGCTGGTTGGAGTTAATTTGCCATTAGGATCTTTCAGGGTGGGGGGGTTGAAGTAGTCTGCTGGGAGCACTCCACTTAGGTCCGTGAATGCATTGTTCAGCGAGTTTGCAATGTGGAGAAGGTCCAAGGAAGGTACCTCTTCGATCATGAGCATAGTTGGAGCAGTTTTGGGGTCCTTACCCGTTATGTCATTGACGTTGGCCCAGAAAGACTTGCTGCTATTCCAGGAGTTGGAAAGGGCTTCTTTATAGTACAAGCTTTTGGCAAGTCGAATAGTCTTTGTACACTCATTTCTAGCTTTTTTATACTGTTGGATGTTAGCAGGTATACATGTGCTCGCGCCTTTTGCCACAGGTGGTCTCTAGCGATAAATTGAAGTAGGAGGTCCGGAGTAATCCAGGGGTTGAAGGGTCCATTTATTTTTCTTGTTTTCATGGGGGCGTGTTTATCACAAGTGGTATTGAATTTCATAGTGAAAAGGTTAAGGGCATCTTCCACGTCCTTGGCTCCATAGAGGTCAGACCAATCAAGGCATTGCAGGTCTGTTTTCAGTTGAGGCAGGTGCCCTTTAAGAAGCACACAATTGGCTATAGTTCTGGGTGGGGATTTGCAGTAGTTGTTTCAGGTGCATATAATGGGGGAGTGATCACTTAGGGAATCGGGGAGGATGGTGGTGTTGGAGATATGTGAAGATCGGTTGGAAAGAACCAGTCCAGACGAGTGCTGGTACCCATTTTGTAAGTGACTCTTGCGGGTGTCTTGACCATTTGGGAGAAGTGGATGGCTATCAAACTGTCCTTGACAGTGGCAGCATCAGGGGAAAGCCAGTTGATGTTGAAGTCCCCTAGTAGCACAGTTTCAGAGTTTAGGCTCAGGGTACTGATAAAGTCCATCAGATCACCAGTTTCTGCCGTTGTTGTTTCGGGTGGGATGTAGACTGTGAGTATTGTAAGTGCCTTGTTGTGAACTCCCAGCAGAAGTTTGATGGGCAGAATTTGTAGGTTGACACTGCGGCTGGGGAGGGGTAGGACATGCCCCTGGAGAGAATCCTTGATATAGATGACACAGCCATCATCTCTTTTTGACAGTCAGTCTAGCCTGAATACAGTGTACCCAGGCAGTGTCATGGCAGTGTCTGGTATCTTGGGTGTTAGCCATGTTTCTACCACTGAGAGGATGTTGAGGTTATGCCGAGTAACCCACACTCTCATATTGTCCAATTTGGGAAGTAGGCTGCAAATGTTTAAAGCAGACAGCATGAGCCCTGTTGATTTTTGTGGCAGCATGTGCTGATTACAAGGTGGGCCTGGGTTTGGGTGTATATTGCCCGAAAGTAATAGTAGTAGTAGTAGTAGTAGCAGCAGGCTAGTCATTTGATCCAGTAAGAGTTTATAATTTCTTGACCTTTGCCTTTTGCTGAGTGCAAGTACTTTAGTGGTACTAAAGTGGGCAATGAATCCAGGGAGGAGCGGCACCAAGGAGGGATCTTTTAGGTGATAGCACTGTGACCAGGTCCTGGGATGCCCATGCTGTGTGTAGCTTTTGGAACAGTGGTAGGGAGAGGTGATTGAAACATGCACATTATGGACTGTCTCCTGGTGGTTTAGATGGGAGAAAGGCTGCAACCTGGTGCACGGAGGTCCTGTTGGGATAACAGTGAGTATGACAATGCATAATAGGATCCCAGAGGTCCTAATCAACACTGTAATGCACAAGCCTCAGGAATGAGGTACTACCCCTTTAAGAGACAGAGAGAAAGTTAAACCTGAGGGAAGTAGGGGCGGGTCACTAGGAGAGAGAAAGTGTATTTAATAAATGAAGGAGGTGGGGGTGGGCCTTTTTGATACTACTAACTCTTTAAAATTGCCCATGGTTCATGGGGGCAGCAGACAATGTCTGCCGTGCTCTATCAAGTGATACCTAAACTGCGCATGCCTAGTATCCTTTGGAGATGTTTGTCTTTGTTATCACCATCTGCCCCATCTCTTCTGGTAGCACCTCTGTTTCCCAATGACTTTGAGCCTTCTTCCTTAACGTACCTTTGGTCCAAGGGAACGATGTCCATGTGGCACCTCTAGGGCTAAAACCCTGTTCAGAAAGTTTTCTCTGCGTTCCTGGCACCCAGAAAGAATGGTAGTCATGTAGCGGGCACAGAGAGATCATACAACAAAGTTACAATCTTATATGTTCTTTCTATTTCTTCCTATTTCTATGGTGTGTGTGTGTGTGTGTGTGTGTGTGTGTGTGTGTGTGTGTGTGTGTGTATATATATATATTCTATTTATATATACTGTGTGTATATATATATATATATAATTAGTTGTTTTTGACTACATCTATGGCACCCTTTATAAAAGTTATTTAGAACATTGATTAAGAATAGGAGTGATATATTGTGGAATCGCATATCACTAATGGGGTTCAGGGGTGTCCTATAATGTGTTTAAATGCATCAGTATGTGTATGATTATGTGTCTGAACAGCCAAAAGTACGGTGTTCATCCTTCTTGTATGTGCTATATGTTTGAAAAGTCTTTAAAAAAGATATGACACAAAAAAGTTACAATCTACTATATGTTGCAAAAGCATTTTACATACCACCAGACTTCCAGACTATGTTAGCTGTCATACCCTTACTAATCATTTGCTTCCCACCATTATTCCAATCCTGCCAAACCTTACCAATCGTTTCCCTACATTGCCTAAGTATTTCAGCATAAAGAGCCCTAAAGTACATTAAATTACATCAGTCTTCTCATCAGTAGAGAAGGTCTCTGTGTGGGGTTATGTCATCAGGGAAGTACAGCTTCTTGAAGGTGGGTAGCAACCATATCTCAAACCAAAAGGATCAGAGAAATAGAATCTTCCAAAGCTTTGGTGGTAGCCAGTGGCGGATCCAGCAGTGTTGCACAATAGTGACCATTACTCTCTTATCAGTCACTGCCATGCCTGTGTATAGAAACATAGAATTTGACGGCAGATAAGGACCACTTGGCCCACCTAGTCTGCTCATTTCCATACCTGATGGATAAGCTGCAGATCCTAGTTAACCAACAGCCTACTTCCTCCTACCTCCCCCCACTAGAATTGCCTTATGTCTGTCCCATGCATTCTTGAATTCCCCCACTGTTCTTGACTCCATAACCTCCTCAGGAAGGCTGTTCCATGCATCCACAACCCTCTCTGTGAAAAAATACTTCCTCCAATTACCTCTGGCAGTCCCCCCTCCATCTTCAAATTGTGTCCCCTTGTTCTTGCACATCTTTTTTTCTGAAAGATGCTATCCTATTGGACTTTGTTGATTCCCTTGAGGTACTTGAAAGTTTCTATCATGTCCCCACCTCCCTCCTTTCCGCGAGGGTATACATATTAAGCTCCTTTAGTCTCTCTTCATATGTCTTCTGGTGCAGACCCTGCACTATTTTGGTTGCCCTCCTTTAGACAGTCTCCACTCTGTCTATGTCCTTGCGGAGATGGGATCTCCAGAACTGCATGTAATACTCCAGATGGGGTCTCACCAACTGCCTGTACAGAGGGATAACAACTTCCTGTTTTCTACTGTTGATGCCTCTTTCTATGTATCCTAGTATTCCCCCCGCCCTCCTTACTGCCTTCTTACATTGCTTGCCCACCTTTAAGTCATCTGATATAATTACCCCAAGGTCCCTTTCCATTTTTGTTGTTAGTATCTCACCCCCCATTGTGTACTCTTCCGCTGGGTTTTTGTTTCCCAGGTGCATTAGCTTGTACTTCTTTGCGTTGAAACTGAGCTGCCATACATTTGACCATTCCTCCAACCTTGCCAAGTCCCTTCTCATCCTTTCCACCCCACCTTGTGTATCAACCCTGTTGCAGATCTTTGTGTCGTCTGCAAAGAGACATACTTTTCCTTCCAGTTGCTCTGCAATGTCACTTATAAAGTCATTAAAGAGGAGTGGTCCCAGTACTGAACCCTGTGGTACCCCACTAGTTACCCTCCTTTCTTCACTGTGAACTCCGTTTACTATTACCCTTTGCGTCCTGCTGTCTAACCAATTTTTTATCCAGGCTACCATCTTCAAGTTCAAGTTTATTGCAGGAAAGACTCCGTTGAGCAAGCTCATTCACAAGGAGGTCCTGAGGCACATACACATACAGTTCGCAATTACATAGACAGGAGATATAAAATGTAGAGCAGCAAAGAAAAACAAAATATATAATACAAGAGGTATACACAATAGAAGTCCTTATGCTATATATGCAGTACATTCCAGCTTTAACCTTGCCCTAAATTATGCAACACATTTCAGCTTAATAAGTAGAGGGCTAGTTGGTACCTAGGAAGTTGACTTGGCGTTGGGGGCCCTAGTAGCACCTACATATGTCTTTTAATTTAGAGATAGCTAGCGTTTTGTAGGAGTTAACTGATACGATGCTGGTTAGCTTCAGTATGGCTTGTAGTTGGTTCTAAATGTTTAGGAGGGCGTATGAGACAGCTCTTTGGCCAGCTGTGGTACCCACTCCAAGGCTATCTGGAAAAGTGAAGGTACGCTATTGCAGAGCCACGGAAGAGCTGGCATTTTTCTCTTTTTTTGTGTGACTGTGGCTGAGGATTTTGAATTTGGCACCTTTTCTGTCCATGCCACGGACTCAGCGGAGCGTCCCTCTTGGTTTTGCTACTTGTAGTGCACTGAGTAATTTGAGAAAAGAACAGGGCTCCCTGCTCTGAAACTGCAGTCTGCTGAATTTTACAGTGTAAAACTGCCTTGCAAGCAATCTAAATACGATTGGGCTGCCTGCTGTGGGACTCCATATTGCATTGCTTGGGTAAGACTGTATGGTTTCTCTCGCTACTTCAGTAGCTCACCTGACAGTAAAAATCTCTTGTGCTTGATTATTTGTGCAGCCAGCTAGGCTGCTCACCTCAGAGGGATTTGTGCAGCTTGAAGCAGAGTCATAGAGTCTTGCTGTTCTGCCACTGAGCGCGGGCTGATCCTGGTTGCAGCTCGGGAAAAGGGGTCCTGTATTCACCCCGCAGCCGCTGCACAGCTGCTTCCTGCCCGCCCCCCACTACACTCCCACCCTTAGCCAGCTCTGAATATATAGCCGGGGCTCTCACGTGCACAGTGTCACGTGTGGTGTTGATGTGAATATCTCGGATCTTCCTAATTTCTCATCTGCAGCTTATAACTAATCACCACTAGAGGTCCCCATGTACTTAATTTTGTGTCTTTATCCAAACAAGCCACAGTAAGCTGTATTTCTGCTCGCTGAGGACTCTCTCCCCACCTCCCCCTGTTCACTTCTCCTCTCTTCTCTTCCTGTCCTACCCAACTGCCTAATGATGTCGCTCCTGATTAATTGCCTCCTATCCTTTCTCTCATTATTAGCTCTTGACTCTTTGTCACTAATTCTTGGGGCATTCCTCTACCCTCCCTGCTGCCTCCCAAAATGACTTCTCCTACTCAAACATGTTACTGCATAAATCTATTGATCAGGTACCTCCTCTGGGCCTCAGTAACAAACCTATCAGTTCCATAATTAGATTTCTGCTCAGAAAGAAAATCTGTTACCATGGTTGTGCCTCTCTCATGTTCCTGCATGCCACTATCTGGATAGCAACCCTATCCCTCACACTTTGTGGTGACATCGAACCTAACCCTGGCCCCCTAGGATCGCACATGCAACCTCCTCAAGTCCACTTACCTCAAGTGTCCAAACCCCCTGGTCTATCCATTGCCCGCATAAACATCCGGAGCCTGGTAGCCAATCTCCCTGAGCTCGAAGCATGGGTCCATGTTAACAATCCTGACATCCTCGCCTTTTCTGAAACCTGGCTAAAGTCTTCTATCCCAAACTCAGCATGTGCTCTCCCTGGTTACAACTTACTTCGTGTGGACCGTCCTTCATCCAAAAGAGGGGGTGGCCTGGTGCTGTATTTCAAACCGCACCTCAATATGTCTCTTGCACCAGTTAATTCTTTAAGTCACTGCGAAGTACTGCATTCGATCCTTCTATTGGGAGGCTCAAAGAAACTCCACATCCTAAGTGTCTACTCCCCTCCGAGAAACAGTAAGCTCAGCCTTGAAGAACTTATTGACCTAATAGCTATGGTTCCCTCCAGAAGTGATATTATCTGCCTCTGGGATTTCAGCCTAGACTGGCTGGGCTCGAATGCCTCCTACCTAGCTTCCATCCTTAGTAAAGTTAATCTTACTCAGCTTATCGTATCTCCTACCAGAGTGTTCTCTAATGGCTCCAGTCACACGCTCATCGATTGGATACTTACCAACAGAGTGGATCATATAAACTCCTCTGGTGTCCTTGCGGACTCTATCACTGTCCTATCTACTGCAGATGGCAGGCTTCAACCCCTACTAATCCTCCCAAAATTCTAACCTTCTCAAATTTTGCCTGTCTGGACACTGCAGCCTTTTTTCTGGAACTTAGTCTGGTTGACTGGTCCCCCATTTTTATCACCAACGATGTCAACAGAGCTACTGAACACTTCACAAATGTGTTACTATCACTACAGCGGTGACATATCCCTGCCTCAACCCGTAGGGTCAGGGGCAAACCCATGAAGTGGCTTAGGTGCCCTCTACTCCAGCGCCTAAAACTAAGGGATACGCTATGGGAGAAATGGAAATCCTCAGCTTTGTCTACTGATTATGAGGAATATCGCGTCCTAAGAAATGCCTGCAAGAAGGACATTAGGTTGGCCAAAAGTAGCTACTACCGTGAGTTACTTCGCTCTTCCTCATCTAGCCCTAAACAATATTGGGCTAGCATTAACGAAATTATTGAAAGCAACAAGCTGCAGACTCTGAGGGAAATGTTGGTAAATGAGGTCAGCTGTAACCACCCTCTACCATTGCTGAAGTTTTTAATTCTATTTTCACAGCGCTCCCTACCTTCCCCCATGCTTCTCCTCTTGGCTCTCCTACTTCTCCCTGCAGTCCCCCTCTGGCATCAACCCCTCTGAAGCTTATTTCTGTCACTAGAGCTGAAGTCTTAAAACTCCTCAATTCCATCTCTCCTCATGGTAGTGCGGGTACAGATAGTCTTGAACCAAGGATCCTTGGACTGGCGGCAGCTCTATTAGCAACCCCCGTAACTAGACTATTCAACCTCTCTATCTCCACCTCAGCAGTTCCCCTAATATTTAAATCAGCCAGGATTATTCCTGTGTTCAAAAATGGTGATCCTAGTAGACTAAATAATTACAGGCCTATTGCTATACTACCAACCCTAAGAAAACTGCTTGAAAAATCAAACCATGGCAAGCTCATCTCCCAACTGACTAAGTTCAATCTTCTGTCTCCTATCCAGCATGGTTTTTGGCCTGGACACAGTACCACAATGGCTCTTACCCTATTTACCAGTGATGTTAAGACTAACATGGATAATGGGCAACTCACCGGTGCTGTTATTTATTGATCTTACAAAAGCATTCAACCTGGTGAGCCATCCCCTTCTGCTATGCAAACTTCAGGACATTGGAGCTACCCATCCCACCTTGTCCTGGTTCGAAAGCTATCTTGACTGTCGATTCCAAACTATCTCCTTCTGCAAAGCCCAATTGTCTCCCTCTGCCATCTCCCGTGGTGTTCCTCAGGGTTCAATACTAGGCCCATTGCTGTTCTCCATCTTTGTCAATTCTATCCCTACCTCCACCACCTACTGTAAGTCTATCTTGTATGCTGATGATCTGCTACTTTATACCACTTCTGCATCTATCAGTGATATCAATGACCACCTATCATCCTCCTTTAGTCAGATCCAGGCCTGGCTGTCCTCTAACCAATTAATTCTCAATCTACCTAAAACCCATGCTATGCTCTTTGGGTCCCTAAGGAAGGTCAATGTAGAATCCAACACCTGAGGGTCCAATGCCCTGATGGATCTGTACTCACCAACACAATGACTTTTAAATATTTAGGGGTGACTCTTGATCCCCAACTCCACTTCACCTCACATATCAACGGGATTTGTCAACACATCGACTCTAAGATTGGAGCTGCTTACAGGGTTCGTCACTCACTCACTTACTGCTTCTGCCCGTGTCTCTGTAGCCCAGGGGGTCTTGCTTCCGAGGCTGACGTATACTCTTCCAGTCTTCTCTCAGGCCAAAGCAGCAGACTTACATAAATGGGACACCACATACAATAACATTTGCAGATTTGCTCTGGCTGCTCCCCGGCTCACCCATCACTGCCGTCTCTACTTTACGTTAAACTGGTTGTCTCCTGGTGGCATACGTTCCTACACTCTGGGTAACCTTATTGATTCCTTATCATGTCCACCGTGTCCTGACGCACTTGCAGTTATGCTTCAACCCATTACCCCAGCTCATCCCTTTAGGTCTTTGTCGGCTCCCCTGCTCACCATGCCTCCCTGCTCTACAAAAATGGGTGAGCAAGCTTTCTCACACTTCATTCCCAAATACTGGAACTCTCTTCCTTATGACATTAAGCATTCCCCTTCTCACCACTCTTTCAGAAAAGCACTTTTTTCATACTTGAGCTCTTCAGGTGTCTGCAGTTGCCCCTAATTTCCGTTTGGGTTCCTCTACTCAACCTAAGTCTAACATTATTTATGTACTCATACTTATCTCTATGTAATATCCTGGATGTTTTGTTGTTTAGCCACCCATACGTGGTGTTTTTACTCTGTATCTTTGTTAATCCGCCCTGCGTGGTGGTCCTGTGATTTTTGTGCTAATGCCTGACTTGTCCTCTGTATTTTGACTACTGCATGTTGTACACTCCTGGGTCGTGCTTGAAAATAGGCAGGTCTTTTGCCTAATGCACTTACCTGGTAACCAAAGCTAATACATAAATATTACTCTTTTGTGTTGGACTGTGTCAAATGTCTTGCTAAAATCTAGGTAGGCCATGTCCACAGCCCCTTCCTGGTCTACTACTTTGGTCACCCAGTCAAAGAAATCGATTAGATTCATCTGACATGACCTCCACACTGTGACTCCATGCTGCCTTGGGTCCTGTGCCCCACTGGCTTCTGGGTACTCAACAATTCTTTCCTTCAGAAGTGATTCCATCATTTTCCGTACCACTGAGGTCAAACTGACAGGTCTGTAGTTTCCTGCCTCTGCCCTGCTTCCACTTTTGTGAAGTGGGACCACATCCACTCTTCTCCAGTCCTCAGGTACCACCCCATACTCCCATGATTTATTAAAGAGAGTAGTCAGTGGTGTCACTAGTTCTACTCTTAGTTCTTTCAGAATTCTGGGATGAATACCATCAGGCCCCATTGCTTTGTCCACCTTCAGTTTTAAGAGTTCTTTCAGAGCCCTTTCTTCTTAAATGGACTGGTATTGACCCCCCCTATCCAGAGTGTTTCTCTTTTTTGGTTTAGGTACCTCCCCCTCCTCTTCCTTTGTGAATACTGAGCAGAAATATTTGTTCAGTATCCCTGCTTTTTCACTGTCACCCTCTTCCCACATTCCCTCCCCTTTATTAAGCATCAGTATCCCTCCTTTGATCTTTCTTCACTCCCTAATGTACCTATAAACAGTTTTATCCCCCTCAGACCACCAAAACAACTGCTACACTATCTGGAAAACCTGTGGGTGCTTAGAAACCTCAGTATTTGGGATCTTTGTATAACCAGATCATGGCTCATGTTCTACTATGCAAGGAAGAGCAATACTGATACTGTATTCCACTGTACTGTCCCCAGGCTGCCTCGTAAAAAAAAAAAACAAAAAAAAAAAAACGGAAAGAATGAGAAGGAAGACCTGGACATTTCTGAAAGCACAAGCCTGTATCTATAAATAAATGATTACTTGACGTTATTCTTTTTTTTGTGTCGCTGTAATAGTGGTGTGATATTTATGTATTTGTTTGCGCAGTATTATATTTTGTGAGGAAATGTAAGGTAAGATCCGAGTTTGTGGGAACGGACTGCACATACAGTAGTTTGGAACAGATTTTGCAAAGCAACTGAAAATTCAAGTGTAGGGGTCTAGTCAAAGGAGCATGCAACATGCTAGCCTGAGAGCAATATATTTGCAGAACAAGTGATGTGTTGGTAAACATTTGTAAATCTAGACCTGTTTGTAAAGCTGTGGTGAAATGTACACTCCTGCAGTGTCGCTCTAAATAGGCACTGCTTGAGTAGGAGATGGTCTTATTTGGCATACATGATAACCTTTTTGTTCGAGTCTTCTGTTCATTACTTTCTCAGTGTACATGTTCTGCACACAAATGAGACGTGCTATGTGCTGGCATGCTACATACAATAAAGTCTGCAGTTTTTTCCCAAAGCTGCACGGTCAGTAAAAGAATTTGTTGCAAGTTTGAAATAGCACTTTGCAGATAGCTTGAAGGCTAGGTAAAACTTTGGTTTAACTAAAGTGTCCTGTTCAGAGATATTTATTTGGATTGCTTGTCAGTTTTTTTTGTTCTTTTACAAACGAAAAGTATATCCATGTTGTTAAGTTTTTCAAAAGAAATGTATTTGTTTGCCACACATACTATAAGCAGTGTGTTTGTCTATTTTTGTAAGTGCAATATTGTTTAAAAATACATACTGTGCATATGGGGTCGGAATTTTAAGAGACTATTTGGTCTGTTTTACTTTAGGAAGTCTCCACTGTCTGATGACATGCTTTGTTAGATGTTTTTTTTCTGCAAAGAAAGTATGTGAAATGTAGTTTTTTGTTTATCATGATTACAAATTTGCAATTAAAACAAACACTATAACATTTCTGGCTTTTTATTCTGGCCCCAGAAAAAGAAAAGAGTGGGATTTAAAAATAGTAAAACCAGAAGAATGCTCAGCTCCACTTATCTGAGAGGGTAGTAAAATATTCATATATTTTGGGATATGGCCATTTATAAATTAATCAAAATAGCTCTGTGTTACAGAACCAACGTGCATCAGGCACATGACTTTTGGGTTCTCAAAAGGAAAAAGAAGGATTTGGTTTTACATAGCACCAGGGCACACCTGGAAACAAGCTGTTATCGGCTCAGTGTGCCCTGATGCTCTGATATATAGCACCTGGCACACAAATTGTAACTCAACGTGCTTTACAATCAATACTATGTTGCTGTCATTTTTAGTACACAGGGAGATTCAAAGAGGACAGAGCTAGATTAGAGTGATTAAGCAAAGGAAGGTTAAGTGACTTGCACAGGGTCACACAGGGAGTAAGCAACAGTAGTGGGGTTCAAATCTGTATCTGAGGTTCACAGCTGTGCTCTAATATTTTGGCCAAACCCCTCAGAAGTTCCATCATAGACCTCATGTCTGCGCAATGTTCTAAGATCAGCTTCAGTATAAATATTCACCAAAAACAAAGAAATCATCCCATCAGCTCTGCTGAGGGCAAGTAAATATATCCCTAACATTGCAGTTCTAAATCCTGCTTATGTGACTCTTCTCCTGTGACCCTTGGTCCCAGGGTGCCCTGCCGTGAGCCCCAGTATGGTATGTGGTCACTCCTTTTTGATGTTTGGGGATGCCCTGGGACGTTTATTGTCCATTGGCTGCACTTGATGGAAGGAATCCCTCAAAGCAACCATTTATATTTTACCTGGATCCTAGCTTTAAATGTGGTGCTGGCTTGTCGTGCAGTTTGGACCTTAATTATAAGTTATACGCAGGAGACCATGTAGTAGCACACTTTCTACTTTGTTGCCTAAACTGTAGAGGTTCATAATTAAGCATATTTAACAATTCTGTTCAGGGAACCGGTAGTGTTTAGAGAAATGTGTTTCTGTCTCTTTAAACTGATCTCATGCAGTATCCACAGTGGCAGCAGTTTCAATAATACAAGACACAGGATGTGGCTTCTAGGAGAGCTGCATTTAAGAGCAGACAGAGCAATGCTGGAAGCAGGGACATTCAGTTAAGTAGTGAAGTGCTATAAAAGAAGATGTAAATGACTTCCATGGTCTTGTTTTGAGGTAGACTACAGGGAACAGTACAGGACCCATTTAATTTGACCAGGGTAATTCATTCTTCAGGCCCAAATAGGTATACAGTGTATGAGGGTGGTTGTACTTAACTCTGTGCAGCGGAAGGATCCACCGGTTTAGCACCTCACAGAACAGCTCAGATTTAGGATTTAGAATTAGGATGTAGATTCCTTCAGCCTCATTATCGCATTTCTGAAAGGCCTCTCACTTAAACAGGTGAGACCTAGGGTTTGAGTGCATGATTCACAGAGTGGAGGCAAGACAGTTCAACTCCTACTGTGCAGGGTTCTAGGTGAAGATGCACAGGAAAGTTGGGAACCAGAAAGTTCGCCACAGAAAATTTGGTACAGGAAAGTTCAGCACAGAAGAAAATTAAAAAGCTGGAAATCTGGTCCACACCGCCATACTTTACCACTCCAGTGAAATTTCAGGTTTAAGTGTGTGTGTGTGTGTGTGTGTGGTGGGGGGGGGGGAGTTCAAGGGGGAAAGGAGCAGACTTGCTAGACCATGTGGCCTGTTTCTGCTGGCAAGTAGTAAGTAAGTGTAGATTTATTATTACAACACCACCCGCCATGGATCACTACTCCAGTGAAATTTGAGGTATGAGCATAGATTTATGTGAAACATACAGTTTTGGGCACACACGCCCTCATAAGAGGGATGCAGGCTTCAAAGAATAAATAAAAATGTAATGTTTTTTAAGCCACAAACAACAAACACAGCAAGACTCTTGCCAGACATGTTTTGGACTGGTGTCCTTTTTCAAAGCCTTTGAAAAGGACACCAGTCAAACTGTCAACAGAAAGTTTTACTGTGTTTGTTATTCATAATAATAAACATGAACATTTTAATTTAATCTTTGAAGCCTGTGTCCTTCTTATGAGGTTGTGTGTGACCGAAACTGTATGGTTAATATTTCTGGTAAGTTTCTGGAGTACCACTACTCAATGCGCACCTCTTAGTTTTTGTTAAGCGTACAACACCACGCCGCCATGGATCACCACTCTAGTGAAATGTGGGAACCAAATTTTCTTTTAATTTCCTCGCACTGAACTTTCCTGTACCAAGCTTTCCTGTGTTAAACTGTCCTGCTCCAAACTCTCATGTGCTGCATTTGCCGTGCCTCACTGTGCAGTAGTTCATGAGCACAGTATCATTTTTATTTTTTTGTGATCCAGCGCAGTAATAGCAGACATTTTTTTGGGCTCATTCCCCACTTTATGAAGACCCTCTTAGTAGTATCTGCATTTAAATATGTAATATATAGCAAGTCAATGTCATGCCATTTTAATAAGTATACTAAAGAATATCAATGTATCATCTAGCCCAGCGGTACTCAAAACAATGGCTCGCGAGCCACATGCGGCTCTTTAACACTACTTTTGCGGCTCCCACAATGACAGACCCATATCCCTACCATGTGGCTCTTTATTCCTTCCCATCCCCATCTGAGTTGGGCAACTGAAAATGACCGCGATGTACTGAGCGAGTGAGCTCTCTATTTGCCTCCCCACCCACGCGTCAGTCTGAATCGGGCATTCAGGGATTTAAACGGTGGTTTTGATAGTTTTTTTTTCTTTTAGTGAAGCGAGTGAAGTGGGCAGAATTTGAACAGAAAATTCATGTTGTGACCACACCACAGCAACAGTGGTTTTTGAGGTTTTTTTTTTTTTTTTTTTACAGAACTGAGTTGCCCCCGGTCTCCAGTTCCCCTCGTCTGATGTATCCGCTGTTAGTGAACATAACCTACTGTGTGTCCAGTAGCTTCCAGTAGTTCCCCCATTGCCTGACTTTGTTCCCAGTCTCCAATTCCCCTCGCCTCAGCTAAAGTAACATCTACTCTATATTTGCCCCCCGCCACCGTGCCAGTCTGAATCTACTACTTTTTTACAGAACTGAGTTTGTCCCTGGTCTCAAGTTCCCCTCGTTTCACCTAAAGCAACATCTACTCTTTATTTGCCCCCTGCTACCACAGTGGTTTTGAAAGTTTTTTTGTTTTAGTGAAGCAAGTGAAGTGGGCAGAATTTGAACAGAATATTCATGTTGCGACCACACCACAGCGACATTAGTTGATTCTCTATTTAAAAATCTACTGTGGGGGAGCATGGTAAAGTGAACGGCATCTGCGTGCTTACTCTGAATGCAACTGAATGAAATTAAATTAACAGTTTACGGCTGAATCGGAGCTGTTAATTTCATTTCATTTATCTGTTAATTTCAGTTTATTAAGGGTGTTAAGTACCACAAGTGAAACATGCTTTATTTGACTAGAAAGAATGTAATGAATGAAAAGCTATTCAAAGCAGGCCGCTGAATGAGAGCATAATTTCATTAATGAGGTAGCCTGCATCCACTAGTGAAAACGTGATGAATGATTGTTTGTGACCCGGTAAATACAGCACCAGAGCTACCTGGACATTTGTTTGTTTTTATGAAGGTGGTTAACGATTTCACTTGTGTTTGTGTGTTTCTGATCTGTATAATATTTTCGTTGGTCCTCTTCACTGTTTCAAAATAGCACCAAAGAGCTAACCGGGCATTTTGGACATGGTGGTTCATGATTGCACTAAAGTTTCTTGCTCGTTTCAGTCCTTCACGGTGGAATGCCCTGAGGTTCTCTCGGTAGTCTCGTTATGCCTCATCTGCACTGAATATTCCACTGACTGTTAGTAGTGAGAAGGACAGCAAATTATCACAAAGTGCAGGTACATAATGTTTATAATGTTTTTTATTTAATATTGGAGCTTAGTAGTTTATGTTCATTTAATTGCAATAAATTGAATTTAAATGAATATGTTTTGTGTGCACGTATTATTTTGGAAGTGGGAATGCTGTGAATGTGGGTTGTGGCTTCTGAGCCAAGTGAAGTTGCATATGTGGCTCCTAAGCCAAGTTGAAGTGAGTATCACTGATCTAGCCGTAAGGTGAGATTGTTCGCATTTCTGAAGTTTAAGATTTCTCTTATTCAGTTTGATAACTCTTAGTGATGTTCTGACATGACATGAAAAGTGCCTATTGGTGGCTTAGAAGTTTGCTGCACAAATATTCTTTTGTAGTAGGGAATCTGGTGATGTTTACACTGGGGTTGCAGGGTGTTAGAGGATGTTAAACCTGAAGTGTGTGCGTGCGTGTGTGTGTGTGTGTGTGTGTCTGCGTGGGGTTCAGACTACATATGAAGGTTATTTCGAGCAGACTGACAGCTGTGATCCCAGTAAGGCCCAGGCAAGGTAACGTTTATTTGGCCCAGGCAAGGCAAAGTTTATTTATCAAGCATCCTATCCCTGAAAACTCAGGACACAGTACAATCAATACACAAAGTAATTCATAATATAGAGCTCTTAAAAGTTATAAAATAAAACAATATAAAGAGAAATACATTTTAAAACTATACTGGGTGTAATAAGGTAAAAAAATATTTTTTTTTAGAAAAGCCTTAAAGGCCTTCACTCTACGGGCAGAATGAATGCTCCCAGGTAATGTATTCCAGAGTAGTTGAGCTGCTTTTCCAAATGCCCTGTCGCCAGATGGTTTTAAGCAAGAACTGAGGACCACAATCAAGTCCAGCTTGGAGGAGTGAAGGTGGCAAGTAGGATGGTAGGTGGCCAGGAGATCTTTCAGGTAATAAGGACCCAGGCTATGTGGGGCCTTGAATGCCATCAAACAAATCTCTTTTTTTTTCCACCCTGTGTTTATCATCAGACCACTCCAGCTGATCCCATCTGGACCAGTCCCCTGGCCGCATCACCTGACTTCCCTGAGACTTACTTTCTCCATTGCAGCTCTGCCATAGGACCTTGGCCAGAGGTGCCCAGTTGTTGGTGCCGGGCCTGTAAGGGACTAGACTCACTGTGCATTGGTCAGAGGGCTTATTTCCCTATATTTTCTTCCTGGGGCCCACATGTGTGCAGTGATGCAGTGTGTATGCTCTGCTTCCATGGAGGCAACTCCAACAACCAGGTGTGGAGTCCTCTTCCCTTGATGCTCCACAGTGCTGCCACCCAAATTTTTCTAGCTGGCTGGCAAGCCATGGGACAGATGTTCCCTCCCCCTCCCTGAGGATGGAGAGCTGTCCTACAAATGCTCAATCCTCTCTGTTCTAGTCAGCCCCTAGGAACCCAGACCCATTCCCAAACCTGGGTCACCAGTATGGCATGGTAGGGGGTGAGGCTCCCAGCAACTTAACCCTCAAGGCCACAGGGCTGGTTCATCAAGGAAATCGGGAAGGTGATGCACTATTGCACAGAAAGCCAGTGCAGAGCATGTAGCACTGGTGTGATATGGTCACTTCAAGAAGTTCCCATAATCAGCCGGGCCACTCCATTCTGGATTAGCTACAGAAGTTGCATCACACCTCTAGATTACCTTAAGTAAAGAGCATTACAGTAGTCTAGCCTAGAGGTGACAATGGCATGGACTATTGTTACCAGTTCAACTGGTGCTAAATGCGGTTTGATCTAGGTGACGTTACAAAGATGGTAAAAGCTACTTTGGACTGTCATGGCATCTGCTGTTCTAGTGTCAGCTTGCAGTCCAAAATAACCCCCAGGTTCTTTCTAGCATCCACAACTCCAAGTGGTTGGCAGCCTAAAGATGGTAAGGCTGCTAATCCACCCATTATCGCTGATCTGGCTTGACTGTCATAGCTTTTGTTTTACCAGGGTTGCGGCACAACCAGTTTGATGCCATCCAGTCATTGATCTCCCATAGGCATTGCCCTAACACAAAAGTGGCAAGTTCCCCATCAGGAGTGCAAGATAAGTGGGGCTGAATTTCAGCTGCATAACTGTGAAACTCAACACCATACCACTGATGGTCTTACCTAGTGGCAAAATGTACATGGCAGACATGACAGGGGCAAGGATCAAGCCTTGAGGAACACTACTGAGAGCACAGCCACTCCAGCAGCGAAATTTCCAAGAGGACCCTGTGCATTCTCCCAGTAATATAGGACTCAAACCAGCAAAAGACAGCACAAGAAGCACCCACACAGTTCGTCAGGTGATCCAACAGCTCTCCATGGTTAGTGATTCAAATGCCAATGAGAGATCCAAAAGAACTAAGATGGAACATTGTCCACGATCCTTTGCCATGAGGAGACCATGTGTCACCCTGATGAGCACAGTCTATATTCCATAACAGGACCTAAATCCCGACTGGAAAGGCTCATAAATGTATTCTCTTCCAGGTGAGCAGCAAGCTGTGCCTTTATGGGTTCAGCTCGGTGGCGCTGAGGGTTGAGGCACTGGACGCCATACCTCGCACCTCACCGGTGACCCAAGTTCAGGAGCGAGGTCAGGCACCAGGGGTCGGCAGGAACAGGGCGAAAATTGAGCACCTACTGGGCTGCTCTCCTTCCCCGGGGGGGGGAAGGTTGGGGTTTGTCCAGCGTACCAGTGGCTCCTGGTGGAGATCGGGGGCACTGCAGTATGCAGACAGCATGTTAGCAGCCTGGCTGACGTCAGCAGGGTTGCCGTGCGCCATGGCGTCAGGGGTTCCCATGCAAGAGGGGGGAAGAGCACCAGAACACAGAAAAGCCTGGCTCTGCAGGGTAGGCAATGGCACCTGACCTCCATGCCCACCTCCAGATTCATCTCGCCCGGCCTTCCAGTTCCTCTGCCCGGGCCCTCACCTACAGCCAGGGTCTGACTTGTGAAGAGTGCCCAAGGAGGAGGGGCGGCCCCACCCCAGAGGGGTTAAGCTGGGGGGGGTACTGTCTGTGAGGAGGGGGGAGAGGCAGCTCTGGGCCGAGAGAACCTCAGGCGGGTAGAAACAGGCAGGATGCCTGAGAGAGACTCTGCAGGCCATGACAGGAGGGAAAAAGAAGTGTTAAAAAAAAAGCTGTGCCTTTATCACCTGCTCAGTAATCTTCCTTAAAAAGGGAAGTTCAAGACTGGCTTGTAATTCATGAGATAATCAGTGTTCAGAGATGTGTATTTTTCAGGAGAGATTTAACCACCGTGCTTCAAAAATACAGAAACAGAATTTTTTGACAGAAATGGACTAGTTTGCCCAGATGTCCTCTATCTAATCTGTCTCCGTAGACCCTAACTGGTCTCTGGGGACCCTTCCCTTCCTTGTCTATTTTCTAATATTACCCGTATGTCTTTCCTATGCATGCTTGCAGCTCCACACTGTTTTCATCTCTTCCACTTCTGCTGAATGCCTGTTCTAGGTATCTATTACCCTTTCAGTGAAAAAATATTTCCTCACATCTCTCTTAAACTCCCCCCAAAGCTTCATTGCATGCCTCCTGGTCCTGGTGTTTTTTTGCATTTGAAAGAGACTCCCTTCCTGTGCCCTTTTTACCCTTGTGAGATACCTGAAGGCCTCTATCTTGCTTCCTCTCATCCTCCTCTCTTCCAGGGTTACCTGTTGAGATCCCTCAGTCTCTCCTTATTGGGACTCGTGCAACCCCTGCACCATTTTACTTTTCCTGCTGTTGACTGCCTCCACCTTGTCTATGCCCTTTTGAGGTGCAGTCTATAAAACTGGACACAGTACTCCATGTGGAGTATCACTAGTGAGCAGTACAGTGGTAGCACCACTTCCCTCCTCTAGCTGGAGATACCACTTCTAAAACAGCAGGAAAAACTCCCTCTTAATTGAAACCCAACAGCCTTAGTGAAGACTGGCCTCAGGGATCCCTGGCAACCCAAAAGCAGCCATGTAGGCCCAACATCCAACATACAGCAGGTGGGGCACCAATCTGGAACACCTTGTCTTCGACAGCTGGCTTAAACGTAGCCCAGGTTGGTAGATCATCATTACCCATCATGGGATGACCACAACTGGCCCATGATAGATCAGTTGAGGAAATACCCATCTAGATAAAGGATACTTTATTAACGAAGAATCTGCTAAACTCTAAACACTTTTATGCAGATAAGGCTCGAACAGACTCTAGCCAGGATGGATTACTCAGGCCAGCCTGGTGGCACTGAAGGTTGAGGAGCTGAATGCCACACCTCATGCCACACTGGTGACCTGGGCTCAGGAACGAGCCTGGGCCATCGGGGGTTGGCAGGGGAGGGAGAGGATCGAGCATCTGGAAGACAGCTCTCCTCTCCCTTGGGTGGGTTCTGGGGCTCTACGGTGCAGTAGAGACCTCTTGTGGAGACCAGAGGCACTATCTATGCCTGGTGTACATGAGGAAGGAGCGCAGCAGACACCTATGGCTCCTCCATGCAGGCATCATTGCACGCTTGCACTCCTAGGGGGCAATTTAAGAATAAATCCCCAGCCCCGGGGATAGGCAAAGGCACCTCCAATCTGGGCCATACTCCCGACGTCGGGCCCGCTCTCCAAGTGCACCTCCCAACTCCAGTCCAACACATTAGATTATAGATAGAGTGCCAGGGTGTAAGGCGGCCCCACCTCGGGGCTCAGAGCCGGGGGATCCACTGGGCTGGGTCGGCTTGGATTAGCAAGCTTCAGACAGGGAGGTAGAGCCTGGGTTGAGAGGTCGCTGGAGAGAGTTCCTCGGGGATCCAGTAAGAAACAGAGTCTACAAAAAAAAGGATCGATTACTAAGTCTATCCCCAGTGCAGAAGAGCTGAGCTGGAAGATTTCTTCCTGCAGCAGTTCTTCTTGACAGGAACTGTGTTTTTCAGAAAGACTGCTCACAGATAATCAGGTAGCGAAACATTCAGGCACTCACCACCAAAATGAAAAGGCACCAGACAGCTTTGTCATAATTAAAAAGATTTTATTTCCATAGAGGCAGCATCAAGGGTGTATATCGACACCCAAAAAATAACGCCTGTCTAATGTGTTTTGGACTGAAAGCATCTTTTATCAAGGGCATTTTCAGTCCAAAACACAACTGCTCTGGACATTGTTTCATGACCACCACCTTCTGCACTTCTGTTGTTAGAATCCACTGATACTCACCATAGTGAGTCCTCAGCATTACTCCGTCCTACACAGATTTGGACTTTTTCCAAGAATGTTCCAACTTCGATCCCTTAGTCTTCAACACCCTCAGCTCATCACAATACCATAGTAAGTTGTGGCGGGACATCAAGTGATGGACACAGTAAAGTGCTGTTGTGTCCAAGGCAGCCGCAGGAACTGTCTTATGGTGTTTCATGGCTGTCTTAGCTCCCTGAGCACATGCCAACATCATGCTGGAGATGTCCAGCACCTCTGGGAGTTGCTCCAAAGTGTGCTTTGAACAGTACCAGATAATCTCTACATGGAGGGATTTTAAACAGGGAGCCCACAGAAGAATGACACCACATGATGATCTGACCACATGACCAGATCATCTTTTACTGTACTGATGTCAAGACCTGATGTGAAAAACCAGGTCCAAAATGTGACCATATTGATGCATGCCAGAGGCAACTGTATGCTGTAGACCCAGTGAGCTCATCAGCTGGAGGGGCTGCTGACAAAGGGATGAAGTTTCATCATCGACCCAGGCATTGAAGTCCCCAAACATTGAAGTCTGGAAGCATTCAACACCTACAGTATTTGACTATGAAATCTGCCAGTTCCTGCAAACAGTTGCCTTCACACCTTGAAGGTTGGTATATGAGGATGATTTTGCACCCAGCACCTGGCCTGCATCTAACTGCCACACATTCAAAAGACCTGAAAGATCCTGTGAGGTATGCAGTGAGTCCCAAAGTGGATTTAAAATGAGTGGTCACCCACCACCTTTGTGTTCCCTCCTCGAGCAATGTACCACAAGTACTGACCTGAGTCATCACCCACCCAGATCTCTCTGATGCAGACAAGGTCAGCCGAGTAATCAGTAATGAAGTCTTCCAGCACTACTGTTTTATTCCTCGGTGACCCTGTGTTTTAAAGAATGACCCAAAGGGAGGAATAGAGTTGACTGGTCTGAAATCACAAGCGGAGTACTAGGGAGGACAAGATCAAGATATGGAGAGCCCAATCTTGATTCCAAATCCTTCTGTAGTGTCTTCTGTTTCTTCCCAACCCGATCCTGCCCCTCCATCATTATACACATGGCTGTGATGTGGTTACTGCCCCATCTCTGTGGGGTCCCCAGTCCAAGGCAGTAACCAAGGACCCTGGTAGATGGGACTAATTGGGTTCTGCCGAAAGATCATACCTGCCCCAGCAGTCTGCACAATAAATGAGCCTATAGGAAGTAAGGCTTCTTCACATTTTGCACCCCAATAATATCCCTAAAACTAAAATGATCCAACCTTCATCCCCCCGAAGTAAACAAAACCACAAAAATTTATTAAACAACAAAATAAATAAATTTATAACAAACCCACCTTCAAACACACACTCCATAATTAAACAATAAAGAACTAAACAAGTGCAAACTACCCCACTCGTACACCCCTGTACAACCATACAGGATTAAAACAATAACAAAAGCTCAAAATTAACCAAAACCAGTAAGTGTACCATACTGTATATAGTAAACAGTAAATCATGATACAGTTCTAAAATAATAACCACGTAACATAGTCAGCGTGAACCCCCTCACTGCCACTGAAAGGGGAATTCGTCCATGTACAGCCACAAAAATCCAAATGTACCCAAAATGCTAGAGAGCAGGAGAAAGTCAAATCTGTACTATTCAAAGAAAAAACAGCCTTCTCTCACCAGGCACAGGTGTGGTTCAAATGGTACAAGGAGGCAATGGGAGACAGAGCAGGGCAGTTTCTCACAAGGCTCCCCTTACTGGTCCAAAATTATGTTAACAAAAGCCCAACAGCCTACCAAATTCAGGATTTGCGTGAGACTGCATGTGGTCCTACTTCACTGAAAAAGCCCACCCAAAGACCATACTCCCACTGCGGCCCCTGAGAACTGCACAAATGCATTGCACTACAGGCACAGAAAGTTACCTGACATGGGCAGTTTGCTCCTCCACTCACATACCATCCACCCAACTAGCCTGCCTCAAACTGCTGCCAGATGTAGTCATCCGCCGACCTTCCATCTAAGATCCATGGACCAAAACAAACCTCAAGGAGAGGCAAGGGGAAATCATACTACTAACACTTCAGATAGTTATTTGGCCACTCCTGTGGGCTTAAAGGGATACTGTCAACCCATTTTGCATCAGATTATTTTTTCTTGAAAACCTACAGGGTATGATTGCTTACCTTCTTTAAAATTTGTTGGTAGAAATGTTGCTGGTTATTTTTACTGCTCCCTTTCTTAGTAAAACTGAAACATATGCTAATGGTGTAATCACCCTCAGCCTTGTTTTGTTTCAAATCCTTTGCTCAGGAGCACCCACAAACTGTGCAGCCACTAATGATGCAATAGTCTCCTATCCTCCAACTGCATCATAGGGTTACCACCTTTTAAGAAGCCCAAAGTGGGACATTTCTTACTGAAACATGATTTTTCACAGGGCAGTGCGTATCCTCGACTAGTGCAATAGACTTATTTTCTATATATAATCAGAATTAAGGCTAAGTATTGTAGTTTCTTAGTTGCTTTTATTGTTTCTTATCATTTTAAGGCATTTTGGTTAAGGTATTATAGTTTTATAAAACATTTAGTGGAACATTAACAAATATTTTTTCTACTATAAAGTCAGGATATGTAGTATTTGTCCTGTTTTTTTTGCAGGACACAGCTGCCCACATCAGGACTGTCCTGTGAAAATCATGACAGGTGGTAACCCTACTGCATCATGAGTGGCTATCCTGTGTTTGGGTGTTCCCAAGTCCAAGAAAGATGCAGTTGGGGTTGATCAAAGACTGTAAACAGCCAATATTGTAGGCAGTCTGTTTTTCATTTATAAAAGGAAAAAAAGAATCAGAATCAAACTGCCAGCTACATCAGCAGTCTTTACAGAACATGATCAATTATAATGTGTGTTTTTATGTTGGCTTGTGTGCACACATGCAAGCAACATCTTGCGGTAGTAGCACTGTAGTAGCACTTTCTAAGGTGTGTCAGTGTTGTGGCGAATCCAGGGGAAGCTTTTGTCGGTGTGTCCCTCAGCTGCCAACCAGTGATCATGCTGCTGATGACAGCAATTTCAGAGAGTGCCACCAACTTGAAACGAATCTGCTGCTGCAATGAGAGACAGGCGCGTCATTGCAGCGGCAGATCTGATACACCTCCATTACGTGCCATTCCCGATGAAACATTTCAATAAACATGGCAGCGGCTGTTGCTGTCTGCCTCTCACAATCCCTAGAAAGCCAACTTCAGGGGTACCTAACTCTGCCGGCATGCCCCTCCCAGTTCAGTTTTTGCCGACGGGGTGCCAACCCTCAGCATCACATGGCCCCCAACTTGCTTTTTTGCCGACGAGTGCCCAATCCCCATTGGCTTCGGGTCCCTCCCTTAAAACCTAGGAGCCCACTCCAGTGTGCCCAAATGTATTTGCATAACCTGCAAAAAACTTCCCCGAGTTGTTTTCTTTCCTGTTTCCTGTAAACAAGAAAACAATCCTCAAAGTCATGACGCCTCCTCCCAACCCACACCACCTTTCTGCACACAGCCCTCTCCTCATCCCCCCCTCACCCCATACTTACCTCCAGAGGCCTGGCGCAGTGATCTTCGGTGGATTGGGAGACGTCTGAACTCTTCAAAAGACAACCGCGAACTGAGGAAATTCTGGTAAACTGTATAATGGTGTCAATGGGAGAGTTTTCAACTTAAGTGGATATCTCAGCCATTTTTTTGACTTTTGGTTCCAAATTTTCAACGTGGGGTTCTTGGGACCCCACCTAATGAAATCAATCACTGTCAGTTTGTTATTCGGTCCCAAAAGATGATTTAGCAGTCACTGTGTGGAATCACCTTTCGGGACCGATTAATGAAATGACAGTGCCACTGTTCATGAGGTGGGCTCTCAAAAGCCTATGTTGAAAATTTGGGGAACAAATTTCAAGAATGACTGTTATTGAGCGTATGCTAGGCAGTTTCCACGCACGCTCGTAAGTTCGAGAATTTTTAATATTTTCACTCCAGATTTTCAACATTGCCATTTTCACACCTCCTTATGAACAGTACAGCTGTCATTTTTCACATCCTGCCAGAAATGTGTTTCCGCTCATGTGGAGCACGATGGCGCTATCACTGTGGGAAATCAATCTTCAGGACAGACTAACAAAATCACAGTGACACTGTTTGTGAGCAGAGGTCCCAAAATGCCTATGTTGAAAATCTGGTGCAAAAATTCCAAAAAATGACTGCTACGAGCATGCACTGCGCAGTTTCCATGCACGCTCATAACTTCGACAATTTTTAATATTTTCACTCCAGATTTGCAACATTGACATTTTTCCACACCTTCCTATGAACAGTATAGCTGTCATTTTTCACCTCCTGTCCAAAATGCATTTTCGCACATCTGGCACACAATGGTGCGGTCGCTGTGGAAAATCAATGTTTGGGGCAGATTAAGAAAATCACAGTGACACTGTTCATGAGTGGAGGTCTCAAAATGACCATGTTGAAAATTTTGTAAAATAATTCCAAAAAATTACTGCATAACGGGCGTGCATTGCGCAGTATCTACGCACGCTGATAAGATTGCACATTTTTCATATTTTCTCTCCAGATTTTCAACAGTGCCATTTTTTTACACCTCCTCATGAAAAGTACAGCTGTCATTTTTCCCATCCTACCCAAAATGTGTTTCTGCACCTGTGGCTTCCAATGGCGCAGTTGCTGTGCGAAATCACCTGTCAGGATTGAGTAACGAAATGATAGTGCCACTGTTAATGAGGTGGGGTCCCAAAAAGCCAATGTTGAAAATTTGGAATAAAAATACCAACAAATATCTGGGATATTAAGGTTTCCAACCATACACCCACCCTGTAGAAACTGACAGGCGTCGGGGACGTAACTTGGGTTCGTCGGCCATAATGTTCGGAGAATTCTACCCCCATCCCCCACCCTACAGCCACTGACAGGCAATGAGGTGTGCCTTGGGTTCTGTCACCCTAACATTCACCCCATTCTCCTATATTGCACCCATCTCAGCTTATTTCCTTATGGAATGGGTTAAGCATAAGGGCTGAAGACCCCAATGCACACCCCGGCACCTGTCGCTTTCTGCAGGGTGGGGTAAAATGGAATGACGTAAGCGTATGGCCGACACGAAGTTACACTTCCATTGCCTTTCACTCTCTTCGGAGGGGGGGTATTGGCTCTACTTCAGTACTTCACTGCCATTCCTGTTTTGCATTTCCAACTCCTTCACTACCAATCCTAATGCCAGAAAGCACACATTCGGCATTGACAAATGCTTGTTTAAACTAGAGGCATTTTGAGGCCTAAGAGGGATGACAGTAACATAGAAACATAGACTTTGATGGCAGATAAGGACCACTTGGCCCACCCAGTCTGCCCATTTCACTACCTACTGGATAAGCTGCAGATTCTAGTTAACCAACAACCTACTTCATGCAACCCCCCACTATAATTGCCTTATGTCTGTCCCATGCATGTTTGAATTCCCCCACTGTTTTAGACCCAACGACCTCCTCAGGAAGGCGGTTTCATGTATCCACTACTCTCTCTGTGAAAAAAGATTTCCTCACATTGCCCCTGAGTCATCCCCCCTCTATCTTTAAATTGTGCCCCCTTGTTCTTAAACATCTCTTTTTCTGAAAGATGCTACCCTCCTGGACTTTGTTAATTCCCTTGAGGTACTTGAACATTTCTATTATGTCCCCCCGTCCTTCCTTTCATCAAGAGTATACATATTAAGCTCTCGCAGTCTCTCTTCATATGGTTTCTGCTGCAGACCCTGCACCATTTTAGTTGCCCTCTCTGGACTGCTTCCATCCTGTCTATGTCCTTGCGTAGATGAGGTCTCCAAAACTGCACACAGTAATCCATATGGGGTCTCACCAACTGTCTGTATAGAGGGATAACCACTTCCCTTTTTCTACTTGTGATGCCCCTTCCTATGCATCCCAGTATCCCCCTGGCTCTCCTTACCGACTTTTCACATTGCTTACCCACCTTTAGGTCATCTGATATGACTACCCCCAGGTCCCTTTCCAATTTTGTTGTTGTTAGTACCTCCCTGCTATTGTGTACTTTTCTCCTGGGTTTTTGTTTCCTTGTGCATTACTTTCCACTTCTTTGCATTTGAATCTAGTTGCCATATGTCTGACCATTCCTCCAACCTTGCCAAGTCCCTTCTCATCCTTTCTACCCCCTCTTGTGTATCAACTTTGTTACAGATCTTTGTGTCATCTGCAAAGAGGCATACCTTTCCCTCCAGACCATCTGCAATGTCACCTATAAAGATGTTAAAGAGGACTGGACCCAGTACTGAGCCCTGAGATACTCCAGTAGTAACCCCCCTTTCTTCGGAATGTGTTCCATTCACTATTACCTTCTGTATCCTGTTGTGCAGCCAGTTTGCTACCCAGGCTACCACCCTGGGACCCACTCCCAGGCTGGCTAACTTGATTATTAATCTTTTGTGCAAAACTGTGTCAAATGCCTTGCTAAAGTCTAGGTAGGCCATATCCACAGCCCCTCCCTGGTCTATTACTTTGGTCACCCAGTCAAAGAAATCAATTAGATTCATCTGACATGACCTTCCTGCTGTAAATCCATGCTGCTTTGGGACCTGTGCCCCACTGGCCTCTAGGTACTCAACAATTCTTTCTTTCAGAAGTGATTCCATCATTTTTCCTACCACTTAGGTCAAACTTACAGGTCTGTAGTTTCCTGCTTCTGCCTTGCTCCCACTTTTGTGAAGGGGAATCACATCTGCCCTCCTCCAGTCCTCAGGTACCACCCCATCCTGCCATGATTTGTTAAAAAGCGTGGTCAGTGGTGTCACTAGGTCCTCCCTTAGTTCTTTTGGGATTCTGGGGTGAATCCCATCAGGCCCCATTGCTTTGTCCACCTTGAGTTTTAGGAGTTCTTTCAGGACTCTTTCTTCTGTGAATGGACTGGTGTCAACCTCCCTACCCAGAGTGCTTCTATTGTCTGGTTTAGATAACTCCTCCTCATCTTCTTTTGTGAATACTGAGCAAAAGTATTCATTCAGTATCTCTGCCTTTTCACTGTCTCCCTCTGCCCACCTCCACTCTCCTTTATTAATCTTCACTATCCCTCCCTTAATCTTTCTATGCTCCCTAATGTACCTATAAAAGGTTTTATCCCCCTTCTTAACTGAGTTGGCTATTTTCCCTCGGTTTGGGTCTTTGCTATTCTGACTGCCTTCCCCACTTCTTTCTGCTTTAATTAATACAGTTCCCTGTCGTGCTTCTTCAGTGATTCCTTATACTTTTTGAATGCAGCCCTTTTCTCCTTAACCTTCCCTGCCACCTCTTTTGAGAACCATAGTGTTTTTTTACTCCAGTTTGTTTTCTTTATTTGTTTCACATAAAGGCTTGTTGCCTCCATGATGGCAGTTTTGATTTTTCTCCATTGTTCTTCCACCCCTCCTTTTTGGCCATTTGCTAGTGCATTCTTCAGGTATTCACCCATTTTGCCAAAGTTAGCCCTTCTAAAGTCCAGTATCCTTGTTTTTGTATGGCTTATCTCCATGGTTGTGCTCACTGTGAAACACACTGTACAGTGGTCGCTTGTTCCCAGATATCTACTGACGACTAAATTTGTGATCCACTCTTCATTTGAGAGTACCAGGTCTAGTATTGCTCCCTCCCGAGTGGGTTCCAACACTAGCTGTCTAAGGCCTGCCCCCTGCAGGGCATTGAGAATGACCCTGCTCTTGGATGCGGCTGCAGTACATGTCATCCAGTTAACATCTGGCATATTCAGGTCCCCCATCAACAGTATCTCCCCTTTTTCAGCCATTTTGAGAATGTCCTCTATCATTTTCTTGTCTATTTCCTCCCCTTGAGACGGGGTTCTGTATACAACCCCTGTGCAGATTGTGATGCCATTCCCTGTCTCCAAGGTGACACAGAGTGCCTCTTATCCTCCCCCTTTACTTTTTAGTTCTGTATCTTTGATCCCTTCCCTTATGTATACAGCTACTCCACCTCCTCTTTTACCTTCCCTGTCCCTTCTGTAGATTGTGTACCCTGGTATGTTGACATCCCAGTCATGGTTCTCTGTGTACCATGTTTCTGTGACTGCCACAATATCCAATTGTTCATCTTCCATCAGGGCTACTAGCTCAGGAAGCTTGTTTCCCAGACTACAGGCATTGGTACTCATTGCCCTCCATTTAATGTTGGCTTTATCCTTTTTTCCCCATCCCTGCTCTTATTGCCCTTGTCTATTTTTCCATTTACCCCTGCTCTGTACCTCAGTGTTTACCTTACTACCTGTCATGTTTTGTGGGTGGAGGCTTGAAATATCCTACCTTTTGTCAGCATCTCCCCCTTGGCTAGTTTAAAAGCTTGCCAAGGAGGCATTTAAACCTGTCACCTAGGAGCTTGGTTCCCTTCGTGGACAGATGCAGACCATCATGCCAGTATAGACCTTTATCTCTCCAGGTGGACACCCAGTCCCCAATGAAGCCAAAGCCCTGTGCTCTGCACCAGTTTTGCAACCATTCATTAAACTGCAATGTGTGCAGTACCCAAGCCTCACTCCTGCCATGGACTGGCAGCACCTCTGAGAAGGTTACCATGCTTGCTACCTGTCTGAGGCCCCTCCCCAACTCCACAAATTCATTCTGCACTGCACTGATCCCATGCCTAGCTAGGTCATTTGTCCCAAGGTGGACAATGATATCTAGTTCCCTCTCCTGTGATGCTGCTTCTGCAATCCTGAGGATTTGCTTCCTGTCCCTCCAGGCCATGGCACCAGGCAGGCACCTTACTTCCTTCTCATCTCCCTTCCCCAGTTTTACCCCCCTAACAACTGAGTCCCCTATCAGAAGCTGTTTCCTTCCACTGTGGTGTCCCTTGCCACCCTTTTGTGGGTCTCCCTTGTGGATGTCCTCAGCATTCTTCTGGGACTCCACTGAGGGTGCCATCATAGAGGAACCTTGCTCTGCCAGAATGGCACATGATTTGTGTAGAGATACAACTAGGGGGCTTTGCCTCTGGTCCACCAACCGCACCCTCCCAGAACCCATTGTGGTCCAGCTGCTCATCATACTTGGCAACCTCTGAGGCAATGGTTGTGGCAGTGGTGCTCTTTGGGTGGGGGAGGCCTCCTTAGTCCTTGCTAGTTCAGCCTGGAGGTGGGCAACCTCCTCCCTCAGAGCTGACAGTTGCCTGCAAATAGGACAGCAACGCAGTTTCCAGAATGTCTCCCGGAAAACTGTTGCCCCACAGCCAGTGCATTGCACCACTCCCCACATGTCCCTCTCCCTTATAATATACAATATGTAATATATACTGTATATATATATTTTTTTTATTATTATTTGTGGTGTGTACCTACCCTTAATGCACTGTGCTGGGTTATTAAGAATATAACAGTTCTGCCCCAAGACCTGTTGAGGAAGTGATGTCAGAACTTTGTCTATAAAGGAAATGCCATGCCTGGGGGGGTGAGGTGTGGGGAAGGGTGAGTGGGTAGTCCACAGCCACTGGTGACTGTTAGAAACAATCAAATACACAACTGCTCCACCACCCTGGTGAGTACTGCCCTTTATAGTAACTCAACTAACATCACAATTTACTAGACCACTGCTCCTGCACAAACCACTCTACTGAGTCCAGGGATAAAAATGAACTCACTCCTCAGCCAGCAGGACACTTTTAAAATGTTGCAAAAATATCCTTCCAAATCCTGGGTCTCAACCCCAGCAATCAAGCAAATTCAGTTGTATCTCACTCCCTCTAGTTATAAAATAACTACACTTTTAATGGAATCCTGCAATTCTCTGCTTAATGCCAATAAGGAAAAAAATGAAACTTTTTGTAGAAAGTGTAGCTCCCCTTCTTAACAAGTCCCCAACAATATTATGCCTTACCAGGGTTCCAGGTCCTAAATGGAGTTATAGTTTGTTCTTTGCAGTGTGGCAAGGTTCTCAGCTTCCAACAGACAAATCAAAGTCAGTCTGACTGGCTTCTAACTGTGAAGGATGCCTAAGACAGCACAGTGATGAAACCCAACCCAGAGCCAATTGATTGACTAGTGACACCTGTGATGTAAGCAGGCCTTTCAATGTAGGCACTCTGCTATGTCTGATTCCAATACACAAAACCTTTCAGTGAAACCAGGGATACAAACTTAACTTCTCAGCCAGCAGGACACTTTTAAAATGTTGCAAAAATATCCTTCCAAATCCTAGGTCTCAATCCCAGCAATCAAGCAAATTCAGTTGTATCTCACTCCCTCTGGTTATAAAATTACTACACTTTCAATGGAATCCTGCAATTCTCTGCTTAATGCCAATAAGGGAAAAAAATGAAACTTTTTGTAGAAAGCATAGCTCCCCTTCTTAACAAGTCCCCAACAATATTATGCCTTACCAGGTTTCTAGGTCCTAAGTAAGGATTAAGCCATGAGAAAGATGGGTCTACTGTGGAATTAATCCATGGTTGGGGGGGTTGGACCACAAGACCGAAGGCCGAGTGGGTCCAACCACCCAACCATGGATTAATTCCACAGTAGACCCATCCTTTCGAGTGGCTTAATCCGCTTGTAACACAGCACGGAGTATAGCAGCTTAATTTCAATTATTACTTAATGAAATGAATATGATTTTTTAACTGGAGTGAAACGATGATGTTGCTATGTCTTACTTATCTCTGCATGATGTTGTATTGAGTTTCTAATGTGCGCGTGCACATTGCACATTTAACATCTATACAGATACTGATGTTGTTTTCCTCAAATGTAGACGAGGTGGCTACAATATCCAGCACAACTGTATATTATGCTGAGTGTTCTTACTGTTTCTGCCTACTGCTTCTCTTTCCGCGTGTGCGCTCTGTTGCAAACTGTTTCTGTCACTCTCTGCAGTTACACTGTGGGTATGTGTGCTCATTTGAATACCGAGATGCAGACGATGTGGCCCGTTCGGGTAGATACAGCTTTTTCCTGCAGATCGCCATCTTTCAACGTGCTAAGGTCGTGCCCCTGTGCTTTTCCTTTTTCATCGACTGCCGCAAGTAACGCTAGGCAACCAGTTACATGCTGGTGAGTACTCTCCCTCATACAATTGCATTAACACTCGCTTCTTTAAATTGTACTACTTGTGTTATGTTACACTGACTTCACCACTGTGAGGGTCTATCGGTTCGTTACTGGCTCACTCTTTGCGACCACAATACATTTGCTCACCAAGGATCATCAGTATTAGGTCGACTCTATCATTGTCTTCGGCTCCCTCCTGTCTGACATTGTGTGCAGTGAGCAGCTTCTCAGCAATCCGCACAACTGCTGTTCGGCTCCTCCAGCATTGCAACTGTGGTCTAATTGTTTTTGCGTGTCCCTGCTCCCTACCATGATCTACCATGGTATTAAACCATGGTTTTTGTTGTACCACATGGCGTCTTTGCACCTATCTCAATCCTTTATTTTGCTTCTGTTTTTTATGTCATGTTACAAATGGAGTTATAGTTTGTTCTCTGCAGTGTAGCAAGGTTCTCAGCTTCCAACAGACAAATCAAAGTCAGTCTGACTGGCTTCTAACTGTGAAGGATGCCTAAGACAGCACAGTGATGAAACCCCACCCAGAGCCAATTGATTGACTAGTGACACCTGTGATGTAAGCAGGCCTTTCAATGTAGGCACTCTGCTATATCTGATTCCAGTACGCAAAACCTTTCAGTGAAACCAGGGATACAAACTTAACTTCTCAGTCAGGAGGACACTTTTAAAATGTTGCAAAAATATCCTTCCAAATCCTAGGTCTCAACCCCAGCAATCAAGCAAATTCAGTTGTATCTCACTCCCTTTGGTTATAAAATTACTACACTTTTAATGGAATCCTGCAATTCTCTGCTTAATGTCAATAAGCAAAAAAAAAGAAACTTTTTGTAGAAAGCTTAGCTCCCCTTCTTAACAAGTCCCTAACAATATTATGCCTTACCAGGTTTCCAGGTCCTAAATGGAGTTATAGTTTGTTCTTTGCAGTGTAGCAAGGTTCTTAGCTTCCAACAGACAAATCAAAGTCAGTCTCTTTGAAGTGAACAGCACAGGTAGGGAAAACAAATGATTGTCTAGGTTGTGATTGAGTCCAGGCTGCAAACACTAAAATGGGGAAACAATCATATGTACAGCAAAGCACACTGTCAATATGAATTTTGTGCATTGAGAATGTGTGTCAGGTACACATACAAGTTAAGAAAACAGTGATGTGGCTCAGGCTGTTAAAATACTAAGCACTGAGACTGCAGAGTAGACAGCACACTTACCGGGGGTTTCTAACTGAAAAAACAAATAAACTAAAATATCTCACCTTTTTCACTTGAAACTATCTGCAGCTAAGAAAGCGATCTAACCACATCCCTAGACGGAATATTTTAAATACTTTTAAAAGCAGAAAGATGCTTTTTTAAAGCTATAATGAAAAAATATGAATCAGCCCAGTCAAAACTGATCAGATGCACTACCCAGCTCAGCAGCCATCCTTTTTCCTTCAGCACAGTACATATTTCTGTTAATTAAGGAATAACACTGGCCCATTGGTGCCGAGGGTTGAGGCACTGGATGCCACGTCTTGCACCATGCCGGTGACCCGAGTTTGGGAATGAGCCCAGGTAATCAGGGGGTCGGTGGGGAGGGAGAAGTATTGAGCATTCTAGTGACTGCTCTCCTTCTCCAGGGAGGGAGGGATGGGGTAGCCGAGGCTGTGTCGACTCCTGGAGGCGGCTGGGGGTCATTGCATGTGGCGGCTTAATCAGATGGTCAGTGTGTTCGCTGTCTGATGTGCCATTTCATGGGAGAATCCCGGGAGGCATTGTTGGCGTCATTGCATGTCTGGGCCAAAGGGATCCAGGGAATACTTAAAAAAATAATAATTCCTCGGTATGCAGCTTGAATGAGGCCCAGGGGGTGCCTTGCAGCTCTAACTAGCAACCGCTCACCCTGGATCCTGACCCCTGGCTTCCACAGTGGTGTGGTACATACCCGCCATGATGCAGCCACAGTGCTGAATGGAGGAGGGGTAGAGCAATGGGATACTTGGAGCAGCGAGGGACCTGTGTGACCGACCGGACTTGGGAGGAACCATAGGTAATCCCCCCCCCCAGCCGCATAGTGAATGCCACAAAAGTATAAACATAAAAAAAGAAAATCAGGAAATAACAGTGTGGGCTTGAACTCCATGCCTGTATACGATAGCTGATTCCCACTTTCAGTACTCCACAGAGGCTCGAAAAGATACAGCACTGTTAGTGTAAAGGCACATATGTATGCGTAAGCATCTAATTCTATTACTAGCATGTTGGTTTCACCAAATTCTTTTTTATGGAGAAATCATAGATACATGTAATCCTGTAAAGAACAATTATGCAACCTCTGTACTAGTCCAAATAAATGTAGTGTGATAGGTGCTATTTACTGTGTATGGTGAACAATAAAGTTCGCCCTAACTTCTCCACCTTTTCCCAACATCACCTACCTGCCCTGTTCTCAAGGTAGGTTAAAATCAAGGGCTAATGGATATCGTATTAACACTACTAGTGGGAAAGATGGCAATATCCTGAAGGGAAGCCTGATGGAGAAAGTACAGTTAACCTAGGTAAAAAGGAGGCAGTTTTGATGGCGACTTTATTAAAAGTATCACTAGTGCCCTACCTTTAAAAAACAAAGCTGAAACAACATACTGCAGGCCAGGGGGGAAGGGGACAAGAACAACCCCCTCACAGCCTCCCTGCTGCCACTCTGCAGAGGGTTGCTTGCAATTGACTGAGTTTTATGGCAAGAACCCCAACCCTCCTGATAGCAGTCAGCTAGGGGCTTTATCATTGTCCTTCTCTCCCTTCAGCACAGTGGGTAGCAGTGTTAGGCAGGCAGCAAGACTGGATGTCTGGAGTGAGCTACAGTATAGGCACAAATGATGAAATTCTCTCCCATAAAAATGCTTTAACAAATGTAAAGGTAGGTAACTCCTCCCACCAACAATTGTATGGGTTGTTGAAAACAATTCTAAATCTTTGGTTTTTAAGACTGAAAAGTTCAGACTTGGGTGAACCATATCTCAACTGTGTGATTGTAAAGTGACTGCTTATGTGGCCAGATACCTGCAAGTCAGGGTTTTCTAAAATTAGAAACATGGTCCTCCAAGCCCTTATTAGTGGGAGTAAATATGGCTTTCAGAACTGGAAAGCTTTTGACAGTCTAGCTTAATTTTAGTTATAAGAATTACCACTTTGAAAAATGCAGGTCTTAGGACACTGATAAGTATACAGGCAACCTGTTTTTATTTACTTATCCTTTCGTTACCCAGGAGATCTCAGTGTGATTACATTTTTTTTCAAGGTAGAGCTTTGCCAAGAGACAGCAAGTTGTGCAATAATTTTTGAGAAGTTTAACATACAGCACTTTTAAAATATTATATTAAATGGAAGTTAACCAGTATTTCACTTTTGTAATATGATTACAAATTTGAATATGTGATTAGTCTGTTTAATCGTCCTACTGCACCCATTCCTGTGTTCGCTTTGACAGATTTCTTGTTTTTTTTTTACTAGTATTCCGTTCGGTCCAATAATTCACTACCGTGAATGTCAAAGGGTATTCAACCATAAGAAGGCAGTGTTCCTGCCCAGGGAGATTGCTGCAGGGAGGAACAGACCAACTCTACTTTTTGGGACTGTAGCCCAGCTGCTTCATCCTGCCTCTCTGCAGCCAAAAAGAGCAGTTTCAGTCACTCTGTGCAAGAAGCTCACTCTGCTCTTCTCTGATAGAGCCCTCCATTAGGGCTGGGGTCTCTCCAGCAGAGCAGATGCAGCCCTGCAGTGGCCAGTCGCATGTGTTCAGCACTCCTATTGTCTGGAGTGAGTTTAGGCTAGTGGGGGTGGCAGATATTTGTGAGTTGATTTCAAAACTGTGGCCGACATACTATGAACTTGACCTGGACCTGACACATCTCAATGAGATGTTTTGAGTCCATTGGTCCAGTGTTCACTGAGATTGTCTGGTGCTTGCTTTTGGAGGGACTTTTTTCCCAGCATCCTGAAAGAGGCACTCGTGAAGCCCCTCCTTAAGAAACCATCTCTCGACCCTGACATCGTGGTGAATTATAGATCAATCTCTACCCTCCCATTTGTGGGCAAAGTTATTGAGAAAGTAATGGCTCTGCAGATTGAGGCACACCTTGCCGCTTATGACGTCTATAATCCCTTCCAGTCTGGGTTTAGGTCCAGGCACAGAACCAAAATGACATTAATCAGGGTGCAAAATGATCTCCCCAGAGTGCGAGATAGAGGGGATCGGTCAATATTCATTCTCCTTTATCCCTCCTCAGTGTTTGACACTGTGGACCATGTACTGTTGCTGGATCACCTAAGGGAGCTCTGTGGACTCACCAGTACTGTCATCAACTGATTTGAGTCTTTTCTCACAGGCAGGATGCAGAAGGTAGTGATGGGGAGTTTCTCCTCCTGCCCAATGCCCCTGTCATGTGGAACATGGAGTTCCCTGGGGCTTGATCCTGTCACCTATGTTCGCAGTGTACATGTTTCCTCTGGGTGAGATCATTAGACAGTACAGCTTGGGTTTCCCTTGCTATGCAGATAACACTCAGCTGTATATGTCATTTGCACTTGGGTAAAGTGGCACCATGGAGATGCTTAATAAATGCCTGGTCAAGATCCAGGATTGAATGTCCTCTAGCTGGCAGAGACTCAACCACAGCAAGGCGGAGGTGCTAGTGACTGAACCTGGTTACCAGGGGGATGTGAATGCTGCTAGGATGGGAACAGGTTGTTCCTTGGCCCTACTCCTTTGGCTGCATCTGCTAAGGTGAAAAATCTGGGCATTATCCTTGAGGATGGATTGACAGTTGAGGCTAAGGTGTCATCCATCATCCAGAATGGTTTTACCACCTTAGGAATGTCACCCGAATCAAAGCCTTAATTCCGCCTGATGCCTGCCGTCACTGGTACATGCTTTTGTAATGTCTAGACTCAGCAACTGCAACATTCTGGACCTCAGGGGTCAGTGGAGGGGTTTTCTGTCACCTGCAGCTGGTGCAGAACGCAGCGGCCAGGTTGCTGATTGGCCTGCCGAGGTCTTGTCATGTGGCCCCAGTCCTGCGTGACCTGCTCTGGCTGCCAGTGAGATGGAGAATCACCTTCAAGGTGGGCTGGCTTACCCATAAGGCCTTTTACAGATTGGGTGCTGGCCACTTGAGTGACTTTTGACTCCTGTCCGCCCTGTGCACTTGCTCTGCTCCTCCATCGAAGGCCTCTTGATGGTTCCCAGGGCCCAGTTAAAGACTTCTGAGAGATCGATCATTCATGGTGGTGGATCAGGCTCTGAGGAACTTATTTCCAAGATCTTTGAGGGATGCACCATTGGTGGAGGTGTTTAAGTGGGGTCTGAAGGCACATCTTTTTAGAGCGGCATTTGCGAACTGCTTTGAGTCTTAGAAATAGTAGGCTGCTGTATTGTTTATTTTAAATAAGGATTTTAGTTAGGTATTATTGTTGTTTGTTGTTGCCATCGGATATATGTTTTTATATTTGATGAATGTTTATTTCAAATTCTTGCCTGCCTGTACAGGGCCCAGAGCCTCTGGGGTGGGGTGCTTTATAAATGACATTTTACTTACTTACTTACTTTACATGTTGATTTGATGTTATCCTTTTCCCTCCTTATATTTGTATAGTTCATCAGCAATCAGTTTTAGAACCCTGGCACATTGATTGGGGAAAGCTTGTAGTAAAACTTTAGCTTTGGGCTTTGACTCAGTTGATGCCATTGGGTTTCGGAACTGATTGTTAAGTAAGAAAATGAATGTCAAGTGGGAAAAAGGCAGCATCACTAAGGGATCCAAAACAGAAAGAAAAAACAGGAAGACTTATTTCAAAGAGAACAGGCTGAATAGTACAGGAGGGGAATTAAACAGGCTACTGACTTGTTCAAATGTCCAGCTGTATTAAAAGGGCTCTGCTGGTCTGCCAGCACAGCGATAATTGTGGCACCAAAAACTTGGGTTTGGGAGCAAACCCGGTACACCAGCAGGTTAACTCAAGATTCTTTTCAGTAATGTTCCTTCTGCACGCTTATTATCTGAAATGTTTCACTCTCTAGACCTGTATGCAGTTTATTATGTTCTACTTTACTGTATCCCATTCTCTTCTCCTATTTTGTGTTTTCTGAAGAAAATTGTTCAATAAACAGCATTAACAACAGAAAAATAAACATCATCAGATAGAGCCAGCCCAGTGGCACTGAGGGTTGAGGCACGGGATGCCACACCAGCGACCCGGGTTTGGGAATGGACTCTGGCCACCCGGGGCTGGCAGGGGAAAGGAAGGATTGAGCATCCCATGTCTGCTCTCCTTCCTTTCAGGAGGGTAGGGGCAATGCATCGCACTGCAGTGGCGACTTGTGGAGGCCAGCTGCACTGCAGTTGCATGCACAGAAAGGGTGGGAGTGTGGCGGGTGTTAGCACATACGTGCTCGGACACCATTGCACGTCTGGCTCCCCAGGGACAAGAAAAACTGCGTACAATGGCAGGGTAATCCCAGTGACTGAAGGGCGTGCCCTGCATCCCCGGACATACAGGGTACCTTGCCAAGGGTGTAGCAGACCCCTGTAAGCATGGGGCGATTATCTGCGCTCTAGACCTGGTCCGGGGGTGCGGGTGCTGGCGGCTGGGGGTCATTGGGCCCACTCCGCAGAAGGAGCATAAATAAGAGGAATATAAAAAAAAAACATCAGGAGGTTAGCTGAGGAGGGAGAATCAAGCATCTGTAGGACTGATCTCCTCTGGAGAGAGGGCTTCTGCACCTGGTGTACTCCTGACCCAAGCGGCAGCTGGGAGTTAGGGGCACAGGAACAGCAAATCTAGGGTAAGAGGAGAAACAGTTGTCAATGTGGTATGTGTGGGAGCATATATAGGGATGAATATTCAACATTGCATGCCCATCCTCCAAGGGGACAAATAACAGAGGAGAAAAAGGGCCGGTCAGCATGTCGTGACCGACCCCTTATAGGCTCCACACCTGGCCGTATGATGCATCTACTTTCTAAAGAACTGTTTCACAGCCATTAGGCTTCCCCTTGCAACAGGAGGAAGCCATGGAAAATATGGGAGCTGAATGGTAGATCCATGCAAAGCAGGGGTAAAGGGGCTGCGGGGTTGATCTTTTATGTTGGGGCCAGTCAAGGGTGGAATAAACATCACTAACTGGGAAAAAAAAGCACCGTGATATTCTGAAGAGCACTGTATAAATAAAGCCACTACTACTGAAAGAGAAAGCCAGACACTTCCTGTTGGAGACACACAGTACTTAATTTATTTATTTGGTTATTTGTTTCTTGTTAGCTAGTACACCTATTTACAGGTACGACCAGGGAGAGTACAACTGAATCTTGAATCAGCCAAGCTCTGCCTCAAAAATGTAATTGCCTTGTACCGTACTGTAACTGTACCTGACATTGAGCTGCATTTCTCTCAATATACTCCGTCTGTTCTGTCAATTCTGCTGTTGTATGCACATTATAATTACTGCAGAATATAATAGTTTTCCAATGTACATACTGTGTCCATATTTTGCTATATCATTTTGTTTTGTTTCTGTTTATTATTGTGTGCACATATTAGGCCGGATTCACAAAAGGTGAATCAGGGTTTGCATCAAGCCCTGTGTCAAACCTGCTGGTCAGAGTAGCTGCATCAAAAACTTTGCTGCACACTGCACCCAATTCAAGAAGGTCAGGTGCATTACAACAGTTTTCCTGATTTACGACAGCTTGCACCAGATATTTGGCACAAGCCCCATAAAAAAGGGTATCCAAGATTGCTGCAAGCTACTGTATACCAGCAAAAGTTGGTCTAACTTGCAGCAGTCAGCACACAGGATCGAGAATCCCAATCACTGAAACATACATAGAAACATAGAAGTTGACGGCAGATAAGGACCACAAGACCCATCCAGTCTGCCCATTTCTTTTTCTACCTTATAAATGTGCCATCGGCCTTTGCTCTGTCAGTGGCCTATCTATTCGTAGTCATTTGTATTGCTCCCTTATGCCTATCCCATGCCTGTTTGAAGCCCTGCACTGTATTCATAGCCACCACTTCTTGTGGCAAGCCATTCCATGCATCCACCACCCTTTCTGTGAAAAAGAATTTCCTCACATTCCCCCTTAATCGCGCCTCCAATCTCATGCCTGTCCTCTTGTCCTGCTATTTTTCTTATATTTAAACATGTTAGACTCTTTTCACCTTGTTAATGCCCCTTAAGGTGTTTGAATGCCTCTATCATATCACCTCTCTCCTCCTTTGCTCAAGGGTATACATATTGAGCTCTGTTAATCTGTCCTCATATGTCTTCTGATGCAGTCCCTGCACACTTTGTTTGCCCTTCTCTGGACTGACTCAATTTGGTTAATGTCCTTGTGAAGGTGTGGCCTCAATACTGCATGACTCTCCAGATGGGGCCTAACCAGTGTCTTGTAAAGAGGATTATTACCTCCCTCTACAACTTGTGATACCCTTTACTAATACACCCTAACACCCCCTAGCCTTACCTACTGCTTTAGAGGTCTGTTGGATGATTTCAGGTCATCAGTGATGATGATGCCCAAGTCTCTTTCTTCCTTTGTGACTGCTAGCAACTCCCCTCCCAGCCTATAGGTGGCTTCAGGGTTTCTCTTCCCTTTGTGCATGATTTTGCACTTCTTTGCATTAAATCCCAGTTGCCACTCTTCTGACCATTTTGCTAGTTTATCCAGATCTCTTCTCATTCTGCCCACCCCATCTGGATCATCTACTCTGTTGCAGATCTTGGTGTCATCTGCAAACAGACAAGCCTACCCTCTAGTCCATCTGCAAGGTCACTAATGAAGATGTTGAAGAGGACTGGCCCCAGAACTGATCCCTGAGGTACACTAATTGTGACTTGCATCTCTTCTGACTGTATACCATTTACCACCACTCTGTTTTCTGCTCACAACCAGTGAAATACCCAGTTGACCAACTTCTGACCCACCCTGAGCCTACCCAGCTTATTTATCAATCTTCTATGTGGAACAGTGTCAAAAGTTTTGCTGAAGTCAAGGTAGGCAACATCAACTGCTCCCCCTTGGTCCACCACTCTGGTTACCCAGTCAAAGACATCTATGAGATTAGTTTGACAGGACCTTCCTTTTGTAAACCCATGCTGTCTTGGATCATGTGCCCCTATGGATTCCAGGTGTTGCACTATCCTTTCCTTAAGGAGTGCCTCCATAATCTTGCCCACTACTGAGGTAAGACTGACTGGTCTGTAGTTCCCCGCCCTCCTCGTTGTACCACTCTTGTGGAGCGGATCACATGAGCCCTTCTCCAGTCTTCTGGGACCCCTCCTGTGCTCAGAGACTCACTAAACAGTTCTGCTAAAGCTCTGCTAGTTCCACCTTTAGCTCCTTAAGTACCCTGGGATGTATGCCATCAGGTCCCATTGCCTTATCCACCCTGAGCTTGTAGCAAGCTCTTGTAGGACCCCTTCTTTTGTGAGGGAGTAGTGCTCACCCTCCTCCCCCTGTGTCCATGATGCTTGAGCTGTGGGCCCTGCCCTACCTTCTCTTCAGTAAATACTGAGCAAAGGTATCTATTTAGGATAGATGCTTTTACAGGTCCTCCTCCTCACATGCTCCCTTTTCTCCATTAAGCTTAGCAATACCCCCTCTGGACTTTCTCCTTTCACTAATGTATCTATAGAAAGTCGTCACCTTCTTTTACTGTTCGTGCTAGTGTTTCCTCAGTTTGGGACTTTGCCTGCCTTACTGCCTTCCCTGCTTCCCTTAGGGCAGTTTGATATGCCTCCCTATCTTCATCCCGCTGTGTTCCCTTATATTTCCTGAAGGCCAGCCTTTTGGCTCTGACCTTTTCTGCTACTGTATTTGAGAACCAAAGTGGTTTCTTCTTTGCACTTCCTTTTCTGTCTAACACAATGGGATGTTGCTTCAAGTATTGCATCATAATGCTTGCCCACATTGCCTGTACCCCTCACCTGTGTTTCTTTTGCCAGGGCTAGCTTAACTCTGTTGGCCATCTTATCAAAGTCAGCTCCTTTGAAGTCCCATATTTTTGCCTTGGAATGGGATGATTTAGATGTAGTAGCCAAATTGAACCATACCATGTGATGGTCACTGGCCCCCAGGTGACCTTCTACCTGGAGATCTGTGATCCCTTCCTTGTTAGTCAGTACTAGATCTAGGATAGCCCTGTCTCTTGTGGGTTGCTGTACCAGTTGTTTGAGGCCCTCCCCCTACAGGAAATCTACTATGTGTCTAGTTCTGGCAGATGTTCCTGCTAGTATTGACCAGTCTGTATCTGGCATGTTAAAGTCTCCCATTATCAGAACCTCCCCTTTAGCTGTCATGTTTTGTATATCTTCTAACAGTAATGTGTCTATGTCCTCCCCCTGGTCTGGGGGCCTGTAGACAACCCCAGTTCTTATGACTGTCCCATTTCCTGTTTCCAGGGTGACCCACAGTTCTTCTGGCTCCTTATGTGCATTATGAATTTCTGTAGCTTTGATATTTTCATTGAGATACAGGGCCACTCCTCCCCCCCCCTTTTTGCACCTTGGTCTCTTCTGAACAATACATAGCCAGGTACTGAAGTCTCCCAAGTGTGGTTACTGGTAAACCACGTCTCACTAATTGCTACTATGTCCAGTTTAGCCTCTGACATTATTGCCTGCAGGTCTGGGATCTTATTTCCCAGGCTGTGAGCATTTGTGTACATGATTTTCCATTGGCCAGATTTTGGTGTGGCTGGGAATGCCACAAGTGCCGTGCACCATTATGTTCAGTGCACCCAGGGCCAGTGGTATTCTTGGCACTTTTGAGAGTCTGGCCCATTGTGTTCATATATTTCTTCTTCTTCCAACAACCCTTCCCCCATTTCCTCAGATTGCATCCATAAACAAGGTTATACTTGTTTCTCTGTATGCTTACCTAGTGAAACAATTTCTACTAAATAAACAATTGAACATATGGTATAAAGAATTAACATGTAACAGTAACTATAAAAAAATAGGAAGTATTAACCAATACCATGAGCAAGGTGAGAAGTGCAAGAATTGCTGACAGAGAGGAAAGTAAGCACCCAGCTTTAACACAGAGATTATATATACAGGGTACATATATTATATATACTATATTATATATTTTTTTCTCTCTCTAAACGTAAAGTAGTCATCTAAATCAGTAAGAAAGAAATTTGTATTCAGTGTTTGGGGCACTCTGAAAAACTTATCTTTAAATTTGTAACAGCTAGTGTGAGGGCCCTTGCTCAGAAAATTAATCTTAGGGGTGAGTACATTATGAAGAAATCTCTTTGAATCAGTTGTGTGATGGGGGGGTGGTAGAGATGCCAGAGGCTTAGTGTCTTCTAAAAAAAGACAACGTATTTAGGGGACAGTGATTTGAATATTGCACTCCAACAGCAAATACAAAGCTCTCACAGTTTCATAGAGCTAGAAAATATTTATTGCCAATACTTTGACATAAATAAGGGTGTAGAGTTTGTGACCAGCCACCATGTAGAAGATCAGTGCCTCTGTGCTTTTCTTTTTCTATTTTTTTTATTTTACTGTTTTAAGGGGACCGGGGTGCCCACCCCCAGTACTGTTCAATCACTATATCCCTCCCCTTAAGATTCCCCCTCCAGTAGATGGGTGGTGACACCGGGGTGCCCACCCTCACTGCCACTGAACATTGTATGCTAACACTGAGTAACCCAGTCCCCAGTGTCGGTCCAGTCGCCCTGCAAAAAAAGAAAACTGTACCTCTTTGATTTTGTTTTTCAAACCTGAAAAAAAGAAAATGGTCCCTCATTAATCTCTGACACCCCCCACACACACACACACACTCAGTACCCACCACCCCACCCAACCCACACACACACCCTCAATCACCTAAAGATGGTGCCCCATCATAGATCCAGTCTCCGACCCAAAAGACATTCTCCTTTGGGAACTACAATTGTGAAATGAAGAAATAAGGTAAGTCAGGTTAATGTACTTCACTGCTTGTTGAACTTTTAATCATAACTTTTATCATTTTGAGATACCTTTCAACCACATTTTCAACATGGCGTTTTTGGGACCCCACCTCATGAACAAGGTAGGTGAAATGTTTTAAATTAGGCTCGAAAAGTATTTCATAGTTGCTCTTTGAAATCACCTTTCAGGCAAGATTTGAACATTTCATCTACCGGGTTCACGAGGTGGGTCAAAAGAAAACTTCATTGAAGATTAAGAAAAAAAAAAACATGGAAAAATGACCACATTATGAGTGATCAGTGAAATACTGCAATGTTAGCTGGCCTGGTGGTGCTTGGGGTTGAAGCGCTGGATGCCACACCTTGTGCCGTGTCAGTGACCCGAGTTCATGAGCAACCTCGGGTTGCCGGGGGTCAGCAGGAGAGGGAGAGGACTGAACATCCAGTGGACTGCTCTCCTCTCCACGGTATGGTTGTCATCCCACTCCTTGGCTGTCCTCTAGTGGAGGCCAGAAGGCTGCATTGGAGGGAGGAAGACACAGAAGCGCAGACACATGATATGCATGTGCCTGAGCACATGCACGTTCTTGCCGCGAGGGGGAAGGGGTGTATGGGGAGAAAATAAAACTGGAAAAATGGAAAAAAGCAATATGGGAAAAAAATAAATACTTCAACATTCACACATCACCTCACTCTTTTTCTATATTTGTCAACAAAACTTTGAACATGGCCTTTTTGGGACCCCACCTCATGAACAACCTTTACAGAAATAATTATATGAAATGTTTGCATGCTGTGCACATAAAACTACCCATATGACATTCATGCTATAAGCATGATTTTTATGGTAAATTGGAACCTGTTGCATGCACATGGCATGCATGCAGCAAGCAAGTGTGGCAAGCATGCTTTTATGTTAAATTGTAACATCGCATGCATGCAGAAAGCAAGTGGTCACTGATAACTGCACACATAAAAGTTAAGTGACTTGTTCAAGATCACACAGTATACAAGTGTGGGTTGATGAGATTCAAACCCAGGTCTTCAGGTCTCCAGGTTTGCAGTGCAGTACCCTTAACCACTACACTATACTGCCTACATACATACAGCTCGCTTGTACTTTTAACACAAATCTGCACACATCTGTATGCATGTGGCATATGTATAGCCACTGCTATACTTTTTAGTTTTCTTGTCCCACTCATCTCAGGTGCACAGCTGAACCATAGCATACATATCATCAGAAACACAGGTGGCTTTTCCCATCCCCATATGCACACTTAACTACATAACTAATGAATCACTTCTGTCTGGCCTGTTCTACTATTTTCTCTCAGAACTTATTATGCCCTTGTACCATTCATATGCAAGACCTCTGCTGGACTATGGCAACCAAATATGGTGCCCATATAAGAAAGCTGAAATAACCAGAATTGAAAAAGTACATGGGAAAACAACTAAAATCATAACCAGACTTAAAGAAATGGCATACATAGACTACATAATCTGAATATCTTTTCCTTAGACGATCAGAGGAAAATAGATGTCATTTTATTAATGTATTGATGTAGTACAGGACCCATATTAAACAAACTTAAATTGACCTCAGAGGTCATCCACTACAAATTAAAGATCAAATGCACAGAACAGAACGTCCAATTTGCTGTTGGTATCTATGGCAATATGTTCCTTAGATTTGCAGTAACTGTGTTTTGTTAAAAACAAAATTATTTCAAACAGCTTTCTGAGCCTTCATTTGTCAGCCCTGAACAGTTTGTTTAGCATTCTGCTAACAGATTTATAAAATAACACATGCCCACACAATGCAAAGCATCATGAGCTGCATATGCAAATCACCACAGAATGTTATGCTGGTTCAACTTTAAGCAGAATTGCATGGTGCCAAAAGGTCTCTCACACAGTTTGCAAAGGGTGCTAACAGATGACATAGACACGTGTTTCGTCCTACCAGGACTCATCAGTATGCCTCGTCTGTTTGACACCCCATGCAATTCTGCTTAAAGTTGAACCAGCATAACATTCTGTGGTGATTTGCATATGCAGCCCATAGATGCTTTGCATTGTGTGGGCATGTGTGATTTTGTATTTTCTTGAAACTTGGCTTCCCAGCCAAATGCCCTTTGGGGTAACCCTTGCCTCAATGTTTGTGCACAGAGGTTCTTTGTCTTTTAAATAGTTTTTTATTTTAATGGGTTCACCACAACATATCCAAGACACACTGTCTTAGGGTAGCTGGTCCATTCCACTGGGGTGTCAAACAGATGAGGCATACTGATGAGTCCTGGTAGGACGAAACACGTGTCTATGTCATCTGTTAGCACCCTTTGCAAACTGTGTGAGAGGCCTTTCGGCACCATGCAATTCTGCTTAAAGTTGAACCAGCATAACACTCTGTGGTGATTTGCATATGCAGCCCATGATGCTTTGCATTGTGTGGGGATGTGTGATTTTGTATTTTCTTGAAACTTGGCTTCCCAGCCAAATGCCCTTTGGGGTAACCCTTGCCTCAGTGTTTGTGCACAGAGGTTCTTTGTCTAACAGATTTATAGATGCCTGCCCTAAAATGTCCTCTTCGTGTGATGTAAATTTTGTCTCCATACACTAATAGGAGGCTCCATACTGACAGTGATTCTGGCTTGTGTTGAAGAGATCGCACTACAGAACCTCTCCTTTTGTTTGTTGTGCCACTGATTTATATGACTAGTGCTGCTTTATAGCAGTGGCACACAGCTTTTCTTTGGTAATTAAGCAGTTGACCCTGCGTGCTTTGTAATGGCAGCGTCTCATTGCTGTTGTACTTAGTAAGGCAGGAAACTGTCAGCATATCCCTATATGTGCCATCATAGTCTCTCTAGCACTGTCAAAATAAATTCCAAATGTTCTGCAGGACCTATTACCCCCCAAAAGTACTGCATGTAAAACAACTGCACATCAAAGTGACCCCCCACAGCCTATCCGGGTTTACCCTGTCGACTTCCAGTGCATGGTCTCATGAGAAAAAGGCTTGTGCATGCCTCAGCACACCTGAGTTCAGTTAAACATATTTTCTGAGAGTATGAAGAAAGCTGAACTCAGCGTAGTGCTATTTGACATGAAATGAGGACTAGAAGAGGCAAAAATTAAGGTCTTAAACTCTGGATACGATACTGGGCATGTGCGGATGAATATGCGTAAATCCTGCGATGCCAGCAGCAGCATCACAACTGCATGTCTGATGCATTTCTAACCAGTTTAAACATAGATGGTGTCATTATTTTGCCTGTTTAATCAAGCAAATAAATAAATCAGCAGTGACACTGACACTTGATTTGTAAACCGACTGATATTTACACCCTGGAAGAGAAGAGGCAGAAAGCAGATATGATGGAGACCTTTGAATACCCCATGGGAGGGGTATGGAAAGGTACAGAAAAGACCTATTTTTCAGAAAAAAAGGTGCTCAAGGGCAGTAGGGCACAATAAGAAGCTAGAGGGGGGTAGATTTAGGAAAGATGTGAGGAAGACTTCTTCACAAAAAGAGTGGTGGATTTCTGGAACAGTCTTTCAGCAGAGGTGGTGGGGGTGAACACAGTCATGAGGTACAATAGTGCATGGGATAGGCATAAGGGAATCTTAGAGAAGGGGAAGGAGGGCCGGAGACCAAGTAGGATCTGTGGTGATACTATAGGTGGGGTAAAATATGCAGACTAGGTGGACCAAGCGGTCCTTATCTGGAGCAAATTCTATGTTTCTCACAGCACTTGAATCTTTGCAGTTTATCTTTGCCATGGCTCCTAACATCGATGTACTTTGATCTGTATTTGCCAAAGTTGCTTCTGCAGCAGCACTCATCTCTAGTGAGCTTGAATCTGTGAAGTCCACCCATGTGGAGGCAGTATAGCGCAGTGGTCTAAGGCTCTGAGCTGCAAATCTGGTGACATCCAGCAGACCAGACCTGGGTTTGAATCCCACGGCTTCCACTTGCATACTGTGTGACCCTGAGCAAATCACTTAAACTCTTTGTGCTCCCAGGTCGCTCCTGTAAAAAAGCTTTCAGCTTAGTGTGCTATACCTGGTTAAACAACTAAATAAATAAAATGTGGCAGCCCCCTACATTGGAGGTAATGCAGTAGGTTGTGGGGCAATATGTGCATAGTCTCAGTGCAGACTTTTGCCTGTACAATTCTGAAAATGGATGACCTCACACATATTTTTTCTCTGCAACTTAGGATTTATTGTAGACACATGATGTCATGACATATGCAAACATGGATGGCAGCTGCAGTTGAATAACAAAATAATTTCATGTTTCGAAGTCCTAGTTTTTTTAAATTTATTTTTCTACATTAACTTTTTCTCTTCCACCAATTGTTACACTGTTAATTCAGTAAATTCTTCATGCAGCATTTGTTGTGTGTGTGTTTGTGTGTGTCTGTGTGGGTGTAAGAGGAAGAATGCAAAGGTAATATATCACAACTCGAGTCTCTTATATATGTGAAACATAGGAAGGCATTGTACCATTTCATTCTAAGCATCACATAAAAATCTAATTATTAAACTGGTACAGTAGCGTTACTATAGATAGGGATGAGCAGGAGGTTTCTATGTTAAACCTCAAACTTTGTACTTTAATATCTTTGCAACCATTCAACAGAGTTGCACATAATTTTGCATGCAGAGTCACAGGACATAGGTATCTTGACATGCCAAGTTTTATTCCTGTTGGATATGCAGATGCCAAGATCCAGATAGCAAAATAAGTTGCAAAATTGCTGGGATTTTTTTAGCTATTTTTTGTCTTCGCCTAGCACCTAGATGGTTTGGAATTTGGTGTGCAATTTTCAGGCTAGAAAGAGTTTGACCTATAGATGTGCCTTTTGTTGGTTTGGTGAAAGAATATTAATCTGTTCCAGAGTTATTACATTTTAAAATTTCGGGTCTGAGTATGCATAGTACAGTCTTTTGGATAGCTGCTTGGAACAAAAAGGGAATTTGGTCCATATGAAAAAGGATTCTTTTTCATATTGGGGATATCTTTTTTCATGATGAAAATTTTTTTTTCATATGGTTGCTACCTTGTTTCTGTTTTTTTTTTTTTTTTTTTCAAAACAAAATTTCAAAAGCCACAAAAATTACATCCTGGAGAGACACCAACACATATCTTGGTCATCAGGACCCCATTAGGTGGATTATGTACTTAGTTTCTAGAAAAATGACCCAGAAATGTATTTTTTTTACATTTAAAAATCCTTTTCCATGATCTGAGTATCTTTTTCTTTGTATGGGCATACAAAAAATAATTGGTCCATATGAAAATAGACTGCTTCATATAAAAAAAATGGACTTCGTTTTTTTTTTTCCAGTTCTTTTTTCATATGAAGGCAATCTTTTTTCATATGAATGAATAAAGCATACAAAAAAGAATGCCTTCATGTGAAAGAAGAATGGGGAAAATAAATGAAGTCCAAATTCTTTTTTTGTATGCTTTTTCATTCATACGAAAAAAAGATGCTCTTATACAAAAAAAGATTTTGGGACTTAGGTTTTTTTTCCCATTCTTTTTTCATTTGAAGGAATCCTTTTTCATATGCTTTTTTTGTTCATACAAAAAGAATGCCCTCATATGAAAAAAGAATTTGGACTTAGTGTTTTTTCAACATTTTTTTTTCATGTGAAGGAATCCTTTTTCATATATTTTTTTTATTCATACGAAAAAAGAATTTGGACTTTGTTTTGGACTTAGTTTTTTTTTTTCCCCCATTCTTTTTTTGCATGAAGGCATCCTTTTTCATATGGGTTTTTCATTTAATATGAGAAAGGATTCCTCCATACAAAAAATATTTTGGAGGTAGTCTTTTTTCACATTTGAACTTCAACAAACCATAACTCCCTCAATATTTGGACTTCAGGGACAAACTATATATTAAGTCATAACTCCTTCAGTATTTGGACTTAAGGGACAATCTATATATCAGAACAAAGATCTTAATGAGTACTATAAGAGTAATATACATACCTCCCCCCAAATGAAGGGCCCACACACAAAAAAAAACATAAAAATTAAAAATTTTAAATTCCCATAGGATAACACTGAAACTTCAAGAAGCTATAACACCCTCAATAATTGGACTTAAGGGACAATCTACTGTATATTTTGTTTATTTGCTTTTGGTAACCGAGTAAGTGCACTAGACAGGATTGCCTATTTTCAGACACAACCCAGGAGATTAAAATAAAAAGAAATATCTTGATGAGTGCTACAAGACTGACACATACTGTATTCCCCCATAAACATTTAGGGGTAATATAAAAAATACAGCAATTAAATTGCAGGGACTAAAGGGACCTGTGCTTTCATAGCAACATAGGTGTATGTGTCTATGGAGGGATGGAAACACAGGGCCTTCTCTCCCACAGGCAAATGAGGATATAATTATACTATCTCAAACAGTAAGAAAATTCATTGCAAAAAACTTCATTATTGAACTTGTTATGGTTAAAGCGACAAAAATAGGAAAATATGGCATTAGGGTTTCCAACCCTAACACCCCAACCCCCACCCTGCAGGCAGCAACAGGAAAATCCATTACAGTTTCACCTGTCTTGTGTCTTTGCAAATCAGGCTTGGGATGTGCCTTGGGGTAGTCAACCCTGATGCTCACCCCCTTTACATATACTGTTCACATCTCAGCTTAATAACTGATGGAATGGGGTGAGCGTTAGGGTTGAACAACCCCAAGGCATACCCCATACCTGATTTGTGAAGATGCAAGAGAGGTGAAACCATAATGGTTTTTCCTGTTGCTGCCTGAAGAGTTGGGGCGAGGTGTTAGGGTTGGAAACCCTAACACCACATTTCCCTGTTTTTGCGCTTTAACCCTAACTAGTGTATTAATGCCGTTTTTTGCAATGCATTTATGTTTAGTTATCTCTGTTAATTATTTTTGTCTGCTGCACCCTATAGTGCATTTGTGGATCCTACAACCCCATCTATAGCCATGCTGCACCCTGCTAAAACCTAAAACAATCTAAAGCACATTACCGTGTCCTGCTATATCATGCTGCACCCTACGGAAATCTGTTTCACAGTACTGCTCCTGAGCTAGGCTTACTACAACATCCTATGTTTAGTAGTTGCATTGCAGTGGAGAAGGGATCATGCTAGGACCCGTCCAACCTAACCCGAGTTAAAAGTGGGAGGCGTGCAACACTGACAACAACAACAAATAGATTGCTTGAGCTAGTGTTGTAGTAGGCTGGGTACTTATACATGGAGCAGCTAACCCCAAAACATTAAACCAAACAAAAAAAAAGAAATTCTCTACAAGAAAAACTAAAAGATAAATGGGTTCAATGCATGCTGCCTAGGGAATATGACCCAGTCCAGCACGTTAGTTAGAGTTTCAACAGCAATGAAGTAGTGTAATTTTTGGAGCTGCCCTCCCCTACTTCGGAAAGGATGGAACAAATATTTAAAGTTCAACACAATTTGTATAACAGCGTTGCTTTTTTTATACAGTATTATAAACTAACAAAACCATGTCTAAAATAGATACAGCAAGATGAATATAAGAATGGAGTTCATAATCTGATTTTAAAAAATGGGCTGAAGATGTCCAGCTGTCTGATTGGCTGACAGCCATGCCAGGAGGGTACAATAAGTACTAGTACAGCCTGCTAAAGAACAAGTGCCAGCCCAATCTGGCACCACATAACAAAAATCACTGTGCCAAAGTTGAACTGCAAAAAAATCATAGACATTTTTTTCTCAATTAGTGAGTGCCACTCACCACAAACTGCAATTAGAAATCAAATTAAAAACACAGCAACATGCCACACAGTAAAAGAGTAGAATTGTTTTTCATCATTTAAAATTAAAAAAAATTACCTTCAAAGTGATAGTGCTATCACATCGCATGCTCAGCGCTACTATAATACACCTGGAGATGACTCTTCCTAGATCCACCCAAATAAAGTGTTCCTGTTTTTTATGTAAAAATCAAATCCCTCATGTAACAGTGCATCCCTGCCCTACAGCTGCCCATCCCTTCAGCCTTCCCCCAGATATCCAAAAACACTCTCCATCCTCCAGCCACCTGCCCACTCTCCACTCCACTGCAAGCTGTCAGCATGCCTCTATCTGCGGGTGTGAAAAACAGAGAAGGTACCACTGGTCTCGTCATGGAGCTTGTGGTACAGAAATGGACCATGGATATGGTGGTGAGGACTGAAGGAGGAAACATAACTGGTACAGGGGTTTAACAACTGAAAAGAAAACTAAGGAGGAAGAAAAAAGCAGACTGTCACGGACCAAGGTTCAAAGTATAAATTAAACCTAAAAAGTACCTAGCTAACACTGCAGTACCTTCTGCTGGCTAATACAGCAGTAGAAACATAGAATTTGACTGCAGATAAAGACCGATTGGCCCACCTAGTCTGTCCATTTCCCTACCTTATGGATAAGCTGCAGATTCTAGTTAACCAACAGCTTACTTCCTCCTACCCCCCACTAGAATTGCCTTATGTCTGTCCCATGCATTTTTAAATTCTCCCACTGTTCTTGACTCCACAACCTCCTCATGAAGGCTGTTCCATGCATCCACAACCCTCTCCATGAAAAAAATACTTTCTAACATTACCTCTGAGCAGTCCCCACTCTATCTTCAAATTGTGCCCCTTGTTGTTGCCGCGTCTTTTCTGAAAGATGCTACCCTCTTTGACTTTGTTGAGTCCCTTGAGGTACTTGAAAGTTTCTATCATGTCCCTCTCTCCCTCTTTTCCTCAAGAGTATACATATTAAACTGCTTTAGTCTCTCTTCATATGTCTTTTGGTGCAGACCCTGTACCATTTTGGTTGCCCTCCTCTGAACAGCCTCCACTCTGTCTATGTCTTTGCAGAGATGGGGTCTCCAGAACTGCACGCAGTACTCCAGATGGGGTCTCACCAACTGTCTGTACAGAGGGATAACAACTTCCTGTTTTCTACTGTTGATGCCTCTCCCTATGCATACCAGTATCCCCCAGCCCTCCTCACTGCCTTCTCACATTGCTAACTCACCCTTAAGGTCATCTGATATAATTACTCCCAGGTCCCTTTCTATTTTTGTTGTTGTTAGTATCTTACCCCCCCATTGTGTACTCTTCCCCTGGGTTTTTGTTTCCCAGGTGAATTACCTTGCACTTCCTTGCATTGAATCTGGGCTGCCATACATTTGACCATTCCTCTAACTTTGCCAAGTCCCTTTTCACGCTTTCCACCCCACCTTGTGTATCAACCCTGTTGCAGATCTTTGCGTCGTCTGCAAAGAGACATACTTTTCCTTCCAGGTGCTCTCCAATGTCACTTACAAAGACATTAAAGAGTACTGGTCCCAGTACTGAACCCTGTGGTGCCCCACTAGTTACCCTCCTTTCTTCACTGTGAACTCTGTTTACTATTACCCTTTGCATCCTGATGCCCAGCCAATTTTTTATCCAGACTACCACCTTGGGATCCACTCCAAGGCTGGCTAACTTATATATTAATCTTTTGTGTGGGACTGTGTCAACTGCCTTGTTAGAATCTAGGTAGGCCATATCCACAGCCCCTCCCTGGTCTACTACTTTGGTCACCCAGTCAAAGAAATCTATTATATTCATCTGACATGACCTTCCCGCTGTGAATCCATGCTGCCTTGGGTCCTGTGCCCCACTGGCCTCTAGGTACTCAACATTTCTTTCCTTCAGAAGTGATTCCATCATTTTTCCTACCACTGAGGTCAAACTAACCAGTCTGTAGTTTCATGCCTCTGCCCTGCTACCACTTTTGTGAAGTGGAATCACATCCGCCCCACTCCAGTCCTCAGGTACCACCCCATCCTCCCATGATTTATTAAAGAGAGCAGTCAGTGGTGTCACTGGCTCTACCCTTAGTTCTTTTAGAATGCTGGGGTGAATCCCATCAGACCTCATTGCTTTGTCCACCTTCAGTTTCAAGAGTTCTTTCAGAAACCTTTCTTCTGTGAATGGATTGCTATTAATCCCCCTATCCAGAGTGTTTCTGTTGTTTGGTTTAGGTATCTCCCTCTCCTCTTCTGTTGCGAATACTGAGCAGAAATATTAATTCAGTATCCCTGCTTTTCACTATCACCCTCTGTGCACATTCCTTCCCCTTTATTAAGTCTACGTATCCCTCCCTTGGTCTTTCTTCGCTCCCTAATGTACCTATAAAAGATTTTATCTCCCTTTGTAACACAATTGGCTATCTTTTCCTCAGTTTGGGCCTTTCTTATTCTGACTGCCTTCCCTGCCTCCTTCTGCTTTAACTGATAAAGTTATCTGTGCAAGAACAAGGGGGCACAATTTGAAGATAGAGGGGGGATGGCTCAGAGGTAATGTGAGGAAGTATTTATTCACAGAGAGGGTTGTAGATGCATGGAACAGCCTTCTTGAGGAGGTCATGAAGTCAAAAACGGGGGGGGGATTCAAGAATGTATGGGACAGACATAAGGCAATTCTAGGGGGGTAGGAGGAAGTAGGCTGTTGGTTAACTAGAATCTGCAGCTTATCCGTTAGGTAGGGAAATGGGCAGACTAGGTGGGCCAAGCAACCTTATCTTCCATTAGATTCTATGTCCTGCTCCTTCTGTGTTTTCTTATATTTCCTGAATGCTATTTTTTTCTCCTTAACCTTCCCTACCACAGTGTTTTTTTCCTTAATTTTGTTTTATTGATTTGCTTCACGCAAAGGCTTGTTGTCTCTGTCATGGCTGTTTTGATTATTCCCCATTGTTCCTCTACCCCTCCTTCTTGCCCATTTGCTAGTGCTTTCTGACACACTCTCTCATTTTCCCAAAGTCAGCCGTCCTAAAGTCCAATATTCTTGCTTTTGCATGGCTTGACTCTATGCCTGTGTTTATTGTGAACCACACTGTTTGGTGTTCGCTTGCTCTCAGATGGCTACCCAATTCTAAATCTGAGATCCTTTCTCCATCCCCATTTGAGAGTACCAGGTCTAAGCTTGCTCCCTCCCAAGTGGGTTTCAACACTAGCTGTCTGAGGCATGCCCCTTGTAGGGCATCAGTAATGACCCTTCTCCTGGATGTGCCTGCAGCAAAGGTACTCCAGTTAACATCTGGCATATTCAGGTCCCCTATTATCAATATCTCCCCTTTTTCTGCCATTTTAAGGATGCCTTCTATCATTTCATTGCTGATTCCTTCCCCTGGAGATGAGGATCTGTACTCAACTTCCATGCGGATCATGGTGCTGTTTCCTGTCTCCAGGGTGACCCATTGTGACTCATCTACTTCCTGTTTAGTCTTTAGTTCTGTTGCTTTAATTCCTTCCCTTATATAGAGAGCTACTCCTCCTCCTCTTTTACCCTCCCTGTCCCTCCTGTAGATTGTGTATCCTGGTATGTTGACATCCCAGTCATGGTTCTCTGTGTACCATGTTTCAGTGACTGCCACAGTATCCAGGCATCCCTCTTCCATCAAGGCCACTAGTTCAGGGAGCTTGTTACACAGACTATGGGCATTGGTACTCATCACCCTCCATTTTTTGATGGCCTTACCCCTTTTAGTCCCATCCCTCTCCTTACTGCCTTTGCCTTTTTTTTCTTTGCATTTACCTCTGTCCTGCTCCCTAATGACTTCTCTACCTTGGTGTTTACCTCACTAATTACCATCTTTTGCTGGGGGGAGGCTGGGATTTCCCTGCTGCTTTTCAGTGCCTCTCCCCTTGGCTAGTTTAAATGCTTGCCAATGAAGCATTTAAATCTATCACCTAGGATCCTGGTTCCCCCACTGGACAAATGCAGACCATCCCAACAGTATAGGTCTGCATCCTTCCAGGTGACTCCCCAGTCCCCAGTGAAGCCAATACCCTGAGCACTACACCAGTATTTCAGCTATTCATTGAATTCCTTGTTGTGGAGTACCTTAGCATCATCCTTGTCCTAGACAGACAGCACCTCCGAGAAGGTTACCATACGTGCTACTTGGATAAGCCCCCTCCCCAACTCTACAAATTCCTCTTGCACTGCTCTGATCCCATACCCAGCCAGGTCATTTGTCCCTAGGTGGACAGTCACATCCAGCTCCCTCCTTCGTGCAGCTGCTCCTGTGATCCTGAGGATTACTTCCTGTCCCTCCGAGCCGTGGTGCCAGCAGGCATCTTACCTCCCTCTCCCCTTCCTCCCCAACTTCTACCTCCCCTAATGATTGAGTCCCTCACCAGGAGTTGTTTCCTTCCCCTGTGAGGTCTCATGCCACCCTCCAGTGGGTCTCTTTTGTGGAGGTTCCCAGCATCCTCCTTGGACTCTACTGCACCCTCCATAGAGGAACCACTCTTCACCAGAACAGCATATGAATTGTGGAGAGGTACAGCTGGATGGATGCACCTCTCTTCCACCACCCTCTCCCTCCCTGAGCCCACCTTGGTCCAGCCGCTCCTCTTTCTTGGCGGTAGAGGGACTGATTTACCAAAAAAGGACTATAAAATTATTTGTAGTCTTTTTTTTTTATGGCATTCTTTTATTTATTTATTTATTTTTGTAATTCTACTAAAAAAAGACACATATAGCCCAATTTCTAAGTGCAATGATACTCTGCAGGATGGTCAGCATGGGCAATACTGGACCTTCTGGGGGAGCTATATGGTCCTCTGCCTGCGGCATCGGGCCTCATTACACCCTGGGCAGTCTGGCATTGCCCAGTACCCACCACCCTGTCAGGTATTATTGCCTGCATACTGTACTAATAAAAGCACACTTTAGGAGTTAGAATTTGTAGGGTTTTGAAAAAATAAACAAATTTACTTAGTATCAAAAAGCAGGCTACTGCTTATACATGTAATGGTTTTTAATTAAAAGGAAATTGTATTAGAACAATTATTATGCCGCACTGTGTTTGGAAGATAGAGACAGGACTATAAAAAGTATAGTTCTGGTGTCTGATTTAAAAAATTCCAATCTCAACTTCCACTCATTGACATACTAGTCTTATGTTAGAAAAACATAAAACAGTACTCAAACATTGTTTTTTGTGTGTGCTCACGTGTATAAGCTTGAGTATGATACATTGCGAAACTGAGAAAAGTATAATCACTCCTCTTGAAAGCATAGCTCAGATGAGCCCATTCATTAAAAAACCCTTACCTTACTCAGTAGAAAGAGAGTGTTTTCCCCACGACAGTTATAACACTTGGAGAAGAGACTTACTATATATCTATAGCTGCAAGCATTGAGACTGAAATGCGTATCAGCTCTCTGATTTACTGTATAGAAGTATTTCAAAATAATAAAATACAAGTTTATAAAAATAAAGTACTCAAATTAAAGTGCCCCCCACACACACACACACAATTATCTTGGTGATTAACTGTGCCACTGTAATAGAAAGCCAGCCTTACCATTGTAGACAGCATGGCTAATAAAATTCATCATTACTACCTCTTCCACCTGAGATTTGAAAAATAAACATACATTTCATCCATAGTGCATGCTTTGAAATTCACAAGTGAATCTGCTTAGTAGCTAAGGAATGTTTTGTTTGAGCAGGAAGTTGAATGAATACTATTTTTTGTTTTGTTACAAATTTATTCTGCAATAACAGTTTCCCATTTGGGCCACTGCTGAAACCAAACTGTTCTTAAAATGTCACCTTCCAAAGACTCGAGCAAGTAATCATTTTTTTTCTGTTTAGTTCTAGGTATTTTTCTTTGTGGTTGTGACGCTTATAATGTTGGTGTAACAGGAGCAACAATATCTTCCAGCCTGCCAGATCAACAGTTTGGATACACAGTTCAACAATTTAAAAATAAAGATGGTAAATGGTAAGAATTCTGACTGAATGATAGCATGAAAGGCACTACTATAAACAGCACACGGCACACTTGGAGCACAGGAAATCCTTGCTTAAAACAGCTGAATTCCGTTTGTCAATTTAACTTGCAAACGGTAAAAATATGTTTCAGTTGCATGTGAGGGTTATACAGTGAAACCTGTCTATAAAGGACAGTACTGGGATGAAAGAATCCGTACTTAATATGTTCTTAATATGAAGGTTGCTCAGTATTTCTAAAAATTGCAATAGAGACCACAGTAAATATTATTCCTGAGTAGACAAGGATTTTGTAGGTTCTGAAACTCTTCAAATGTTTTTGTTAAGAAAACCTGTGAAGGTATATCTCATTATAAATCAGTAAACATTTATCAGCAAATCAGATTAGATAAACACAGTATCTCTTACAGTATGTAGCATGCAGATGCTGTCTCCTGCATACATAAACAGCTGATTCACACTTTGAAAGGCTCCCGCTGTTCCATTGTCATTGTTGTTACACCTCAGTCGCATCTCTCAAAGCCTCCCACTGTACGATTGTCTTCATTCTTCGAAGAGAAAAAAAATGCAAAACAAGAAAACTTTTAAAAGCATAAAATAGTAAGAAACCAAGTGCACAGCATTTGGTTCCAACCAGACTACCTAGCAAATAATGGAGGGCTATGCACAAAAAAATTGCTGGTCCATAGGCAACTATATGTTAGGAAGCCGTGCATCAGGGGTCCCTTGGACCCTCCATGGCATTAATGGAAGTGTGTGCCCCTTCCGCTCTCAGTCCCCATCCATTCACACTGCTGCATGCGCAGATGGTCTGGAGTGAATGTAAGGGAGTGTGTCTGCACTCCATGCCATTCATGTAGACACAGAGCGCTGAGAAAGGAGGGCACAGGATATGGCAGCTGGCAACCTGCCTTATCTTTTGCTTTTCCTCCACATAGTACACCCACTGGCCACAGCGGGACTGGAACTCCCCTGCCATGTAGTCACAGAATTCAGTTGAGAAGAGAGGGCTGTTCAGGTGCTTACCCATCACTTTCAGAATTCAGGATTCACACCATCCCACACTCCCCTGCACCACATGGAGCAGGGAATCCACTCCATGGCCAGGACAGGCATTTGACCAGATGCCTGCCTGTGGCCACTAATCTATGCACCAGCATGCTGGGTGCAGGGCCACAGACAGGTAACCTGTGGTGGCCAGCCATAGTGAATGCTGTACCCCGTGCACCTGTCTGTGGGTGTGGAGCTGCCTGGGCTGGGTACGCACTTCCCGTGTGTACCTGGTGTGCCATAGTGCTTAACCCCCATTGTGCCTTCACATAACTTAACATCTGCTTATTCTCAGACTGTACCGTCTATTGCTAGACCTGGATTGGACTATCATTTTAAAAATAAAAACTTTTAATTACATTTAAAATTCTTGACTTTTTTTGTTTTGGTGTTGAAAATGTTCTACTGCTTTATAATATGTACATAGGTATGGTTCAGTGTGGTTCTTAATGAAGAATAACATTATCTTGTGCTGTCTGGGCTGACAAAGCTGCTTCGCTTATGCTTCATGATCTTTTTACCCAAGCAGCATGAGATATCATTGATGTTCAGTAATTCACATTTGGAATGATACCTATAAAACTACAACGAAAGGATGTATAGGTAACAGTATTTGTTAATAAGGCGAGGGTCACCAGTATTTTATGGCAGCAGTACACTGTGCCTCATTCATTTTTAAAAATCTTTGTTGATATATTTAACTGTTCTTCAAATTATTTTTAAAGGGGAACTCTCAGCTCCCCTGTCTAAATGCTGCAGGATGTAGAAGTCCCGATATAGCCTATCACCTAGAGAAATCATTTTGTACACTCATTATCAAGTTAGATACAGTAACTTACTTTATATCTGGTTGATCCTGTATCCACCCCCCCCACCTGCCTTGCCTCTGAACTAACTATACCAGAATCACCCATGGCTAGCCCTGTGATGTTGTGAGAAACAAGCTAAGTCACTGGGGATGTCTGTTTGCCGGCACTTTGTTAATTAAGTTAGTACTCTGCAATGGTGCATTTTCATGCTTTGTCTACAAGTACTGATCGCACTAACAAGATTGGTACAGGTAGACTAGGTGCGAAAATGCACCAGTGCATGATAATAATTAATGAACTGCCAGCACACAGACATCTCTTGTGGCTTACCCGTCATTCACGTCATCACAGTGCTGGCCACGGGGGATTCTGGTATAGTTACAGTAGTTTGGTGGCTTGGCAGGTGGTGGGACGCAGGATAAACCAAGTATAATGTAAGTATGTAACTTGATAATGAGTGAAAATAAGTTTTTTTAGGTGATATGCTTAATCAGGACCTCTAGATTTCCTGCATTTAGACAGGGGAGCTGAGAGTTCACGTTTAATTACAAGTCTTATATTTAGGGTAAATATCACAAACTCTTCTTGCCGCAGCCACACCTTGGACTTAGTACAGAATGAGGCTGGATTCTCTCATTCAAGTGATAGCTTGGGTCTATTAGTATGTTCTTTTTCTAGGTGAAAGGAGTATTTTTTGTTGCTTTTGCCTGTTTACACACAGAAAGGTGCATCAGATATTAGGTCAGTATTACTTACATAAAGTATTTGATGAAACATTTTGAAGAAGCCTTTCCAGTTTGTGCAGAGGGGATGTTTGTGCAGGCCATGTAGCTGACTTGGTATAGATTATTGGCAAATAGGTTCAATGAGTATAAAAGATGGGTGCTCTCACTAGGTTTTAACAAGCCTTCTCTTTTTAAGTCGCCTTTCAGTGGTGCCTACTGTAGCCAAAGTGATACAGTGTCAGGGTAGTGCTAGGATACAGTATGCTTCTGATGGCTAGCAGCACAGTGCCACCCAGTCTTGCACACAGTAGCTGTAACTCAGTAGACCAGGCAAGGGTTCACAAGCTCTTGTATATTTATTTAAAGTTGATTACTGGGAGAGGCACATTGAGCTGAGGCTTGTTTCCATGTATGACCTGGGGGAAGGGAGTAGGGAAGTTACTCTAACAGTTGCATAATTGTAGTTACATAGAAGTTAAGACATGGTACAGTAATAAATAGTTGATACAGGGTAGGATAACTAAGATTTGGAATTTGTAATAGCTTTTAGACATATACAGTATGCAGCTGCATTACATCAGGAAAAAATAAAATGAAAATTGTGTGTTCTTTATAAATGTATGCTGTCCATACTGTCCCTTCCCCATATTCTCTTCTTCTACCCCTGACATGGGACCTCCATCTGTGTGCATATTCCACTGTTTATTTGGGCAGTTTGATTCCCAGCAAGGGATAGAGGTGTGTGCCCAAGTGGAAGGGCATACATACCATAGCACAAGCTAGGAGTTCAAAGCAAAGGATGGAGGTATGTCTAGCCAAGTAGAAGGGACAGACATACTGTAACACTTGTTTGGGGTTCACAGTAAGGGATGGAGATTTGTCTGCTCCAGCAAAGGGGGCAGACATACTGAAACACATACTAGGATTTCCCAGCAAAAGACAGAGTTGTGTTTGCCCAAGTAGAAGGGACAAACACATTGTAACGCATGCTAAGGGTTCACAGTAAAAGATGGAGGTGTGACTACCTGAATAGAGGGGCCTGGCATACAGCATCACATGCTAGAGTTTCCTGGCAAGGGATGGAGGTGTGTCTCCCCCAGTAGGGGAAACAGGCTTAATGTAATACTTGCTAGGGGTTCACAGCAAGGGATGGAGGTTTGTCTGCCCAAGAAAAGGGGTCAGACATATTGCAACACATGCTAGGAGTTCACAGCACAGGATGGAGGACTGTCTTCCTAAGTAGAGGGGCCAGATGTACCATAACACCTGCTAAGAGTTCACAGTAAGGGATGGAGGGGTGTGTCTTAAGTAGAGGGGCCAGATGTACTGTAACACATGTGGGGAGTTTTAAGTAAGGGTGGAAGTGTGTCTGCCCGAGTATGCATTGGAGGTTGTGGCCAGCAGTAGTATGTACAGCTTTAAATCTAAACTGGACGCTCACCTTATCAATAACAATATATTGGGATATTATTAATATTAGCAAACTACAATGGACTTTGGTCTAAAAAATGGTTCTGTAACACCTATGCATGGTAAGTAGTCTACCTGCTTACCATGCTCCCTGCCATGCTCCTCTGCCTTCTCTTACTCCCCTTCCTACCCCCATCTCCCCCATCCCACTCCCTACCCACCCTTCCCCCTTCTCTCTTTCCTTCCGCTTCACCCATCTTCACCCCTCCACTCTTCTCCCCTCCTTCCCCATCTATCCTAGCCTCCTTTCTTCCCTTCCCTTAACCTGGAGTTGCTCCACTGTTCTGTTTTGTCCCTTCCATGTCCCCCACCCAGCCAAGGGGACATAAGTCCTACCTCATTCTTTGCCTTCTTACCCTGCTTCTTCTCCTTGCTGGTGATGTGGAACTCAACCCTGATTCCTCCCCTCCTCATTCTTTGAGACCTTAGTGTTCTCCACTTCAGTGCTAGGAGCCTCCTCCCTAAACTGGATCTCCTCACTGTTTGGGTCTCTCATTACTCTTCGGATTTCCCCTGTATCACAGAATTCTGGGTCTTTTCCAGGATTCCTGATTCCAGCTTGGTCATTCCAGACTACCACCTCCTGGTAAACAATCGGGGGGGGGGTTGCCCTATATGTCCACCAGAACCTCTCCTGCACTGTCACCCTCAGGGAGGTCACGCCTCCCTGCCATGAGTTTCTGGTAGACAAACTTTCCTTTTCCTCCTCACTACCCATTTTTATTGCCATTTTCTATACCTCATCTAGAATTTCCCCCTGTTCTCTGATGGATTCACTCTCCACTCTCTTCTTACACTCCACTGCTGGTGAGCTAATCCTCCTGAGTGACTTCAACATTAACTGGCTTTCTATGAATGCCAGGATGACCACCCACAAGACTGAGTCCCTTAACATTTCACAACATTTCACAACATATCAAAGACCCCACCCAAATCAGTCCCCACTCATCAAACCATACCCTCCTGAACTGGGTTTTCACCTCACACCCCCACTGCATTGTTGCAGCAAGTGTATTACCGGACGCCGTCAGTGACCACTGCATAACATTTTGTGTCAGGAAAGTTTGTCTCCTTCCTTTCTCCCTAAAGTACATCTGGTGCAGATACCTTCAATCACTGAACAAAGAAGCTCTACTGAGTGACCTGGCTGCAATTGACTGGTTCCCCATGCTCACCACTCCACACATTGATATGGTCTTCTCCCTCTTCCACTCTATATTTACTTCTATTTGGGACAAGCCTGCCCCCATCAGAAAATCCTGGGTTAAGTCCTCTCACCACCTCTGGATCACCTTTGATCTCATTGACTTATGAATGACCTGTGATCAAGCCTTGGTCAGGTATAAATTATCCTGCTCCCTGTTGGACCTCCTCTCCTACAGGGCACTTTGGAACTCTTGCACTAAGGCCAATCATACCACCAAGTCCCTCTACTTCAAGGCCAACCTCCACAATAATCTTAATTTCCTACCCAAATTCTGGAAGGTGATTCACTCTCTTTTTGACCACCCCAGCCCTCTCCCCAAGTCCTCATAGTTAATGACTCACCACTCTTTGACCCTTCCTCTGTTGCTGCTCACTTCAGTGAGTTTTTTATGACTTATGTTCTCCCTTCCCTCTCACCTCCTGGCTACTCTCCTTCCTCCTGTTCCTCCCTCCTCTTTATCTCACCCTCCCTCCTGGGGTATAATTCCCCATCTCTCCCCCAGCAGACCCTACTCGCCCTTTCCTCACTCAACCCTCCCAAATCTAGCATGGATGGATTGCACCCCTAAACTACTTCATCTGTCAGCTCCTGCCATCACCTCCTCCCTTACTCACCTCCCAAACCTCTCCCTCACTTTTTACACTGTCCCTCAGTCTTGGAAGATTGTCAAGGTTCTCCTCCTCCACAAAGAGTGTGGTCTGTTCATGCCTAGCAACTTCCACTACTAACTTCCTCCTCCCTTCTCTTGCAAAGCTACAGTAGAAACTAGTGTACTAATGGCTTGCAAACTTCCTCCATGCCTCCAACTTCCTCTCCTCCTTCCAGTCTTGGGAAGGATCATTCCACCATCTCCTCCCTACTTAAGGTCATTGACTCTTTCCTTTCAAGGATGGATCAGGGGCACATCATAGTGTCAATTTTCATCAGTCTGGCTAAAACCTTTGATTCACTGTCCCACTCACTCCTACTAGATAAACTGAGCATAGCCGGCCTCTCACCCTCCACTGTCAACTGGTTCCATTCCTACCTCTCAGACTGTCAACAGTCAGTTCAGAATGGAGGTGCCATCTCTCCAACCCTCCCTATCTAGGCTGGGATCCCACAGGGCTCCATTCTAGGTCCTGTCCTCTTCACCTACCCAAATGACCTCCTCTCGACCTATGCCAACTTTACATATTCACATGTATGCAGATGACACAGTTCTGTATGCCTCTGGTCCCTTGACTACATCTCTGAAATTCTCGCTTCAGCAAGACTTTCATAATCTTTTGCACTGCTTCCAGTCCAATCAGTTTTGGTCAACATAAAAAAAACAGTGTCTATCACCTTTGGTACCAGCCAGAAGCTGGACTGGCTCACCTCCCTGTCGATCATCACCAGGCTGGATGGCACACCGCTTGAAGTAGTCCCAAATTTCAAGTACCTTTTTGGTGTGTGGTTTGATAGCAGGCATGACTTCTCTGTCCACATTGATGCCATTCGTGTCAAACCCCGCCCCAAACTTTGTGCTGTGTACCACAATAAGGATCGATTGGGATGTGCTGGTGGCCAAGAGTTAGGCCTTGCTGGACACCTTGTAAGACTGTCTACTGGTGCAGCTAGTTAAGGAACCCACCAGACAGACTGCAATCCTTAATGCGGTGTGCAACAACTCAGAAATGGTGGGGGCTATGGGAGTAGGGGAGTCGCGGGGGAACAGCAGCCAAAACTCTGTTAAGTTTGAATTGGCCCATGGGGCTGGCAAGCCACAATTGAGAATTGAAGTCCTTGATTTTAGGAATGCAAACATCGATAGGATGAGGGAACTGGCAGTGATAAGATAGTAGGGGTGGAGGACATATGTGGGGTGGAGGAGAAATGGGGGGCATATAAGGGGGTTATACTCCAAATATCTGGGTATGCATAAGAAGAGCAACAAAGAAAAGCAAGTTTAAGAGACCACTATTGTTTTCAGCACCGGTCAGAGAAGTGATAAGGGCCAAAAAGAAGGAAGAGATAGGTTTGAATGAGAAGATTATCTGCAGAAATATTGGGAGACGAAAGCTGACACACAGCTGCATATCACAGAGGGGGTCAGGAATGGAGAAAACAGATTTTCAGATGTAATAGTGAAAAAAGGGAAAAAGGTGAGGGAATCATGAAGTTAGTTGAGGAGAAACATAGAAACATAGACACTTTGATGGCAGATAAGGACCGCTTGGCCCACCTAGCCTGCCCATTTCCCTACCTAGAGAATAAGCTGCAGATCCTATTTAACCAATAGCTTATTTCTTCCTACCCCCCACAACAAAAATTGCCCTATGTCTGTCCCATGCATTCTTGAATTCTCCCACAGTTTTAGACCCTACAACCTCCTAAGGAAGGCTGTTCCATGCGTCCACCACCCTCTCTGTGCAAAAATTCTTCCTCACATTGCCCCTGAGCTGTCCCCCCTCTATCCTCACATTGTGTCCCCTTGTTCTTGCACATCTCTTTTTCTGAAAGATGCTACCCTCTTGGACTTTGTTGATTCCACTGAGGTACTTAAACGTTTCTATCATGTTCCCCCATCCCTCCTTTCCTCAAGGGTATAAATATTAATCTCCTTTAGTCTCTCCTCATATGGCTTCTCTTCCAGATCCTGCACCATTTTAGTTGCCCTCCTCTGAACTGCCTCCATCCTGTCTATGTCCTTGCAGAGATGGGGTCTCCAGAACTGGATGCAGTACTCCAGATGGGGTCTCACCAACTGTCTGTATAGGAGGATAAGAACTTCCTGTTTTCTGCTGGTGATGCCTCTCCCTATACATCCCAGTATCCTCCCAGCCCTCCTTGCCACCTTCTCACATTGTTTGCCAACCTTACGGTCATCTGATACGATTACCCCCAGGTCCCTTTCCATTTTTGTTGTTGTTACTACCTCCCCCCCCATTGTGTAATCTTCCCCTGGGTTTGTGTTTCCCGGTTGCGTTATTTTGCACTTCTTTGCATTGAATCCAAGCTGCCATACTTCTGACCATTCCTCCAACCTTGCCAAGTCTCTTCTCATCCTTTCCACGCCTCCTTGTGTATCAACACTGTTGCAGATCTTTGTGTCATCTGCAAAGAGGTATGCTTTTCCTTCTAGTCTCTCTGCAATGTCAGTTATAAAGACATTAAAAAGGACTGGACCCAATACTGAACCCTGCGGTACCCCACTAGTAACCCCTCTTTCTTCAGAGTGGACTCCATTTACAATTACATTCTGTGTCCTGTTGTCCAGCCAATGTTTTACCTAGGCTACCACCCTGGGACCCCACTCCCAGGCTGGTTAATTTGACTATTAATCTTTTGTGTAGGACTGTATCAAATGCCTTGCTAAAGTCTAGGTAGGCCATGTCCACAGCCCCTCCCTGGTCTACTACTTTGGTTACCCAGTCAAATAAATCAATTAGATTCTTCTGACATGACCTTCCTGCTGTGAACCCATGCTGCCTTGGGTCCTGTGCCCCACTGGCCAACTAGGTACTCAACAATTATCTCCTTCAGAAGTGATTCCATCACTTTACTTACCACAGAGGTCAAACTGACAGGTCTGTAGTTTCCTGCCTCTGTCTTGGTCCCACTTTTGTGAAAAGGAATCACATCAGCCTTCTTCCAGTCCTCAGGTACCACACCACCTCTCATGATTTGTTAAAAAGGGTAGTCAGTGGTGTCACTAGTTCTCTGCTTAATTCTTTTAGAATTCTGGGGTGAATTCCATCAGGCCCCATTGCCTTCAGTTTTAGGAGTTTTTTCAGAGCCCGTTCTTCTGTGAAAGGACTGGGATCGAACCCCCTCTCCAGAGTGCTTCTATTAATTGGATTAGGCACCTCCCCCACTTCCTCTTTTGTGAATACTGAACAGACGTATTCATTCAGTATCCCTGCTTTTTCACTGTCACTCTCTGCCCACCCACCATCCATTCTATTCAGCCTCACTATCCCTCCCTTTGTCTTTCTACACTCCCTGATATACCTATAAAAGGCTTTATCCCCCTTCTTAACCGAGTTGGCTATCTTTTCCTCAGTTTGGGCCTTTGCTGTTCTGACTACCCTCCCTGCTTCCTTCTGCCTTAACTGGTACAGTTCTCTGTCCTGCTCCTTCTGTGTTTCCTTATACTTCCTAAATGCTATCTTTTTCTCCCTAACCTTCATCACCACCTCTTTTGAGAGCCATAGTGGCTTTTTCTTTCATTTTGATTTGTTTATTTGCATCAAACAAAGGCTTGTTGTCTCTGTGATGGCAGTTTTGATATTTCCCATTGTTGCTCCACCCCTCTTTCTACCCTGTTCGCTAGTGCTTTTCTAAGGCACTCTCCTATCTTGCCAAAGTCAGCCCTCCTGAAGTCCAGAACCCTCACTTTTGTATGGCTTGACTCTATAACTGAGTTTATCATGAACCACACTGTTTGGTGGTCACTTGTTCCCAAATGGCTACCCACTTCTACATCTGATATCCTCTCACTGTCCCTATTTGAGAGTACGAGGTCTAAGATTGCTCCCTCATGAGTAGGTTCCAAAACTAGCTGTCTAAGGCATGCCACCTGAAGGGCATCAAGAATGGCCCTGCTTTTGGATGTGGCTGCTGCAAAAGTGCTCCAGTTAACATCTGGCATATTAAGATCCCCCATCAACAGTAACTCCCCTTTCTCTGCCATCCTAAGTATGCCTTCTATCATATTCTTGTCCATTTCCTCCCCCTGACATGGGGGTCTGTATACAACCCCTGTGCGGATTGTGGTGCCATTTCCAGTCTCTAAGATGACCCACAGTGCCTCCTCTCCTCCCTGTTTACTCTTTTGTTCAGTTGCTGTTATCCCTTCCCTGACATAGAGAGCTACCCCCCCTTCTCCCCTCCCTGTCTCTCTTGTAGGAGGGTAGGGTTATAGAAGAGGATGGGCAGAATGCCACCATCCTGAATGACTACTTTTGCTCAATTTTCACTAAGGAGGATGGTGGGTCCGTGCCAGAGAGTGGCATCAAAGCAGCTACTGGCCTGAAATGAGAGAGTAATTGTTTACTAGTGAAAGGGTCCTGAAAGGGCTGTCTGCTCTTAAGATAGATAAGGCCCCAGGACCAGATGGGTTTCAACTGAGGATATTCATGGAATTAGCAGCGGAGCTGGCTGACTCGCTTTTAGGACTGTTTAATAGCTCACTTACATCTGGGGAAGGTCCAAGGGATTGGAAGGTGGCAGACCTTGTACTGCTTCATTGGGGGGGGGGAGTAAGGAGCAACCAATGCACTACAGGCCTGTCAGTCTGACCTCTATTGTAGGGGAGCTGATGGAGTCACTGATCAAAGAGAACCTTGTAAACTACCTGGAGAGCAATGGGCTCCAGGCTAGTAAACAGCATGGTTTTGTAGCAGGAAGGTTTTGTCAGACTAACCTGATCGTTTTCTCTTACTGTGTGACAAAGGAATTAGACAGGGGCCACGCTGTGGATCAGCTGATCTTTGACTCAGCAAGGCTGTTGACTCAAGACTTCACAAATGACCTCACAAACGATTGCTCAAGAAGATGGAAGCCCTGTGTTCAGCTGAACCCCAGTGAAGTGGGTGGGTAACTGGCTACAGGGGAGGCAGCAGAGGGTGGTGGTCAATGGGGTTAAATCAGAAATGAGGGAGATTACAAGTTGGGTTCCACAGGGATCTGTCTGGGTCCGGTTCTCTTCAACATGTTCAGCAGTGACATTGGAGAAGGAATCCAGGGCAGGTTGTGTCTCTTCACAGATGACACAAAACCATGTGGGAGGGTGGATATAGTGAAGAAGGAATAAGGGAAATGCAGAGACCTACAAAAGCTAGAGTGGAGGTCAAAGGTCTAGCAGTTAAAATTCAACACCAGAAAGTGTAAGGTAATGCACCTAGGGAAAAAGAACTCCCAAGACGGAGTACTGGATGGGAGTGGAGAGACTTATCACTACAGCTGAGGAGGGGGAATCTGGGACTTATCATCAGCAACTCACTTAAGCAATCAAGTTTGTGCAACAAGGCCTATAACAAGGCTAACAGGATGCTGGTATGTATTGGAAGGTGTACTGATAGTAGAAGAAAAGAGGTACTTTTTCACGGATCGCTGGTGAAGCCTCATCTAGAGTACTGCACCCAGTTCTGGAGTCCTTACCTCAGAAAAGATAAGGGTAGTTTGGAGACAGTACAGTGCAGAGTAACAAACATGATTCAGTGGCAGTAGGGCAGATCCTATGAGAAGCACCTCAAGGCACTAAATATGTACTCAATGGAGACCAGAAGGGAAGGGGGAAATACGATAGGGAACTTCAAGTTCCTTAAAGGAATTAACAGAGTGAACTGCGGGTAACTATTTAACCTGAGTATCACTTGCGGTCATGTGCACACGAGTGGAAATTAATAGGAGGGAGGTCCAGGAGGGGCATGAGGAAGTACTATTTTATGAAAAGGGTGGTGGAACCTTGTAACATTCTGTTGGCCAAGGAGGTGGGTGTGAAACAGTCAGGGGATTCAAACAGGGCTAGGATAGAATGAAAGGAATAGTGTTTGCCCAGGGTGACAGGACCAAGGAGGAGAATGTGGAGAGGATGGTGAGGGTTAGTACCCTGGAGGAACAGTAGGTTCCAGGGGGTATTATGCAGACTGGATGGACCTCTGGTCTTTTTCTGCTGTCATTGTCTATGTTTCTAAGGACTGCCTTTCTCCACAGGTCCTCCGGGAACTGGTCACCAAAAAGGCTGTCCTGGTTTTTGACTATGTAGATCAATGTGGGTTTATGGCACCACCCCTCCACCTCACTTGCCAGATTGGGCACCCTCTGCAACACCTTCTGCCACTTAGCTACCAAGTCATCTATTGTACCCACCACTGCTCCCTTTACTCCTCCTGTCCATCCTCTTTTTCCCCTCACATTACTAGTCCCATTCTGCTTTCCTCATCTCAATATGCTGGTTTGAGTCACTCCCCTCATACTTATCCCATCTAAAGCTACTCACTTTCCGAGGCCTAAAACTGGGATGGTCCGTCATGACCATGATCCCCCACCCACCCCACCATGTCACTTCCACGGGCACCGCTGCACACAATTAAACTTTGCCGCTTGCTCTGGCCATGCTGCCCCACAGGAACACCAGCATTAAACATCCAGATTAAAACAATACATCATTCTGCTGCAGCAAGTTCCAAATCATGATGTACAGAAAGTTAATTAGAAGCAAACCTGCTTTAAATTGTGATCATGCGTTCGAGCTGCATGTATTGCTCCTCCTGACAGTCCCATTCAACCCGTTTACACTCACCTCATTTGCTGAGGAAACTTCACTTCAGTGACTCCCACCACCACACCAGATTGTTTTCACATACTTCCCTACAGCTGAGCAGGTTCAGGTACCTTGGTTCAGTGCTGCCGGTCTCTTCTCTCTCTGGAGTCCCTCTCATCTGCTGGCAGGGATATGTCCACATGTGCTTGTTTACACTACTACCCAATCTACTTTAACAGGAAGGAACATGCTTTACTGTGCTCCCACTGACATGCTTGTGGTGCAATACAGGCCCAGGGGTTGAAGTTGCAAACTGCTGTCCAGCACGAGTAGTGCCACAGTGGTACTGAAATAACTGTCACTCGTGAATTAGCAGCCAGCAAAAAAACACCTGACAAAACTGGGACAAGTAAGCAAAAACCAGGACAAAAGTGACATTTTGCAAACCTTGTGGGAACACTAGGACATGCTGCCTAAAATAGGGACTGTCCTGGGAAAATAGAGACTGTTGGTAGCTTTAATTTCCAATCCCATCCCTCCTCCTCTCCCTCATCTCCTCCTCCTCCTCTTGCTCTTCAGACTAGAGGGATCCATGCACTGTCTCCCTTCTCCACCCACACTCCTCAACCAGGAAATCTGCTTTCTCATGCTACCTCCCCACCCTCTGGAATCAGGTACCCTCCTACATCCATCTGTCCCCCTCCTTTACCTTCATCAGACTCCAGCTAAAACTCCTCCCTCTGCTTTTGCCAGCCCTCAACCTGAACTCTTCCTTACTCTTGCCTGGCTTTTAACCACCCCTTACTTCTCCCTCCTCCTCCTCCCTATCGTCATAATTCCAGCAACTTCATTGTAGTTTATCAACCTGTATTGACTCCTCCTTACAGCACCAGCTCAGCTTCCTGTCACTCTGGCACTGTACACTTTTTGAATTTGCCCAAGTGGCACAGATGATTTGTAAGCTAATGTCTTTGTCCTTCATATATACAATGTTTTGGGCCAGCCTGCTGATGCAGCAGTAGAGCTACCAGTTGTGGAACTGAGGACCCGGGTTCAGGAATGAACCCACAGCATCAGAAGGCTGGCTGGGGGGAGGAAGGCTGAGTATTCCATGGACATCTCACCTCCATCGGGGGGGGGGTCATAGGCACCTGATTGCACAGTGGGAGAACACAGGATGGGACCTCACAGAAGGGAAGGGGATGATGGAAGACATTTGCAGAGCATGTGTGGGAGCACAGATGCTTACGCTTTGATGTCTTTGCAGGTCCACATTTCCATGGGGAAACAAAAGCCCCAAAACCCTTGCAGTTGAAGCAGAATGGTGCCAGTAGCATAGCAGGTGCCATACCAGCCAGCTCCATGATGTGGGACTCAAAATTAGCATCTCAGTCCTCTCCCCTTAGCCCTGGAAGGGGAAGTCCCACCGTGGGGGGGACAAGCCACAGTCTCCTGGAGTTTTGGTAGACCTGGGAATGGCATGAGGGTGAACCTGAAAGGGGTTAATGGCAGAAAGAGAGGGGTACATCCCTGCCAGTACTGCAGGTGCAAAAGTAGAAAATAAACTCAATATGGAGTTTTGCCATATTGTCTTTACTGCATTCAACTTATTCTTTCTATGGCATCATCATTGTAGCCACTTCCCCAGACTGGCTGTATTTTGTTTGTAACAATGTTTCTCCTCCTCTCCTTTCCTCCGAGTGCTCCTGAAAACGAGCCTCAGTTCATTGCTGCTCTCCTGGTTACCAGTTTTTAAATAAATAAGTAAAGAGGACAAACAACACATACTAGAAGTTCACAGCAAGAGATGGAGGTGTGTCTGCCAAGTAAAGGGGACAGACATACTGTAGCACATGCTATGAGTTCAGTCTAGCCACTGCTGGAAAGCTGAGACATTTCCCTTTACAGCAGTGTATGGCATAATAAGCATGTTGAACTGAATTTATGAAAAATGTTTCCCTCAGTTCCTTATTTTTAAGTAAGATGGGGAGTGGGGAAGGGAGGAGTACCACCAATGGAACTACAGACTCTGATTAATAAAGAAATGTGGTTTCTCAACCCTCTTAAAAAGGAGACAGATTCATCACTGGTTCATATTTATATTCTTTATATTCATTTATATCCAGTTCATATCTGATTTCTATATATTGTTTCATTATCTGTTTGATACATAATTCCATATATCATACTGCTTCATTTCGCATCATCACAGCCTTAATAATTCTTTGGCTGTCTTATGAATTTTTATAAATCTTGTAACATTTCAGGACTATTTTGTCCCTTCATCAGACCCAAGAGTAACTTCAATTTGGGCTGGAAAAATCAAAAATAAACAAATATTCAATATAAATTTCTATCTCCAAAACCAACATATTTAATTTTTATCTGGTAATATACATTCTCATAACATAAGGGTGGAAGAAGGTAACGTTTAGTATCAACTCGGTGGCATCTTGTTTAATGGCAACGGATTAATTGGGAAATTCAAACTGCGACGTCACGGATGTAAGCTAACAGGAATTAAAATAAAACAAAAAGAGGAATTTCAGTAAGTAAACTTTAACATTTTATAAGACTTGGCAAGAAATGCAAAAAGTGACCTTTGTCTACTATATTGTAACCCACAGAGTAATAGCCACATTGTTGACATATGGAACAGAGGAGATTCAATAGGTTTATTTTTATTTTTATTTTGTAAAATAATTGTTGTAAGAAGAACGTAATGGTAATTCCCTGCTAAAAATAAATTTTCTGCCTGAAATAAGTAGAAAGCAGGTAAAGGACTGAATCCACAATATGGAATATACTAAGCACGGTTGAAAGAATTTAGAAAGACAATTTATTGTTAAATCAGAGTGCAGAAAAGAAACAGTAATGTCCCTAGAACTGTAGTGATTAGTTAATGGAATTTTAACATTGTATAGATATTTAAATAGAAATTCGATGTTTTTTAGGAACTTAGTTTTTAAGGCTGAATATCATTATGTTTGTTTACTGGCAATGGGACTCTCCGGTTACTTAAAATTCTTTTGAAAAGCCCCCGAGACCGATTTGTAGTCAAACATTAATTTTCACAGGTCTGTTCCCACCCTTATGTTATGAGAATTTATATTACCAGATAAAAATTAAAATACATTGGTTTTGGAGATAGAAATTTATATTGAATATTTGTTTATTTTTGATTTTTCCAGCCCAAATTGAAGTTACTCTTGGGTCTGATGAAGGGACAAAATAGTCCTGAAATGTTACAAGATTTAGAAAAATTCATAAGACAGCCAAAGAATCATTAAGGCTGTGATGATGCGAAATGAAGCAGTATGATATATGGAATTATGTATCAAACAGATAATGAAATGATATATTGAAATCGGATATGAACTGGATATAAATAAATATAAAGGATCTAAATATGAATCAGTGATGAATCTGCCTTCTTTTTAAGAGGGTTGAGAAACCACATTTCTTTATTAATCAGATAATAAGCATGTGACAGATATGAGTAACTGTTGTAACAGATATGAATAACTGCATGGACTACAATTGATTAGCAGTTTTTGGTTGTCAGTATGTAGATATCAGTGTGTCATACTGGGTACATAATCTCTGCTTAGTCGTGCACATGCTTCCCTACAGAACTGTTCCTTTGCTGGTGAGGATGCATCCTCTGAGACCATGAAAACTTGGGGTAGCCTTATGGAGCAATTGAGTATACTAATTTATCGTGGGCTTGAATGCACTGAGGTACTGAGTTAGGATTGCTGGCTTAGAATTAAGTAATAATGACAGAAGAACTGGTCATTTCCTGGAGATTAATGACCGGCTGAGGGGGAAGGGTGGCCTGAGGCACAGCTGAGGGCCAGCTTCACCCAGCTGGTCGTTAATTGACAGGAAGTGAACGGCTCTGAGGTCATTACTGCGATGGTAAGTCTAATCATAGTAATGATTCTGCAAAAATGTTTTTTGTTTAGTTTTTTTTTTTCTCGGGCAGCGCACACCAGCACTTGTTCCTGTGGTAACCTGTGCGACTATGCTGACGTGCTGGTGGGTAGTAGTGATCCTGATGTGCAGCGGATGTTGACTGGATTACACAACTGTTCATTTTTTTCATTTCTTACTGTATACTAACAGCAGCTCCAAAAACACTTCTTTTGTTTCACCACCGCTGCCATCACTGTTGAGGCCGAGCACTGCGATCATCCATGTGGCTGCCATGCCGGACATTTCTAAGAGATTTCCGACTGGCACAGCAACCAATCAGTCAGCTTCTCTAGCTCATGAATAATTAATTAATCAATCAATCAATCAATCAAAATCTTTATTTATTCAGGCAAGCATCATTGAGCATAGCTCATTTACAAGATGGACCTGATTGGTCATAACAATATAAAGGTACAATTTTTTACACAAATACAAGATATAGATTGAGTACAAAAACAAGGACATTATAAATGAACAAAAAGCAAGAATATTTACATATATACAAGGCAATGAGCCAAAGAAACTGGGTTATAATAAAAAGGAGTAAAATAAGACAGTAATGAGAGATTAAAGCGAGGGAGGTGGGATTGTGGGAATAAGGTCAGGTATGAGTTGAGTGGGTGAAGGCTACAAAAACAAATTAAGGGTGGAAATGTGAGAAAAAAGGGGTGTGGGAGAAAAAAGTGGGTTGTGATAGGACTAGGCCTTGTGAAAACAGTTGCATGGCTCTGGAAAGAGACTAGTGTATAGCTTTTGAAGGATGTTAATGGAATGAGGGTATTCAACTTCAGGATCTTTTAAAGAGAGTTCCAAATAAGTGCTAGAGAGTAGCTGATTGCAACCCTCCCATGCCGGGTACAGGTAATAGGTATCTTCAGCATGATGAGTTTGTTTGTTCCTTAGGTCATATGGTCTGGATATGACCTGGGTAAAACAATCTGAAATGTAGGATGGTAATTTGTTTGTTAGAGCTTTGTAGATCCATAGAGCAGCATTTTTATTTCTTCTATGATATAGGGATGTCCAGCCGACTGCAGTATAGAGAGAGCAATGGTGGGTGCTGAAAGGAAGGTCTGTAATGAATCTAAGAGCTCTATGATACAAGGTATCCAGCTTGTTTAAGTGGGAAAGGGAGCAGTGACTATACAGGAAATCAGCATAATCAATGAGGGTTAGGAATGATGCCAGGATTAATCTTTGTTTAGAGTCTTTGGTTAGGTAATGTTTTATTCTGTAGAATAGGCCAAGTCTCTGCCTGAGCTTCTTCAGGAGTTCTTCAATGTGGCTAGTGTAGTCAAGTCTATTGTCAATCCAAACCCCAAGATATTTAAATTTATCTACATAGTCCAGACTTTCACCAAGGATGGTAGATAGTTGGGGAAGGGTGTTTGGTGTGAGTGGAAGAAAAGCTCTTGGAGGAGAAGAACATGGCTTTCGTTTTCTTGGCATTCAGTAGGAGTTTCTTTTCTAGTAGTTTGTGCTGCAGCAGAGAGAACTCAGATTGTAAAAGTTCACAGGCTTTTGATGGTGTAGGACTACTGACATATAGGACAGTATCATCTGCAAAAAGGTGAATATTAGATGTGGTGAGGTTGGAATCAATATTATTGATATAAATGGCAAAGAGGATAGGGCCCAGGATGGAACCAATTAGACTTATAATCTTAGTTATCTTGCCATGCTTGATTCTTACACCTGATGAATATGTTCTGTTAGCAACAAGACTATATTTGTGATGTCATAGTTAATCTTTTTTATTCAATTTTAGTATATTTTTTACCATTTCCCTTTTGTTTCCCAGATCTGGGAAACGTATTGTTTTCAACGTTTCCTAGTTCAGCATTCCCAGTTTTATATCAAACAAATATAAACAGATTTTGTTTAAACTGGGCTTTTTAAAATGGCTGTACTTTTTTATTCAACAGAGCAAATAAATTGATTTTTTTCTTTTGCTTCCTGGCAAATTAGCATTACAGGGAAGCCTGTAAAGAAAATGGGTCCTACCGGATTTGAAACCGTGTATATCCTTTAAGCAATGGTTTGCAAAAGCTGACAGCCTCAACCTTTTATCTGATTGTTTGGGACCAGACCACAATTTGTTTTTGTTTTATATGTTTTTTCACCCTTGCTGACCAGCCCCCATCCCCCGGTCTCCCCAGTTCCTTTACCCCGGCATCCTTTTGAACTTACCTGTCATTTTTTTCCCCACGGCTTGCCCCACCAACAGGGTTGCAGGGCCCCCCTCAAGCCCCACCAGGAACAGAATCCAGTTCATGCAGATGTGCTCAGCTAGCCAGGTGCAGGGCGTGCGGGAGACCAGTGTTATCCTGGCGGTCAGCATTTTTCCTGTTTTCTGATTGGTGCAGAGGAAGTGTATGATGACGCAAATGGCTGTACTGCACATGCTCCCTTAAGCAGCACGCTTTCGCTGAGCATCTGCCCTGCCTCCACTTCTCCCTTGTGTGCAGTCTTGTCATGCCAGCCCCCAGCTGCTGCTAGGGGCCAATCTAATACCAGGCACCAATCCCACCCATCCCTAGAGGAGGAGGAGAGCAGTCCCTGGGATTCTCGATCATCCTCCACCCCCCTCCAGACCTACCCTCTGACTGCTGAGCTTGCTTTTGAACTCAGGTCATCAGTGCCACGAGCAGTAGTAGTAGTACTACCACTGCATCAGTGGGCCGGCCCAGCCAGACCACAGTTTTGAAAACTACTATATCAATTCTGCAAAATTTGGCCGGCCTGGTGGTGCTGAGGGTTAAGGCACTAGATGTCTCACCTCACACCACGCAGACGACCTGGGTTCAGGAACGAGCCTGGGTCATCGGGGACTGGCAGGGGCAGGAAGGGACTGAGCATCCGATGGACAGCTCTCCCTTCTTGGGAAGGGTGTAGGGCTATGTGTCACTCTTGAGCAGCCCCTGGTGGCAGTCAGGGGTAGCCAGGAATAGCGTCACTGCTGTATGGTACCGGGGGGGAGGCGGAGCTCGGCGAACGCTAGCCGTCTTTGCACAACCAAGCTCTGTGGGGTGGGAACAAGAAAATGGAAACATTTCCCAGCACCCAATAGGTGAAGGCCAGGACCAGTGGCTGGCCCCCACAGCCAATGTCGGGCCTCGTATCCATCCCAGGTACTTCCTGCCCCCCCCCCGGTCACTCAACTAGTCTATAGATAGAGCACCAGAGGAATTGACGGTCCCACCTCGGGGGGGCTCAGAGCTGGGGGGTCTGCGGCCGGGGGGGGGCATGGTAGGGAGACGGCCCTTACCTGGAGGTGGAACCAGTGAGGCATCAGGCAAGTGGGAACAGGCCGACTGAGTGTCCCGGCTGGAGAGAGTTCAGATGCCAGTGCAGAGGGGGCATAAAGAAAAAAAAAAAAACTCTGCAAAATTTTCTGCCATGAAACTAAAAAAGGGACACAACTTTGTTGGCAGTGGGCACCAGTTCTGCAGCTGCTTTTTAAGAGTTCAGATGTATGAAATAGCATATGTCTATATACTGAAATAAATGTGGCAGTTTTGAAAAATCTGCTTCGTGTGTACCTCCTAGTCTTCCTCTTGAGGATGCTTTTGAGAAGGAAGAGAGAAGCCAGAGGAGGAAACAATTTCCCCAAGGGACACTCCTGTGGAGGAATTTGGTTACACAACCGGGCAGAATGAAGACTATTCATCCTTTACAGCATTTTGGAGGCAAATGGCTTATTTACTGCACCTGCTTGTCACTGAATCGGAAGTAGATGTAGAGGAGGCAGAATTCACAAGTATGCTGGGTTTGACCTTATCCATTAATAAAGCCTTCACAAATGCCACTAGAAAGATTGTCGTTATGCTTACCTCCTCTGTGGCCATAGACAAGAGAATTTAGAAAAGATACGTGGTAGCCAGGGATGGCTTGACATTCATTTATACGCTGCCTGAACCTGAAGGTCTTATTCAGGCAGATACTTGTGAAGAAACAAAGGCTAATTTCTCATCAGTACCTCCTGATAGAGATTCAATAAAAACTGATTTAATAGCGAAAAAGACACTACCTCCACATTGTTGCTAATGCAGGCAGCCTACCTGAGTTACTCTGCAGGCTTTGCAGGATACAGTCCTGTTGCTATCTGAGAGCTTACCATCCCAAGAGAAACTTCACCTAGCACATGCTGTGAAGGCAAGTCTGGAAGCTGCTAAATGCCAGTTTCAGATGACTTCTGATGTGAATGACACTGCATCCAGGGCACAAGCAAATTCAGATTTTCATGGCTAAGAATAACTGGTTTGTCATAGGACAGGCATATGATTTCTTCTCTGAAAGTACAGCACCATCCTATTTGGTGACAAAACATAGGTATGCATCAAGAAACATTGATGAACAAAAACCAATCAAGAACTTGACAGAAAAAGAAAGGGCCAAGATATCCGGTGACGTCAGCACTAGGACTGGTGGTTTAACTCCTAGCTCTGCTCTCCCTCCCTAAAATAGCCAGTCCTAAAGTACACCAAACCCCAACAAAACACTAGGGCCCAGATATTCAAAGGGGTTGCGCCCCGGTGGGATATTGAAAGGGCTGCCAGGCGCAGTGCATATCCCGATGTGCCGGGTCGCGATGTAATTGTATGCGGCACAGATGCAGGGGGCATGCCCATGCATATGAGGCACATCCCGATATTCAGCCCAGGATGTCCGGCACATATAGTGGAGTAACCCTGCAGTGCGCTGCATAGGAAGGATGTAAGTATGAGGAGTGGGAACAATTCCTGGCCACCCACAGGTGGGCTGCTGTATTGCATGGCTCAACACCGCAGCCACCAGGTGTGGGTGGCCACCTGCCCATCCAGAAAACGGTCCTCAAGCACACACATCACCCTCTTGGTCTAGTGATCCCCTCTCCTTCCCAATTCCCTGATTCCCTGATAAATGTGGAAAAAGACCTTCCCTGGTGGTCTAGTGGTCCCCCCCCCCGCCCATCGTCATGATCATGGTACACCTCCATCAAACATATCCCTGGTGATCCAGTAGCACCCCCCACCCACACAGAACCCGTTGCCCACCCTTCCCCCACCATTGGTGGCGGCGTAACCCACCCGCATGCCACCCGGCTGCCCGCCGAATGACAGGTACAGTATGGGCTGCAAGCCCATTGGTTTGGTCCTCAGTGTGGACCAATGGGCTTGTAGGGCATACTGTACTAGACAGTCCCAAATATGTGAATGACAGATGAATCAACCAACCGAATCCATTTTGAATCAGAAGGAACTCGCGGTGCTGCCTGCAGCAGAGTGTCCATCTGAGTTAGGAGTTGAGAGAGTGAACAGCTTGAACGATTCGAGCAGCTGCTCCTGCTTAGTCACATGGGAAATTGATGGAAAGGCTGAGTTTGGCCTGTCTGCCAGCGGTCCCTTGAATGGGATCCTTAAAGAGTACTTAAATAACCGGACTGTATCGAACCAGTTGTGACAAAAGCCACCGAATATTGTGACTGTACCTTTGCCTGAAGAAGACCGAAGATTTACTCCACGCGATCGGCCTGTCAGGATGTCCAAATCACCACAGCGATCACGGTTTTGCTCAGGAAAGCTGTAATTGCAACTGGACTGTCATCCAAATTGTGGCATTGCTTTTCTTTTACTATAAGTGTGCTGAATGCTGTTAGTGGGTCGTGATTTGGTTCCCCACTGCCTAATTGTGTCACGCTTGCTGGAAGCTGCATCCAGCATTTACCAGACTGAATCCAAACTGTTCACCCAGCCTGGTCCCTGCCAACTTGGCCCAGCCAGCTACTTGCGACACAGAGAAAACCATCGATGAGAGACCTGCCCGAGGTTCAGCCCCTGCTCAATGCCTCGAACAGGAATGACACCTCGGTGATTCGTGTGGGCCCTGCTTCTCCTGGCAAACCAGCAAGTCATCCTAAAGTCTTCATTTCATCCATCCTGTGTCCTGTACTGGGTAGCGTGAGTAAACACCAGGGTAGCCCCCCTCCAACAATAGCTCAATCAAAGTGTGTCATCAGATTTCATTGTTTTGTCTAATTAACACGAACTGAGCCTCCTGGCTCCGGATTACAAATTGTATGTGGTTGTGCACACTTTTTGTTTCCATCACAGGGCCCCGACCAGCTGCAACGCTGGCCTACCCCAGGCAACGAATTAGGCTAGCCCCCTTTGTTTCAACTGGGTACCCAGATTGTGTGACTGTGAAGGGACTCTAAAGTGCATGCATGATTGCCTGAATGAATAAGTTACAGAACTAATCAGCCAAATTACATGAGGTTCCTATTAGTTGAGCAGGGGCTTTCATTTATTCTAATATGCGGTCTAAAGTGTGCAAAATCGTTGAGAAAAGTAGCCCCATATACTTGTATGGCATGCGTCCCCGCGTTTTCCCTTGGTAAACGTGACGATACGGAGGAGCGCGGGAGTGGAGCAGGCAGACTAGGAAGTGGGACGGGATTGGCTGGCTGACAGCTCAGCCAGAGTTATGATCCCTTCCAAAACCTTACGGCGCTTACTAAAATTTTCACTCTTGGCACAGAAGGGCTATCCCTGCTCCAGGGGTTTGGGCTGTGAAGCTCGATATGTAAACTTGCAACTTTAGTTTAAGGGCTATTGTATCTGTGTACGCAGTTCATTGTTTAGGCCACTAGAAGGAAAGAGGGGAGTCACAGTGTCCCGGAGGGCTGTACCCAGGTCAGCTACACTACCACGAACCCTGTACTCTGGGTGGAGGCACCCATTTTCAGTACCCAGGCCCCTTAACCTGCAACTCATCACGCAGGCAGGGGTAGTAGCCCTTGGGATAGCGCCACCTGGGGTGACATCTTGGAGGCTACTGCTGGGATTAGCACTCCCCTAGTAGTCAAAATCAAGAATTATTGTTAAAGATTAATGGCTATGCCAGCAGAAATGGCTGTACACCAGTTGGTGGGGTGGTGTATGGGGAAGGAGATTGACCCCGACAATGCCTTGCAAATACTGGCTATACCTATGGGCATCAGTAAGGAAGAGGCACTTTCCAAAGTTGAATGTTTGAAAAAAAGCTGTAGTGGTGGGTCGACCGGATGATTTAACTGCCCAAACTCTCATGACCTTGGTGGAGTGTAGTGACCCCCTGGACAGTTCAAAGGTACCCCAGACTATCATCCCAGAGGGATTCCCAGCTGCCTGGAGGGTGATAACTAAAGATAATTAGGAACCCTTAGAGGATGAGCCCCCACCGTTATCTGAGTCTTTTGAGGAGAAGTTTGCCAAGTTGTTACTGGAGGAGGGTAAAACCATGGAGGATTTTAAAAAGTTATTCCTGCCACCTGGGAGTATCCCTTCCCCACTGTCCACACCAGCCTCAGCACCTGTTCTTTCACCAACTTCTGTACTTGCCTCTGTGCCCGCAGGTTGTCATGACCCTTACTGCAAGCTCAAGGTGTTCTCTGGCATCCTCCCTACTCCTAATGGGGAAGTCAACCTGGAGACCTGGATAGACTCTGCTACCCTTGCGGTACAAGGGCAATGCTCAGAGGCCAAAAAAAGGGCCTGCCTGGGGGAAAGCCTCCAGGGGCCCACCCTATGTGCTTTTTGCTCCCTGAGGTCCCCTGACCCTGACGCCAAAGCCCAAGAGTATTTAGTCACCGTTGAAAATGTGTTTGGGGGCACCACTAGTGTTGAGGCATTGAAATGGAAACTTAAAGATGCTAAACAACAGCCTACATGGATCGATTAGAGGGAATCCTACAAACCATTTTTCGGAAAGGAGGCTGGGCCTCTAGTGAGGAGAACCAGATAAGACTGGATCATATACTCCACTCTGCCCGGCATTCCAGCTGGGTGTTGCTCAAATTGCAACTTCACCAAAGGAAATCTGGTCCCCTGCCCTTCAATATGTTGATGAAGGAGGTACGTGAAGTTGAGGAGGAGGAGGAAGGCTCTTAGGAATTCTGTGCAGTTGTAGCTGTCGCACCCGCTACTTCAGGCACAGGGTCAGTCAATGATGGCCTGGAATTCCAGAAATCGCATGACAGAATCCAAGAACTAAATGCTGGTGCCAGTCCCGGGGAGTCCAGCAAGAAAGGGACTGCTAAGGATGCTCCACAATGGGATGAACTGCTGAGGGAGTCCAGAGAAACAAAAGCCAGTTTCTTTATGAAGACTGCTCTTGCAGGTACAGACACCAGTTAATTATCAGAGTGCGTCTGCTATAGGGGTGGGGGTGCACACCCAGGCATCTCCTGCTGACAGCAGCTCAAAAACTGATGATTTGACTATGGAAAATGAGAAAATTACTGAGACTTCTCCCAGTGCTCCCCACACGGCAGACAGAGGAGGAACCAAGATTTTCAGTTGGTGGTACCCCCGCCTCAGCTCCCAATGTGATGTCTCTGCCATGCCAGACCCTGGAAAGCATATATTGTCATAACTGTGAGAAGGAAGGACATATGAAGAAAGAATGCCCATCCCCAAAAGACCTAGATAAAGCTGTATACAGACTTCAAGGGGAGCTCCATAACATGAGACCATGTCCGAGGGGCACCGGCAACGACCGCAGTGAAGGCTCAAGAGATACTAACCCAAACTTCTTTGTGGCTAAATCATCTGTCCAGATCCTTGCTACCGCCCCTCCAAACTGGTCCAAATTGGTGGGCCCTTCGATGGAGACTACTGTGACTGTCAGTGGTGTCCATGCTCGGGCTGTTCGTGACAGCGGGTCTCAAGTGACCATTGTATTCCAGGACTGGTATGGCAAACACTTATCTGACGTTCCATTACAATCTCTAGAAGGTCTACATGCACTGGGCCTGAGTGACAAGTCTTATCCCTACCAAGGATATGTCTGTCTCTGGCTGTCTGTTCCTGCGGCTGTAACTGGGGTAGATGAACAAGTAGAGATGCTGGCCCTGGTCTGCCCTCCTACAGGGATGTATGATAGGATCCCCCTACTCATTGGAACCAATGCCCACATGTTTGGGAGGTTAGCGCAGTTGTGCCAAGAGAAATGTGACCAACAGACTGGTCGGGCAATGAGAATTCCAGCTCTGATCAAGAAAGCTTATGACCTGCAGAGGCAGTCTGTGGTAGATGACCAGGATGAGCCTGTTGGATTTGTCAGGAAGAAGGACCCTGATTCCTTGGTACTGCCACCCAATACTTAGTATACTTTTCATGGAGAAGTCCATCTTAGAAAAGACGTGAAAAAAGAAAATATTAATGCTAGACGCACCAGGTAAAGGAAAGTTGCCAGAGGGGCTATTGGTTAAATCCAGTATCCTACCTGCCTGTGCCTATGCTTATGCATGATGAGTGATGGTCCAGATTTGAAATGTGTCAGATCAAGAAGTCCGAGTGAACAGAGGGTGCACACTAGCTACAGTACACTGTGCAGACACTGCAGAATTACCCAGCAGCAAATATTCTGGCGAGAAGGAGGAGGTGACCCCAGACCTATTTGACTTTGCTGATCCCGCCACCTTGCTTCAGCTGATATAGACGATGTTTGGCGGCATCTACAGGACATGCTCACTGCCAAAATTATTCAAGAGTCAAGAAGCCCCTTAGCATCTCCCACTGTAGTGGTGCACAAGAAAAATGGGTCCGTAAGGATGTGTGTGGATTATCACAGCCTTAACCGACGGACTGTCCTAGATCAATACACCATACAGGATGCCCTGAAATGCCTGAATGGGAGTCAGTGGTTCTCAGTACTGGATCTCCAAGAGCAGATATTATCAAATCCCGATGGCCCTGGAGGACCGTGAGAAAAAAGCCTTCATCTGTCCTTCGGGGTTCTAGAAATTTCTGAGGATGCCACAGAAGATTTTGGGTACCGCTGCTACCTTATAGAGGTTGATGGAACATGCAGTAGGAGACATGAATCTGCTAGAATGTTTAGTGTAATTGGATGATGTCATTGTTTTTGGTCGCACGCTAGAAGAACATGAGGTCAGACTGTTCAAAGTCCTCGATCGCTAGGAAGAATTCTGCCTCAAGCGATCCATAGACAAGTGCCAGTTATTTCAAGTGTCTGTAAAATATGTGGGACGTATAGTGTCAGCTATGGGATACAGACAGACCCGAGTAAAATAGAGTCCCTGACCACCTGGCCCCAGCCCACCAACCTGAAAGAGCTGCAGTGTTTTCTGGTGTTTTGTGGCTACTATCGCCGATTCATGATGAGCTATTCAAAGGTAATCCGGCTGCTCCTTAATCTTACCCAAGGTTATCCTCCCACCAACTGCAGATACAAGAAGGGGGCCCTCAAAGAAGAAGAAGACAAGGTGTATTTTCAAACAGGTGAACCTTTGGGAACCCGTTGGACCCCCGAGTACAAGGTGGCATTCTTCGAAGTCATCTATCAGCTTACCCAACATAGAAACATAGAAACATAGATTTTGACTGCAGATAAGGACCGCTTGGCCCACCCAGTCTGCCCATTTCTCTACCTAATGGATAAGCTGCAGATCCTAGTTAACCAGCAGCCTACTTTTTCCTACCCCCACCCTAAATTGCCTTATGACTGTCCATGCATGCTTGAATTCCACCACTGTTTTGACTCCTCAACCTCCTCCGAGACCGTTCCATGCATCCACAACCCTCTCTGTGAAAAAATACTTCCTTAAAATTACCTCTGAGCCGCCCCCTTCTATCTTCAAATTGTGCCCCTTGTTCTTGCACCTCTTTTTGAAAGATGCTACCCTCTTGGACTTTGTTGATTCCCTTGAGGTACTTGAAAGTTTCTATCATGTCCCCCCCCCTCCTTTCTTCGAGGCCATACATATTCAGCTCCTTAAGTCTCTCTTCATATGTCTTCCAGTGCAGACCCTGCACCATTTTAGTTGCCCTCCTCTGGACAGCCTCCATCCTGTCTATGTCTTTGCGGAGATTGGGTCTCCAGAACTGCACTCAGTACTCCAGATGGGGTCTCACCAACTGTCTGTACAGAGGGATAATAACTTCCTGTTTTCTACGGGTGATGCCTCTCCCTATGATTCCCTGTATCCCCCCAGCCCTCCTTGCTGCCCTCTCACATTGCTTGCCCACCTTTAGGTCATCTGATATGACTACCCCCAGGTCCCTTTCCATTTTTGTTGTTGTTAGTATCTCACCCCCCCATTGTGTATTCTTCCCCTGGGTTTTTGTTTCCAGGTGCATTACCTTGCACTTCTTAGCATTAAATCTAAGCTGCCATACATTTGACCATTCCTCTAACCTTGCTGTGTCAAATGCCTTGCTAAAGTCTAGGTAGGCCACGTCCACAGCCCCTCCCTGATCTACTACTTTGGTCACCCAGTCAAAGAAATCTATCAGATTTGTCTGACATGACCTTCCCGCTGTGAATCCATGCTGCCTTGGGTCCTGAGCCCCTCTGGCCTCTAGATACTCAACAATTCTTTCTTTCAGAAGTGATTCCATCATTTTCCCTACCCATGCCCCAGTCCTTGCATATGCTGATCCCACCAAACCATATGTCTTGCACACAAATGCCAGTCTGAAAGGGCTTGGGGCTGTGCTATATCAAGAATATGAGGATGGCCTGAGACCTGTGGCCTTCACCAGTCACAGCTTGACACCCTCTGAGTGGAATTATCCTGTGCACAAGTTGGAGTTCCTCGCTGTAAAGTGGGCCATAGTCGATCAGTTCCATGAGTACCTCTGTGAGGCCATGATATTAGAAAAGACTGATAACAGTCCTCTAAAGTATGTACAGACTTCAGCCAAGTTGGACGCCACTGGGCACTGGTGGCTTTCTGCCTTGTCAGCTTATGATTATGCAGTTGAATACCAGCCTGGACTGAACCATATTGATTCTGACGCCCTTTCATGGTGGCCAAGTTCCAAAGACAATTGGGGGAGGCTGTCTGAACCTTCTATTAAAGCGTTGTGCCAAAAGTTTGACAAAGATGAGCAATTGTCTGTAGACACTGTGGACTGCCTGGTGGACTGTTTGGGACCCCCCCGATACTTGCATACCTGCTACTTATTCTCATTTTTCTGCATTAGATAGTGCTTTGCCCCAGTTTGATAGTGACAGCATTCAGTGGGCTCAATCCCATGACCCCATGATTCAGCTCGCACTTGATGCCGTGTGTGCAGGGAAGGATGTGTTTAAATTACTTTCTACTGACTTACGAACTGCACTGTTATTCAAAGAAGGCCCCAGACTAACATTATGAGATCAGTTATTATATAGAGAGAGAGTAGATTGTCAAGGTCAAATATACAAGCAGCAGTTGGTCCTACCCACAGCCTTCAAACAGTTGGTACTGAGGTCCCTCTGTAACCACATGGAACACCTCGGTATTGACCGGACTGTCGACTGAGTATAATCCCGATTCTATTGGCCGAAAATGGGGGCAGATGTTGAGAATAATGTCAAAACTTGCAATTCGCTGCCTCTATCAGAAAGCTTTGCCCCAGAAAGCTGCCTCACTTGTCAACATCACTACCAATGCCCCCATGGAACTGGTTTGTATAGACTTCTTGTGTCTGAAGCCCGATCAAAAGAACATTGGCAATGTATTGGTAGTAGCCAATCACTTTACCCGATACACACAAGCTTTCCCGACCAAGGATCAAAAGGCCTCTATGGTGGCCAAGGTGCTAGTAGAAAAGTTCTTTGTCCACTGTGGTACACCTCAACATATCCATTTCGACCAAGGAAGAGACTTTAATAGTAGACTAATCAAAGAAATACTCTCTCTATGGGGGGTGCAAAAGTCCAGAACCACTCCCTATCACCCTCAAGGGGACCGCCAGCCAGAACGCTTTAATAGAACCCTTCTGGACATGTTGGGTACTCTTCATCCTAAAGACAAGTCTAAGAGAAGTCAGCAGATTATCACCTTGGTACACACTTAAAATTGCACCAAAAGTGATGCTACTGGATTCTTTCCCTGTCGTCTCATGTTTGGGAGGGAAGCCTGGCTGCCCATAGATGTTTGCTTTGGGGTCTCCCCAGATGGGGTCTGAGCTGAGAACTATTTACAATATGTACAGAAACTGAAAGATCAATTGAATCATGCATATCAACTGGCTTAAACAATGGCTGCCAAGAGAAACCTTGCCAACAAAGAGAGGCACAACAAGAAAGTGAAGGCTCAAGAGCTACTGCGCAGAGACCATGTATTGTTGCACAATTTGGGACTGCATGGAAAGCATAAAATTGCTGATAGATGGCAGGCATCACCTTCCACACATAGTGATTGGTAAACTGAATGAACTGCCTCTGTACAAAGTGCGCCTCGAGAACAACTCTAGAGCTGTCAAGACCATGCACCACAATCACCTACTGCCCATCGGTCAAGTGATCATTGATGCTGAACCAACACCCGACATATCCTCTGGGCCGGTGACTCATACTGCTGCCAAAAAGAGACAGAGTCAACCTTCCCCTGTTGTTCCACACCTAAGGCCTTCCCCCTGGCAGGCCCTGAATGGATGATGATGATGGCTGTCAGTCCATTTCTGATGAAAGTGAATGTGACAATGCCTACTATCCTTCCTATGAACTGAGCCAGTTGTTTTGAGGTGCTCCTCTGCAGAATCATGGGGATGAAGCTGGGCCTTCAGAGCTACCTATTCTTCCATCTTCTGCCCTGGAACAAATGCACCCTGAAAGTGAGGTGCAGAGTATTACATCTGAAATAGCAGATTCCTTGTGTCTAGTGGAACTGTTTGAATTACCTGAGGAGGAACCTGCTGTGGAAAATCCTCACGTGACACACTAGAACCTGCAGAACAATAGGACAGTGTTAACAGCACCCCTTCAGTGCCACAAAATTCAGTGACCCAAGAGTTCCTTCACACTGAGCAACCTGGGCCCTCTTCAGGAGAGAATAATAAGCAAAGTAATGCGGAAACAGAATCTACTGTGCAAGGAGCCAGTAATGTTCTGCTACTGGAGACTTTGCCCAGTGCAGAGGTGCCCCTTTCTACTGAAGAAGAGACTGATACAAATGCTGATACTCCAGAGACTGTAAATGTTTCCCCAAGGAAGTCAGGGAGAGCTGTTAAACCCGTAATACATCTGAGCTACGACTCCCCTGCAAGACCAGTAGATCTTTCTTTAAATGTTGTCTACAAGGGTATCTATGTTTCAAAGAGCTCACTGCCCAAACTGAGCCTTTCTGCTACTTTCATGCTGATTGTCCATCCTTCAGGACATAGTGCCCTTGCCCCACCTAGCCCCAAGTTAGCTGATAGGGATGGGACCCCATCTATGTTGTTTAGAATGCAAGAAACTATAACATGCATGAGTACAGTAATATTATTGTGTGAATCATAGTGAAATCATTATTGAATGTATGAAAAATGCATAACTGTTGCCATAATAGATATATAATCATATGTATTTGCTATTTTAAATACATATAGTAATGGTAATGAAGCATATATTTTGTATAAGTACAATGCCTTCAAATAACGTTGTTGTGAGCATAGACTTGATGTGGATGCAAAGTTCTTTCCAGGCAGGGAAGGGTGTAACCCCCCTATAAATGGGGATTCCCAAAAGTCTTCCTTGGGTGTGCTTAAATGCCCACTGCCAGGTGGGCATTGTTTGTCTTTACAGGTGTAAAAGTGCTTGCATGCGAGTGCCCTGTTAGCCTCCGTGCCTGTCTCTTTAAGAGACATTATTTTTGTAGTGTATAATTAATCTGAGTAGGGGCTGAGTGTTTCCAGGCTTGAGTCCCATCCGAGCTGCAGTAATATTGCTCTGTTCTGCCATCGCTAATAGTGCAGAGGGAGCTCTGTTAGAACTGGTAATTGTTTGCTGATTAGCTGCTCTAATAACAATAGTATTATAATTTGTCTAACCTGCCTTTCTTTGCAGCATGGACATTTCTGTATTGCACCAATCAGTACCTTTGTGGTACCTTAAAATGGAATCTGTCCCCAGGGGTCTTGTGGGAGTGAATTTCTGTAGGAATTGTGTTTTTTTTCACTTTGGCTCCTAAATGGACCTGGAGGGGGAGCCCTTGCTTTGACAGACAGATGAATCAACCAACTGAACTCTTTTTGGATCAGAATGAACTCCTGGTGCTGCCTGCAGCAGAGAGTCAGTCTCAAGGTTCAAGGTTCAATGTTTTATTGTTCAGTAATCGAGCCTTTACAACATACTAAAAGCATAAAATTATGTACAAAAAAGAGAAAAAAATATATTAAATCTAATATTACATTAAAAATTTTGACACATAAAAATCCATGAACAAATTAATTGTCATAGGCAGAGAGACGTTTTTCTTTGTGTTTCAACACTTGATAAAAACTTGAAACCATCTTAGCCTCCTCAATGTCTGAGGGTGAAGAAGTATGAATAAAATATCATATTTTGCATTCACATATTTAATAAGGACATCATTTAACAGATTAAACACGGGTTTTATATAAAAGGGCACTGTACCGTAATATGATAAAGATCTTCTTGAAAACCCTTTTACATCTGCAAAACTCCAAACCTAAATTGGGTGGAGTCGTCTTATTAAAAAAATCATATTTAGAACAGATGATTCCCAGTCTTGCCCAAGTAATCATTTTTCTTTCTAACAGGGACAGCCCAAGAGTAAGATATTTCTCTATAAATACATCAATTTTATTTTGAGCTGACCACCTGGCCTGACTTTGAACTCTGAGGAGCTCCGTTTGCTTTTCATAGGCAAGCCTAAATATTTTCTTTTTAACGTACTCTTTAAACACATAAGATATTGATATTGATTTCTCCCAATCTGTCCAAAGATGAAGCATATTAACATTGCCCAAAATGTGTTAAATATTTTTGACCCAAAGGGACCTAAAATTCTGTTTATGCCAAGATAATTTTTCTCTAAGGCATAGTAGAGGCATAATATTAGTCTGTTGATTAATAATTTTGACCCAGTAACTCATGAGACGTATATCAAGTATTGTAACAACAGGTACTCTACCCAATTCAGCCCTAACTATAACATTAGAAGTGGCAAGTGGAACCTGCAATAAAGATTTATAATAGAGAGAAAGTGGGATCTCCAACCATAAGAGTCAGTCTGAGTTTGGAGTGGAGAGAGTGAACAGCTCGAGACATTCGATTTGCTGCTCCTGCGTAGTCGCGCAGAAAACTGGTGGAAATGCTGAGTTTGGCCTGTCTCTCTACCTGTCCCTCGAGAGGGATCCTTAAAGAGTGCTTGAATAACTGGACTGTATCTGAACCAATTGTTATAAAAGCTGCCCGAACTGTGACTGTGCCTTTGCCTGAAGAAGACCGAAGGTTTGTTCCATGCGATCGGCCTGTCAGGACATCTGAATCACCACAGATATCAGGGTTTTCCTCAGGAGAGCTGTAATTGCAACCGAACTGTCTTCCAAACTGTGGTATTGCTCTTCTTTTACTATAAGTGTGCCGAATGCTGTTAGTGGGTTGCAATTTGGTTCCCCACTGCCTAATTGTGTCACGCTAGTTGGAAGCTGCATCCAGCATTTACCAAACTGAATCCAAACTGTTCATCCTGCCTGGGCCCTGCCAACTTGGCCCAGCAAGCTTCTCGCGATGTAGAGAAAACCATCGATGAGAGACCTGCCCAGGGATCAGCCCCCTGTTCAACACCTCGAACAGGAATGACACCTCTGTGATTCTTGAGGGCCCTGCTTCTCCTGGCAAACCAGCAAGTCATCCTAAAGTCTCCATTTCATCTATCCTGTGTCCTGTACTTGGTAGCATGTGTAAACACCAGGGTAGCTCCCTGCAACAACAGCTCAATCAAAGTGTGTCATCTGATTTAGTTGTTTTGTCTGATTATGACGTACTGAGCCTCCTGGCTCCGGATTACAAAATTGTGTGTGGTTGTGCGTGCTTCTTCTTCTTTCCATCACAGGGCTCAGATCAGCTGCAACGCTGGCCTACCCCAGGCAGTGAATTAGGCTAGCCCCCTTTGTTCCAACTGGGTACCCAGAGTGTGTGACTGTGAAGGGACTCTAAAGTGCATGCATGATAACCTGACTGAATCAGTTACAGAACAAATCAGCCAAATTACGCCCCTCCCTTGTTCATTCCCCCTGAATAAATCAGGTCCAATTCTTTTTGCATTTAACCTGACTGTGGTTCCATTTTGTACCAAAAGCACTTTACTTTTGCTACCTGCTGTGTCTAACCTTATTTTACAGGGGGTCTCCAGGGTCGGACTGGTGGAAAGTGCAAACAGAGTGGGGATCTGTATGCTGATTAGGGGCTATTGTACCTCTGTATGCTGTTCATTGTTTAGGCCACTAGAAGGAAAGAGGGGGGGTCACAGTGTCCCGGAGGGCTGGACCCAGGTCAGCTACGCTACCACTAACCCTGTCCTCCAGGTGAAGGCACCTGTTTTCAGTACCCAGGCCCCTTAACCTGCAACTAGTCACGCAGAAATGGGTAGTAGCCCTTGGGATAGCACCTCCTAGGGGTTACACTAGCACTGTTAATGTCTATATCATGTTTGCTTGTGATCAGAGGTTTTTCCTTCACAGGATGCTATTGTAAATGAGCTCTCTGTTGTTTTTATCCTGAATAAAATTGAGTTAAACTAAACATTAACACTAAAGTTCTACCTCAAGGGAAACACCTCAGGCTAGTGATATGCTGAAGAGCAGCATCTACTGTACCAGGAGCAAGGACAAGAAGACATTAGAACAGGCTTGAGGGGGCAGGATAGATATTAGAAAACATAACAGTGAAAGGAAGGCAAATTGTCTATCATAGTAGTAGAGGGCAGCTGACACTACTGCAAGTTTGAAAGTGAGACTGAATAGATTCTTAATTTTAAACAGCATACAGTACATTCTTGCAACTGCTAAGGAAGCGGGGGGTGGGGGTGGGGGTGGACATAAGAGGCCATGTAAGTATCCTTTAAATTCCTATGTACTGCTCTATGTAGGGCCTGGCTAAATAAAGAATTTGATTGATTGATTGATCGATGTAACCCCCCTACAAATAGGGGTTCCCGAAAAGTCTTCCTTGAGCTTGCCTAAATGCTCACTGCCAGGCTGGTGTTCTGCGTTTTAGCAGTTTAGATGTATTGCCAGAGAGTGCCTGTATAGCCTCTGTGTGCTGTTTCTTTAAGAGCTGCCTGGATTGCAGTCATAATTAATCTGAGTGAGAGCTCTGTTAGAAGATGTACTTGTTTGCTGATCATTTGTTAGAGTAGTAATAATATTGCAGTTTGTTCTAACCTGCCTTCTTTGCAGCATGGACAGTTCTGTTTGTTTCCATCATATTGGTCTTGGACTACAGAATGGGCCAATCAGTACATTTGATACTGTGAAATGGAGCCTGCCTACAGGGGCTTGGTGGGGCCCAAACTTGTAGGAATTGTAGTTTTGGGCTTTTGGCGCTTAAAATAACCTGTAGGGGGAGCCCTTGTTGTGACTGACAGACAGATCAGCCAAACAAACCTTTTGGATCTCAGGGAAAGTACCACACTCTTGCAGTTTCAGTTAGATCTTACTTGGGAAGTGAAGAAGTAACAGCTCAAAATAGTTCGAGCAGCAATCCATAGTGGATTCTCATGGGAGAACTGTGGAAAGGCCTGAGTTTGGCCTACATGCCTGCCTGCTGTTCCTGAGAGGGAACTTGTGCTGTTTTTTGGACTGAATTCGAATTTGGAGAGCGAATTAAGCCACTGAATTGTGACCAGGCTTTAACCTGAAGAAGACCGAAGATTTGCTGAATGCGATCAGCCTGTCAGGACTTCCAGCTACCTCTGAACTCCTGGATTGTGCAGAGACTCTGTGATTGCGACCAGAGAGCCATTTGCCTGGTACAGTGGAATTTCCTTTTATGTGAATGTGCTGTGTGCTTATAGTGGGTCATGATTTGGTTCCCCACTGTGTGTCTGAACTGTGTTTTGCTTGCTGGAGGCTGTATCCAGCTCCACGGACGGAATCCATATCCATTTCCATTTGCCTGGGCCCTGCTACATTGGCCCAGCCAGAATACCTGCTACACAGGGAAAGTCATCGATGAGAGACAGGCCTGGGGATCAGCCCCCTGCTCAACGCCTTGAAATGGAATGATGCCTCGGTGATTCATGTGGGCCCTGCTTCTCCGGGCACTCCAGCTCAACAGCCTGCAGTCTCGATTTCGTCCTGTCTGTGTCCAGTATTGGGTATTGTGAGTAAACATCAGGGTAGCTCTCTGCAGCAACAGCTAAATCTAAAAGTGTTGTCATCTGATTGTCTTGTTGCCTTTTCTTTCACAAACTGAGCACTCCAACTCCAGATTACAAATAGTGTGTGTTGTGCATGTTGCTTTCTTCCATCATAGGGCCCCAACCAGCTGCAACGTTCCTGGCTAGCCGACCATTTTCCTACCTGGGTACCCAGAGTGTATGACTTTGTAGGGACTCTGAACTGCATGCATAACTGTCTGATTAATATATCTTTTAAGCAAGACAACCTGATTACACCCCTCCCTTGTTCAAGTCCACTGAATAAATCAGATTTAACTTTGTTTACATTTAACCTGACTGTGGTTCCAGTTTGTGCCAAAAATATTGTATTTTTGCTCTTTGCTGTGCTTAACCTTGTTTTACAGGGGGCAAGCTAGAGGAACCAGCCCTGGTGGTAAGTGCAAACAGTGTGGGTAATTGCCTGGTGAATAAGGGTCAATGTGAAAGTAATTATTGTATATTGTTCAGGCCGCTAGAAAGGAAAGAGGAGTGTTACAGTGTCCCGGAGGGCTGTGCCCAGGTTAGCTTGACCACTAACAACCCTGACCTCTGGGTGGAGGCACCTGTTTCATTATCCAGGCCCCTTAACCTGCTACTAGCCAAGCAGGCAGGGGGTAGTACACCTTGGGATAGCGACACCTAGGGGTTACATCTACATTTTGGAGGTAGCTTACATTTATCTTTATATAGATCCTTAGTGAGGTGGTCACACCTGGAGTACTACATTCAGTTCTGGAGTCCTCACCTCAGGAAGGATATAGATAGGCTGGAGATAGTGCAGCACAGGGCATCAAAAATGATTTGAGGGCCAGTGGGGTAGGTCCTATGAGGAGTGTCTCAAGGCACTAAACATGTACTCACTGAGACCAGAAGGAAGAAAGGAGAGGAGAGGAGAGGGGAGGAGAGGAGAGGAGAGGAGATGTGATAGAGCCCTTCTGAACTGCAGGGAAATATCTAGCTTGAATACTAGTTCATGGTCACGTGGACATGAGTGGAAACCTGAGTATTATTTTATAGAAAGGGTGGTAAAGCTGTGTAACATTATGTCTGCCTAAGTGGTGGGTGCTAAAACTGTTGGTGGGTTCAAGCATGGTTGGATAGAATGAAGGGTATAGTGATTGCTTTTGCTTGGGGTGGCAGAATGAGAGACGGATATAGGGGGAAGGATGGCATGGACTATAGCCCCGGAGGGACAGTAGGTCCCAGGGCTAAGTATGGAACTTGGGCAGACAGGATGGACTGTTGGTATTTCCTGTCATCATTGTCTGTGTTTCTATGATTTTTAGAAGTCAATTCCTGGTAATAGTTTCTGAGTGCAGTAGCAATGCTTGATTATAGCACATACAGTACACTGTGGCCGCCTACGAGAATGACTTAGCTTAGCAACTGAGCCACCCCAAATTAAAGTAGATGTTATTGTTTAGGATCCATCATCAGCAAATGTATCATACCAGTGGGCCACATCAAGGTTACTGCTGCAGGGTTTTCTTTGTGTTTCTTTTAGTAGGTTGGTCCCAAATGTCCCAACATTTTATTTGATTTGATATTGAGTTTGGGTAACCAGGTAAAAGCAATCGGGTCACATGACCCTTTTACAGACATGACCCGGTGAGGGTCGAAAGACACTCAGTACATCAATACACAAATTACATACAGTGTAAAAAACAGACCAAAAATACATACAAAACATCATTTTGGGTGTAATAAAAATAAATAGATGAAAGGGCATTTACACAAGGCAGGGACATTGTGCAATCTACAACAGGTTAGAAAAAAAAATTCTAGGTATACCAACAAATAATCCTGTACAGTCACATACTGACCTAACACAAAGTACACTTTTCAATTATTTTCTAAACTGGTATAGGCTTTGAGCATTGTGCAAATCATTTGGTAAATAACTCCAGATTTTTATAGCAATTTGTTTATAAGATTTTTGACACTTTGTGGTTTTACAAGTCGAGGCAGTTGAGAGAATTGAATTTTGGGAATGTAAAGTTCTAGTAGATGTCCTCAAAGAAAAAATAATATGCATAGGATTAGATTTGGTAATGTAAGGGCGTTACATTAGAACTTTAATAAGTTCATACAGACATCTGTGAAGTATTCAGCTCTTTCAAGAGCTCCTGATACAATTGTGACAGCTTTGACAAAATGTAATATTGAGACACAACTGTAGCTTATATTTTGTATTTTATTCTGTAATTCTCACCCTTATTTCCTTATTACTAAGGGTATTTGCATGAATACAATATCTCTGTTCTTTTAGCTCTGGCTGCCTGCCTACACATGACACCATAATTCTGTTTATGACATCAAAATGTGTTAATTATGATGTCACAAACATGGGATTGTGATGTCACATGTCGGGAAGCAGCTAAAGTAAATGTAGTATAGGGGCAGGGATCTTGTTTTATGCAACTGTTTTCAGTAATTAAGAAAATGGAGAATTAAGTACTGAAAATATATGCGGTAATAATGAAAATGGGATGAAGTTGAATATAAATCTTACTTTTTCAAAGTTTTTCTAATGCTGTCAGGGGTTCTTTAATGTTTGTAAACACACGTTCCTTTATGTGAGGAGTTGTAGTCAAGTGGAAGGATTATCATTGTCTTATGGTCTTGAGCTGCCTGCCAGTATTTTCAATCCATTTATAAGGTAGACCATCTTTTAGATGCCCATACATCCATATTTGCCTCTACGATGAGGCACATGTGGTACTTGTGTCTGAACTTTGACACAGATTACTACTAACTGCACTGTTTGCTGCAAACAGACCCAATTTTACAAAGATATGGTGGCAGACAAAGACGCAGGCAGGACATGCAGTTGTGTCTGTGGGGACCCCATTTGAAAATCTGGCCCAAGGTGTTTTGCTTGGTGTCACAACAGAATGCAGACTCTTCAAAGAAAAAAAAATGAATGGTACTATATTTTGGAGTGATAAACAATCCTTCCACAGGTAGTTAGATGTCTTACACCCATGTTCTTTATATATTTGCTGCATGTCACAGTAAACAGATGAGTATTAATAGTTTTGATCCTAATGGACCCTTCTTTTGTATCCGTTTGTTTAAGAAATCAGCAAGAATTCCAAGTATGCCATCTGCTCCCTTTGAAAAGGCAGGATATCGTCATTATCACTGTTCTGGCTTTTGCTTCCTGCCAAGGGAATTTATTTCTTTACAGGCTGACATTTATGTTGTATATTAAAGGCAACAGAGGACTTTAAAATAGTTGTGTATTTGAATCCATCTTTCTTTCTTTCTTTCTTTCTTTCTTTCTTTCTTTCTTTCTTTCTTTCTTTCTTTCTTTCTTTCTCTCTCTCTCTCTCTTTCTTTCTTCCTCTGTGGTTATGTTTTGGCAGTTTTTACCTCCCTGTTTAGTGTTTACACTGTTTCTTTCTGTGTTTCCTGGAAATTCCTTGATGTCAGTTTTTATTGTTCCCCAGAGTTAGCTAATCAAAGCTGAACGTGGAGCTGGCATAATAGACCTTCCAAGAAACACTGAGGCAGATGTGAATCTAATGCATGCTTGGTACAGTAGCATTAAAAACTGTGCAACCATTCTCTGAATTAAAAAAGAAAATCCAGAGCCTGTCAGAACATATAGCTGAGTGGAAGATGGTGTTTAGATATTCAGTATGGTGTCCTTTTTGCTTTTAAAGCTGAGTATTTTTTATCCTGTGTTTATGCTCCTCTCCACGACGACTGCTTTCTGACTGACCCCATTATCATCACATGGCTCCTCTGGAGCTTACCTTGCCACCGCTGTCCTCTGCCAGAGGACTGTGACAGGTGCCTGGCCAGCAGTGCAAGGCCTGTGAGGGGTTGGTCTTCATCCTGTCACCGAGGTGTTTTCCTCCATTTTCTCCCTTTATCCCTGAGGTCACAGTAACACGATAGTGCATGTGCATCGATTAGTGCATTTGGGCCTGAGGCCCAAACGATCCTGATCCTCCCACTCAACCTAGCGCCAGTCACCCCTCTGCCTGACACTACCATCAAACCTCCACCTGGTGGCATTTGATAGAGGAGATCTTCCCAGTGGCTGCTGCTTGATCCTTTCTCAGCCCTCCCCCTCTGGCCAATCCCCAGCAGCCTGAGCTCACTTCTGAACATGGATCACCAGCATGGGAAAGATGAGATGCTAGATGCCTCTGACCTTTGCACCGCTGAGACAGCTTTTAAGGCTTAGTTTTAGCCACAATGGAGATGTTTACTTTTAGGAATTGGCAAACCTTTTATAGTTCAGGATCAGATCTTTTTAAATTTGGAACAGAAATGGTTCTAGTTTCAGAGCTTCTTGTGAAGAGGTAATTAGGGGGCATAATTTTCATGTAATTAAGTGACAACAATCTGTATGCTGGACAAGAGTACTGTAGATGAAGCAGTAACTTGTAATTCAGTTTCCCGAAGCCAAAGGCTGAGACACCTGAGCACACACAAAAGCTGGTCATCGCAAGTGTACTCCAGCAAAATGGCTGTTATTACTAATATATGACTAGGAAAAAATTATTTTGAATTGAACAAAAATGTAAAACAAAAAGGACATTCAGAGAGAAATAAAACTTTAGAAATATTTTTTTTGAATACAGTGGTGAAGATTTAATTTACAGATCACGGGTATATAATCACGCAGACACCAACATGGAGTAAGCTGGTAAGTTTACTGTACTGATAACACATTAAGAACAAGTGCAGAAAAAGCGGGCTACTGCCTGCCAGATATGGGTTTATATATACAAGCTAGTGCATGCGCATTAACAAAGCATTCACAAATCACGTATGCTAATTAACTTCCTTACATCTCCCTTCTCAATTAAACCTTTTCCCCAAAACATAAAATGTTTAAAGTTCTATGACACTCAAAGTTTTTGTGAGTCTATATGGTCATGATGTCAAGCGGGCCTCTGGATCTCTGTTCCCGTGACACAACTAAGTGTTGGGCTGGGGCCGGTACCAGTCAGTTGGTCCCAACTGCTCAGGGGCAGTGCCGACTCCACAGGCTCACTTAGTGACTGCCCTGGTGTCACTTGGGAAGGGACCCCCACTGCAGGCACCTTGGGGATCCCATTGTCCTCCATAATGTCATCCTGCTCACTGCCCTCTTCTTCTCTTTGGAAGTGTGAGTTTTGTGGGCCACAAGAGTGACGCGGCTTAGGGGTTAACAAAAGGTCTCTCCTGTTTCTGCAGTAAAGTTTCCCATTTGCCTTAACTACATAGGAGCATGGCTCTTCAGTATGGTATTCCAGAGTTGCAGGGTTCCAGGTGTTTTCAGGTGTTTGCAGGTAAACAGGCTGTCCTTGCTACAAGGCTGGGATTGGTCGGGCGTGCAAATTGTAATAAGATTTTTGTTTTTCCTGTGCCCTTCGTAGTGTAGATTGCACCTCAACTTCTGGTACATTTGATTTAAGTAGCTCAGATCTAGTAGGCATTACAGTTCTGGTTCTGCAGCCTATGTGTAGCTGTGCTAGGGATCCTAGCCCCTCCAGTTGGGTACTTCCCAATTCCAAAAGTGCCAAGTAAGGGTCTTAATGATCCACTTGTGCCTTCTTTAACAGTCTGTTTATTTTTTGAATGACTCGTTCTGTCATACCATTACTCTGGGGTTATCTTGGTGAAGAGGTTACATGTTTAAATGCATACTTCCATGGAAAGTCTCTGAATTCAGTGCAGGCAAATTGCAGGCCATCAGCTGTTACAAGTAGTTCTGGAATACCATGTCTTGCACATTGTGATTTAATATGGTTAATCAGTTTCACTTGTTGTATTTTGCAACTTGGATATCTCAATGTAGTTGAAGTAGTAATCAACCATCGCTAGATCAGTTTCCCTTTCAAATTCAAATAGGTCAGCCCCAACATTTTGCCAAGGCCTCTCTAGTATCTCATGTGGATGCAGCTCTCTAGATTGTGTTTTTCTGAACTGGTGGCAAATGCCACATTTGGATGCCATGTCACTAATCTGACTGTTCATCCCTGGCCAGTATAAGAGCTTGCATTTTTCAGTGCCCAAGTGACTGCTGTGTAATCTGGTTAAATGCCTGATCTCAGTGATGTGGGGACTATCAATCTGTCCCCCTTCAGCAAAAGTCAATTTTCTGTCGAGATTTCATCTCTGAACTGCCAGTACTGCCTTATCTCGGAGTGCACTGATGTCTTTTCCTTGGGTCACCCATTCAAAACAGTGTCTCTCAACTTGACCAATGGTGAATCTTTGTCAGTTTCTTGCTTAAACAATTTCAGTTTTCCATCACTGATAGGCATATAGTCCACTGTGTGAACTTCATATTTGTCTAGTTCAGTTTCTGGCACAGAATTTTGTCCCACAGCCCTACTCAGAGCATCTGCTATATGAAGTTCTTTACTCACTTTGTACTGTACTCGCAAATCATATCTTTGCAATGTTAACATCATGCATTGAATTCTTGGTGGGGCTGTAGGTAGCCAGTGGTTTTTTAAAAAGGTTTTCTAGGGGCCCTTGGTCTGCCATAAATATATTGGTGGAACTTTGAACAGCCAAACACAATAGCTAGCGTTGCCTTCTCAATTTGTGCATAATTTCTCTCAGCTTTATTAAGTTATCTGGAAGCAAAAGCAATAGGCCTGCCTTCTTGCAGCAGGCATGCATCCAGTCCTTCTGGAGGTGCATCAATAGATAATTCAACAGATTTCCTTAGATCATAGTAGGCCAACACTGGGGGGGTCAGTGACAACTGTTTACAGCTCTTGAAAGGACTGTTGGTGGCACTCCTCCCAATGCCATGCTGTTTCTTTCTCTAGTAACTCTCTCAGTGGCTTATTTACAGTTGGCAGGTTTGGAATGAACTTTGCCAGGTAGTTTACCACGCCCATAAATCTCTATAAGTCAGTCTTATTTCAGGGAACTGGCATCTAGGTAATTGCTTTTATCTTCTCGAGGTCTGCCAACAACGTGTCATTACTTGTGTCCGATATATTGGACCTCTGACATTTTGATTTTCGATTTTATTTTAGGTTTAAAGACAAATGCTTATCTCTGGCTCTTTGTAGAACATTCTGTAACCTCTTGTTGTGTTTTTGTACATTAGCTCCCCATATTAGGGTGTCATCCATAATGACGTCTGTGCCCTCAAGCTCTTCAAAAATGTGTGAAATTTTCTTTTTGAAGATTTCTGATGCTGAGCAAATCCCAAAGGGGAGACATTTGAATGTGTACCTCCCAAAGGGTGTATAAAAAAATCACGAGATCAGAGCTAGGCCCATCCAGTTTAATCTGCCAGAAGGCATGACCAGCATCTAACAATGTGAATACTTTGGCCCCTGCTAGCTTGGCTGCAACCTCTTCAACTGTTTTCATTGAGTGACGTTCCCTTTTAATTGCTCTATTAGGATCTATGGGAACTATGCAAATTCATACTTTGGTTTTTCTACATCCACCATCGAGTTGACCCAGCTTGTGGGTTTCTCCACCTTCTCAATAACCATTAATCTTTCCATATTCTCTAGCTCAGTTTTCACTTTGTCTTGTAATGTGAAAGGTATTTTCCTAGGGGGGGTGGATCACAGGGCTGACTGTCTTGTCTATTTTAATGTGGTATTCATCCTATCAGCACCCAGTTCCTGAAATACATCAGCAAATCCATCCAGTATTCCTTCTGTGGTTTCCTCTGCACTTCCACTTGCAGCATCTACTAAAAATAGCGTCTTTATAAGCTTAATTTCCAAACAAGTAGATAGGCCCAACACTGGGGTCATAGTTGCATTAACCACTTGAAATGGCAACAGGTAATACTTTTGCTTAAAACATGTTAACAGCATTACTTTGCCTTTCACATCCAGTTTATGCCCAGAATAGGAAACCAATCTAGCTGACGACCTTTGAACAGCTTCTCTAGACAATGTCTTATACATCTGAAAAGGCGTCACATTACACTGTGCTCCAGTGTTTAATTTGAATGTCATAATTTTCCTATTTATGCTCAAATTTACTTTCTAGTCAGTCTCGGGTTTATAAGTAGACACAGTCTCAATACTAAAAGTACTTTTTTTTTTGTTCTGTATTTTATGCCCCCTGCCAACTGGCCCTCTTCCACCACCCCCCCATCACCGCCACTGGGCTTCTTACTGGCAATAGCCTCTGCCAATTGAGGTGCCAGCTGTCCCAGTGTGGCAGGGAGACTGGATTCATCCTGCCGGTCAGCTCTTTTCTCCTCCATTTTTATTCCCCACCCTTAGCGCGGAGCCAAGGTGTGTAGTAATGCCAGTGGCTGAGCCGCGTGCACTTCCACATGTGGTACACTGGGCATCTAGCTCAGCTCTGCCCCCCCATGTATGGGTTTATTGTGCCAGCCCCCAGCAACTGCTAGGGGCCGTTCCAACAGCAGATTCCATCCCACCCCTCCCTGGGAGGGGAGAGAAGAGCTGTCCTTCAGAGGCTCGATCCTCTCCCACCCCAGATGACCCTGACACCCGTTAAGCACCCCTTGGCATCTGTCGGGACGCTGCATGGCAGGAGGTAAGGCAACACTGCCTCAACCCTCCACGCCATTGGGCTGACTCTAAAAGTACTTTTTAAATTTCCTGGGCATCTTCTCTCACAGCACAGATCTCACTGCGTTTACCCACACAACATACTCTAGCAAAGTGTTTTTCTCCCATGGCACAATCTACAATACTGTCCATATGCTAGGCATTTGTTTATCTCATGCTCATGACCGCACTTTTCAAAGTTGACTTTATTCACTTGCAGTGCATAACTCCTTTTGCTCACATTGGCACTTGCTTTTACTTTCTTCCTACACAACTGCTGCTTGCACTGAGCTTTCATCCTGAGCATTCCCACTTGAGTGTTTAATCTGCATTTCACTCACTTCAGCGGCCCTGTATATATCTATGGCATCATCTAATGTTAACTCCGCTGTTCTCAACAGTCTGCGTCTGACATGCTCACTCTGTATGCTGCATACAGTTGTATCTCTGATCAACAATTCAGTTAAATCTCCAAATTCACAGGATTTCGCCTTTAGCCTTGGTTCAGTTACATATGAATCAATGGACTCGCCCAGATTCCGCTCCTAATATTGAACAAATGTCTCTCATAAGTCACATTCTTTCTTGGGTTAAAATACCTTTCACACTATCCCATGATTTTATTCAGTTGCTCTTTCACTTCCTCATTTTCCCAAACGAAAGTATTGAATACCTTTAATGTATCAGGGCCTGCCACGTGAGACAGGGTCATAGCCTGGATTTTCTAGGATTTTTCAGTGAATCCACTGGCAACTGAAAAAACTTCAAATTGCTGCTTAAATCTTCTCCAGTTTTCAGCAGTATTTTCATGGAAATTGAGAGTGGTGGGAGGCTGCGGGTAGTCCCTTCTGACACCATGTAATAATCATGCAGACACCAACGTGGAGTAAGCTGGTAGGTTTACTCTACAGATAACACATTAAGAACAACTGCAGAAAATGGGGGCTACTGCCCGTCAGATATGGGTTTATATATACAAGCTAACGCATGTGCATTAGCAAAGCATATGCAAATCACATATGCTAATTAACTTCCTTGCAATAGGCATGCTTTTATGTTAATAACTTGGGGAGTAGCTAAATTGAATACTGAACAGGAGTGTGGAATCTGTAGGTATTATTTTTTTCTCATTTCCATGTGATTCAGAATAGATGCATTTTGTGTAATGAATACATGAAACTACCCATTTTGCTTATTAAACCACTCAAACCATTTTTCATGGGAACCTGTGATTTAAAACTTAAACAGAACTGGCCAGGGTGGGGTCAGATGTTTTTCCAGCAGGCCTGCCCATCTGAATTTAATTTTGTTGAAATTAGCACATATAAAAAACTGAAGTGTTTACAAACTTAGATATGCAGCTAAAAAAATTCTAGGTACATTTTTAAACTTTCAAATCAGTATGCATGGAATGTGTAGCCATGGAGAAGGGGTGATGCCTGGTAGTTATTAATTGTATTACTTAACTTGTAGAAGGTAAATGTTTACAGACAGAAACATACATAATTTCTGGGTATTATTTTTATGTATTTTTTATTTTAGTCTTTGGTAACCGGTTAAGGCCCACTAGGCACAAGTGCCTGTTTTCAGGGGTGACCTGGGAGTACTGGGCGGTTAAGTGACTTGCTCATTATTTATATTATTATTATTATTTATACTGCATTTGGACCCTCTCCTCCAATCACAAGTGAGAGTTACAAACAGTTTATTCCTCAGCAAACTCACAACTATCGTTTTATTCTCAATAAAACAAAACTGCTGAGAATTCAGAACAGTAATTTTATTGTCAATAAAATAAGTAGTGACATCATCATCATCTTACTGTACATTTTGATTGGTCTGTACTTACTGCAGCAACTGTAAACCAGTTCAGTGGAAGGGCAACAGAGTTACTACAAACTTAAAAAACTAAGGACAATTTGTAACAGTGCCACTGGCTGTTTTTCTAACACATAAAGCACAGTAGTGATGATATGCTATTTAGCACACTATCTTCGGCCATACTTTTATTTATTTATTTACATTTTTTGTTTGCCAGGTAGGTACACTAGGCAACTAAATGTTTATGTACAGTCAGGTGAGACCCAGCCTGCAGCCTTGTATTTTATTCACTCAACGGTCACATTATTGCCTCATACAGTAACCAGTTAAAACATATCAGTTAAAGAGCTGCTGGCACCTCTCTCTATGGAAAACATAGTATTTAACCACAACTCAGCTTGTATATCTTGTATAGATTTTTCCTCCCCTTCTTTATTACTAAAGAAAATAATATTTTTATACCTTAAAGTCCATCTACCCTTACTGGTTATACGCTACTCAGTCATCATGCTGTGTTGAGACGTAACAGTCTGTTGCCATGAGAATAACTATGCTATCACAAGTATTATGACATCACAGGGGAATATGCAATAGCTGATGAATGCACAAGAAACAAAGATCCTGTTTTCATGCATATGACCTCAGTAACAAATAATGAGAGAGAGGAAATGCAGAGATAGTGTGAAATAGAAGCGGAATTGTGTCCAAATATTACATTTTTCAAAGTTGTTCTGGAGGCATCTGCTGCTCTTTAAGTAAACAAACATGTCTGAAGTAGAGCATCAAAGTACATTCAGCCAGAATACTGAAGCATAACACATTCAGATACCCATATCATAAAAATTCTGAAAACTGATCTGACTGTTTCAATCCTATCAACAGTCTGAAAATGTTCATACCATTCAGCTGTCATTAAAAATATATGGGGTCCATTTCAGGATTCACAGTATGGAGCTTCTGTCCATGCTGCTACTGCAGAAAGTTTTTTATTTACTCCCTCTCTCCAGTACTCCCTCAAATCAGCTAACCTCACAGGAGGCAGTGTGGTCTACAGTTTAGAGTATGGGCATGGGAACTGGGAGATCACGGTCTCAAACCTCACCAAAGCCAAATACTAACTGGGTGACCTTGCATAAATCATCTAATCTCCCAGTGCTCCAGTCCACCCAGCTGGGGGAATGTGTAGGTACAGGACCCCACTATAAATGAAAGTTTGTGTCTTTTGTATTATCCTGGGTAAACAAGCTGTAAAATAAAAATTCAAATATATTTCAGATAACCACTTGTTATGGTTTATCATACCCATATGACTTGAAGATGGCTGTGGGGTGGCATGTGCCAGTTGCAGACTGGGATGGCAGCTTGAGAAGTCAGCTCTGTGCCACCCAACTCTAAATCTGTCCATAACTTGGCTTAAGCTGTAGTGATTGTGCTACAAAGGTCTCATTTGACCCCCAAAAATCTCATCTAATGAAATATCAAATTTTAGAATGAAATTCAAAAGGGAACAATAGTTATTACCTCAGCCTTCCAGCAGTTGTCATCTCAGTGAGTGGGGAAAATGGTTGAGAGTGTGGCAGCTCCTTCCTTGACAACTGATGCCAAGGAAATCAAAGGCATGCTGCAGATGATGTTGAAGGAAATCTTGTGCCTTCTGGTACCGTAGTAGGAGTTCTGTCTGGGAACTGGTGGCACCACCCTGTGGGAAAAGCCATGGTGCTTGTGTGGAGGAGGTGTGTCCTGGGATCACGGGTGTTGGGCAGAGCTGTGGGGATCACAGGAGAGGACCAATGGTGGCCTGCGAAGCCCTGATGCTAAAAGCATAGTCAAATAAAAAAAAAATTCTCTGCAGCCTCAAAGAAAGAGAAGATGCAGGAATTATAACAAAAATCAAGAGACACTGAAACATATCTATCTTATATACTGTATGGATGATAAGGACACTCACCACAAGGCTTGTATCAAGAAATTAGAGAGGATAATGGCAATTCTGTGGGACAGAGCAGAGGATTTTGAGACTAGAAGCCGCTGGGTCAGGAAGTATGATGAAATGCCGAAACTCGGTATCCCAGCATTCAGGATCCTGAGTTTGGCTGCCCGACACACACCTGTCTGACACACAGAAGCTGGTGCCAGCAGGGGTAAGGTAGCAGATGTGATGAACAGCTACCCTGTCTCTAGCTGTACACCACAAGAAGGGGGAAAATCCATTGGTTGGCCATGCTGCTCCCATGACATGGAGGGCTAAGTCACTAGCAGCTCGGCCACCAGTGCACTCAGACTGGGGTTCTATTCATGGGGGGCAACTATTTTGCGTGATGCTGTTTTGCCCCAGTAACTTGTTGTAACCTACTTCGAGGTACGCTCTCCTCAGAGTTAGTTGTTTTAGTTATGGGGGGGTGCAGGAGGCTTGCCCCCTGCACTGCACTAAGACCTTGTCGGTCTTCCATCAGTCCGTCTCCTAAACTCAGGCTTATGGAGTTCGGGAGACTGACTGTCAGGATTTCGTAGCAGATCTGCTGATTCAACTTGAACTTTGTCGGGTTCCCAAAACGTACCGAACTGTGATGTGACTGACGTTTTTCAACAAGAATTGCGTCAGCTTCAAGCCGGCCCAGTGGCATGGAGGACTGAGGCACTGGACACCTTACCTCCTGCATGCCAGCAACCCAGGTTTGGGAACGAGCCTGGGCTGCTTGGGATTGGCTGGGGGAGGGCTGGGAGAGGATTGAGTGGCCACCAGGCAGCTCTCCTCTCCCGGATTGGGGAGGTAGGCTTTACTGGCTCTTGGCTGCCACCAGCTGGAGGCCTGGTGGTAAGCCTACAAGAGTGTCAGGAGGCAGGAATCATTCAGTGGGAGGGTGAGGGAGTCATGGTCTCAGGATGTATGTGCGACTCCATGCACATATACTCCTCGAGTAAGCCATGGTTGGGGACAGAAAAAGGAAAAAAAACAAGAGGAAAATGGTCTGCACAGCGGGGATGTATGAGGCCCGCTCACTGCACCCCCCACCCACCTAGTCACTGGGGCAACCTGTGGCGAATGGCTGGATTTCAGGTATTGGGAGGGGGAAACATCCCTTCCTCTCCCAATCCCGCCATTGGTAGCAATCTGTGGTGGCCTGAGCCACAAGGTGATTCCCAGGGAAGACTGCGGATGATGGAGGGGAGTGGTGAAGCTGGCAGAAGGGAGCCTTCCCCCGCTGTGGCTAAGGAGGATAAACACTTCTATTAAAAAAAATATGAATTGCCTCAGCTCCTGCGGCACAGTTGGAACCTTGTGCTGGAGACAGAGTGGCATATTGCACACTCGAACCAGTCCCCAAGCCTGGCAACAGACTGAGGCTGATCATTGATCCCTATCCACTCTACAATGGCAATGGCAAAGAATTTACATTTCACAGGAGTAACTGAAAAAAAGAATACAGATAAAGCAGTATAAGTGCAGTACCTAAGGTAGAATAAGAGGAGTTGCTAGTGAAGAGGGGCCACAATCTCTAAACTATTAGAGAAGAAGTAGGATTTAAGGTGAAATTTTAAAAGGGAGGGATCAGTCCAAGTAAGAGATGTTATTCCAGAGCTGGAGGAGGAGAACCCTAGGAAGCAGGGCAGTCTAGCAGTCAGAGTTCCCACTTGGGAACCAGTACATTACTAGGGCAAAGTACTCACCATGTGACACTGAGCAAATTATGAAACTGTAGAAATGGGTAGAGGCAAGACAACACTGAAAAAGAAGTGTTGCATCTCAGGCGAGTTTGAACTCAGAGCCAAATTATCACTGTGTGACCTTGATCAAGTCACTATACCTCACAGTGTTCCTGTCTACCCGACTGTGGAAATGGGTAGAAGTAGGTCCCTCATGCAACTGTGACGTCATGTATCAGATGGCTGTCCTTGGACAAAAAGGGGGCTTTCAGAAACTACAAGGAGACTCAGAAGGATAATGATAGGGTGGTGTACCTAGAGAGACAGAGGGGGGCTGGGAAAGCACTTAGGAACATGAAGACACAAATAGAGGAGAGATTAGCATAGACAGTGGGGGTGGGGGGGACAAGACATTTTATAGATACTGTACATTAGCAGTAGAAGGAAGGCCAGGGGAGGGATTGTAAGGCTCAAAGGGGAGGAGGAGAACCCTAGGGTGTGCGTAGAGGGTGACCTAGAAAAAGCATCGAATTATTACTTTTTGGACCTGGGTAAGTAACTAGTTATTGATTCTGTTTTTGGGGTGGACTTTTCTTAGCTTTAACTTTAATTTGCCAGGGAGGAACTGTAGCTGGTTGATGTTTGCAGTCAGTTATGACTAGACCTGTTACTTAGCCTTTATGAAATAGGTGTCTGAAAGGAAGGAAGGCACTCCCCGGGGTGGAGGGTAAGAGTTGTAGGTGATTGTTTCTGGACAGCATAGGTTTACTCCCACTAACCCTTCCCCTCACCCCACCACCCCCAAGCGCATAACTTCCTTTATAGCAGGGGCTCTGACATCACTTCCTCAAAACTGCTAACAACATACACCTGTACACCTGTTCATATCCTTAAAAGCACAGCACACTGAATAGGAGGTAGAGACACTCACAAGCTTGCACACACTAAAACAAGAACAAAATGCAAAAAAGCATCGGTAACTGGAAGGGACACAGACATGTGAAGAGTGGTGCAATGTACTGGCTGTGGAGCAGCAGTCTTCCAGGAGACATTATGGAAACTGTGTTGCTGCTCTTTTTGCAGGCACCTCTCTGGTCTGAGGGAGGAGGTTGTTCGTCTCCATGCTGACCTGGCAAGGATTCGGGAAACCTGCTCCCCTATCCCAGGCCACCGCCACTACCTCAGAGGTTGCCAAGAAAGAGGAGTGGTTGGACCATGGTGGGCTCAGGGAGGGTGATGGTGGTGGAACAGAGGCGCATCCCTCCAGTTGTGCCTCTCCACAATTCATTCGCCACTCTGGCGAAGCATGGTTCCACTACGGAGGCACCTGCAGTGGAGACCAAGGAGGATGCTGGGAACTTCCACAATGGAGACCCACAGAAGGGTGGCCCAGGACCCCATAGGGGAAGGAAACAACTCCTGGTTGGGGACTCAGTTGTTAGGGGGGTAGAACTGGGGGAGGGATGGGACAGGGAGGTAAGGTACCTGCCCGGTGCCAAGGCTTGGAGGGACAAGAAACAAATCCTCAGGATCATGGAAGCAGCGGCAAGGGGGAGAGAGCTGGATGTCATTATCCATCTAGGGATGAATGACCTGGCTGAGAATGAGATCAGAGCAGTGCAACAGGAGTTTGAGGAGTTGAGGAAGGGCCTTAGACAAGTAACACACACGGTAACTTTCTCGGAAGTGTTACCTTTCTATGGTATGGATGAGACTAGGGCACTCCGCACCATGGGATTCAATGACTGGTTGAAAGGCTGGTGCAGAGCTCAGGGACTTGGCTTCATTGGGGACTGGGGCTCCACCTGGAGTGATACAGGCCTATACAGGTATGATGGTCTGCATCTATCCTGGAGGGGAACCAGGATCCTAGGTAATAGGTTTAAATGCTTCAGTGGCAAGCATTTAAACTAGCCAAGGGGGGAGGCACTGAAGAGGAGAAGGGAAATCCTAGCCCTCCCCAAAAAATCAGAGTAATTAGTAAGGTAAACACCAAAATAGAGCAGTCGATAGGGAGAAAGGCAGGGGTAAATGGAGAAAAAGACAAAGGCAGTAGGGACAGGGATAGGGCAAAAAGAAATAAAGCCATAAAAAATGGAGGGTAATGAGTACCAATGCCCGTAGTCTAGGTAAAAAGCTCCCTGAAATGGTGGCATTGATGGAAGAGGGATGCCTGGATATTGTGGCAGTAACAGAAACATGGTACACAGAGAACCATGACTGGGATGTCAACATACCAGGGTACACAATCTACAGGAGGGACAGGGAGGGTAGAAGAGAAGGAGGAGTAGCTCTCTATGTAAGGGAAGGGATCAAAGCAACAGAACTAAAGGGTAAACAGGGAGGAGAGAAAGCACTGTGGGTCACCCTGGAGACTGGAAATGGCTCCACAGTCCACACAGGGGTTGTATACAGACCCCCGTCTCAGGGGGAGGAATTGGACAAGGAAATGATAAAAGGCATCCTTGGGATGGCAGAGAAAGGGGAGATATTGCTGATGGGGACCTGAATATGCCAGATGTTGACTGGAGCACCTTTGCTGCAGCCACATCCAAGAGCAGGGCCATTCTTGATGCCCTACAGGGGACATGCCTCAAACAGCTAGTTTTGGAACCCACTCGGGAGAGAGCAATCTTAGACCTGGTACTCTCAAATAGGGATGGAGAGAGGATCTCTGATCTTGAAGTGGGTAGCCATCTGGGAACAAGCGACCACCAAACAGTGTGGTTCACGATAAACTTAGCAGTAGAGTCAAGCCACACAAAAGTGAAGGTACTGGACTTCAGAGGGCTGATTTTGTCAAAATATGCCTCAGAAAAGCACCAGCAAACAGGCAAGAAGGTGGGGTGGAGCAACAATGGGGAAACATCAAAGCCGCCATCACAGAGGCAACAAGTCTTTGTGTGAAGCAAATAAACAAATCAAAATGAAAGAAAAAAACACTATGGTTCTCAAAAGAAGTGGCAGGGAAGGTAAGGGAAAAAAAGATAGCATCCAGGAAGTATAAGGAAACACAGAAGGAGCAGGACAAAGAACTGTACCAGTTAAAGCAGAAGGAAGCGGGTAAGGCAGTCAGAATAGAAAAGGCCCAAACCGAGGAAAAGATAGCCAACTCGGTTAAGAAGGTGTATAAAACCTTTTTATAGGTACATTAGGGAGCAAAGAAAGACTAAGGCAGGGATACTGAGGCTGAACAAAGAGGAAGGTGGTTGGGCAAAGAGCAACAGTGAAAAAGCAGAGATACTGAACGAATACTTCCGCTCAGTATTCACAATGGAAAAGCAGGGCTAAATAACTAATCCGGTCAATAGAAGCACTCTGGATAGGGGGTTGATATTAGTCCTTTCACAGAAGAAAGGGTTCTGAAAGAACTCTTAAAACTGAAGGTGGATAAAGCAATGGGGCCTGATGGGATTCACCCCAGGATTTTAAAAGAACTAAGGGAAGAACTAGTAACACCACTGACTACCCTTTTTAATAAATCATGGGAGGATGGAGTGGTACCTGAATACTGGAGGAGGGTGGATATGATTCTCCTTCATAAAAGTGGGAGCAACACAGAGGCAGGAAACTACAGACCTGTCAGTTTGACCTCGGTGGTAGGGAAAATGATGGAATCACTTCTGAAGGAAAGAATTGTTGAGTACCTAGAGGCCAGTGGGGCACAGTACCCAAGGCAGGATGGATTCACAGAGGGAAGGTCATGTTAGACGAATCTAATTAATTTCTTTGACTGGGTGACCAAAGCAGTAGACCAGGGACGGGCTGTGGACATGGCCTACCTAGACTTTAGCAAGGCATTTGACACAGTCCTGCACAAAAGATTAATAAACAAATTAGCCAACCTGGGAGTGGGTCCTAGGGTGGTAGCCTGGGTAAAACACTGGTTGGACAACAGGACACAGCGGGTAATAGTAAATGGAGTCCGCAGTGAAGAAAGGAGGGTTACTAGTGGGGTACTGCAGGGTTCAGTACTGGGGCCGGTCCTTTTTAATGTCTTTATAAGTGACATTTCAGAGGGACTGGAAGGGAAAGTATGACACAAATATCTGCAACAGGGTTGATACACAAGGTGGGATGGAAAAGATGAAAAGGGACTTGGCAAGGTTGGAGGAATGGTCAAACGTATGGCAGCTTAGATTCAGTGCAAAGAAGTGCAAAGTAATGCACCTGGGAAACAAAAACCCAGAAGAGTACACAATGGGGGGGTGAGATACTGACAACAACAAAAATGGAAAGGGACCTGGGGGTATTCATATCAGAAGACCTAAAGGTGGACCAGCAATGTGAGAAGGCAGTAAGGAGGGCTGGGGGGGATACTGGGATGCATAGGGAGAGGCATCACCAGTAGAAAACAGGAAGTTGTCGGCCATCTGTACAGACAGTTGGTAAGACCACATCTGGAGTACTGTGTACAGTTCTGGAGACCCCATCTCCGCAAAGACATAGACAGGGTGGAGGCTGCCCAGAGGAGGGCAACCAAAATGATGCAGGGTCTGCATCACAAGACATATAAAGAAAGACTAAAGGAACTAAAGATGTATAGCCTCGAGGAAAGGAGGGAGAGGGGGGACATAATAGAAACTTTCAAATACCTCAAGGGAATCAATAAAGTCCAAGGGGTAACATCTTTCAGAAAAAGAGATGTGCCAAACAAGGGGGCACAATTTGAAGATAGAGGGGGGATGGCTCAGAGGTAATGTGAGGAAGTATTTCTTCACAGAGAGGGTTGTGGATACATGGAACAGCCTTCCTGAGGAGATTGTAGAGTCAAAAACAGTGGGGGAATTCAAGAATGCATGGGACAGATATAAGGCAATTCTAGTGGGGGGGGGTAGGAGGAAGTAGGCTGTCGGTTAACTAGGATCTGCAGCTTATCCATTAGGTAGGGAAATGGGCAGACTAGGTGGGCCAAGCAGTCCTTATCTGCTGTCAAATTCTATGTTTCTATGTTCTATGTTTCTGTGTTACTGAATGAATACTTCTTTTTGGTATTCAAGGTGAGGGAGGAGGGACAAGGACTGCAGCTAGGCAGTAGAAACAATGGGGAGAGAGAGGTAAACACCAGTCCTTTTACAGCAGAGGGTCCTGGAGGAACTCACAAAACTGAGGGTGGACAAAGAGATGGGACCAGATGATATACACCCCAGGATATTAAAGGGAATTATGGACAGTGCTAGCAGTACTGCTGGTGACCCTATTTAGTGAGTCACTCGATACAGGGGTGGTTCCAGAGGACTGGAAGGGGGCAAATGTAGCCCATCTCTACAAGAGTAGTAGCAGGGAGGAGGCAGGAAACTATAGGCCGGTCAGCCTCACCTCAGTGGTGAGTAAGATTATAGAGGTACTGCTTAAGGAAATGATTGTGAAACCCTTGGAAACCATGGGAGCACAGGATCCAAGGCAGCATGGTTTCACAGCAGGAAGGTCATGTCAGACAAATCTAATTGACTTTTTTGACTGGGTGATGAAGGAGGTGGATCAGGGAGGAGTGATGGATATCGCCTTCCTCGATTTTAGTAAGGCCTTCGACACTGTACCCCACAGAAGACTGGTGAACAAGCTAGGGAGCCTGTGGTGGGCCACAAAGTGGAAAACTGTTTTAGAAACTGGCTGAGGGACAGGAAGCAGAGGGTGGTAGTAAATGGGATCAAAGCCAAGGAAAAGAGGGTGACTAGTGGGGTGCCTCAGGGATCAGTCCAGGTGCCAGTCCTTTTCAATGTCTTCTTCAGAGACATTGCTGAAGGGCTGGAAGGGACGTGTTGCCTATTTGCAGATGATACCAAGATCTACAGCAGAGTAGACACTCCAGAAAGGGTTGAAAGAATGAGGAGGGATCTGGGAAAGCTGGAAAAATGGTAAAAGGTGTGGCAGATGAAAGTTAATGCAAAAAAGTGCAAAATCATGCACCTGGGATGAAGAAACCCTGCGGAGAGCTACAGAATTGGGGGGGGGGGTTGCTGACAGTCACCAGGGAAGAATGGGATTTAGGGATACATCCACCCATCCATATATACTGTACATACATAGTTGCCAGCAGATTATGCCGAACGGACTATCTTGTCTGCCTGACGCAGCTCACTGGTAATGTACCACAGCTGCTCTACCTCCTCCCATTTCATCCCCCCTCCCACCCACATCTCCCCCGGTACAACTCTGGTGTTTACTCTACCCACCCACCCACCATACCATGCCCTGTGTCTGTCCCATCCCTTCTTGAAACCTCCCACAGCTCCCATGTTTACAAGATCATCTGGCAGTGCATTCCAACCAATCTCTCTGTGAAATAGTGCCTCATCGCCTCCCCCCTGCTAACTTTAGACTATGGCCTCTTGTAGTTCCAACCTCCCTCAGATTGAGCAAACACTCCCTGTTCACATTGTTGAACCCCTTTAGGTATTTGAAGTTCTCTATCATAACCCCCTATCCCTCCTGTCCTCCAGGGAGTACATGTTCAGCTCTCTGAGTCTATCCTCATATAGCAACCCGTCCAGACCACTGATAATCTTTGTTGCTCTTCTCTGGACCCTTTCCAGCAGTGTGATGTTCTTTTTAGGTGTGGTCACCTTAACTGACTATGGTACTCTGGATGCAGCCTCACTAGTGAGGTGTACAGGTGAAGTATAAGCTCCTTTCTCCTGGACCTTATCCCCCTGGCAATACACCCAAACATTTTGTTTGTCTTGGCCACTGCTCTCTTGCATTGCTCTGAGTGGTTCCCTTTTGCATCAGTCATAACCCCCAGCTCCTTTGCCATCATTGCTACAGTCAGCTGTATCCCCATCAAGTGGTAGATATACTCAGAGTTCCTAATACTGAGATGCAGAACACTGCATTTATGTGCATTGAACCCCAACTGCCACGTGTAGGCCCATCTTTCTAGTTTCTGCAGGTCATCCTGTAGTGCCTTCCTTCCGTTCTTGCTATCTACCATTGCCCCAATTTGGTATCATCCGCGAATAAACTCATTTTACTACAGATCCCCTCCCCAATGTCAGAAATGTACACATTAAAAAGGATAGGGCCCTAGGCCAGCCTGGTGGAGCTGAGGGTTGAGGTGCTGGATGCCATCCCTCATGCTATGCCAGCAGCCCAGGTTTGGGAATGGACTCAGGGTCCTGGGGGTCGGCAGAGGGAGGAGAGGATTGAGCATCCAGAGGACTGCTCTCCACTCCTGGGGTGGGTGGTTGATTCCCCTCACTGCTCTAGCAGCTCCCGGTGGAGGCTGGCAGACTGAAGCAAGATGTGGAGCACGCACTGGGCTATGGGAGTGACAGCAGACATCCTGCCAGCAGGTGCAGGAACATGCCCACATTGTGCTGGACATCATTGCACATCTGTGCTCCTGGGGACAAACACAGGAAAATTCCCCCGAGGACTGAGGAGGCAACAAGGGCCTCAGGGAACAAGGCCACACATCACCAACACCGGACTGCCACTCCAGTGATCCCCAGGCACTACCTGCAGAGATCGACCCTCTAATTTCAGAAAGATGCCACCAAGGTAGGAGTGACAGACCTCCTGGGGAGGGTGACCCGGGAGTCTCTAGGAGGGACCACTGGGGGTAGCTGGACTGGTCGAGAAGGCACCTTTGAGAGATGCCTCACACCAAAGGAGCATAAAAATAGCCCAGAACTGAGCCTTGTGATACCCCACTGATGACCCTGTGTGTCGAGACTTCCTCCCTTACCACCACCCTCTGCTGTCTATTCCCAAGCCAATTTACTGCCCACCTCACCAGCTTATCACCCACCCCCAGTTCCCTCAATTTCCAAATTAGCCTTCCATGTGGGACCGAGTCAAAGGCCTTACTAAAGTCCAGGTATAGGATATCAACTGGCTTTCCTCCATCCCAGGATCTAGTCACCCAGTCGAAGAATTCGACCAGGTTTGTTTGACACAATTTCTCATGGATAATCCCATGTTGGTTTTCATCCTGAAAACCATTTACCTCCAGGAACTCCACCATCTGTTCTTTCAAGATGGCCTCCAACATTTTCCCTACTATGGATATCAGGCTGACTGGTCTGTAGTTCCCTAGATCATCCCGAGTTCTGCTCTTGTTGAGGGGCACTACATGGGCAAACCTCCAATCTAGAGGGACCCATCCTGATTGGAGGGAGGAACTGAATAGTTCCATCATCGGAGCTGCCAGGACATCCAGCAGTTCCTTCAGAACCCTAGGATGAATGCTGTCTGACCCTGGAGCTTTAGCCGTCCTCAAGGACTTGAGAGTCTCCCTTACCCTCCCTACCTGGATCTCATCATCTGTGAGAACCTCCCTCATGGTCCCATTCCTGTCCCCTCTCTGAGGTGATGGCCCATCCCTTTCCCTAGTGAAGACGGAGCTGAAAAAATCATTTAACACTGCTCCATCCCCCCGCACCAATCCCCCCTTCCTCAGCTTTCTCATCTGCCCCCAACTGCATTTTCTCCTAATATATCTAAAGAATTCTTTCCTCCTCCCTGATCCTTTCGCTAATCTCAGCTCTTTATCAGCCTTGCCCTTTCTAAGCTTTTCTGCTAGCCCCCGAAATCCCACGAGCACTCCCTCAAGGTCAGCCTCACTACAGGAGCATAGGTACCTTCTAAAGGCCAGCCTCTTATTCCTTACTTCCTCCTGTACCTCCCTTGTCCACCACCAGGGTTTCCTGGCTCTGGCAATCTTATTTTGTGACCTGGCCAGCTTTTTATGGCCTCCAGGATACCCCACTTCAGGATTTCCCATTGCCAAGCCAGCCCAGTGGCACAGAGGGATGAGGCGCTGGTGTCTTACCGCTTCCCATGCTGATGACTGGGGGTTGGGAGTGACCTCGGGTCTCGGAGGGTCGGCTGGAAGGAGGAGGATAGAGCATCCCTTGGATTGCTCTCCTCCCATGGGGAGTAAGGGTGGGGATGGTGCTGAGGGAGCATGGCTCCTGGTGGTGGCCTGGGATGGGTGGGCTCAGCAGACAACAAAGCATGGGTTGGAGTGGGATAGGCATCCTGATGGGCTGCATGCAAGAGCACGTGTGACAGCATCCTGGATGCCATTGCATGCATGCACTGTGGGGGGGGATACAGGGGAAAAGCACCGATTCTCCAGTGCAAGTGATGGCTGGCTTCCCGGCACCACGGTGGACCCACTTAATCTAGCTCCCTTTCAGTCACTGGCCTCAAGGTCTTCTGCAGTGTATGGGATGGATCCCCACTGTGACATGACCCAGGGATGGCAGAGTGAAAGGGCTGAGCACTGACTGGGTCCCAGGGCAGCAGCTGGGAAAGTCGCCAGAAGCAGGGAAACCATAGGACCACCCCCAGCTGAAGAGGTAATAAAGAAATAAAACAAAATAAAAAAGGATTTCCCATGTCCCCTCTGTGTCCATCCCTATCCCAGTTTTACTTACATGACCCATGAGTATACCTGCCATCTCCCTGAAGATCGCCCTGCTGAAGTCCACTACCGCAATCTTTTTAGGTTCCTCTCCTTCCCCAAGTCTAAGTTAAAACACACCCTAGAGTGGTCACTACCAGCCAATTGGGCTTCCTCTGCCAGATCCCTGACCTGCTCCCCATCGGCTAGGACCAAATCCAGTATGTTTCCCTCCCAAGTCGACTCTTCAACAAGCTGAGTCAGGAATTTGTCTTGGAGTGCATCAAGCACTCTTTGCTCCTTTGCTGACGACGACACCATGGCGCTGTAGTCCGTCCCTGGCATGTTAAAGTCTCCTAGGATCACATCCCCCCCTCCCCCTTCTCCAATATCTCCACAGATTATCGACTAGTTCCCTGTTCATGTTCTCCAACTGCAGGGGTGGCCTGTAGACCGCACCCAGATTAACTCACCTCCCTTTGTCATCTTGCAACGAGGCCTATACTGCCTTCACATTATCCCCCCATCTCCTCTCTGCTGCACACTATCCCATCCCCTGACAAACAGTGGACCCCTCCCCTCACCCACTGTCCTATCCTTTCTAATTGTGGTATAGCCAAGAATTTTCATGTCCCAGTCATGGTACTAGGTGGCCCAAGTCTCTGTGACTGCAACCACATCCACTCCCCCTCCACCAACAATGCCTGTAATTCCAGCATCTTTCAACTTTCCAGTCCTTCCTTAATTTTCCTTAAGCCTACCTCCCCCTTTGCTCCTGGCCAACCCTCCTCCAAGGGTGGGCCTCACTGCTTGTATCTCTCCAGTATGGGGGAAGAGCCTATGCCTTCCTAACTTGTTCAAGAGCCCAGTACTCTCCAGCCCCCCCTCCTAGTTTATATCTCATCACCTAGAAATATAATCCCCCAGCTTGTTTTTAAGGACCTCCTTCCCCTCGTTGCTGAAATGAAGCCAGTCGCTAGCAAAAAGTTCTTTATTCTCCCATGTAGTCCCCCAGTCACCCTCCAAGCCATAACCCATAGCCTGACACCATTCCCTTAGCCAGCTGTTGATTTCCCTGATCTTCTGTTTTCTTTCCAAAGTACCCCTTGGTGCTGGCAAGATTTCTGAAAATGAGACAGTGCAATTCTCAGCTACACATAATCTTGTCACTTCCCGGTATCTGGCCTGCACTTCTTGCACACTGTTCTCAACATCGTTTGTACCAATATGTACCACAATGTGGGGTATCCCCCCATGCTTTTTCACCAACTAGTGCACAAGGTACCCTACACTGAACAGCATCATTCCCGGCATACATCCCACAGTTATAGAGCTCCCAATGCCCGCTTTTGATTCCCCCCATCTGATACCTCAAATAATGGAGCCCCCCATAACCAGGACCCTCCTTTCCCCGGCCTCTGTGCCTTGCCTACTATTTCCCACTGCCCCCTCCCTGCCTGCCAACTTTGCCTCTCTTACCCCAAGCACCCTGTCCCTGCTTAATCCCCCCTGCTATCAGAGCCCCTCCCCTTCCCAGAGAATGAGCTGCAGCCCCAACCCCAACACTATCCTTTCCTCCCCCTACTAGTTGCCTCGTGTCTGAGTTCAGGTCTGCTCCCAACACCCCCTTACTCCTAATCCCAGCCCTTCCCTTGGCTGTTCCTTTAGGGTCCTACTTACCCTCTGACTCACCTCTCCCTCCTGCACCCCCTTTTGCCATCATCCTTCTGTGTCTCCACCTGTTCCCCTACGTTGTTTCCTTCCTGTATTTGCGTGCATCTGCTGTCCCCCTGTAAATTTTGTAGAGGTGTATATCTATTTTTCACCCCAATACCTCCTGCAGTGCCACAGCCTCATACCCCTTGTCACTTCAAAGGCTGGCATTGCCAGCCCTTAGCACTGTCCTTACCTCCCTCCCTTTTCCTCTGACCGCCTCCTGCCAACCCATGTTTGACCCACAAGCAAAAAACCATCTTGAGTAGTCCCACCCCCCACTACTTACTGCTCCTCTACCAGTTCATCCCTGTGCTGTACATTTACTGGTCTATTATCTTCCAACATCCCCACTGTCCCTTTTCCCATCTGAGTTTACAAATTTTTCATACTGAGGTGCCAGTCCCCCGCCTCTTCTCCCTCCATGCCCCACTTCCATGATCAAGTGATCCACCAACCTCCTTAACTCCCGAATCTCACTTTCCAGGTGAAACACCCTCACACATATGGGGCACACCAGAGTGTGGCCATATGCACTGCTGCTCTACAACCACTACATCTCACTAGCCTGCTAGGTCCCCCACCTCCATGTTTTAAACCCCAGCCCCCCACCACCCTCCTGTCTACCTTCGTGCCCCCTCCATCCCCCTGCCATTCCTCTATCCTGGTCCCTCCATCCATCCCTCCCCCATCCTCCTACCATCCTGGCAACTCCACATCGTAACCCACTTTTTCACAATTAAAAAACTATTGAAAAAGTATTAAAAACGTCTAAGTAATATAGCAGTTACACTTGAAGAGAGGAGGGAACGAGGAATATGATAGTGACCTTCAAGTATCTTAAAGGCTTGAATAAAGTACGGGGGGGTGACATCTTTCAGTACAAGAGTTGTACAAGGATGAGGGGCATGATAGGAGATTGGAGGGGGGGCAGGATAAGGGGAAATGTGAGAAAGGATTTCTTCACAGAGAGGGTGGTGGATGCTTGGAATAGTCTACCCCAGGAAGTGGTGGATGCTAACACAGTGGAGGATTCAAACATACATGGCATAGACATAAGGGAACCCTAAATGTAGAAAAGAGAGGCAAAAGCCAATGTCCAGGCAGGGAATATGGGCAGATTAGGTGGGCCTAGCAGTCTTTATCTGCCATCAAGTACTATGTTCCTATGTATCCTGGGTAAATGAATTATAAAGTAAACAGAAGGCTTAGCCAGATAGAGGCATCTGTTTGGGGAGGAGGACAGTGAGCAGATTTTAATTTGATGATTAGAAACAGTGATAGCAGAGGAATGCGAAATGGAATGGTAGCGATCTATGAGTCCATGGAAAAACTGAAAGTGGATTCTGTGCTGGATGGTGGAGGATTATAGGTCTCTTAGTGTGGCCATAGTGTGAGCTCATTTTCAGGTGCAGGTAAGAAGGCATACTGTTCTGTACAGTTTTGGATGAACTGTAACAATGAGATAAGGCAGACTTACAATAAATATATATACAGTACTGTATGTGCACTCCATCCTTCTCAGTGAGACACCAAAAGATTGGAGATCAGATTTATGTTCCCTTTGCACAAAGGAAGTTTTGCCTCTGATCTAATGTAAACAAGTACTGCACATTATTAATACAGTATTAATAATCATGTTATATAGTCATGTAACATGCAGCTAAAAAAAATATTTAGAATCCAGCCATCTTTTTTATAAAAGCAAACTGTAAGTGGGAAACAGATTAATCTAACCATTTTCACATGGATGTTTAACAATGCTATCTGACATCTAGAGGTGGACCCTGGTGGAAAAGTCACTTTTTTATTTATTTTATTTTTGTTTTATTGTTTGTATTTTATTCTTTGGAACTGGATAAGACCCAATAGGCACTAGTGCCCGTTTGCAGTGACGACCCAGGAGCACTGGGGAGTTTTTGACTTGTTTAGAGTCCCACAGTATGCAAGTGTAGGTTATAGGAATTAGTCCCACATCTACTGCATGTACCAGGCTTATTCACAGCTCGTTACTTTAGTGACTAAGCTATACTACAAAACTCCTTGCTCTTTTTTATAAAGATCTTTGAGCTTTTGGGTGGGCAACAGACTAACCCTAATGCCATCTACAGTGATAATAACATAGAGTTACAGTACAGTCTGCAGAGGTACTTTTAATTTACTGTACCTGACATACTGCTCATTACCACTCATGGGCATGGAGGGGGCCAGTGACTGTGACAGGAGCTGAACCTAAGATCTTTTAGTTCCGAATTCTCAGTTCTAAGAACTGGATGACACTGTCCTCCCTGCTTGATAAACTGAATATGGTAATTTATTTTGAGGGAATCTTTAGCTTTCATACTAGTTATTACCAGTTAAGAACCCTACCCCAACTATGCTCTCCTAGTATCTTCTGCAGAAATATTAGCCTTATTCTATTGTACTGTACCTGAATAACGGTGCTTTAAGTTGTGTGGGGTCACCCATATTCCTGACCATCAAAAATGAGCTGGCCCAGGTGGTCTGTGATTAGACTGGTTTCCATTCCCATTTGCCATTAAATACTTTTTTAAGGGTTGGGGTTGAGGTGGGGATTGAGTGGTGGCTTATGGAGACGCATAAAAAGCTTTCTGGAGGGAGGATTATTTGGATACTGGGGCCAGCTTACTCTTTACAGAGCCCTTACAATTGTGTTGGGTCTAGCTTTGGTCACATCACACATTGAGCTAATGTCATTGTGCTGAACAGTTTGAAGCATGCTGGTACCCTTTACCCTTTGTCTCATGGAGGCTTAAACAGACAAAGCACAAATGTGTGGAATACAAGTAGGAAGCAGGATAGACACTAGCACAATGACTGAACCTACAGGGTTCCATGTCATAAAGGTGACTGCAGAACAGCAAGCACCGTTATGGCTAGTGCACACCGCCGAAAATGAATTTCAGTGATGCACACTTGCGGCAAGAAAAAAACGGTGCCTAAGACCTACAGGTTTTTATTAATGGCTGCCCTCATTCCCCATGGGGGCTTCACCACCCCCACACCCCCATACTTATGGATTCTCAACTCAGGAGATGCAGATGGGGTGTGTGAAAAACTTAAAATAATTGAAAGCTGTCTGCCAGCTAAACAAAAACGCAGCACGCCAGACCTGAACCATGTACTCTGCACCTCCCAGCCGGCCACCCTCTCCACCACGCTAGCAGACCATGGCACACACCCTCCCACATACCTTCCCTCCCTGCCTTCCCCACCTGCACGCATATCTCCTGATGCCATATACCCTATCCAGTATCCGGTCGCCCCACCCCCAGTTAGTTTTGAACACAGGCACCGTAACTGAGTCACCGTTTTTGCAGGTGCTCAATTCCGGTTGCCTTGTTCACTGGATACCAACCTACAGTACTTGGGAAATGGACCTAGAATGCTTCACATACAGTACTTGGGAAACCTGTGTGTGGAGTTTATAGTTTTAGCAGGTTCATTGTAAATTTTGTAGCACCGTTGACTACAAATTGAAGCAGACTTTCCTGACTACTGTACTACTCTGACAATACCTACTTTATATCAGCAATTAAACTTTTGCTACCGGTTTCCTGATTCACCTACAGTTGGAGCTGCAAATGTAGGTTTACTATATACAGTATGTTAAGCTGGAGTGGGTATGCTATCCAGCTTTGTGGACAGTCTGGGAATTAATTACATAAATAACAAAGTGCCTCCACCTGGTTTAAGCATATGGGGTATCTAAGGATATAATCAGGAATTTCAGTATTTCACCCACCAGAAAATAATTAATTAGGATCTCCCTCCCACATAACATTATAATAAACAAGGAACTGTGACACTATAAAGAAATTGTGAATACACCCAATACAAATCCCAATAAACAATGTTATTTAGGAGAGAACATAGGAATGGTGACAAGTGGAGTCCTACTGGGGTCTGTTCTGGGCCTGTATTTGTTCAGCAGTTTTATTCATGATTTACATAAAGGATTGAAAAACAAATCAATAAAATCCACAGACACAAAAATAACAGGGGAGGTTGACTCTAAAGTATAACACATATTCATGGTAAATGACAAACAAATAGTAGAGTGGACCAAAATTAACAAAATGTCCCTAAATTTTGATAAACGTACAGCATTGCATGTGGGTCAAAGCAATTAAATGAGACCATATTATATAGGCAATAATGCTTTACCAAAAGTGAGTACAGAAAAAGATCTTTGCATTATAATTGATAACTCTCTCAATATGCATACACAAACACGGAAAGTTACACTATTGGCAAACAAATACATAAACATTATAAAAAATTATTTATTACTAGGGACAAGCAGTGTATTATGAGCATCTATAGGAACTATGTCAGACCACGTTTAGACTACTGGTCATTCTACTGGTCACCATTTCAAAAAGAAAATGTCAGACTTTTGGAGGAGGTGCAGGGAAGGGCCACCAAACTCATCCCAAGGTTGAAACACCTTCCATATGAGAAAAGACTGGATGAATTACATCTAATGAAATTGGAGGAATGAAGAGTTGGGGGGGATTTCCTACAATTCTTCAACAAAATTAATAATAATGAATTGAGAAAGAGTTGTTTTTTCACCCCTTTTGTATGTCAGCAAGACTTAAGATCCTATAATAAACAATGTGAGGTGCTGTGGTCACATACAAAAAAAGGGACAACTATTTCACAGTTAGAGTCCCATTAAAATGGAACAAACTACCTCCACATCTAGTAGACATCAATAGTTTTGACTTGTTTAAAAGGGAATTAGATTCTTGGGGTACTAGGGACAACTTGATCCATGCTAATGGGAGACAGTCTCGATGAGCAGCTGCCTACTTCTGTCTGCAACTCATCAAGTTACCAAGGGAGGAGAAAGAAAGAACAAGTGGACAGAAGAGAACATGGGAAGCAGTGGGGTAGCAGCAAAACTATTCTCTAAATAACATTCCTATGTGCCCACCCCCCCCAGTTCAAAATTCCTAAGGAGGGTGCACCAGACCTTTCACCCCAAAGACCATATGGGGGAGATCAACTCTTAGTTGCAGTGGGTACCACAGCAAGCTGGGGTCATTGGATAACAGTTGGACCTGTTGGTGGGTAGACAATAACTGTTGCAACCAATTTAATTAATGAAAATGCCTCAGAGCATTAGCCTTGAGTAATGTACTCATGGTTTTGTTGGCCTTGTGGACGTATCCCACTGCTTGGCTGGGGTAACTTCAGCAACAGGCACTCTGTGGTGCCAAGCTAATATCAAGATGCAGTCTCTCTGGCTAAATCTGCAGTTTCTTCCACATCACTTCATATTTTCACTGGTGAAACACTTAACTAGGAGTTCTGTCTCTCTGTCTGTCTCTCTCTGACTGTGGCTAGTGACCAGGATCATGCAGGGGTGTACTTGGCTGGGTAGTTGGAATAGGCGAGTACCTCAGGATCTGCCATCCTACTGGTGTCCAAAATCTTTCCCTCGGGCGCAGCAAAGCAAACTGCTCCAGAATTGCCTCTGAAGGGTGCTCTGTTTATTGAAGTTATGTTCAGCCTTTTCAACAGCAAAATGTCTGCAGAGTACACCTTCACACATACCAGGGCCTGGGCAGACCTGACTGTTAAACTCTCTCTATATCCCCTTGCTGAGCTCCTCTGAGTCTGCCAGACAGGACTCTGTACTGCCTACTTAACCGACTGAATTTCTGAAAAAACATCTTTGCCAAGGCGCCAGCACAGACCACCTCCTGACAGTTTCAGCATTTGTCTCTCTGCCTCTATCCTGAGGTCATATTTCCTCATCCTGTTAATTGCTAGCAGCTGGACAAAACAGATAGTCACATTTCTTGCTTCTTTATCTGGTTGGGCCTTAGAGAGGGAGCCTTCCTCCTTCCTATCAGATAGCAGGCCCAAGATTGAGGAAGGCTGAGCCTAAGTCTCTTGCTTTTTTTTCCTGAATTCCATTGAATACTGGAAAGTTAACCCCTTTATTCAAAGGGTTTAACTACTGTAAGTTTTTCTCTTCTTGTGGTGTATGGTCACTTTGCACATGGAGCGTCATTTGCAATTCACTCGTGTGTCTGTGGATTCCTTCCTTACAGCAGTTTTGATAAGACATTAAAAATGCCTATTAAGGTAAGAGTAAGCCCCAGAAATGGGGAGGGGGGGCATACACAGGCATACCCATCGTCAGTTATTTAAGTACACTTTTGACTAGGGCTGCAAGTTCATTTTGACACAACATTAAATATGGTCAAAATTCTGCTGTTCGAGTCAGATCCCAAACCCACGAATATTTCATGGAAATTGGCAATCTTTGATTCACCTCAGTCACAAAGAAAGTGCCATTAGCAGTATATTTAGTTCCTGGTCGTAATCAGATGTCAGCTACAAGTAGACATATCTGGCTGTTAGCAATGCTGGCACACCACTAGGTGAGGTGCCTTAAATTAGAGCCTCTTTGATTAGCTCTCACATTGCTGTAGTGTGCGATATGGAGTATAATGATTGGAGGGTGTCCATTTGATATTACATGGGGTAACATACGCATGTCTTTGTGTCAAATTTCATTCTTACAGCATGATGTGTGCTCCTTAATTAAGCTCCCTCTGCTCTGTCTCTCAGTCTCAGCATGGCAGAATGATTGGTGCAGTGGCAAGCAGTGAAGTTTCCTGTGCAGATATACCCACCTTATTTTATTACTACTGGAACTAGCAGCATTTATAAAAAAAAAAAGGCAGCTGGTTCAGTGGCGCAGAGGGTTGAGGTGCTCGATACCATACCATGCGCCACGCTAGTGACCTGGGTTTGGAAATAAGCATGGGTTGTCAGGGATTGGCAGGGGAAGGGCAAGGAGCAGGACTGAGCTGCTGCGAGGTGGCTCTCCCCTCCCGGGGAGGGATGAGTGCTTGCCCCTCCATAGTTCCACTCCCATCGGGTGGAGGCCCAATGGGAAGCAGAGGGGGCACCAGCTGATCATCAAGGGTGGGGCAGAAGGCGTCGATCCACTACTCAGTGTGCATGTGTGTGTGCTCCTCCACGCACATGCATGTGCATATCTGCCGGGTCCCGGGTGGTGAGAAAACCGGGAAAAAGCACAAACTACATATGGAAAAAATAATGGCAGCAAAGAACTGAAATTTGGCCTTAGGCCAGGACAGGACCAGGGGCTGAAAACCTTTCCTCCACAGTCACACTACAATGCTAGCAGAGGCTACATAGAGTAGTCAGTCTACCTGAAATTCACTTAGTGGTGCTGCTAGTGTGTAGCTTAGACTATACTGATGAAAACAATAAATCAACTTAAATAACAGAAACAAGAAGTGCCTATCAAAGTATATGGGGGTAGAGAATGTCTGCAGTCAGCCTAGCGGAATATTGCCACTTGCCTCACTTAGTTAGTAGTCAACGTTGCTCAGCTGGTAGCACATCTGCTTCTGGGCCAGAAGGTCATGGGTTCTAGTCTCACACAGAATTGGGCTCATACCTAAAATGCTGGCACCTGAGTGCAGTTTTAGTGGGTGTTGTACCATCAGGGTTTGCCATCCTTCAGATGAGACATTAAACCGAGGTCCCTTCCACCCATTTCTGGTGCTGTCCTGGTGGATGTCCATGTTTTTTTTCCTGTCACCAGTGACTTGGGCATCTCTCCAGCATGGGCTCACTCGGCATGTTGCCTCTACCACCTGCTGTGCCCTTCCCCCAATCAAGGAATCAGGTCCCTCTATCTATGAACAACTATTGTCCAATCTCCATCCTCCCCCACCTAAGTAAAGTACTCAAGAAAGCTGTCCACCATCAACCTGCTGACAACCTAGGCAAACACAACCTCCTGTGCAGCCAATATGTGACTTTCAAAAAACACTCCACTACCTCTGCCCTCGCATGCCTGACCAACCACATCCTCATACATATGGACCATGGTAATGCCACCGGAGCAGTCTTCATTGACCTCTCCAAGGCTTGTGACATGGTAAACCATTCGCTTCTCCTCTCCAAACTACATAACCTTGGCTGCACTCAAGAGATTACTACCTGGTTCAAGACCTACCTCACTGCCCGCTCCCAATTTGTGTGTATTGGCCCTGCCCACTCCCCCACCCTGCCCAACTCTGCAGGTGTCCCCCAGGGCTCCATACTGGGCCCCCTGCTATTCTCTTTATTTATAAACTCCCTCCCCTCGGACTGTCTCAGTTGTCACTCTCTCCTCTATGCTGATGACCTCGTGCTGTTCTACAGTGATAAATCCCCTGACAATATTTCCTCGGTTCTCTTCAAAAACTAGGCTGCAGCCCATACCTGGTTCACAAATAACCTCCTTCTGGTTAATGCCAAAAAAAAACTAAATCCATGCTGTTCGGATCAAAGCCCTTCCTAGCTAAAAAGAAAATTCATCCCCCTCTCAACATCGTATCCCCTGATGGCCAAGCCCTTGAAGCCGTGTGTACTTTCAAATATCTAGGAGTTCTACTTGACCCCACTCTGTCCTTTTCCAAACATATCTATTCATTAGTTCGAAGGTTTCACCAAATATTAGGTGCAGCCTACAGATTCCAGCAATATTTCTCTCTGGAAGTCCAACTTCCCATTGTACAAGGAAATCTTCTCCCTGTCCTGGACTACTGCTCCCCTACCTATGCCAGGACATCTGCCACCCTCATGGCAAGCTTTCCTCCGCCTATAACAGTGCCTGTCATTTTGCCTTGCTGGCCCCTTTCACCACACACCACTGTGTCCTCTACAACTTACTAGGATGGTTCCACTGCAAAACTGTTTCAGCCTAGTCCTGTGCTGCATGGTGGGGTCTGCCATCCATATTGGCCAGGTATCTCCCCTTGCACCCTTCCTTGCTGTCCAAACCTCGCACCTTAGCCTCCGCTCAAACAGCATCCCCTCCAGAATATTCCCAGGGTATTCACCAACATGGGTGGCAGAGCCTTGCCAGTGACAGCCCCTACACTGTGGAATAAACTGCCTGCTGAGCTCCGCTCCCTCAACACCCACTGCCAGATCGAAACCCACCTCAAAGACTGGCTCCTGTCGACTTCCTGCTGCCACTGCTTCCCTGGGTAGTTCACTCACTTTCCCAACTGTACCGTACTAGGGAATGTGTATGTGTATTCGGTCAAGCGGGAATCAGTTAAGCTGGCCTGCTTGTGTACTTGAGCTCTGGCACTAATGTTTATTAATCCTGCCACCCACCCCTCTACCCCACCCCTATACTTGGCTACGTCTTATCTTTCTTTCTACATATACTTAGAATCCTTGTTTGTCTCTTGTGGTAACTGCTGCTGATAGAACTGTATGTTTATCTATACCCTTACTTACTGTAATGCCTATCTGATGTAAGGTTTATGGAATCCTATATTTTTTGTTGCTCTTCCATTTGCTACTCCCATGCACTATTGTAACCTTAATCTTTTTTTTTAACTGTTCCGTGCTTTGTTGTTTGTTACATTATTTCCTGTACCACAGTATGTGGCCCGAGTTGTACCTGAAAATGGTCCCTGGGATCAGTGCACCTACCCGGTTACCAAAATCATAACTAAAATATAATAAGGTGCTGGGTCCCCCCCCTCCCTTGACCCCAAATGAGAAATCCAGGACCACGGAGAGTCAAGTCATGATCCAGGCTGGTACTAGGCATGTGGGCTCAGCTACTCAAGCCCTGTCATCACCTCCCCAGTCACTGGGGTTCTTCCATCTTGAAGTTGCCCCATGAATCACGGATGTGCAGTGATGCCCATGTGGGCATGCTGCAGGTGTCTGCTGCACTCTACCCCCTTAATTGCGTCAGCTCCCATGGAACCCTCAGTCTCCATTGGGGGTTACCAGAGGCGTGACGTGAGGTGTAGCATCCAGCACCTCAACCCTTAGCACCAGCAGGCCGGCCCAGTGGGTGTCTAGCTTGAAGTAAAAGAACCCAAGGCACTTTTCAAAAGAGTATGTCCTGGCCAACATTACCCTTCCCAAAAAACTGGTTCTTGCAATTGTCCAAGGCTGCGAATGGGTGCTGATGTGTGAAATGGCTGCCACTACACATTCAGTCATGTCAGAACCAGTCTAGCATTGCTTGTAACATGAATGCTGATTCATCTTCCTCTTCTTCTTTTTCTAGTTCTATTTTGTGGTCACTCAGCAAGGAGATACGCCTGTGAAATTAATGGGGCTTAGAAAGATGTCACAAAAAAAAAATCAATTATCCAGACCAGTTCTCTAATCGCTCAGAGATAACTGTGATAAGTTAATTGGCAGCAAATTTTAGGTTCTGCATTTGCCAATTACTTTCATACACAGATAGACTTGCCAGAGCCATTGCAAGAGTGAGAACTTGAAACCATACTAAAAATTGACTCTATTTAAGTTTAGTGAAATTTCCAGTTAGTCTCTGCTGTTTAGTTAGTTGAGAACCTTAGCCCTAGCCATTGGGAGAGGTGGAGTTTTGGCTGCGGGCAGGCAAAGCCCTCATGTTCATAGACTACCAAATTCCCATTATCCAGTTGCACCTTTTGGGCTAAGGAAGACTGTAAAAGTATAATTTAGTGGTCTCTTTAGACTAATTTTCAATTATGTGGCCATGTCCCAGAAATTTCCTTGGCATGCTGTTCTTCTTGCATGCATTATGTTCATAAGTGTCAGTGGTTCAATAGGTAACACACTAACCTCTGGAGTCAGAAGACTGGAAGGTCATGGGTTCCAGCCCTGCACCACAGTACTTGGGTAATATCCATAACTAATGCTAGTGAAGTGTGACATGTGCTGCATTGTTAAGGCTGCTATCTTAAACCAAGGTCCCTTGTGCCCAAGGTGGAAGTTCAAGATCCAATGGTAGTTAAACACCAAGAGTGCACACTGAGAACATGGTCCTTCAAGGAGTTATAAACAGGATACTTCTACAACTTTAAAATCTGAATGCTCACCACCCCATAAGAGGGATGCCAAGACATCTGTTTTTCCTCAAAAAAATAATTTATTCAGATCTACGAACAGACCAGTACCAGTTCCTGCCTGACATGTTTCAGACTGACTCGTCCTTTATCAAAGGCTGGAAACTCCAAATACATTCAACATTTAAATACACAGACACTAATGATATGTTATGACATCATGCCAAATCAGTATGCTTATTGGATAAAAACAAGGACCTTTAATCATTCAATCTAAAAATCATTAAACCCCACCCAGAGTGAACACACAACTAGCCAAAGCCAAAATTCATTCAAGAAAACATCCTTTTCAATAAATAACAATGGTCAGAATGCCAGAAGAATAAATATTGAAATATTATAACTGGGATTTTAGAGGAAGGGGATTTTAAGAAGAACAGGGAATGGAAAATTAAAGGCTATCTGGTTATAGTCAAACAGTTCTATTATAAAGGTTTACATAATATGAAAATAAGTTTGGAGGAATTCTTTGAAAGTCAAAGTAATTAACATTTTAACAACCTGAGCAATGTAGAAAGGGATGCAATAAAAACTTTACAAGAGGATACAGATTTGATAAATCAGGCCAGCAAAGGAGGAGCAGTTGTCTTAATGAACAAGGAAGATAATGTTAATGAGATCAAGAGACAACTAAGGAACACTGATTTTTATTTGAAACTTAAACAGGATCCCACCTTTGACTTTAAATTTTGAATTGATGAGGTAGTGGAAGCAGCCTTTGAATGAGGGGACTTTGAAAGTAGAATCAAGGAATTTTTGACCACAGAAAATCCTGTTCGAGCAACGTTTTATGTTCTCCCAAAGGTTCAGAAAACTTTATACAACCCACAGGCCAAGTCATAGTGAATGGCATTGGTTCACTCACTGAACCTCTTTCACAATTTTGTAACTCATTTCTAAAACCTTTAGTAATGTAACGGCCATCATATTTAAGAGACACTAAAGAACTCTTAAATTTGATTTCAGACATTACCCTGGAACAGGACATGCATCTAATTACAATGGACATAGAATCACTTTACACTAGTGTCCCTCATGAAGGGGCACTGGATGCAGCGGCCTATTACTTGAACAAATCTTCAAATGAAAAAACACCACATACTGACTTTTTAGATTATTTGAGTTTGTGCTGAAATTTAACATGTTCCTTTTTGACAATGAAATGTTTCTTCAGATTAAGGGAACAGCGAGGGGGGTAACTTGCACCTCCTCCATTGTTAATTTGTATGTGGGTAAATGGGAAGAGGATGTAGTATGGAAGTCTAACATTAACCATTTACTCTCCCATATGAAAATATGGAAACGTTACATAGATGACATGCTAGTCGTCTGTAAAGGGGAGTTAAGTGAATTTGAAACATCTGTGAATTTTCTACATAACTCGAATCCCCACTTAAGATTTTCGTGCAGCAGCAGTCAGGAATGTATCCCTTATTTAGACTTAAATCTGATTAGAAACCAGGAAGGGAAACTAGACAGTAAAACCTACAGAAAAAAGTAGATGGAAACAGTATATTGTTGGCAAGTAGCTGCCATCCCCCACATGTGACCCACAACATCCTGAAAGGACAATTTTTAAGAAATAGGAGAAACTGCACTACAGAAGCAGCTTTTGAAGAAGGAGCAGAAGAAATGACCAAAAGACTGTTAGAAATGGGATATAGCAGAAAAAAGATAGATAATGCCTGTGCAATTGTAAGAACAGGAGAGAGAACTAGTCTTCTAAGTGACATGGTACAAGAAACAAAGAATGATTTAACTATGTAACCAACTACTCAGTTCAAACCAAAAAACTGAAAGACATTTTTACCAAACACTGGCATATTTTGGCAGCAGACCCAGGTCTGACAGCAACAAGTAGTGAGCTAATCAGAATGTGTTACAAGAGGGCCCCACTTTGAAAGATTCTCTAGTCCATAGCCATTATGTGGCAACACAGACTACCATGTGGCTTTAACCAGTGTCAGGGTGCTACAAGTGTCAGAACTGTACCTACTGTGAATATATAGCATGGAAAGGATTTCACAAGCTATGATGCTAAAAAAACTATACTAGATTCGACAGTGCATTACCTGCAGCACTACAGACACAATTTATTTAGCAACATGCGCATGTAAAAGCCTTCTACATGGATAAAACCACTAGATGTTTTAAAACTAGAGTAGAAGAGCATATATGTGTTTTCATAACAAAAGATGAAACTTATGCCACAGCAGTACATATCAACAATGCAGGAAGTGGCAGCACACACAGCTTCAGTTTTACAGCAATAGACAGGGTTAGTCAAAACCCAAGAAGGGGATTTTGACACCTTCTTGTTGATTCAAGAGAATTTTTGGATCCTGACACTGAGAACACAATTTGTCAATGCCGAATGTTTGCTTGCTGGCATTAGCGGTGGAAGTGCAGGTGTTAGATGTAGTATAGTAATGTCAGTGAAATATTGAACTGACGCCAACTCCACCCCCACGCTGCAGAGATGGACAGGCATTGGGGTGTGCCTTTGGGTCATCACCCATAACGGTCACAACATTTCACCTCACCCTACCCTGCAGACAGTGACAAGTGTAGAGGTGTGCCTTGGAGTGTTCGGGCTTTATACTCACCTAATTCCTTAAGGAAATACACTGAAATGGGTGCAGTATAGGAGAATGGTGTGAATTCTGGGGCCAGAGAGTCCAAGGTGCACCTCGATGCCTGTCATTGGCTGCAGGGTGGGGGTGTGGGTGGAATGGCATGAGCATTACTGTTGACAATCCCAAGTCACATCCCTGACACCTGTCAGTACCTAAGGGGCAGGGGGCGGATGCCTGTCAGACCCTACAGGGTAAAGCGTTATGGTTGGAAACCTTAAGGCCCTGGGTGTTTCTTGGCATTTTTACTCTTAAGTTTTCAACATGGGCTTTTTGTGACACCACTACATGAACCGTGACTCTATTGGTTTGTTAGCCGAAAGGTGATTTTGCACATTGACGGCGCCATTTGGCGCCACAGGTGCGAAAAAACATTTCGAACATGATATGAAAAATGACAGCTGTACTGTTCATGAGGAGGTGTAAAAAATGGTAATGTTGAAAATCTGGAGTGAAAATATAAAAAAAACTGGTGAAGTCACGAGCATGCATAGAAACTGCTCAATGCACACCCATAATGCAATTATTTGGGGAATTTTTTGCACCAGATTTTCAATGTAGGCATTTTGGGACCTCTGCTCATGAACAGCATTACTGTGATTTTCTTAATCTGTCTCGAATACTGATTTCCCACAGCGACTGCGCTATTCTGTGCCGGAAGTGCGAAAACACATTTCGGCCAGGATGTGTAAAATTACAGCTGTACTGTTCATAAGGATGGGTGGAAAAATGCCAGTGTTGAAAATCTGAAGTGAAAATATTACAAATTTGTGAAGTTACGAGGGTGCATAGAAACTGCGCAATGCACGCTCGTAACACAGTCATTTTATGGATGTTTGTTACCAAATTTTCAACATAGGCATTTTAGGACCTCTGTTCATGAACAGTGTCACTGTGATTTTCTTAATCTGTCCCGAACACTGATTTCCCACAGTGGCTGCGCTATTCTGTGTCGGAAATGTGAAAACACATTTCGGCCAGGATGTGAAAAATGACAGCTATACTACTCATAAGGAGGTGTGAGAAAATGCCAGTGTTGAAAATTTGGAGTGAAAATATTAAAAATTCATGAATTTGCACGTGTGCGTGGAAACTGCGCAGTGCACGCTAGTAACACAGTCATTTTTGGGAATTTTTTCACCAAATTTGCAATATAGGCTTTTTGAGAGCCCACCTCATGAACAGTGACACTGTCTTTCGTTAATCAGTCCCAAAAGGTGATTCCGCGCAGTGACCACAAAATCATCTTTTGGGACTGAATAACCAAATGACAGTCACAGAACTCATGAGGTGGGGTCACAAGAATGCCATGTTGAAAATTTGGTGGAAACATTTGAAAAATGACCGAGATATGCACCAAAGTTGAAAAAAAAAACATTTATGCCATTATACAGCTTACCGGCATTTCTTCAGTTCATGGTTGGCTTTGAAGAGTGCAGTCATGTTCCCGCTCCACTGAAGATCATTGCACCGGCCTCCGGAGATAAGTATGGGGTGTGTGGGGGTATGGGGAGGTGAGGTACGCAGAGGGTGAGTGCGGGTTGGGGAAGGGGGCAAGAGAGTCAACGAGGGACCGTTTTTCTTTTGTTACAGTTTTTTTTTTATACAAAGACTACGTGGGACTTTTGCCACTCTGGGGTGGGCTCCTAGTGTGGCACTTGGAAGTTTGGGGGGGCAGTGGAGCCAACAGGGGATTGGGCTCCCTTGTTGGCCATACAGTGTGGAGGGGGAACACATGAAGATGCTGGACTTGTGCCATGCTGGGGTGGGCTCCCAGTGTGGCACCTGGATGTTTTTTTTTATTGGGGGGGCACTGGAGCCAACGGGGATTGGGCATCCCCATTGGATATACAGCCTGCTTGAGGGGGAGTGTACATGAGCAGAGGGGGATTGGGCACCCCCTCAGCACACAACAAATTGGGGGGGGCGTGCATACAATGGCTGCTACAGTCAGCGGTGGTGACATGAAGGCAATTTGCATACTGCTGATGGAACGGCAGTATGCAAATTGCCTACACGTTACCACCACTGATTGTAGTGGTTGTTTGCGATCAACTGTATGGCACTGCATCTGAAATGCTGTCAAAACAGCTGGGATATTCATTGGTGCAGTGCGGTGCAGCCCCGACTGCAGAAACGTTCAGGGTATTGGCAGCGGGGTGTCACACCTACGAAAACTCATATGGTAGCACTATGTTTCTTGCACACGCCTGCAAGCAAACATAAAAAACCAGGGCTGAATACACAGCTTGAAATTTGCTCATACTTGAGGAAACAAAGTTGACTATTTCTCTAATTATGGAGAGCCCCCATAATTGTTGGTTCATAGTTGGTTTTATTTTAGAAATAACACACATACTGATATAAGGCCTGTGTTTTCTGATGTTGTATTTACTGAGAGGTGAATAAGCATGATTTTTGAAATTCATACTCTACAAAATAATTCTTGTACAGTAAACTTGAGTATATTCCTCTCTCTTCTCACAATAATACATTTTTTTCGCTTACATTTCCTCTCCTCTTCTCTCACTTTATTTTTTTTTAACTCCTTCCCCTCCTTCCCCTTAGTTCCCCTATCTAATACATTTTAACATAAGAATTAAGTTTCTCAGTAGACTTCTCTGTATGAGTTGAACTATCAATGTTGGCGACAAAATAGTCTTATAATGAAGTTAGAAGAATCCCCTCAAAACTATTTAATTAAATAATGAAGGAACGTACACAAATTTTAGTAGATTAGGGTAACTATGGTATATTATAAGAACATTTAAAACCTTAGTTTCTTATTATGTAAACCTTTATAATAGAATGTATTTATTTATTTGGCTTTTGTGACCAGGTAGGTACACTAGACAAGTTATATGCCTATTTTCAGGTACGACCAGGGAGAGTACAATGAAAATACAGGTTCAGACAGGGTACATAACTCAAGCTGAGCATAGTACAGAGTCACAAAAGAGCCAGGTGAACATAGATAGTCTACAGTAAGCAGTAATAGGTAATATTTATATATATATATAAATATATACACATATACAGAATAAATAGGCTAAGTCATTTAATAGCAATAGCAGCAATTACATTGTATGAGTAACCCTTTTACCAGAGCCACAGAAACAGATAATTCCTGAGCAGATAAACAAGCAAATCACATGCTTCCCAGAGTTAAAGGACAGTAAGCAGTGTCATTAGAGCCTGCAAGAGGGATCCCCAGGTTGGGTGAGTCCAATTTAGAGACCTGGATAAGGTGGCTTGGGATACCCACATGCAGAGGCCAGTTTCAATGCTCCCACAGGGAATTTTGGAGGCTCAAGTGGGAGGGAGAGGAATGAACGTGGTCAGGAAGAGAGTTCCATAGCCTCGGAGCACACGTAGCAAAGTCCCTATCTCCCATTAGGGTACGAGTATAAGGAACTTTGAGCACCCCAGGACCCTGAGACCTGAGGGAGTAGAAGAAGGATTCAGCAGGCTTGAGAAGCAGTGCCAGCCCCGGAGGGATGCCGGTTCTGAGCTCCTTTCTTACGAAGCAGCCCAACCCATAGTTCAAGTGATTAGCCGGGGAAAGCCAGCCCAGTTTGTTGTATAATTTACAGTGATGAGTGAGGCATTGGCTGCCAGGGCAAGGTGACAGATGTTGTTGTAGGTCATGTTCCACCGAGTGAGGTGGACCTTGGAGGTGCTAGCGAATAGGAGAAGGCCATAGCTAAGTGAAGGGAGCAGCACACCTCTGGCCAACGCCAAGCAAGCAGCAGATGTCAGATTTTTCTTTGCCCTGTAGGTAAGACCCAGTTTACAGTTTACTGCTCTGCAAACATTTAGGATGTGACACCTCAGGCTGAGTTGGGGGTCAAGTGTCACCCCAAGGTATTTTATAGAAACTGTGGTTAGAAGGGGAGCACCATCCACACCACTGACACACAGAGGGGCAGGGGAGGCCTTGATCTTGGCTAATGACCCAAAAAGCATGGCCCGAGGTTTTTTAGGTTGAGGACCAGCTTGTAAGACATTACCCACGACTGAATATACTTAAAGTCCTCACTCAGCCGAAGGTTGAGAACCCCAATGTCCCAGGAATGTGTAAGGATGACTAGATCATCTGCATAAAGGGTGGTGCTACAGTTGGAAGCAGCAGCAGGGAGGTTGTTAACAAATACAGAGAAGAGAAGGGGCCCCAGAACTGATCCCTGTGAAACACCAGAGGTCACCGGAGTGGGGTCAGACAGGACCTTGTTGAATTTGGTCTGTTGTCGTCTGCCCTGGAGGTAGTTTCTAAGCCAACTCAAGGCAGGAGGGGACAGGCCAAGGGATCGCATCTGTGAGCAAAGTAATGGATGGTCCACAAGGTTGAAGGTCTTGGATAGGTCAATGAAAATGGCCCCAGAGAGTTCACCCTGGTCCATGGCCACCCTGATGCTAGTTGAGACAGAAACAAGGGCTGTGGATGTGCCATACCCTTTTTGACAGCCATGCTGTGCAGGGGACAGCAACTTATGAGCCTGAATGTACTCCGTGAGCTGTTCGGCCACAACTTTCTCTAGGAGTTTGTTAATAGTCAGTAGGATGGCAACTGGATGGTAGTTGTCCAGGACTTTGGGGTTACCCTGCTTCAGAACAGGGAACAATCCTCACCACTTTCCAAATGTTGGGGATAACACCATTGGCAAGGGACAGGTTGAAGATATGTGCCACTGGGAAGGCAATGTGGGGAGCACCCAGATTCAGAAGCTTGGCCTCCATGTTATCATGGCCAGCACTGGAGTGTGGGGACAGATCAGAGAAGTCTCTGCATCTCCATGACAGACACAACCCTGAGATAAAATCATGGGTGACAGGAGTGTACCTCCTAAGGAACAGAGGCCGAGGGGCCACTGATATTCTCTACAGGGTATCCGGTCAATATCGCGCAACCGAAATCGTGCCAGCGAAAATAGAGCATACATAATCACGCATGTCGCTATAGCGCCGCAGAATCAAATTAGCGCTTGTACTTAATCGTGCATTGCATGCGTGCGGTCACTTGCCTTTCTGAACAAGCTGCAGCATCGTGCTAAAATGGCAGTCAGATTTGTAAAGAGCCAAAAGGGAGCAGACCTTGCTTGCCTAGATGGGTTTCTTTACAGGAGGGAAAGAGTTACTGAAACAAAGTCATATTACAAATGTTTGGAATATGACAAAGGATATTGTGGGGCTAGACTGCATCTGAATTGGGAAACTGTGTTGGAAAAAAACTGGTGAACACAACCATGTCCCCGATTCTTCATTGATTGTTGTAAAGGATGCTGTGGCTAGCATGAAAGAGCGTGCCAGCAGTAGTTGTGCAACTACACACCAGATTGTAGCTGGTGGTGTATCGGAATTGTGCCCATCTGCTTGCCTTCCCCCTGTGCCAGCTGATGCAGCTTCTTTAGTAGTTCCTGAAGAATTATGCTTGACACTGAAAAATGAGAAATTTCTTCTCTATGACTCTGGGTCCTGCAATGACCGTTTCCTAAATTTCTCAATGTCACAGGACCTACAGCATTTAAAGAGCAGTGCACATTGGTTCGCCGATGGAACTTTTAAAAGTTGCCCTTCAATATTTAGTCAGCTCTATTCAATACATGGTATCTGCAACAGCACTGTTGTACCTCTAGTGTATATTCTGATGGCTAACCGAACAGCTATAACATACAGTAAGATTTTTGCTAAGCTAAACAGAATGTGTGACACTCAACAGCCTCTGTCAATTTTACTAGATTTTGAATTGGCATCAATAAAAGCGTTTACACTGGCATTCCCTACAGCAACAGTCAGAGGTTGCTTTTTTCACATGTCAGGTGCTGTGGCGCAAGATTCAAGAACTACCTGATGTGTGTTCACTCTATGTGTCAGACCCCAGCTTTGCTCTTCAAGTGAGACTTCTGCCAGCACTTGCCTATGTGCCTGTCATGGATGTCATTGCAGCATTTGAGGAGTTAATGGTTACAGAGTTCTATCAATCGAATGGCGACTTACTGTCCAACCTTGTTGACTATTTTGAAGATACATGGTTGGGACGTCCATTGGGAAGAGGAGGCCATAGAAGACCTATGTTTGCTATCCAGCTATGGAATTGTTATGATGCCATCAATCAAGATTTACCATGAACAACAAACTCTGTGGAGGTGTGGCACCGCAAGTTTAGTCATTTTATCAGTGCACACCATCCATCAATATGGAAATTTCTACAAGTGCTTAAAGAAGAACAGCACTGCAGAACTGTGTTGATGGAGCAGATAATAGCCGGTACCGCTGTTCCAGGATCCCAAAAGAAATATAAAGATACTGCAAAGCGGATAGCTGCTATAACAGTGGAATACCATCAGCGTACTAAATTAGAGGATATTCGCGGTATAGCATACAATTTCCAGCTGCAGACATAAAAATGCTGCTGAAGATATGATATATTTTAATAGTGTGTCCTTCATGTGCCCTTCAATAAAGATTAAATAAAGTTCCGTTCTGTAGGCCCTGTACTGCACAAGCACAAGCAAAACACAGCACTAAAGTATTAGAAATGTGAGCCACAAACCACAGCAAAATAACATTGCAAAAATTTGACACTCACATAGTAAAGATGTGTGAAGGGTTAGGTCCTGGAAAACCTACATCTGCAGGGGGAGTGTGTTTCGGAACTAATGCCCAGGGGAAACAATGTAGGAAGGTCAAGAGCAAACACTCAGGACTGAAGGCGAAGTACTTGGGAAACCTTAATGGGTTGCACTACAGTGATAAGGCTTACCAACATGCAGCACATGAAAAGGCTGATAGAGTAGAAGTGAGTAAACAATCCATTTGAAATGCTATTTTTGGATTTGCTGAAATGCTTAAGCGCTAAAGAGGGTGTGTGCGATAAACACTGCGCTATATGGGGTAGCGCGATTTCGGATGCGCGATTTTGACAGTGTCCCTCTCTACAGCAGGGAAAAGGGAGGTAAGCGCAGACAAGTCTGAAAAGTGGGAATTAAAAGCATTTGCAATCATAACTGGATTATTACAACTTGACCCACCAATGATCATATCAGATACCCCAGAGCTGGAGGAGCCACTGACTTAAGTTTTTTATGTTCCTCCAGAACCTTCGCGAGTTTCTAGCAGAGCTAAGCAGAGCAGATTTACAGTATTTACTTTTTGCCACCCTGATGGCTTTTTTGAACTCATTTCTGAGCTTCCTATACTGTTGGAAGATGGACTGATCCAACGTACCTTTGAAGTGAGCCCACCACTTGTCTCTTGCATGCATGAGGGCTAAGAGGCTCCTGTACAGCCATTTTGTGGCAGACCCCCTTACACTCTGCCTAATAAGGGGGGCATGCTTGTCCTGCAGAGCACCAAAAACAGTGAGAAACTGGGAGACAGCAGTAGAGGGGTCATGGGCACTAAGCACCCCTGACCAGTCAGTGATCCTCAGATCCTCATGAAATGACCCCAGATCAAACCTAGAAAAATCCCTAACATGAATGATTTTGTGGGGAATTTTTGGTGAGGGGACTTTCCACACCAAAACACTGGGATGTGATCTGAGATGGAGTTAGGTAGGGTTCCAGCGGAGATGACCCTCTCAGGACGATTTGATAGGACCCAGTCCAGTAGGGAGCTAGTCCCACCATTAGCAGACCATCTAATGGGCTCCTGGATAAGCTGAATCAGGGCGAGACTCACCAGCAGAGGTTCAAAGTGCTTGGAATTACCTCCATTCCAGTTTAAGTTCACATCTCCCAGGATCAAAAGTTCATTATCCCCAACATAAGGACCAGTGGTATCCAGGAGGTGGGTAAGCCCAGGCAGTCCACCCTTGGGGGGGGATTGTATGTGCATACAACATGCAGCTTCTTTGTATTTCCAAGTAACAACACAGTGTGCAGCGGCTCACATGAAGACAGGGAGGACTGCTGATGAGTTACCCCAGTCACTCTAAAATTACTCTTATAGTAAATTAGAATACCACCCCCCCCCCGCTTTTTTCCTGGCCGATCTTGTCTAATAAACTCATAGCCAGGAAGTGCACAGGTCAAGTCAGGTATTGAGGGTTTCAGCCGGGTCTCTGTAATGCCAAGTATGTCAGGCTTACGGTGCATGACCCAGGCAGAAAGTTTGTCAAGGTTGAGCAGTAGACTGCGAATGTTAAGGTGAGCAATTTTTAACCCCTTGCTCAACTTCCAACACACAAGGAGCAAAGAGGCCTGATAGGTAGGACCTGGCTTTAGCTCGATGTCACCAGCAAGGGCCAATATCACCAGGAAGAGCCAGAGGAGATACCTTATGGGGGGAGGGGGTACCTCTGGACAAGGGCCTACAGGCTGGTCATCTTCTCACCATGGCAGGTCAAGATAGCAGGTAGGACAAGGGGCAGTCTATCATGAGCTAGGAGGTTAGAGAAGGTGAAACAAACACCTCATGGGGGACAGTCGACTTCCCAATGGTCCCCAGACAACCAAGAAGAGTCAGTGGCCATTAGGAGAGAAAAGGTTGGAGAGGAGACAAATGGAGAGGACAGCACAAGGTGAGGAGGGCATGGCACCTTCCTAGTAGGCCTGGGAGTCTCCATTTCAGATCTGAGCTCAGCAGTGGCCAGTGACACCATACTCAAAGTGACAGCAGAGACCAGTGGGTCAACATGAGGGAAATCAGGCCAGAGTACACAGAGCTCTAGTACAGCTAGTAAGGACAGGGTCTGCCTGAGAGTATATAAGCATTCAGTATAGACTGTCAAACAGTGACCCAGAAGTAATTGCAAAACACTCACCCCAGAGATTACAGACAGTTAGGTATGTGCTAGCAGGAAACCTAGAGAAGAACACTAACTTTTGCTGTTGATAGCCCAGCAAACACCAAAAGCAACATACCAGGGTAATTTATGAGAGTAGGCTATGTTTCTATTGAGATACTGACAACAGTAAAAATAGAAAGGGACCTGGAGGTAATTATATCAGATGGCCTAAAGGTGGGCAAGCAATGTGAGAAGGCAGTAAGGAAGGCTGGGGGGATACTGGGATGCATAGGAAGAGGCATCAATAGTAGAAAACAGGAAGTTGTTATCCCTCTGTACAGACAGTTGGTGAGACCCCATCTGGAGTACTGTGTGCAGTTCTGGAGACCCCATCTCCGCAAAGACATAGACAGAGTGGAGGCTGTCCAGAGGAGGGCAACCAAAATGGTGCAGGGTCTGTACCAGAAGACATACGAAGAAAGACTAAAGGAGCTTAATATGTATACCCTTGAGGAAAGAAGGGAGAGAGGGGACATGATAGAAACTTTCAAGTACCTCAAGGGAATTAACAAAGTCCAAGAGGGTAGCATCTTCCAGAAAAGAGATGTAAGAACAAGGGGCACATTTTGAAGATTGAGGGGACGGCTCAGAGATAATGTGAGGAAGTATTTTTCACTGAGAGGGTTGTGGATGCATGGAACAGCCTCCTGAGGAGGTTGTGGAGTCAAGAACAGTGGGGGACTTCAAGAATGCATGGGACAGGCATAAGGCAGTCCTAGTGGGGGGTAGGAGGAAGTAAGCTGTTGGTTAACTAGGATCTGCAGCTTATCTGTTAGGTAGGAAAATGGGCAGACTAGGTGGGCCAAGCAGTCCTTATCTGCTGTCAAATTCTATGTTTCTATGTTGCTATGTTTCTAGGCAAGAGTATGCAATAAACAAATGGTACAGGAAAAAGTAAGCAGCACAATGCAACAAACCCCATGCAATGTGAGAGAACAAAAGCTAGTGAAAAAAGTCAAAGACATAAAACTGATTTTCCAGCCACACCCATCCTGCTAATGGGGTCCATAGTCATTGAAGGGAGGAACTTACAAGCATTTAAGGGGAGGAAGGAATGGGGTGGGTAGGCGGGAAGAAAATTGTCAACCAAGAGTCTTTCTGTGGAAATCTCTCTTTGCGGTCCTACTCTACGTAGCAGGAGCTCCACGGGAGAGTGCAGCACCATGTCCATTTCCAAACTGGGGAAGGAGGGGGGTCCCAGCGAGGACCAGTCCACACCTCCAACCCCGATGCTCAAAAATCCAACTGCTACGACTGGGGCTGGAGCGAAGCTATTTAAACTGCACCAGCAGTTTAAAAGTTGGCACCTTTTTTCTTTGTGAAATCTCTCTCCTCGGTCCGACTCTACATAGCAGGAGTCCCACAGGAGAGTGCAGCACCAAGTCTGTTTCCGAATTGGGGAAGGAGAGGGTTCCAGCAAGGACCAGTCCACACCTGAAACCTCCGATGCCAAAAAATCCAACTGCCGCAACTGGGGCTGAAGCTCTGCTATTTAAACTACACCAGCAGTTTAAAAGTTGGCATCTTTTTTCTTTGTGAAATCTCTCTCCGCAGTCCGACTCTACATAGCAGGAACCCCACGGGAGAGTGTAGCACCAAGTCCATTTCCAAACTGGGGAAGGAGGGGGTCCCAGCGAGGACCAGTCCACACCGCCAACCCCCTGAGCCAAAAAATTTTTTGAGTATAATCTGATAGCCTTTAATTTTCCTTTCCCTGTTCTTCTTAAAATCCCCTGCCCCCCAATCCCGGTTATAATATTTCAATATTTATTCTTCTGGCATTCTGACCATTGTTATTTATTGCAAAGGATGTTTTCTTGAATGAATTTTGGCTTCGTCTAGTTGTGTATTCACTCTGGGTGGGGTTTAATGGTTTTTAGATAGAATGATTAAAGGTCCTTGTTTTTATCCAGTAAGCACACTGATTTTGTATGATGTCATAACATATCATTAGTGTCTGTGTATTTAAATGTTGAATGTATTTGGAGTTTCCAGCCTTTAATAAAGGACAAGTCAGTCCGAAACATGTCAGACAGGAACCGGTTCTGTCTGTTCGTACGTCTGAATAAATGATTTTTTGAGGAACGGCAGATGTCTTGGCATCCCTGTTATGGGGTGGTGAATGCGCAGATTTTAAAGTTGTAGAAGTATCCAATGGTGCTTATTGAAGAAGAGTAGGGGAGTTTTCATTGATAACTGAAAGTTAAAAGGGGCTAAAACAAAGTCAGATCAAAATGAATCAAAAACAGACAAAATATCCAGTGGGACCACCTTTAGCTTGAAAAGAAAAACACCTGGCCTGCCAAATGCACCATTTTAGGCAAGTCATCATAAAACATAGAATGCTATAATCCCAAGTCTTTCAAGTTGGTGAGAACTGACAGAATAACAAGTTGTCATAAGTGATAGTAACAAAAACAGGTACCTGCCATGATCTACTCTATATAAAAAATAGGGACTCAAGGCAACTCAAAGTCAGAAATATATGGACATGTAAAGAATAAATGAAGCATTGTTTCCTCCACCTGATCACGTGTCCTGAAGACAAATCTTTCTAAGATGCTTTTATGTTTGTTATTCCCTCTCACTTGCAATTTCCCATGTGCCCCCATTTTAGCTAGATTTAGTAGTTGCCGTATTAGTCCTTGCAAGAACAGATCCAGAAGCAAGTGATTTGATACCTTTTAATGGACCAACATAGATGTAACAACAAGAACAAAGTGCTCTAGCTTTCAGACCAACCAGTCCTTCTTCAGAAGTCTGAAGAAGGACTGGTTGGTCCGAAAGCTAGAGCACTTTGTTCTTGTTGCTACATCTATGTTGGTCCATTAAAAGGTATCAAATCATTTGCTTCTGGACTCATTTTAGCTGGAATTCTGCAGTCCACACATTGTTTTGTAATTTGAAGAAAACCTGTAAACCACCAGCAGTTTCATAAATAGGATCTGAAAAGTAAGAACTCATTATGCATTCATACAATTTTGGACTGGCCAAGGTTGATTTGTGAAAAAGACAGTTTCCACTGTCTAAGTTTTTGAAAACAAGACTGCCAATACCCCGGTAGGGCCATCAGTGCCCCCCCCCCCCCAATATTCATTCCTCCCTTTCCCCCCCCAGTTACAGAGAAGTGAAACACACCATAACTGACAAGAAGAAACCCATAGGACAATGCCATTTGCTTAAAAAATTTACATAAGAACATACAATAAAAAAAACACTTTAACATCCTAAGACCACCACCCTTGGGCTTCCTATACAGTAGGTGTGTACCCTTTTTACCAGATTCAACTGGCTACCCCATGAGAGTCTAAAAAGACACTCTACATGTATATTTTAGCCTCCAGTTTTTAGGTGGGGAAAATCAAATTTATATACAAAAAAACAGGGACTAACAAAGTTTTAGTAAGATACATTTCTTTCTTTGGTCATAGGCCATCTGTTCCATACAGCAACCTTTTGTTCTGTGATAACTAATTTCCTTTCCTAGTTTAATCCAGACATGTTCCCAGTCCCATATTGAACACCTAGAACTCTAAGTGGGCCTTCCACTGTCTCAATGCCTCCAATAATAAGAAGACATGAGTCATTCATAGATCCAGAGCCATACGTTTGCTTTTCTGCAAATTAACCCTCACTCCATCATATCCATAAAGCTCTGTAATACCCCTGAAGCAGCATGTGTGGATTCAACATCTTGCCCAAGCAGACAGATGTCACTGGCATATGCCAATATTGGTGGTGAACAGTGTCCTTCTGGGGTTTGGATACGCTGTTATCCAGGGTGATTTATTGATTTTTCCTAACAAGTGGATCTAAACAAAACATATATAAGAGGGAACTTAAAGGGCATCCCTACCATACCCTCCTTTTAATGTAGATGGGGGCTCCTATAAACCCGTGTAAGAATGGGGCAAACAGAGCAGTATAATATAATAATTGGATCCAAGACATAAAAATCTCAGGAAGACAATAAAACTTTAGAACCTGAAACAAAAAAAAAATCACATGAGAGACAATCAAAGGCCTTCTCTTGGTCTAGGCCCAGGAGAAGCCTGATACCAGATTCTGATTCCCCCTTTCTACTGTTTCCCCTGACAAGGTGCTGATTGTCCTGTATCTGTCTACCTGGAATGCTACAGGTCTGTGAAATGTCAACTAAGAGGGCTGCTGCTTGCACTAATCTGGAGGTTAGGATTTTCTTCAGAATTTTCAAATTCAAATTTAAAAGACTTATTGGCCCTCAATTTGTGATGTTTAACTTGTCCCCCTTTTTAAATAAAAATATGAGTATCCCCCTTTGCATGCCAGGACCCATGTCTGAATGCAACAAAATATAACTAAAAACTATTGCTAATTCAAAATTACGATTATCTCCCAATAGTTTATACAGCTCACTGGATAGCCCATTACCCCAGGGGCAGATCCTACAGACAAGGAACTTTGTGCTGACATCACCTTCTCTGGTGTAATATCAGCCTGCGACAAGTTCAACTTGTCCTTTGAAAGCTCTGTGGGTTGTATATCCACCAGAAAGTCTCCTGGGGGAATTCATTGAGGCTGTACTACCAAACTTGTCAGCAGTTTATCACCTTAGGAAATCTAGCTGCCCTCTGGCATCCGAAATCAGTTTTCCATCATTATCTATAATCTGGGATGGAGTTTTGGAATCCTCCCATTTCCTGTAGTCTTCACGTGAAAGGGGTTAGTCTGATACGCTTTACCTTTATGTTGTATTTTTACTCCATCAATGTCGAAGACATTCTTTGTTAGCATATATCTGTCATAACTTTCTTTTTGTATTTGGGCAGACAGAAACTAACCTTTGAAACTGCTGTCCTAAATTAAGGTATTCCAAATACAGTACTATGTGTGTGCCTCATTTCTTTACTCTGTGAAATAAAGAAAGCTTTAAGATCAAGTTTAGCTTCCTTCTGCCATTCTATCAGACTACTATAAAATATGAAGGTCGATTTCTTTGCCCGGATTAAGTGGTCCAATTTTGCCCTGATGATCTCATTATCCAATAAGTAGACATTACTTTTTCAGAGCCCCAGGCCAAACGACCACTGGGGAGAAGATCCAAAAGCAACTTGGATCATGCTGTGATCAGAGATTGCCACTGAACAGTCTTAAACTGAGAAAAAATATATTGTCAGTCCTGGTGAATAATGAGCCTTTAAAAAAAAGTATGTTCCTCTACACCACCAGACATGCAAGCAGTATCTTTCAGCCATGCTTTAGCCACTACATCTTTCAAAAAATTAATGTCACAAAAGATTTTTAAAGTACAAACACTGCTGTCTGAGCATGAGAGGCCACAAATTACGTCTCTCTGAACACAATTCCTCTAGAAGTGTAAAGGTAGGATTGGATCATCTTAAAAACTTCCACCCTATTAGCCTTCAATTGGGGAGCATAAAAATTAACCAATCTGAGATGCAAATCACAAAAGTTAACATTCTAAAGAAAAATACTTTCCCTTGATTGACATCTACCAATCTCAGTAGTTCAATATCCTAGGAGGAGAAGAGAATGCCCACCCCTAAATATCTGTCCTCTTCCATGGACCAGTATTAGGGATCAGAGACTCAAAGATTCTGGGCCCTATGGCTTTCTTCCTTAGTGTTCAGCCTGGTAACTTGTAGAAAGATAACAATCAAACACTGAATCATTTAAAGGAGAAAAAGTAGTCTTCAGCCATCTATCATTTTTAAGCCTGTTGACATTAACAGTTTCAACACAAATTTTTTAATTTTTTTAATTTATTAAACTCTAGGATTACAACTACCTTTGGGCAGGATCTGCTCATTTACAAAGGTTCCAAGTCAAAGAATGGGGGGAACATACATACAGAGGTTGGAAATGGTATACAATTGAAACACAGGCATAGCTGACAGAGTTTTATAGTTGTACCACACTTTAAAAATAAAAGACATTACTAGATAGCAACTTAAAATTGGCAGCTAGGTGACGTAACAGAGAAAGGGAATTAAGAAGCAGATGGACTATAAGCATGAGGTAGTGTAGAAGGGGGGCAGAAAGAGGTAGGCCAGCTAAGAGGCAGTTGTCATAGGGCGGGGAGGTGATCCAGGACAGGGGAATATGGGCAGTAGTCATAGGGAAGGAGAGAGGGAGGGGGTCAAGGAGGGGAATGTGGTAATTGGTTTGTGGAGAGGCGTAGGGGTGTGGAGGGAGGGGGAGGGACAGAGAAGGAAAAGGGCCATGAAGAGAAGCAGGAGTCAGAGAGAGTATTGCTCAGGTCGGAGGCGGGTAACAAGTTTTGAGCAACTAGGTGGTGGTTGGAGCAGGCCTTTAGGAGAAGCAATTACACTGAGTGTTAGAGGTGAGGTAGAGCCGGTGATTCCGTTTAAAGGGTCTTAGCGTTGCAGAGGAAAGTGCTTCTTTGTTGAGGGAATTGAACCACTGTGGAGTCCTATGGGTGAATGACCGCTGACAAGACAGGATTTCTAAACATGGTGGGGGCTGTGCCATATATCTAAGGAATACCTTCTTGGGTCATGTCATTCCTACTCCTAACCTGGGCAACTCCTCTCAGGTCCTCGCTATCAAAGTCCTCCTTGGAGCCCATAATAAGGAACTCACTGTTTTCTCAGTTTACCTATCCCCAAAGGACCAGGCCACTGGAGGTACAATATCTAGGAACTAGGAAGGTTTGGTATTGGGCTCTACGTGTATGCTGCTTACCACTGAACACAGTGAGGAGCTTATTAACACCTGGAGGCATGAGTCCAAGGAGAACCTTTTTGGTTAGCAGGCAGGTCTGGTATTGTATTCATTTGAGGAGTGGTAGCCAGCCAGCCTGTGCATAGAGGTCACAGGCATGTGTAAGTCGGGCAGCGTCGGTTAAAAGCCTGCAGGCTTTGTTGAGTGAGATTGAGGTCCTGCGGAGGGCAGTTGTAGAAGCGGAGCCATAGATGGCAATACTGTAGTCAATGATAGAGGTGACAGAACTGTAGATGGCCAGCCTAAGGGCATTCGCAGACATACAGTGCTTGTGCAACAGACCAATCTGGATGTTGGCGGCCTTGGCAACAGAGTCAATGTGCCAAGTGAAAGAGAGGGTACTATCCAGTGTGATACTAAGGTACTTGAACTCTGGGACATGTTCAAGCAAGTACCCAGCATTGTTCTTGATAGTGAGAGACAGAGATTTGTGCCTGCTCCATAGATTACAGAAGGTCATAGCTTTGGTCTTACTATAGTTCAGGATGAGTTTATGCGTGCTGAACCAGTCTTCAACACACTGGAAGTCAAGCTGCAGTTGGGTTTCGAGGATTTTGGAATCATGGTGGCCAGAGAACAGGACAGCATCATCTGCGTAGAGTAATACTTTTTGCTGGCAGACACTAGGGAGACTGTTGAGGAAGAGGGAGAAGAGTAATGGGCGCAGAATGGACCCTTGGGGGACTCCAGAGAGGACTGGCTTTAGATCAGATGTAACACCTGCAATCCTGACACGTTGGACCCGATTCCCAAGGTAACTAGCAAACCATGGTAGGGCATCATTGGAGAGCCCAATGGAGGACAGTTGCCTGAGAAGTAGAGGGTGATTAACGGTGTTGAAGGCCTTCGTCAGGTCTATGAATACTACTCCCCCACAGTTTCCTTTGTTGAGCGTGTCATGGATAAAACTTGTAAATTCCAGAAGGGCCGTGGTGGTGCTGTGCCCTTTTCTGAAGCCATGTTGTTCTGGGCATTGGACTTCGTACTTATCCAGGAATTCAATGAATTGGGCTGAAACTATTAGTTTCAATGCCTTAGATAACGGGTGAGGAGTGAGATAGGTCTGTAGTTGGTGTGAAGAGACCTATCACAACTTTTGTGCACCGGTGTGACAGTTGCCTGTTTCCAGAGAGAGGGGAATTGGCCCAGTCTTAGCGAAAGGTTAAAGATCTTTTTCAGGGGTTCAAGAGTTTCATCCAGAACTTGCGACAACAGTTTTAGGTCAATGGAGTCTCCACTGTTCCCAAGACTTGCAGATGGCCTTGTGGATATAGTTATAGGCCACTTGTGGGGTAACCTCTTTGAAGAAGAATTGTGGAACTGTATGAACACATTGGGGGGTGATGTGGGGGGCAATGGAGGGAGAGTCGTCAAATAAATCAGGAGGAAGGACACTATCCAGGTTAAAGAATGCATTATTAAAGGTATTGGTAATGGTGCCAAGATGGAGCATTGAAATGCCAAGAATATTGAGCATGGTGAGAGGTGCCTTAGGATCCTTGCCTGTCAGTTCTTTCAGGTTGTTCCAGAAGTTTTTCCCATCACCCCAGGAGTTGGTCAGTGCCTCCTTGTAATATTTGCTTTTAGCATTCCGGATCTGTCGAGTACAGTCATTTCTGGCTGCTTTATATTTTTGTATGTTACCTTACGTTGGAGTAGTACGAGCACAGAGCCAGCAGTGGTCCCTGAGCTTAGGTCATGTTACAAGCTCAGTAGTAATTCAGGGATTGGACCATCGTTTGACCTTCATCTTTTTCAGTGGTGCATAGATGTCACAAGCAGCCTTAAAGTGGTCGATGAACAGGTCCAAGGCTTTGTTAGTGTCACTGAGTGTGTCAATCACAGCCCAGTCAAGACTGTTTAGATGGGATTTTAGCAGCTGAACGTTCCCTTGATTAATTAACCTTGTGTAGATTAGTTTGGGAGAGGGTTTGTGGAATTTGTTAGTCCAGAAGCAGATGACAGATGAGTGGTCACTTATTGCATCAGGGAGAATTGCGACATTAAAGATTCGATCAGGGCAGTTAGACAGAATCCAATCCAGTAGTGTGAGAGTACCTGTCCTATAGTTGCATCTGGTGGGGGCATGGACAAGTTGTGTAAGGTGCTTTGGTGTGACTGCATCCTTAAAGACAGAAGCCTCAGGGGAGAGCCAGTTAATATTAAAATTGCCCAGAATTATGGTTTCAGAGTTAGGATGCTGGCTCCTAAGGTATTCCATGATTTTGTTGAAGCCAGTGGCCTGGTCCTTTGGGGGTAGGTAAACTGAGATAACAGTGGGTTCCTTATTATGGGCTCCAAGGAGGACTTTAATAGCGAGGACCTGAGAGGAGTTGCCCAGGTTAGGAGTAGGAATGACATGACCCAAGAAGGTATTCCTTAGATATATGGCACAGCCCCCACCATGTTTAGAAATCCTGTCTTGTCTAAATAAGAGTAACCAGGGATTGAGACTGAAGCGTCAGGGATCTTAGGGTTTAGCCATGTTTCAACAACAGAGAGTATATCAGGGTTGTGTTGCTGGATCCATGTTTGGAGGTGATCTAGCTTGCTGAGGATGCTGCAGGCGTTAATAGATGCCAGGGTGAGAGACCCTTCCCTCTTTATTATTAAATCCGCGGATTGTCCAGATGGTCCTGGATTGGGGTGAACATTTCCTGAGAGCAGGAGCAGCATAAGCAGAAGTCATAGGAGAAAGGATTTGAGCATGTTGCATATGTGCTTGTTTGTTATGATCCTATTCCTTTTGGTGCCACAGCGCAGACGCTGTCTGGATATGTTGTAGAGTACATGCAAAGCCTGAGGGATCACTGGGAGGTTGAGCACCTGAAGTCTGAGAAGGTAGCCAAGGTGCCATATGGGGGAGCAGAGGGCCCAGTTATTGGTGCTATGTGTCCCTGTTGCCATGCCAAGAGTGTAGTGCAGGTCATAGAGCGGTACAGGCTGCAGGTGAGACTGGCATGGGTTGCTCCCAGGGGGTAAGGGACAGAGAAGCACAAACGTAGCAACTACAATCCACTGAGTACACATGTCAAGTCCAGAGAATAGTTTGCAACCAAGAGAGATCACAGAGGGGAAGGAGGGGGTTCACTAATGGGCAAAACCGGTAGCTGAGCTGGTGAGCTAAGCTGGTCATAGAGAGAGTGTGCAGATAAGAAGAAGGAGTGGTTAAGTCAGGAATAGCCGACCCAATGGGAGAAGGACACTCAGAGTGGGAGGGTCATAAGAGTATTTAAAAGAGGCCTAGGAGGGGGTGGTGGGGGTGGGACAAAATATCCTGCGTAGGAGAGAGGCTAAATCCAAGTAGCAGACCGAGCGAAAAGGCGCACCAGTGGCCATGCTGCCTGATGCCATCTGGTCCTATCACAAGCCACCAGCAGGGGCAGCAGACCAGTCGGTTTGCAGCTGCAGAGAACCGAGCTCCTTCACTAAGGAGCGGACGTACCTTGGGTAGGGAATCTGTATCAGGGTTCCAGAAGAGCGGTCAGAGAGTGTCGGTGGGGCTGGCGCAGTGGCTGAAGTTGCGGCCATTGGGCGCAGCTTATGGTGATAGTGCCATTCATCCAGGCAGTATCCCTAGAATAGAAGTTAAAGACAGAAGTTGATTAAGAGGGCTGTAATTACTGTGAAAGAGGGGTGGGGGACTGGTGGCAGACCGTTGGGGGTGGGGTGTGAAGTTGAATAACAAAGGAGAAGGTACAGAGTCAAAGGGAGGGGTTGGAAGGTGAGACAGGAGAATGAGAGGCAGTAATTGACAGACAGGAAGCGACTTAAGTTAGGGGGAGGGTGGAAGTGGCGTTAACTCGGAGGAGTCAATGCGAGCAAAAACAGGAGATTTTACAGGAGATTTTGTGAGTAAATATTGAAGAGAGATGAGGGGAGGTAGCGAGCTGGGGGGGCTGTTTCTGGGAACGTTACTGACCCAAGTAAGTAAAGAGGAGGGCTGAGGGAGAGTGAGCAGGAAACGTAGGAGAATAAGAGATTTAAATGATACACAGTACTTAGCTAAACAGCTGCACTAACACAGCAATAAAATAGCAGATAACAGAGCAGCAGTAACAGTGATAAAAAAACAATATTTGTAAAAGTAAATACAGATGAGTAGTGCATACAGTGAAAAGATTCTAACAGTTTTTATAAATATTCTGTGCAGGAGAGAGGCTAAATCCAATTAGCAGACCAAGCAAAAAGGCGCACCAGTGGCCATGCTGCCTGATGCCGTCCTGTCCAATCACAAGCCACCAGCAGGGGCAGCAGACCAATTGGTTTACAGCTGCAGAGAACCGAGCTTCTTCACTAAGGGGCAGACATACATTGGGTAGGGAATCCGTATCAGGGTTCCAGGAGAGCGGTCAAGTATCAGTGGGGCCGGCGCAGCGGCCAAAGTTGCAGCCGTTGGGCGCCGCTTACGGCAATAGTGCCATTCATCTAGGCAGTCTCCCTTGGGTAGGGAATCCATATCAGGGTTCCAGGAGAGTGGTCAGAGAGTGTCGGTGGGGCTGCCGCAGCGGCCAGAGTTGTGGCCATTGGGCGCCGCTTATGGCAATAGTGCAGTTCGTCCAGGTAGTCTCCCTAGAATGGGACTAAATTGTGGACTGGCATTCCCATCACAAAAAGCAAAAGGAGAAAAAGATAAAAGTGTTCATGATTTCTCTCCCCACGACACCTGATTTTCTTTTTCTTGAAGGTTTTTGGATATGTAGAGCATCCTTCCTTTTCTGAGGAAGGGTTGTGATGGGAGGAAGTGATGGAAGATCTATCTGACTCCTGCTCTGTGTCTCCCCAGCCTTTTCTTTTCCTAAGCATATTATACTTATTATGAAATGGGATATCTTTCTTTTTGTAACTTAGGGCTTTGGTTAGACCTCGGAGTCAGTTGAAAAACCAATTATGACTGACTTACCACACATTATGACTGATTTTTTCCAACTAGTTTGAAATTTCTGACTTCAATCAACTGAAGAAAATCCAACCAATTCTTTCAACTTTCACCATCGTTAAATTTTATTATGTAGCAGTTTGTCATACTTTTTTAACTTCGTACTTTTTTTTTTTTAATTAAAATTTCGACTATAAAAGTTAACAAAATGTATGGTAAAATCCCCCCCAAATCAAAGGGGTGCGCGTACACACAGCCTTCACCTTCTGACATCACATAACTGGGCTGCATGTGCCTACGTGGGGGCGTGTTGGTGGGTTAAGGTCAGGAAGCAGATCTGTTTTTGCCATTTTGGATTTAGTTGCATTATAACTTTATAAATGGGCAGAAACACTCAACTCTGGGGCAGATGAGGTATTGCATATGTTGGAGGGGGCAGCAACTAGTCAGCAGCAACTAAGAAGCTGGCTGCTCTTTAAAATGCAAATACAAAGTGCAGTGAAACAAATCTACACACAGTAGGGACCCAGTAAAGCACAATAACCAGTAAAAACAACAAGAAAATGTACTAAGTCCCTGAAAGTAACAAGTTGAAGCAGGGCAGTAAAACAGTATACGGTATAGAAAATTAAGCAGCAGTAATACTAGTTACTTAGAAAAAGAACTGTGAGTCTAAAATGCAGTATAGGTAGGGCCTCAAAAACTGCACAGAAGCTAGAAGGTACCCTTTTGCAAACAGAGCTAACCATGAATTTATGTTAGTTTACTAGTAGTCAGAGAATCTTTCAGACTAAAAACAGTTTAAGGGAAGACCTCTAGAAATACATCTTGTATGGTATACCAGAACTGAGAAGTATCCATAGTTTAAATGTAAAGCTAAAAAAACCTCATGCATATTAAAAAAAATATTTTCTGACAGTTTCCGAGCTTGTTTTGGCTTTCAGTATGTACACTAATGTGTTTTATAAAAATCTTATTCATCTTGCCCTGAGAACTTTAATATTTAGTCTGATTCCTACAGTGGCAAACAACAAACATTTTGTCCATTGGACCTAACTGACCATGCTCTGTGCTCCAGCCTCCTATGGATCCAGGAACTCACCAACCGATCACCTGTGCCTGGCCTGCTCCACGACCTCTTGCAGAGTCTGACTTACTCACAATGCCACCACAGTCAGAGAGAGCCCAGCCGAGCTGCCAGCAATAGACCAATGATGATCAATCACCTTGGCTTTTCAAGTTTGGCTCTCTGGGCTCCACAGCCCCCAAGCCCTCAACCAGCCAGACAAGCCGCCTAGCAAGCAGCAGATACACAGACAGACTGAGCAGTCTGTGAGACACCATCCTCCTCCTTCCTACTGCCCACTGCCCAGCCCTGGTGGGCCTTACATACACTTCCCATTCAGTACCTTGCTCACTGTAGTAGCCTGTTGCCAGTTCCGTCAGGTGTCAGGTGATGATCTCTCTGACTCGGTTGGCGGCATTCGGTGGCTCCATGGCTCAGGCTGCCACTGCTGCTTAACTCGGTGTGGTGCTGGTGTTTTTTTGGAGCTGTGTGTTGCCTGCTCCCATCTCACACAGTCGGCCCCCACACCGGTATTCCGCACAGTGGAACTAGTACACCTACTACTCCTCTTCCTCTCTGACTCTGAAGACCTGACAGAGACTGAGTGAGAGTCACCTGACAGGCCCAGGCGATGGGGTCATGGGCTGATCCCAACCACGACCGGACCACTGATTTACTGCCTTCATACGATTGCTGCCTGGCTTTGCTGGAGGACTGACTGGGACCTGCACAGCCACACACTAATCTGTCTTCAGGCACCGGACACATCAGGACAGTGGACACAGTTAAATTATTTTTAAATTAAAGGATGAGCCACCAAACTTCATCCCTGCAAAAAACACTGCTTGCTATGTTGCCCACACACCAACACAGATGCCTCCTCTCCTGACAGTCTTCTCTCCTACCTAGGCATGCTCTGCTCGCCACCTCGTATAGCCAGTCACAGACACTCTCAATCACCTGGCTTGTCCTTCTATCTCTCCTAATTGGTGGATACTTTGTGTCCAGGAGCCAGGGGTGCATGTTATTGGCTGTAAGGCTAGGTGCTGGCAGTTGAGAACCATTAGACATTCGCGGCCACCCTCCCCCAGAAAGAAAAAAAGAGAAAACACACTGCAGTGCACCACAAAAACAAACCTGGATGTGTCATGGAATGGTCAACTTCAGTGGATTTCAACTCAGCTGTTTTATGACTGCAATCCAATGCAATTGCAACTGATTGCAACTGCATTGAATTGCAATTGACTATTTCAACTGCCGATGACTGCTCCGGGGTCTAGCTTTGGTTGTCCTCTAGCCCTCCTCTTTTTTGTTACTACCGGCAGGTTTTCTATAACTGGTTTAGATGGCAGAGGCATTGTGCCGATTAAAAGTTTTTCAGTGCTGTTACCTTGGATGAGGTGTTAATGAGAGGCACATCTTCTTACACATCTTGCTGCTCTGCTGTGTATGTGATTACTGGTTGGTCTACAGGAGGTGATGAAGGATCCTATATTTCTGAATCCTGCAGCAAGGGACTTGCCAGTGGGTGAGGTTCCTCAGTTTCTTGCAGGTTCTTCATTTCTGAGTTCAAGAGGGCAGCATTTTTCAGAAAAGAAGATGTGCAAGAACAAGGGGTCACAATATGAGGCTGGGGGAGAGACTCAGGGGCAATGTGAGGAAGTCTTTTTTTCACATAAAGGGTGGTGGATGCATGAAACAGCCTCCCTGAGGAGGTTGTAGGGGCAAAAACAGTAGCTAAATCCAAGAATGCATGGGACAGGCAGAAGGCAACATTAGGGACAGGAAGGAGGAGGTAGGCTGCAGATCAGGTAGGATCTGGAGTTTATACAGTAGGTAGGGAAATTAGCAGATTAGGTGGTCCAGACGCGCCTTCTCTGCCATCACATTCTATGTTTCTGTGTTTCTTAGGATTTTAGTATATGCAAGAAAAATGATTGAACTGTCTCTGGGGGCTGTCGTTCTTTACTCAGGAGCACATCCACTGTTGGTGGCCATGGTAGTGAATGTGCTATCTCTACAAATCTTAAGATATATTCACGCAACAAAGAAGCAGCATGCTTGTGACTGATGCACCACCAGTTAATGGTTCAGCACTGATTATAACTAGTGGTTTTTGAGGATCAGCTGTTAAACATAAAAGTGAATCCCCATATTTATTTTTCAGCTGGTTTCTAAGTTTATAACAGTATTGTCAATCTCCTACTCCGATGCCTGAGATTTCATTCAGTGCCTTCACTGAAACGGCATGGTGTCTTTGAAGCACATTGTCTTCAATACACGGCAAACAGCCTCAAACCCAGTTCCATCTGACTGCTCACTGTCATCCTCATTATCACTTCTATTCTGATCCTCTGGGGTCGTGTCCCTTGTTATTACTATGTAATTTAGGCAGCACTTGTCATGTTTATGTAACTCCCTTGCAATGAGGTTCTCTGTCTTAATTTTTGTGAGTATGTCTTGGCCATCATGTAGCTCTGCTGCCCTCTTCATTGTGGCTTCAGCTGTTTTATAACAATAGCAGCTGGATATTGCCTAGTTCTTCCCCTTCACTCTGATTACATATTTGTTACAGATTCCACATGTATCAGGAAATAACACTCTAGATGATGAGGCATAAGGAGCACCACGTCTGAGATGATGATGTGAGCTACGTTCACCAGCATCTGCATGTTCTTCAGATTTTCTGATACTCTTGGCTGTTGTGAACTTTTGATAGCACTATCTATGGTAGCCATGCTTGGCAGGGTCATAGTTAGGCAATGGAATTGATGCACACTACTCATCATGATGATTTTCGACACCTAACTGGGTTCAAATATCTTTACATAGATACATAGATACATAGACAGTGTAGGCAGATAGGGGCCTATGGCCCACCCAGTCTGCCCATTTGAGCTTGTAAGTTCAGTTTATGTTTTCCTAGAAGTCTGTTGCCCCTTACCGCTGACCTCCAGAATTCCTTTATGTCTATCCCATGCATTCTTAAATCCCGTGATTGTTTCAGCCCCCACCACTTCATCTGGCAGGGTGTTCCACTTGTCCACCACCCGTTCTGTGAAGAAATTCTTCCTCATATTTCCTCTGAATCGTCCTCCCTCCAACTTCATCCAATGCCCTCTAGTCCTGGAACATCTTTTTCACTTAAAAATAGTGTATTCCTGCACCCTGTTCCTCCCTGTAAGATACTTGTATGTCTCTATCATATCCCCTCTCTCCCTCCTCTCCTCCAGGGAGTACATGTTCAGTTCCTTCAACCTGTCTTCATAGGGACTTGTGATGCAATCCATGCACCATCTTTGTTGCCCTCCTCTGAACCTTCTCTACCCTGTCTATGTCCCACGTAGGTATGGTCTCCAGAACTGTACACTGTACTCCAGGTGGGGCCTCACTAGTGTCTTGTATAGCAGAATTATGACCTCCCTTTTCCTGCTGGTGATGCCCCTGCCTATACATCCCAGCATCCTATTTGCTTTACCTGCTGCCTTGTCACACTGTTTCCCCTACCTTGAGGTCATCAGAGATGATAACCCCAAGATCCCTTTCCTGCTTGGTGCATGCTATATCCTCACCCCCAACTGATATATTGTGCCAGGGTTTTTGTGCCCCATATGCATTATCTTGCACTTCCTTGCATTGAATTTCAACTGCCAAACCCCTGACTGTTCTTCAAGTTTCTGCAGGTCCCTTCTCATTCTGTCTACACCCTCTGGTGTGTCTACTCTGTTACAGAGCTTTGTGTAATCAGCGAACAGTGAAATTCTTCCTTCTAGGTCCTGCACAGTGTCACTGATGAAGATGTTGACTAGGACCGGTCCCAGCACTGATCCCTGTGGTACCCCACTGGTCACTCTTCCCTCTGTGGAGTGACAGCCATTTACCACCACCCTCTGTGTCCTGCCACCCAGCCAGTTACCTATCCACCACACTACTGTCCTGCCCACGCCCATATTCTCCAGTTTGTGTAATAGTCCTCTATGTGGCACATTGTCAAAGGCCTTGCTGAAGTCCAGATAGGCCATGTCCACTGCCCTCCCCTGATCCACCACCCTAGTCACCCAGTCAAAAAATTCAACAAGGTTGGTCTGACATGACCTCCCCCTGGTGAAACCATGCTGCCTTGGGTCCTGTAGTCCATTGACAACCAGTTGTTCCACCAATCTCTCCTTCAGTAGTGCTTCCATGATCTTCCCCACTACCGAGGTGAGGCTGACTGGTCTGTAGTTCCCTGCTTCCTCTTTGTTCCCACTTTTGTATAAGGGGACTACATCTGCTGTCCTCCAGTCTTTGCTCTCTGTAAGTGTGCAGTAGCTTTTGTCACTTAGAGAAGTTACTTTAGAGTCTCTTGTTGTCAGGGCAGGGAAATGCACTACACGCTGCAGGGTCCTAGGATTTTCCTCACCATGTTTCCGCTTGACAGAAAAGTTTAGAGACATCCTTGAAGAGTCTGAAATAAAAAGAAATATAAAAAAACATACACACACACACACACACACATATATATATATAAACTTATAAAATGATGGAGGAATCCAAATTCAGATCCAAAGTTCTGATTGTATAAAACACATCACATGACTGTGGATATATTAGAGCACGATTGCACACCTGCACTTTTACCCCCCTCCAAAACAATTTTGACATTTTATAAGATAGATAAACCACTCTGAGGTATGCGGTCGCACTCTGATATATGCATGCCTTGGGTGGTTGGTGCACTCGGCCTGCGGCCTTCTGTGTATGACACACACCAAGGCATGCGTATATCAGAGCACGGCCGCACACCTCAGAGTGGTTTATCTATATAAAACACAGAAGATATGGCATGAAGAACTCAAAAAAGTATAAACTTGCTAAAATTTCATTTATTAATGGTGTCTTCCCTTGTATCAATTTATCCTCTTTTATTACTGTAAAGCTTTACAACGACATATGCATTTCAGAGCAGAATCCTTACTCTTTTAGACAACGTAGAATTATGTTATAAGCACAATAAATCCTGTCTGACGATTAAATATAAGAATATTTTGAAATTTTGAAAAAAATTAAGGGGTGGTGGTTTGTAGTTAACCCTATAACTTTTAACATTAATCTTTTGAGGTAACGTATGGGCATGCATTTTAAAGCTCTAATTCCTGCCTATTCGTTGAGACTACACTTGAATGTATATTTCACTTACTCTCAAAATAATGGCCCAAGAATCTGCATTAAGTATGTGGAGCTGAAAGTAGCAACATTTGTCAAAGTGTCAGTACAAAATTTATGCAAACTACCATTTTGCCCCAGCGTTCATGCGATCAACAGACAGAACATGAATTCTGAGTATATCTGCTACATTAAACAGCCATAGGCATTTATTTAGCTCTCAGGTGACACCCCACCTCCATCTACACCTGGTCCACAGGTGGTGCTAAAATGGAAGATGGAACCACAGTGATAGCAGGCCTTCAGTTGCTTTTGATAGAACATTACACCTCGATCACACCTGGGGGAGAAAAACTGTTTGGCAGATGTTGTATGCCAGATTTAGATTATAACAGGTGAACCCAGACCTACTACCCGCCTGTCCAAATGTTATCTATGTCTATTATGGGCTCAGGATTTCCCCATTGCAGATTACCTTTGTTTCAGCCAGTACAGGATTAGGAATGGGAGGGTTGGCCGCGACCCAGTTCTGATTCCAACTCTGACATCTTATTTCAAAAAGGCTATGATTTACTCATCAGTATGAGAAATGCATCAGAATTATTATTTTAGATCCCTTTGTCAAAAAAAAATAATTAAACTTTAAAAAAAAATTTTATGTCTGTATTTTCATGTTGTTTCCTTCCCTGAGTGTGCTTTTTGGAGGAAGACAAGCAGCATAAGCAGGAGATGTGATGTGGGGCTAGGCTATCCCTCCCACCCTTTTGAGGTGTCAAGATGTAATTTATAATTATTTTGCTTGCCTACTTGGTGTTATATTAAGCAATAAGCCCCAATTCATCCCATGCATTGCTGCCTAAAACCCAGAATGTTACATATTTTGGTTTCCAGTGTGGTATATTGTTATGACAGGCAACATAGGGTCAATTTCCTGTCTTTTACCCCGTGTGATGTTACATTACATCTTGCCTGCCTGCTGGATGTTATGACAAGCAGCACAGGGCCCTATCTGTTGCACCCACTGCCTGATGATACTAATATGTTAAGTGAGCTTAAAATATTTATTTATTTAGTTTAACCAGATAGGTTAACAAATAAATAATAAAAATAAATATCTGTTTTCAGTCATGACCCTAGAGATTAGAAAGGGTTAGTCAAAAACAGGCACATACAATACAAAAATGTTTTTTTAAAAAAAATAGTGTAATCAGACTACATGTACAAAATACATGACACTGGAGTGCATGGCAAACATATAAATAATATTCCTGACATAAATGGCTCAATTAGCAAGACATTATGTAACAGCCTAATGTAGTGCAGCGAGCAAGCATACGTTAGGAACATACAGTATTTATTTTATTTTTATTTATTGGAAATTCAGAATTGACACCTTTGAGCCATAGGCTCTTTTACAAAGGTCCCACGTCGAAAGTTCATAATAAAGACAATAAAAAAAATTGAAATTGATTTACACAGTTCAGGGTTACTTAACGCAAGAAACAGTATGGCTAGACATAGTAACTAGGGTAGATACAATGACAAAACAGGGAATATCTTTACAAATGGTGGAGTACATGGACACAGTTATTCAGAGAATTATAACGCAGCAACATTAAGCCCTGTCCTTGGAGTAGGAAAGTTTCAGAAGTAGCAGGGATTGAAGATACAAACTGATATAGGCATACGAGAGAGGGGGTGTGTAAGTGTAGGGAGGTAGTTTAGAGTGTAGGGGGAATGAGAGGTCAGAAGACATTCAGAACCTGAGCTATTGGACAGGGGACTAGGAAGGGGGGCAGAAGAGTTGGAGAGCTAGTGGAGGGATAGAACAATTGAGGGGAAAGGGGGAGGTGAAAAAAGAGAAAAAAGGAGCGATTATGGGAGGTGGATAGAGGCACAGAAACAGAGAAAATGGAAATGAAGGGAGACGGGTGTCAGCCTTGGGTGATTAAGTGAAGCAGTCACATGAGGCCCGAGTCACAAGGGTATGATGAAGATTACATTTGAACAGGCCTAGAGTTGCTGAATTGGTGACTTTGCTGCCCAGCAAGTTAAATAACTTAGGGGCTCTGCCTGCAAATGACTGCTGGCCCTGAGAGATGTGACAGTGGGGAATAAGTAGAGTGGAGTTATTAGAGCTTATGGTGTGGCGAGTGCTGGTTGGTCTAAGGAAATTCTGTACCCAAGGGGGCATAAGACCAAGGGATGCCTTTTTACTGTCAGGCAGGTTTGGTAAGTGATTCTTCCCTGAAGTTGAAGCCAATTAGCCTGCTTATAGAGGTTGCAGGTGTGCATGTGAGGGGCAGCACCAGTCAGTAATCTACAGGACTTGTTTAGAACAATGACAACACGCCATAAGGCAGACACATAGGCAGCTCCATAGATAACATGCCTGTAGTCAGTGATTGATACAATCACACTTTTGTATTGCAAGCTTAAGTGCTTCAGGAGTCAGACACTGCTTATGTCTATACAGAAGGTCGATGCGGATATTCATGGATTTGGCGACCATATCAATATGACTGGAGAAAGAGTACTGTCCAGGGTTACTCCAAAGTACAGTACTTGAAAGAATGTGTTTGGTTTAAGGTGACACCAGTACTATTTCTGACTGTCAGCTATTTACTTTTATGTTTATTATGTGTACTATGGAAAAGCATAATCTTAATTTTTTTTGTAGTTGAGCACTAGTTTCTGCATGACAAACCATGCCTCTACATCCATGAAACATTCCTGAAGGTGGCCCTCCAAGAAAGAGGGATCAGAGTTCTTATTTTTTTTTTTTTACTTTATCTTTATATTGAAAATTTCACATTGGTAATACAAACAAATCATACAGGTACGTAACATGTTATATAAAAGGAACAGATATGTTAATTAACTAGGAACATACAAGAGAAAACACAATATGCACATATGAAAACCAGATTACTGTACTAAAGTTAGGATTAGGTCATAATTGTAAGGAAATAAGACTACAAATAAATGGTATTAGAGTTGTAATGCAACAACAATGAGAGAACAAAAAGAAACAGTTACATTTATATTGTCCATACAGTGTAAAAGGGGAAGTTAGTAAATACTTGAGGGTAGACCTATTGCTACTTGCATATTGTTAAATATGGAGCAAAATAATGTGGTTGCATGCAACCTGTAAAAACAGAAATATAAGAGAATAGGCAAAAAAGAGTAATACAAGTATAAAAGAGAAGAAAAGAAAGAAGAATAAAAAATAGCATCTGTGCAATAAGTTGTTATGACCCTAATCTATTGTGTAAATGGTAGGAAAAAAGAGAAAATGGGAATTGAATACTTATAAATTAGGGAATAAAGGTACTAGTAGTATCAATATACTTGAAATAATCCTGCCAGGATCTGTTGTATGATTTGAGTCCGCCAAGAGTACTATGAGATAACCGGTGTAGGTATGCCTACTGAGAAAGGTTTTGAAGAACATCTGATAAAGTTGGTATATGGGTTGATCTCCAGTTCATAAGAATCAGACATTTAACTAGCAGAAACAATATATTCAGCCATCTAAAATGAGCATGTGAGAGGGTAAGACTGTTTGGGGTTAGTATACCTAGCGAAAAAAAATTTCGGATCAAAGTGAGTTTTACGTTTGATAACTCTGAAGGCAAATGTATGAACTTTATGCCAGAATTTATTAATGGGAGTGCACATTCATAAAATATGAAAAATATCACCATTGGGTAGGTTGCAATGTCAACAGTTGTTATTACTGTATAGCAGGTAATATTAGCGCTCCTTTTATTTTAGCGATATTAGCTGAAACAGAAATATATTCGGATCGCTAATATTATCTAGTCACCACCCATAGTTAACGGGTTTATGGGGACCCAAGGGAAATAAAATTCTTTGTCATAAAGTATCCCAATTAGATACAGAATAGAATGAACATGAATGATAATCTAATCATAAATTGAAAGCAAACCGACAGGCTCTATTCATCAAAATATCAATTCTGTGTAAGACTGACGATTAAAGTACAAGCCTGTGTTCAATTCATGGGAAAATATCACACATTGCAACCTGTTACTTCTGCAGTAAGATTTAATTTATTTCAATAAAGCATCCCAAATTTCTGGTTAACAGTTCTAACTAAGCTTTCAACGTGCTTAACAATGCCCACTGTTGCGAAGTAAACTAACTGTTTTTAAGTGGTTAAAACAAATTAATTAAAACAACAAAACAAAAATTAAAAATCACGATACTGAGACTGCCACCGTGTTGAGGGGCATCTGACCACTTTAGGGCGCTCCCCAGCCCAAAAAAGACAAAAACGAGGGTGGCTAAAAATTCTGCAATGCCCATAGGTAGTCTGCAGTTCTACAATGGACTCTGAAGGCATTGTGAATGTTTAACTGCAGTTAGTAAGCACAAATTACAACCATAGCTCTGAGGATTAACGCTTTCAGCTCTGTCAGTCCATTAGCTAATACACAGGGACATGCAAGTGCAATTTTTTCCCCGTGGCCAGACTGACACAGATTTGCTGAACTTTTACCACAGACTGAGGAGGAAACAAATTTTGATGAAATGTAAGGCAGAGGCTTGTTGCTTTAGAAGGAAACAAAATAGCCACCAGGCTGGGATTCTGTGGGGGCGGGAGGGGGCTACAGTTTTAGTACAGTAGATTGGCATCTGCATTACACACCACTTTTGTTTTGCAGCACTGTTTGCATTTTGTGTTAACTACTGCAGTAGTTGCACAATCTTAAAAAATGTCAATACTGTAATTGCAGGTGAACCATCTGCTAATATAATCGGGCGCTAATAAGTACCGCATAGCAGACGCGCTAAATTTAACGGGCGCTAATATAACCTGCTATACAGTATTTAAAAAACCCATATGATGAACTACTGAAGAGGTTCTATACCAAGAATATAAAATCTTAATTTGAATTAAAGAGCTGCAAGCATCTTTGAATATATTATGGGGTATACTCCAACACTTACTCCATTGTTTGTTTATTTGTTATATTATAATAGAGTAAGATACTTCATTTGTTTTTAGCTGATACAGTTTGATCAGGTAAGGCATCCAGAATGTGTCTATAGATAAAGCTATTGTATTTAGTAGTTAATTTTATCCAGCTGGTAATGTGGTAATCTTGTAAATTATGATTATGAACATAATGAGAGAGAGAGAGAGAGAGAGAGAGAGGCATAAGCAGTATGAATCTGTAAATATTTCCAGAAATCTTGTTTTGGAAGATTCCAGATGTTCTGTAATTCTAAGAAGGGTTTAAGTATGAGCGAGTTCTGGTCTAGAAAATCCCCTAAGAAGAAAATACCTTTGTTTTTCCAAGAGCGGCAAAAAATAGTTTGTTTCTCTAGAGCAAATAAAGGGTTACCCCACAAAGGGGTATAAAACCAGGGGGTTGGGTTAGACTTTAAAAATTTGTGAGTTAACTTCCAGTAAAGGACGGAAGCTGGAATAGTGGGATGTGATTTTATTTTAGAGGAGAGGTTAAAATGAAAGCTGTAGGGACTCCTCTGGGGGAGGATATGGATTCCAGTGTAACCCATAGTGGAGTGTGAGATAAAGGTTTATGAAACCATTTAATAGTCTGGAAGTTCCGAAAGGCCCAGAAATAAGCTTTAAACCAAGGGAGACCAAACCCTCCCCTTTTCCAATGTGTATGTAACTTGTTGCGACTAAATCTTGGAGGTGTACCATTCCACATAAAATTGCCAAGTAATTTGTCAATTTTAGAAAGAAAGATGGATGGTAGAGTTAAGGGGATATTAGCAAATAAATAAAGGATTTTGGGAGTAATGGCTATTTTAATGGCAGCTATTTTCCCCATGAAAGACAGGTTAAGGAGTTTCCATCTGTCTAGAATTATGTTGATGGAATCTAATAATGGGTTGAAGTTTGTATCCCAAGTTTTATCCAGGTTTTGAGTTATTTTGATTCCTAGATAAGTAATGCCTTGAGGAGACCAGCTAAATCCAAGGGGTATGTACATAAAGGGCGTACAATGATCATTTGAGGGGTAGTATCTCGGATTTTCCATAATTGAGAGCAAGCCTGAAATATAGGTAAATTTACTAAGTAAGTTAATCAATAAAGATCCGGATTCTTTTAAATTCTCAAGAAGTATTAGAAGGTCATCCACATAAGAGAGAAAGATGTATCTGGAATTGCTAATAGAGATGCCTTTCACATCAAGAGACTGACGTAGGCTGGCAGATAAGGGTTCCATAGCTAAGATGAACAAAGATGGTGACAAAGGGCATACTTGTCTGGTTCCTCTTGACAGTTGAAAGGAGGAAGAGATGATAGAATTAGTAAGGATTTTTGCAGTGGTGAAGTGTATAATAATCTAATCCAGGAACAAAAGGTGTGGGAAAGACCAAAGTAAGATAGCTTCAGTACACGTGGGGGGAAGTTTACCTTTGTGTGTAGCTTCCTGAAAGACATTAAAAAGGATTGGGCATAAAGTATCAGAAAGCGCCTTGTAGAGGTCTACAGAAAATCCATCTCCACCTGGAGATTTACCGGACTTCAAAGAGGATGGAGCTTGCTGAATTTCTTGGAGGGAAAATAGTTTATCTGGAGAATTTGCATCAACGGTAGAAAGACGAGGCAAATGTAAACTGTCTAGAAATTGTTGAATATGTAAAATAGGTGAAGGGTTTGTGTTAGAATAAAGATTCTGATAAAATAATTTCATAATATGGGTTATAGATGGATTGTCAGAATGGATATTACCTTGAGAGTCCCTAAGACCTAAAACATGATGCTCCGCTTGTTGCATTTTAAGTTGGTAAGAGAGAAGCTTTCCATTTTTATCTCCCTGTTCCCAATATCTATGTTTGAGTTTAAATTGAGCTAAGTTAGTTTTCCCAAAGATTAATTCATTTATTTTGATTCTTAAATGGAGAATTTCAAGATGTAGTTGAGAGTTTGGATTCTGTTTATAAGAATTAAAGTATAAATTCTCTTTCATTTTGAGAGATTTTTCAAGATCAGAAAGTTGTTGCTCTCTTGTTTTTCTACGGTATGCAGCATAGCTGATTATTTTCCCTGAATCATGGCTTTAAGGGCTTCCCATACAGTAGACATACAGGTGTCTGCAGGGTTATTCTGGGAGAGAAATTCGTTGATCTGTGTTTTAATCATAGATAAGAATTCAGGGTCTTTAAGGAGAAGATTGTTAAAATGCCAAAAAGGGGATCTAGGTTGTGAAGGACCCCATAAGAGCTGTAGTTTATCTGGTGAGTGGTCAGAAATCACTGTGGGTAAGATCGAGGAGTCAATGGTTTTCTCAGTCACAGTGGGCGATCCAAACCAATAATCAAGTCTGCTGTAAGACTTATGTAGTGAAGAGTAAAAAGTGAAGTCTCGGTCACGTGGGAAGAAAAGTCGCCAGACATCGGCTAGGCCTAGATCAGTCAAGAGTAGTGAGAGTGCCTTAATGCTTCTAGGATGAGCATCTAAAGACATGTTGCTTCTATCCATAGTAGCATCTAGAGCAAGATTAAAATCACCTCCAAAAATTATTGGGGTGTTGCCTGGATTGGTAGAAAATATCTGTTGGGCTAGGCTGTGGAAAAACCCTGGTGTATCGGAGTTGGGAGCGTAAGCATTAACAAGCATAAATGGACTGGAGGGAGTATTTAGCTTAACAATAATTCATCTGCCTTCTGTGTCTGAAATGGAGTTTAGAAGGAACCATTTAAGGTTTTTATGAACAAGTATAGCTACTCCTCTTTTTTGGAAGAAAAGGGTGAGCTGCAGATTTGACCAACCCAATCTTTTCTAAGTCTTTCTGCATCCTCTTGTAATAGTTTGGTTTCTTGAAGGAAAACAATATGAGCTTTATGTTTCTTCAGGAAAGATAGAATTTGCTTTCTCTTACCGGGGGAGTTAAGTCCCTTCACATTCCACGTATGTAAGAGTAAATCTGACATAATGTCACATTAAAAAAGTAATGTAGTAACTGGAATAGTGAGGGACATATAAATAGAGGACGTGTCAAGGGATAAAAAAGAAAAAACATACATACTAGATGGTGGACAGGATTGTACAAGGTAGGCATATAAAAAGAGTAAAATATTAGCACAGATGCTCTTGAGTATATAGAGTAAATAGGAAGAGAAAAAAATAACATTATTTATCAACCACAGTATTACACACTGCAAATTACAGAGAATAATTCTTAAGAGAACAGTCGGATATGAGTCAGCTGGTCAGCTGTACAACTCTCTAACTATGCACTAAGGTGCTAGGAATCGGAATAGACCAGATGGGACCAACATAACAAAAAGTTAGTCAAAAAAGAAGACTAGTGGTCTAGACCTAATATTAATCTATGAACAAAAATACTAAACAGACTAGGTCTGAAAACAGCTATACCACATGGGGCAGGGAGCAATATTAACCTCAACTTGATATAACATCTAGTATATTTGAAAGAGGGGAATAACAATACCCCAGAACTTATTATATATATCAAACAAGAGTGAGAACACCAGTTTCCCATCAATGGAAGCCTTTGATTGCTGTATAGAAAATTGGGAAAAAAAGAAAAAGCCAGGATTGCTTTAACCGTAGGAATTAAGGAAGTCGGGTACATAATGTCATATGTTTAATCATGATAAACAAACCTTAATTACTGCATTAAGCAAAATGTGAAACCAAATTTCGGACAAAGTATGATTTTAATGTTGAGAGAGATCAGTTTAAAGAGGACATTAAATAGAAGGAGTAATGAAAGAAATAATTTGGGACTTCTGTCTTGAGCCAAATATGGACAGAGGTAGAGAGAAGGAAAAAAAATGTTTTATATATATGGAACTTATCCAGCTTCAAAGATAACTGTGGTCGACAAGGTGATCTAAAAAGTGTATGTTATTGTCCTATACTCAAAACATTGCCTAAGTATATATAGTATATGGGTTAGCTGAATCTAATTTATAGGTCCAGTGAGCCTCATATAAGGAAAGCAAACAAAACCAGGTCGAGCCTTGTGGAATTTTGTTAGGCTTCGAGTAGATTAGGGTATAACAATAGACACCCTGAACTGCATTACTCTGAAAATAGCTGGTAGGTATGAAATATTATATATATATTCAATGATTCAATAGAAAAGAAACAGTAGATAAAAATGGCATGAAAGGTTCAAAACTGTGTGAGGTATACACAAATTTGGTTCATTACAATAAAACATTGAAGAAGGGAGGAAATTACCTTTCCCTTAAATATAATGGAACAAGGATAAGCTAGATATCTGAAATAAGGGAGAAGGTGAGTCGAAATAGGAAATACCCCTATATCTTGAAATGAAGGTCATGATAATTGTCTGAAAATTAGCAGGAGAGAGGACACAAAATTTGCAAAAAATGGTGGTATCCTATCCGTGAAAGCTCAGATGCAGTAAAAAACATAAGTCAATTAGCTAAATAATCTTGAAAAGGGTATAATTAGAGTCAACCGCGATGTACAGCCTTACATGTTCACAACCTGCTGGGAGCGAAGTGAACTAGGAAGTAAAGGCTGAACAATGCTAGTTTAACTAATAAAATGGGTCTGGCTGTATAACAATCAAGCTCCACATATATTGTGTCATGATAAAGTAGATCGTCGTGTAAGACACAATAGGTTCCTAATATAATGAATTAGGAGACAATCGATCAACCTACTAACAACTAGCAGATTCAGGTTTCCATTACATTGTCTGAATTTTTAACAGAGCTTTGGACTTTGTTTCTATATTTAGCATTGCGCCTTTTTTGTTGGGAGGTTCAAGTGATTTAATAGGCGAGCTAGCGACAACGTCTGCCCAAGACGAATTTACAAAAATATTGACTTGTGTTTCTATGCACGAATTAGAGGAGGCATCGTTTGCATTTCGGTCTGTTAAGTCTTCTTGTGACAAGTGTATTTCCTCTGCAAGAAGAGCAAACTTGTTATGCAGAGGTATGGCTGCATCTACAATCGATTGAGCACCAGAGGGTTGGTGGGAATTAGACGGGTTATCAGCTGGGCAACAAGGATATTTAACTGGTCAAGATCCAGAGCGTATTTTTTCTCGAATCCGATCGGATTGTATGCTGGGGAGAACATCTGTGAGAGTATTGGATGGTATTTCATCTTGAATGTTACTTCCTCCGTAGTCCTGTGCATTAGCTTTCCACCTGATGACGCATTAGTTGTGAAACCAGTCAGGGCCTTTGTTGCTGCTGCAAAGCTACAGATGGTATGTTTCAGACATTGAACCTTCCATGAAGTGTTTGTGATTAAAAGCCTTTAACAGCTTTAAGTCTGGAGTGGTGCTGATTTTGTTGCTCTACTTTTTCTTTTGCCCCTTCTCTCTGCCATGGTGGAACTTCCTCAGGGAGCCCTAGACTGTGATCCCCTAATCCCTCTCTGGGTATCCCACATGGTGAAGCTCGGACCTACCTCCATGCTGCCTCGGCTTACCCCCCCACCCCGGACGGGACCCCTTTACCCCTCCAGTCCATTAGTGTGTGTCAGGAGGTCCATCTGCGGCACCCACTGGGAGCCCAGTTGTGGGTTATCTGGGGCAGCCGGGTCCCAGCTCCATCCTCTGTGACAGGGTCCCTTTTTCCTGTTTTTTCTGGTGCCATCCCCTGAGGATGTAGGCATACAAGGGGGGGGCTAGGAGCAGAGCACTTTAAGACATGCAGATGCTCTGGCTTCCGGCCTATGTCCTCCTCTCCCAGTGGCTATCCCAGCTGCACTGCCACCCGTGGTCACCCAGGTGGTGGCAGAGTAGCGGGACAGGCAACCCTCCCCTTCTGGAGAAGGACAGTGGTCGATGGGCACTCAGTCCTTCTCCCCCCCGGCCGACACTCCAGCTACCTGAGTCTGTTTCTGAACCAGGGTCACTGGTGCTGCGAGCAGTAAACCTACCACTGCACCGGCAGGCCAGCCCACAAAAATGGCTTTGATATGTCGAATTACCTCTTGCCAGAAAGATTGTATGTTTATATAGTCATAGAAGAAGTGAGCATGGGATGCTGTAGTATTACCACAGTCTCGCCAGCAAACAGAGGTGGTCCCTGGGACCCATTTAGCTAAGAACTGTGGGACTAGAAAGAATCTAGTGCAAACCTTCCATATATATTCTCTCCATGTTGGAGAAGATGTGGTAGACCAGGTCATTGTCCATATTCTAGGCCACATGGAATTTGTTAGTTAGCTGGAGATCTCTCTTCCATCTTATTTATTTTTATTTATTTATTAGATCATCGGTTTACAGACCTTTGAGTCACAGACTCATTTACAAAGGTACCTCGTCAAGAGAGCAATACATCACAGCAAACAAACAGTGCAGTACATAATGCTTTGATTAAAAAAGCAACCGGTGTTACAGGCATTCACTGGTGGTACACACTTGGTAATAGGTAGATCACAATAGTCATAATATAGGTACACGAGTACCATGTCAGGTAGCAACCAGAGATATTTTATTACATTAGTCAGCAGATGTTGCATGAGACCCCAGGTATATACAGAAAAAGTAGATAGGGCAGACCCAGCTAAGGGGTGAAGGTAAGGGGCAGGTGGGGGATTATGTGCAGTTGCAGCAGCGAGTGCTTGTCAGATGGCTTCTGAGGGAGACCTTGAAAGGACCAAGCTTAGTAGAGTCAGCTGTATTGGCTGGGAGAGAATTGAACCAGGAGGGAGCCTGATAGCAAAAGGATCTCTGGGCCATGGAGGTCCTTACCCTGGGGACAATAAGGGAGGTTTTAACAGTGCTGCGAGTGGAGGCTGAGGGTCAGACACGCTGCAGGGAGTCAGCTTTGTGAATTTGTTGCAGCATGAGAGATTTATATATATAAGATATGGCATGGTCCCCACCGATAGAGGTCCATATCATAACAAAAGGGGAATTATCTTTCTTCATCTCAGATCTGTTATCCTCTCTACATTTTTGTAAATTAATATAATCCTTCATTTGGAAGTTATATATATCTGATCTCTGATCTCTCATGCATATTTGGTCCAAGCCTCTTCAAAAGATATTATATTATCTTGGTGGAGCATCTGCTAGGGGGTCACGAAGCTTCTGGAGGCCTGGGTCTGATACCAGGTACTCTCCAGAGCTGGTCTAAAATATGGGTTAGCTATAATCCAGCTGTATTTCCAAAAGTGTGTCTGATTTGCTTTGTTGTAAGTTCCCCTTTTCCAGCCCTCCAAGATTGTGGCTGTTCCCTCAGGTACCTGTATCTGGACCTTTTTAAGTAAATTGGAATTGAATAATGTAGATGGGAGAGAATGTGTTATATGTCTGGCCAAATCTATTGCTTTCTAGTGGGCAGCATATCCTGCATTGCCCCATAGGACAGCCAACCTCAACTGAGATGCATTCCAATAACATTGTAGATTTGGGAATGCTATTCCGCCTGCAGCTTTAAGAAGAATCTGAAGTTCTTATTTAAAACGAGGCTTCTTGCCTTGCCAAATAAAAGTATTAAAGTGTTTTTGCCAGGACGGGAGCTCCCTTATTGGTATGAAACAAGGTATGCATTGAAAAAAATATAATAACCTTGGTAGGGCATTCATCTTGAGGGCCTGGTTTCTTGCATAGAAAGATAAGGGTAGTAAATTCCATTTCTTCATATCTGATTTTAAAGTGGATATCAATGGGGAATAGTTTAACTGGATGAGGTGGGATGGGTCCATAGGTATTTTAATCCCTAAATATTTTATAGAGGGTAAGTCCCATTTGAATCTGAATTAGTTACAAATAAAGGGGAGAGGGGCAGTATAGTTAAAAGCAATAACTTCAGTTTTCAGTGTGTTTAGGGAGTATCTGGCTAGCTCTGAGAACACATTTAACTTTTGAAATAAGTACCTGCAAGGAAGTGTCAGGGTTAGTCAGGAAGACCAAGACATCATCCGCAAAGAGGGCTAATTTATGTTCCTCAGCTGCTAGCTGGACCCCTCAAATCTCTGCTGTCTGTCTAATGTATTGAGCCAAAGGCTCAATATAGAAAGCAAATAATAATGGGGATAAAGGACATCCCTGACGGGTTCCTCATTGAAGTGAGAAACTCCTTGATATATGGCCATTAGATCATATATAGCACTGTGGGTTTGTATAGAACTTGAAAATGAAACCGGACCGGTGGTGCTGAGGGTTGAGGCACTGGATGCCACACTTTGCGCCACGCTGGTGACCGGGTTTGGGAATGAGGCCGGGTCAGCAGGGGAGGACTAGGACTGAGCGTCCACCGACAGCTCTCCTAGTCCTGGGGTGGGCTGGGGAAGCACACCACACTACGGCGGCCCCTGGGGATGTCCGGGGTACTGCAGACATGGGTGCTAGTAGAGGGGGAGTGTGGCGGACATCTGCATGTAAGTGCATGGACGTCATTGTACACCTGTGCTCCATTGGGGGACCTTACTAGAGGAAAATGGCTGGGCGCAACTGTGCAGCTTGATAGCCATGCCCTGCCTTGCTGGGAGGACTCTCGTGGATTCACTCTGGGGGGGGGTCCGGGGCTGGGCCGGCTGAACAGGTATGGGGAGGCCCTGATGGCCGTGCCAGATCTCCCATCATGCAAGTCAGTCTGGTGCTCTCCCAGCAGGCAGAGCTGTCAGCTGGATGCCCCCACTGGTAACGCTGCCGCAGCAAGGTGGAAAAAATAGTGACATGATAAAAAAAAAGAATTTAAATATGTGATTTATAAATTGTTCTGGGAACCTGAATCTGGCAAGGAACTGACACAAAAACATCCAAGAAACTTTATCAAATGCTTTTTTGGCATCTAGGCTTATAAAAAGGGAAGGAAAGCCTTGTTTCTGAATCTGCTCAATTTAGCATATGCCATATCTGATATTATCAGAAGCCTGACGTCCCCGTATAAATCTGCTGTGGTCTTGATGGATCAGGAATGGGGCCAGGAGTTTCAAGCATTGGGTTAAGATCGCTGCTAACAGTTTATAATCGGTGTTTAGAACAGAGATAAGTTCAACATGAATTGCATTGGGTGGGATCCTTGCCAGGCTTCAGAATCGCTGAGATTGTGGCATAGTTCCAAGATGAGGGAATAGTTCCCTTTGGGGTGGAAATATATTGAAACATTTTATATAGTATGAGGATTAGGGCTGAGCTGAACATTTTATAAAACTCCCTTGGAAACCCATTGGACCCCGGGCATTTGCCAGTTTTAAGTTTGCCAATTTCAAATTCTAATTCTTTGATAGAAAAGGGAGATAAGAGACCCGTAGTATTGTTTGGGTAACTCTGGAAGCTGAAGGTCTTTCAAGAAAGATTGAATACACTCCTGAGATGCTTGGGGTGGGGATGCATATAGTTGTGCATAATATTCTAGAAATTTTAGCTATTGAGTGCTGAGGGATGCCAGCTTTAATGTATTTTAAACAGGTAATGGTTGCTCAGGCTCTTTGTATTCTAAGGCCAGCAATTTTAGGGATAGAGGCCCCTCGTCATACTATCTCTGCCTGAGAAATAACAATTTTTGTTCGACATAGTAATCTAATAAAGTATTGAGTTCTTGCTTTAAACGTTTCAATTCCTTAGTAACCAGGGCATTAATTCTAATTTTTTTTGCTGCTCTTCCAGGGCCTGAATCTAGGCCATCAGCGAGACTCTTCTTTGGTCTCTTAACTTTTTATTTCTCACCCGAAATCTCAGGAAGTTTCCCTCTGTATATGGTTTTCAACATATCCCACAGTATAGAAGGGTTTACATCTGGGTTCTCTTTATCAATAAGTGCTTGCTGTATAGTGCCACTAACTTCCTGAATAATCTCCTTATTTTGGAGTAAGACACGTTGCGCCTCCAAAATGTGTTTTTCTCAAAATCATCAAACTGGATCTGCAGAAACATGGAGGCATGGTCTGATAAAATAAAGTCCCTGACCCATGTTCTCTGTGTTATAGTCATATGCTGCTAGGAGATCAATAGATAGTCTATAGTAGAGTAAGAGGAATGGACTTGTGAATAGGTGAAATGTTTTTCCGAACCATTTAAATATTTTCAGGTATCAGTGTATCCTAGCTCCCTCAGTAACTTGACCAACTCTCTTGTTATCTTTTTATTTTGTCCAGAGGAGCCTCTCTCCTGCTCTGAATATACAGACAGGTTCAGATTAAAGTCACCTCCGCAAATTATTGGGCCCTTGCTTTCTTGGCAGTGTACATGGATGGAACAACATTCAATCCTTAAATGTTGTTGCACTGTGATATGCCTAATAAAATATGTTGAATTAAAGAAAACAAACATTATTGGGCCCTCCCCCCATTGTGCTAGTAATAGAAAAAAAGCTTGATAGATTTGGTAGTCTGTATTTGGTGGGAAGTAAACCGATGCAATGGTTAACTGTTTGCCATTTAGCTTCCCTTTAGCTAAGGCATATCTGCCCTCTTTATCTACTATCTTGTCCTGGCAATCAAATGATATTTTGGGGGGAATTAAAATGACAGCACCTCTTCTCCTACCTCCTTTATATGAAGAGGCAATTACCTGGGAGAATCCCAGGTGCTCAGATTTCTTATGCTCCAGGGCAGAAAAGCGTGTCTCCTGTAAGAGAGTTATATCTACACCTGAATGCCTCAGGGACAATAAGACCTTTGAGCGCTTGATTGGGCTAGTAAGACCATGTACATTATACATGCAAATTTTATATCCCATCATTAGAAGTTACAGGAGGTAGGTCATCCCTGTCTAGAGAAAAATAAGGTGGAGGAGATGGCTCACCAGAGTCTAGTATGATCTCCCGATACTGAACATCCCATATTAAAAGAGCCAGTTTTTTACTTCCCGTTTATAACCTTCCCGCTATACAGTTTACACTGACGGAGATTCTCCTGACACACATTTAATTGCAACTGTTATCAATACATATTTGATCTCAAATGCTAGCATGAGTAGTCCACCCGATCACTCACCTATACTGAGAAAGCAACAGCTGTTCATAGAACAGCTGATCATGACAGCACGAACCATCAATGAACAGAACTGTGATAGGCTACTCACAAGAAATAATTATGACATAAAGGACAGACCGTATTACAGGACGAATAGGTATAGCAAATCAAAATGGCAGAAGCAGTATTGCCAGCGGTGGAATCTGTAGTTTGCGATATGGTGCCCTCGCAGTGTGGAAATCCTAAGTTGAGCGTTAATGGCTATCTGTATGTTAAAGAATGCAGTCAAAATGAAATATTTCATTGGTGCTGCCAGGGAAGAAAATCTTTGTCATGCCACGGCCTTGCTTCAACGCTACTTTTAGGTGGGCAACACCGTTTGCAGTCAACCTCTGACCACAGCCATAGCCCCGATGCTTGTGCTGCTCCAATTGCCACAGCTATAGCAGCTTTGAAGCAAAGAGCCCTGATAACGCAGGACAGTCCGGCACAGCTAATACAGCGTGGAACTGCTGGTTTGTGCCCTGAAGTCTGTCAAAACTTGCCTCCCGAGCAGTCACTGCAGCAAGTAATTAAGTGCGCTCGGCGGGTAACTATAGCCCCTGATCCATGAAGTCTGGAGGAGGTTGCAATACTTTCTAAATTCACCACAGTCAATGGGCAGCCTTACCTAGCCTGAGATGCTACTTGTGGCAATGAAAGAGTTAAGTTATTCAACACACAAAAAAATACTGAAAAGCTAATGAGTGCAGACTATTGGATTATGGAAGGAACATTTTGCACTATACCTAACTTGTTCCATCAGCTGTATTCTATCCATGCGCCAGCTGGGAATGTAGAGACATGCTGAATATTGCCATTGGTGTATGCACTAATGTCTGCTAAGTCCGAGGACTGTTATGTCACGATGTTTCAGGACCTGCAAGATGTGGCACAGGAGTATGGTAATACACTTTCACCCTGTGTCATTTTTAACAGACTTTGAGCAAGCTGCTATAAATGCTTGCAAAATCGAATTCCCCAATGCAATAAACAAGGGTTGCCTTTTCCATCTAGGGCAATTTGTGTGGAGAAAGATTCAGGGATTTGGGCTTGCCACAAGGTATGGAACAGACCCTGATTTTCCCTTAAAAATGCGGCAGTTAGAGGCATTAGCCTTTCTACCCCCTGTGAAAATTCCCACTGTATATGATGAAATAAAGCAAGAAATGCCTCCAGAAAGTGCTCCAATTCTAGACTGGTTTGAGGAAAATTACATTTTGGGGAGGGTCAGGCGAAGAATGAGAAACAATATTGTGGTGCAAGCTGTCTGTCCCTTTATACCCTCCTCATTTCTGGTCTGTTCATTCACAAATGTTGACTGGGACCCCACGAACACAAAACAAGGTGGAGGTTTGGCACAGGCAGCTTGGGTCACTAATTGGCAACTCCCATGTCGGCATCCACAGATTTGTTGAAGAGTTGCACACTGAACAAACTGTCACTGACACTACAATCGAAAAAATAAATCGTGGTCTCCCAAAATCACCAATAAAGAAGCAGTACGCAAAAAGAGAGGAAAAAATCTGCAGTGTTGTGGCTGATGTAGACTCCCGCACACCAAAAGACTTTGTTCATTGCATCGTATTGTAGAAGTATGATTTTAAACATGAAAAATAAAGCATGGTGTAGAAGTACGATTTTAAACATGAAAAATAAAGATTAGTTTTATATGGATATACATCTCATGGATTTGCGCCTGATACAACACCAGCATGAGGTAAGCATTTCTAGTATTTGTTCACAAGTGGTTTGCTGTGTTGGTTCTTGCTTAGATCATGTCAAATGTCAAAATCAGTTTAAATTGCATTTACGAGTGCTTTGCTGTGTTGGATCTTGCAATCTGCATCCCTGACCCCCCCCCCAAAGCATTTGGTAAGCATGGCAAATGTCAGTTTAAATTGAATTTACGAGTGGTTTGCTGTGTTGGTTCTTGCAATCTGAATGCCTGTCATGTCACGCGTATTATTTAAAGCATGTCGGGATAATGTCTGCCTGTTTATTTTTCAGTGGGATCTTACTAATGTCGACAAGTTGGTGTCAATGCAATACATGTCGGGAAGTTGTATCTCGGGAAATGGTACTGATCCCGCTCACCGCTCATCTTAATTATCCTGTACCATTTCAGATATTTAGCATTATTTATATAATAAGACAGATTAACTGGTCTAACTTGAACAAACAAGCTTTGTGTATAACAAACAGCAATCAAAAAAAATATGTACAGTTTCCAAGGTAGGAGAATCAACCTACTTGGTGACCTCTGTACACACCTTGCTAGTAAAGGTAGGTGGAAGAGTGGTATTTTTCTCCTCCTGGTGGGGAGGCCCTCTTCCAGAATCAAATTAATCTTTGACTCCAGTATTTTTTTTTGTCTAATAAATCTCTAGAACCCTATGACCAATTCGCTTTCTAGAAACATTTTGGGTTGAATATTCCCAGGGAGGGAGGGAGGAAGAAAGTTCGGCCCCAGCCCCCACGGAGTCCCAAGAGGGTAATCCAAAAGGCAACTTCTTCTTCAGAGTTAGCTCCTAGTCACCCCTCTTCCCTCTCTCTGATCAGAGAAAACAGAAATCCAATCTAATATTTTTATTTGAGTAGTGGAGTAACTACACATCTAAGAGACTTAAATTACTACACATTCTGAACTAAAATACATCCATTATGTATTTGTGCAGACCCTTTTGTTTCTAGTCAGATGCTTTATAAACAGTTATTTTTAGGAACTGCATGAAATATTCTTCATCCAGTAATTCATCCCCTGTTTACTCCCAGTTAGGTCTGTTTAATCCTTCAGACCATGTAGAGTAGGGAGAGCCGCTAAATAGCTCCCCTTTGTAGTTTAGAAAAACTCTTAGAGGTGTCCACACGAAGACTCCCCAAAGTCCACAGTGCATACCATTCAAAAAGATACCAAAAGAGGGCACATATTTTTAAACCAAACCAAAAAGTTGCATGACAAAGAGGGAGTGGTATTTATTTATGCCCAAAAGTAAATCTAAAAGCATCTGGCATAGCACCATGCGGAGCCTCCCCACCATGCTCACTGTCTACATTGAAAGAGTACGTAGAATAAATAGTTCCCTGACACTGTAGGTGATAAATCACCACCACAACACAGGACTCGTCTTCTGCTCTCACAGTTCAGTATTTTTGATGTGAGGTAAGAACTAAGGTGTGCGACTGTAGACTGCAGAATAGGCTGGGGCGGGAGGGAGGGTGGTCTACATGCGCAGACCAAGACACAACGAATTTCCCTGATAATTTCAATATTTACTCACTGTGTCTGAAAGCAGAGGAAACAAGAAGATTTGGTATTTATTTGTTCAGCCTTCATCTGTGTCCAGGTCTTGCTCCAAAACACTGGAGAGTCTCTTAATCAGGTCTTGCAGGTACTGGATTGTTTTGGAAGAGGTGTGATTTGTAGGGAGTCTACTCTTCCTGGGAGGGATGGTTTGCCATTCTTGATCCTGCTCTTTAAGTTTAAATGGATTAGATTTAGGTGGGTCTGGAATATCTATGCCTCATCTCCGAAGTGCTTCTTGAGCAGCTAGTGGCGAGTTGTACATCTCGGCTCTCTCTTTCCAAAACACTCACAACCTCACCAGGTAGGGAGTGTGAATCCGGATCTGCTTATTTCAGAGGGTTTTAATTATATCAGCACACTTGAGATGTTGTTTTTGAATATCCAAGGGATAGTCATGATTGAAGAAGAGTCGTGATTCAAGGTATTTAACATCCTTCTTTTGCCATGCCTGCCTTAAGATGTTTTCCTTGGTATGATAGCTATGGAATTTTTGTTTGATAATAATTATTAATTTTGATTATTATGAATTATTGATTATTGAGTTTATTTGTCTGATAATTATTGAGCATGGACGGGATGCAGGGTTTTTAGGTCTTGGCATGAGAGCTCTGTGGGCTCATTCTATCTTTATCTCGTAGCCCTGTGGTAGTTCCACAACATCCTTCAGCAAATCCATGATAAAGTCTGCCATAACACCTGTTTCTGCTCCATCTTTTAAACTGCAAATACGGAGGTTATTGCGGTGCAATCTGCTCTCCAGGTCTAGGTTTTTCTTTTCCATTTTGATTGCATGCTGACATAGGGCCTGAACTGTGTGTCCTAAGTGCTGCATTTCAACCTCCATATTTGAAATTCTGTCCTCTGCTGCCTGCACTCTTCGCTCAACTTGACAGAGCTTTTGGTTCAGTTGTTTGAATTCTGTTTTATTTTCGGCTCTCATCTCCCAAATTTCTTTTAATAGCATGTCGAACCTGTTTCTGAAGAGATATTTAGTTTCTTCATCTGTATCATACATGGTAGCAGATTTGGTTGATCAGGCCTGGCCGGCCACGAGGGTTGGAGAGGCATGTTTAGATCCCACTGCTTCTTTCTCGAGACAAGGCTGTTGGGGTCGATTTCTAGGCACCCTTTCACTTTGAGAACCTCTTCCTGACATTTTACTGCATTATAGCTGTTTGAATATGTATAAATCTGAGGATTGTTTAGCAAATGGGGTTAGAGCCACACACTTACAGTAGCTGCTTGCTGGTGCCATGGCAGAACCGGAAGTCTGGGATTGGAGTTCTTTGAGAAAATGATCGCATCATCTGCATACAAGAGGATATGTTCATGACCGGAGGCAGGGAGTTTGTTCAGAAAGATGCTGAATAGCAAAGGCCCCAAAATTGACCCTTGGGGGACACCTGACCAAACAGGCTGTTTGGAGGACAGGGCATTATCAATCTTAAGCCATTGAGTGCAGTTGGAGAGATAGCTATTAAACCACCTTAGGGTGTCAAGGGGCAGCCCTAGATCAGCAAGCTGTTCTATTAGTAGTGGATGATTGACCGTATCAGAAGCCTTTGACAGGTCGATGAAGGTGGCACTGACAAGTTGACCTTGATCAAGTGCCTGATGAATGTAACCTGTAAATTCAGTGAGTGCAGTGGTGCTACTATGACCTTTCCAAAAGCCATGCTGCTGTGGGCATTGCTGGTTGTATTTTCCCAAGTAAGCAGCAATTTTCTCTAATGCTTTGGATAAAGGAGAGAGGGAGGATGGAGATAGGTCTGTAGTTTCTGTGTTGTGCTCTGTCACCATTCTTGTGGATTGGGGTCACCAGGGCAGACTTCCACTTGAGAGGGAACTGGGAGAGCATATGGGAACAGTTGATAATCTTGGTTAGAGGGATCAAGACAGCATCAAGAGTGAGGGCTATGAGCTTCAAGTCAAAAAAGTCACCACTAGTTCTGGTTTTTCCAAGTACCTTCAGTAGGTAGTTTTTGGCTTCGCATTTAGAGGTTGCCTTGAAATAGAAATGTGGATGCTCCAGCTTCTTAACCGGTTCACCATGAGAAGCTGGGGAGGAGTTTGGGTCAAAAAAATTAGCGGGCAACACATGACTAAGGTCAGTGAACGCCAGATTAAAAGTATTGGCAATTGAGGTGTGGTCAATGATGATGGAACGATCTACGTTCAGCATGGTGGGTGCCTCTTTGGAACCTTTCCCCATGACTTCCGATATGTTGCTCCAGAATTTCCTTCCATGTGTTGGATAGGGCACTCCTAGAATAGCTGGCTTTATCTAAGCGAATGGCATTGGTGCAGGCGTTTCTGGCTGTTTTATAGGCCTGTATGTCAGCTGGTCTGCCAGTAGCTGTTGTCTGGTCCCAGAGATGGTCCTGTGATTTCATTTTTTCCAGTAGATCACTTGTAATCCAAGAGTTGTCAAGGCCCTTAATTTTTTGCTTCTTGAAAGGATCATGGACATCACACACTACATTGAACCGGGAGATGAAGTATTCAAGTGCATCATTTATGTCAGTTGCAGTATCAATTAGGGACCAGTTCTATTGTTGTAGAAGCAATTTTAACAGCTCTAGATGCCATCTGGCTAGAATTCTACTATTGACAGTTTTTACCAGTGGTTTATTGAATTTATTTGATCATTAGCACATGACCGGGGAGTAGTCACTTATAGAATTGGGAAGGACTTCCATATGAGAGATATGGTCTAGGCGGTTTGTGAGCACCCAGTCCAATAGGGTGCTTGTCCCGGTTCTGTAGTTGACCCTTGTAGGTGAGGTTACGAGCTGCGTGAAATTTGCAGCAGATAAGGCATCCTTATAATTGTTCACACTGGGGGAGAGCCAGTTCACATTGAAATCCCCAAGCATTATAACTTCAGCATTGTGGTTTAAGCTATTGATGCAAGTTAGGAGTGGGTCCAGGATAGATGATGTTGACTTCAGTGGAATATCAACTGATACTATTGTCAGGGCCTTATTGTGGGCTCTGAGCAGAGTCTTGATTGCTAGAACCTGTAGGTCATCACCAAAGCTGGGCAATGGCAGAGCATACCCCTGCAAAGAGTCTTTCAAGTATAGGGCACAACCTCCCCCTTTTTTAGATAGTCTATCTTGCCTGAAAACAGTATATCCTGGAATTGCAACAGTGGCATCAGGGATCAATGGTGACATCCACATCTCAACCACTGCAAGGACTGTGCTGGATGGTCCACGTTGCAAGGGCATCAAGCTTTTTGAACAGGCTGAAAATGTTAATGTAGGCTAGTGAGAGAGTCCCAGATCTGCTTATGCCACTAGATCTGGAGAATAGTGGACCAGGGTTAGGGTGTATGTTTCCAGACATAAGTAGGAGAAGCAGTATTAGACATCTTTGTAGCTCCTTCAGACGTCTGCTGTGCAGCAAGTGTACCCTTCTCATTTTGTGCTGTTCACTAGCTCCAGTCTGAACTGAGCAGACACTCGATAATAAGAGCAAGGAGCAGTAGTGAGCGGGTAATGTCATGCTCGGACGTAGGAGCAATCTTGTGCATTGTTGGATTTGGCAATGGAGATTGGAGCAATTCGTAGTATGACTGCAGGCAGCTATTCCAAGTGTGTAATGGGGGTGTTCATCAAGGTGCCCAGCAGGAGGTCCTGGGGAACTCGTAGAATCAGTGCTATTTGGAGAAGTCAGCACAGCCAGAAGAAACATGAGCAGTATGCTCATAGGTGAAAACATTATTATTGGTAGGGCTAGGCACTGGGGTGATCAGGGAAAAAGTCAGATGAGAGGTAAGGATCAGTGAGGCCTACTGAGATGGCTGTGACTGGACATTTAAAGCTGATTTCAAATGAAAATGCTGATACCTGGTGGTAAGTCAAAGCCAAGGTCAAGCCAGAAGAAACCGTGAACTGCTGAGGTCCAGAGATACAGAACGTGTTAAAATTCCTGAAGGTGTTGAACTGTGTTTGCACATATGCAGGAAGTGAAATCATTTCATCTGTATGTTTCCATTGCTCTTCAAAGTGATTGTTGAATAGCCCACATACAGTTCCTTTAGGAGCAGGTCAGACACAAATGTGGATTCAGAGCAGGACCCAGAATCACTGAGTTTGTCAGACTTAGTTGCTTGACTCATTTCTGCTTGGGATGCTTTCCAAAAATGTGATTTTAAAATGAAAATGTAGATACCTGGTGGTGATGTTTTGTAGAAATTCAGTTCAGGAGACTTTCACAGATGTTGTGAGCAAGAATGGCATAGTTACTCCAGGCAGAAAAACATGTAAATCCACAAAAACTTACCTACAGAAACAGACAGACACAAACAGCCACCCACACAGACCCAGGAGGCGGAGCTCAGCTTGACTTGAAATAACACAGAACCAGGATCAAATAAGTAAGTTAGGCACATGAACATACCGATGACTTAAGGAAGTAGTTGCATTATCTCTTTTTGAAGGGTGACACAGTCTGATACAAATGAAGATCATCCAGTATGGAATTCCATAAGCATGGAACAACAATGGAGACCACAATATCCCCCAGTCGTGCTATGGTTCTAGGTATGGACTGTAGGTCTAGATTAATGGATCTTAATGGAAAGGCACCAGCGGGAGCCTGGAGAAGTCTTGTGAGTGATTGAGAGGATTGTGTGTGCAAAATGTTAAACATTACCTCACTTAGGAGTCAAATCATGCAGGCAGCAGGATGGAGCCATCCCAGTTTACAGCATAAAGTACAGTGATGGGTATGGCAGAACATGGCAAAGTGTTACTGTATGTAACATCCCACTTTTGCAAGGTTGACTTGGCTGAAGCATGGAATACAGACACCCTATAGGTAAGCTTAGGCAGTAGGATACCACAGGCTGTAGCTTTGTGGGCAGTAGGGGGTGAGATTATGCTTAACCTTATACAATAGCCCCGTTTTGGTGTTAGCCAATTTACAGGTGCAAAATACATGTAGAGAAAAGTCCAGGGATGGGTCAAGTGTCACACCTAGGTATTTGAATGAGGACACTGATTCAAGAGGAGTTTCATCACAACTCAAAACTGTTAAGAGAGTCTGACAGCTTTTAAGTTTGGGTGCAAAGCCAAACAGCATAGCCTGGGACTTTGCTGTATTTAAAAGCAGTTTGTTTCTAGGACCCATTGCTGCAGTCCCTGGAGGTCGGTTGGGAGCCTTTTAGTGACCTCAGACATGCTACAGGAATTTACATATAGCACCAAATTATTTATATATGGGATGCATGTACGGATGGGGGTACTCTGGGCAAGGACCCAGGTGTATGTCATTTATGTGAAGGGAAAAAAGGAGAGGCCCAAGGATGGATCCTTGTGGTACCCCTACCGGGGTAGGGGCAGGGTCTGAGGAAGAGGTTCGAAACTTCACCCGTTGATGCCTGCCATCCAGGTAATTCTTGAACCATGTGAGGACAGAGGGGGATGCTCCTAGGTTGCTTGACTTTGTACATAGAAGCTGGTGGTCAGCCAAATCAAAGGCCTTAGTGAGGTTGATTATCACAGCCCTGGTGAATTTACTGCTGTCCATGGTATTTGGAACACATGAGGTAAAAGGCAGGAGGGCAGTGGTAGTACTGTGACTTTTTCAGAACCCATGTTGTGCTGCAGACAATAGGTTATACTTGGCTAGGTACTCATTTAATTGTGAGATAATCTTTTCCAGCATGTTGTCAAGAACTGGAAGTATATCAATCGACTTATAGTTGTTGACAAGTTTAACACTACCTTTCTTAAGTACAGGGATGATATGGGAGAGTTTCCACAGCTCACGCACAACCCTTGATGGTAGGGACAGGTTAAATAAGTACAGAAAGGAAAACAAATGAAAATTGAAGGGTAAGGAAGGAAACTTTGAGTATCAACTGGCAAATTCACCAGACTGGCCAATTATTTATCACTTGTGTTTTATAACTTACTTTTTATTTGGTTGACCTTGCTCTCCTATCCCATACCACTGCCCGGCATTGCAATCATGGATATATCCAACAAGCTTCCACAACTTATATACTCTAATTGGCAGCAAATTGCAGTTGTGGATCTTGTAGTATATAAGTGAAAGTATCATTCTCTTTCTGTGTGCCAGGGCAAGCACATAAAGTTTGAACTATTTAAAGATGACATCAGTAGTTTTGACTTGTAGGATATAGCCATGGTTGGAATGATGAGTAGGGGGTGGCAGGATCAGGCAGATAAACAGTAAGTCACAAAACCCAATTGATAACAACATTGGCAGCCCACTGTTTTACATATCAGGACCTCTTGGTCTCAGTATATTAAACAGAAACAGCCAGTTTGCATTTTATTTTCCAGTTTTATGCCAAAAGGTTAAATCAAATATGACGGTAACTGTCCTTTGAAGTAATGGTTTATATTTAATATGATTAAAGTGATTTACCAAGTTTGTGTTAATTTGCTACCACTCACCTATTTTGATAGCGAATGCTGGCGATAGTAATTTCTGGTCATTTTTATAATTTTATTGTTAGTATTTTAATGGAAGGGATTGTAGTTTGGCCCCAACTAGGTGGCCAGTCAGTCCCTTCCACTTCCCAATAGCTCTGTTATGTGCCCATGCTTAGGCATGTGATGACGTATGACCAGGGAGAGCATGATGGTGTGCCCTATTGAAGTCAGTAGGATTCTATGTTAGTAGCATTTTTTATACATAATAATGGCTAGCTGGAGATTAATTAGGGCCACTGCTCAACTAATAGGGTGCTTGTTAGTCGAGTGGTGGTCTTCATTTATCTCTAACTGACTCTTATTATGTAGAAAAATGCCACTGAAGTGGAGCCCTACTGACTTCAATGGGGCAGCGTTGCACCCTCCCTGGTCATACATCATTAAGTGCCTGAGTGCAGGGGTGTGACAGAGCTATTGGGAAGTGTAAGGGAATGGCTGACCACCTCAACAGGGCCAAACTATGATCCCTTCCATTAAAATACTGACTGACAATAAAATTATAAAAACTACCAGAAATTACTATTACAAGCATCAGCTGGGCACTGAGTGGGTACTGAGTTTCTACTGTGGCTATGCTCTCTGATGATGATCTAACAGACAAAGCCAATCAGAGATTAGTGTTTTATCTTGCCAGCATCTCCAGGAGGGGTGATCCCATTTATGGGCTAAATAGTATGTTTTTTTTTAAATAAAATCAAGCTGTTTTGCTAATAGCTATTTTTGTAGCTTGTCAATTTTTATAGGCAGTGGTAGTGCCCCTTTTTCCTATTCTGTTGCCTTTGTTTTCAGAATAGCACACTGTGCTATCTTTGAGTTGATCCTGGTCCTGGCAGCATCCCTAGCCCCACCACTGACCTGTCTTGTGGGCTTGCAAGCTAACCACCACTTACTTAGGGCCATGTTACGTAGGTGGCCTGCCATGTAGGGCTGTGTGGGACCTGCGCATGATGCTAAAGAAATTTGGACAGTTTCCTCCATTTTTGCCCACTGGGAAATGCATATGAAGCAGCCGTGTGTGTGTGTGTGTGTTTTGAAACACATGCAGGTTGCATCATCACATCTCCTGCCCATGTCTGTTGGTCCCGCTATGCTGTAGTCCCACCTCTGCTAGGTGGAGGGCAAGTGGTGATATGCTGCGCAGCAGAGGATTAAAGCTTGCACCACTGGAGGACAGGTGGGGGTACAGTCCAGGGGCAGCTAACCCACATAGGACACAACCAAGAATCAGCGATGAGAACTGCACTCCAATGCCAGAAATGAAACTCACAATCGAGTAGTCTGCTGCAAACTTCAGATTTATTGTATTCAATATAAAATAGCATAGATAAGCAAACCATGGTGGCAGCTCCAACCAGTTTCCCCTGTGCTTCGATAATTTAGGTCTTCATCAGAAGTACCTGATGAAGACCTAAACGGTCGAAGCACAGGGGAAGCTGGCTGGAGTTGCCACCATGGTTTGCTTATCTTTGTTATTTTCTATTGAGTACAATAAATCTGAAGTTTTCAGCAGACTACACGATTGTGGCTTTCATTTCTGACACTGGAGTGTAGTTCTCATTGTTGTTTCTAGGCCATGTCCAGGTGGTGACACTTTGTGCCCTCCCTCCCCAAAGAAGGAGAGTTGTCATTAGTACGCTCAGTCCTTCCTGCCCCGGACTGGCGGCCAGACCCCGAGTGACATTGGTCTGTTTCCGAACCTAGTCACTGGTGTGGGTGGAGATAAAGTGTCTAGTGCTTCAGCTTTCAAAGTCAACGGGGCAGCAGGCAGCCACCTGTTTAAATACTAGTCCATGTATTCAACAAACACAACTAAAAAAAAAATCTTGCGGTTGTTTTTTACCAGCTTATCAAGAACTAGCATGTAGTAGTCAACTGAGGCTCACACTGATAGACATAGTGCTGCAGCATTTATTGGCCTGAGAAAGCTATGAATATGCTGCTAATTTGTTACCCTTAATAAAGTTTTTCACCAGTTTCTGACTGGGTATATGTGTTTTTTTCTGTATTTGGTCTCGTGGAGTTCAGCGTATAGCCTTTTATCCTTGTCTGCATTTCTTGATATGTTGATTTAGGGGAACTCTGCAGTTTCCTTTGAAAGCATCCTTTTCATATGCTAAACCTCCTTGGAGATGATGCTTTTAATATATAGTGTACGTGTTATTTTTGGTTTAGAGATTATATAGTTAAGGGACTGCTGGGCCCTTAAAATGAGACTCAAGGATGAGTGTACTTCAAAACCAATCTTAATCTATGTTCAGACTTGAATGGTTTAGAGAAACAGTAGCCTTTATGACTCCCTATGAGTGTTGCTGCTGATTGTAGTTTTGTTATGACTGCCTTAAATGATATGCTACTTAATTTCAGTAATCTCTTTTTGTGACACTACACTTCAAATATGTATAATTGCTGCATTGCTTAACCTGAGATACACAGAACTGTTTAACTGCCTAATGTGCCCCAGACACTCCGATTTTCTTTTTTGGGGATGGTGGGTCTGTTTCTAAATATATGAAAGCGCTGGGGGATTGTTGATCTAGGTGCCCTGTATTAGGATTAGGATAAATTGTCCAAATGAGTGTGGATAATTTAAACTAGAAACAGCATAAAGTGTCTAACAGAAACTTAGGGGATGGGACATAGAGAACAGGCACCAACTTAAGTATGGCCAGGGTGCTAGTCCCTCCATGTAATGGGGTATGGGGGAGCAACTAAGCATTTGGGGTTGCAATGGGGGATAAGGGACACACAGACAGTGTCCTCTGAAATTTGGGCCCAAGTTTTTATTTTTAAAGCATGCTGGAAGTCCAGAACCTACTTTGGGAGTAACATTAATACTGAGTGTCACCCCTCCACCCCCCATGGATGCAGAAGGTTGAAGTGCAGAGGAGGCCATTTTATAGGGCTTGGGTGAAGAGGAAAAGGGAGTTAGGTGGGGGTGATTTACAAAGAGTGAGAATAAGGGGTTTATTTTTTAGCTATGTGGAAAGCCTAATAATTGGACCAAAATTTGGTTAGACCTGCAAAGAAACCTGATTGTAGCCCGTTGGGCTGGATTGAACAGGCTGTCTTGAATCTCTGGCGAGACCCACTGCACATCCATATTAGGAAATAGCTGAAAAACAGGAATTTAAATGTCTATATACAGTACAAATGATTATATAAATATACCTCAGCTCTACCATCCATATATAAAGTTCTACAGACAAAATGACATCTGCTGTCCTGCTCTTGCCTGGTTAGCTACTCCTCGACCTCTGCTGGTTGCTTTCCATCAGATCCTCTCTTTTATCCACAACTCATTGCAGTCATTAAGATGCAGGAAGGCACTTGGGGAAGTGTTTGGACAAACAGCAGTCATGAAGCTGCAAATCCCACAAGTTCATCCCTGCTGTGTGAGATAAGGGGACACCCCAGCAATGTGTTATTTTTGTTGTTGTCGCTTAAAATAAAAACAATGGTGGTAGAAAGTAATAGGTTTGGGTTGAGTACAGGATTTCTGTTGTTCAGTCTCAACTCTTTTTGGGGGGAAGGAGGGGTTAACAGTAAACTCATAAGCAGACATGTATTTCTGCAGTCTTTGACAACATTTTGGATGTTTTTTACTCCTGGAGGCTCCACTACCTACTATTGGCCATTGCTACCAACCCCAAATCCTGATCCAGCACTGTTAGCTCGGCTTTTGTGGCATTCCTACTGCTAACTGTTTTATCCACACCACCACTGACTGTACCCCCATTAGGGTATGCTCCTCCTTCAGCAAGATTCAGTGAACATGTGAGCCAGCTAGGGACCCTAGGTAGGTAAATCTTTTTTGCTCCTACACAGGTCCTGTAGCAATGTGGGCTCTAAATTCAAAAACAGTTGCCCATTTCGCTAACCCCTTATTTGTGTTTCCCATGCCTCCTTTTGTTTTAGCTATTCAACCATTTTAGATTTTTTTTTAAATGGACACCTACTAACATGGTATAAGAAGCACTGGCCAAAAGTGACTAATTAAAAAAAAAAGGTTTCTTAGTAAAATAATAAAAAATGCCAAATGGTTTGGTGGCTAATATGTTGAGCTGATACTGTCCTTTAGCACCCCACACCTTTAGGTCTCCCAGTTACCCATTTCTGTCTGCCTGAGTCCCTCTTGTTGTCAACTTCCACTGTCAGACTTTCCAGGTGGTCTGCCCTCCATTCATTTCTTGTACTAGAGAACAAACACTGATATGAGTGAAGACAACCAGGGGGAGACACTGCACAAAGGTGTAATCCTGTGTACTGAAACAGGTCATGTTTCTATTTTCTCTTCTCTCCACCCAGCATCCTGTGTGTGCACACCATGATGTCCTGGGGGGGGGGTGCAGAGCAATGCATGGTGTTCCACAATGCCAGGTGCACCACTGCAAGTCAAAACCAAGAGTAGAGATGCAGCAAACTGTTAGTATGCAGGTGAAGTTAGTGTGAAGTCAGAAACGTAGCACTTTGCAAAGTTCCCATTGGCTGCACTAACTTTTACAGCTTAGCTTTTCTTTTAAAAAAGCCCCAAACAGCTTAAAGTTTCACCCCCACCCACTGGGCATTTAAGTTTCCACCTCCTCCCACCTCCCAGGTAGGTTTCTACCCCCTCCCACCTCCCAGGTAGTTTACAAATGTATCCCTCTCTCATTCCCCTGTTAGCACCCCTCCACACAGTTTTTATATTACTAATTCCCCCACCACTCATGCACCATTCACAAGATACACTACCCATGTACTCCCACCCCCATTATGGTGTCCCTCCGTAGCATAATTATAATATATTGATAACCCCTATCTTAGTACCCAGTGTCTACTATGCACCTCTCTCCTCTCTCCTCATACTCATACTAATGCTTTTCCTGTAATGAGAAAAATATCCTCGTGGGAGGCCGAGACTGACTTGCTGTTTCTCTCTCACAAGCTGCGGTTGGAATAAATGAAATCTGATGTTTAGCCTATAGTAATGCCTTATTGGCTGCACATCAGCCAGTCAGGTGTTCCTATTAGCTAAACATCATCCTTCATTAATGCTTATAGCAGGGGAGCTGGATAGTGTGTCTTATGAATAGTGTGTGTGGGGAGGGAATTTAAGTTAAAATAAAAAGTTTGCTGGGATAGAGGAGGGAGAGAAGGTTGCAAGCATGGGATGAGAAGGGTGATAGATTTGTAAACAGTTTGGAAAGTGGGAGGTGGTAGGAATTTAATGCATAGTGGAGGGGGGTGAAAATGTATGCCATTTGGGGCTTTTCTTTAGAAAAAGCACATTTACCTAGTTTTTACTGGCATAGTGTCATTTACCAACAAAGTAGGAACGGGTAGTATAGCAGGTGATATTGTACTGCAAGTTCTTACTTCACTGGTAAATTGCCAGTTGTAGCAGGGTATGTTGCCCCTGTTAATGTAAAAATATAATAAACAGCCCATATGTAAACCCCCCATTAAAAACAAATTTATGTTCATACTTTTCTGTATTCTCTACTTTTTTTCTTCTCTCCTGTTTATTTCACTGTCAGGGTGGGCAACCTTACAGTATTCATATTCCTTTACTGTCCCTTTCTCTTGTTTTGTTCTTACAAAATCATTCTCCCTGTTGTTGGTGTGAGTCGTGCCTAAGCTCCCTTGTGGAAGATATGAATGAAAGCGTGAGCCGTGCTTGAGTAATAAAGAAATAAATGATGTACCTTGAAGTGCCCCGGATAACAAATAATTATCCTCAAAAGATCAAATAAACTTCATTGAGTACACAGCACCGGCGTGAGGGAGCTTGTATTGTGTATGCTGTAAAATGCGGCTACAGATTAATAAAGTAGACAATAATCTGATCCTTTTTTGAAGCAGGATGCGTTCAGTGTAAATATTAGGAGCAGAATGATGCTATGAAGCATAGCATATGCGGCAAGTGCGGCAAAAGATTTAAAATATGGGAAGAGTTTTGTCTCATCTGTTTCAGAGCAGAGGAAGCTCCAAAACACTGTAGTAGCCACACAAAGCTGCTCAGGGTGAATATTATTTATGTAGAGCAAGCAAATACCAGCACTCCTCAGGGAACTTCAAAATAGCAATACTTTTATTTAATCAGTAAAATACAGGCCTCCATAAGCGCAACAGTGGTCTTGTAGCCCTCTATCAGTTTTGCACATCCTTGTGCATCATCAGGAGGTGAAGATCAATCATATTACATATCTTAAATATACACATCTCTCAAAGGCATATATCTAATAAGGTGCTCAACAAATAAAGTGCCAAGCATTATAACTAAAGTGCATAGTGCCAAAATGCACAATTATATCCATGCCCACATATCAAAAAACACTCTACATATATGTACACACAATAAGAATAAAAGGTATTAAAAATGACATTATTGTTTCAGCAGTGCTGAGGAGTAAAAAGAAGGGGGATTTTGATTTGGGAACAACAGCAAGGCAATTGATGTAAACAGTGTAACCAATGTAAACAATACAGACGGTGTCATTGTAAATGCAAAGCCATCCATATTCAGAAATTATTTTGCACATATAATTTTCATATATAACTTATTAGTAAGAGAATTGCAAACCCAAACTTTTGAGTGTATCAGTTCTCAGCTTGCTGAATCCTGGTGCTTAAGGTACCAAGGAAAAAAATTCTCATGCCCACTCTAAAAGAAAAGGAAAAGAATTAACAGTGTAAGAACCAAATAGTGAAAACATCATTGAAGTATTCAGAACTGAAAATATATATACTTACACAAGCAACACTACTTCATTATTTTATATAATTTCACTGATGTGCATTACAACCTGCTTTCTTTTCTTTCTGATGCAATGCATTAGATCTATGCCGTCATTGAGGCCTGGTGACTTCATGGCCCCCAGTGTATAGATCCAAAATGATTCTCTGTACAGCAACTTGTCCTCCATGCTACCACTCCTTGGTCCCGATTTAACCTTTTTAATTGCACAGTATCTAAAATCATGTCTACTGGTACTGTTTGTTTTGACATGTTTTGCCCATGTATTCTTCATGTCGCCCCCTAGGATGGCCCACTGGTGTTCATCTATTCTTTGTTTGAATGGTCTCAATGTTTTCCCTATGTAAAAGCATCCACATATACAGGTAGCCAGATATATGACATTGTCAGTTATATAACTGAAAAAGTCATGTACCTTGTATGTCCTGTTGCTATTGCATGTATTGAAAGTATGTGTTCTCAGGATGAGTGGGCAGAACTTGCAGTTGCCACATGGGAAATTTCCTTGGCGCAAGGGAGACAGCCAGTTACCAGTGTTTTCATTTTCTGTTATAGTTGTAGCTTGGTAGCTGTGGACCATTCAATCCTCAATGTTCCTACCCCTCCTGTATACCATCAATGGCTACTCTGCAGCATATTCTCCAAGGAGAGGTTCATTCTCCAGAATATGCCAGTTTTGATTAATGATCGGGTTGATCTTACGTGAATGTCTTGTGTAATTACTGATAAAGCGCATCCTAGTTCCTGAATTTGCAAATGCAGAGTAAGAGGGGAGAGCAAGTAAGATAAAAGCAATGTGTGAGACACAGAGAAAATGGATGAGCTAAAGTGGATGGAAACACGTGCAGGGATTAGATGCTAGTAGATGTTCATGGAGAAGTTTCTTGAAACCAGCATGTGTAGGTGCAAGGTGAATAGTTTGAGGCATAGAATTCCAATACATACTTAGGGGCAGCACAAGAGAAGGCTTGTACCCCCATGGTGGTTTTACATCTAGGGCTGTAGAGAGGGGTTTGGTTATTAGACCGGAGACCATAAGAGGGGTTTGGGAGTAAAGCAAAGAGGCGAGAGATTGAGGGAGGACAGATCTTGTTATACAATCCAATAGGGAACCATAGGACAGTAGATGGTGAATGGCAGGGCTGGGCCATCTTAGGTCAGCATAGGGCTGACAGTGTGTTTATACCGTGGGGAAGCGGAGGCAAAGCAGCAAATGTTATTATAAGTGGTGTCCCATTTATGGAGGGAGGTCTTGGTAGTGCCTAGATAGGTGACTGAGACGTAAGCCAGTGCCGGGAGCAGAAGGCCTTGTGCCACAGCAAGCCTAGCCGATGGAGTGAGTGCATATCTGGTATGGTAGGCTCCCCCTATTTTTGCATTAACAGATTTGCAAGTGGCAGTGATGTGAAGATCGAACTCCAGGGATTCATCGAGAAGAACACCTAGGTATTTGAAGGAACTGGTGCTGACTAACGGGGAACCATCAGCACAGGATATATTGAGGGAGTTATGATTCACTTTAAGTCTGGCAGGAGAGCCCAGGAGCATGGCATGGGTTTTGCTTACATTAAAAACAAGGTTATTTTCCCATCACCAGGGGTGCAGAAGAGAGAGGTGAGCCAGTATGTATCTGGGGAGAGAGAGAGAGAGAGAGAGAGAGAGGAGGTATGTGTGTTTTCACATAATTCTGAGTTAAAAGCGAAGTTAGTGAGTAAAGAAGCAGAATAGCTGGAGCAAGCTAATTCCAGGCTACTAGATGTGCTGAACTAACACCCGTTTTTGCTTTCTGTACATAAATATATATTTTTATTTTACTTTTTTATTTTGGGATTTAAAAAAAAAATAATAAAAACGCACTTATGTGTGTAACTCCCCCCCGGGGGCACTACCCTTAGAGCAACAACCCCTGCCTGCCTCCACTGAAACAGGGTGAGGGTCCCGGATCCATTGATGGGTGCCTCCACCCAGAGGTTAAGGGATTGCATTCTGTCCGAGACTGCCTCGGGTTACAGCCCTCTGGGTTACTGCAACCCCCCTTTTGTCCCACTAGTGGCTCACACTGGGTACCAACAATTCTTTTCACCAGTACACTTACCCCCCGGGTAGTATCTCTCAGCTCACTCCGGGGACCCCCTGTAAAGTAAGGCACAGTTATATCACAGTCACTATGTAGCAGTTCCCCAGGGATACACAAACCAGCCAGGATGTAGTTGCAACACAATAATCTGATTTATTAAAGGGGGTAAATAACAAGGAAGGGTGAAAAATCAAGGTAATTGGCTTATACTATAATTATCTACCTAGGGCTCTGTGCACAGGCCTAACCCTAAGATTTGCTGTCCCTGGGTACCCAAGCCCTAACGGCTAGTCCAAACGTGGCAGCTGGTTGGGGCCCTTAACACAGATAAACGTTACAATCCTGAGCAGGTCAGAATGGGAAGAAAGTTTAATTAGGCAGTCAGCAGTATAATAACACACTGAAAACCACTGTTTGCACACTTGGCAGGGAGCTACCCTGGTTCAGTACTCACAACTCCAGCAAATAACGATTTCTTCAACACTGGCAGGGCTGAGCCTGAATTTTACCAGCCTCCCCACACATTTATATGGCAAACAACAGAGGGGTACCATACCAGGCAGCTGCTGTCAGGCTTTCACGAACTTGCAGAAGAACTCGGGCAGCAAACGGCAGCTTCAACATCACGGGTGGACCGAGCGCGATTTAGCAATTCTCTCCAGTCCTCTCAGGTTGAGCCTGGTAGGTAGCTGGGCTGGCACCAGCCTCCTCAACCGCACAGTGAAGTTTCATCCGACTTGCTTTCGAAAGGCGGCCCCTCAGGCCTTCCCACACTTCCCAGCTGAACACTACTCCAAGCGCTAGAAGCACAGCGCTCCTCTCTTCTCCTCAGCCACAACGCATCTGCCCTCAGCAGCAAGGGGCTCTTCCTTCCAGTTAAGGCGCTACCCGCTCCTGTTGGCTGGCGGCATCTGCCAGTCAACTTCTCCTGCCCTCAGTGGTGCGAAAAAGCGCCATAGCCCATAATGCCTTTCCCAGATTACAAGCGGTTTCCCTATTGGTCAGTCGGTTCTGTACAGTTCCAAGACACTGATTGGTCCAATTCAGCAGTTCTGGACCAAAATGGAGGGGACAATTGAAACAGTCTTTGCTGCAACGGAAGGCAGGTTAGAACAGCTGCATTATCATTATTACTTTACGTTATTTCCAGCAAACAGTTACATCCTCCAATAGAGCTCCCTCTGCACCACTAGCGATGGCAGAAGGGAGCTATTTTTCAGCGCCCTAGGCGGACTGGCATACAACCGCTGGTAGCCCCCCATTTCAATTAATTATGACTGCAAAAGGCAGCCCTTAAAGAGACAGCTTGGCGGAGGCTTTTTAAAGCGCTCACTGGCTACCCATTTCAACGGCTTTATGCCGATCACCAACCAGGCATGGAGCAGGGAGACAAACTCCAGGAAAGCTATTAGAAACCCCTATTTGCAAGGGGGTTACATGTGTTTTTTTTTTTTTATGCATTGTACTCCTGCCTGAAGTGTCTGTTTTATACCCACACCGTAACACCAATGAAGTGGCACTTTGTGTAATTTCATCATGTAAACTTGGGCACTTCACTGGCTGAGAACAACGTGATATGTGACTGCAGTCATAGCAAAGTCGGGTGAAATTTGTCAAGTGGTTCGCAAAGTAAATTTCCCCAGCTTCACCCACCCATCCCTAACCAGGAGCCACTCTCAGAGCATTACAAGGCCCTTGGGAGGAAATGCCCTTTTCCCCCTTTTGCTACACTGCTCCTGTCTTCATGGGACTGGGGCACAAATCCCGGTCATCAGCATGCTAGCGCATTCCCTAATGTTCAGCACCATAAAGCTGGCCAGGCTCCATCCATTTAAGCCCATGATGATCTGACTTTAGAAAGCTGGTCTTCCCTTCTTCTCATTCCCTTTTCCAAGTTTCTGCACTGGTATGTCCTAGAACTCATGCATTTAGGTAGGCAGCCCTTGTAGAATACCCGGCCTGCCTGCACAATAGTACAGGGTTTTCAAAATAGCATGCACTGTATGGAGCTTGCATAGAGTGTTAGATTATGTATATGCTTATAGAATATAGTTCTTTGTCTCTCTCTCTCCATCTCCCTCTCCCTCCCTCTCTCTCTCTCTCTCTCTCCCCCCCTTCCTCCCTCCAGTCTCAGTACTCAGTCCTTGAAGATCATGAATTATTCCAGTTCCCCATCATTGCATCAAGTTGATCCCTTCATTGCTACAGGACTGAGTGCAGCATTTCATGTTTGGCCTCTCTAGCCATTTTTGCTGTACAATAATAGAATCATTTCTGCAGACAAATTTACATAGAAACACAGATATTTGACAGCAGAAGAAGGCCTTGTGGTCTATCGGTCCTTAAGTCTGTCGTAGTGAAGCAATGTACATCTTTGGGTAACGTGTTGCTCCACCCCCTGTCTGTATTCTCATACCAACCCTTTAACCCTGCAGAGAGTGACAGGATGGTGGTGGGGGAGTTCCTGATGGTCACCAGGGAAGAAAAGGATTTGGGGATAATCATCTCGGGTGACCTAAGGGTGGCCAAACAATGCAACAAGGCTGTGGGGATGGCCAGTGGAATGTTGGGGTGCATAGGAAGGGATATTACTAGTAGAAGAAGGGAGATGGTGATGCCACTGTCCAGAATGCTGGTGAGGCCTCATCTGGAGTACAGTGCACAGTTCTGGAGGCCGCATGTTTGCAAGGGCATAGACAGGGTGGAGGTGGTCCAGAGAAGGGCAACTAGGATAGTGACAGGCATGAGTTTTGTGGTCTTGACTTTGCAATTTTTCACTTGTGCATGTCCCGAGCATGGTTCTGGAGTTGTTTTGCTGCTTTTTCTTATACCATGCCAAGCCAGAATACCTGATGGCACATAGCACCACTTCAAAGGACTGAGTTACGGAGTGCTTTTTAAAAGGAGATCAGTGTTACATAAGAACATGTCAGCAGAAGGGGACCGTATGATCCATCTAGTCTGCCCAGATTGCCTAAACCCCTATTCTGTTCTTCTTCCAAGATTACCACAGTACTTGTCTCACACCAGCTTAAAAGCAGTGACTGTTTTTGGCCTTTGGTGTTGATAGTTCGAAGTTTGCCAAATGGTGATTAGGAAACCATTACGGTTTTGTTATGGGTGATTTTTCTTGATTTCTTATACTACAGATTGTTACTTCAACTTACACAAAAGAAGTGATACCAAAGCTTAATAACGTGTTTTCAGCATTTGAAATTCCAGTCATTGTCAAGACAGATAATAACCCACCATTCAACAGTAGAGACTTCAAGTTATTTGCTGAATAGCTTGACCTTTGACACGGAAATGTGACCCCATTTGGGCTGCAGGCAAATTGGGAAGTTGAGCAGTTCTTGAAAACTCTTAAGAAAGCATACTATATATCCTTGGAAGAAAGGGAGATCAGTGAAGCAATAACTGTACCCGTTTCTAAGAAACTGCTGAACTATCCACATAACAAAACTTAGCATTCTTCCTGCATTTGACTTATTTAATAGGTCTTTAAGAATCAAACTGCCAACATCACCAGAGACTAACAGAGGTGTGAGGACAGTCAAAACCAAAAATGAAATGGTATGCTGAGAAACAGAACCATGGGAACAACCCAGAGGAAGTATTGTGCTGGTCAAGAGCATGAAACCCATTACCAAGTTTCTGACACACTACCACTCAACGTTTTGTTGTGGCAATAAAGGGAACAATGGTAACAGCACATAATGACAGGCATGTGGTGAGTCCAAACATATCATCAGTGTTGGGTAAGTTACTTTTTCTATTACTTTCTTTACTTTTGGAAACTTGTTCCAGAAAGCTCTGTGCAGTCACTAGCAAGGTTGGAGAAGTACTGGAACACGTAATACACCCCTCACAGTTACAATTACTTATGTTTTTTTATACAAAAGTAGTACGTAACTGTAACTGATCACATTTATTTGAAAGTAACTAGTAACTAACATATTACTTTCAAATAAATGTCATCTGTTTTAGTTTTTTATTGTATTTATATTGTTTTTGTATAACAATAAATAAGTAACTGAAATTGTCAGGTGTATTACTTTTTCTAGTATGTCTCCATCCTTGCTAGTGACTGCACAGAGCTTCCTGGATCAAGTTTCTAAACGAAAGAGAAAGTAATAGAAAAAGTAACTTATCCAACACTGCATATCACAAGTGCTAGCAGAAGTCACAAACCATTAGAAACTCAGATGATGGTGCAGATGACAATATCCTTGACCAAAAGCAACCTAGTCCAGCTCCAGCAGGTGAAGGTGCAGAGAATACAGAAAACATTGCTCTTGCTCTCCACAAAGGGCGCGAAGATATCTTCCTTCCTAAATGAGGGACTATATTATGCCATATTAAGTGATTTTGTATAACCTAAAAAGAACTGCAGAGACCGAGCCTGAGTGACACTAATTATAACGCAACAAAGACACACTTATGAAACAAAAATAAGATACTCTAATGCATATCTCAGGCAAACTTTGTGCAGCAACTATTTATTTATTTATTTGTTTTTGTTAACCGGGTAGGGCACACTAGACAGCCACGTGCCTATTTTCAGGTGCGACCCGGGAGGGTTACAAAGGTAGAGGCATACATACAGCAGTGATGCAGTCAGGTTACATACAGATAATGCAAGAAGGCTAAACAGGAGTTGTATAGGCAGCTGAAATTACAGGTCAAGGTGACAACAACAGGAAACCAACAGACATAGCCTGGAAGGAATATGGGAGCAAGACATTGTTAGAGTTCATCAGGCAATAAGGGAAGGGTGAGGGACACATATTAGGTGGGTTTGGGAGTGCGCCGCTGGATAAAAAACAGGAACAAATAAGTGCAATGGAAGTAAGTGCCGGGGGGGGGGAGGCAAGAGCAGGAAGACGGGGAGGGGGAACAGGGTGAGGGGGGACCAGATGAGAAAGAATGGGAGAAGCCGGACAGGAGGGTGGGAGGTAGGGAGGGAAAAAAGAGAGCTGGTGTCCACCACCAATTAGGAGGGTAAGAGCAGTGGGGGCAGAGAGCCCGCAATATACAGGTAGGTCAGGTGTATTATGAGGTACAGGGACAAGTGGAGGAGGAATTCAGGAAGTTCCAGAGAGAGGTTTTGAAGTGGCGATGGGAGGGGGAGGACCGAGTGGGGACTGGAAGCGAGTTCCAGAATTTCGGGGCATAGGAGGTGAAGGCACGATCCCCCATGAGGGATCGGGTTCTGGGAACCTGGCGATCTAGGGCCGCCCTCAATCTGAGATGGTAGGATGGGGGTCCAGGATTGAGGGAAGGGGCGAGGGTGGCGGGGGTGGCCGATTGGATAATGTTGTCAAGGAAATTGCCAAACACAAAGGAGCGGTGCTTAGCTGGAGGGAGCCACCCCAGAGAGGAGTAGAGATCACAGCGGTGGGTGAGGGGAGGGGCAGAGAGGGCAAAGCGGCAGATGTTATTATAGGCAGAGTCCCATTTCAGAAGGCTGGATGAGGGTACAGGGGTGAAGGTAATAAGCCCGTAGCAGAGGGTGGGGAGGAGAACCCCTCTGGCAAGGGCCATGCGAGCTGCCGGAGTTAGGCAGTTTTGGGCTCTGTAGGCAAGGCCGAGCTTACAGTTGGTAGCCTTGTAGACATTGCGAATTTGCAGGGTAAGATCAAGCAGCGGATCCAGGGTGACCCCCAAGTACTTGACTGCAGTCACTGTCTGCAGAGAGGTGCCATCTGTGCCATGAATGAGAAGGGGAGTGAGGCAGGATTTTATCTTGTTCTGTGAGACAAAGAGCATTGCTTGGGTTTTCTTAAGGTTGATGGCGAGTCTATGCTCCACCAACCAGGACTGTATGCGTTTGAAGTCCTCATTTAGTTGGTAGTTAATGGAGGCAGTGTCACGGGCGCTATCCAGGATGCCGAGGTCATCCGCATAAAGGGTGGAGTGGCCATGGACCGTGATGACGGGAAGTTCGTTTATGAAGAGGGAGAAGAGGGTAGGGCCGAGAATGGAGCCCTGGGGGACCCCACAGCGGACAGGAGAGAGGGTGGCGAGGGTGCGATTGAAGTTAGTATACTGCTGCCTGCCGGAGAGGTAGTTGAGGAACCAAGCATGGGCGGGGGTGGAGAGACTGAGGAAGAGGAGGGTGGAGCTGAGAAGTGAGTGATCAACCCGATCGAAGGCTTTGGAAAGGTCCACAAAGATGGCACCGGTGAGGTTGCCCTGGTCGGCGGCAGTTCTGATGGTGGAGGTGACAACAGCAAGGGCTGTGGACGTGCTATGCCCTTTTCTGAACCCGTGTTGAGCCGGAGAGAGGAGGTTGTGGTTCTGTATGTTCTGGGTCAGTTGAGAGGCCACAATTTTCTCGAGAATTTTTGAGGCGGTAGACAGAATGACAATGGGTCTGTAGTTCAGGGGATCCTTGGGGTTGCCCTGTTTTAGAACTGGGACAACCTTTGCCACCTTCCAGATATCAGGGATGATCCCAGAGCTAAGGGAGGCATTGAAAATGTGCGTGACAGGCCTGGCAAGGATGTGGGCCCCTAGTCTGAGCAGTTTCGGCTCCAGGCTGTCGTGCCCTGCCCCACCATGGGGGGAGAGGCAGGTGAGGAGCTTCAGGGTCACCGAGGCTGACACTGGTTAAAGGTAGAGCAGAGGGTGGGAGATTGATAGAGTAGGTAGGGAGTCAGGGGGCTTGGGGGCAGTGTGACGGGAGGGCAGGGCAGAGAGTTCGGAAAATTGGGAGTTGAAGGCATTGGTTATGGTGAGAGGGTTATTACAACTGACCCCACCAATGAGTAAGTCAGAGACTTGCACTTTGGCTGACCCCCCAACTGCTGGCCTTCTGATATTCTGCCAGAAGGTCCGGCTGGGTTTGCTGAGGAGAGCAGGGCAGATTGGCAGTACTCGCTTTTTGCAGCGCGGATGGCTTTTTTACATGAATTTCTGAGGGTCCTGTAGGCCATGAGATCAGCGGAGCTTTGGGAGGCCTTAAAGGTAGCCCAACTTTTGTCCCTGAGTTTCATAAGGGCAAAGAGACCACCATGAAGCCATTTGGTAACAGTGCCCCTCACTCGCCTCTTGGTAAGGGGGGCATGCTTGTTCTGCACGGGGATGAATTTAGTAAGGAATTCATCCAGAGACTGTGTTGGGTCATCAAGGGCAGTGACCCCTTACCAGTCAACGAGTGAGAGGTCCGAGAGGAAGTGATGGGTATTAAACTTGGAGTAGTCCCTCATCTGGATCACTTTACTGGGTGTTTTGGGCTGAGAGATGCCCCATATGCAGAAGATAGGCGAGTGGTCGGAGATGGCATGAGGGAGGGTCCCAAAGGATGTGACTCTGTTGGGTCTGTTAGTCAGAATCCAGTTGATTAGAGACCCTTTGGCCTCATGGGAAGAGGGCCTGGTAGGCTCGGTGATAATCTGGCACAGGGCATGATCTGAGAGCAGAGGCTCATAAAGTTTGCGATTGGGTGCCAGCCAGTCCAAGTTGAAATCACCTATGAGTATGAGTTCATTTGTACCCACTAAGTCACTGGCACTGTGGAGAAGAGAGGAGAGGAGAGTCCTGGTAGACCACCCTTGGGAGGGATGTAGGTGCAAATCAGATGTAATTTCTTTGTGTGCCCGAGAGGAAGGCGGTAGGAACTCACGTGGGGGAGGGGTTAGGAGGATGGTCAATGGAGGACACATCAAGGTGCGCTTTGTAGTAAGTAGCACCCTGCCACCATGCTTGTTACCCACACGATCACGTCTGATGTGACTGTACCCTGGGAGGGCGCACATGACATCCGGGATGTGGGGCTTTAGCCAGGTTTCCGAGATACCCAAGATATCCGGATTGTAGTGGGCAACCCAAGCAGAGAGGTCAGGCAAGTTAGCTAGAAGGCTCCGAACGTTTAGGTGGGCAATTTTTAGCCCCTTAGTGGAAAGCCATGTGGGTGGTGGGTTGAGAGGAGTCTGAGGAACGGACTGGCTTGCGGGGTTGTCCGCGCCCCATAGTTGTCTGTGATGCGTATGATGCCACTTTAACTTAGTAAAGCATAAAGTCTGGATTCCTCAAAAATGGATGTGTGTTCATGTTGTTATTGGATTTATTATTTTCTTTAAACCTGGGAAAATGGGAGCATTATATTATATAAAATCTTGACTAATATTGATGCTTAGAACTTTAGCTCTCCAAACATTTCCAGTTGACCATGCCCTGCATTGGCCTACACAGACAATATAGTTTTGCTTGTCTTTTCTCCTCTATAGCTGCAGTGTAAATTAAATCATTTTCACAAATTATTTGCTGTATAAAAAATAAACTCCCCTTAAATTTAGATAAAACCAAGGTCTTGGTGTTTGGAGGTAAGAAAGTCCACACTTTCTGTGTCATTAATTTCAAGTTAGAAATGGTTAGAGAATACACATACTGGTCCCATGACAGAACAGCGCTGGTAAAATGGCATGGACAAGCAAGAGCGAATGAAAAGCAGTGAAATCCAAAACCACAACCAGCACAACAGCGCAGAACCAAAAAATGAAAACCAGTGACCCAAATCACTGACTGGGTCTCCAGCTGTCTTTCTGCAGTGGGGCTTTGCCCCCTGAAAGATATATCCATCACCGGGGCACAACCGGGGATGGGGAAAAAACTCAGAAAGGGGAATATTCTCTGGGGACACAACTCAGGAGGATGACAACATCAGGAGGGGGCGGATTTAATATTCCCACTCCGAGGGATGGCATAACTCGGGGAGGGTGACAAAGTTGGGTGGGGGGAGAAAAAGAATTCGACACCCCACAAGATTCGAATCCTGGCCTGCTGCACCTAGTGATGGCATACATTGGCCATGACTGTAACCTCTATGCTACGCTGGCAGCACAGTTCATAACCCACAGCAGCTACATTGCATACATTGTCTACATCACTGTCTCTCTCGCTAAACTAACCATTCACTGTAAAGACACTGTAGCTAACCTTCTGTTCGCTATTATGACCTCGCTGTTTTTCCCTTGCTATTTTTCCTTTGCTATCTTCATGGATACCCACATACTTGGGGGTAATTTCTTTCATTTAATGGAAAGTGGGCCCAGGATTTGAAAGGAAATTTCAAAGATGTGGGGCTGGGCTTTATAGCCCATTACTTCACTGCAGCGTAAGTCGTTTGAGCCATAAAAAAAAAATTGGACTCGATTTTCAGAAGGTGGTGCAAGGCTTGCATCAAGCCCTGCTAAAACCCTATAGTTTGGTGCAGCTGTGCCAAACTCCTGTGATGTAGCTGCAGCCAATTTTAGTACACTGGGTGCAGTTGCAACACGTTCCACTATTTATGGTGCATGTGCCAAATATTTGGTGCATGCTCCATAAAATGAGTCCCTCAAGTGGCACAAGTTAGACCAGGGAAAAGCTGGTATAACTTGTGGCATTTGACTCTCGGGATTGAAAATGCTGATTACTGGCCGGGTGAATGCCACAAGCCCCGTGTATTGAACGAGGGGCTTGCGGCATTCACAAGGCTTTTAAAATCAAGCCCATTGTTTTAATTTTGTCCTAATAAAAAAGAGAAGGGATCGTCAATCTGGCCAAGCCTGATGGCCAGCTGAGCCCTTCCACTTCCTGGTCTGCTGGCCACATCTCCATCCTCAGACGTTTTGTAACATTTAACCAGGGAGAGCATGGGGGCACACCCTATTGAAGTCTATGGAGCTCAGTTTCAAAACATTTTGTTAAGTGATAAAGCAATTTGGGGTATATATGAAAGCCACTGCTCAACTAATAGGGGGTCTGTTAGTTGAGCAGTGGCTTTCATACTCTGTATACCAGAAACTACTTTATCACATAAAAAAAGTCTTGAAACTGAGCCCCATAGATTTTAATGGGGCATACCCCTGTGCTTTCCCTGGTTAGATGTAACAAAACATCTGAGCATGGGGCATGGCCGTCGGAGTAGGAAGTGGAATGAACTCACTGGCCATCAGGCTAGGCTCAATTTATGATCCCTTTCCTTCCTAAGAGGACTAATAAAAACAATTTAGTTTATATCTCAAATGGCTTACACTGCAGTGAGGCAAAGGGCTATAAAGCCCAAAAGCCCCCAACAAAATGTTGGAAATTCACTTTAAAAATACAGACCAAAATAATTAGGCAAAAAAAATCCCTAGCCATCCTCAGATGTAATTCACTATATTGCTGTACAACTATTCCACCAGGCTAAGGAGAATCATAACCATAATGGACATCACAGTTGGGAGCCACTCTCAGCCGCTCCTATTGAAGTGTACAGTAGATTGGACTCCCGCTGGCTTCTGCTGGTCCTTTGTCCACAGCCAGTACATAATCTTCCCTTTTTTCATCTCCTCCAGCCAAGAGAAGCCACCCAGGGCTCCCCAGCTCACCAGCCAAGGGATCCTCGGACACTGGGCAGACGGCGTTGACCTAGCTGCTGTCCAAGACCTCCAGTCTGGACTCACTCCCTCAAAAAAGTGCAGCAAAAGCCGCACTTTTTTTCCACCCACCCATCCCCACCTTCTCCTATTATTAAATACTTTTTGTCCCACCTCTTCTCATCTACTACGCCCATTGGCTTCCCTCCCACTTTAGTTTTAACTATCTGCTGTCTTTTGCACATTTAAACTCTCTTCAGAGGTCCATCCCTTTTTGTAGTCTGTTTGTGCTTTAGTCAGTTTTCAGTACAACCATAGACTCCAGTAGTCTGTTACTAGGTCTAGGACTTAGATCACCCTATCCTGTGGCCTAAAAAGAAGACCTTACCATGGGAGGAAATAGCTGGCTCCTCTGTATGTCCCTTGTCTTGCTAGCATGTAGTGCTTTCTATCAGACCTCACATTCCTCCCAGGGTGGGGATGATGTTTGCTTTCCTCCCTGTTATGTGCTCAACAACTCCTCCCATGAAATTCCACATGACTACTGGATTATACAGCTGTATTTACCTAGAGGAGGGACCTCTCCCGAACTGCCATTGCAGGGTACTCCTCCCACCCTTCTCGATACTTACTTATCCTTGCATGTTGCTGTCAGGATATTAGTGGTTGCAACCTTAGGTCAGTATAGCATCAGGAGTGGGTGCCAGGTATGTTCAACTTCATGGCCCTCTCAGATGTTCAAAGATCAGAGATTACAAATTAACATTTGCAGCCTTAAAAAGGATTTTGCTGCTTTTGCTGTTGTGCTTAGGCAATGCCGATCTCAACCCAGGGCCCCCAGATACCCTTGCATCTCCCTCCGACCTTACTGGAATTAAAGGAATGTCATTCCTACATGTTAATATCTGCTGCCTTTTGAAAAAGATCCCCTTGATCCAGGCTTGGGTTAGCCACACCCTACCAGATGTTTTGGTGATTACTGAGACCTGACTTAGACCGGCCACTCCTGACAGGGAAATCAGCATTCCAAGTTACTTGCTCTTCCGAGCTGATAGGCAGTCAGGAGGCGGAGGGGTGGCGATTTATGTCAAGGACAAATTCTCGGTATCATGCCTAGAATCATCCTCCTCCCCAAATTAATTTGAGTGCTTGTCCCTAAAGGTAGAAGTATCACCTTCTTGCACACTCTGTGTAATACATAGATACATAGATACATAGATACATAGATACATAGACAGTGTCGGCAGATAAGGGCCTATGGCCCACCCAGTCTGCCCATTTGAGCTTGTAAGTTCAGTTTGTTTTCCTAGAAGTCTGTTGTACCTTACCCCTGACCTCCAGAATTCCTTTATGTCTATCCCATGCATTCTTAAATCCCGTGATTGTTTCAGCCCCCACCACTTCCTCTGGCAGGGTGTTCCACTTGTCCACCACCCGTTCTGTGAAGAAATTCTTTCTCATGTTTCCTCTGAATCGTCCTCCCTCCAACTTCATCCCATGCCCTCTAGTCCTGGAACATCTTTTTCGCTTAAAAATAGTGTTTTCCTGCACCCTGTTCCTCCCTGTAAGATACTTGTATGTCTCTATCATATCCCCTCTCTCCCTTCTCTCCTCCAGGGAGTACATGTTCAGTTCCTTCAACCTGTCTTCATAGGACTTGTGATGCAATCCATGCACCATCTTTGTTGCCCTTCTCTGAACCTTCTCTACCCTGTCTATGTCCTTACGTAGGTATGGTCTCCAGAACTGTACACTGTACTCCAGGTGGGGCCTCACTAGTGTCTTGTATAGCGGAATTATGACCTCCCTTTCCTGCTGGTAATGCCCTGCCTATACATCCCAGCATCCTATTTGCTTTACCTGCTGCCTTGTCACACTGTTTCCCTACCTTAAGGTCATCAGAGATGATAACCCCAAGATCCCTTTCCTGCTTGGTGCATGCTATATCCTCACCCCCCAACTGATATATTGTGCCAGGGTTATTGTGCCCCATATGCATTATCTTGCACTTCTTTGCATTGAATTTCAACTGCCAAACCCCTGACCATTCTTCAAGTTTCTGCAGGTCGCTTCTCATTCTGTCTACACCCTCTGGTGTGTCTACTCTGTTACAGAGCTTTGTGTCATCAGCAAACAGTGAAATTCTGCCTTCTAGGTCCTGCGCCATGTCACTGATGAAGATGTTGAATAGGACTGGTCCCAGCACTGATCCCTGTGGTACCCCACTGGTCACTCTTCCTCTGTGGAGTGACAGCCATTTACCACCACCCTCTGTGTCCTGCCACCCAGCCAGTTACCTACCCACCACACTACTGTCCTGCCCACACCCATATTCCCCAGTTTGTATAATAGTTTCTATGTGGCACAATGTCAAAGGCCTTGCTGAAGTCCAGATAGGCCATGTCCACTGCCCTCCCTGATCCACCTCCCTAGTCACCCAGTCAAAAATTCAATGAGGTTGGTCTGACATGACCTCCCCTGGTGAAACCATGCTGCCTTGGGTCCTATAGTCCATTGACAACCAGATGTTCCACCAATCTTCCTTCAGTAGTGCTTCCATGATCTTCCCCACTACCGAGGTGAGGCTGACTGGTCTGTAGTTCCTCGCTTCCTCTTTGTTCCCACTTTTGTATAAGGGGACTACATCTGCTGTCCTCCAGTCTTTGGGTACCTCCCCTGTTTCCAGTGATCGGCTAAACAGGATAGCCAGAGGCTCAGCCACCACCTCTCTTAGTTCTTTAAGGACCCTGGGGTGCACCCCATCTGGCCCCATTGCTTTATCAACTCTTATTACTTCCAGTTCCTTCAGGACCCTTTCTCGTGTAAAGGGACTTGTGTCCATTTCTGCACCATTCTCACCCCTTGTACTCCCTTCAGACCCATTACCCTCCTCTTCCTCAGTAAAGACTGAGCAGAAATACCTGTTCAGTATGTCAGCTTTACTGTTGTCATCCTCCACGAGGCCCCCATCCTCCCTCTTCAGTCTCACCATCCCTCCCTTTGTCTTTCTTTTTTCACTTATGTACCTGTAAAAGGTTTTGTCCCCTCTACCCACTGATTTTGCAATGTGTTCTTCTGTCTGAGCTTTGGCTTCCCTTACTGACCTCCCTGCCTCCCTTTGTTTCTTCTGGTACTTCTCCTATCCCCTTCTGCCTGTGTCTTTTTGTATTGCCTGAATGCAATCTTTTTGGCTTTCACTTTCTTTGCTACCTCTTTGGAAAACCATAATGGTCTCCTCTTCCTTTTCCTCTTGCTAACCTGCTTAATACATAATTCTGTTGTTCTTGTAATCCCCATTTTAAGTACTGCCCACTGTTCCTCAACCCCTGATTCCTGTCCCATTCCCCTTAATGCCTCTTTCAAGTATCTCCCCATTTTCCCAAAGTCTACCCCTAAAATCCAGGATACGTGTTTTGTGGCTTGGTTCTGCTCTTTCTGTGATTTCAAACCACAATGACTGGTGGTCACTGTTTCCCAGGTGCTCCCCACTGTTACCCCCATCACACTGTCCCTGTTTGTGAGCACAAGGTCCAGTATTGCCTTCTGCCGAGTTGGTTCCATGACCAGTTGCTTGAGGAAGGCACCCAGAAGGAGTCCAGGATAAATCTGCCCTAGTTGATGCTGCTGCTGGGATGCTCCAGTCCACATCTGGAATATTGAAGTCTCCAACCAGTACTACCTCACCTTGTCTGCCATCCTTTGGATGGCTAGCATCAGCTCCCTATCTGTTTCTTCCTCCTGGGCTGGTGGTCTATAGACCACACCTGTGCGGATGGCTGTCCCCATTTTCCTTTCCAGCTTAACCCACAGTATCTCTCCCCCATTTTGTTCCTCCTGGATCTCTGTGGCCCTTATGTCATTTTTATATTTTATTTTAATAGGCTGCTACAGGCCCCCGTCTGTGGGGTCAAATCTCTTGTCACACCTAAGCACTGCCCTGGGGAGTAGTACTCTGGAAACTATTATTCTAGGTGATCTGAACTATGACTGATTATCAAATGCCTCTGCTCCCTTGAAATCCTTTTGTGACACCTTGGGGCTGGTGCAACTCATTGGCGAACCCACTCGCCCAAATAAAAAGAAGCCTAGTAACAGCTCCCTTTTAGATGTAATTTTGGTAAGCAAACCACACCTATTCTCCCATGTCGGTACATTTTTTTCTGACATCAGTGATCACTGCTTCATCACCAGCATTAGATCTGTGCACAATCTACAGTTTGTAGCAAAGTTCTCAATCAAGAGGTGTAGATGCACCTTCGACTTGCTTGCTGACGTCGACGAACTGAAGCATTCCCTACGAAGACAGGATTTCTACTTAGCCCAAATGGTAACTGAGGCTTATAATATCTTTCATGAAATATTAACCATGGCCTTAAACATGCATGCCCCCACGGTAAAGGTCCGTGTGAGGAGCAACACTTGTCACTGGTTCTCTCCAGAACTCAAAGCTTCTTTGCTAGAAAGGGATACGCTATGGAAAAAAGCAAGCAGAAGCAAGAATGACATGGATTGGTGTCAGTTTAGGAGGGCACGCAACAAATGCACCAGGTTGGTCAGAGCAGCCAAGGCCACTTTCTATCACGCTGAGCTAGAATCTGCCTCAAGGAATCCATCAAAATTTTGGAAAACTATAAAGGACATGTCTGGTCATTCACCTGGTAACTCCTTTCCAACAAAAATTATATCTGGTAGTAACACCATTTCAGACAGATTGGAGATACTGGAAGCCTTCAATAATCATTTTGCTACTGCTGGGCTAGCATTTGACATATCCCCTGCTAATGCAGTTCACACACAGCAGGGATTACTGAATCATGAGTCACCTGCTACCAAAGAAGGCTTCTCCTTCCTGCCTGCCTCTCTAAAAGAGGTTGAAGATCTATTGCTGCAGTTGGATATCAAGAAGGGTGTGGGTTCGGACTCTATAGAGCCCTACTTTCTGAAATGTGCATACCATGTGTTGGCAGTGCCAATTACGCACCTCTTCAACTTATCATTATCCCAGGGGAGCCTCCCGTCACAATGGAAAGTAGCCCATGCCATCCCACTGCTCAAATCAAGTTACCCTTGCGACCTTAATAATTATAGGCCGATCTCCCTCCTTCCCATTCTGTCTAAATTACTGGAAAAGATTGTGAGTGGTCAGCTAAGGGCATACCTAGAATCCAGGAGCCTGCTAAACCCAGTGCAGTCTGGATTCAGAGCAAAGCACAGCACCATTACGGCCTTAGCAAAAGTGACTAATGATTGGCTCCTTGACCTTGACAATAGGAACTTTGCCTGTACTATTATTTTGGATCTAAATAAGGCCTTCAACACAGTTGATCATAGCCTGGTTCTTTCCTCCCTGTGTAGTTTAGGTCTGGACCCTAACTTTATGTGCTGGTTTGCCAACTACCTTGCAGAAAGGCAACAGCAGATTAAGGCTGAAGGCGATCTTTCGCACTTAAACCTCTACAGAGAGGTGTGCCTCAGGGGTCTATCCTTGGTCCCCTGTTGTTTGCTGTTTACATTAACAACATCGATGACAGCATCAATGAGGCCAATATCCATTTTTTTGCAGACGATACAGTACTTTATTTGAGTTCTCCAACACTGGAAGCAGCCTGTGAAGACCTCCAAGCTGAATTTAATTTATTGTAGTACAAGCTCATAAGCAAAAAGCTTCTGCTTAACGCAAAAAAAACAAAAGTGATGTTCTTTTCCCCTTCCACCTATGAAGCAAACCCTGCTTGCATTGGGGCTATCCCACAGATTACCACAGTACTTGGAGAAAAACTAGAGTTTGTGTCAAAATTTAAATATTTGTGTGTATGGCTCGATCACAAACTCTCCTTCTCTGAACATCTCGAAGAACTACAGAAGAAACTAAGACAGAGATTAGGCCTATTCTACAGAATTAACCACTTCCTTACTAGGGATGCTAAGCTGCAGTTGGTTCAAGCCACATTCCTCTCATTAGTAGATTACTCAGACCTTCTCTACAGCCATTGTACTGCCTCTTCCCTGGCTAAGTTGGATACCCTATACCACAGAGCAATCAGGTTCATAACAGGCCTTCCATTTTACATACTATTTGCCAGCAGATTAGGCCTTACGGTCTATCGAGTCTGCTCGAACTTTAGATCCTTAGTTGGGTGCCGAGACCCTCCCATCCCTTGTGCTCCAGAAACCCGTATCATCCATCCCCACCCCCCTGGGACAGGACATCATCTGATACATCCACTTTCTGTGTCTGTCCCATCCTCTCTTGAAGCCCTCCACTGTGGATCTCTGAACTAGCTCACCAGGCAGTGCATTCCAAGGGTCCACCACCCGCTCAGTGAAAACCTCCTCTTTCCCCTTACCCTTCCACCTTCCAACTTCAAACCATGCCCTCTGGTGATGCCTCCCTGCTTTAGTCTAAAGATCCCCTCCATGTTTACCCTATGTATTCCCTTGAGGTACTTGAAGACCTCAATCATGTCCCCCCTGTCTCTCCTCTCCTCCAGTGAAAACAGGCAGAGCTCCTTAAGTCTGTCCTCATACGTCAAATCCCTAGCCCTCATTATCTTTGTTGCCCTCCTCTGTACCCTCTCTAGGAGCTGTATGTCCCTCTTTAGTGTGGTCTCCAGTACTGTACACAGTACTCAAGGTGTGGTTTAACCAGTCCATTGTACAGTGGCAGAATCACTTCCTTGCTCCTAGAGGTGATCCCTCACGATGCATCCCAACATCCTGTTTGCCTTGCTAGCCGCTCCTGCACTGCTCAGAGTTATTCATACATGCATCCACCATGACCCCTAGGTCTTTTCCCTATTGAGGCCTCCAGCCTCCCTCCCAGGGTGTACCTGTGTTTGGGTTTCCCACCAAGATGCAACACCTGCACTTGGTGATATTGAAATTTAATTTCCATGTGTGAGCCCAGCTTTCCAGGGTGTCCAGGTCCTCTTGCAGGGCCAACCTCCCCTCTTCTCCCTCAACTACTGCTCCCATCTTGGAGTCATCCTCGAAGAGACTCATTTCACACCCTATACCCTCCCTGATGTCCGATATGTATGCATTAAACAGGATCGGACCCAGGACCGAGCCCTGCGGTACCCCACTACCAACCTCTCTAGGGTTCGAGAGCTCCCCACAGACCACTACTCTCTAAGTGCGTCCAGCTAGCCAGTTTTCAATCCATCTGACCATCAAAGGGCCTACTCCTAACCCCATCAGTTTCTCCACCAGACCATTGTGGGGGACAGAGTCAAACGCCTTGCTGAAGTCCAAGAACAATACATCCACAGGCTTACCCCTGTCCAGTTCTGATGTTACTCATTCATAGAACTCCACAAGGTTGGTTTGACATGATCTACCTGGCACAAACCCATGTTGCCGACTATCCAGACCTCCCACCTCCTCAAGTACACCCCCAATCGTTCCTTTAGTATACTCTCCATTAATTTTCCCACCACCGAGGTCAAACTGATGGGTCTATAGTTACCTGGTACTTCCTCACCCCCTTTATGGATTGGTACCACATGTGCCTCTCGCCAATCCCTAGGTACCTCCCTGTCTCAAGTGACCTGCTGAAAAGCTCCGCCAGGGTGCAGCCAGTATGTTCAGCCAATTCCTATAGTACTCTCGGATGAATGCCATCCGCCCAGGAGATTTGTCTTTCTTTAGGGCCTTGAGGGCTAACCACACCTTTTGGCAGAGATAGCATCATCCGTCCTCCACCTTACTGGCCTTTTATCTTTACCCAGATGTGACACCCCTGGGTACTTCTCTCCCTCTTGCTCCATTTTTGTTGCTCCCCTGATCCCACTTACTGATGTTTCTATCCCCTTCGTGCCTTGCTTTGTAGATATCCCATCCCCCTCCCTAGTGAACACAGAGGCAAAGTACTTGTTAAATACCTCTGCCTGGTCCCTCGCCTCTTCCACCCACCCTCCTTCTGATCTCAATCTGCTGAGATGGCCCTTAGTTTTTCTCCGCTCCCCAATGTACCGGAAGAACCCCTTTTCCCCTCCATGTATCCCCTGTGCCAGCCGCTGCTCTTTACTGACTTTGCTCCCCTCACCATACTGGGTGACTTTTCTAGATGCAAGCTGGTACATTTCCTTATCCCTATCCCTCTTGTTGTTTTATATTTTTGTAGGCCGCCTTCTTTTCTCTGACTGCTACCTGTACCTCACTGGACCACCAGCATGGTTTATGTGACCTTGCTCCCTTACGCTTCAACTTAGTGCAGATCCTGACTGCCTCATGAAGTCCCCGTTTTATGACCTCCCATCTCCTTTCCACACTTGTCATTGAGGTAATCCCCATCAAGTGATCCTTGAGAATATTTCCATGCCCATGAAGTCTGCCCCTGAAGTCCACTGCCAGTGTCCTAGATCTCACCCTCCCCATGCTTAGTTGAAACCAGACAGTATTGTGGTCGCCTCAGTCAGGGGTCTTGTACAACCATGTCCCTTACCAGATCCCCATCTGCCAGAACCACATCCAGGACATGCTCCTCCTTGTGGGCTCCATCACATGCTGTGTTAAGAAAACATCCTGGAAGCCATCCAGCAGCCTCTGCTCCTTGGCCACCTTAGAGGACATGGTTCCCCAGTTTGTACCTGGCATATTAAAGTCCCCCATCAACACCACTCCTTCCCCTTTTGGTCCACACTGGGCAATGATGTTGTCCAGCAAACCATCCTCTAGAACCTCACTCATCCCACTCATTATTGCTCTTTGTACACTGCGGTGGGCTGGACTTCCCTTCACTATAGGAAAAATAGAAATGCCCCTCTATGGACATTCAGAGCAGTTACCAAAAAGCTCCTCCTGTATTTCTCTGATTGTATTCCCCTGAATGTGCTAGGCACATATGCTCTAAGAAGCTATTCCCTAATTGCCTTGCAATTACCTAAGGTCAAATCTCGTTTCAGTAGAGCTGCCATAAGTTTCTCATTGCCTTTCTTATGGAACAATATGCAAAAAACTTGAAGCTGAGTTGTCCTGTTAGCCTGAATATATTCAAGTCGCTCTATCACTGCTCTGTGAAGGAATCCTGCAATTGAGTCCCACATCGCTAGCTCACCTCTTTTCCATCTCCCTCCTGTCCATCCTGCCTTCCACCCTGCCTCTGCCCCTGTCTCACTCTCCTTACCAAAACCGGCAACTATCCATCTTCTCCGTCTCGCTTTAGCCATGGCCAAGTGCCACCCCCTTCCCTGATGTATGCCGGTTAACTATACCAACCCTGTAATTATCTTCCTAATCTGGTAGCCCTTTTGTTTTTCTTTTTCAGTGAACATGCCGGCTATTTCTGTTTATGGGCCTATCTGTTGTAAAGGCCCTTTCACTCAAATGTTGATGTTTATTCCTTGGTTACATGTAGATATGACACCTTTCTGTACATATGTATATTTTACTTCTCTGTATGATATTGCATTATGTTTTACCATGTTACTGTACTATGATTTTTGTATGACCAGGTCCATCTTGCAAATGAGCCTTGCTCAATGGTGCCCCCTGGATTAATAAAGATTTGATTGATTGATTTGATTGATCATGGGGGTGGAGCACTAAGATGGCCGCAACGCTGCTCCACTCCCTGCAGCTCCATTTTGTTACAGGGTTCGAAAGTTTTATTTTCTAAAAAAGCACCTATATTTTATTTTAGGATAAAATGATGAATGAAACTCGGTATCTGATTTTCTACTAGTTTGTTTTATTGTTGCCATTTCTGCTTCCAGCTCCCAGGATGTGAGTCTCGGGAGCTCAGCCTGGCGTTCAATGGTTGGCGTTCTGCTCTGTGCTTTTTAAATACAGATTCCTTGCCAGTGCAAGTTGCAAACTCAAGCCTCCTGCCTCATGGTCAGCGCCTTTTCCTGAAGGGCTTTTGCTGCTGAAGGACTTTTTGCTGCCAAGTGGATGAGCCGACTGTCGACTGCTTTAGGATGATTGTGGCATTTTCAGCTTAATTTATGAATCGGACATTTTGCTGAACTGCAAGGAGAAAGAAGAGGAATTGTGGATGTCTGCTTTAGGAATGGTGGCACCTTTTGCCGATAAGCTCATGCAAAATTTATTAAAGGTATGCTATTGTTGCCTGAGGGCCAGGTTTTCATAATACATACTTTAAAAAACTAAAATTGACTGCACTTAGAGGAGTGCATCTCTAGTTCTTGTTTTATAGGGGCCACTGCATTCAAGAAAAAAAAGTGAAATAAATGGACAAGGCGGAGGAAAGTTGGTGGCTAAAACTGATTTGGATTGTGCTCCCAGCCTATTAAGTAGACAAAAAGGAGATGGGGGAGCAAAAAGGGAACAAAATGCTGCTGCAGTGACTATCAGAGGTTGGCTAGTGGTGGCGTCCCCCCCCCCAAGAGGTACTGTGGTTTATTTGGTATTCTTATCTCTCAGTGACACTATTTTGAGACCCCTTGGACCAGGATTGAGCCGAGGCCAGTGAATACCATGTAAGGTTGATAGCCACGGCATTCAGGTATGCTGAGTGTGTTTTGGCTGGCTGTGCAATTTGGCTGGTTCTGCAGTTTGTTTCTCCTTCAGATACTTTTTGAGATTGAAATAGACCCAGTGGGCAGTGGAGAACTAAAAGTTGGAGCGTGAACTCCTTGTGGTAATGAGTTGAGTGTGTTCACAAATAGCTACTGTAAGACAGATTTATTCACAATGTAGCATTGGTGAATCAATGCAGACACTAACCTTGAGTTCTGAGAATGACAAGAATAATAAATTTATTTATTGAGAAATCGGAATTACACCCTTTGAGTCAATAGACTCTTTTGCAAAGGCTCCTTGTCAGTAACATAGCATACAACAAGAACACAGAGGAGTAAAGTGAACAGTGCAAGGCAAACAATATATTACATTAGGAGTGCTGAAAGTAAGGTGGAAGACTGAGCAACAATCCAAAACAGAAGGCAGAGACAGCCCAGAGTCGTGTGCAAAACAGAAAAATACAGTAAACAGAAAATACAGTAATAAGGCAAGAGTTTCATCATAGTAAAAAGATTACAATACAGAGAATAATACAGTTGGGAGATTAACTGCAATAATGTGAATAATTACATAATGCAAGTAATATAACTAACATAAAATACTATGAAATTAGAAGGTGGGGAAGGAGGAGGCAGGGGCTGAATTATTGTAGGAATACTAGGGGCAGTCACAAGTTACGTTTTTAGTGAGAAATTCGTTGAGTGAGGTTTTAAAAGGGCATATTCTAGTGCCGGCAGTCAGCGTAGCAGGTAGGCCACTTAGCCTGCTAGGGGCCCTTGACCCATGGATGTCCTGAAACTGGGACCCGAAGAGGGGCCTTAGAGTACTCCTGGAGACTCTTTGGGGAAGGGATAGTTGGATGAGACCATGCCGGCTAGGTGGGGTGAGTTTCCACTGAATTTTCTTAGCCAGGAGGCAAGTGTGATAATTAAGGTGACATTCGAAGTTTAGTCAGTTTGAGCGACTGTAGAGGTCACATATGTGGGTCGTTCTAGTACAACCTGTCACCAGGTGACTGCCTTTGTTTAGAGCTGTCTTTATGTGACAGAGAGCAGTGTTATCAGCTGAGCCGTAGAACACAATTCCATAGTCCAGCATAGAGAGGACAAGGATGACACAGCGAGGTGTAGCGCATCAGTGGGCAGACAGTGTTTGAGCCGATAAAGGAAGCCAATTCTGGAGTTGATGGTGTTACAGAGGAGTTGGATATGTGCATGATAGGTAAGGGAGGAGTCAAGGGTGATGCCCAGGTATTTGAAGGAGTTGACCTGCTCAAGCGGGGAGCCTTGGGAGGTGTGGACAACCAGTGAAGAGTCATTGTAGGGGTTCTGGCGGTGAGCGAAAATCATGGTCTTAGTTTTTTTATAGTTTAATACTAGCCTGTGCTCTGTGAACCAGGCCTCAGCTTCTGTGAAACACTTCTGTAGGGCTTCTTGCAAGGGTGGAGGCTGATGGTTGCTCCAGAAAATGACAGCATCATCGACATAAAAAAGTAACTGACTGGAACAGGCACTGGGCAGGAGTTTAAGAAAAGGCTAAATAGAAGGGGGCCCAGAATATAGCCTTGAGGGACCTCAGAGTGAACTGGGAGGCAGGAGGAGAGGGTAGGGCCAATTTTGACCTGCTGTGACCTGTTGTTAGATAGTTTTCAAACCAGGCTGTAGTATCAGGAGTCAGCCCCACGGCGGTCAGGGATTTAAGGAGAAGGGCATGATGGACAGTATCAAATGCCTTAGTTAGGTTGATGTTAGCGCTCTGTGTAAGGGAAGGGATCAAAGCAACAGAACTAAAGGGTAAACAGGGAGGAGAGGAGGCATTGTGGGTCACCATGGAGACTGGAAATGGCACCACAATCAGCCCAAGGGTTGTATACAGACCCCCATCTCAGGGGGAGGAAATGGACAAGGAAATGATAGAAGACATCCTTAGGATGGCAGAGAAAGGGGAGATATTGCTGATGGGGGACCGAAATATGCCAGATGTTAACTGGAGCACCTTTGCTGCGGTCACATCCAAGAACAGGGCCATTCTCGATGTCCTACAGAGGACATGCCTCAGACAGTTAGTGTTGGAACCCACTCGGGAGGGAGCAATCTTAGACCTGGTACTCTCAAATAGGGATGGAGAGAGGATCTCAGATCTAGAACTGGGTAGTCATCAGGGAACAAGTGACCACCAAACAGTGTGGTTCATGATAAACTCAGCTGTAGAGTCAAGCCATACAAAAGTGAAGGTACTGGACTTCAGGAGGACTGATTTTATCAAAATGGAAGAGTGCCTCAGAAAAGCACTAGTAAACAAGCAAGAAGGAGGGGTGGAGCAACAATGGGGAAACATCAAAACTGCCATCACAGAAGCAACAAGCCTTTTTTGTGAAGCAAATCAAAACAAAAGAAAAAACTACTATGGTTTTCAAAAGAGGTGGTGGGGAAGGTTAGGGAGACAAAGATAGCATTCGGAAAGTATAAGGAAACAGGAGCAGGACAGAGAACTGTACCAGTTAAAGCAGAAGGAAGCGGGGAAGGCAGTCAGAATAGCAAAGGCCCAAACCGAGGAAAAGATAGCAAACTCGATTAAGAAGGGGGATAAAACCTTTTTTTAGGTACATTAGGGAGTGAAGAAAGACTAAGGGAGGGATAGTGAGGCTGAATAAAGAGGGGGTGGGTGGGCAGAGAGGGACAGTTAAGAAGCGGGGATATTGAATGAATACTTCTGCTCAGTATTCACAAAAGAAAAGGAGGAGGAGAGACCTAATCCAGTCAATAGAAGCACTCTGGATAGCGGGGTTGATATCAGTCCTTTCACAGAAGAAAGGGTTCTGAAAGAACTCCTAAAACTGAAGGTGGACAAAGCAATGGGGCCTGATGGGATTCACCCCAGAATTCTAAAAGAACTAAGGGGAGAACTGGTAACACCATTGACTACCTTTTTTAACAAATCGTGGGAGGATGGTATGATACCTGAGGACTGGAGGAGGACAGATGTGATTCCCCTTCACAAAAGTGGGAGCAATACAGAGGCATGAAACTACAGGCCAGTCAGTTTGACCTCAGTGGTAGGGACATGATGGAATCACTTCAGAAGGAAAGAATTGTTGAGTACCTAGAGGCCAGTGGGGCACAGGACCCAAGGCAGTGTGGATTCACAGTGGGAATGTCATGTCAGATGAATTTAATCTATTTCCTTGATTGGTTGGCCAAAATAGTAGACCAGGGAGGGGCTGTGGACAGGGCCTGCCTAGACTTTAGCAAGGCATTTGACACGGTCCCACACAAAAGATTAATAAACAAATTAGCCAGCCTGGGAGTGGGTCCCAGGGTGGTAGCCTGGCTAAAACATTGGCTGAACAACAGGATGCAGAGGGTAATAGTAAACGGAGTCTGCAGTGAAGAAAGGGGGGTACTAGTGGGGTACCGCAGGGTTCAGTACTGGGTCTGGTCCTTTTTAATGCCTTTATAAGTGACACTGCAGAGTGACTGGAAGGAAAAGTATGTCTCTTTGCAGATGACACAAAGATCTGCAACAGGGTTGATACACAAGGTGAGGTGGAAAGGTTGAGAAGGGACTTGGCAAGGTTGGAGGAATGGTCAAATGTGTGGCAGCTTAGATGCAATGCAAAGAAGTGCAAAGTAATGCACCTGGGAAACAAAAACCCAGGGGAAGTGTACACAATGGGGGTGAGATACTGACAACAACAAAAATGGAAAGGGACCTGGGGGTAGTTATATCAGATGACCTAAAGGTGGGCAAGCAATGTGAGAAGGCAGTAAGGAGGGCTGGGGATACTGGGATGCATAGGGAGAGGCATCACCAGTAGAAATCAGGAAGTTATTATCCCTCTGTACAGACAGTTGGTGAGATCCCATCTGGAGTACTGCGTGCAGTTCTGGAGACCCCATCTCTGCATAGACATAGACTGGGTGGAGGCTGTCCAAAGGAGGGCAACCAAAATGGTGCAGGGTCTGCACCAGAAGACATACAAAAAGAGACTAATGGAGCTTAATATGTATACCCTCGAGGAAAGGAGGAAGATGGGGGGATATGATAGAAACTTTCAAGTACCTCAAGGGAATCAACAAAGTCCAAGAGGGCAGCATCTTTCAGAAAGAGATGTGCAAGAACAAGGGGGCACAATTTGAAGATGGGGGACAGCTCAGAGATAATGTGAGGAAGTATGTTTTCATGGAGAGGGTTGTGGATGCATGGAACAGCCTTCCTGAGGCAGTCGTGGAGTCAAAAACAGTGGGGGAATTCAAGAATACATGGGACAGACATAAGGCAATTCTAGTGGGGGTAGGAGGAAGTAGGCTGCTGGTTAACTAGGATCTGCAGCTTATCCATTAGGTAGGGAAATGGGCAGACTAGGTGGGCCAAGCAGTCCTTATCTGCCATCAAATTCTATGTTTCTATGATGTATACCAACCCAACTAAGTGTCCCAGATCCAGGGCTTTGTGGAGGTAGGAGGTATATTCAAGAAGGGCTGTGGTGGTGCTGTGGCCCCTGTGGAACCCATGCTGCTCGGGACACAGGAGGTTATATTTTGATAAGTGTTCGGTGAGCTGGTTGGCTGCTGTTTCTTTAAGATCCTTGGAGAGAGGGGATAGAATGAAGATGGGCCGGTAGTTAGTAGAGGAGGTGCGTTCACCGCCTTTTAGAAGTGGGGTGATGACAGCCTTTTTCCAGGGGGTGGGGAACTCCCCCAAACAGAGGGAGTGGTTAAGGATTTTAGTGAGGGGGACTGGGACAGCATCGAGAGAGAGGTGGAGGAGTTTTAAATCAAGGGAGTCTCCTCTGTGGCGGCCCTACCCAGGACACTAGAGATGTAAGTCTTAGCCTCTTTAAGTGATAAAACTCGAATCCTGAAAGGCGGGGAGGTAGCAGGGGGAACATGTGCAGATGATGGACATCGTAAGGGATGGAGGGTCAAAAAAGTTAGGGGGAAGCACACTGCTGAGGTCAGAGAATGAGGAGTTTAAGGCATTTGCAATTTGAAGTGGGTCCTGGGTTTTGGTCCTATTTACTGAGACTTGGGAGGGTGGAGGGGATACAGTTTTACCATTTATTTATTTGATAGTATCCAGAATTTATGGCCTGAGCCCCTTGCAGAGGTGAGGGCATTTCGATAATAAGTGGCCTTGGCCGGTTACAGGGCACAGGTACATTTGTTCCTTGCTTCCCTGTACCGTTGTTTGTCCTGAGGCAGACCTGAAGTAAATGCTCTATGCCAGAGATTATCCCGATGGTGCATGAGGTTGAGTAGTGTCTGAGATAGCCAGGGTGTGTCACATTTTTTTACCTGTTTCGAAACTGGATCAAAAAGGTCACATGCAGAATTGAAGGAAGTTATGAAATAGGCAAGGGCTGTGCTTCTTAATGTATCTATGAGTGACCAATCACAGTTTGAGAGGTGTTTTTTTTTAACCGGGCTAATGCATCTCGCTTTAAACGTTGACAGTAAATAGTTTTGGGGGGTGGGTTGGGAGCCTTACAGGACCATCAGTACAGTACAGACGAGTGATTGCTGATGACATCAGGGAGCACTAAGACCTTTGAGATTCTTTTAGGTGGGTTTGTGAAGATTAGGTCCAGCAAAGTAGCGGACCCTTTCTTGTGGGGGATTGGACAACTTGAGTCGGGACCATGGACAGGGTGGCATCTTTATAGTGGGCAGCTGATGGTGGTAGCCAGTTGGTGTTAAAGTCTCCCAATACTAGGATTTCACTGTTAGGAAGGAGAGATGAGAAGCAGTTTGTAACTGCAGTGAAAGCCGATTTCTGATGACTTGATGGAATATAGACCACCATGACATAGAGGGTTGTACCAGGGTTACCAGAGAAAGCTTTACAGCGAGTACTTGAGCCCCATTCATATGAGGTTGGGTGGGGACAACCATGGCTTGGAGGGAGTTTTGAACATAGAGGGTGCAGCCACCACCCCGTTTGCCCTGATGATCAGACCAAAAGATAGAGTAGCCGTTCAAGGCCACATGGGAATCCACAGGGGATGTGGGAGAGCCAGGTTTCAGTTAAAGCCAGGATGTCTGGCTTATGCTGTGCAATCCATTCTTGAAGATAGTAGAATTTTTTTAGTAAGCTACAGATATTTAGGGAGGCAAAAAGAAGGCCCTTCTTTTTATCACCTAGAGGCGGGGGGCTGGCCCTCGGTTGGGGTGAACATTCCCGGATAATAGGAGGAGGAGGAGGATGTGGTGGGTTAGGGATAACTTAAGGATTCTGCATTCCCTGGCAACGTTTGAGCTGAGGGGGATGTTTTAACTTTGGGGCCGAATACTAGGATAGGAAGTGAGACGGTGTTTGAAGCAGCAAGGAGGGTAATGGAGAGGCAGTGGCAGAGGTGGTATATGTGTAACCCCTTACAAATGGGGGTTCCCAAAAGTCTTCTTTGGGTGTGCCCTAAATGCCCACTGCCAGGGTGGTGTCCTGTGTCTTAATCGTTCAAATGCTATTGCATGTGAGTGCCTTTATAGCCTCTGTGTTCTGACTCTATAAGAGCTGCCTATATTGCAGTGTATAATTAATCTGGGTAGGGGCTAAGTGTTTCTAAGCTCGAGTCCCGACTGGGCTGCCAGATAATTGCTCCATTCTGCCATCGCTAGTTGTGCAGAAGGAGCTCTGTTAGAAGCAGTGCTTATTTGCTGATTATCTATTCAAATAGTAATGATATCAAAGTTTTGTCTAACCTGCCTTCTCTGCAGCATGGACATTTCTATAAATCACCACCATCTTAGTTCTGGACTGCCATTGTGGACCAATCAGTGCCTTTAGGGGCCCTAAAATGGAGTCTGCCCCCAGGGGTCTTGTAGGAGTGAATTTCTGTAGGAATTGTAGTTTTTTCACTTTGGCGCCTAAATGGACCTGGAGGGGGAGCCCTTGCTGTAACAGACAGATAAATCAACGAATCGAACCTTTTGGATCTGAGGAAAAGTCCCAAGCTGCCTGCAGCAGAGAGTCAGTGTGAGATTGGATTTGAGAGAGTGAGCAGCTCAAGATATTTGAGCAGCTGATCCTGTGTAGTCACGTAGGAAACTGGTGGAGAGGCTCTTTGACCTGCCTGCCTACTTGTCCCTCGTGAGGGAATCCTTTAGCCTGAAGCTAAACCGGACTAAATCCGAACCGATTGTGACAGAATTACCGAATTGTGACTGCCTTATTGCCTGAAGAGGACTGAAGATTTGCTCCACGCGATCAGCCTGTCAGGAAGTCTGAAACCACCACAGAGCATACAGTTTGCGCAGACATGGATTGCGACTGGACTGTCATCCGAAATGTGGTATTTACCTTGCTTTACTATAAGTGTGCTGAATGGTGTTAGTGGGTTGAAATTTGGTTCCCCACTGCCTGCTTGTGTCATGCTTGCTGGAAGCTGAATCCAGCACTACCAGACTGCCATCCGAATTGTTCACCTGGCCTGGGCACCTTGGTTCAGCCAGCTACTCACACCACAGAGAAGACCATCGATGAGAGACCTGCCTGGGGATCAGCCCCCTGTTCAACATCACGAACAGGAATGACACCATGGTGAATTGTGTGGGCCCTGCTTCTCCTGGCAAACCAGCTAGTCATCCTACAGTCTCCATTTCATCCATCCTGTGTCCTGTACTGGGTAGCATGAGTAAACACCAGGGTAGCTCCCTGTAACAACAGCTCAGTCAAAGTGTGTCATCTGATTTAATTGTTTTGTCTAATCATCATGCACTGAGCTTTCTGGCTCCGGATTACAAATTGTGGGTTATTGTGCATGACTTGTCTTTCCATCATAGGGCCCTGACCAGCTGCAGTGCCAGCCTACCCCGGGCAGTGTGTCAGGCTAGCCTACCTCACCACTGGGTACCCAGAGTGTGTGTGACTGTATTGAGGGACACTAAAGTGCATACCTTTTAGCCTGATTGAATCAGTACCTAAACCAATCCACCTGATTATACCCCTTCCTTGTTTATTTCCCTTGAATAAATCAGATCTGAATATTTTTGCACTTAACCTGCCTGTGGTGCACTTCTGTACAACTAGCACTGTGGTGCTATTGTTTGCTGTGTTTAACCTTACTTTACAGGGGTCTCCAGGGCAGAACAGGTAGAACCAGCCCTGGTGGTAAGTGCAGTCAGAGTGGGGATAAATCTGTTGTTTGGGGGCTATTGTACCTGTGTATTCTGTTCATTGTTTAGGCCACTAGAGGGGAAAGAAGGGGGTCACCATGTCTTGGAGGGCTGTACCCAGGTCAGCTACGCTACGACCAACTCTGTCCTCCGGGTGGAGGCACCTGTTTTCAGTACCCAGGCCCCTTAACCTACAACTAGTCATGCAGGCAGGGGTAGTAGCCCTTGGGATAGTGCCACCTAGGGGTTACATCTGGTATTTCAGGGAGGTTAATTAGGGTGGGGGTACTGGGAAGAACAAGTACCACTGGACTGTTTAAAGGTGAGTGGAGGGAGAGAGGGAGTAGGGGTTGGGGGGATGACTCTGAAAGTGAGGGGAGGAGATGGTGGGCAAGAGACTGATAAGGGGAGGTACAAGGAGGGAGCCGTCTCAGCAGCCAGCACAGGGGTTAAAATCTGCATCATCTGAAAGGCCAGAGCACAGATGAGAGTGCAGCCAAGATATGCAACCGCAGCCTGTAGTAGTGAATGAAGATAATCTGTTGTGGAAAAGTTGGCTGATTGATTTTCATCAGCACGTGACTGTGGGACAATCAAACAGAAGAACAAATGTCTTGGCTGTGAACGCTGTCCCAGAACACCACCGTACCTTCTTAATGGATTTTGGGGAGGGCTGCTTCGGCATGGGCCCTCACGACTACCTCGTAAGCTTGGAGCTGTGGAAAGAGGAAAGAGAGTGGTAAGCTACAGAAGGCCAGGTAAGGAGGAGGGGGAGGTCTAAAACAGGGGAGGAAATTTAGCTCAGCCACTGAGTTTTGGGTTACAGAATGAAACCGCTTAGACGGGCTGCTCACGTAGCTAAGAGCAGGGCTAAGAATGTAAAGCACAATTTGGGACAAATTAGGATTCAATCGTTGAAACCTGGGCAGGAATTAAATTAAATCAAAGTACTAGCCAAGGAATCTCTGCTACCACTAAGGACCAGAGCAAAAATAAATTTATAAAAACAGCTGGTGGTCTGAGCGTTTTGCCAGGACAGGAGTTATTATCATAGTTGAAATGAGCCCAGTTGGCTACAGACACGGCAGAGATAATTTAATTGCAGAGATGGGGCTCAATACTGAGGTTGTGCAGCTAGTTTGGTGGTAAATTAATAACTGGCAGAGAGGCAAAATCAAAGCTAAAACAGGTAGCAGGACAGTAACTAAATTAGTCTGCTACTAAGAAATTAGTGAGAAGTGGCACTCAGTGACAATTCCTTAAAGTAACCTAACAGAGCAAAATCAGAGCTTAGGTAATAACCCATCACGGTATCCTGCGATGCCGGTGATCACCAATGGGCAATCTCCGAAAGGGTGACACAATCCCGACGCCTGTGGATGGGGCGATTGGGGGAACTGGGCGACCGGATGGTGGGGATGGGTGAAATAGTGACCAGATGTCACTATATGTCTATGCGCATGGGGTGGGGGGGGGGAGTAAGCATGCCGAGCATGGGCTGGGAGGGGACAGAGGAGCTGTAGGGAGTGGCACTGTGGTGGGCTGCTAAGCTGCATCGTGGCATTGGGGGTTGGTCCGTGGCTGTGGTGGGTGTAGTACTGGGTTTGGGTTGGGGTGTGGGTGTCTTTTGTTGCACCCGAACCGCATTTTTCTTTCTCCAACTTGCACCCCCTCAGACAGACACTCCCCCTGGAGTTGAGAATCCTTAAGTAGGGAGGTGCGGGGGCACATCCCCCCACATAAATAATAAAAATCTATGTCCCTGGTGCCGTGCTGCTGTGTGCCGGGGAGTCCATCACCAATAAAAACTTTTGCCGATGTGACTTCACTGTAACAGTGATCACTGTTATCACATAAAACCAATAATCACGATTTAGGAAATGCAGGTAAGCAACACTGTAAGCCAGCACAGGGGTTCCAAGTAGAGAAAAAAATTGTTTAAATGCCTAGAAATCCCTTTAAGGTTGCATACAAAATAAGTCAGAAATGACAGGTTTAGGTATTAAAACAGTGCAAAAAACTATCTGTAGATCTGTGCCAATAATTATTACTACTGAGAACAGTCCTTTTCAGTCTTATAAAATGAAGCCAAAATTCAAACAGAAGAACAAACGTCTTGGCTGCGAACACCATCCTAGAACACTGCTGTACCTTCTTAATGGATTTTGGGGGAGGGCTGATTCAGCAGGGGCCCTCACGACCACCTCGTGGGCTTGGAACTTATTATTGGATTTTGGGGGGAAATTATTTAAACATACTAAGGTCTAAATAAGGAAGTACTCCTAAAAGACTGCGTGTACAGGTTAGTAACTAAATTTGCAGCCTTGTGTAACACTATTGTCTTACGAGTTACTGTGTTTTATTTGTGTAAATCATAAGTGTTTGTGTGTTCTAAATGCTGAATCTTTGTGTGTTTAATATTAATTCGGAATCCATTATAGCTGACCATTAATTTAATGCAAGTGCTAATTGAGATTTTAGACTGGAATCCTTATGCAATAGTGAATATTAACACACACAAAAAAAATACATATATACCTTGAGAAACTGAATTTATGTTAAAGCAGTTCATAGGACTTGGGGTGATTTAATAGCCTAATTGGCTTTTAGACAAATTATAACAGATTGTCTTCAGCCCTATGAGAAGTTATATTTTAACCCAATAGAGGGCGAGAGAGCCAGATGAATGAGCAAACTATATAGCTGTTTGAGGTTATAGGGTTGCTCACAGTGACCTTATATGAGAAACGGCCCTTGTTGGCATGTAATTCCCACCATACCTGATGAACCAATTACTGTATCAATGTACCTGTTGTACCCTTTTGTACTCTCCCGGGTTGTTCCTGAAAATAGGCATAAAACTTGTCTAGTGTACTTACCCGGTAAACAAAAACTAACTAAATAAATAAATAAATAATTAGTGGCAGGGGGCAGTGTTTGCGGCAGGGAGCGTCTAAGTTTTCATTTAAGAAGGTCAGGTATAATAGGCACTAAGGCAACTTCAATCGGGACATGTAACTAAAAGTATGTAATTATGCATAAGACATGCAGTAGTACCTCTGTGAGTTGATACCTGGTCCAAAAGGAGACCCGAAGTTAAGTGGGTATATCTTTAGAAGCCCACAGTAGAACCCATTAGAGGGCAAAAGTGTCTGAAAATGAAGCAAATTGTGTGTATACAGGAAAGCATACTGTGCTTACAGTGACCCAAAGGTGGTTTTATAATTGCTGCCAATTTATAATTCCTGCCATGCTGATGAGAATTGGAGGCTCAGCGCTAACGGGTATTGTAGTCTGCCTCTGAAGTTTGTCAAAAGTATGGGTGATACTGATAATTTGGGTTATTTTAACTCTGGTCCAGTAATCTACTTATTTCAATTAACTCTTATACAAGAGTATCTCTGCAGTCTGGCAATAAGCCTGACTTGGGGCAGGAATTTGGTCAAATTCAGTACTTATTAGGGGGCTGTTGTTGGCACCAGAGAATAAAGGGAGAACAGTATGGTACTAATTTTCAAATATAAAGTTGAAGTTGAATCTGTTAAGAATATTTATTGGAAATAGATAGATATAGCAATTAACATGTGTAGGAAGCATATTTTGTGGTAATCAAAATGCTGGTTTTACTAAAGAAACTAATTCATTAAGACTATGAACTTAATATGGATGTGATATTTTTGCATTTGAACAAAATGTATAGTATGTTGTATGTTTTAAGTGTTTCATGTTGTAATGGTTGAAAAAATAACCCATCAACAATAAACTTTTAACTATTCCACCAGCTTTGCAAGCTGGAGAAGCAAATCTTAATCCTGTAATACTATACGGTTCAGAAGTCTGAAGGTATCATTGTCTGCACCTAATTGATGTGCCTTTCTCTCTCTCTCTTTTTATCGTATGCTTCTAAAGATAATTATGGCAGTATACCCTAAGGTTAGAGTAACGAGCTGTGAATGAGCTTGGTACATCTGCCAGACCAGGGTTTGATTCCCACAACCTCCACTTGCATATAGTGTGACTGCGAACAAGTCATTTAACTGCCCCAGTGCTCCTTGGTTGCCCCTGAAAGCAGGCATGTGTGCCTAGTGGGCCTTATCTGGTTACAAAAAAAAAAAGCAGATCCTGGACTAAACAACATGTTAGAGCTGAATTAGGCAGGATACTCAATGTGGCCTTAGTAGAACTCAGATTAGTTATTTATTGATTACATATAATGAATAATAATGCAAATATCTGGCCTCAGTTTTGCCTGACAGAGAAAGTTAAATAGTTACAGTATAATTTGAAATCATCTTGGTTGAAATGCTTCAAAACATCCTTAAGGATATTATTTTTTTGTCCTGGTGGTATGTGACTTCCTAAGAGGTACTGTAATCTCCTCTTATTGTAGGCTGTATGTTAAAACAGCCCTACTCTCACTTTATATGGCAAAATGATTTTTTTGTTACAAGAGCCACTAAATTGACTCTGAGGCATGCTGCCCATAAGCACTGGGACCGGTGTGAACCTTGCCTTCTACTGCTTTTGCTGCCAAAAGAAAGACATTTATTAACACACATCGAAGATTTGAATCCATCGTTTTAAAAGGACTAGAAAATAGGTTTAGCAAAGACCCCAAAAAATTAGATGCCACTGAATACATTTGTAGAAAAGGCCATAAGAAAAACTTTTTCCATATTTTATTGCATTGCCCTTTGTATGAGAAATGAAGAAAAATATACCTCATAAAGCTGTATAGTTATTCTCTAGATGAATGTATGGAACTCTTGTTGAACCCAATGAATGTACAAGATGCCAAGAATGTAATTCGATTTTTTATGCCATGCCGAGGTAAAGGAAAAAACTGTTGCTGCTTGAGAGTCTCTTCTGCATTCTTTCCCATGTCTCTTTTTTGAATTTACTGCGTTTGTCACCTACTGATGATGAGCCCATTCAGCCTGGACACCCCAGCCTTGTCACCCTGATGTCTACCAGGGCTTACTACTGGCCAGCACCCCCAGGACTTGCCCTCCCACTGAGGTTGGCTTGCCCCCCATTCCTGCCATGAACCAAATCCAGTCGTTGGACCAGCAAGCCCAACTAGTCAGGAGCAGGGCCTGCAGTTGTCAAAGCACCATCCTGCCACTGGCATCTGTTTTCCATTTTCTCCCCTAAGCGGTGGGCAGCATGCAGTGATGCTATGACATTTACCAAGTATTCCTGTGTGCCCCATGTCATTGTCCAGCCGCCCCTCCTGCCTTGGAGGCAGTCCCAGGTGCCATCCTCCAGCAATCTGCTAGGGGCTAGGTGAACACCAGGTTCTGTAAACCCAATCCCCTCAGAGGAAGAGAGTAGTCCTCTGGATGCTGGCCCTCCGGCAACCCAAGCTCACTACCCAACTTAGGTCAGTGGCATGGTGAGCAGTAATGCTACCATGTTTTCCCAAGTCTGAGAATTTGTATAGCTTTTTCAGCAACCTGATTTTAGTATTGGGTATATGTATGTATACTATTTATGCGATTGTATGATTTGTTAACTTTGAAATGACCTATGGTTGATCAAATATAGAATTGACTGGAACTGAACTGTTGTAGTATCCTAGCATTTTAGTTACATACTGTAACGTGATAACTCTGTGTACTTTGCCATATGGTGGCCAAACAGAATACTGCTCTCTGCCATCCTTATGATGTTAATTGAGCAGACCGTGGTAGAATAACGTTATTTCCTGAAAGACACCTTGCTGAGCAGCAATGTAGATGGCTCTTTCTGCATTTTCTGTCAAAGGAGTATAGTGTACAACAGTAGGTGTGTAGTTTAGTGGCTAGAGAGGAGAAATGTGAAGCAGAAGGACCTAGAGTACCCCTTCCCCCCCAGTAGTAAAACCCACACACAAACACAGGCTACAAACAACTGAAGTGCTGAGGGCACCAGCGTGGGAGATGGTTAACTGTCATGTGTGAGACAGAAACATAGAATCTGACAGCAGATAAGGACCACTTGGCCCACCTAGTCTGCCCATTTCTCTACTTGATGGATACGCTGCAGATTCGAGTTTAATCAACAGCTTACTTCCTCCTACCCCCGACTAGAATTGCCTTATCCCTGTCCCACACATTCTTGAATTCCTTCAACTGTTCCTGACGCCACAACCTCCTCAGGAAGGCTGTTCCATGCATCCACAACCCTCTCTGTGAAAAAATACTTTCTAACATTACCTCTGAGCCGTCCCCCCTCTATCTTCAAATTGTGCCCCCTTGTTCTTGCACATCTCTTCTTCTGGAAGATGCTACCCTCTTGTACTTTGTTAATTCCTTTGAGATACTTGAAAGTTTCTATCATGTCCCCCTTCTCCCTCCTTTCCTCAAGGGTATGCATATTAAGCTGCTTTAGTCTCTCCTCGTATGTCTTCTGGTGCAGACCTTGCACCATTTTGGTTGCCCTACTCTGAACAGCCTCCACTCTGTCTATGTTTTTGCAGAGATGGGGTCTCCAGAATTGCATGCAGTACTCCAGAGAAAGAGATTGTCAGAGGGTAAGAGAGAGAGGCTGCAGAGGTACTAGATTTCAATGGCCAGATACAGTATGTGGTACTGCTGTTGCAATCACCTTTTGGCATAAGAAAAAGTTTCCCCAATATTTTATTGGGTCCTATTTGAGTCTTTGGTGTGTGTGTGTGTGTGTGTGTGTGTATGAATTGGGGGGGGGGGGTTGGAGTGTGCATATGTGGCCGCAGAGCCTCCATACAGCAAACAGAGGAACATTTAGATTTAGGCAATGTGCCATGGGACCCACAACTCCCACAATCACAAACCTGGGCACCATGGGATACATGGTGAAACTACCAATCAGCAGGATGTAACTGAAACAAAGAACTGAATTACTGTTCAGCAGCAACAGTCTGGATGAAGTAGCGCTGTTCATCTGTTTTGGAAATGGTTGAGAACAGTTATGCAAGTCTGGGCAGGGCCTGTCCTAGGAGCTCACTCTAGCCATACTGCACCTGACTGGCTGCACTACTTCACTTTTAAAAGAAAACATTGTACCATTGATGAAAGTGCAGTGGCACTAAATCCATTCAGATATATTTGTATGTCAGTGATCCCAGGTAGAAGAAGAATGCGAGCTAGTAGTATTGGCAGAAGGGAATCACACCAAATGTATTTTCCTGCATTGAACAAGAATTATTGACAAGGTAACCAAATTACTTAGGGGAAGTTTATTGTATGATATATCTATACCTCACTTAGGCATGCTTTTTATTAGAGCTCTGCAGAACTTTTCTTTGGCTAGAGTGATATTTTAATTTTTTTATTTCTTTTTTTTTTATCTGGAAAAAGAGTACAGCATCTTGTAATGGTATCAAACAAGGTTAGCAGTTTTGCTTTTGTAAACGTTAAGCAGGCCAGGCTAAAGGGTAAACACATGTAAATCAGATAACTAGTTAAGCTGTTGTATGACTAATAGTATCAGCATCTGTCTTAAGAAATGGCTAACTCCAAGGGCAAAGCTTTCTTTACAGGATAATGTCATGCCATTTTCATTCACCTTTTTTCTTGTTAGTGGGTGTTTTTGTATGAGCAACAGTAACAGAAGAAACCTGTTAAATAAACATCCTCATACCTCTAAGATGACTGCATAGCCTGTCTTGATGTTATTTCACAACTGCTGGTTAGGTGATGTAGGCTTGCTAACAGGAAACGTGTGGGCAGTGTCAGAGATCAGCTACAGTGTGCGTCTAGATAGCTGACCATGGTACTTGATGCTTTATTTTCATATCATTTCCCACGAAAGACTGCATATAAAACATAGTCGTTATCTACAAATTACTTATAATGAACTGCAATAAAGGAAATACTTTGTGTTCCATCGGAAGGAAGTCTGTAGCCATGTTCTTCCTCTGGAAATTAGTGATGTATCTTGATCTCTTTTATTGGACCAACATCTCTCACTGACTCCACTGTCTTGCACAATATCGTAGTTAGAGTTGAGTCTGCACTTTAATGCTAAGCCACTATTTTTAGGATGCTTGTAACTTGGCTGTTTTTAGATCTAGGGATCTGAAAATAGGCATGCACACCCATCATGGCAGGGGCTGCTAGCCTGATAAATACGGTCACTATCAGTTCATCTGTAATGTAGTTAAAGGGTGATAAAAAAACCTAGAAAATATGGTATTTAAGACATTTTTTCATTACGTCATAAATAACCAGGATTTGAAACCTTAACATTTCAGGTATGTTATGAAGTTGAGAAACAAATAGGACAATTAAATCCACGGAAGGCAATTTCATTTATTTTTTATTTTTATTTATTAAATTCTCGGATTACAAATACTGTTGAGCAGAAACTGCTCGTTTACAAAGGTCCCACGTCAAAGGATGAGGGTCAACATACATACAGAGGTAGTAAAAGAATGCACAATAAACAACCAAAACAACTAAAAGAAAAAATAAAGATACTCAGTTATAACATACTTTGAGATAATATTCATACAACGAGCAGCTTGAGTAGGCAGCTGGCTGCGGCAACAATAAGAGATTGAGGGCACCATAGGCAGTTAGTATTGCAGGCATGCGACCAGGAGAGGAAGTTGGCAGGCTAATGGGCCACTGTTCGATGGTGGTGGAAAATGTCTTGTACCAGTGGAGATGCGAAGCAGGAAAGGAGTCACAAGGAAGGCCCGGTGCCAGAGGGAATGAGACTGGGAAAGGGCAGGCTGTGAGACATGAGTGAGCTGGGAGGTGTTTAGAGAGATCTCTGTTCAGAGGAGCAGTCACATTGAATGGTAGAGGTGAGGTAAAGTTTGAGATTCCTTTGAAGGGTCCAAGTGTAGTAGAGGAAAGTTCTTTATTGAGGGAATTGAACCATTGAGGAGCTCTATAGATAAAGGACCGCTGACCCATGGAGGTATTTATATCTGGGAACCTGAAAGGTTAGAGATTGGGCACTACGTAGTTTGTTGAATGCCACTATAGGTAGTAAGGAGGAGCTAACACCAGGTGGCATGAGACCGAGGAGAATCTTTTGGAAGTAAGCAGGTCTGGTATTGTATTCTGCTGTGTAGGGGTATGTCAGCTGGCCTGTGCATAGAGGTCACATGTGTGGGTTGCCGAGGCCACACACCATTAGTAGTCTACAGGCTTTGTTGAGAGAAACTGAGATCCTGCAGAGGGCACTTGTTGAGGCAGAGCCATAGATGGCAAGGCTGTAGTCAATGATAGAGGTGACAGAACTGTAGATGGCTAGTTTGAGGCATCCGTAGGCATACAGTGCTTGTGTTTGTGTAGTAGTCCAACCGTATATTGGCGGTCTTGGCAACAGTGTCAATATGCCAAGTGTAGAGAGGGCACTGTCCAGGGTAATACCAAGGTACTTGAACTCCTTGACATGGTTCGTGGGTTCCCAGCATGGTTCTTGATGGTGAGGACAGAGAGTTTTGCCTGCTCCGTCGGTTACAGAAGGACATGGCTTTAGTCTTGCTGTGGTTCAGGACAAGTTTATGAGAATTGAACCAGTCTTCGATGCGCTTGAAGTCGAACTGCAGCTGGGATTCAAGGACTATAATGTCATGGTGGCTGGAAAACAGGACTGCATCGTCTGCGTATAGTAATATTTTTTGGTGGCAGGCACTGGGGAGATTGCTGATGAAGAGGGAGAAGAGTAGAGGGCCCAGAATAGACCCTTGGGGGACTCCGGAGCAGACCGGTTTCTCATCCGAAGAGATCCCTGTAATCCTTACATGTTGGATCCGATTATCAAGGTAGCTGATGAACCATGGAAGGGCATCACTGGAGATCCCAATGGAGGACAGTTGCTTGATCAATAGGGGGTGGTTAACTGTGTCGAATGCCTTGGTAAGGTCTATAAATACTGCCCCTCCACAATTCCCTTTGTCAAGTGTGGCATGGATGAAGGTTGTAAATTCCAGTAGTGCAGTGGTGGTGCTGTGCCCTTTTCCGAAACCGTGCTGCTCTGGGCACTGTACATTGTACTTATCCAGGAATTCAACTAGTTGGTCTGTCACTATTCGCTCCAGCGCTTTAGATAGTGGGGGGAGGAGTGAGATAGGTCTGTAATTGGTGTGCAGCGTCCTAGCTCCGCTTTTGTGAACCAGTGTGACAGTGGCTTCCTTCCAGAGAGAGGGGAAATGACCCAATCTAAGTGAGAGATTGAAGATCTTTGTAAGTGGTTCTAAGACTTCATCGAGGACTTGTGCCAGCAGTTTCAGGTCAAGGGAGTCACCACTGTACCCTTGTTTGCCGATGGGCTTTTGAATGTATTTTCTAGCTACTTGTGGTGGGACCTCCTTAAAAAAAAACTTTGGGGTGGTGTGTTCTAGTTGGGGGGTAATTTGGGAGGAGCTGGAGGGGAGGTCGTCAAAAAAATTTGGTGGAAGGACACTGTCCAGGTTTGTAAATGTATTATTAAAAGTGCTGGTGATGGTACCTAGGTCGAGTGTAGGAGTGCCATGAAGGTTGAGCATAGTGGGTGGTGCTTTAGGATCCTTGCCTGTGAGTTCTTTCATGTTGTTCCAGAATTTGTTTCCCTGGCCCCCATTGGCCTGGATAAAGTGGGGACAGGTTTTTAAAAAGCCTCAGTAGACCAAATAAGCCCAGTTTTGTCCAACCTATTTAATTTTAGTTTACAGCAAAGAAGTTTTCTGGATTTCTGGGAAAATTCAAAGGTGATGCCAGTATTTAAAGGAGGGGGAAAAGACAATGAATCTAACTATCATCCGATAGCTTTGCTATTGATCATATCAAAGGTCTTTGAGTGTCCGGGCTGCACTCAGTTGTATGAATACTTGGAAAATACAAATTATTAACAGAGTGTCAGGCAGGTTCTAGACCTGGGAGGTCAACGGACACCACCCTGATGGACTTCATTGACATGGTGGAAAGTGGGATTGAGGCAATGGAGACTGTCAGCGTGGTGATCGTTGACCTCTCGAAGGCCTTTGATTTGGTTGATTTCAATATATTGCTAGGCAGATTGGCCCAAATAGGCATGTCTGAACCCGTTCAGTCATGGATGCTTTCTTATTTGACCGAGCGCACACAACAAGCTTGTATAAATGGAACACAGTCAGATAGGGAAGGTACTTTCAGGGGTGTCCCTCAATGTTTGATCTTGGGCCCCCTGTTGTTTCTAATATACATTAATCCACTTTCATCATATATTAAAAATAGTAAGATTTATTTGTATGCGGACGATATGGCTCTAATAGGATGAGGAACAAATGTAGACAGTTTACAAAAAAACCTTCAATTGGATTTCAGTATTTTACAACATTGGTTACTCCAATCTAGAATGGTTCTTAGTATAAAGAAAACTCGGGTAATGCTGTTTAATTTTAAAGGTAAAAAATCCCATAGTCAGACACTAAATATACAAACAATAGGTGGACAAGTGCTTGAACAGGTTTTTGCTTATAAGTATCTAGGGGTATTTATACCATGGGGGAAAAACCAATTCCAGTGAAATAAACCATGTTATTTTCACTGGAGTGAAATAAATCCTGATGACATCAGCACAGTTAAAATAAATACCACTTATACCGACTCTGCTGACATCGCTCGCCTGCATCTGAAAACACTAAGAAACACCCCTGTAATTTGCTGAGTTCTAAAACAGACCCTACACTGAAATTAACACAATTAAGATAGATAATGACAGTCACCTGCAGCACTCCTTCTAACTGTAACACTCCAAATCTCTTGTGCTGTATTTCAAAACCCAAGTTTAGTACATCACTGAATCAAACAGATGATGCCTAAAATGTTTAAATAAATTTTAAGCAGCCAAACATGAAGACACAAACCTGCCAAAAGAAATCATTACCATCTTCCTCATTGTCACAGAGCAGAGCCTCCCTCAGGCAACCAATTAACAAAACACAGCACACCTAATCAAGACCTACACACACCCCAGCCAACAACAGTTTACTACAACAACCCATCCATAAAAGTTCACACACACACACACACTACCACAGCACCAGCATCATTTAAAGTGACATGATCCTCATAACAACAAACATACCTCTCTCACTGAAATTGGTCTCACCTCCATGGTATAAATAGCACACATGATGGGCAGATCATGGAATATTGAAAATATTCTCACTCCTGCATCGTGAGCTCTGTATATTTCACTCTGCAGGAGTGAGAATATTTTCCATATTCCACTCCTGCCCCTCATGTATCCCCTATATATAGATAGTACTCTTACCTTCTCTGAACACATAACTAGTGTAGTCAGTAAGGTCAATACTAGATTGGGTGTGCTTAGAAGGAAAACTTCAATCCTTCCTAGAGGATCCAGAAACAAAGTTGCCTTGCAGCTACTCTTACCAACATTAGAATATGGTAGTGTAATATACCAATTTACTTCCAAAACACTATTGAATAGGTTAGATAAAACATACTACAAAATGGCAAGTTATGTGTTGTAATGTTCTTTTTCCACTCACCATTGCACCCTGCTTCAAAAATTAGGCTGGGATTCCCTTGCAAATCGTAGAAAAAAATGAGTAGAGCAAAAAGCCTATGCGGAATATGGAGGAAAAAATAGGAATAAAATGAATTCCTCTGATGCATCCATTCCCCTTAAGTACAACTTGAAGGATTTGAATCATACAGCACATTTACATGCAGTCAGTTTTCCAATTCCGGGAGGGTTTCTGAGATTTCAGTTTTATGAATCTGGAAACACGACTGCATGTAAACGTGGTATTTTCAGGTTTTGCAACCTACCTGATTATCCCCTCTGGAGTTCTCTCACACAAATCGGAAATTGGGTACATGTAAACACTTGTGTGCTGTTGTTTTCTGAAAATGATACTCGCGCGTGCTCTTTGACAGTGCGCTAGCTGGCAGGACAACTGATGTGTAATGTGCTAGACAGCTGTTTCTGACTGACAGGATTTGTTTTGCCAGATGGTACTGGCAGACACATAACTTAATTGATGTTGAGCAATGTATTACTGTATTTTTATGTTCTGTGTTTTTTTTTTTTCATTGACGTCATATTCCAATGTTATGATTATTAATGTGTAACAGCAAATCCTTAGCTGTCTTGATCACGGCTGGCATTAAAGAATTACAGAATACAGCAGTGTTATGATTACATTATGGCAGAAGCACCAAATGTCCATGTTATAGTTGTGTGTGTTTATTGTTGCCATTGCCTATTCTCTGTGAGCAGTGCTTCTCATTGGCTGCTGATTTTAAAATCAATTAGCGGTGTGTGTTTGTATCGGTCTCACGCTGCATAGATCATGGGGCATTCGAGGATGTACTGTGACTATTTTACTAAGTAGTGTGCATTGTTAGTAGTTAAGGGCTCTTTACAAAAAGCTCAGTATTTTAACCATTGTCATGGCAACAACTGTAACAGGAACATAAGAATTATCATGTGCCCTTATTAAAAAAACTTAAAGAAAATCTGAATAGCCCAGCACTGCATTCAGACATCTTAATACTTTCTATGGAGTATGCAGGAGTGAGTGTGCAGTTGGGGACTGAAGTAGCTGGAGCACAAAATTTACATAAAATAGAAACCTAATGCAGAGCCCACATCAGCTAGTGACTTGGTGTCAGATTGTCAAAGCCACTTGATTGAAACGAGGTGTTTGTACCAAACATGAATGGCGCAAAATCAGAAAACGTCCTTGGAGCTATTATCAAATGAAGCCTACATCTGCCAAAGGCTGCCTGACCCAAACAGGGCTTGTGTCACCCGTGCATCCACGAATGGGCTGAGATGTGGCTCTTGGGGGGATGTGGCAGATGCAAGCTGCTATAGCCACTCTAAATACAATTCACAGATGTCCTCCAGATGACACATTTGCAAGTACCCTTAGACCAGCCAGAGCTGGTATAAGGGTACTGAGAACAACATCCCCTGGAGATGTGTAGCCTATTGGGGAACTGTTTCACATTCGTTTAATATGTAGAACCCTGGTGATCTAGGGTTCCCTCCCTCTCACCAACTTATCTGGCGCTGACTGAACTCTCATTGAGTGCGTGTTATAAAATACAGTACATACATTGAGCGCGTATTGTATTATATAATACAAGTGCACAATTGACAGTTCAGTCTGATTCAGCTGAGGTACTGAGAGGAGGAGTGTGCCGACTTTGGGAACGGGTTTGGGGGGTTGGCACTACATGTTAGAGGGTGTGTGTGTGGGGATTGCCAATAGATCACAAGGGTATTATATGAATTTTAAAGCGAATATTGTCCATATTGGGGTGTGTGGAGGAACTGATAGACCACCAGTGTAAATTATTTATTGAAAGGGAATATTGGAGCTGGGGGGATAGCTAGATCAACAGTATATTATATGACTTTTAAAATGAACAATGGCCATATTTGGTGGGGGGGGACTTCTATACCACCATGGTACATTATTTATTAAAAGGGAATATTGGGGCAGGGGGGTGGTACCAGTATGTCATCAAGGTAGAATATTAATTTACTGTTGTTAATGGGCATTAGGGATTGCTAGAGCACCAGGGATGGGGGACAAGACTGCTTGCCCTGTTCACAGGATCTTCTGACAAACCCCTCCTGTGTGCCGGGCATTTGTTGCACAGGAGAGGTTGTTGCAAGTGTGGGCACTTAGGCGCTGGACCTCTCTTGTACCATAATCTGGTTGTGTCCCTGGTGCATGGGACTTCAGTGCAAGCTGATGTTTGCAGTAGCTTGCACAGGACACAGCCCGCTTTCAGAATCGGGAACCTGATCATCTAACTTGTTGGGGTGGGGAGGGGTGCACAGCAAGAGAGCATGCTTTTAGCAGCAGTACCCTTAAACAAGCATTTGTCAATTCCAGATGTTTGCTTGCTGGTTTTGTCATTGGTACTGCTTGATTTAGAGAGATACATAACAGGAATGGCAGTGAAGTACTGAACTAATGCCAACCCCACCCCTTCCCTGCAGAGACTGACAGGTGTTGGGGTATGCCTTTGGTTCTTCAGCCATAACACTCACGCCATTCCACATCACCCCACCCTGCAGACACAGGTGTCACGGTGTACATTAGGGTTTTCTGCCCTTACGCTCACCCCATTCCATAAGTAAATAAGCTGAGATGGGTGCACCATAGGAGAATGGGGTGAATGTTAGGGCTGAAATCCCCAAATCATACCTCGATGCCTGTCACTGGCTGCAGGGTGGGGGTGGAATGGTGTAAGCATTACGGCAGATTACCCCAAGCCACACCCCCAACAACTGTTGGTCTGTACATGGTGGGGAATGACATTTGGAATCCCTAATGACCCAGGCATATGTTGGTGTGTTTGCTCCCTATTTTCAGCATGGGCTTTTTGGGGCACCACCTCATGAACAGTGGCACTATCATTTCGTTACTCAATCCCGAAAGGTGATTTCGCACAGTGAATGCAACATTCAGTGCAACAGCTGTATAAGACATTTTGGGCAATATGTGAAAAAGGTCATGTGTACTATTCATGAGGAGGTATGATAAAATGGCAATGGTGAAAATCAGTAATGAAAATATGAAGAATTAGCGAAGTTACAAGCATGCGTAGAAATTGCGTAATGCATGCTCGTATGGTGTTAGTTGTGGGAATTTGTACACAGAGTTTTCTACTTGGCCTTTTTGGGACCTCCCCTCATGAACAACAGTTGCACTGTGATTTAATTAATCTGTCCCAAAAGTTGATTTTCCACAGCAACTGTGCCATTCTGTGCCACAGGTGTGTAAATACGTCTCAGGCAGGATGCAAAAAATGGCAGTTCTACTGCTCATAAGGAGGTGTGAAAAAATTGCAATGAAGGAAATTTGGAGTAAAAATATTAAAAATTGGCAAAGTTATGAGCGTGCGTACAAACTATGCATCACATGCTTGTAATGCAATTATTTTGCTGCGTTTTCTGACCAAACTTGCAACATAGACTTTTTGGGATCTCATCTCATGAACAGTTACAATGACGTTTAGTTACTCGGTCCTGAGAAGTGATTTCACACAGCAACCGTGAATTCACCTTTTGGGACCAAGAAATGAAGTGACAGTATCAGTGGTCACCAGGTGGGGCCCCAATAAACCCTTGTTTAACACTGGGGGCTAAAACTCCAAAAAATTGCTGAGATATCAACCTAAGTTGAAATCGCCACATTGAGTGCCATTTTTAGGCTTATCGTCATTTTCTTCAGTTTGCGGTTTTATTTTTGAAGAGTGCAGACGTGTTCCCGGTCCACAGAAGATTGCTGTTTCTGACCTATGGAGGTAAGCATGGGTGATTAGGGTGGTGCATGGTGGTGGGGTGCGCAGATAGCAGATGCGGGATGGGGGAGGGTGTCCAGCTGGAATGATGAGTGACATAGATACATAGATACATAGACAGTGTCGGCAGATAAGGGCCTATGGCCCACCCAGTCTGCCCATTTGAGCTTGTAAGTTCAGTTTATGTTTTCCTAGAAGTCTGTTGCCCTTTACCCCTGACCTCCGGAATTCCTTTATGTCTATCCCATGCATTCTTAAATCCCATGATTGTTTCAGCCCCACTTCCTCTGGCAGGGTGTTCCTTGTCCACCACCTGTTCTGTGAAGAAATTCTTCCTCATGTTTCCTTTGAATCGTCCTCCTCCAACTTCATCCCATGCCCTCTAGTCCTGGAACATCTTTTCACTTAAAAATAGTGTATTCCTGCACCCTGTTCCTCCTGTGAGATACTTGTATGTCTCTATCATATCCCCTCTCTCCCTCCTCTCCTCCAGGGATTACATGTTCAGTTCCTTCAACCTGTCTTCATAGGACTTGTGATGCAATCCATGCACCATCTTTGTTGCCCTCCTCTGAACCTTCTCTACCCTGTCTATGTCCTTACGTAGGTATGGTCTCCAGAACTGTACACTGTACTCCAGGTGGGGCCTCACTAGTGTCTTGTATAGCGGAATTATGACCTCCCTTTTCCTGCTGGTGATGCCCCTGCCTATACATCCCAGCATCCTATTTGCTTTACCTGCTGCCTTGTCACACTGTTTCCCTACCTTGAGGTCATCAGAGATGATAACCCCAAGATCCCTTTCCTGCTCGGTGCATGCTATATCCTCACCCCCCAACTGATATATTGTGCCAGGGTTTTTGTGCCCCATATGCATTATCTTGCACTTCTTTGCATTGAATTTCAACTGCCAAACCCCTGACCATTCTTCAAGTTTCTGCAGGTCCCTTTTCATTCTGTCTACACCCTCTGGTGTGTCTACTCTGTTACAGAGCTTTGTGTCATCAGCGAACAGTGAAATTCTGCCTTCTAGGTCCTGTGCAATGTCACTGATGAAGATGTTGAATAGGACCGGTCCCAGCACTGATCCCTGTGGTACCCCACTGGTCACTCTTCCCTCTGTGGAGTGACAGCCATTTACCACCACCCTCTGTGTCTTGCCACCCAGCCAGTTACCTACCCACCCCACTACTGTCCTGCTCACACCCATATTCCCAGTTTGTGTAATAGTCTTCTATGTGGACAGTGTCAAAGGCCTTGCTGAAGTCCAGATAGGCCATGTCCACTGCCCTCCCTGATCCACCTCTCTAGTCACCCAGTCAAAAATTCAATGAGGTTGGTCTGACATGACCTCCCCTGGTGAAACCATGCTGCTTGGGTCCTGTAGTCCATTGACAACCAGATGTTACACCAATCTCTCCTTCAGTAGTGCTTCCATGATCTTCCCCACTACCGGTGAGGCTGACTGGTCTGTAGTTCCCTGCTTCCTCTTTGTTCCGCTTTTGTATAAGGGGACTACATCTGCAGTCCTCCAGTCTTTGGGTACCTCCCTGTTTCCAGTGATCGGCTAAACAGGATAGCCAGAGGTTCAGCCACCACCTCTCTTAGTTCTTTAAGGACCCTGGGGTGCCCCATCTGGTCTCATTGCTTTATCAACTCTTATTACTTCCAGTTCCTTCAGGACTCTTTCGTGTAAAGGGACTTGTGTCCATTTCTGCACCATTCTCACCCTTGTACTCCCTTCAGACCCATTACCCTCCTCTTCCTCAGTAAAGACTGAGCAGAAATACCTGTTCAATATGTCCGCTTTACTGTTGTCATCCTCATGACCCTCATCCTCCCCTTCAGTCTCACTATCCCTCCTTTGACTTTCTTTTTCACTTATGTGCCTGTAAAGGTTTGTCCCTCTACCCACTAATTTTGCAATGTGTTCTTCTGTCTGAGCTTGGCTTCCCTTACTGACCTCCCTGCCTCCCTTTGCTTCTCCTGGTACCTCTCCCTATCCCCTTCTGCCTGTGTCTTTTTGTATTGCCTGAATGCAATCTTTTGGCTTTCACTTTCTTTGCTACCTCTTTGGAAAACCATAATGGTCTCCTCTTCCTTTTCTTTGCTAACTTGCTTAATGCATAATTCTGTTTCTTGTAATCCCCATTTTAAATACTGCCCACTGTTCCTCAACCCCTGATTCCTGCCCCATTCCCCTTAATGCCTCTTTCAAGTATCTCCCCATTTTCCCAAAGTCTGCCCCCCTAAAATCCAGGATACGTGTTTTTGTGTGGTTTGGTTCTGCTCTTTCTGTGATTTCAAACCACAATGACTGGTGGTCACTGTTCCCCAGGTGCTCCCCCACTGTTACCCCATCACACTGTCCCTGTTTGTGAGCAAAAGGTCCAGTATTGCCTTCTGCTGAGTTGGTTCCATGACCAGTTGCTTGAGGAAGGCACCCTGAAGGGAGTCCAGGATAAATCTGCTCCTAGTTGCTGCTATTGCTGGGATGCTCCAGTCCACGTCTGGAATATTGAAGTCTCAACCAGTACTACCTCACCGTGTCTGCCATCCTTTGGATGGCTAGCATCAACTCTATCTGTTTCTTCCTCCTGGGCTGGTGGTCTAAGACCACACCTGTGGATGGCTGTTCCCATTTTCCTTTCCAGCTTAACCCACAGTATCTCTCCCCCATTTTGTTCCTCCTGGATCTCTGTGACCCTTATGTCATTTTCACATACAGTGCCACTCCTCCTCCATTCCTGCCTGCTCTGTCTCTTCTGAATATGTTGTAGCCAGGTATAGCCATCTCCCAGTCATGGTTATCATTACACCAGGTTTCAGTGATGGCCACAATGTCCAGGTCTGACTGCACCATGGCAGCCTCCAGATCTTCCATCTTGTTGCTAAGGCTCCTGGCATTTGCACACATGGCTTTCCATGATTTGACCTCCCTAGACTGTTTCACTGTTCTACTCCAGCCCCTTTCTTGGTTGTTCTTTATCCCTGGTTCTCCTTGCTGTCTGTCCTTCTGCTGAATTTTGCCCCTTTTCTGCCTATCCACCTCTTGGGCACTAATCTCCATCTTTTGCACACTGCTTTGCAGAGATAGCCACTCCTCTGGTTCACTGGTTCCACTGATAGCTGTGGGGGGTGAGCAAGTAGGTACCCTCCTTGCAGGCCTGCCACCTCCCTTTGCTAGTTTAAATGCTTGTCAATGTAGCATTTAAACTTATCATTGAGTGCTTGGATTCCCCTCCAGGATGGATGCAGGCCGTCAGGCTTGAACAAACTTCCATCCCTCCAGGTGGGTCCCCAGTCACCAATGAATCCAAACCCTTCCTCACAGCACCAGTTCTTCAACCATGAGTTAAAGTTCCTGGTGCATGCACTCCTATGCTCTCCCTTGCCTCTAGCAGGTAGTACTTCTGAAAGTGACAGAAGTAGCTACTTGTGAGACCCTCCCCAATTTCCTAAACTCTTCCTGAACTTCCTTTGGCTCCCCATTTTCCAGGTCATTAGTACCTGGTGGATAATGACATCCAGCTCACCCTCCCGTCTTGCCTTCCCAGTGATCCCCAGGATCTTCCTTCCATCTCTCCATGCCGTGGCACCTGGTAGGCACCTCACCTCCCTATCCTCCCCCTCCTGTGTTCCTAGCTGGATCCCTCTTATGATGGAGTCCCCCAGTGACCGTTTTGGTTTTTTTCAGGCTTAAAAAAAGTACACTGTGGGACTGTTTTCTTTATTACAGGTGAAAACAAATGAATCTCAGCACACTGGGGTGGGCTTCCAGTGTGCCAGACTAGATGGGGGGGACAATGCCATCCCCGAGGCTAGCTGACAAAAAAGGTGTGTGTGGTGTGTGTCTGACACTGGAAGTGGGCATCCCGGTGGCGGAAAAACATAATTACTTTGGCACACGGGGCGGGGGTGGGGCATGCCGACATGGGGATTGGTCACCCCAGTGGCTTTGGGGAAGTGTGTGGTGGGCAGCAGTAGCTGCCAATTTTGCATGGCTGGGCTCATTTATTTCACCAGGAAAGTTACATAGAGCAAGCACGTTGTTCCAGCCATGCACATTACTGTGCACTGTGACGCATGGTTGGAATGTGCCTGGATGCTGGGGAGGGGAAGAGATCTGCCACTGCAATGACGAAACTGTCTGTGATAGGAGCAGCAGATTTCTTTCAAGTCTGGTGCTTACTCTGAAACTGCAATTATTGGCAGCTTTACTGTTGACTGGTAGCTGAGGGACCAGCCCCTGAAAGAGTTGGCTGTATTGACCACACACTGCCACACTTCTGCAATACTCTACTCTCCTCAAAATGTTTCTTGTGAACTACACATGCAAGTAAACATAAAAAGGAGGTCATATTTAGAAAAATAGAAATTGTCATCAGATAATGACTGCTAGGCCCATCCAGTTTGTTCATAGTCCTTATACATTGTATGTTGACACTGACACTATGTGAGCAGTGGCTTTTCATCTCTCCCTCTTCTATCAATCTTCACTTGTGCCTGTCACATGCATACTTAAACCCCTCCACTCTGCTTTCCCTCCCTACCTCCTGTGGTAGACTGTTCCAAGGATTGACTACCCTTTCTGTGCAGAAAACCTTCCTCACAGTACCTCTTAATCTACCCCCTTCCAATTTCATTATGTGCCACCTTGTTCTCATATGTTTCATACATTGGAAGCGGTCCCACACCTGTACTAGTTTATGCCCTTGAGGTACTTGAAAATTTCAATCATGCCCCACTGCTGTCTCCTCTCCTCCATTGAGAACATATTGAGGTACCTTAGTCTATCCTCATGTGTTTTGTGGTACAAGCCTTGCACCATCTTTGTTGCCCTTCTCAGGATAGTCTCTACCTTATCTATTTTTTTGCACAGTTGTGGCCACCAGAACTGTACGCAGTACTCCAGGTGAGCCTTTCCAATGTTTTATAAATTGGCAACACCACCTGCTAGTGATACCCCTGCCTATGCACCCTAGCATGTCACTTGCCCTCTGTGCCGCCTTTGTGCACTGCTTTGATACCTTAAGGTCATCAGAGATGATAACCTTTCCTCTTTGGTGACAGTCATTTCCTCCACTCCAACCTGGATCTTTGTCCAGGGTTCCCTCTACCCAGATGCATTATTTTGCACCTCTGTGCATTGAACTTCAGTTGTCACATCTCTGAAACATAGAAAACAAAGACTTTGATGGCAGATAAGGACCACTTGGCCCACCTAGTCTGCCAGTTTCCCTACCTACTGGATAAGCTGCAGATCCTAGTTAACCAACAGCCTAATTCTTCCTACCCCCCACAAGAATTGCCTTATGTCTGCCCCATGCATTCTTGAATTCCCCCACTGATTTTGACCCACAATCTCCTCAGGAAGGCCATTCCATGTGTCCACCACCCTCTCTGTGAAGAAATACTTCTTCACACTGACTCTGATCCATCCCCCCTCTATCTTCAAATTGCGTTCCTTTGTTCTTGTACATCTCTTTTTCTGAAAGATGCTACCCTCTTGAACATTGTTAATTCCCTTGAGGTGCTTAAAAGTTTCTATCATGTCCCCATCCCCCTCCTTTCCTCAAGGGTATACATATTAAGCTTCTTTAGTCTCTCTTCATATGGCTTCTGTTGGAGACCCTACACCATTTTAGTTGCCCTCCTCCCAACTGCCTATATCCTGTCTTATGTCCTTGTGGAGATGGGGTCTTCAGAACTGCATGCAGTACTCCAGATGGGGTCTCACCATCTGTCTGTACAGAGGGATAACAACTTCCTCTTTTCTACTGGTGATGCCTCTCTCTATACATCCCAATACCCCCCCCACCCCAGCCATCCCTACTGCTTTTTCACATTTCTTGCTAAACATTAGATCATCTGATACAGCTGCCCCCAGGTCCCTTTCCATTTTTGTTGTTACTATCTCCCTGCCCATTGTGTACTCTTCCCCTGGGTTTTTGTTTCCCAGGTGCATTACTTTGCACTTCTTTGCATTGAATATAAGCTACCATACTTCTGATCATTCCTCCAACCTTGCCAGGTCCCTTCTCATCCTTTCCACCCCCCCCTTGTGTAGCAACCCTGTTGCAGAACTTTGTTGAACATCTTTCAAGCTTCTACAGTTCTCTCTTCATTTTCTGCGCCCCTTCTGGAGTATCCACCCTGTTGCAGGTCTTGGTGTCATCTGCTGGCCCGTCGGCACAGTGGTTGGATTTCCACTCGTGACGCCAGCGACTCGTGTTTGGGAACAGACTCGAGTTGACAGAGGGCCAGCCAGGGGAGAAGGATGGAGCGTCTTGTAGATTTCTCTCCTTCTCAAGGGGGAGGGTGGGGAAGTGTGTCCGGTGCTTGACAGACCCCTGGCAGAGGCCGGGGGTACCGCAGCGACCAGGCACCAACAAGTGCTAGGGGGTGAGGATGTCATTGCACATCTCCGCCACCCCAAGGGGAGAAAACTCCACCGACGATGCCTAGATGACGTCCTCCCCACTTCCATGGCTGCAGGCCGACTCATCGACCTATTCTGGTGTCCACGGCACCTAATGGGGGAGCCGAGTGTCACAGCCCTACCTTGGGGGAAAGCCAGGAGGTATCGAGGAGGGTGACCAGTGTGAAGTGGAGCGAGGGTTCCATGACCGGACTGAGGTACTGGTGCGGCAGGAGAGAAAAAAAGAATATAAAAAATAAAAAAATAAAAAAAGATCTTGGTGTCATCTGCAAACAAGCCGACCATTTCTTCCAGCCCCTCTGCACTGTTACTAATGAAGACCTCGAACAGGACTGGTCCCAGTACTGAACCCTGTGGCACCCCACTGGTCCCCCCCAGACTGTACACCATTTACTACCACCCTCTGTCTCTTGTCAGATAACAAGTTTCTAACCCAATTCATCACCTTGTCTCCCATGCCAAGACTACCTATTTTGTTAATTAGCCTTCTATGTGGGATGGTGTCAAAGGCTTTGCTGAAATCGAAATAATTGATGCATTATGCCCCTTCCTTGCTCATTTCCCTAGTTACCCAGTCCCCCCAAAATCTATTAGATTAGTTTGACATGACCTTTCTACTGTGAATCCGTCTTGCCTCAGATCCTGAGCACCACTGGATTCCATATGTGCCAATATCCTTTCTTTCAGCAGTGTCTCCATGATCTTCCCCACCAATCAGGTGAGGCTGACTGGCCTATAGTTCCCCGTTTCCTCCCTACTACAACCTTTGTGCAGTGTGACAAAATGCGCCCTCCTCCAGTCCTCTGGAACCACGCTTATGTTGAGTGACACTGTGACGGATAATTTTGGGGGACTTAAATGCCTGGGTCGATGATGAACTCTTGGGATTCAGCCAAAATCTCCTCCAACTGATGACAACGCTGGGCCTGACACAGGTAGTTACCTCCTCGACCCATGTTGAGGGTCATTCGTTGGATCTGATCTTTCTCTTGGGTATGGAGATAGCTGATCTGGGGGTGGAACCAGTCAGCTGGTCTGACCATTACACCATAAGATTCAGCTTTGGGGCCCCCCTAATAGGTCTGTTCCTACGGAGATGGTCCAGTACTGCCCTTTAAGGGGGGGTTAACCCCAGTGACCTACTGGCAGAGCTGGACCTATTGGGTTTGTCAGGTGAATGCATGAGTCCAGATGATCTTGTACTAGCCTATAATAAGGCTGTGCAAGATGCTCTGGACAAGATTGCTCCTGTTTGTGTTCGGCCTCTCACTCTTCACCCAAGGAGCCCTTGGTTTGATGGCTCCCTGAAAGAGTTGAGGCAAGTTAGCCGAAGAATGGAGAGAGCCTGGCAGAGGTCCGGCCATGATGCTGACAGGCTTAGGTTGATGGCACATTATAAAGGCTATCAATCAGAAATCTCCCGTAAGGAGGCAGAATTCCTGTCCAGGGAGATTTTGGCTGCACAGAATCGACTGGCTCAGCTTTTCTGGACTGTTGACAGATTGTGCAATCCAATCTGTCTCCAGCCCAGAGAAGCTTTTTCTCAGCTGAGATGCGAGGAGTTTGCTCGATTCTTTGCAAATAAGGTTGCCAGCATCAGGTCTGGCATCAGTCCGAACTCTCCTTTGAGAGATTGCTGTGATCAACAGAAGGTGACAAACACTCGGTTGAGCTGGTCGGACTTTTGTCGGCCTGAATTCATGGACATTGTGAAGATCGTCCAAACATTGCACCCAGCTAGTTGTAGTTTGGATCCAGGCCCTACACCCCTCTTGGTGGGATGTGTAGATGTTATCTGCCCGATCCTTGCTGAAATTGTCTGGAAGTCCTTGGAGAATGGGTTTTTTCCTGACCCCCTGAAGGAGGTGGTCGTATGACCACTCCTTAAGAAATCTTCCTTGGATCCAGACTGTCTAGCTAACTACCAGCCTATCTCTAACCTACTATTTGTTGGTAAGGTTATTTAAAAGGTGGTTGCGCTGCAATTGGACGATCACCTTACAACTCGCAAAGTCTATGATACTCTCCAGTCTGGTTTTAGGAAGAAGCATAGCACGGAGACTGGTCATGTCCAGGTATTGAATGATCTCCTAATGGCCAGAGATCGAAAGGCACGTACCGGTCCTTCTTGATCTCTCTGCCGCATTTGACACTGTAGACCATGGGGTGCTGTTGGAGTGCCTACGGCTTTTTTGCAGGTTGTCTGGTACATTGCTCAAATGGTTCCATTCTTACCTCATGGGCAGGTGTCAGAGAGTTGTCAGCGGAATTTATTCTTCTGATGCTCACTTCCTGCTCTGTGGGGTGCCACAGGGTTCCATTTTGTCCCCCATGTTGTTTGCAGTGTACATGCTGCCATTGGGAGATATCATCAGGCGGTACAGTCTGAGTTTTCACTGCTATGCAGATGCTACTCAACTGTATATGTCCTTTCTGCCCAGACAGAATGATGCACTATCTGTGCAAAATAATTGCCTTCTGAGATCAGTGCCTGGATGAGTTCAAGCTGGCTAAAACCGAATCCAGACAAGACTGAAGTGTTGGTTGTGGACCCAGGTCACCTAGGGGCGGGTTTAGGAGCTGGACAGCCATCTGACTTGTTGCTTGATGGTGTACCACTTCTTACCTCAGACCGGGTGTATAACCTGGGCATTATTTTTGATGATGGTCTGACCCTAAAATCTCAGGTGTCAGCTGTCGTCAAATCCTCTTTTTATCATCTGAGGAATATCACTCGGGTGAAACATCTGGTTCTCCCAGAAGATCTTCCAGCATTTGTCCATGCCTTTGTCACTACCTATCTTGATTACTGCAATTCCCTTTATCTAAGGCTACAAGGGATTGATATCCGCCGCTTGCAGGTAGTGTAGAATGCAGCGGCCAGGCTTCTGACTGGGACCATTGGGACCAGTCATATTATGCCTTTGCTCTGTGAGCTGCACTGGCTGCCTGTTCAGTGGTGGATCACCTTTAAGGCTGGTTTGCTAACCTTTAAAGCTCTACACAAACAGGGACCCAGTTATCTGAAAGATCTCTTGATACCTTACCTCCCTTCCCCTCTGTCCTCTCCAATCCACTGACGAGGGATTGCTGAAGAGTCCCAGGGCACATTTGAAGACCTCTGGTTCTTGTGCCTTTTTCTTTTCGGCTCTGACCCTGTGGAATTCTCTACCTCGTGGGTTGAGAGAATGCCCGACCGTTGATTGTTTTAAAGTTGAGTTAAAGACTTATTTATTTAACTTAGCATTCCCAAAATATGGATGATTTGTTTTTATTGTTTCTGTTCTTACCTGATGTAATTGGTTTTATGTACAGCACCATGGTTTTTGAAAGGTGCTATAAAAATAAAGAGCGATTTGATTTGAAAAGAGTGGCTGCTGCTTCCCTTCTCTGCTCCCTTAATATCCTTGGGTGTATGTGGTCTGGCAACATGGCTTTATCCACCTTCATCTTTGAGAGTTCTTCCACAACTCTTTCCACTGCGAATGGACTGGTGTCCACTCCCCCCCAATTGCATCTTCTTCTTCCCAAGGGTGGTCCTTGACCTCTCCCTCCTTAGTGAATACTGAACAGATGTATTTATTCAGTATTACTGCTTTGTCTAGTTCCCACTCCTTAAACTCTCCCTCCTCCTTTTTGAGCCTCACAACCCCTCCCCCCAGGTTTTCTTCTATTGCTGATGTACCTATAGGATGTATGTTCCCTTTTTTCATAGCCCATGCTAAATCATCCTCTGTCTGTGCCTTGGCTCTCCCAACAGCTTTCCCTGCTTCCCTTAGACATTCAACGTGCACCTCCCTGTCCTCCTCCCTTTGGGTTCCCTTATACTTCCTCAAATGTTTAACCCTTACCCTCCCTCCATCAGCTCTCCCTTCTCCAGGGCTGCTCTTAAACATCTACCCATTTCAAAGAAATCCACACGCATTAAGTCTAATATTGTTGCCCTTGTGTGGCTTAATTGAGCCTCTGTTTCAATGGCGAACCACACCATGTGGTGGTCGCTGGATCCCAACTGCCCTTCCACCTGGACTTCTTCGATTCTGTTTCCATTGGTCAATACCATGTCCAGAATCAATTTGTCTCTAGTTGGCTCATGCACAAGCTGTCATGAGTCCAACACCCTGCAGGGATTCCAAGACTGCTGTGATTCTAGCTGAAGCAGCTACCTGGGTAGTCCAGTCTACATCCCGCATATTGAAATCCCCTATCAGCAGAATTTCACCTTTCGCTGCTATGTCGTCAATTTCCTCCATTAGTAACCTGTCCACTTCCTCCCTCTCTGCTGGAGGTCTGTAGATCACCCCAGTACGAATTGCTGGCTCATTTCCTGGTTGAAGGGTGACCCACAATGCCTCAGACTCCTCTTGTCTTCCCTGTAATTCTGCAGCCTTTATGCTTTCTCTGATGTACAGGGCTACCACCCCTCCCTTTTTACCTTTCCTGTCCCTTCTGAACAGTTTATAGCCCGGTACATTGAAGTCCAGCTGTGACTAGCAGAGTACCATGTCTCTGTTATTGCTGATATGTCAAGGACTGCATCCGTCATCAAGTCTTCATGGTCTGGAACCTTATTTCCCAGACTGCAGGCATTTGTAAGCATGGCCTTTCATGTTTTATACCCTGCCTTCCCTCTGTTTTTGTTTACTCTATCTTGCGTATTTCCCCCACCCTGGTTTTATTGTTCATGTGGTCCTGCCCAGAGATAGCATTAACATGCACCAAAAGGGCAAAAGTTGCATGCAGCCCAGAAATTACCCCTCTTTGCTTTGCCAATGGATCCAAAATGATGCACCTTCTCTATAACAATATCTAAAGGAAGGACATATGAACTGTTACAAATTAAGCAATAATGCATGATTTATTTTTTATTTAGTTTTTGTTAACCGGGTAGGTGCACTAGCCAGCAAGTGACTATTTTCAGACATGACCCGGGGCATGTGTTGTGGGATTTACAGACGCCTTTTGTGGTGTGTCACGAGGCATAGCTGAGTGAGTTTAACCACACAAGAAGTGTGTAAATCCCACTACTACACATGCCCAGAAGTGAATTATGGAAATTATAAAATGAATCTGTTATTAAAAATTAAAATAAAAATGAATTAGGTTCCAAGAAAGTAAACGTTTGATCACTGGGATATTTACTGATTGTATGTTACAGGATTTATACACAGTCATGTGACATGTTTTGACCAATGCGGTTACAGGATTTTCAAGACATATTTTATAGTTATGCTTTGAACCAATAAGTGCCTATTTAGACCCACATTTCTTACACCAGTGGGTCCAATCCAACCCATACTTTAAACCCCCAAAGCTGTCACTGCTCCAGCCCCCCTTTATCCTCCACACTTTGCTTGCCTGCTTCTCACTGCCCCTGACAATGATTCCTGTTGTCAACTTGTGTTTTGGCATGCTACCACGGGGGAGTGTTCCTAAGCCATATGTCCCTCCTGACTCTCACCCTTTGGCCAGTTTAAATCCTCTCTGCTGAAGCATTCCAACATCTCACCTATTTCAGGCCCTCCATCCCCCCGCCACAGCTTCCTGAATTTCTTCCAGACTCTGGCTAACTCAACTCTTCTCTCAGCCAGGTCATTGATCACCAGGTGGACAATGAAATCCAGCTTCTCCATCCTGGGTATCACCCTAGCAATCCTATGGATTGCTTCTCATCCCTCCATGGAGTGCTTCCTGTGATGCACTTGAACTCCCTCTCCCACCTGCTAGGTATCCCTAACTTTGCACCCCAGACAGTAGAGTTCACCACTAGGAGAATCCCCCCTCCCCTCCTCCAGGGTTTCCTGTCCCCACTTCCATGGGGCTACAACTTGGAGGTCCTTATCATCCTCACTGGTCCCAGATATGAGCGCCTGTGTGAGACATTCCAGTTCTTCCAAAACAACGTAGGAGTTATTCAGCTGAACAGTTGGGAATGTGGTTCTGAACCCCCCCACCCTCCCTGAGCCACCGAGTACAGTTATACTTCATTTTGTTCATCCTGTGAGGTTCATGCTGTGGCATCAGTGGTCTCTGAATGGGGGTGGAGGCTGCCAGTAACCTGGCCAACTCTGCCCAGAGACAGGCAACCTCCTCCCTCAGCCCAGAGAGGTGCCTGCAGATATGGCAGCATCAGAGCCTCCAGAATGTCTCCATGCAGACTGCTGTTTCATAACAACTGCACTGCACCACTACCATCATGACTGTTACCCTCCTCACTCTTCTGCCTGCTTATGCCTCATAATCGTTATCTGCTCTCTCCTACCGTATTCCCTCTTCTGCCTGCTAACCCTTTTTTCCCTTCTTTTCTTCCTCCTCTCTTTTTCTGTAGTGACTTACAGCTTCTCTCTCCTCCTCTGTATTCTTCTGTAATAAATTACAACTTCTCTCTCCTCCTCTTGTATGTGCCCTTGTAGACCTAACTGCTAACTGCCCCCTTCGTACTTCTGCCTACCAAGCTAGGCTATTGCTTGTGCTGTGCTGCCTAACTGTTCATGTGTCTTTAGTAGGTGTGGTTTGGCATACCTCTATAAAGTTAAAGCACCCAGGGGGTGGTTCCTTTGGTAACTGATGTCTATAAAATACAATCAGATTAAAAAAAAACTTTCTTCTGTAAAATACAGAAGAATTACATAAAACCTGTTACAACACACAGTACTTATGGAATCTGTCACCAAACACAGACACTACCTGAATTGTGGGAGTCAAACAAAACCCCAAAAGCAGACTGTGGAAAATTCAATTTAACACCTAAATGTTTTCTTCCACATCCCCAGGTGCACCACTGTGCATTGTTTTTCCGCTGAATATCAGGAGCAACGTTTCCTACCACCTCTCCAGCAGCCATGGATAATTCTTCATAGCCTCAACACCATCTGGAGTTGTCCGCCCTGTTGCAGAGTAGGTATCATCTGCAAACCGGCAGACCTTCAACCACTGCCCCTCTGCTATGATGCTGATGTATATGTTAAACTGAATGAACACAAGCTCAGACCACTTGGTAACCCCACTTATCACCATTACCTCTCCAGAGTGCACTCAACTGACCACAACCCATTGCTTTCTACCCATCAGCCAGCTCCCCACCATCTTTATCACTTCCCATCCCACCACCTAGACTCTCCTAATTATCAACCAGCACATGTGGGGCACAGTGTTGAATACCTTTCCAAAGTCCAGGTAGGCCATGTCTAGCTCCAACCCCCCACACCAACAGAAAGTGCCATCGGAATCCCATCTGCGAACTCGACTCGGCTCATCTGGCATGACCGTCCCCGAATGAAGACATGCAGCAGAATGACTTGCAGACCCTACCTTCCAAATAGCTACTCATCCTTTGTGCATGTCACACAAAATACAATCTAATTTGGGGTAGGTGGGAGGTTACACATTTTTACCTTTTACACATTGATATTGTTTGTTTTTATTTCTAGAGGTGTACTATTTAACAATATTTCATTTATGTGCCCTAAAGAATATTTCTTTTGACTTATTTTTGTCTTTCAATGCATACATCAAGTGCCACTATCATGTATTGTGGGGGGGATATATATTCTGAAAAATACTTACTCTGTCAGTCTTAAAAAAAGGATTGTTTGGACACACGTTCACAACATGATTTATCTAAAACACTGCAGTCAGCCAGTATCATCTGCCTAAATGTAAATCAAGCTGCAAATCATGGATGGATACACTGACATGGTCTCATGCAAGCACATTATTTCATAACTGTTAGCATGTGAGCTGAAAAAAAACAGTCTAACTCCACTTTAGTTCAGTCAGGTCATCGACGCAGCAGTTGGATTCCCACTTGCATTGCTAACTACGTGGGTTCAGGAGTAGACCCAAGTGTCAGAGGCCCAAATGGGGGAAGGTAGTATGCATGTCCGCTGAAACTGCTCAGCTCCTCTGGGGGAGGGTCCTTGGTCGGGGGTGGGGCAGGGTCAATAACAGAAAGTAAAACAAAAAACAAACTCCATTTTAGTTCACTGGTTTAAATGTATATTTTTGAATGGTGTTAGTAAAATGGAGTTTGTCTGTTCCTGGGTAATTTTTACACTATCATAAGAAAGGAATCCTTGCAGCTTCGATGTGCAGCACATCACACCTATGCAACAGGATTTGCCACATAAGCTCCCTCTTATATCAGACTACAATTGATGATTCTCTATAAACAACAAAACCAAAACAAAACAAAAATTTCTCTGGTACTGCCGGCCCAGTGGCATGGAGGGCCGAGGCATCATGTCTTACCTCCTGCCATGCCAGTGACCTGTGTTCGCAGTGCGAGCAGGTAGAGGGGAGTCCACTGAGGAGGGAGAGGATCAAGCATCTCAAGGACAACTCTCCTCTCCTGGGGATTGGTAGGGATGCAGTCCGCTGCCTACCTGACTCCTAGTGGTGTGTGGGGGCTGGCACAGGGATCCACAGGTAGGGAGCAGATATGGGGCAGATGCATATGGAAGCATGCGTGGCTCAGCCATTGGCATCACTGCACACCAATACGCCACACTTAGGAAATGGGGAAGAAGTGGAGGAAGGAAAAATCACCGGCCAGCAGGATGAAAGACAACCCTTGCAATTCTGCACCCAGCTAGCTGGCACCTGCTAGTGTGACAGGTTAGTCTAGTAAACGGTGGACATGGCTGGTGGAGTCAGATGGAAGGGGGCGGCATGCAGGAGCATAACTAAGATAAGAAAAGAAAACTCCAGTGACAGAGAGGGTCTGTAACACTGAGGGACATGAGAGAGTAGAAGAAGCAGCAGCTTCACTCTAAGCAGTGCCTACACATACAATAGTCTGCTCTCAGTTCACATCCATGACACGTTCTTTAATAGTGCAAGTGGTGGTGGGGGGTGGCTACCAAACCTTGTATTTAACAGTGGATTGAAAGGACAAGTACACGGGGAACATAGCCTCTGGTACTCTGCATAGCCACCTATTTATTTAGCTCACACTAAGAATAATGGCAGAGCAATAAGACTAAGTAAACTGCTTAATTCCATTTGTTAGCCAGTGAGATGACAGGGCTGTTATTTAAAACAAGGCTATTCATGTAAAGCAGTCACAACTAGGGTGAGAGAAGGAGGGAAGTGAGAGCAGCATAGTTTCCTATGAAGAAATGTACCACCACAGGTACCCAAAAGCAGACTTACTGCTGATAGAAAAGGAAAAGGGTGAAAGTCACAGAGGACAGATCAGGCAGGAATGACATGTGCAAAGTGGGGGCAGAACAGCAAGGAGCTGGTTAATGGTAAGAGGGTGAGACTGGAGAGGGTAGCCCACACCACACACTGTTTCCATTGCTACTGACACATCCTAATGGTCCTTTCATTAGGTTAAAATACAAAATAAAAAAAGAGAAAGTTATGCTATGTTGATCTGGGGACAGACAATGGAACTGAATCCCCCCCACCCCAACTTCAGTTTTAGTAGTCTATACGTGATCCTTCAAAAACTGAGCTACCAGAACTGTAGGTAATCCTGTATTCTACAAAAAAAAAGACAGGGAAATTGGCAGGGATTTACATGAACAATACATAATCAATCTGGAAGCACTCCAAAATACAACTCTTCCCAGGACTACTGCATTTATGAACCCAGTCCCTCTCAGTATGTTCATCATCTCTCTCATCCACAGTACTAGAGACTGAACTGCAGTCATCTTTTCACATAACACTCACACTCCCACATTTTTTTTCTCTTCTTTTGTTGGTGGGACGAGGATCACTCTTATCAGGGATGACCAGTACATGTCTACTGAAACTATGAATGTAGCAGTTCTTGGACAAGGATACTGTACTTTTTTTTTTTTTTTTTGTATAGTTTCTTTATGCACCCACCTAACCGGGGCATCTCTCAGAGATCCATTCTCTGCTCCACAGCTCCACCGCCTGTCTGAACCACCCCCCCATCGCTACATCGTGTTCAGGACCCTGGGCTCTCCCGGCCCCAAGGAGAGGCCTGCGAGTCCCCAAGGGGAGAGTTGGGAGATGCGGCCGACGTTGGACATGTGGCCGGGGCAACTGACAGTCTCGTCGCCTCACCCGGCGGTAGGGGATTTTTTCTTGTATTTTCCCCCTATTGGCTGACAGTGTAATGCACTCCAGCGTGATGCATGGTTGCTCCCTAGCTTGCCCACAGGAGTGCTCCCCAGCCAATCCCCATTCTTCCTAGCTCTTGACTGCTGTGAGCCCCCGGAACCACCAGAGGACACTAGACTGCGAGAACGCAAGATCCCCTCACCCCAGAGAGGGAGAGCTGTCCTCCGGATGCTCAATCCCTACCCTCCCCTGCCGACCCCCAGCATCATTGGCTCGTTCCCGAACCCGGGACACTGGCGTGGTGCGAGGTGTGGCATCCAGCACCTCAATCCTCAGCACCACTGGGCCGGCAAGAATACTATACTTAATTAGTAAAATTCCAGGTACAGCAGAAGGGGGCATCAGAGTGAAATGTTGCTCGAAAGGGCACAAAACCCAGGGAAGAATGAAAGAAATATATAACACAATAAATGAAAAATGAAAGAAATATAAGCAAGCAATAACACACTCCGAGGTGTGGATTATGTCCTGATAAGAGCATGCCAAGGTGCATTGTAAGGCATGAGACGCTTGCGCTGAGTGCCTTTTGCACCTGGGTGTGCTCTTATCAGGACATAACCCATACCTCAGAGTGTTATTGTGCTTATAAAATGGGCCCTAAAATATTTATTTACAGGATCCCCAAGTTATTTTTTTTTTAAATAAGAAATGTAAAAAAGGTGTTTCAATAACTCTAATAGAAAAAAGAATCCTATTACAGTACTTTGAAAAGTGTTTTATGAGCAGTACAGGGTTATCTATGTATACATCAGGTTATGTGCCTGTCACTGGTGCCTTTAGTAGTATTAGGACCCCCCTCTCCACACACACATACACATTCATTTTCTTTTTGTGGTGGGTTTGTGTATGTAACCCCCCTACAAATGGGGGTTCCTGAAAAGTCTTCCTTGAGCTTGCCTAAATGCTCACTGCCAGGCTGGTGTTCTGCGTTTTAGTAGATTAAATGTATTGCCAGAGTACCTGTATAGCCTCTGTGTACTGTCTCACTAAGAGCTGCCTGGATTGCAGTCTTAATTAATCTAAAAGAGAGCTCTGTTAGAAGATGTGCTTGTTTGCTGATCATTTGTTAGAGTAGTAATAATATTGCAGTTTGTTCTAACCTGCCTTCTTTGCAGCAAGGACTGTTCTGTTTATCTCTACCAACTTGGCCCGGGACTGTCAGAATGGGCCAATCAGTACTGCTGGGACTCTAATATGGAGCCTGCTTCAGGGGCTTGTTGGGATCAAAACTCGTAGGAATTGTAGTTTTTGCATTTTGGCACCTAAAATAACCTGGAGGGACAGCACTTGTGACTGACAGACAGATCAGCCAACCGAACCGTTTGGATCTTGAGGAAATTCCCAAGCTGCTTGCAGCTAATTTCAGTTCTGAGTTGGGAAGTGATTCAAGCAGCAGCCCCGGCATAGATTTGCGTGGGAGAACTGTGAACTACTAAAACTCAGAACACCAGCCTGGCAGTGAGCATTTAGGAAAGCTCAAGGAAGACTTTTCAGGAACCCCCATTTGTAGGGGGGTTACATGTATAAATGCTGAGATCATCCATTGCCTGACATCCAGTGGTGTTTATTTATTGGCAGCAATACATGGTTAGTTACCCGGTCATTATATTGTTTGCTGGTGGTTTTAGTTCAGTTAGACCCCCGCCCCTCCACACACACACACACACACACACACACGCACACACTCATTTTGAGAGTGTCATGTTTAATACGAAAATTTGCTCAGAACATCCCTTCGTCTGAGATTGACTGTCCAGTGTGACTGATAGTGAGCATGTCCCCATACAGCCACCGTACTTACCAGCTCAGGTAGTGGTTTCGAAATTTTAATATAAGATGCTCACTGAACAGATTTTAGAAGAGGCAGAGGACCAGGTTACGATTTTTATTTTAAAATGCTGCCTCATTTCCTAGATTACTGACGGAGTGCTGGTGGATTTGTAGTGGGATTTCAAAGCGACAGGATGTGCTTCATTCAGTTCATCACTGCACTCAGTTTTAGTCACAGCAGAGGTCTGAGTTTATTTACAAATAAATGTAGGGATGTGGGCTGTCTAGACGTGTGTGTGTGTGTCTGTGTGTGTGTGTGTGTATGCGTGTGAGGGGGTGGCTGTTTTGCAGCTCATTTTCCCTGCTGATGCCAGACTGGCACTTCTGATGGCTACTGCAGCTACCACTCTCCTGGTTCCGTCAGATGCCACTTTAGGAATTGCAGTGGGAAAGCGGTGGCACACATTGATTTCAGCATGTGGTGCATTCCATTTGGCACATATAGTGCAGGTTGAGAAGTTATGTCTTGATGAGGACATGGCTGACAGAGGCTGTCAGCCAATAAGGATCAAGGACATTTTCTGTCTATTTTATAAACTCAAACAACGCATGCTTGGGAATAGCGATTTAATCTAATTATTGTGCCACATGTAAACATGGGCAGTGCCTGACAGTGTCTCTAGGAAGTTAAGAAAAACGTCATGAAAACAGCAACCACTTCCAAAAACCCGATTATCAAAAAAGCCGATTCAAGACAGGAATTGGAAAACTAGCAGCATGTAAACGTGCTGACTGATGTTTGAAAATCTCTTTGGAAGTAAATATCTATAGTATAATGTAAAAATGTTTCTATTTACCAAAAATATGGAATGAAATAGATCTAAAAATTAGAAATATGGAAAATCTAAGTCAATTCAAACATTGTTTAGATCTAGTCTGGAAAGATAAATGTATCAATTATAGTGTCTCTGAGTAATCTCTGTTATTGTTTTTTTTCCTGGGATTGGATGTCGGGATCCATTGGTTGGATTGGGTGAATGAATTAACATGGAATTAGACATCATAGTACCACGTTCTCTCTTTGTATACTATATTGTGTCCAACATATTTGGAGTTTTGCTGCTTTCTTCCCCTATTATAAATAATAAATGGTCTGTTACATACCATTGTTTGCACATATCTTCCCTGCCTATTATATGGACAAAATGTTATAACTTGCAAGGAGCTTCATTTTGCTTCCCAGGTACATGTGTGTTCTTCCCATTGTATGTATTAAATGTACCTAGTCTGTGTCAATGGTCTTAAGAATGTTACTGTAATATTGTATTACATGATGGTGCATTTTCTGTGTAGCTGTAACCTTAAACTGGACAACTTTGATAAACAAGGCCCATGGTCCTAAAAGTCATTCTCCTGTCAAAAAATAAAGCTTTTTATCTATCTCTCTAGTACAGCCTGTCACTAAAGTGATCCTTTTTCAATATTGGGAATGATGATTTTAAAGATAAAAATTTCTCAACAAAATAAACTACCACCCGCCACACATGCACAGAACTAAAATCACATATTTTTCAATTAAGGGGGTTTACTAGGTTTACTAGGTTTTGTATAGGAAAAAAGAAGGCTGAGGCCCATCTAGATTTTCCCACACAATCGTGGGCAATTTATATGGTTGAGCTGTAATGCAGCCAGTTATCAAGACCTTTTTTAAATGTATCAATATTACCACAATCAGCCACTTCCTGTGGCATTTTATTCCAAAGCCCTGGCTGCCCTTACTGTGAAAAAGTTTTGTTTTAAGATTGGTCCTAGCTCTAGGGACTATAAGTTGTTTAGTATGTCACCTAGGAATAGTTTGACTTGTAATAAAAGCTAGTCCACATTTTGAAATAAAATCTGGGGATTGCACCAGCTTGTAAAGTTGTAAAAGATCCCCTCTAATTCTTCTATTTTGCAGAGAATTTAAGCCAGTTTTTTGCTATCTAGATTGATAAATGCGTGTTGATAATCTAGGGACCATCCTAGTTGCCTGTCTCTGTATTTTTTCCAATCTATCAATGTCACCTCTAAGGTGAGGGTTCCAAAATGGAGACTCGTAGTCAAGAAATGGTCTGACACGTGCCCAATATATTGGAATCAGGCAATGTTCAGATTTAGAGACACAAGAACGTTGTATCTGCCTTAATAATCCATTGGTTGTGTTTGCTGCCTTCAAACAGTGATCTGTTGAAGTGAGTTTAGAATTAACCAGTATCCCCAGATCCCTTTCTTTACTAGTAGCTTTAAGAGGGATATTATTAATGTGGTAAATGTTTTTAGGGTTATGTGTTCCAAAGTGTAAGACTACACATTTATCTGTGTTAAATTCCATTTGATTTTCTAATGTCCATAATTCAATGTTGTGTAAGTCTGATATAAGTGAGTCGAGATTGTGTTTATTTCCCACTAATCCCCCCAGTTTGGAATCATCTGCAAACTTAGATAGCCAATTTTGGCAACTTATTTACATGTCACTAATGTAAATATTAAATAACATTGGTCCAAGCACAGAGCCCTGAGGAACTCCGCTTGTAACTAAGCCACAACTGGAAAAGTTGTTGTTTACAACAACACTCTGAGTGCGGTTTGTCAGCCATGCATTAACCAGTTGACTAGATAACTGGAAAAGCCCAATGATTTCAATTTGTTAATGAGGTTTCTTTGAGGAATCTTATCAAAGGCCTTACTATAATCAAGTAGAATGACATCCATTTGGTGCTTATTATCCAGGCCCTGACTAATATTATTATAAAAAGCTAATAAATTTGTGGTGCAAGAATGTTCTTTTTTAAACCCATGCTGTGTATTATCCATGATGTTTAGTGTCCTCGATTCTTTTTCAAATAAAGTCTTAATTATGTTTTCCATAATTTTACAGAAGATAGATGTAAGACTTATGGGACAGTAATTCTGGAGTTTGGATTGACTATCTTTTTTATATATAGGAGTAACTGATGCGGTTAACCAGTCAACAGGAATTTCAGCTTTGTGCAAGGATTTATTAGATATTCGCAGTGGTTTAGTTATTTCTTCTGCTGTTTCAATTAGGAATCTTGCACTAATTTGATCTGGCCCTGGGCTGGTGAGTTTTTTAGTGACTTGAGAAGTGGGGTAATTTCAGGAGAAGTAATGTTATATATGCATGTAGATGTAAGGTTAACATTTGGATCGACTTGAGGGGCGTGAGAGTCTTTTTTTGAAAAAAACAAACAAAACTTTAACGCCTGAGTCGACGATGAACTCTCACAATTTGGTAATCACTTCCTCCAATTAATGATTTCTTTGAGCTTTACACAGGTGGTTTCCACTGCTACCCATAAATCTGGACATTCCCTAAACTTAGTCTTTCTCCTAGGGATTGATATTACTGATTTGGGGGTGGAACCACTCGTATGGTCAGACCACTGCACCATGGGGTTCAATTTTAATACCCCCCTGAGAAGGCCTACCCCTGTGGAGATGGCAAGATACCGCCCTTTACAGGATATTTCTCCCCAAGACCTTGTGGCAGTTCTTGACCTCTTGTTCCCCGCGTTGGCGAGCAGTAGTCCAGAGACCTTGGTGATGGCCTATAATAGGGCAGTTACTTTGGCTCTGGATACTATTACTCCTGTTCATGTACGCCCCCTCTCCCTTGGTCCCAAGGTGCCCTGGTTTAATGGGACATTGAGGGAGATGCGGAGATAGGGGCGAAGATTAGAACGCTGTTGGCGCAAATTCCTCCAGTGATACCGACCGCCTTAAATTGATGGACCATTACTCAGTCTATCAATCTGCAATCTCCCATAAGAAGGTAGAATTCCTGTCCAGGGAGATTGCTGCTGCTAGAAACCGACTGGCTCAGCTGTTTTGAACTGTGGACAGGCTGTTAGCCCAGCCTGTCTACAAGTTCAGAGAGCTTTTTCGCAATTAGAGTGCGAGAAGCTCGCTCGCTTCTTTGCTAATAAGGTGGCTGATATCAGGGCAAATCTGTGTCCTGCAGCTTCTAAGGGGGTTGCGGTTGAACAGCGTGTGTTCACAGTGCCTCAGTTTTCGTGGTGTTCCTTCAGCAGACCTGATTTCGTGGATGTCATGAGGATTATCAATGGTATGCACCCTACGAGCTGTAGTTTGGATCCTGGACCGACTTCCCTAATATTGGGTTGTTGTGACATCATTGGTCCAATCCTTGTGCAAAAAGTCTGGTGCTCCCTGGACTTGGGTGAGTTTCCTAGCTCCCTGGAAGAAGCGGTGGTGACACCGCTCTTGAAGAAAGCTACCTTGGACCCAGACTGTTTTGCAAACTACAGACCTATCTCTAACCTACCCTTCATTGGGAAAGTGATTGAGAAAGTAGTGGCGGTCCAATTGGAGAACCATTTAACCATCCATGACATATATGAACCCTTCCAATCCGGTTTTCGTAAAAGACACAGCACCGAGACTGCGCTGGTTCGGGTGCTTAATGATCACTTGAGGGTGAGAGACTAGAAGAGATGCTCTGTTCTAGTTCTTCTTGATCTCTCTTCAGCTTTTGACACCGTGGATCACGTGGTGTTGTTAGCACGCCTGAGGCAGATCTGTGGAATACTGGGAACCATCCTCGGATGGTTCACCTCATTCCTCACTGGGAGATCACAAAGAGTTGTGTCAGGGATTTTTTTCCTCTGGCCCAATTCCTTTGTTGTGTGGGGTGCCTCCGGGTTCTGTGCTATCTCCCATGTTATTTGTGGTGTATATGCTGCCCCTCAGAGACATTATAAGACGGTATAAGCTGAGGTTTCATTGCTATGCAGGTGATACCCAGCTATACCTGTCTTTAGCCCCTGACCAGGATGGAGCTCTCCCGGTGTTTAACAACTGCCTGAAAGAAATCCAGGACTGGATGGATTCTAGTTGGCTGAAGTTGAACTCAGAAAGACAGAGTTTTGATTGTGGATCCGGGTTGGTCGGATAGAGGTCGCTCTGTTGGTGCACCCTCAGGAATTTTTCTTGGGGGTGTATCACTTCCAACCTCTGAACGGGTGCGTAACCTAGGGGTTATCTTGGATGACAGGCTGACACTACAGTCACAAGTGTCAGCGGTCATCAAGACTTCCTTTTACCACCTTAGGAACATCGCTAGAGTGAAACACCATGTTCTGTCTGACTCGTTACCAACGTTGGTCCACGCCTTTGTGTCCTCACGCTTGGACTACTGCAAATCCCTGTATTTTGGGCTTTCTGGGGTTGAAATCCGCCACCTCCAGCTAGTGCAGAATGCAGCAGCAAGGGTTTTGACTGGGACAAGCAGGTCTTGCCACATCTCCCCAGTGCTTCGCGATCTGCACTGGCTTCCTGTTAGGTGGCGGATCACCTTTAAAGTCTGTTTACTGACTTTTAAAGCCCCTACATGATCAGGTCTAGCTTATCTGAAAGATCTCCTGGTTTCTTACTGACCGGGCCGATTACTCCACTCGGCCGACGAGGGGTAGCTAGAAATTCCAAGAGTGAGCCTAAATTCATCTGGTTGCAGAGCTTTCTCTTATGCTGCTCCCACTCTCTGGAATTCTCTACCCCATCAGTTGTGGCAGTGCACCTCCATGGAGGAATTTAAGAGGGATTTAAAAACTTATTTGTATCAGTCTGCCTTTTTAGATTATTGATTGTGATGTATTTTTCTGAGATTTAAGTTTTTATCTGTGTTTTATTATGTTTGTACAGCGCCTTGGAAATTTGAAAGGTGCTTTAGAAATAAAATTTATTATTATTGTTATTAAAAGTAAGAGTCACATGCCAGCTGAAAATGTCATTACACATCTTTTTTCATGTGTCACGCAAAACTGTAGTTACAGTTCAAACCAGGCAGAAATAATGTGTTCACACATCTGTGAACACATTTCTTTTTCTGCCTCTATACAAATTGCTGCCATGGGTACTGCCACCACCAGGAGCCCATCCCTGTGTCCGCTTCCTTTATTTAACTTTTACAGTCACCAGGAGCCCACTGTCAGTGTTGGCACACTTTTGTTTTGTAAAACTGGCATCAGGATCCCATCGCTGATATCCCAATGTAGTCTGTTTATTTTCCTTATTTGCAACTCCAGATGCCGTCTCAGATGATACAGCAGTCAAGCCCCCCGAAAACCAAATCTGGTCACTGGAAGCCCATTTCTGATGGCCATCTAGAGTCAGACAGCCCCATCCTACAACAAAGGTGGCAGCCAAGTAGCTTCTCCCTGGTGGCCCTGTAAACCCCCAATACACATCACAACATAGGTGGTGATAAGGAGACCACCTTCAGTAGCCTGTACACTCCTGTCACCCCAAGTAGCAGCTAGCGCAAACCTGTACATACTGGTTTGGCCGCCCACCATTTGATGGGCAACCACTGCCATTTAGTAAAAGACATGTACACAGTGTGTATTTCATGAATCCTGATTTGCTACAACATTACTGCAGACCAAGATTTTTGAAATACATGCTTTGTGCAGTACAGTGCCCCCTCACTAAAGCAAACCCCAGTATAGTGAAAATTCAGCTATAATGAATGGTCCATGTGGCTTCCAGCCCCCGTGGTAAACTAACTAACTATAAAAAGATATCTTTAGTTCTCTTCCACATCATTGTTGTGCCTAGTTTCTGTACCTGGCTTTTTTTTCACAGCCTTCCTGGAAACAATTACCTGGTGTCTAGTTCTAATAATACTTCACCTCTCCCTTAGAACTGCCAGTTGCGGGCTGCACTTTCACTTTACCTAAAACAATTGTAAATTGAGTGTGTGGGTGCACAGTCTGTCCTGTACTGATTTTAAACTAAATGGACATAACATAAATAACTAAAACAGAGTATTTAATAAAATGTTCTATGCCCCCAGTACCCTTAATTCATATGCAGTGGGTTTTAAATTGTACAAGAGGCAAGCTGGCAGACAGTGCTGGCACTACTGTATACAGTATAAGCATCTTTCGATGTAACGAACAGGGAGCTTTAATGACACAACAAAAAAGCTGGGTAGTCAAATGCAGAAGCTAAAATACGTTATTTAAAGTGTTAAATCCTCCCTGCTATTTCCTCTGCCTCATACTCCTTCCAATCCAGGGTTCCTTACACCTTCTCCTTTCCTCACCCTCATTCTTCTGCTGGACAGTCAGCCTTTTCCCCATCGCCCGCTCTCTCTCTGGAACCTGCTGCCCTCCTCTCTCCATCGCCCTCTCTCCCTCCCTCCCCCCTCCGTCTCCCTTAGGCATCAGTTAAAACTCCTTCCTGCCCTGACCTGTTTCTGTCATCCCTCTCTCTCTGATCCTTCCTTGTCTTCCGGAAGACTGATGGGAAGCACCCGGGGACCAGGACTGGTGGCCTGGGGAACGGTCCCTATGACAATCCTTGTGATTCCTGGAGGATTTGGCTTGGGCCTTATCTGCCTGCGAACCTGAAGAGCATGCAGGAGATGGGGAAGAAGAAGCCCCTGAACCCCCCTGTTCCAAACTGACTAGTTGCTGCTCCATGAAGAAGACCTTGAGGATTCTCTTACGGCACTGAAGAGTGAGCAGGTTAAACTAAAGGCAGAGGGGTGCAGGCCTTGGGGTTATGAGTTGGCCCCAGACAGCAGACATAAAGATCGTGGTGGTCCTCCCAAGAAATCTTTATGCAGCAGCAGCGATGGAAAAGAGAGGATGAGTCAACAGTTGTAGACATTCAAGTAGAAGAAAATAAAGAAAATATGAGTGCTGGCAGTCGATTGAACGACGTGGCTTCCGAAGGAGACCTTCCGAAGGAGACCATGTAAGAAAGTCAATGGTGGGAAAGAACTGAGGAGGGAGCAGAACCGCTTACACCTATATAGGGAAGATGATGTTGGCAGGTGACATTGGTGTGGGCAGCTCTGATAGACTGCTACAGAAAAAGGCTTCCATGGGATCCTAGCCCCTGATGGATAAGTTCTATAGGTGTGACCTGATGAAAGAGATATCCCAGATGAAGATCAAGCTCTCAAGTTTGGGCTCGGATCTTTCCAAATTCTGGAGGACAATCCACAACCTCCTCAACCCCCCCTCAGACTCCCATCTACTAGCATTCAATTTTTCCTAACAACTGGATAACCCTGTATCGCCGCTGTTACCTCAATAATTCTGAGGCTACTCCCCTTTTTGCACTTTGACAAGGCCCCTGGCTCTCTCCCAGTCCACCTCACCTTCCCTGCCCCTCCCACACCAGCTTGACAAGGTCTGTGGCTGCCACCTCCTACCTTTTTTACCCCCTGCCCACCTGACCTCCCTGCTCCTAACCCCCCACCAGCTTGACAAGGCCTATGACTGCCACTTCCTACCTTTCTTTCTCCCATGTTTATCCTTCCCCCTCTCATCTATGCTTTCCTCCTATTAGAATGATAAAACTGCGTGTGTGTGTGTATATGTATGTGTATATATATATATATATATATATATGTAACCCCCCTGCAAATGGGGGTTCCCAAAAGACTTCAGGAGCTTGCTTGAATAGCTCAGGCCTGAATGGTGTTTGCGGCATTTGAAGCCATTTATCAGTGAGTGTTTTAGAGCTCTGGTACTGTCTTTTTAAGAGCTGTCTGCTTGCAGACATAATTAATTGTATGGGGGACTGTGTGTTTCTTTGATTGAGTACCACTCAAGCTGCTGCCAATTCACTTCATTTTTGCAGTCACTAGGGTGCAAAGGGAACCTATCTGAAAGATGTAACTGATTGCCAGAAATTATTTAGAGTAATAATGAAATTACAGTTTGTCTAACCTGCTTTTCTTTGCAGTCAGAACTGTCTGCTTAGTTCACCATTCTAGTTTTGAACTGCTGAACTGGACCAATCAGTGTGGGGTAAGCTAGCTCTAAAATAGTGCCTTGGGACGAATCAGAACTTGGACTCATAATCTGAGCCAGCCACCAAGAGGATTGTATGGGCAGTGACTCTGGGAGATGTAGTTTAGACTTCAGTGCCTTTTGGACCAACAGCAGCAGTCTATGTGGTGACAGCCAATCCAGTCAAGAACTGGGAGGAACTCAAAGGAAGTGCCGGTTTTGTCGGTTGGATTTCAGTTGAGCTTTGGCAGTGAAGAAGGAAGGAGCCCTGTGCTTTCAGTGTGCAGTTTAGTCAAAAAGCGTGTATGAGGCCCAGAGTTCGGTCTGCGAGCTTGTGTAACAGCTTGTTAGGACTGAATCCGTCCTGTGAAAAGAATCAAAGGATCTCTGAAGAGTAGAAACCAGGCTCACCCTGTAGAAGACTGGAGGAATTGCTGAAAATTGCTTTTCGGTCTGTCAGGAACTGAATCTGCTGTGTGTTCTCCGGGTATTGTGCAGTAATTGCGATCGGGATACAGATGCAGCCTGCCTGGTATAGTGCTTTCTTTTATATGGATGTGTGAAGAGGTTTTGTGTACCTCAAGTGAGCCCTGCTGACATTGAAGGACCCTATCTTATTTGGAGTCGTGAAGTACTAATTCAGGATGGCTCCCTGTTGAATTGCCACATTAAATCCAAATGGAATTACTGTACTGCTGACTGTTTAATTCTCCTTTCTCTGTGAGAAGGCCCCTACCAGCTGCCACGGTTTGGACTAGCCACTAGGGCTTGGGTACCCAGGGACAGTAACTGATAGAGATGAGGCCTGTGCACAGAGCCATCAAATGGATGATAGGTGATAAGCTAATTAACCTGATTTCCCCCTGTCCTTGTTATATCCCCTAAATAAATCAGAGCTGCTTGTTTCAGCAAAGTTATACTGCCTGAGGTATTTGTCTATGTTAAAGTACTGTACTGTGATTGTTTGCACTGTATCTCATTTCACAGGAGGTCCCAGTGCGGAACCAGACCTGGGGATAAGTGTATATTGTGAAGGTAATTCTGATATGTGTGGAGCCATTAAGTGGGAAGAAAGGGGTTGCAGTTGTCCCAGAGGGTGACCAAGTTAGTTTAACTATTGCAAACCCTGACCTCTGGGTGGAGGCACCGCCATTGGATCAGGCCCCTCAACCTGTTGTGGCAAATCAGGCAGGGGTAGTAGCCCTGGGATAGCGCCATCTAGGGGTTACATCTTGGAGGCTCACACTGGGATTGTGTGTCCTCTAGTGGCCATATTCGAACCACTGTTAAGAAAAAAATGGGTACCCGACAAAGTGGCTGTGCACCGGCTGGTGGAGTGGTGTACTGGGGAGGAGATCAACCCCAAAATGCTATGCTTATCCTGGACATCCCAGGGTATCAATACGGACACTGTGCAGGAGTACTTTCAAGGTGGAAGGTTTACAAAACCCTGTGGTGGTGGGTCGGCATGCTAATCTGCTCACCACACTTTCCTGGCCCTAGTAGAGTTTAAGGATCCATAGATAGCTCCAAAGTGCCACAGACCATTACCCCAGAGGAGCCCTCACTGCTTGGAGTAATAACTAGGACAGTAAAGACCGAGGATCAGCCCCACCACTATCTGAAACTTTTGAGGAGAAATTTGCTGAATGGTTTGCTGGGAGAGGGAAAACTGTGGAGGACTTGAAGAAACTATTCTTGCCACCTGGGTGATTCCTCCCCAACACCCTCTCCTGCTCCAGTGCCCGTAATGGTGGCTGAACCAATGCAGACTCCTATTTCTGCACCTGCCATTAGTCACGACTCTTCCGAAGGTTGAGGATCTTCTCGGCACCCTCCCACCCCCAAGGGAGGATGACTGGGAGACCTGGATGAACTATGTTGCCCTCCAAGTGCTAGAATGGCAATGCTCGGGCGGCGAAGAGGTTAGTGAGAGCCTCCGAGGTCCTGCCCTGGCTACCATCCGTGCTAAATGGGTCAGTAACCCTAGGCGACTGCACAGGCCTATCTTGAGGCCTTGGAGGAGAATGTATGGGAGCCCAGATTCTGATGAGGACCTATGGTGGAGAGTAAGAGATGCACAACAGTACCAAGGAGTTGTTGTCTGTGTATGTATCTCGGCTGGAAAAATTGTTGCAAGAATGCCTCAGAAAGGTAGTTTGCCAGCGATTGAACTGGACCGAACCAGGCTGGACAGGATCCTTAAGTCTGCCCCTTCTCCAGAACTGCTGTTGCTTCAGTTACGCCTGGCAGATCGACTGGAATCCCCACCCTCCTATGATGAGTTAATGAGAAATTCGAGGAGTTGAGAAAGGCGACCTCGGGAGGGACCTGCACCAATAGCACGCTACGACCCGAGTGACTGAGGGTGACCCATCAAGTGAAGTTCAGGGGCAGAGGTTGGCAGTCAGAGGAGTGCTCTGACAAGGAAAAGATATGTCACAATGGGGCGAACTGTTGAGAGAGATCCGGAATTCAAAAACAGTCCCTTTATGAAGGCCACGCCTGCAAGTGCAGGCCCTGACCTATATCCGACTGCATCTGCTATGGGGTGGGGTACCCACCCATGTATCTCCTGCTGATAACAGCTCCGAACTCGATTCCTTGACCATGGAAGTGGAGAAACTGACGAGATGTCTCCAAATGCTTATCACGCCGCAGACAGAGATGGCACAAGGTTTCCAGTTAGTAATACCCCGCCCTGGCTCCCAGTGTGGCGCCTCGCCAGCACAAACTCCAGAAAGTATGTTTTGCTATAATTGTGGGAAAGATGGGCACATGAAAGGAATACCAGTCCCCAAAGAACACTGACAAAAGTTGCATATAGGCTACAAGGAGAGCTTGGGAGAAGAAATCAGTGGTTAAGAGGTGCGACATCAGTCCCAGTGAGGCACCAAAATGCTAATTCACGTCCTTTTGTGGCAAGGTCAGTTGCCCAGACCCCCACTACCGCCTCTCAGACTGGTCCAGAATAGTGGGTCCTCCATGGAGACCACTGAAAGGTGAATGGAGTGTCTACAAGAGCTGTATTAGACAGTGGCTCCCAAGTGACAATTATGTTCCAGGATTGGTATCAGAAGCATTTGTCAGACGTACCCTTACAACCATTAGAAGGACTGCATGTATGGGGGTTAAGTGAGAAGGCCTACCCCTATTCCGGGTATATCCGAATTTGGCTGTCTTTCCCCACCTCCGTGGCTGGAGTGGCCGAACAAGTAGAGACCCTAGCCTTAGTGTGTCCCCCCACTGGACTGCATGATGGTGTCCCTTTGTTGATTGGAACAAATGCTCATATGTTCGGAAGGCTGGCACAGTTGTGTTATGAAAAACAGGGGTCAAAGACTAGTAGAGCTTAAAGAGTTCCGGCTTTAATTAAGAAGGCCTATGAGGCACAGAGAGGTGCTGAAAAAACAGAACCAGAGGAACCGGTCAGAATTGTATGGAGAAGGATCCTGAGTCTCTGATCCTGGTGCCAAATGCCCAGTGTACCTTACAGGAGAGGTCCGTATCAGAAAGGATGTTAAGAATAAAATATTAATGTTGGATGCACCAGGCGATGGAAAATTGCCAGAGGGACTGCTGGTCAAGCCTAGTATTTTGCCAGCTAGAGCCCATGCTTATGCCAGAAGGGTAATGGTCCAAGTTCATAATGTGTCTGAAAAGAGACATTCGAGTAAACAGAGGTTGCATCCTGGCTAATGTGCATTGTGCAGACACTGCAGTGCTACCCAGCAGCAAGAGTTCAAGGAAGAATGACAGAGTAACACCTGACTTGTTTGATTTGTGACTCCCGCTGCCAGCTGAATGGAAAGTGAGGATCAGTGAGAAGCTTGCCCGAGAGACCAGGTGTTTTCTTTAAAGGAATGGGATGTAGGATGCATGCAAGGAGCTGAGCACAATATCCGGCTGCATGACAAAAGACCATTTATTGAGAGGTCTCGACGCCTGGCACCTGCTGACATAGATGATGTGAGATGGCATCTGCAAGAGATGTTAGCTGCTGGTGTAATACAAGAATCCAGAAGCCCTTATGCTTCCCCATTGTGGTAGTGAGGAAAAAGAATGGAACAGTAAGGATGTGTGTGGATTATCGCACCTTAAACCGGGGACTATCCCTGATCAGTACACAATGCCCGCATTCAGGATGCTTTGGACTGCCTAAGCGGGAGCAAGTGGTTCTCTGTGCTGGATCTCCATGATGGGTACTACCAGATCGATGGCCCCAGAGGACCGTGAGAAGGCGGCCTTTATCTGTCCGCTTGGCTTCTATGAGTTCATGAGGATGCCGCAAAGGGATTTCAGGTGCCCCAGCCACTTTTCAGCGATTGATGGAGCATGCAGTGGGGACATGAAATTACTAGAGTGCCTGGTATACCTAGATGATGTTGTGTGTTTGGCAGCTCACTGGAGGAACATGAGAGCAGATTATTTAAGGTATTGGACCGACTGGAGGACTTTGGCCTTAAACTGTCCATTGATAAGTGTCAATTCTTTCAAACATCAGTAAAGTATGTGGGACACATAGTATCCACCGAGGAATGAGACCGACCAAGTAAAGTTGAGGTCTTGACCACCTGGCCACAGCCCAAAAATCTAAAAAGAACTGCAAAGATTCCTGGGATTCTGTGGTTATTATCGGACTTCATCAGGACTATTCAAGGTGATCCGCCCTTTACTTAACCTTACTCAAGGGTATCCCCAACCCACAAAAATACCAAAAGTCAAGCGTCCCTCAAGACTGAAAGAGTGTATTTTCATCCGAGTGAAGTATTTGGGGCCCGCTGGACTCCTGGATTGTGAGACTCTTTTCATGAGATCATATATCAACTTACCCATGCTCCAGTGCTGGCCTATGCCGATCCAAGAAAACCTTACGTCCTGCACACTGATGCTAGCTTGCAAGGGTTGGGGCTGTGTTGTACCAAGAGCACGAGAATGGCCTGAGACCAGTGGCCTTTGCCAGTAGAAGCCTGACCCCATCCGAAAAGAACTATCCTGTACATAAGTTAGAGTTCCTAGCTTTGAAGTGGGCTATTGTTGACCAATTCCATGAGTACTTGTATGGGGCTAAAATACTAGTAAAACTGACAATAATCCTTTGACCTATGTCAGACCTCAGCTAAGTTGGATGCCACTGGCCATAGGTGGCTTTCTGCATTATCTACATATGACTATGCTCTCGAATACCGAGCAGGTCTGAACCACATAGATGCTGATGCTCTCTCCCGGAGGCCTGTTCCCCAGAATGATTGGGTCGATTAGCAGAACCTGACATTCGGGCACTCTTCCGGAAGTTTGACAGGGAGGAACAAATGTCCACAGACATGATGGACTGCATGGTGGATTGTTAGGAGCCTCTGAGAATTGCAACCTGCTGCTTATTGCCACTTTTCTGCAATAGACATTGGTGCACTGCCTCAGCTGGACAATGACAGTATTAGGAGCTCAATCGCGATCCCATGATCAAAGCAGCTTTAGAAGCCCTCTATGCAGGAAAAGATGTGTCAAATTACGCTCCACTGATTTGAGAACTGCACTGTTATACAAAGAAGGTCCTAAGTTGAAACTGATCAATAAACTGTTATACAGAGAAACAGTAGACAGAGAGGGACAAGTAGACAAACAACAACTAGTGCTGCCCACTGCCTTTCGAGACTCAGTACTGAGGTCCTTGCACACCCATGGGCACCTTGGTATAGACAGAACACTTGACTTGGTGAGATCCAGATTCTATTGGCCTAAGATGGGGGCTGATGTGGAGCAACACATTGAACTTGTAGTCGCTGCTTACAGAGAAAGCTTTGCCCAGAGGGCTGCCCCTTGTTAACATCACCACCAGTGCACCCATGGAGCTGGTCTGTATTGATTTTCTAAGTTTGAGTCAGATCAAAGAAATATCAGTAATGTGCTGGTGGTCACTGACCATTTCACGAGATACTGTATGCCCAAGCTTTCCCCACCAAAGACCAGAAAGCATCCACTGTGGCCAAAGTACTTGTAGAAAACTTTTTTGTTCACTATGGGGCTCCACAAAGAATCCATTCTGATCAAAGGAGAGACTTTGAGAGTCGTCTGATCAAAGAGATGCTTTCTCTGTGGGGAGTGCGAAAGTCCAGAACCACTCCTTACCACCCCCAGGGGACCCACAGCCTGAATGTTTCAACGCACTTTGCTAGATATGCTAGGCACCCTGCACCCAAAGGACAAGCCTAGATGGAGCCAACAAATTAGCACCCTGGTACATGCTTATAACTGCACCAAAAGTGATGCCACTGGATTCTCCCCCTACCGCCTGATGTTTGGAAGAGAAGCTCGACTACCAGTATATGTGTGTTTGGGGTCTCTCCTGATGGGGTTCAAGCTGACAACTATTTACAGTATGTGCAAAAGTTAAAGGCCCAGCTAACTCATGCGTACCAACTGGCTCAAACCATGGCTGCCAAAAGAAATCTGGCCAACAAAGAAAGGTATGATAAAAGGTGAAACACAGAACTCCAGGAGGGAGATCGGGTATTACTAAGAAATCTGGGACTGCATGGCAAGCACAAGATTGCTGACAGATGGCACCATCTCCCTCACATTGTAGTGGGCAAACTAGATGATCTGCCAGTGTACAAAGTAAGGCCTGAGAATAATTCAAAAGATGTAAAAACAATGCATAGAAATCATTTACTGCCCATTGGACAAATCTTAATTGAGTCTGAGCCCTAGAAGATGCCCCTCTGGACCAGTGACTAGAGCTGCTGCTAAGAAAAGACCAAGGAAGTCTGCACCTACAGAAGCAGAGTTAAAGTGTCCCCTGCACAAGTCCCAGTTGAGCATGACTGTCAGTCCATATCAGAAGAAAGTGAGAGTGACTTTGAATACTATCCTTCTTACGAACTGAGTCAATTGTTTCGGGCAATCCCTAGTCAATACTGGAGATGAAGCTGGGCCTTCTGGACTGTCCAAGCCCCCAGCTTCGTCCCTGGAGCCAATGCTCCCAGAAAGTGAAGTGCAAAGCATCAGATCAGATGAAATGGAATCATTGTGCATGGTTGAACTGTTTGAGCTTTCAGGGAGAAAATGATAGATTGGGGCAGACTGGTGATACACCGAACAAGAAGAGTATTTTGAGTGCCCTGACAGTCCACTGCCAGTGTCCAAAGCTCTCCATGAGCCAAATGTTGTGGACTCAGAAACTGTAACTCCTGGAGCTGAAAGTGCCCCAAGTTCTAGCCTCTCTACCCCATGGAGACTCCCTGACAAGTGAGGACAATGCTGAAAATGAGGCTCAGAGTGCAGAGACTATAACAGTTCCCCTAGAAAGACTGGTCGAGCTGTAAAGCCTGTGGTGCACCTCAGTTATGATTCACTTGGGAGGCCTGTGGACTTGCCTCTCAATGTTGTCCATAAAGGAGTGTATGTGTCCCGAGCTCATTGCCCAAACTGAGCATCAGTGCTAACTCAAGTTACTTGTGTTGCCCTCTAAGTATGGTGCCCTTGCCCCATCCAGCCCCAAGGTAACTTATAGGGAAGGCCCCTCTCTTCCAGGTTTCATGTACAAGAGGTAATAACTTGAGTTATGGTACAATGTGTATGTAATACTGTGTAAAGAGTGACGTACTGCAATGTTTCAGAAATGTGTTCTTGGTAAAATGATATTTATGATGATTACATATGCGAGCCTAATGCAAATGTATATGGTTGCAGTTGAAACTTATGGGTACTTGCTTGCGCGACGTCTGCTTTCCAAGCCAGGAAGGGGTGTAACCCTCTGCAAATGGGGTTCCTAAAAGACTTCCAGGAGCTTGCTTGAATGCTCCAAGCCTGAATGGTGTTTGGCATTTAAGCCATTTATCAGTGAGTGTTTTAGAGCCTCTGGTACTGTCTCTTTAAGAGCTGTCTGCTTGCAGACATAATTAGATTGTATGGGGGACTGTGTGTTTCTTTGATTGAGTACCACTCAAGCTGCTGCCAATTCACTTCATTTTGCAGTCACTAAGAGTGCAAAGGAACCTATCTGAAAGATGTAACTGTTTGCCAGAAATTATTTAGAGTAATAATGAAATTACAGTTTGTCTAACCTGCTTTCTTTGCAGTCAGAACTGTGTCTGCTAGTTCCCATTCTAGTTTTGAACTGCTGAACTGGACCAATCAGTGTGGGTAAGCTAGCTCTAAAATGGTGCCTTGGGCCGAATCAGAACTTGGACTCATAATCTGAGCCAGCCACAAGAGGATTGTATGGGCAGTGACTCTGGGAGATGTAGTTTAGACTTCAGTGCCTTTTGGACCAACAGCAGCAGTCTATTGTGAGTGACAGCCAATCCAGTCAAGAACTGGGAGGAACTCAAAGGAAGTGCCCGATTTTGTCGGTTGGAGTTTCAGTTGAGCTTTGGCAGTGAAGAAGGAAGGAGCCCTGTGCTTTTCAGTGTGCAGTTTTAGTCAAAAACGTGTTAAGGCCCAGAGTTCCGGTCTGCAGCTTGTGTAACAGCTTGTTAGGACTGAATCCGTCCTGTGAAAAGAATCAAAGGATCTCTGAAGAGTAGAAACCAGGCTCACCCTGTAGAAGACTGGAGGAATTGCTGAAAATTGCACTCGGTCTGTCGGAACTGAATCTGCTGTGTGTTCTCCGGGTATTGTGCAGTAATTGCGATCGGGATACAGATGCAGCCTGCCTGGTATAGTGCTTTCTTATATGGATGTGTGAAGAGGTTTGTGTACCTCAAGTGAGCCCTGCTGACATTGAAGGACCCTATCTTATTTGGAGGTCGTGAGTACTAATTCAGGGTCGCTCCTGTTAAATTGCCACATTAAATCCAAATGGAATTACTGTACTGCTGACTGTTTAATTCTCCTTTTCTCTGTGTGAAAGGGCCCCTACCAGCTGCCACAGTTTGGACTAGCCACTAGGGCTTGGGTACCCAGGGACAGTAACTTGATAGGGATAGGCCTGTGCACAGAGCCATAGGTAGATTATTAGAGTGATAAGCTAATTAACCTGATTTCCCCTGTCCTTGTTATATCCCCTAAATAAATCAGAGCTGCTTGTTTCAGCAAAGTTATACTGCCTGAGGTATTTGTCTATGTTAAAGTACTGTACTGTGATTGTTGCACTGTATCTCATTTCACAGGAGGTCCCAGTGCGGAACCAGACCTGGGGGTAAGTGTATACTGTGAAGGTAATTCTGATATATTGTGTGGGCCATTAGTGGGAAGAAAGGGGGGTTGCAGTGTCCCAGAGGGCTGTGACCAAGTTAGTTTAACTATTGCAAACCCTGACCTCTGGGTGGAGGCACCCGCCATTGGATCCAGGCCCCTCAACCTGTTAGTGGCAAATCAGGCAGGGGTAGTAGCCCCTGGGATAGCGCCATCTAGGGGTTACATTTATATACACTCACTTTATTTTAATGCTTTTGAAAACATTGTGCTTTTCATCCTTTGTATGTTTTATCTCCCCTCCCCACTGACATGTGCAGTCTGTGCTCAGAGGTATTGTAATTCAAGAATGAATAAATAAAATAAAATAAATAAAACCCTAATGCCACCCACTTTGTAGACAAACTCAACAAATATTTCACAGAAGTACCGAAGGCCCTGATACCAGACTCTAAAGATGCACAGCAGATCCACCACTCCTTGACTAGCCCCTTGCCCCTTCACCCTTCAGGCAGAAAGTCCTCAAAGAACTAATGGGTGTCAATATATCCTCCAGCTGCAGAGCAGATGGCATCTCTCCCAGATTCTTCAGAACAGGCACATCAACAATAACAGCCCTATTGCACACCTCCTCAATCTGTCTCTGGCCACTGGATCCTTTCTCTGCAGCTGGAAGCCTTCTAGTGATGATCCCCATCCACAAAGGTGGCCCAGCAGACCTACCGTCCAATCTTGGCCTGATCTCCCTCCTGACAGTCCCATCCAAAGTCTTGGAAAGACTAGTGAGCAGGGAGCTCACTCAAATCTTCTCCAACTCTGGATTTCTGATGGTTTACCAAGCAGAGTTCTGGCCAAACCACTCCACAGCCACCTACCTTCTTAGTCGTGGGCTTCATCCACACCAGCATGGACAGGGGACTAGGCCTGGGGCCATCTTCATAGACCTAGCCAAGGCCTTCCAACACCGTAGACCATAGCCTCCTTCTGAACAAGCTAGCAGCTTCATGTATCTCTTTCACCTTCCTCACCTGGTTCAACTCCTTCATGTCAGACAGGTTGCAGACAGTAACACTCATTAGCACTGTGTCATCTCCCATGCCAGTCACTCTGAGTCCCTCAAGGATCAGTTCTAGGGCCCCTGCTCGTCACTATCTTCATAAATGATCTCCCATCATCAGTCTTCTCCTGCAACATTCATATGTATGCAGATTATACCATCATCCATGTATCTGGTCCCACCATCAGCTCCATAGAAGAGCTCCTAAACTGGAAATTCCACTCAGTTTAGTACTGGTTCCAAGCCAAAAGGCTGGTCCTAAATCAGTAAAAAACATCTCCGTGATGTTTGGATCCAGATGGTGGTTAAGGCCAACCTCTGCCACACTGAATGTCTCCTCCATCCAAGGACATCCTCTGGATTTGGTGTCGACCTACAAATACCTAGGCTTTCTCCTAAATCAGCACCTGGACTGCTCAGCACACAGAAAAAACAGCTGCCAAATGCTGCGTAAAACTTGGGACAATTTTCAGGGTGAAGAGCTGTCTGCAGCTCCATATCAGGAAACAAGTGGTGAAATGCTCCATACTTTGCCTGGTGGACTACAGAGATGTTGTCTGCTTGGGACCAAACCCCTCCACCCTGGCCGAGTTGTCCACCTTATTCAATGCCTTGTGCAGATTCACCGTGGCCTGCCACCCTATCGCATCCACCACTGCTCATGATCTCAGGTTGGCGCCGCTGGAGGCAAGACAACAAATGCACACAGCCATAAAAAGAGCAGCGTTCTGGATGAGTAAACTTCCATGCTACCTAGCAATTCTACTCTCCCCGGAAGCTAATCCGACCTATGCACTCGGGTCCAAAGATGGTCAATGAAAATCCTGAGATACAAACTTAATCTTGGGCAAGCTTCATTCAGCTATTGACTACCCAAACCTTGGAGCAACCTACCTCTCAGCACTACCTCTGCTTTGTCATTTCAAGCAGGAAAGTGGCCAATTGAGATCGACTTCGCAGGTGTGAGATCCTGCCATAATTGCTCCTGATTCTTCACTGGGCCACCCCAGCTAACCTCCCACTCTGAAAATATAGCAAAGTATACTATCTCTGCACTATCAAACACTCTACCCCTGCTGTATCCTCACCTAACCCACCTGTAAGCACCCAGTGTAGTACCCTCTTTTGTAATTTGGGATCTCTTGAAACTGTTCTGCCCCTAGGATACAGAACTCAGCTCTGAATCTGACATGTGACTTGAACCACACTGACTTGCATGTACGTGTCTCTTCCCAGCTGTGAGTGTTGTATGTTTATTCTGTAACTGTAAGCACTGAGCCACATGTATGTATTTACCTCAGAACTGTAGCCTTGTATGTATATGTATTCCTATCCTAGCTCCCCCCTCCCCCAGGTCACAACTGGAAATGAGCCTCAGGGCTCTGCTTGTCTACCTGGTAAAATATGCTTTAAGTAAAAATAAATAAATTAAATGGTTTGGAAAGTTGTCCAGTGATGTGCAGAGTTTTGAATGGGAAGAGATGAATACATTGCCATCTGTAAGGCCTGCTGCAATACTGTCCGAGTATAAAGGCATAACAGCTTCTTTTAGCACTAAGCTGCACAAACACGTTTATGATAACAGCAGGGGGAATATGTGGCCATGCTGCAGACTCCTAATGGAACTTACCATAGGCCCTTACTTACAGTGAGTAATGTACTGTAGTTGCTTATGGTAGCCACTTTGGGATTTATAACATTGCAAATGGAACAGGAAACATGATAAGGATAGGAGATGACAGGATCAAAACTGATTTAACTACAATAACAAAATGTGTAAATGAATTGGAAAATACGAGTCATGAGATATTATTAAGGGTGACCTCTTGGAAAGGCAAGGTAATCAGCTGTAAAACCACAGTCATATCTAAAGTTTGTGAACCATTTGGGGCCATAGGATTAGGCAGGAGTAAGCGTAGCTGCCAAGTTCCATACAAGTGGGAAAACACCATCTTCTCTTGCCTTGATTTTGTTTAGATACAGTAAGTGGATAGTGGTTAGAAATGCAGCAGCATAACTCACGTAGTAGAAAAAGTTAACTGCTGGCAACAATAACTACTGAATAGGAAACGTGGCTGTGGCATTGTAGTCAGTGACATTGTCTAACAACACAGTCAGTTGGAACTAGAGGAAGTACTTAAAAACAGCAGCTCATTGTGGGGAAATCCAGTATGGCATCACATTACAATACAGTACTATATATATCCTAAAGCACCATATACATAAAGTTATCTCAAAATACTTGAGAATAACTAGAAAGCACAGTACAGCTGGTATGCAGTTATACAACGCTATATTTTATAGGGATGGACAATGTAATATACAATAGTAAAGATAAGACACAAAACATAAATGGTGTACAGAAGACATAACAGATTGCTAATCATATCAGTAATGGGCATATGTGGAAATTATCTTTAGTGAGCCAAAGAAGCACTTGTTTGAAGGACAGCAGGAGTTGGATTAGAATTGGGAATTACCGCTCAAAAAAAATAGATACATAGATACATAGACAGTGTCGGCAGATAAGGGCCTATGGCCCACCCAGTCTGCCCATTTGAGCTTGTAAGTTCAGTTTATGTTTTCCTAGAAGTCTGTTGCCCCTTACCCCTGACCTCCAGAATTCCTTGATGTCTATCCCATGCATTCTTAAATCCCGTGATTGTTTCAGCCCCCACCACTTCCTATGGCAAGGTGTTCCACTTGTCCACCACCCATTCTATGAAGAAATTCTTCCTCATGTTTCCTCTGAATCGTCCTCCCTCCAACTTCATCCCATGCCCTCTAGTCCTGGAACATCTTTTTCGCTTAAAAATAGTATATTCCTGCACCCTGTTCCTCCCTGTGAGATACTTGTATGTCTCTATCATATCCCCTCTCTCCCTCCTCTCCTCCAGGGAGTACATGTTCAGTTCCTTCAACCTGTCTTCATAGGACTTGTGATGCAATCCATGCACCATCTGTGTTGCCCTCCTCTGAACCTTCTCTACCCTGTCTATGTCCTTACGTAGGTATGGTCTCCAGAACTGTACACTGTACTCCAGGTGGGGCCTCACTAGTGTCTTGTATAAGAATTATGACCTCCCTTTTCCTGCTGGTGATGCCCCTGCCTATACATCCCAGCATCCTATTTGCTTTACCTGCTGCCTTGTCACACTGTTTCCCTACCTTGAGGTCATCAGAGATGATAACCCCAAGATCCCTTTCCTGCTTGGTGCATGCTATATCCTCGCCCCCAACTGATATATTGTGCCAGGGTTTTTGTGCCCCATATGCATTATCTTGCACTTCTTTGCATTGAATTTCAACTGCCAAACCCCTGACCATTCTCCAAGTTTCTGCAGGTCCCTTCTCACTCTGTCTACACCCTCTGGTGTGTCTACTCTGTTACAGAGCTTTGTGTCATCAGCAAACAGTGAAATTCTGCCTTCTAGGTCCTGTGCAATGTCACTGATGAAGATGTTGAATAGAACCGGTCCCAGCACTGATTCCTGTGGTACCCCACTGGTCACTCTTCTCTCTGTGGAGTGACAGCCATTTACCACCACCCTCTGTGTCCTGCCACCCAGCCAGTTACCTACCCACCACACTACCGTCCTGCCCACACCCATATTCCCCAGTTTGTGTAATAGTCTTCTATGTAGCACAGTGTCAAAGGCCTTGCTGAAGTCCAGATAGGCCATGTCCACTGCCCTCCCCTGATCTATCTCCCTAGTCACCCAGTCAAAAAATTTAATGAAGTTGGTCTGACATGACCTCCTCCTGGTGAAACCATGCTGCCTTGGGTCCTGCAGTCCATTGACAACCAGATGTTCCACCAGTCTCTCCTTCAGTAGTGCTTCCATGATCTTCCCCACTACCGAGGTGAGGCTGACTGGTCTGTAGTTCCCTGCTTCCTCTTTGTTCCCACTTTTGTATAAGGGGACTACATCTGTTGTCCTCCAGTCTTTGGGTACCTCCCTGTTTCCAGTGATCGGCTAAACAGGATAGCCAGAGGTTCAGCTACCACCTCTCTTAGTTCTTTAAGGACCCTGGGTGCACCCCATCTGGCCCCATTGCTTTATCAACTCTTATTACTTCCAGTTTCTTCAGGACCCTTTCTCGTGTGAAGGGACTTGTGTCCATTCTGCACCATTCTCACCCTTGTACTCCTTCAGACCCATTACCCTCCTCTTCCTCAGTAAAGACTGAGCAGAAATACCCGTTCAGTATGTCAGCTACTGTTGTCATCCTCCATGTGGCCCCATCCTCCCCTTCAGTCTCACTATCCCTCCCTTTGTCTTTCTTTTTCCTTATGTACCTGTAAAGGTTTGTCCCTCTACCCACTAATTTTGCAATGTGTTCTTCTGTCTGAGCTTTGGCTTCCCTTACTGACCTCCTGCCTCCTTTGCTTCTCCTGGTACTTCTCCCTATCCCCTTCTGCCTGTGTCTTTTTGTATTGCCTGAATGCAATCTTTTTGGCTTTCACTTTCTTTGCTACCTCTTTCGAAAATCATAATGGTCTCGTCTTCCTTTTCCTTTTGCTAACCTGCTTAATGCATAATTCTGTTGTTCTTGTAATCCCCATTTTAAATACTGCCCACTGTTCCTCAACCCCTGATTCCTGTCCCATTCCCCTTAATGCCTCTTTCAAGTATCTCCCCATTTTCCCAAAGTCTGCCCCCCTAAAATCCAGGATATGTGTTTTTGTATGATTTGGTTCTGCTCTTTCTGTGATTTCAAACCACAATAACTGGTGGTCACTGTTCCCCAGGTGCTCCCCCACTGTTACCTCCATCACACTGTCCCTGTTTGTGAGCACAAGGTCCAGTATTGCCTTCTGCCGAGTTGGTTCCATGACCAGTTGCTTGAGGAAGGCACCCTGAAGGGAGTCTAGGATAAATCTGCTCCTAGATGATGCTGCTGCTGGGATGCTCCAGTCCACGTCTGGAATATTGAGTCTCCAACCAGTACTACCTCACCCTTGTCTGCCATCCTTTGGATGGCTAGCATCAACTCTATCTGTTTCTTCCTCCTGGGCTGGTGGTCTATAGACCACACCTGTGTGGATGGCTGTCCCCATTTTCCTTTCCAGGTTAACCCACAGTATCTCCCCCATTTTGTTCCTCCTGGATCTCTGTGGCCCTTATGTCATTTTCACATACAGTGCCACTCCTCCTTCCTGCCTGCTCTGTCTCTTCTGAATATGTTGCAGCCAGGTATGGCCATCTCCCAGTTGTGGTTATCATTACACCAGGTTTCAGTGATGGCCACAATGTCCAGTCTGACTGCACCATGACAGCCTCCAGATCTTCCATCTTGTTGCTAAGGCTCCTGGCATTTGCACACATGGCTTTCCATGATTTGACCTCCCTAGACTGTTTCGCTGTTCTACTCCAGCCCCTTTCTTGGTTGTCCTTTATCCCTGGTTCTCCTTGCTGTCTGCCCTTCTGCTGAATTTTGCCCCTTTTCTGCCTATCCACCTCTTGGGCACTAATCTCCATCTTTTGCACACTGCTTTGCAGAGATAGCCACTCCTCTGGTTCACTGGTTCCACTGCTAGCTGTGGGGGGTGAGCAAGTAAGTACCCTCCTTGCTGGCCTGCCACCCCCCTTTGCTAGTTTAAATGCTTGTCAATGTAGCATTTAAACTTATCATTGAGTGCTTGGATTCCCCTCCAGGATGGATGCAGGCCGTCAGGCTTGAACAAACCTCCATCCCTCCAGGTGGGTCCCCAGTCACCAATGAATCCAAACTCTTCCTCACAGCACCAGTTCTTCAACCATGAGTTAAAGTTCCTGGTGCATGCACTCCTATGCGCTCCCTTGCCTCTTGCAGGTAGTACTTCTGAGAAAGTGACAGAAGTAGCTACTTGCTTGAGTCCCCTCTCCAATTTCCTAGACTCTTCCTGAACTTCCTTTGGCTCCCCATTTGCCAGGTCATTAGTACCTAGGTGGATAATGACATCCAGCTCACCCTCCTGTCTTGCCTTCCCAGTGATCCCCAGGATCTTCCTTCCATCCCTCCATGCCGTGGCACCTGGTAGGCACCTCACCTCCCTATCCTCCCCCTCCTGTGTTCCTAGCTGGATCCCTCTTATGATGGAGTCCCCCACCAGGATTCGCTTCCTCCTCCTCTGGGGTCCACTGCTTCCCCCGCTGAGGTCACCACCTTTGCTAACCTCCACATCCTTTCCTTCCACTTCTCTGGGTACCTCTATTTGGTTGTCCTCGTTTGCCAGTGTGGCATATGAGTTCTTGAGTGGAATAGGATCTGGGATGTGCCTCTGCCTGACCGCTCTAACCTTCCCTGAGCCCACTGTCATCCAAGAACTCCTCGTTCTCGGCATCCTTTGAGGCAGCTGCATTGGACTGGGTGGTCTCTGGATAGGGGTGATGGTACTCCTGATCCAGTTTACTTCGCTCTGAGGTCTGGCTACCTCATCCCGCGGTCAGAGATGCATGCAGATGAGGCAGCACCTCAGTGTCCAGAAGGTCTGCCACGAATATGGCTGCCCAGCCACTGCATTGCACCCTCCCACATTATACTGCAATTATACTGCTATTCCACTACTTGTCTGCTACTGAGCTCTCCTAGTTCCCTTTTGATTAATTTACTGTCCTAAAAATCCTGCCACTGATCCTCAGATAATTTTCTTAAAAAAAAAAACAAATAAATAAATGAGTCAAAACACTTGTGCTGAGGGTGGGCTTCTTCCCCTATGCCCCTCCTACTTCACACCCCTTACTATACCCTGTGTTTAGCTCCTGTCAATCAGATTTAACAGGGCATATAATTAGAAGTTGGGAAGAGGGACTCGACTCTGACTAGCCCACCTCCAGTTATCACGTGAGCTGAGGTCAGAGGCCAGACAATTAACACCCTTCACCCAACTACAGGGCAGTCAGACAAGCCAAGATAAAATTTGCAGCAATTAAAGACGGCACAGAATTACACCACCACTACGTTTTAAATTTTCAACAGCCCAAAAACAATTCTAAGTAAAGACAACAAAGAAAGTACAGTGTCACTAAATGCCCACAATCTAAGTTTAAAAGAAAAATAGCAATTACCAGTTACTCTAAAGCCCTGAATTGAATATGTTTCCTTCCTTCCCCTTCTGGCTTAGAAACATAGGCACATGGAATCTGACGGCAGATAAGGACCGCTTGGCCCACCCAGTCTGTCCATTTCCCTACCTAATGGATAAGCTGCAGATCCTAGTTAACCAGCAGCCTACTTCTTCCTACCCCAACCCCCTAGAATTGCCTTATGACTGTCCCATGCATGCTTGAATTTCACCACTGTTTTTGACTCCACAGCCTCCTCCAGAAGGCCGTTTCATGCATCTGCAACCCTCTCTGTGAAAAAATACTCTTTAAATTACCTCTGAGCCGCCCTCCCATCTTCAAATTGTGCCCTTGTTCTTGCACACCTCTTTTTGAAGAGCTACCCTCTTGGACTTTGTTGATTCCCTTGAGGTACTTGAAAGTTTCTATCATGTCCCCTCTCCTCCTTTCCTTGAGGCTATACATATTATCCTTAAGTCTCTCTTCATATGCCTTCCAGTGCAGACCCTGCACCATTTAGTTATTCTCCTCTGGACAGCTTCCATCCTGTCTGTCTTTGGAGATTGGGTCTCCAGAACTGCACGCAGTACTCCAGATGGGGTCTCACCAGCTGTCTGTACAGAGGGATAATAACTTCCTGTTTTCTACTGGTGATGCCTCTCCCTATGCATCCCAGTATCCCCCCAGCCCTCCTTGCTGCCCTCTCACATTGCTTGCCCACCTTTAGGTCATCTGATATGACTACCCCCAGGTCTCTTTCCATTTTTGTTGTTGTTAGTATCTCACCCCCATTGTGTACTCTTCCCTGGTTTTTGTTTCCCAGGTGCATTACCTTGCACTTCTTAGCATTGAATCTAAGCTGCCATACATTTGACCATTCCTCTAACCTTGCCAAGTCCCTTCTCATCCTTTCCACCCCACCTTGTGCATCAACTCTGTTGCAGATCTTTGTGTCATCTGCAAAGAGACACTTTTCCTTCCAGTTCCTCTGCAATATCGCTTATAAAGACATTGAAGAGGACCGGTCCCAATACTGAACCCTGCGGTACCCCACTAGTAACCTCCCTTTCTTCAGAGTGGACTCCATTTACTATTACTCTCTGTGTCCTATTCTCCAGCCAATTCTTTACCCAGGCTGTCATCTTGAGACCCACTCCCAGGCTGGCTAACTTGTATATTAAACTTGTGTGTGGGACTGTGTCAAATGCCTTGCTAAAGTCTAGGTAGGCCATGTCCACAGCCCCTCCCGATCTACTACTTTGGTCACCCAGTCAAAGAAATCTTATCAGATTTATCTGGCATGACCTCCCCACCATGAATCCATGCTGCCTTGGGTCCTGTGCCCCTCTGGCCTCTAGATACTCAACAATTCTTTCCTTCAGAAGTGATTCCATCATTTTCCCTACCACTGAGGTTAAACTAACAGGTCTGTAGTTTTCTGCTTCTGCCTTGCTCCCACTTTTGTGAAGGGGAATCACATCTGCCCTCCTCCAGTCCTCGGGTACCACCGCATCTTCCCACGATTTGTTAAAGAGGGTAGTCAGTGGTGTCACTAGTTCTACCCTTAGTTCTTTTAGAATTCTAGGATGAATCCCATCAGGCCCCTTGCTTTGTCCACCTTCAGTTTTAAGAGTTCTTTCAGAACTTTTTCTTCTGTAAATGGGCTGGTATCAACTTCTGTATCCAGAGTGTTTCTACTGTTTGTTTTAGATACCTCCCCCTCTACCTTTGTAAATACTGAGCAAAAATATTTGTTTAGTATCTCTGCCTTTTCACAGTCACCCTCTGCCTACCCTCCCTCTCCTTTATTATGCCTCACTATCCCTCCCTTGGTCTTCCTTTGCTCCCTGATGTACCTATAAAAGGTTTTATCCCCCTTCTTAATTGAGTTGGCTATCTTTTTCTCGGTTTGGGCCTTTGCTGTTCTGACTGCCTTCCCTGCTTCCTTTTGCTTTAACTGATACAGTTCTCTGTCCTGCTCCTTCTGTGATTCCTTGTACTTCCTGAATGCTTTCTTTTTCTCTTGAACCTTCACTGCCACTTCCTTTGAGAACCATAGTGGTTTTTACATCGTTTCATTTTGTTTATTTGCTTCACACAAAGGCTTGTTACCTCTGTGATGGCAGTTTTTATTATTCCCCATTGTTCTTCCACCCCTCCTTCCTGCCCATTTGCTAGTGCATTCCTTAGGCACTCACCCATTTTGGCAAAGTCAGATTCAAACAACATAAAGTACATTGGTACAAAATCAATGGGCCAAAAATAATTTGCATATACAGCAGCAAAAAACTGGAATGTCATACCTTCAGAAATATTACAGGCAAGGTCTTTGTTTTAAAGCCCTTTACAAACAGTATTTGTCTAATGTAACAGGCTATCATTGTTTTATGTAATGTATAGTTGGAAACTGTATAATGTGTATATTCAATGATGATGCTTGTTTGTATGTTGTGTAATCTGTAAAAGGGCTGTGTTACCTAGTGTACTCATCTGGTTACCAAATTCATAAATAAATACATACTTAAATGGGAAAATGTGTTTATTTTTAAGTTTTTTGAAAGCCATATATGAGATGTATTCTTGGTCAATTTATATAGAGGCCAAGTCAAGTTTAACGAAAATGGAACACGACACAAGGAGCAAGCATGTAAGACTGGAAACTCACTGATAAAATAGTGCATAACAGGAAATCAGAAGACAAGACTATGTCTGTCCGTCTATCTATCCATCTATCTATCTATCTATCTGTCTGTCTGTCTATCTATCTATCTATCTATCTATCTATCTATCTATCTATCTATCTATCTGTCTTTTTCATATGTACTTTATGAGGGAACTGGCAGGCAGCCATGGTTCCTCTTTCGGAGGAGCTCATCTTTTCGACCCCGGCAACCCTGCCCTGCACCCAGCCTCCCCGGGAAATCCCTCATGGGTTGCTCCCCCACCATGACAGTGGAGAGGAGAGTCAAATTTTTCCCCTCCCCCAGAAAGCCCGCGTCCAGATTCCAAGGGCGCAGCACAAAGCAGTCAGAGCCATCATGGAGCCTGCCAGCTCCGTTTTTACTTTTCTCCCCAACTCTTCTCCCCTCTGACGTCAGACACACAGGCAATATGTCTCCTGACCCATATTGCCCTTCAGCCACTGTTAGATGGCAATCAGCAAGCGGGATGGCAGATCCTTCTTCCACTGAGAGAAGAGAGCAGTCCTTCAGATGCTCAAGCCTCTCTCACCCCTGTTGACCCCCGGTGGTCCAGCCTTGTTCCTGAACCCAGGTCACCAGCATGGTGCGAGGTGTAGCATCCAGCACCTCAACCTCCAGTGCCACTGGGCCGGCTCTATCTGTCTATTTCAAACGTTTTGCCAGGAAAGACATACTGAGCTGGTAGCAGCCCATTTCCAGATGCATCCGGGGGTGGTGTAGTATACTGTAATTAGACAAATACAATGCTCAAAGTATAGACTAAAACTTAAATAATGCAACAAAATGAGTGAATTCATAGGCAATGTCTTTGAGCAGGAAATCTGCAATATAAGTTCAGAGGACCAATGTGCAGTGTGCAACAATGCAATATAAGCAGGTCTGGGGTAATGGCTAAAATTGGGGGAAGGGAGTATGTGCTAGTGTCAGAGCAGGGTAGAAGGCAGCAAATGTCCAAAAGACAAAAATAAAATTCTTAAGCTCAGTGACAGGGGCGACTGCAGGAGTGAGTAGTGAAATCACGGAGAAGAGATTTCAGAGCATTGAGAGAGTAGGAGAGCAGATGAAAGTGGGGAGAGAACCCAGAATTTTTTTGCAGTTAAACTTTTTATTGTAGTTATTGTGATTATACATACAAATACACTACGTTCTCCAATATACACTTACATAAATTCTTAATGGGAGAAGTAAAAAACATGTTCTCTGAAGTATTATACAATGATAAGAACCCAGAATTTAGAGAAGCAGATATCAAGTTTCTTAGAATGGTTCTGCAGAAGCAGACTGTAATAGAGTAAAAGGCAATAAAAAGCAAAATATAACAATGAAACTTATGTATTGTAAATTAGGTGTAGTCCCAAGTATACAAACAATAAAGCAGTACCTTATGATAATAAATACGGTCCTAGCTGGGAGGCCTACATGCTGCTGTTATGCAGCACATACTGCAGGCTTCTTTACAATAAGTTGTACTGTAATGCGGGGAAGGGGGGCATGAAAATTCCTGCAACATTCACCAGCACTTTCCAGCTGAACCTGCACTCCCCATGCACTTTGATCCTGGCCCATCATAGAGCTATACAGATGGCTATGTCAGGTGTATGCTGTGGGCATGATTGCGATCTATGGCTTTCAAGACAGGAATCACTTTCACATGACAGTCAAGGATATGCAGAAGTTATGCTATGATGGTGGAGAAACTACCATAAACACTATGCATCTCCTCAGCACAGAGTTTGTTCAAGGCTGAGAGTGCCCTCACTAGAGGGCACACGAGAGATCGGAGGAGCCGTTCGATCTTGGTTCTCTTAGATCTCTCTGCAGCATTTGACACTGTTGACCATGGGATATTGTTGGAATGCCTGCGGCTTATCTGCGGACTGTCTGCGACAGTCCTCAGATGGTTTCATTCATTCTTCACGGGCAGATCTCAGAGGGTAGTATCGGGAATTTTTTCCTCAGCTCCCTTTGTGTTGCCCTGTGGGGTACCGCAGGGTTCTGTGCTTTCCCCCATGTTGTTCACAGTGTATATGCTGCCATTAGGAGACATTTTTAGGCATTATGGGCTGAGTTTTCACTGCTATGCAGATGTTACTCAGCTCTATATGTCCTTCGTACCCAAACAAAATGACGTACTCTTGGTATTTAACAACTGCCTTGCCGAAATTCAGGACTGGATGAGTGCTAACTGGTTGAGGCTGAATCCGGACAAGATTGAGGTGCTGGAGGTGGACCCTGGTCATCGGGTAGAGAGGTTGACTCCTGGATTCCCCCCAGCCTTGTGCTAGGGGGGAACCAGTTAAGACTCTCTGAACAGGTGCATGATCTGGGCGTAATACTTGACTGTGAACTGACATTTAAGTCTCAGGTATCAGCCGTCGTCAAGTCCTCATTTTACCATCTGAGTAATATAGCCCAGATAAAGCACCTTGTTCCTCATAATGACCTTCCTTTACTGGTCCACACCTTTGTTTCCTCGCGTTTGAATTACTGTAATGCTCTATATCTAGGGTTACCATTGCCGGGGGTGGACCTTCATTGTCAACAGCTGGTGCAGAACGCGGCAGCCAGGTTGTTGACTGGACTATCAAGATCTTGCCATATCACACCTGTTCTCTGTGAACTGCACTGGCTGCCAGTGCATTGGCGTATCCAAGGTCACATTGCTGACCTATAAGACCCTTCACGGACACAGACTGGGTTACTTGCAAGATCTCCTTCGGCTCTACCACCCTCTCCGCTCACTCTGTTCTGCGACGAGGTTGCTTGAGATACCCAGGGTTCGTCTTCAGTCTTCTGGGGCCAGAGCTTTTTCTTTTGTGGCTCCAACCCTGTGGAATTCTCTACCTTGTCGGATTAGGCAGTGCCCATCCACAGAATCTTTTAAAACCGCTTTGAAGAGTTTTCTGTTTGTTTCGGCCTTTGATTAGTTAAACTGTGCTAATTTTTATATGTGTTTATTTTAATTTCTTTTTATACTAATGTTATGTTTTTATGTATCTGCACTTTGGCATTTGAAAAGCGCAAAAGAAATACATTTGATTTGACTTGACTTGACTATATACCCAGCCTCCCTCCTTGCCATGGCATGATGGTGGCATGGAGCCAGTGAACGGTTCAGTTTTGCACTTAATTTAAAATACATATGTCCATTAGGAGTATGGCAGTCCTGGCCATGGACAATCATGTCCCATAATCCCCATGACCATTCGAGAGGGTGTTTCACTTTGAAGCTGGACCAGATTTCTGATTGGAAACCTGGGGCCTTGCAAACACTGCCCTCCTGTGGACCATCCCACCCACCTTGCAGTATTCCCCACACAAGGATGATGTGGCTTGGGGTGGTCAGTGAATAAAATGGGCATGCAATGTGTGTGAAGTGACTCCATGGTAGTAGTGTGCGAAAGTGCTTTGTGGATAATTTTGCAAATTAACTCAAATTCACAAATTTAATCCACGTGGCAAATTTACAATCGACAGTGCAGGCTAACTTTGCGGATGGCAGATCTGGCTATTTTGCCGGTGCAGTGGGCCCATAGGCAGAGCTTGCAATGCACCATGGGATTGGAGTTCACATGGCACAGAAATGAGCTGTATGCCATGCAGAGGCTGTGTTCAGTGTAGTCTTCTTATGAAGAGAGTTGGAGAGAAGTCGATTCCTAATTGTCTGATCAAATGACATTTATAAGTATTTCCAGTGCTGAGTATTTAGAACCAAATTGCTCTGAAAAATATGTAGATTGCCTTGAGAAGCTAGATTTCACTTGTTTGTAGTTTTGCAGATTTATTTAGTTTAGAATTTTTCTTTAGGGTATTGAAGCAATGCTGTGTGGATGAGGGGAGCTGTTTTTGCTAGCAATCAGGGCTGGCCTGTCAGCAGTTTGAGCGCTAGTTTTATTTGTTTTCTTCAGTCTTTCTTTTTAATTATTTTTGTCTGGGGTCTGTGATTTATTTTATTTCTGTAGTAGTGTCTGTATGTTTAAGTGAATTATTTTGCTCAGTCTGTTACTAGATTGATTGTCATTCTTTTGTTTAACTTTTGTTGGATGTGGTGTACCTGGCATTCAGCAAGGCCTTTGACAACATCACACACATGAGGCTGATCAATACACTTGAACACACAGGTGTCACAAACACACTCAGCAGGTCAGGCCCTCTGCTGTCATAGTGCCAACCTCAGAGCGCAATAGTGTGAACAGGTAACAAACAAGGTAACCTTCCTGTCTGCTTTTGGGTCTGAATCACTTTTAGTCTCAAATTCTGGGGGGATTCAAACTGTGAACTTGATGCTAGCGTGCCCAATGTACAGGCTCAGATATGTACCATCTTCGGGGACTGCGGTACAATCTTTCTCCAGGGGCACTAAGCCAGGCTTCCAAAATGAACCCTTAAAACTCTATAAAACACCTTAGGTATATTCTTACCTTTTCCCAGTTTAGTAACACCATCAAGCTTTTGAACAGTTTTTACCAGTCTTAACCCTCTATACGTCACGTGCAAAAAAGAACTGGCAGACACCCCAGCCAGTCTTTTGAAATAAAAAAGATTTTTTACTACAAGATGATAAAAGCATGAAAAATGTAAACACAGAACAATACTGTATATCAAAGAGTATACAATCACATAAAAGAACCAGGGAAGATTACAAAACAAGAACTCCTACCACAATACATTTAGACTTTTTCTAGCTAGTGTATTACCTCTAAAAATGCCTTGAAAGTTAGACAACTGTGTTTCTTAGGAGCACAAAAATATATGTCATATTCCCCAGTTACAAGGATACATTTCTACTCTATCTCCCCACCCCTTGGTGAGTCATCTAGCGCCTCCATTTTAGAATTAAAAAAAAAAACCAATGCTTTCCTGTCAGGAGATATAGTAAATAATGTGACATCAGCAAAACCTCCGCTTCCTAAATATGACTCCTTAATTAAGCATTTTCTCTTTGATCTTGTGTGGTTTCCTGTTCCCAAGGCAGATTCAAAGGGTTTTACAACTTTTTAACACTAGGTTGGTATAAAATGTTATTCCTCTTAAGACGTCATAAAAGTTTATTAGACTCATCCCTGGCAGGTTCATAAAGTCACATTTCGTTTCCACTTCAAAGAGCCTAGGCATGTCATAAAAAGGTAATAAAATGCCATTCTGAAGTAAGTCAGTTAATTAAATTGTTCCTGCTTCACTGAAACCTGGGGAAGGGGGGTCACCCATGAGCACAGGCTGTCTTATGTGAGACAATCACCTACTATATTTTTATATTACAAATATCATGCAACAATCATAACCAGCTGGCCAAGCATCACAACAGGTGTTAGTCATAAGACAGTAAGCTGGATAGCATACTGGCTACAGGATAGAACTCAGAAAGTCACAGTAAACGGCGTCATGTCCCAAAAGGGTTTTGTGACCAGTGGAGTCCCTCAGGGATCGGTGCTGGGTCCAGTACTCTTCAACATATTCATCAGCAATATTGCTGATGGGCTTGAGGGTAAAGTCTGCCTGTTCACAGATGATACAAAATTATGTAATAGGGTGGACAATCGGGAGGGAGCCTCCAGTATGAAGGAGGAACTCAAGAAAATTGAACCGTGGTCCAACAACTGGCAAGTTAGATTTAATGCTAAACAATGTAGAGTGATGCACCTGGGAAAACAGAACCCAAGAACTCAGTACTTCCTAGATGGGAATCGACTTGAAGAGACCAAGACTGAATGGGACTTCAGCATAATCATATTGGATGACCTTAAAGCAGGGAGTCAATGTGAAAAAGTGGCACAAAAAGCAAGCAGCATCCTTGGATGCATATGCAGGAGAATAACTAGCAGGGCACAAGAAGTGATCATTCCACTCTATAGATCCCTGGTGATGTGACACCTGGAGTACTGCATCCAGTTCTGGAGGCCTCAAATGAAGAAGGACATAGAGCGCTTGGAATCAATTCAGAGAAGGGCCACACAGATGGTGCAGGGCCTCTATCACAAGCTATATGAGTCTAGACTCCAAGACCTAAACTTCTGCTCCCTGGAGCAGAGTAGGGACAGAGGAGATATGATAGAAATGTTCAGATTCATAAAGGGTATAAATACGGTTCAGGTAGACAAACTCTTCCATGCAAACGGAAAGGCATGTACAAGGGGGCACAACCTATGACTGAGAGGGGGAAGGCTCAGAGGCATTATCAGGAAGTACTTTTTTACAGAGAGGGTAATAGACACATGGAACAGCCTGCACCCCAGTGGTGGTTGCAGCAAAGATGGTGAATGCATTTAAACATGCATGGGATGAGCACTATGGTATAAACAAAAACAGCAAAATATGGGGGGGTGTTAGGTTGATGGGCAGACTAGATGGGCCACTCGGTTCCCATCTGCTGTCAAATTCTTATGTTCTTAACTGATTAAGGGAATGTGTTGCTTTAATACTTAAAGTCATTTATTTAGAGAAATTGCCCATCTTGATGTTTGTATGTCTCGTAAATCCTACATCTGCCTCACCCAAGACGAGGTGGCAGAGAGGGAGACTGCCCCAACACCCATCCTGGGAATTTTTGTTTTAAATTATCACACACACCACACACACACACACACACACACACACACAGAAATGATAATCTTCATCTTGTCTTGATGAAGTATAACACAAGAACAAGACTGGGTTTAGGGATGGTGTCTAATATAACCTGTAGTTGTACAGCAATTTTAGAAGGAATGCTTTGACCTGCCTTGCCTAGCATTCTGCATTATTTCATGTCCCTGCTGGTAAATAATTGTAAAGCCCCCCACAAATGGGGTTTCCCGAAAAGTCTTCCTTGAGCTTGCCTAAATGCTCATTGCCAGGCTGGTGTCCTGCATTTTAGCAGTTTAAATGTGATTGCCAGAGAGTGCCTGTATAGCCTCTGTGTACTGTCTCTTTAAGAGCTGCCTGGATTGTAGTCATAATTAATCTGAGAGGGAGCTCTGTTAGAAGATGTACTTGTTTGCTGATAATTTGTTAGAGTAGTAATAATATTGTAGTTTGTTCTAACCTGCCTTCTTTGCAGCATGAACAATTCTGTTTGTTTCCATCATCTTGGTCCTGGACGGCAGAATGGGCCAATCAGTACATTTGGGACTCTAAAATGGAGCCTGCCTACAGTGGCTTGGTGGGGCCAAAATTTATAGGAATTGTAGTTTTGGGCTTTTGACCCCTGAAATAACCTGGAGGGGGAAACCTTGTTGTGACTGACAGACAGATCAGCCAACCGAACCTTTTGAATCTTGGGGAAAATCCCCACACTGCTTGCAGTTTCAGTTAGATCTGAGTGTGGAAGTGAAGAAGTAACAGCTCAAGATAGTTCGAGCAGCAATCCATAGTGGATTTGCGTGGAAGAACTATGGAAAGGCCTGAGTTTGGCCTGCATGCCTGCCTGCTGTTCCTGAGAGGGAACTTGTGCTTTTTTTGGACTGAATCCAAACTTGGAGAGCGAATTAAGCCACTGAATTGTGACCAGGGTTTAACCTGAAGAAGACCGAAGATTTGCTGAATGCAATTGGCCTGTCAGGACTTCCAGCTACCTCTGAACTCCCAGACTGTGCAGAGACTCTGTAATTGCAACTGGAGAGTCATTTGAAACATAGAAACATAGACTTCAACGGCAGATAAGGACTGCTTGGCCCACCTAGTCTGCCCATTGCCTGGTACAATGGAATCTCCTTGCATGTGAATGAGCTGTGTGCTTATAGTGGATCGTGATTTGGTTCCCCACTGTGTGTCTGAACTGTGTTTTGCTCACTGGAGGCTATATCCAGCTCCATTGACTGAATCTGTATCCATTTCTGTTTGCCTGGTCCCTGCTATACTGGCCCAGCCAGAATACCTGCTACGCAAAGAAAGTCATCGACGAGAGACCGGCTTGAGGATCAGCCCCCTGCTCAATGCCTTGAACAGGAATGATGCCTCAGTGATTCGTGTGGGCCCTGCTTCTCCAGGCACCCCAGCTCAACAGCCTGCAGTCTCGATTTCATCCTGCCTGTGTCCGGTATTGGGTATCCTGTGTAGACATCAGGGTAGCTTCCTGCAACAACAGCTAAATCTAAAAATGTTGTCAGCTGATTGACTGGTTGTCTTTCCTTTCACGAACTAAGCTCTCCAGCTCCAAATTACAAATAGTATGTGTTGTGCATGTTGCTTTCTTCCATCACAGGGCCCCAACCAGCTGCAACGTTCCTGGCTAGCCCACTGTTTTCCTAACTGGGTACCCAGAGTGTGTGACTGTGTAGGGACTCTAGACTGCATGCATAACTGTCTGATTAATATAGCTTTTAAACAAATCAACCTGATCATGTCCCTCCCTTGTTCAAGTCCCCTGAATAAATCAGATTTAACTTTGTTTGCATTTAACCTGACTGTGGTTCCAGTTTGTGCCAAGAGTATTGTACTATTGTTGTCTGATGTGCTTAACCTTGTTTTACAGGGGGTTCCCAGGGTCAAACTAGAGGAACCAGCCCTGGTGGTAAGTGCAAACTGTGTGGGTAATTGCCTGATGAATGGAAGTCATTGTGAAAGTGATTATTCTGTATTGTTCAGGCCACTAGAAGGAGAAAACGGGGGTTACAGTGTCCCAGAGGGCTGTGCCCAGGTCAGCTTGACCACTACCAACCCTGACCTCTGGGGGAGGCACCTGTATCAGAACCTAGGCCTCTTAACCTGCAACTAGCCAAGCAGGCAGGGGTAGTTGCCCTTGGGATAGTGCCACCTAGGAGTTACATAATTAAAGAAAGCTGGATTAGGGTGAGGCTTGCTACCAAATTGGGTGAAGCAATCCAGGTAGGGTGGGGTGGGGAGGAGACTGGGGAAGTCAGAAATCGAACAAAGAACAGACTTCAGTTTACTCAGCTCACTGCTTGCTCATCTCACTCACTTTAGAGTTACTGCTGCTGCTGGCTTTTGCAGACCACACCACTGGTTATTTCTGCTCCAGGCTGCTCTGGCCCAGTTCTCCTCTGTCTCTGGCCTGCCCTACTCTCCTCTCAACCTCTATAGTTCCTCAGATTAGAGCCCAGTCAGCTGACTAGAGCCAATTGATGGCAGCATTCCCCTATCCCCTAGTCAACAACAGCAACTGCTTCTCTCCTCCTCATAGCTCTCTGCCTTTGATGACATCCTACTGGATATCCAAAATAAATACACATCTATGACCTCCAGGTGTGTGACAGGTCCAGTTATGAAGTGGTTGTATCACCCCCTATTGGCCCTAAGTAAACAAAGAGATACCAGCTGGTCCACCTATAAGGCCTCCAGGTCACTCACTGACTGGATTAACTGCAGAGGGCTCAGAAAGGAATGTAAAAAGGCAATTCGGCACAATAACAGCCAGCATTTCAAATCTTAGTTTGCCTCTGCTGCTGGCAAGGCAAATTACTTCTGGAAAAATATCAGGCAGTCCTAGAAGTAGGACAGGACAGTAATTTCACACCCAAGGATCTAGTTATTGATGGGGTCAACTTCAGTAACTAAGTCACTATTGCTAATGCCTTCAACCGTAGATTCTCATACCTCTCATCATTAAATGGTGCTTTCTGTTCCCCTCTCACCTAGCCCCACTGGAGACCATCCCTTTCCAAGTCATAAACCCCTGTTTCTATCTAAGGGCAGCATCGCATGGTGAAATGTGTAAACTGCTTATGCAAATCCTATTAACCAAGTCTGCCAGCTGTGATGGAATTGAACCTAAAATATTGAGGATTGCTGCAAAAAAACTGGCCTTACTAGACATTTTAACTTTTCCGTTATGACTAACTCAGTCCCTAATCACTGGAAAACCTCCCATGTGATCCCAGTATAGAAAAAAGTTGACCAAAAGAGCCAGTACTTAATAGGTTATCTGAAAAAGTGGTAGCCTCTCAAATGACCAAATACCTTTTCAAATATTTCCTGCTGTCTAGCACCCAACATGGATTCATGAAAGACCACTGCACCATTGCTGGCCTCCTGTCACTCACCACTAGCATCTCTACCACCATGGATAGGAGTGAGCTCACAGGTGCTGTTTTCACTGACCTCACCAAAGCTTTTGATTGGATGGACCATACCCTACTGTGTTGTAAACTTGGTGCTTTAGGTGTGTCTCCCACTGCTCTGATGTGATTCAGCAGCTATCTGGAAAATTGCTGTCAGAGAGTTAGATCTGGCCACTCTCTGTCCATCCCTGCTGCCACCATAGCAAACAAATAGATTCTGCACACCATAGGCTAAAGTGAACTACTAAAGGAATGAGACTAAGGCTCCAAAGTTGGCTGCTGAAATTTTATTAACAGTTATTACATGTGTTCCTTCAATGAGGTCAGTCACCTGGGAAATGCTGGCCCAGCGCTTCACCCTTTAAGGCTTCATCACGGGACGGAGTTCCAGAGACTGCCACTTCATTTAAATAGACATCATTCTATGACATCATTGCTTACATCATAATTCTAGAAAAAAAATCATGTGAAATAATTACCAAAACATCTAACTGGACAAAGTTAATAACCTTCTGAGTTTATTATATTTATAACCTCCATTGAGATCACTACTGTGTTGTACTGTTGTTTCTACTGCTCTATACCCTGTACTTTGTCTCCAAGTTATTATACAGTAGAAGCCACTTAATTGGTACACCTCTGTGGATAGCAATTCATCCTGATTAGCTGGCCATCCCAATAAAGAGAAGTGCCTTTTTCAATTGATTTTCAGTCCTACCTATGGTCCACTAACACAACGACACTCAGTAGCTGATTGGTATGTAGTCCTCTGGTCCAGTCTATTGTATCCCATGACCTGAGCAGAATTATCTTTTAAAAAGATAATTAAATATACTATAATTCTCTTACTACACTGAAGCCCAGAATTGTCCGAGTGGGCTCACACGAGAACCAAAAGAGATGCCGACAAGCCGATGAATGAGAGAAAACCGGGAAGTAATCATGTTTAGCTGTAGTGCAATTATTTTTTAATTCAAACTTTGCTTTTTTAAAATAAAAATAAATCCTATTCATAACAAGTCCAGTGAACTATGAGTCCCTATTTCCTATTCTTGTTGACAATACTGAATTGCTATCACGCCATCACACCAGACATGGACACAAGGTTATTCATCACGGATATCTGGCAAGAATTCAGCTGGTAGGGAAACAATACTGTAGACAAAAAATTAAAGTAAGTGGTTAAAAACACATTTTTTGCTGTTGTTTAGCACATCTGAAGGGTGGAGGAGAAACAAACAGTAGCAGTCACCGGGGGAGAGTGTCACATCTGATTGGTGGTGAAGACATGAACAATAGGTCCCAAAAAGTTAGCAGTCCCATTATTTTTAACGGTCTGAACAGCCATAGAAAAGCATTGCCACTTAATTGGTGCTCAATGGGATGCCCCAAATAAGCAGTCATCCATTTAAATATGTCCCGATTAAGTGGCTTATACTGTATTTAGTATTTTGTTTCTTTAGGTGTTTCTAGACTTACAGGTATGCAATTGTGGATATTTACCCTGTATCCTATATAATGTTTAAGTTTACCTCCTGTTTTGTGACTCTCCTGGATCATGCCTGAAAATAGGCAGATGTCTTGTCTAGTGCACCTACCTGATAAATAAAAAGTAACTATCTAAATAAATAAATACTGCATGTCTACTGTGCTACTGCTGGCACCCCAAAAATACAGAACCATTAGGCATTGGGGGGGGGGAGGGCACAGAGGGATGCTTGCTGCCTGCCATCACACATGCTGTAATATTACTTTTGGTTGCTGCTGAATGTACAGTGCAGCATTAAGATAGCAGGATAGCGGGAAGGAAGTTAGTAGGCACAGGGGCAGGTGCAATGCTGGTGAGATGGGTAGGAAACTGGCTGCAGGGAAGGCTACAGAGGGTGGTGGTGGGTGGGGAGCTCTCACACCCAAGGGCAGTGACGAGCGGTGTCCCACAGGGCTCGGTGTTGGGACCAGTGTTGTTTGGGATATTCATTGCAGACATATCATGGGACATCAAGAGCAAGATCAGTCTGTTTGCTGATGATACCAAGGTTGTAGCGTGGTGGATGACCTAGGGGTATGGCAGGGGTTGCAGGATGATCTGGCAAAGCTTGAAACCTGGTCAGACACCTGGCAACTGGGCTTTAATGCCAAAAAGTGCAAGGTGATGCATTTTGGGATGAAGACCCCAAGGAGGACTTACCAGCTAGGGGGAGTGCAGCTAGCCCAGACAGAGGAGGAGAAGGATCTGGGTGTGCTCATCACAGGGTCAATGAACAACTCGGCACAGTGTAGGAAGGCAGCTGCAAAGGCCAACAAAATGCTGGGTTGTATTGCAGGGGTATATCCTCGAGGAGGGAGGAGGTGATTCTGCCACTGTATAGGTCATTAGTTAGACCACACCTGGAGTACTGCGTGCAGTTCTGGCGTCCGTATCTGAAGAGGGACATTAAGTTACTGGAGGGAGTGCAGCGCAGGGCGACAAAGATGATCAAGGGTCTGGGGGACTTATCATATGAGAGGAGGTTGAAGGAGTTGAACATGTACTCACTGGAGGAGAGGAGAGACAGGGGGGACATGATTGAAACCTTTAAATACATGAAAGGAATAAACAAGACAGGTACAGAGGGGCTGTTCAAAGTAAGGGAGGGGAGGGCCACCAGGGGCCATGATTGAGACTGGAGCGAGGAAGGTTCAGGAGGGAGATGAGGAGACACTTTTTTACAGAGAGGGTGGTGGCTGGGTGGAATGCGTTACCTGCAGAAGTGGTATGCAGTAGAACAGTGGACTGCTTCAAACGAGGATGGGACAGGACAAGGGGGAGGGTTAATGAAGGGGAAGGGTGGAAGGGAGGGGCAGCTGCAGAATAAGGGGTGCTAGCTGCACATTCGAGCAGACTTGATAGACCTCTAGGCCTTTATCTGCTGGCAAATTTCGTATGTTCGTATGTTCATAGCAGATCCAATAGTACAAAATGTCCTGTTTGTTCATGAAAAAAAGAAAACACACTGTTAGTCACAAGCAGTGTTTTATATAAGCAATAATAGCAGACAGGGTGGGTGGTACTGGATGGTCTGGTGTAGCCAATTTTGCCTGCCCTGGAGGCTATTGTTACACTCAGAAAATGGATATTTTGAAAAACTTTAGTTAAAATGTGAAAAAAAAGGAAAAAATTGATAAAATTAAATAAAAAATGAATTAGAAAGCGTTCACATGTAAAGTAGTCCCTCCACTGGTAGAATTACCATTAGAGGGCACTGCTGTTTTTGACAGTGTTTTTGTTCTCAACCCCCCCACCCTCAAGAGAGCACTCTCGCAGCTGCGCTACTTGTCACTGTGATTCTCCCCACACACACATTTCAGACTCTTTACATTACAGTAGTTTTATATTTCTTTGTTTTACTGTAACACTGTGTAAGTCCTGGTACAAATTGTGGAGGGGAGAGAGAGGGATGGGGAGGGGAAGGGGGGGTAGGAAGGAGGGGAAGGGGGAGGAATGAGCATTTATAGAGCACTTGTCATACACGTTGTATCCCAAAACACTTTACAAGCAATGAGAGGCTGATAGTGAAGTAACTGAAATGTGAAGTGGCAACCATATCACACATTAACACACCCACACACAGTCTTTTTGTTAAACTCTGTTTTTATTTCCGTACTCGGATGAAGGTATACACATATGTCCAGATATTATGCCTTACATCGAATACAGCATTTACCCACACACACAGTCTTGAACACTTGTATGAACTGGTTTTATGGGAAGGGGATTGTTGTCCAGGACTCTGGGGAAAATCCCAATTTCATACAAAATGTGCCTTGGGTTCTTTTACTTCCACCTGGCCACCCACGAGTACAGTGTTAGAGATGGGCAAAAGGGACCCTGGTTTAATGTCTCATCTAAAGAACGGCACACCCGACAGTACAGCAGCCCCGTAGTAGTACTGTACTTCTATTTATTTATTTACATTTTGGAAACTGGGTGTACCCACTGAGACCATGACAGTCCTTTTTTCAGGGGCGACCCAGGATTATTCACAGGTAAAATCATTCATAAATGTACACACAATTACTGGTAGACATTCCATAGGTTTACACAGTTTACAACAGTCAGTATTACATAGAGCATGGACTGGTGTACTTCTGACAATTCAATGTTCGTGTTGTATATTTCAGTTAACATTTTGACAGTTTTCAACACACGATATATATTAGTTCTTTGGTGACAATCATGGTTACAGGCAAATTGCAGTAGGGAATACAGGTCACAAATGAGGAACTTTCAGTTTTCAAGGGTTACAAGTGCATTGGTTAAGCTCTGATAGATGAGTCTTAAGTCCCTTTTTGAACCCTCTGAGGGAATTACATACCTGTAGATTTGCTGGAAGAGCACTCCAGAGAGGCAGGATGCTGGCTGAGAAAGACCTCTGTCCCTGGGATGACCTGAATTTAGGTACATAGAGGAGCTAACAGCTCGAAGATCTAAGGGACCTGCTGTTTTGTTTAGCAGACACCATTTTAGCCATGCTAGGTGGTGTATTTACTGACCTTAGCTTGAAAGGTAGGCATAACGATGGGTACTCAAGTCGCTCTTTCAATGTAGGTCAGGGCAGGGCTTGGAGCACCTGGCAGTGGTGTTCCCTAGGCTGAGCCCCCATACAAAACTGACACACCCTATGATAGAGGGTAGTAAGTTTTTGTAATTCCCCACCTTTTGCCATGAGTAACACCAGAGGCTCATACAGCAGGGTGGGTAGTAGGATTGCAGTTGCAATCCTTAGCCTGGAGTCCTGTGTGAGGAAAGGGCTAAGGCGGTACAATAGTCCGAGTTTCTGATTTACGTTTTTGGTTAGTACTTCAATACGTGCCTTGAAAGTGCAGTTCTGGTCTAAGGTGATGCCTAAGTACTTAATTGTTTCTACTACCACCTCAATCTTTGTGCCGTTTGAGAGACAGGGTGTTAGGATAGAGTCTCTATCTGGTCCCAGGCTTGTAGGGCTGAATAGAATAGCCTTAGTTTTTTTCACTATTTAGCACAAGTTTGTTGCTGGCCAACCAGCCCTCGAGGAGCTGCAGGTCATCTGTCAGAGTATTGCTCAAGGAGCCCACATCATTGGAGGTCCTGTAGAGCACAGCATCATCTGCATATAGGATTATGTCTGCACCTCCACAGTGATTTGGCAAGTCATTTATGAAAACAGAGAATAGTAAGGGCCCCAGGAGGGATCCTTGGGGGAACCCCGTCTATAATTTGGCAATTTTTAGCTTGTGCGCCCTGCTGTCTGACAAATTGTGATCTACCCTGATGGTAGTTGGTGAACCACTGAACTGTCTGACAGTCTAGGCCTATGTGTTGGAGTTTTGCAAGGAACAACTGATGATCCACCAGGCCGAGGGCCTTGGTGAGGTTGATGCTGTGGCTCTCTGGTGTCAACATTTATGGTATGTGCCCAGCCCTGGTGATGGACTAGATCTAACCCACAACCATCTGGTCCAGAGGTGGATCTACTACCACCTGAGCCAGGCTGACACCCTTGAGACGGACCCTGCATAGAACAGCAGCAGAGTCTTAACTTGCTTCACACGAGTCCTAACTTTCTTTAGGACCTAGTACATTTTTTGTGACCATTTTTGTTTTTAGCCATTTTGTTTGCAAAGATTTTCATGTTTTGTTTTTTGTTCACGTTGGACTTTTTTTCGAAATTATTTTTCAGTTTGTTTTTTTTTATGTTTAAAAATCTAAGTCCTGAAATGCACGTACTGCGCTTGCGTCTGGACTAAGCTATTATTTTTATTATAATTTTTTTTCTCTTTCACTTATATCTTGGCTAATTATGAGCCCAAATTTTCAAAGTCAACAAGTTGCCATTCCATTTAATAACCAAATAAGCAGCACTCTCAGTAGGATTTCTGATTTGGAGGCATGCAGTCACTGAAGATAAGTACTGGGATCCTATATAAAGGTTTTTTTAGTCCCCCAGAATTTTGTAAGGGTCCCCAAAGAAGTGCAGCATCGTCGTTGTGAGTGCAGTCAGTATTGCAGTGAGTGTCATCTGGCAAAGCAGCCTCTGAGTGCAGTTGGGGCTGTACTGAATGTGGTGTGGCAGAGCGGCTGTGACATGTCACTAGGACTCTGGGAGTAATGGTCAAGAAGCGGCAGTGCTAAAGTCAGTTTCAGTTTGCTTGATTTTGTTTTTGTTACTTAACAGATTTCACAGACCAGTTTCTTTGTTCTATGTAAATGGAGCCAGGGAAATGTAGGGGGGAAGTGACAGGCAAAAGTATTGCTGACAGATAAGCACACGTCTGTGCTGGTGATGGCATGTTTTTTTTAAACTGGTTTTGTGTGAAGCAAGGGGGGAGAATTTGTTATTAAAATAAATGGCACATCCTGTGTTACCTGACTAGAGGGACTGCAGTTGGAATGGTGGGAGATCTCGTTTATTGGCTAAGTGAGTAAAAAATGGCTGGCATTTAGGTTTTCATAACTACTTGGAGCACAGTGATTCCACTTGTGCTGAGGCAGGTTGCTTTGGCACTTGTTTTCACCCAGTCTCTGTTGGCATAAAAAATGCACCCCTAGGTAAGAAGTTTAGCCAGTCAGAGACCAGGATTTTTCAAACCCGCTTTGTAATGTAGAAAGGGAATTTTGTTTTCAGCATCTTCTATTTATGGGCATTCTAGGCGACCACCTAGTTCACTTATCCTTAAGGCCAGGCCTGCTTACCAGATATTTCCTTACTGTTTTTTTTCTTTCTTGTTTTCTTACTTTGGTTAGAGAACACTCTTGTTATGATTAATATTTATTTGGAATATATTCTTTGGACTTATTTGGAAGTCATTTCCCTTCCTTCTCGGTCACTTTAAAAGTCACAGTCATGTTAAAATAAATTAATTTTATTGAGTCAGTGTAATTTTACTGACTCATTTAATGAAATATACATTTACTTGCATCCACTACAACAAATCTGATTCATCTAAAATGAAGTGGCAGAGCCACTCCACTATTCTTCACTGTCACAATCATGTTAAGAAAACTAAAAAAGTCACAGTCATGTTAAAATATGTGTAATTTTATGGGACTCATTTAAAGAACTATACATTTTTTAAATAACTTTTTTTATCCTCCAGCCTGGCCAGGTGGCTAATCAGCCCTGTCACTGGACACCTCTGGCTATCCCCTCCTCCTTCCACTCTGGCGGCCAAGTTCCACTACAGATTCCCCCCTGCAGTGGGGCTAGGGAGGGGAGGGCCTTCCCCCTTCCCCCCCAGGCACACATTCCAGAAAGGCCACCATTACGAGTGGAAGGGGCAGGTCAAGGTATTCAGGTGAGCTTCATGGGGCCTGGTCTGCTCTTTTTTCCTCTGATTGTTTTCATCCCGTCCCTTAGTCCTCCCAAAGCCACTGCATGCTCAGACAATGAATGTGTCTGGAGGCGCACATGAACTTTGGGACCACAGCGCCATCCATCCTCCCTAACTACCATCTGCCTTCCATAATTTGGTGCTGCTGCCAGGCCTCTACCTGAGGTCAGCCTAGAGCCAGTATGGCATACCTCCCCAACCTGAGCGAGAGAACTGCCAGCCAACCACTCAATCCTCTCTTGGCCCCCCCCCCCAGGCTGGCCCTTGAAGGCCCAAACCAGGGTCACCAGCGTGGTGCGAGGTAAGGCACTAACAGTGACCCAGCCCTCCATGCCACTGGGTTGGCCCAAGAAATATACATTCATTTGCATTGACTCCAACAAATCTCTTTCATCTAAAATGAGGTGGCATAGTTTATTCACCTTCTTTCAGTCACAGTCACGTTAAAAAAAACTTAAAGTTGCAGTCATATTAAAATAAATTTAATTTTACTGAATCATTTTTTAAGCTTATATTTATTGCTTTGATGAAAAATATTTCCTGTAGGACAGCACGTTAATATAGACATCATCAACATTTTAACAGCATGCCATCTTAGCACCCCTACAACTGATACATCATTGAAGGGTTACCTACAATCATTTGAGAACTTAGAAATAATATTAATTTATAGGTTGTTACTGCCATGAGTGGGGAATTGCCAGGATAAGTATAAATAACATTTCTAAAAAAGGCCCCCTTTTAAAAGGTGTATCTTCCCCAGTATCCTTACAAAGTAAAACTCTTCATATTCAGAGCATATATCAGCTATGCGACCTACTACCTTCATTAACTTCAGGCAGGGAGGGAAACTATCCACCCACCATCTCTTGGTATTTAACATTTCCCATTAACATTTTCTATTAAAATTGCGCTATCAGTTTATAAACAAAACGTTAGCTAGCCCCCAAACTGAATCAAAGTACAAACAAATAAGTACCATGAACTTATGGGCGCCTCATCGCAGCACTAACTTGGGGCTTCAGAACAATGGAAAGGGAGCTGCATCACAGGGCCACTTGGCACGCTAACCCCAACTAAACAGGACATCCCACTGTGGTTTTATAATAAGAACCCCCCCCCAAATACTTCAAACCTGGCCACTCTGCAATAAGTTAGCCCAAACAGAGATTGTCCACAGGTATATTGAGACAGTTTAGTAATTTTAAAGTTCAAAATATGTCACCTGCATGATCTGTCTCTGATATCATCGGCCTAAATAAGCCTTGGTCATCTGGACTTCGCAAATTTTCCTCAGTTTCTGACTCTGGGTCTGAGTTGTGGCCTGAACAGAATCATACGAGTCAGCAGCCAGAGGCCATAAGACTCGACGATGTTGGTTCTACCTAAAGTCATATTTATTATAGTCCATAAAATTACCTAGGGACTTTTTAAAGATCTCTAGTTATGTACTAGATACCATATCATTAGGGAGTCTATTCCAGGAGTTTATCACTCTGATTTATCCATTTGCCTCTTAGGTTGGTCTTGTATAGTTCACCTTTTAATTGAAGCTGATGGAATCTACTATGTCTCAAATTGTTTCTTTTGAGTCTTATTGCTTCCCATAGATCTAGGTCTGGAAAAGCTTTGTAACTTAAACAGAGATCACCCCTCAGTCTTCTGTTCTCTCGACTGTATAGCCCAAAGTGTTTTAACCTGTCCCTGTAATCTAATCCTCTGACTTGTGTGATGTTCCTTGTCATTTTCCTTTGTACTGTCTCAGTTACTTTGATGCCTGAGATTTTGTGAGGGGCCCACATTTGGACGCAACACTCCACGTGCGGTCGGACAAGAGATTTGTATAGTGGTAATATAACACCTTTATCCCTACTTTTAAAATGTTTAAATATCTGCCCTATTATTTTATTTGCTCTACCAGCAGCTGATTTACATTGTTCTGTAGTGATAAGTTTTCAGTAATTATCACCCTAAGGTCTCTTTCTTTAGCCGTCTCAGTGATGGTATTAGCATAAAGGTGATATCTGGCTCTTTGGTTGTCAAGGCCCATGTGCCTAAGCTTGCATTTCTCAATATTTAGTTTTAGTTGATTTTTAATTGCCCAATCTCCTATATTTTATTTATTTATTTTCATTTATTGAATAGAATCGGAATTACAATCCTTTGAGTCACAGACTCTTTTGCAAAGGCTCCACGTCAGATACAGGGGGTGGAGGGTAAACAAGTACAGGAATAACATACAGAGAATCATTATTGACAATACAGTACTGGAGACACAGTCCAGGCATTAACTTAGATAAACTGGTGACAGACGTAGGCAGCAGTCTGTAGGTCACTTGAAATAGAAAAGACATGAAGGCAAGAGAAAGACAAGAAGGCAAGGCTTATACGTGGGATCTAGAGAGACCCTGTGTCGGAGGAAGGAGGGTACGGGGAAAACAAGCATTGGGCAGGGTTAGCCACAGTCACATATGGCAGATTCAAGAAGTTGAGCTTTGAGGCCTGCTTTGAAATGGTAGATGCTATGGGTCAGAGAGAGCGGCAGAGGTAACGCATTTAGCCAAAGTGGGGCACGGTAGTAGAAGGATCTTTGGCCAAGGGATGTTCTACAGCAGGGGATAAGAAATGAGGGGTTGGCAGTGAGTCTTGTATTGCGTCTGATGGGGGCAGCACTGACAATGGGGAGAAGGCCGGCAGGGGCTTGCTGGAGATGTATCTTTTTTGCGAGGATGCAGGTATGGTACTTTAGCCTTTGTTGGAAGTTAAGCCAACCAGCTAGAGCATAGAGCTCACAGGTATGGTATATGGTTTATCTCAGTTTGAAACTGCTGTATAGCTTTAGTATCATTAACTATGCAGTTTAATTTTACATCACATGCAAATTTGGAGATCCAACACTCAGACATTGACTGCAGAGGTGCTATGTAGTTGTAAACAATATGGGTCCTAATATGGATCCCTGTGGAACCCCACTGGTAACATCAGCCCATGTGGACGAGTGGCCAGCAAGGCAAACTTTTTGTTTCCTATTATCTAACCATGATTTAACCCAGTTGACCAATGAGAGAGCCAAGCCTATTTCTATAAGTCTAATTATGAGCTGTGTATGCGGTAGAGTGTCAAAAGCTTTTGAAAAATCTAAATACAAAACATCTACTGGAAGCCCTAAATCAATGCCACTACTTACATAATTGAAAAAATGTAACAAGTTGGTCTGGCATTATCATCTCATTTGAAAGCCATGCTGGCTTATGTCCACTTGGCTAGCGTTGGCTATTTTCTCACATTTTATCTTTAACTATACTTTCTATTAGTTTACTGATAATTTATGTCAAACTAATTGGGTGGAAGTTACTGGGGTCATGTTTGATCCTTTTTTTGAAAATAGGAGTTTATGTTGACATGTTTACAATCTTGCATGACCATACCACTATTTAATGAAGTGTCTATTATATCCGTAAGTGGCCCAGATATAAAGTTAGTCACCTTTTTAATAAAGCCAGATGAAGGTTATCGGGTCCTAGTGATTTATGCATATTTAAATTCTGTAATTTGCTTGCATGGATATCTTCATTGATGTTATGAATGTTGACAGGTAGTCCTGAACACAAGTTAGACCATTCCTCAGATCTGAAGTCTGTTTTGTGTGTATATACACTGGAGAAATAGTTATTAAACACTATTGCTTTACTGGGTTCATCTTTAATTTCCCGCCTGTCGATAACCAATGATTCTACTAGCTACTGGTCTTTTTTCATGCTATTTACATAGCTATAGAATTTCTTTTTATTATCTCCTATTGCAGCGGCCAAACTTTGTTCAAATCCCTTTTTTGTTTTTTTTATTGCTGATTTGCAAGCTTTGCATTTGAGCTTGTAATCATTTATGTTATTAACTGAGGAGTTTTTTTGGCCTTACGGAAGGCTTTGTTCCGTTTTTTTATAAATCTCTTAACATTTTTGTTAAACCAGTTTGGTATTCTACCCCTATTGTTATATTTAGTTTTTTGAGGAATGAATTTGTCAATACAAAAACAAATATTTTTTTTGAACTTTTTCCATTTTCCTTCTAGTGTTTCATCTTTAAAGTCATCGCTCTAGTTCCATTTTCCTATATAATTCCTTATCTTGTCATAATCTGCCTTTCCATAGCATCTTATTTTTGTCATCCCAAGTAGGGGTGTCCAAGCGATGTTTGCTACAAGCTGTACCATATTGTGGTCGCTGTTGCACAGTGGTTTCCTTACCTTACAAACTGCTTCAGTTTTTGCCTGCAATTTCCTCGCTTCTGCTGGGTCAGAACGTTTTATTGCCATACACTATTTTCAGGCTGGCTGGCATCAATAGAACGTGATGCATGCTGAGTTGATGGAGCTTTGAGTGGATACTATCAAAGCCTTTTCGCCATTGGTGGGGGGTGAAGCTGGGGTCCGGGAATATATGGATAGGTGAGTTGTGCCATTGGAGTGGGCTGTGTTTCTTAGCCTCTTGAATCACAATGTCTAGCTCTTTAACAGAGCCCAAGACTGCCAATATTATGTGGACCATAGGATGTGCTGCTGTATTCTGAAGATGAGCACCACGAGGAGATGCCCGGTAAGCACGTTGTATAGCAAGTGGGTAATCCATCTGTAGGATTTCTGGGAGCCACTGTCGTAGAAATCAGCAGATGTCCTCTCCTTCATCAGCTTCTGGTAAGACAACAGTGTGAATATTGGACACCCGTTCCTCGTTTCCGCATTTTCTAATCGGCGCCTCAAAAGAGTATTCTCCTTGATGAGACCTGCTACCATCGCCATTGCCGTGTCCACCAATTTAGTAGCTCCTTTAGCTTCTTCCTCCACAGCCTGAAGTTTAGTATCCACCAGCAGCAGTTCAGAAGTAAAGTCCTCCATTTTTTTATCTATGGCTTGAATGGCCCTCAACAAAGCTGCGTTAGTCGACTGGCATGGATTTATCACTGGAGGATCACCATCCTTACTTGGGCCCAGCCGCGCTCCTTTCTGCATAGCGCCTTCACCTCCCATTACTGTTTTTGGATGACCCATCCTATCTAACACTGTTGTTTCTAGCATTCGGAGTATCAGAAAGTTGTAGAACAGCTGAAAATGTCTTTCTTGGGTGAGTTCAACAGTTTTTCACACCCAATAATTACAGTTAGAAAGCAGAAATCACGGACCCACAAAGTTATGCTGCACACAGCTCGACTGCTGGTCACGCCCCCAAGTCATGGTCACGATAAAGTAAATTCAGTTTCAGTGAAACATTTAAAGAAATATACATTTACTTGTGTCAACTCCAACAAATGTATTTCATTTAAAATGAGGTGGTAGAGTGTCCTCCTTCTCCTCCTTCCATCCCACCTCAATCATGTTGTCCTGTTAGGACTGTTGATCCATTCACACTGAGTGCATGAGTCACTCACTGATGCAGTCCATAAATCATGCCCCAGAACACCCTCTGCCACCCCGCTACTGTCCTAGTACAACTACCATGTAAAATCAAGGGCTACAGAATCCATAGTTCAGTATCTGTGAGCGTCAGGCCATCCCACTTCTGTGGATGCTGAGGCAGACACTGTTAAATGGCAAGCCTCTATTGGAGGCAAGTGGTGATATGGGAAGCTGTGCACTAATAAAAACATGTTCTATGCTCATGCCCATGCTCACATCATGCACGTGGTCATGATCATGATCAAAGTCACATTAAACATCATGGTCACGTACAAATAAATTATAATTTTCCACATTCATTTCGAGAAAAATGCATTTACTTGCCCCTATTCCAACCCATCTACTTCATTAATGCTAACCCATCTACTTCATCCGAGATGAGGTGAGAGAGTCTCCACTGTCATGGTCACAGTCACATCAGAATAAATCACATTTAATTTTTTTTTTTTTTACTCTTATTTCTGCCTCCTGCAGCCACCAACCTGCCAATCTCCAGCTACCGCTCCACCTCCACTGCCGAACCCAGAGAGGGTCGCGCCCAGCTGGCATATGCAGCTGTACCCTCGAAGGGGACCTCCCCATGTCCCCGTGCCAGGTCAGGATCCAATACTGGCATGCGACGGATCCAGGCCTCATTATAGAAACATAGATGTTGATGGCAGATAAGGACTGCAAGGCCCATCCAGTCTGCCCATTTCTTTTTCTACCTTATGAATGTGCTATAGGCCTTTGCTCTGTTAATGGCCTGTCTATTCATACTCATCTGTATTGCTCCCTTATGCCTATCCCATGCCTATTTGAAGCCCTGCACTGTATTCATATCCACCACTTCCTGAGGTAGGCAATTCCATGCATCCACCACCCTTTCTGTGGAAAAGAACTTCCTCACATTACCCCTTAATCAGCCTCCCTCTAATCTCATGCTGTGTCCTCTTACCCTGCTATTTTTCTTATACTGAAACATGTTAGATTCTTTCACCTTGTTAACGCCCTTAAGGTGTTTGAAAGTTTCGATCATATCACCTCTCTCCCTCCTTTGCTATATGGTATACATATTGAGTTCAGTTAATCTGTCATCATATGTTTTCTGATGCAGTCCCTGCACCATTTTGGTTGCTCTCCTCTGGACTGCCTCAATTTGGTTAGTGTCCTTGTGAAGGTGTGGCCTCCAGTACTGCACACAGTATTCCAAATGGGGCCTAACTAGTGTCTTGTAAAGTGGGATTATTACCTCCCTCTTCTGACTTGTGATACCCCTACTAATACACCCCAACATCCCTCTAGCCTTACCTACTGCTTTACAGGTCTGCTTGGATGATTTCAGGTCATCGGTGATGATGATGCCCAAGTCTCTTTCTTCCCTTGTGACTGCCAGCAACTTCCCTCCCAGCTTATAGGTGGCTTTAGGGTTTCTCTTCCCTATGTGCATGATCTTGCACTTGTTTGCATTAAACCCCAGCTGCCACTCTTCCTACCATTTTGCTAGTTTATCCAGATCTCTTCTCATTCTGCCCACACCATCTGGATCATCTACTCTGCTGCAGATCTTGGTGTCATCTGCAAACAGACAAATCTTACCCTCCAGTCCATCTGCAATGTCACTGATGAAGATATTGAAGAGGACTGGCCCCAGGACTGATCCATGAGGTACCCCACTTGTGACTTGCATCTCTTCTGACTGTATACCATTTACCACCACTCTCTGTTTTCTGCCCATCAACTAGCTTGCCACCCAGTTGACCAACGTCTGACCCACCCTGAGCCTACCCAGCTTATTAATCAATCTTCTATGTGGATCAGTATCGAAAGCTTTGCTGAAGTCAAGGTAGGCAACATCAACTGCTCCCCCTTGGTCCATCACTCTGGTTACCCAGTCAAAAAAATCTATGAGATTAGTTTGACAGGAGCTTCCTTTTGTAAACCCATGCTGTCTTGTATCCTGTGCTCCTATGGATTCCAGATATTGCACTATCCTTTCATTAAGGAGTGTCTCCATAATCTTGCCCACTACTGAGGTCATTGGCCAGGGAAGTAGCAGCTATCAAGCTGCTCGAACAATGCTGCCATTTTCCTCCATTCATTCACCCCTCGAAGTACAGGCATGCAATGACTTCAGGTGCTGCATGCTGATATCTGCCGCACTCTGCCCCATTCTGGCACCACTAAGACAGTACCCCCTGGTCATTACCAGGGACCGCTGCAGAGCAGTGGCACCCTGGAACCCTCCCTGGGATAGGAGAGCAGTCCTCCGGATGCTCAGTCCTATCCCTCCCCTGCCGACCCCTGACGGCCCAGGTTTGTGTCTGAACCCGGGTCAGCGTGGTGCGAGGTGTGGCATCCAGTGCCTCAACCCTCAGCGCCACTGGGCCAAATATATTTTCATTTATTATATAAAGAAAAAAATACATTTACTTGCATTAACTCCAACCAAACTACCTTATCCAAGATGAAGTGAGAGAGTCTCTTTCCTTCATGGTCACAGTCACGTTAGAAATTATAATGTATTTTAATGTGATCATGACTGTGAAGGAAGGAGACTCTCTCACTTCATCTTGGATGAGGTGGTTTGGTTGTTGTTAATGCAACTAAATGTATTTTTCTTTAAACAACAAGTGAACATTATCATTTATTTTAACATGACAGTGATCGCGAGAGTGAGGGAAGGAGGCTCTCTCTTCATCTTGGATGTGGTAGTTTGGTTGGAGCTAATGCAAGTAAATGTCATTTTCTTTAAATGACAAATGAAAATTTTATAGTAGTGGTTGTGGTGGTAGTGGTAGTGGTGGTAGTACTAATAGTAGTAGTAAATTTTATAAGGTATCCTTCCCTAGAGGCATAGGGTGCTGTATGGGAATAGACAGGCAGATAAAACCAATAAATAAACAGATAAATGTTTAGGAGACCTGGTGGTCAGAACTTCAGACGCGGGAAGTGGGTATCCTGGGATATAGACTTTTTAGAAAGGACAGGACTGGTAAAAAGGGGGGAGGGGTAGTATTGTATATCAAGGACGACATCAGGACAATGGAGGGGCAGGAGGAACAATGGGAGGTGGAGTTCCTGTGAGTCACACTGGAGAAATGGTCTGGTGCATCATTAAGACTGGGTGTGATTTACAGACCTCCTACACAGGGGGAGGAAGTGGACAGGCAGCTGTTGCATGTAGTTCAAAGGATGGCACTCAGGGAGGAACTGCTCCTGGTGGGGAATCTTAACCTTCTCAATGTTTATTTATTTATTTAATTTTTGTTGACCGGGTAAGTGCACTAGACAAATTCTGCCTTTTTTCAGGCATGACCCGAGGGAGGAGGATACAGATGAATGCCAACTGACCTTGAGCCAGATGAAGCTGTTGGTGGTATTTTTCGTGAATGGAGGAAATTTGGCCAGGGCACCAAGGAAACTCCCCTACTCTTGCTGCAGGGGGCCTTGCTTCCTGTGAGCAGAGGGGACCTCTTTGTTTGCTACACCAGATGGCTGATCTGGAGACTGGAGGAGAGGTGGTGGAAATGGAACTGGATGGAAACTGTGCTCAGGCTGTGTTTAATGAAAATGTTGTGATGGAAGAAATTGTGGAAACAACGGATGTGCACTCTGGAGAAGGTAAAGAGAAAGAGTCTTTAAATTCTATAAATGAAAAACCCTTAAAAGACTGTAATTTAGTGAAGGAGCCTGAGGAAAGTTTAACAGACTGGAGTGACACAGAAACAGAGCAAACAATAGTTGCAGAGAGAGAGAGAGAGAGAACGACATAAATGCTGAAGAAACTGACTTATAGGCACAAATAGATAAAGAAATACAGAGTTTTCACTTTAAAAAGTCACAACTAGAGAAGCAACTGAGAGAGATTCAGTCTGACGGCAGAAGCAGCTTGTCAAGCAGGCACAGCTGAGCTGCGATGATGCAGCATCATTAAAGGCTTCTACAAGCTGGGCGGAGGTAGTAGAGCAAGTGGAAAAAGTAGCCCAGAAGGAAAACAAACAAGCAAAAGCACAAGAGATGTGGTAACCAGATATTGCGTCAGGAATGGCAGATGCAGGTACAGATGGGCCTGGCCTAAGATGCTCTGGAAATCAACGGCAAACATTGGATCAAACTAGGATTTTGGACAGTGCACTGCTAACAGCAGGCTGGGAGTGGAACGCTAACACAGGGGGCGCTGCCACTCTGCAAGAAGATCTCATTCTGAGGTTGGTCATGGATGGAGGAGGACATGCTGTTGGAGTAATGGAGTCTGGACAGTTGGAGAATGTGGAAGTACATGAAAAAATGTGGAACAAATCTCTACTGTGGATCCCCAGGTTATTATACCGGTTCCTGAAATGGCTGCAGAGGATGACATTACAGAAGATGAGGTAGTGTTACAAGAAGAATTAGATAATAAAAAGCAACAGCTTCTGCTTATGTTGTCAGCAGCAGAACAGGAGTTTCTGAAAGGCAAAACTAAGTTGGAGCAAGAGAAGAAAAAACAAAAATGGTCTGTGGCTAGCCCCATATAAGAAACGAGTAAGCGTTTGCCTGGGGGTGTGGGCTTAGAACCTTTGCCTCACTCAGGGACTGAAACTGTTCTGGAGCAAATGAGAGAGGAGACTGTGTCTAATGTAAGCAGTTTCAGTGGCACTCCTTTGGATTGGACTCCAGAAGGGGTGTTTCATGGAGCAGGCTGGATTTTTTTCCGCTGGGCGGTGGCTCCCAGACCCTGCAATTCCTATCCCTGGTTCCCCTACCTGTTTGATCAACATTAATTCTTTACCTGATCCTTTGCCTGTTGATGGCGAGTCGAGCATACCAGATGAAACTTTGACTAGTCCTTCGGATAAGGTTTTGGGTGTAACAGAGGTCCGTGAGTTGGTATCTGCATCAAACACTGAACTTCAGGTGTCCCAGGGAGATAGGATGGTGCCTGGTGAGACTCTAACAACAGATCCCACTCTACCTATTATTCTGAACAGGATATGTACTGAAAGGGATGAACAGGAGACTATGGGGATAGGGCAGGGGTTTGCAGGTAATACTGACAAAAAGAGAAAAGAGCCCAAATTAGCTCCAGGTACCAAACGCCCTACGACCTATGCAGGATTATTTCAGACACCAGTTACTGCTGCAAAAAGGAGATTCTTAGTACATCTTAGGTACAAAGGCTTGGCTCCAATTTCACCAGATAGACTATTTATTTATTTATTTATTAAATTTTGGTGACCGGGTAGGCCCACTGAACCCCGAAGGTCCCTTTTTCAGGGGCGACCCGGAATAACAATACAAGGTATGATACAGTGGAGAAAAACTTTTGATCACATAGGTTATTCAAGCATAGGGTGGTTACAGCCAGTGGTTACAGACATGGTTATCATCATGACACAGTTTTGCCTTGCTACTACATGGCATAGTATTATACATGAGGTAGCATTGGTCCCTAGGTGTCCAGATACTAGATGGAGGTACATGGTTGGCCCACTTTTGGGAGGGTTTGATGCAGGAGAAGGGGATACCTTATGAGCCGTGGCAGTGGCATGCACTTATGTCCAGCATATGGGACTTGAGCCTGGTGCGGAAGTTCATGAGTGAGGAGGCGTCCTGGACCAGGGAAGGGAGCTTGTTCCATAGGCTGGGGGCTAGGCAAGAGAAGGATCTGCCGCCAGCATTGGTTCTTACTCTGGGGACTTTCAGTAGAGTTCGTTCACATGACCTTAGATTCCTGGGGTTGTGTTTAATTGCTATGGTTCTAGCTATGCTTGGTGGAGCGGTGGGTTTGAGTAGCTTGTAGGCCTGGACAAGCAATGGGTATTGAAGGCGAGCAGCCAGTGAGGGCCACCTGAGCTGGGCCAGTGTGTCGCAATGGTGACGTCACGGGTGATCTTGGGTAGCGAACCGAGCTATTTTGTTGTATAGGATTTGCCTCCTGGACACCTCTTGCTTTGCCATGCCCTGTATAATCGGGGCTGCATAGGTCAGGGTAGGGAGCAGGACACTTGTAGCAATGGAGAGCCTAGCCTCAGAGATAAACTGGTCCTTGAGTCGGTACAAGGTTGTGAGTTTTCGGTGTAGGGTCCTGGTGATCTGGTCCACGTGGTCCTTGTAGGTGATTGACTGATCCAGAGTTAGGCCTAAGTATTTTAGGGAGGGAACTACATTGATGCTTTTGCCAGAGAGTGTGGTAAGTTGCAGGGATGTGGTCCTGTCAAGGCCCAATGATCTTGGCCCGAATAGCATTGCCTTGGTTTTGTCTGCATTAAGTACCATTCTGTTCTCACACAGCCATGTCTCTAGGGATGTGAGGTCCTTTTGGTGAAGGGGACCAAGAGCAGCCACATCGCCCAGGGGTCGGTAGATGACACTGCCGTCAGCATACTGTACAACCAAGCTTTCCCCACAGTAGGTACTTAGTTCATTGGTAAATAGGGAGAATAGGAGGGGGCCTAGGATTGACCCCTGAGGTACTCCCTGTTTTAGAGGTAGTGGACCTGACATGGCCCCCTTCCAGGAGACCCTCCGTGTCTGGCCTGATAAGTAGCTCCCAAATCACTTGAGGGCATGGGGGTCTAATCCTACATTGTTCAGCTTCTGTAGCAGAAGATTGTGGTCAACAAGGTCAAATGCCTTGGACAGGTCTATAAAGACTGCACCTGTGGGTATCCCTTTGTCCATTGCCCTAAGCACTTCATCCGAGAAGTTAATAAGGGCAGTGTCAGTACCATGGTTTGGGCTGAATCCATGTTGAGAGGGAGCAAGGAGCTGATGAGCTTCCAGGTAGTCCTGAAGTTGGTCATAGATTAGCCTTTCTTGCAGCTTGGTAAGTGTGCAGAGAAGGGAGATTGGCCTATAGTTGGTTAGGTTTTCCCTGAGGCCACCTTTGTGGATAGGGACCATGTTGGCCTGTTTCCACTGGTTAGGAACTGCTCCTTCCCATAGTGATCTGTTAAGGAGCATGGTTAAGGGCCTGGATAAGGAGGTAGCTCTGATCATTTAGGTTTCAGCGCCTTTAGGAGGGTTAGGACCTCAGTGCGCTTTACCAGTCTTAGGTGGAAAGAGGGTCATTCAAAGTGTGTTGCTTCACTTGTGTTTGGGGCCAAAGCCTGGAAAGATTGGCCAGCCTTGTAGGCCTCAAGGTCTGTGAAGTGGTTGTTAAGGGCAGCCGCTATTAGAGAAGAATCACTAGTGTGCTGACTGTTGATCTCCATGGGGCTGGGTTCAGTCTTTTTGTTGCCCTTGATCAGGTCATTGACATGATTTCAGAATTGCTTAGGGTTATCTAAGCTAGTTTTCTGGAGGTGTGTGATGTACTCTCTTTTTGCAAGTTTAATGGCACTCTTAGCTTTGTTTCTTAGGGCTTTGTATGCCACTAGGTCTGCCGGAAGGGTGGAGAGCTTGAACTTCTTCCAGGCTTTGTCCCAAGTAATCATTAGAGATTTGAGGGATGGAAAGATCCATTTGTAACAGCTGCCTTTCGCTCTCAGTCTTTTAATGGGAGCAGAGAGGTTGGCTGCTGTATTTAGTAAGTCCTGAAAGTATTCCAAGGCCTCAGTCAAAGTAGGGAGGAGTGTTATGGGGCTCCAGTCCCGGCTACTTAGGAAGTCATTGAATTGCACGTCCGAGAATTTGGTGTAGTCTCGGTCAGTAAGGATTCTTGGTTGGACCTTGGGTGCTCTGTTCTTCCAGATACAGAATATCGGAGAATGGTCACTCAAGGAGTCTGCCATTGTGCCCGCACTCTGGATGTTGGCTGGATTTGACACCAGAGCCTCGTCCAGGGTGGTGTGATTCCCAGTTTTGTAATTCAGTCTGGTCGGTTCCGAGATGACCTGCGCCAGACCTGCTTCGTGGGTCAGTGACATCAAGGCATGGCCAGGATCCTGGGCCCAGTTGAGGTTGAAATCGCCCACAATGAGTAGCTCCATAGATACTTCTAGGGCCAGAGCATTTGTGATGGCTTCAAGGGATTGGAGGGCAGACTTTGGTGGATGGTAGACACAACCTATAGTTAGTTGCTTGGTTTGTCCAAGGGTAATGCGGATGAATATAGCTTCGCCTTCAGCAGGGGGACTTTGCTGCAGACTTAGGAGTGACACGGTGAGGTCAGTCTTTGTATAGATTAGCACCCCACCCCCTTTTTTGGACTCCGTGTCCTTATGGTAGGTGCTATAGCCCAGTGCCTGTATCTCATAATCAAGGATGTGGGCTTTTAGCCAGGTTTCTGAGATGGCTAGGACATCAGGCTTGTAGAGGTCTAGCCCAGCTTGGATTTGGACTTCATGTATTTTGGGTCTGAGGCTACAGACATTCATATGTGCTATCTTCAGACCCTTAGCAGACACCCAGTGAGGGTTCTGAGGGGATGCCACTGAGATATTGGTGGTATTAGGGCCGGGGTTGGGTTGAATATCTCCTGCAAGGAGTAGTAGAGCTACCAGTATGCAGATTACATAGAAACATAGAAACATAGAAGTTGACGGCAGATAAGGACCGCAAGGCCCATCCAGTCTGCCCATTTCTTTTTCTACCTTATAAATGTGCCATCGGCCTTTGCTCTGTCAGTGACCTATCTATTCATAGTCATTTGTATTGCTCCCTTATGCCTATCCCATGCCTGTTTGAAGCCCTGCACTGTATTCATAGCCACCACTTCTTGTGGTAAGCCATTCCATGCATCTACCACCCTTTCTGTGAAAAAGAATTTCCTCATATCTCCTTAATCGCCTCCTCTAATCTCATGCTGTGTCCTCTTGTCCTGTTATTTTTCTTATATTTAAACATGTTAGACTTTTTCACCTTGTTTATGCCCTTAAGGTGTTTAAATGTCTCGATCATATCACCTCTCTCCTCCTTTGCTCAAGGGTATACATATTGAGCTCCGTTAATCTGTCCTCATATGTCTTCTGATGCAGTCCCTGCACCATTTTGCTGCCCTCCTTCTGACTGCCTCAATTTGGTTAATGTCCTTGTGAAGGTGTGGCTCCAATACTGCACGCAGTACTCAGATGGGGCCTAACTAATGTCTTGTACAGAGGGATTATTACCTCCTCTCTTACGACTTGTGATACTCCTACTAATACACCCTAACACCCCCTAGCCTTACCTACTGCTTTAGAGGTCTGCTTGGATGATTTTAGGTCATCAGTGATGATGATGCCCAAGTCTCTTTCTTCCTTTGTGACTGCTAGCAACTCCCCTCCCAGCCTATAAGTGGCTTCAGGGTTTCTCTTCCCTATGTGCATGATTTTGCACTTCTTTGCATTAAATCCCAGTTGCCACTCTTCTGACCATTCTGCTAGTTTATCCAGATCTCTTCTCATTCTGCCCACCCCATCTGGATTATCTACTCTGTTGCAGATCTTGGTGTCATCTGCAAACAGACAAGCCTTACCCTCTAGTCCATCTGCGAGGTCACTAATGAATTACTTTAGGACTGGGTGAGGTGACGATGTTCCATCGACACATCCTGCTCACATAGTAGAACAGGTTGTAGCATATACCCTTTTTTACCATCTCGTGCACAGTTGAGAGAGCAAGCGTGCTTGAGATAGGGTTTCCGTTGTGGAGATCATGGGTGGGGTCATTATGCCGATAGCCCCCTGGTTTGAGGTGGCCTGGGTCGGTGATCCTATCCACCCAAAGGAGGGTCAGGGAGTAGATTATAGCAAGAAGCACCCCCCTGTTTGGGAGAGGCATTTTGGTTTGCACTCGGGAAGTTGGGGAGTATGTGCTTGGTGAGGCATAGCTGTATGATCTCTATACGAATCAGTTGGAGTAGAGTGCTCTGAGTCTAGTTGCCTTTTGGTTTATCTAGGGGTCGGCACCCACTATTAGCCTTGGTTGTCAGTTAACAGAGCAGTCCCTGACTTTAGAAGAGCTTTCATCAGCAGTTTTAGGTAAATTTTCTCTAGGGAAGGGCCACTGCCTTGCTTGCTAAAGAGTTCTGGCTTATTGGCCAGATAATAGGGGAGGTTTTGAAGGGGGAAAATGCTTTCTCTAGTCCTACCCTAGGGTAGTTACGTTATGCTGTAGCGGTTGCAGCTCCAACCCCCAAAGATACAGTGTTTTTTGTATAGGTAAAACAATATTCTTAGCTAGTATACAGTTTAGAATCTTTGTAGAGACTGCTAGTTATTCACTTGCGCTGACTATATATAGTTAAAGCTTATCAGGAGACAAGTACAGTTTTGAATAAGGTTTATCTTGGCTTGTGACCAGTTCAGCCCACTTACTGACAGCTTGCTATTGACTTTCACTGGCTATAGTTAATAGTTTCTGAAAAAGCACAGAGTAGAAACAGCTAGTGTAGTCACTTTCAGATGGCTAGTAGCTTATCCCTGTGTGCATTGTTATGGAAGGAGAAACAAGAGAAAAATACACAATTGTGAAGCATTTAGAGGAAGAGATTCATTAGTCCATAGCTAACAGTGCATTGGGGTCAGGTGTATTGGTACATCCCAACTAGCAGGTGGGGTTCAGTTGCATCAGTTATATGGAGGGTCAGTGATCTTTGCAGGGTTACAGTTAGAATGGAGTGTTTTTGGACCCGGGCCTTGAAGAGGCAGGTTTGAGATGACTAGCGATCACCACCTTCCTCTCTGTAGTTAGACTGAGCTGTCCCAGTGGGCGTGGCAATCCCGTATTTAATGGGAGGGGAATGGGGTGGGTAGGCGGGAGAAAACAAATGTGAAGTTTGCTGGTCGTCCACCTGCTCTGGTGCAGGGAGGTAGGAGCTTCAGGTAGCGTGGGAGGACCGCCCAGTGCCTCCGTTCCACATGCCTCTGCAGTTCTGGGTGGGGGGGGCCCTCTTGCAGCGAGCTCTTCCTCGCCACCCCAGCAAAAGATTCTCCACTGGCAGTCCTGGCTTGTGCACCACGGGGCTCTGATCAGGCTTTTAAGTGTAGCCTGGGTCAGTGATTCATCATGGGCAAGAAGTCCAATCAGGCACTTGTGTTTCTTTTTAAAATTGGTGCCCAAACTGAACCCATAGTCTCTACGCTAGTGACGCAGTATCAGCCAGCTTGCCGACCTGTTGTAGCATTTCGTCTCTGGGAAGGGATGCTCCACCATCCGGTAAGCCCACAGAAGTTAAATTCAGTGAAAACAAAAGTCAAGTATGCTGGTCATCTGCCTGTTCCGGTGCAGGGGAGGTAGGGGCTTCAGGTAGTGTGGGAGGACCGCCCAATGCCTCTGCTCCACACGCCTCTGCAGTTCTGGGTGGGCGGGGCCCTCTTGCAGCCAGGTCTCACTCACCACCCCAGCAAAAGATTCTCTGTGGACAGTCCTGGCTTGTGCACCACGGGGCTCTGATCAGGCTTTTAAGTGTAGCCTGGGTCGGTGATTCATCATGGGCAAGGAGTCCAATCAAGCACTTGTGTTTCTTTTTAAAATTGGCACCCAAACTGAACCTGTAGTCTCTACGCTGGTGATGCAGTATCAGCCAGCTTGCTGACCTATTGTAGAATTTTGTTTCTGGGAAGGGATGCTCCACCATCTGGTAAGCCCACAGAAGTTAAATTCAGTGAAAACAAAAGTCAAGTTTGCTGGTCATCTGCCTGCTCTGGTGCAGGGGAGGTAGGGGCTTCAGGTAGCATGGGAGGGCCGCCCGGTGCCTCTGCTCCACACACCTCTGCAGTTCTGAGTGAGGGGTCCCTCTTGCAGAGAGGTCTCCCTCTCCACCCAAGCAAAAGATTCTTCGTGGGCAGTCCTGGCATGGGTGGCAAAATGCTTCTTATGGACTCTGAGGTTTACCTAACTGAAGTTTATGCATTTATTCATGCACCTTGGGATCGTATGTATGATATTAGTTTTTGTACCATGGCTTTGCTCGACAAATTTTGGAGATTGTACTATGGTGTAAAGGATGCTGACGAATGGAAAGATTATGTAGCAATTCCCATTATCAAACCAACTATTAAGACAATCATGTTGCTGTTTAGGAATGAGGGTGTGGATATTAAAGACATAATATTTTGGTTGGAGAAGCGTTGTACCATATTTGATCATCCTCGTCCTATAATGGACGATAATGGTTTCTGGACGGGGGGGGTGGACCTTTAGAATTCAGTTAAATCAAACAGACCAAGGCATCCAACACCTTCTGAGTTCCTTCTTTTTGGGTTGAGACAGAGGAATTCTTTTCTATGCTGGACAGCCTAAGAGCTGTTACCGCTGTGGATCTTTAACGCATTTAAATACTGATTGTGATACTGTTAGATGCTTTCATTGTGGCTTGTTGGGCCACACAGCGATGCAATGCTCAGCTTCTCCCATATGCAGTCTTTGTAGGGATGAAGAGCATACTTTTCATGACTGCCCTTGGACTGCTCGAAATTTGGAGGAAGCCTCTGATCATGATGTGTTGATCTCACGAGCAGGATGTTCTTTTTCTCGGAATGATGAAGCTGGTATAGATTTTTCTATTGCTGCCAGGAGAAGAAGTAGAGGCAGGGGTGGAGGTTTTGGGGGACAATCAAGGAGTACTCTCTTTTCATCTAGACCTACAGTACTTAACAATTTTCCCATTTCTAGTGCGGTGGGAGAGTTTGTGGCTCCAGAGGTTCTTGAGCCCACAACAGAAGCCGCCGACCCTTTGCCCCCCCCCAACAAAGCTGTGATGTGGCTGACTATAGTAAGCAGCAGAAAACTCCTGGTGTGAGCCCCCTACAGAATTTGGCTCCAGTTATACTTCCTTGTGAAGGTGGTATTTCAGATGCTGATTCAGGTCAACCTCAAGGAATAGAAGTTCCCCCGATTCCTGAACGGCTACTGATGGTGACCCTGTGGTACTCTCAGGCCGATTGCCATTATCCCCGTTACCTCTCTCAAATCATTTTTCAGTGTTTTCTTCATGGGGTGATAGAGTTGAAGAAGAACAACCTATGGAACAGGTTTCTGAATCTCCTCTTCCCTCGCAAAGGAAGGAGGATGCTACTCAAAGGTGCTGTAAAATATCTGAATCATCAAATAGACGGACAAAGTCCAGTGTAAGATTGAAAAAAAAAAAACTCCCTGATCTGGTTAATCTTAAATTGGTAAGTTTAAATGCCAACAGCTTGAAATCACCTGTGAGACAAGCTACTGTGTTTTCAATCTTACATCACTTGCAGTATGACATTGTTTTTTTACAGGACACTAGGTTTCGCACGATTACAGATGTGAATGCAGCTAAGAAAGAATGGGTATGGGGACCCTCCTATTGGTCCATCAGTCCTGATTTATGTTGTGGTGTGGGAATAGTTTTTTGTCACTAGCTGTTAGAGTACATAGATTAGTGGATATAGAGCCTGGTAGAGCATTATTGTTGGATGTGGAATTGGGTTCCTTCCATTGCCGTTTGGTTAATATTTATGGTCCTCAAACTAAAGCCCAGCGTATAGATTTATTGTCTAGGATTCATCCATTTTTGCATACTAGTAGACAGATATTCTTTGGGGGAGATTTCAATGTCAATTTTCAGCAGAAACATCCAGGTAGCAAACAATACTGTGATAAAACTTATTTAACTAGAGTTATTTCTCAAGTGGGTCTTATGGATGCATATCTTCAGGGATGTACTAAGGCTAAACCCACATATTTTATAGGGAACTTGTCATCTAGAATAGACTTTATTTTTGTGAAAAAATTTGCAGATATTTTTCATTCTTGTACATTACCTATTGAAATTTTTGACCATATGCTTATAGGAATTCACATTGCAATCCCCCCCCCCTTAAGAGAGTCTGGGCCGGGGTTTTGGAGATTAAATACATCTTTGTTATTAAGAAAGGAAATACAAGAGGATTTGAGTACGATCATTTCTGATAAACGCTCCACAGTATTTTTATATGAGGGAGAACTTAGTCGGTGGCGGGACGATTTGAAACTGTGTATTTCACAATATTTTCAGTTTATGACTAGGACTCGGGCAGCATCGGCCACTTCTAAATATTTAGAGCTTAGGAACAAATTATATAATTTATTGTCTGATCAGGTTGTTAGGGGTCAGGTTTAAGTCATGAGATTACTACACTTCGTACAGAAATGTCTTTATACCAATGTAACAGGTTGGCTTCCTTACAGAAGGAACAGTCATTTGGGATGCAGGGTAAGGCAGATTAAACTAACCCATTTACAGATCGCCAACAAAGGAGAGAGAGAGAAAAGGTTTTGCTAATTTAACTACAGGTCGGGGGTGTTGCTTACTGATAATGGTGCTGTAATGTAGAACAGTATTTGGAGTCCTTTGTTAACAAAATGTTTGGGGAGTTGCCCTTTAATTCCCACTGTATTACTATGCTGCTTCAGGCTGCAGATCCCCGAGATTAACAGAAAAACAATCTAATGATCTGATAGCTCCTTTTTCTGCAGCTGAGTTACAGAGGGTTATTATAGTTTTTAAGTAAAAATATCTCTCTGGGCTCTGATGGCCTTCCAGGAGAATTATATAAATTATTGTGGGAGTTGATGCTGTTGAACTTCTAGCTATTTATAATTTTACGTTGAGAGATTTTTGCCTACCAGTACAAATGTATGAGAGACTTCTAATTTTTTTGTTTAAATCAGGACAGGTTTCAGATATTTCTAACTGGTGTCCGATTACCCTGTTGAATGTTGATTTTAAAATACTGGCAAAATTACTGGGAAATAGATTGGCTACAGTGATGGATTTTTTAATAAGTCCTACACAGTTTTGTGGAATACCTGGAAGACGTATTACAGAGGCTTTGTGTTTATTGAGAGAATTAATGGACGGAGGGAGGAACACTAGGAAGTTGGAATCTGATGGGGATTTGTTTTTAGTTTAGATCAGGCAAAGGCGTTTGACAGTTTCACATTATTTTTTATGGCATTGTTTACAATCTCATGGAATTCCTGATAATTTTATTCAGTGGATTCAATTCTGTTATGCTTTGGCTTATGTCAGACCTCATAAAAATGGGCATATTGGAAAACCTTGTAGAATTCTGAGAGGGGTGAGACAGGGTTGTCCATCAAGCCCTCTATTGTATGTGTTCTATATTGATCCAATACTTAGAATCTTACAAAGGTCTCCATTAAGTAAGGGCTTGGGGTTTGAGGTGGCACAGAATGTCAAAGTTATTGCTTTTGCAGATGATATATAACTGTTAGCACAAGATGACCTGTCTCTTCAGAGGGTGCATGATTTAGTTCAGAACTTAGGGGCAATAATTGGGGCCCGGTTAAATCGTCTGAAATCTAAATGTTTGGCAATCCAGGGGTTTTATACTCCGATCCTAGAGGCAGGGGGTATCCCAGTCACTAAAACACCTTGTAAAATTTTGGGGATTTATGTTGGTCATGAGAATTTGGCAGATGATAACTGGAGTAGAGTGTTAAAAAAAGGGATGGACAAGGTAGCTTATTGGAATGTGTGGAGGATGTCGAAAAAGAAGAGAATTTATTTGATTAACTCCTTTTTAGTTCCGTTATTTGTGATTATTGGTACTGTTTTTTCCCCTTCCCTGTTCATTGAAAACAAAATTGCTTGCATGTTTCTTTTCTTGTTTTTGGGGTAGCCGATTAAATCCTGTCAAGAGGAATGTGCTTTATAAACCTATTAACGAAGGGAGAGTTCATATGCTCAATCCACTGGTATTTTCTTTACAGTCTTCATATATAATAATCTGCTTCCTTTAATGAAAATAACTTACAGTTTATGGATAAACTGGGCTTGCCTAAATTACAGGAGTAATGGTAGAATGGCGAACGAATGCCTTTTACATAAAAATAAACGTAGTCCCGACTTGACTGTCTGTGGTCAGGGTCTTGATAAGGTGAAGCAGTGGAAGGTGAAATATGATTCAGTTTTACATCTTCCTAGAAAAATATTATATGAGGAAATTGTTCAGGAGTGGTTTATGGAATACCCATTTGCAGAATTTTCAGTGTCAGATCAAAATTAAATTTCTCAGTATATTTCTGATACTAGGATCCCAGCGAAAATGTGGGATACGGTCTGGTTAGTGATTCATGGGAAAGTAAATGTCCGGGGGAATCAGAAGCACAAACAGCTACATGATCATTATTGCCCAAGGGACACTTGTGTACAGATTATTGAGGCTATGGAACATTTGTATTTTAGGTGTCCATATATTGAAACATTTTGGGTATTGATTAAGAATACTGGTATTTGGAAATTAGATTTTCCTCCTGATGCACGGCTGTTGTTCTATGGTATAGTCCCTGTTTCACAAAGGTTTATTTCCCATAGCACATTACGTATGATCATGGTACATTTCTTATACCGGATATGGATAGGCCGGTGTAGGTTGGCACTCCAACAAATGGAGATTTATGCATGGGAACTTCACAATATGATACTTACGGATTAAAAAAAAATTTAAATATATGGAATCACTGACATTTTCTTCAAATAACTGGGTGACTCATTGGAAATATTTTGGTTTTAATTTGTTATATTTTGTTTATTTATTTATTTCAAATTCGGATTAATACCTTTGAGCCGGGGGCTCGTTTACAAAGGCTCCAAGTCAACAAGAAATACAAGACATTTACAGGGATGAAACATTGCAGAACAGAAAGACATCAACTAACAAGTGGTGTTAGTGTGCAGTTACAACATTAAGCAGGATACAAGAAGTAAGGAGAAACAGGACCACACTTCAAGAGAAACATATTAATGCAGCACTAATTAAGTGCAGTACAGTGTTTAACAATCATGTTATAGTTCAGACGGGGTGCTCCCAGTCTGCAGAAATGCATGTTTTAGCAGCCAAGGTGAGGCTTTGTCAAGGGGAGGAAGTAGGTGGTGGAAGGTGGGAGGGGGAAGTGGGTAGTTGTGGAACAGGAGGGTGGGAGTGAGAGAGGGTAGCATTTGACGTGTGTGAGAACCACTGTCAGAGGCCATGGGTTTGTGTATGTTGTTGGAAATAGGAAACTCCATGCTCATGTGGTAGGGTGGGGGGGGGGTGTGACTTTGTCAAGGTTCGCTTTAGTAATAGTGTTTCAAAACAAAGTTGGAATACTTTACATCATATGTTTGCTTTTCTTTTAGATTATCTAATTTTATTTTTTTCGGATGATGATGTGGAAAAAAAAACACTGCTATTTAGGTGGGGGAAGCATTTGGTTTAGTGACTGGTGTTTTTTGACTGGGGTCTATATATGATTTTTTTGGCCTTTATATTTTTGATTTTCTCCTTGTACATTTGTATCTCTGTTTTTTTTCTGGCAGTTTGTGTTACTACTGTGTCACTTATTAGCTTTATTCAAGTACCGGAAGTGGAAATCACAGCAGAGAGAGTGAGGGAAGCCCTCAGCTCCCTTAAGATGGAGAAAACAGCGGGGCCGGATAAATTACATCCCAGAGTGCTGAAGGAACTTGCAGATGTCCTGGCAAAACCCCTGGCAGAGCTTTTCACCATCTCTCTGAGGACAGGGTGGGTGCCCCAAGACTGGAAGGTGGCGCATATAGTGCCCATCCACAAGGGGATCAAGGAGGTGGCAGGGAACTACAGGCCTGTCAGCCTGACCTCGGTGGTGGGCAAGGTGATGGAGGGCATTGTCAAGGAGGCTGAGGGGGACCTGGATAAGTCAGGGTGCCTGGGCCGATGAACAGCATGGATTCATCCTGGGAAATCGTGTCAGACAAACCTGGTGGAGTTCTATGACTGGGTGACAAGTGCCTTGGACCTGGGTAGACCAGTGGATGTCCTCTTTCTAGACTTCAGCAAGGCATTTGACTCTGTTCCTCACGTGGGCCTGTTGGATAAGCTGGGAGAAATGGGGTGGGAACCAGATGATCAGATGGATAGGCAATTGGCTCCAGGACCGGACCCAGAGGTCGAGTTGGTGGGATAGTCTCATCCCCAAGGAGGGTCATTGAGTGGGGTCCCACAGGGATCAGTCCCTGGGCCCTTCTGTTCAACGCCTCACTTATCTGACATAAGGACAGGAATCAGGAGGAGATGAGTCTCTTTGCAGATGACTCAAACTGGGGGCGGTGGTGGATGAGGAGGAGGGGAGGGTGGCCCCACAGGGGACCTGGAGGCTCTGGAAAGATGGTCTAGAAAGTGGAAGCTGAGGTTCAATGCAGGAAATGCAAGGTACTCCACCTGGGGAAGAAACCCAGACCAGTGTACACCCTGGGGGAATGCTACAAGTCTCGATGGCTGAGAGGACCTGGGGTGGTGGTGGATGTCAAGATGAACAACTCTGAGACTTGTAGGAGGGCAGCAGCCAAGGCCAACAGGATGCTGGGATGCATCGCTAGGATCACCTCCAGAAGGAGGAAGTGATACTCCCTCTGTATAACTTGGTGAGGCCGCACCTTGAGTCGCGTGCAGTTTTGGAGCCACACTAAAGCGGGACATTAACCTCCTGGGAGGGTCCAGAGGAGGCAACCAAAATGATTTGGGGCTTGGGGACAGGACCTATGAGGAGAGGCTCAAGAGCTAAATATGTACATTGGAAGAGAGAAGGGACTGGGGGACAAGGATAGAGGTCTTTAGGTACATGAAGAGGTAAATAGGGGAGGAACAGTCGGGTGTCAAGGAAGGAGGAAGGGGCCACTAGAGGGCATGGGTGGAAGCTGGAGGAAGATTCGGGGAGAAAGGAGGAGGTGCTACTTCACTGAGAGGGTGGTGGAGCCATGGAATGCACTGCCTAGGGGGCTGGTGGAGGCAGAGACAATGGCGGGGTTCAAGAGGGGGTGGGACAGGTACAGGGAAAGGGTTCTGGAAGCAAAATCCAATGCAGCAAGAATATCCGGAGAAGGCGAGGGGGACAGCAAGGTCAGCACCCAGGTTGGGGACTGACTAAACGAAGAGACACGAAAGACCATTAGGCCTATTCTGCTGGCATTTTAGTATGTTAGTATGTAAGATTAGTCTAACTTGTTTATCTGATATTTTCATAATATGAATAAAAAATTCCCCTACTCCTTTAGTTGGGGGGGGGGGGGTTGGTTCCACTGCAATTTTATGCTTGTGGCTACTGTATGAAAAAAATGCCTATTTTTGTTCTTGTTTTCCTTGTTTTCATGATTTGTATGATGTACTACTGACCTGAATGTGAATTGTTTTGATTAGTTGTGATTGCAATAAAAAAATTCCCCTGCTCTTTTCGAGAACTGCCATGGGATCTTTAACATCCACCTGAACTACCACCAGAACAGGCAGATGGGACCTCGGTTTAACGTCTCATCCAAAAGATGGGGAAAACCTGTCAACAGCATCAGCCAGAAGCAAAGATATCCTAGAGTCCCTCCAGGGAGCTTTCCTGCAGCAGCTGGTAAGGGAACCCACTCAGAGTGGTAACATACTGGACGTGGTCCTCACAAATGAGGAAAGTGTGGATGAAGTCATAGTTGGGGACAGCCTAGGGTTAAGCGACCACAATACAGTAAGTTTTAGGGTAAGTACAGGGAAGGAAAGGGGACAGACCATAACAAAGGTTCTGGACTTCAGGTGGGTGAACTTTGACAGAATGAGAGATATTCAGGAAAGAAATGGTGGGGAAGGAGGAAATAGGGGGAGTGGAGGAATTATGGGAAGCAAGCAAGAGGGATTTAACGAAAGCCACTGAACTCTGCATCAGGAAGGTAGGGAAAATTAAAAAAAAAGAGAGAAGCCACTCTGGTTCACCAGGGAAGTGATGGGGGCAATCAGAGAAAGAAAAATGGCATTCAGGACATATAAGTGGACCCAGAGGAAAGAGGGCAGGGAGATTTACAGAGAGAAGATGAGGGGGGCAGGACAGAAAATTAGGAGGGCAAAAGTAGACACAGAGGAGAGAATTACTAAACAGTCCAAGTAGGGGGATAAAACTTTCTTTAGGTATGTGGGAGAGGAAGGCAAGGTAGGGAATAGTAAGACTGAGGGGGAAGGAGGAATCCAAGTGAAGGAGGACTTCGAGAAGGCAGAAGTGCTCAATAGGTACTTCTGCTCAGTCTTCACAGAGGAGGAGGAAGGAAGGGGACCAGAGTTAAGGGAGAGGGTAATGGTGGACAAAGGAGTAGACCCTAGCCTGTTCAGTGAAGACAGAGTAAGAGAGGAACTAGGAAGACTGAGGGTGGATAAGACGATGGGTCCAGATGCCCTACACTCTAGAGTACTCCAGGAACTAAGGGAGGAGCTGGCTGTACCTCTGACAAGGCTGTTCAACTTGTTCCTGGAAACAGGTTGAGTGCCTGAAGACTGGAAGAGGGCAGACATGGTGCTACTTCACAAGGGTGGCAGCAAGGAGGAGGAGGAAGAAAATTATCATCTGGTCAGCCTCACCTCGGTAGGGGGTAAGGTGATGGAGGTGCTATTAAAGGAAAGGGTGTTCAGTTATATTACAGACAGAGGACTACAGGATGACAGACAACATGGTTTCACAAAGGGGAAGTCATGTCAAATTAACTTAATTGAGTTTTTCAATTGGGTGACAAGGGTGGTTGATCAGGAAGGGGTGGTGGACATGGCCTACTTGAACTTCAGGAATGCTTTCAACACCATCCCTCTCAGAAGGTTGGTAAATGAACTGGAAAGTTTAGAGGTGCAATCAAAAATAACAAGGTGGGTGGAGAACTGGTTGAGGGACAGAAGCCAGAGGGTGGTGGTAAATGGGGTGCATTCCAGGGAGGTAAGGTTGACAAGCGGGGTGCCCCAGGGGTCAATACTGGGACCCATCCTTTCTAATATCTATATAAACAATATTGTGGAGGGACTGGTGGGGAGGGTGTGTCTATTTGCAGATGACACGAAAGATCTGCAATAGGGTAGACACCCCAGAGGAAGTGGAGGCAATGAGGATGGACCTAAAGATTCTGAAGGGATGGTCGGAAGAGTAGCAGCTGAAATTCAGTGCCAAAATGTGCACAGTAATGCACATTGGTCATAATAACACACAAGCCATTTACACACTGGGGGAGGAAAGAGATTAAGGCAACTGAACAAGAAAGGGACCTGGGGATTATTATCTCGGATAGCCTTAAGGTGGGGAAATAATGCAGTGGGACAGTGGGCCAAGCAAACAGAATTCTAGTGTGCATAGAGAGGGTGTATAACAAGCAGAAGGAGCAAGGTGCTGATGCCACTTTATAAAACCATGGTGAGGCCTCACCTGGAGTACGGGGTCCAGTTCTTGAGACCTCACCTATGCAAGGATATAGACAGGATTGAAAGGGTTCAGAGGAGGGCAACCAAGATGGTGTACAGTATGCATTGGGAAACTTTAAGAGGTGAGATTGAGGGAATTGGATCTGTACCCACTGGAGACTAAAAGTGAGTGGGGGGACATGATAGAAACATTTAAGTACATGAAGGGGATAAACGGTGAAGGAGAGGAGCTTATTTCCAAGGAAAGTGGGTGCATAGTCTAAGATTGGTAGGAGGAAGGTAAAAGGGCAATGTGAGGGACGTTACCTCACTGAGAGGGTGGTGGAGTTCTGGAACAGACTGCCAGAAGAGGTGGTAGGAAATGAAATGGTGGAGGGATTCAAGAGGGCATGGGACAGACATAAGGAGCTGGTCAGAAGGTGGAGTGGGATGTCGCCATACAAAGGGGATGAGTGTGGGGGGGGAGCAGACTCAATGGGCCAACTGGGTCCTTTTCTGCTGCCAGAATTCTGTGATTCTGTGAATAAACAGAGAGCGTAAAATAACCACTCAAAAATACAAAAATTCTCATCATTACAGTTAGAATTAAAACAGCAGCTGTTGATAATTTTCATTAATCATTTAAAGAAAAATGCATTCACTAGCGTCATCTCCAACCAAAGTACCTCATCCTAGATGAAGTGAGAGTCTCCCTCCTTCATGGTCATGGTCACATTAAAATAAATTACAATTTTCATTAATCATTTAAAGAAAAATACATTTACTTGCATCAGTTTCAATCCCTCTACTAAAGGGAGAAGGTTGCACTGAGCCTGATTTTGATATTTTTCCATCATCAAAGGCAGCTGTTGTGGGTACAGGACTCAGGGTCCATAGGTGGGAGTGCTACCGCCAGTGCTATCACTACTAAATACCGAAACTCTGTAGTCCGACACCCAGAAGCCCAAGATGAAGATCCTGACACCAAAAATCCCTACAGTGGGATTTTGCCCGCAGTGGAGTTAGTTATAATAATTATGGAGGGTGCAGGTGGCAAAGCCCCCTGAAACATGAAAAGACAGTCTGCCGCGGGCAAAATCCCACTGTCGGAATTTTCGGTGTTGGGATCTTTGTTTCGGGCTACCAGGTGTTGGGCTACAGAGTTTCAGTATTCAGTAGTAGATCCCTGCTAGTACATGCTGCTGATGATGCTGTGCTATGGGAGGGCTGCAGCACTGTTGGGGGGGGGGGGCTGCTGGATCACTCCTCCTGCTGCCTCTGGTAGAGACAAAAACTAAACTACTCCTAATAAATCAAAGAATTAAATGAAAATGAGAAAATAATCCAAAATAAGCTGTTTAAGTACTGAAAATTAAGGATTCTTATCTCTTTATGTAGCTCTGAGAGTTATCAGTTTCTTATCTCCTCCACAGACTAACTTACACTGCAAAACCAAATAAAGCAAACTCACTATATAGAGAGGTACTGCATGACCTGCAGAAGTGCCTCCATGTGACCTTCAGACACTGTTGTTTACCAGTGCCCTCCTTCTGAGAAACTTCACCCAAATGTACCTAAAGGCAAAGTTTCAGGTGAAGTTAATAAAGGCTTATTTCCCAACATATGACAAAAATTCGTCAACTGATCTCTGTGAAGGCAAATTTGGTAACTTCACCTGAAATTCACCTGCAAATTAAAAGTTTGCAACATTTCTACTCCATGTTATAAAGTTCCATGAGCTGGCAATGTACGGATCATGCAAATGCCTGATCCCATTGTGAATATCACCTGATGACTGTGCGTCAGGGTGTGCACTTTTTGTATTCATGGGACATGTTTAAACAGAATATCCATAAGTAATAAGATGTGACAGGGTGTGGATCAAGCAGTAGTAAGGAGCAGCAGATTAGACTAATACAAATACCTTTTAGTGCAAGTTTGTGAACCCAGAAACAGCTAGGCTTGAGGCTCGCTACACAAAAATGAATGCTGATCATTGGAACACCAGGAGGAGCAATGGCACACAATGTAAGAGACACCAAATAGTGAGGACAATGCATGCACTCTGTGGGTCACCCATTTGGGTAGGACAGGTAGTGGGACACTCAGAAATAGGGCAGAACAACCACATGCACTAATAGATGGCACCTAATCGAGGGGGACTGCCTACACACAGTCTATGGACTGTTACGGTGGGATAAGTAGAGACAGGGATCACCCAAATAGAGAGGATCACCCACTGTTAAATATAGGGGTTGCCAGAGAGGTGGGATCACCCACTCACCCAAGCACAATATAAGGAGCACCTAGATAGGGAGGACTCCTATGCACAAAATTGGGAATACCCGTGTAACAAGGGCTACTCATGCATAATATAGGAGAGACCCAGTTTGGGGAAGGGGGGGCACCTGCACTCAATATAATCATGTAGTAACACATCAGTGCAGTATAATCAGATAACATGAACATACAGATAGGGAGCACCTAGATAGAGAGTAATGCCCGTTGACATCGTGACATCACAGCATGAGGCTAGACCAGGTAGTGAGGGCTGCACAGATGTAAGTGGAGCCACTATGATGGGTGGAGGCTACACCAATGTGGAGGGGTAACATTGGAGAAATCATGGTACGGCAAAATATTTGGGTGGATAAGCAGAAATAACAGGTACTGACTTTAATTAGGTAGTAATATGAGGACCATGATGCAGACAAAACTTAGTGAGTGAACTCAGGCAGCAGACAGAACATAATTACAATCTACAGACAAAAGTCATGCCTATGTCTGCAGTGCTACCTAAGCATGAAATACCAAATGAAAATAGTACTAGAGTGCTTCAGAGTCCAAACTCATGGTCTGGAGGGATTTGGGCAACATTGACTGCCGATGGCTGGCTTCTTAGCACTCCAGCCTACTGCACAGAGGCCCTCTTGTTGGCAGGGTTAAAAAAAAAAAGGCGATGTTGGCCCTGCCCTTGGCTCTGCTGATTGGCTTGGGGCTGGTGCTTGTCTTCAGGTGTGTGCTGGGGTGCCGGGGAAGTGATGATCAGTGGTGGGAGGTGGGAGCCTGGCTCTGTTCTGACCTCATGACCCCTTGTTGCCCCTATTGCTGCCAAAGTAAAAGGTGCCGATCAAGAGCAGGTCTTACAAAAACACAAACACAGTTAAATTTCAGGTTACTTTAACCTCTAGTACTCCTGTCTGCCCAGCTGTGGAAATAGGTAGAGGCAAGACCCCACTGAGAATGATGCTGCATCTCAGCAGGGCTGTCAAAATTTTTAAAACTCGCTAGTGTCCCATACACAGTCGCATAGCATGTGGTGGTGTTAAATGAGGTAAACAGGCACCTGCAGTGTCACCACATGTTTTATCACGTACAGAGCCAGTATGCTGTTGCTGGTGATGCAGTCCCCCTGCATCAGTTGCTCAACACTAAAGGCAATTATGCTGAGTCACTCACTAACACTTGGATCAGTAAAGATGCAGATCCAAATGTTAGTGAGTGCAGACTGGGGTTTAGCCCACTACCATGCTGGACTGCAGCAACTATGCAGGACAACTGGTATAATGCCACTAGCACTGTAGTCATGCTGCACCTCCTTTTTAAAATGTAAATGGCAGTTTAACATCCTTTATGGGTCAGTCAGGGAACTGGGGAGATGTAAATGTTAACCACTGGCATTTTTGGCAGGATTTTTCACTAGAGGCAAGTAGTTCAGCTTAGAGTGTGCGGACCTCTACTTGAGGGAGACACAGCAGGAGGGCACCTTCTAGGGGAAGCTTAGAGGGAGTGTCTGCGGGGCCCGCGAGCCACTATGGTCACTATGCCTTTTTGAATTGCTTCAAGGAGGTAGGCGATTTTTACATGGATAAATGCCCTGCCATCTTCCTTTCCATTCCAGTTATGTATTTTGATATGCTTTGACACATTTTTGATAATAAATGCTCTAACTTTGAGGTGCCCTTAGATCTACATAGAGTTCTAATCTCCTCACCAGCTACTGCTCTTTCTTCTCATACTTCGAAGACATTCTGTAACATCAAAAACATCATTCCATGCTATTCATGTGAATGGCCTGGAATGGTGTTATGGGTGTCACAGAATGATAAGGCAGAATATAAAGAGAGAGAGAAACAACTACTGAGAAGAGAGAGAGATTCAGTGTAGTTACAAAGGCAACAAAATTAGATTATTAGGTTTACAAAAAAAAAGATCAAAAACATATCATAATATTGCATAGACATTATAAGGACAACAGGAGGGCATCTGGGTGTAAAAAAAACTGTTTCCTATTACCTTTCAGCACACCTGCCTGCAAGGTCTGCATGTTTGTTTTGCAGCCAATTTATGTTAAGGCCCCTAAGCTAACTGGGGAGGAGAGAGTGGAAAGATAAGATATGAGGTAAGCGAAGGACAGGGTGGTACCAGGGTGGTGGTAAATAGCTGCAATGAATATTGGGAGGAAGGTGGGAAAAGAGAGCTTTATTTATTTATTTTATTTATTTAGACAGCAGTTTGGAAAACCTTTGAGCCATAGGCTCATTTACAAAGGTACCTTGTCACAGTAAGACAAATGAAAATACACAGTATAACACAGTATAACACAGTATAACAGTAACTTAAGACATAGATACAAACAAGCTGGTACAGGTAGGATTGATGAAACAATACCAGAGTTATGTTGTCCTTGGCAGCTTAGTAGTAAGCTTTGTCATAAGTATTGAATACGACTTGACTAGTGGCAATTACAGCTCGGGTGTTAACAAGGTGGTTCCTGAGGAACGCTTGAAGCACGACATTGTTGGAGCTCGGAGATGGAGGGGGGCAGTGTGTTGAACCGGGAGGGGCCCTAAAGCCGAAGGCTCTTTGGCCGCAGTGAGAGGTCCTAGCTCTAGGGATAAGAGAGGTTTCCAAGAGGTCCGAGTATGAACTAGTGGGACAGAGCGCGGGATGGTGGTGGTCAGTCCTGGTGGGGATAGCCCAAGGAGGGTCTTTTTGTAGAGGGTACAGGTCAGATATTTGAGGCCTAGTCAAGATCAAGTACCAGCGCTTTGCGTACAGTGAGAGAGTGTGTGTTAACCTAGGTGTCCCAGTAATTAAAACCTGCAGGCCTTATTTAGAGTAGATGCGAATTTTATGGAGTGCGGTCTGATCAGCAGCACCATACACTGGCAGTCCATAGTCCACTAGGGACAGGATAGAGGAGGTGACTCGCAGAAGAGCCTCGGGGAGGCAGTGTTTATACCGGCGTAAGATGCCCAATCGGATATTAGTGGCAGTGGCTAGGGCAGCAATGTGTCCATGGAAGGAGAGGAGGGGTCAAAATGGATCCCTAGGTAATTATAGGAGCAAACTTGTTCAGTGGGAAGAGGACCCAGAGTGAATGAGGAGTTGAAGTTGCAGGACTTGTTTTGAGGATGAGTGAAGAACATGGTTTTTGTTTTTAAGATTTATCACAATCTATGTTCCTTGAACCAGCCCTCGGCTCGTGAAGGATTTCTCAGCAGTCCTGGAGGGCAATAGGTTATGACTTGAGGCAAAGATGACTGCATTATCAGCGGCAATAGAATGTTCCCGAGCAAGAGAGTGGAAGGGTGTTAAGGTAAAGGAGAATAGTAAGGGCCCAGAATGGAGCCCTGGGGAACTCCCAGAAAAAGATGGGACAGATGTCTGAGTAGGTCCCATTAATTTTTACACGCTGTGAGCGGTCAGACAGATAACTGGTGTACCAGGAGATAGGCCTAGCAGCAAAACCAGAGAGACTAAGGGCATCAAGAAGGAGGGGGTGGGAGACCGTGTCAAAAGCTTTAGAGAGGTCAATGAAGACCGCACCAGCCAGAGAACCAGTGTCTAAGGAGGAGTGGAGAAAGTTGGAGAACTCTAGGAGGGCTGTGTGGTACTGTGGCCTGCCAGAAGCCATGCTGCTCAGGACATAGGACATTGTAGGTGGAGAGGTAGTCAGAGATTTGAGAGGCCACCACTTTTCCAAGGCCTTGGAGAGAGAGAGGAGAGAGAATGGAGATTGGCCGATGAGTTTCCAGCCACAGTCCTATCACCACCTTTAAAGATAGGGGTGACAGTGGTGACTTTCAGGCAGTTGGAACCTTCCCAGGCAAAGAGAGTGGTTGATGAGGCACGTGATCAGGGTAAGGACTGTGTCTAACACCAGCCGAGGATACCTACGGATCCAGGTGTCACTGCCCATACTATTACTCTTGAGGGCAGTGGAAGGTGCGCCTAAGTTCTGGGCAGAAACACGGGCAGAGGAGAAAATAAGGAGAAAGATTTAATGGCAGGCGCTGGGGAGGAGGGTCAAAAAATTTAGGAGGATAGGGCTAAGGTCAGTGAATGAGGTGCTGAGGTGGTTGGCTATGAGGACTGGGTCTGAGGAGATCAGCCATTAATGTTGATCTGGGAGGGTGGGGGAGGAGTGTGCACTCCCATTTAACTGTTTAATGTTATCCCAGAAGGTTCTGGGGTTCCTCCATGAGGCAGTGAGTGAGGACCAATAGTGCTCAGACTTGGCCTTTCTGACAGCCCGAGTGCACTTGTTTTGAGCGGCAGCATATAACTGCCTGTCACTGGGACAGCCGGTCTCAATGGCACGGTGCCATAGGTTGTCCCTATGTTTGAGTTGGTGGATCAAAGCAGGGGTTACCCAGGGGGCATTCTGCCTTTTAGAATGGTGGGTCGACATTGGGGCAAAGATATCACAGGCATTATTAAAAGTTCGGGTAAGGAAGGAGAGAGCTGTGTCGATGTCAGGAGTTGCCTGTATAGGAGACCAGTCAATTTGGGACAGAAGTTCCTTAAGTTTTATCAGTTCACCAGGTATTAGACACCGCCGGCATGTGGACTGTGCTATGGGTTTGGGGACTGAGGATGACCTGTGGAATAGAATGGGGGAGTGATCGCTGAGAGAGTCTGGGAGGACTTGTACATTGGGGATCCGATTAGGGCGGTTGGTGAGTACCACATCAAGCAGGGTACTGGAGCCTCTCTTGGGGTTAGTTCTGGTAGGGTGGGTAACTAGTTGTGTTAGGTCTATTGCAGAAAAGGAGTCACGGGTAGAGGAGGAGGAGGGCTGAGCCAGTTGACATTTAAGTCACCCACCAGAATTTGATCAGCGGAAGGAGGTAGTGAGGAAAGGTATTCTGTAAGAGAGGCAATGGCCTGTGTTTGGTCCCTGGGGGCATGATGCAGTAGTCAGATAAAGGGGTCCTTTAAGGGTCAGGGTTAGTTTCAGCGAAGCGCCTGGGCCCTGAAGTCAAGGGATGGGAGCAGGCAGGGCTAGTACTGGAGAGATCCCTTGACATAAATAGCACAGCCGCCGCCCCATCTCCCAACACGGTCGGACCGGAAGAGGGTGAAACCAGGAAGGGAGACTAGGGAGTCAGTGGAGGATTTCGACAGCTAAGTCTCAACCAGAGCGATGACATCAGGGTTAATTGATGTGATCAGGCATTGTAGTGAGTCAAACTTTTTTAGGAGGCTACAGATATTCATGGAGACAATGCATAGGCCTGTGGTGCTAGTCGGGGAGCTTCTGGGAACCGGGCCAGGGTTTGGATGAATGTTCCCTGACAGGAGTAGTAGCTTGACTAACACCCTGGCTGGGAGATGGTGAGAGGTTTCCCACGATTGACATGAGGGGAGGGGAGGTTAAGGGAGCAGGGGTGGGCAGGGTGGTACAGGAAGGGAAGGCAAGAATAAGAAGACATTTAGATGTGCCTGAGGCGAGGAGGAAGCTAGGGGAGGGCAGGAGGACCGAGACACACAGAGGTCCCAAGGGGCAAGAGAGCAGGTTCAGGGCAAGGAGGAGGGGTGCCAGGGCACAGTGTGGAGTAGCAGATGGGTAAGTGGGCAAGTGCACTGCTAGTGGGGATAGGCACAGGCAGAGCTAAGGCAGGGCCAATACATTGTGGTGAGCAAGATCCAAGGGAAGTAGTACTGTACAGGTAGGAGAAGGAAGTAGCGAGGGAGCATAGGTCCCTCTAGTGGCCAGCAGGTATAACCTGCAAATGGGAAAGTGGGGAGATAGGTTCTGGGCAACAGGAAGTGATGTCACCAGATGTGATGTCACGGGGTGGATCCTTAGTTGACAGCCGTCCCTGGGTGGGCAGGTGGGGCAGAAGACACGAAGCGTCGTCGGGCTAGCACCCCCCTGCAGGCGTCCAGACGAAGAGAAGAGGCTCTCTTTACCTCGAAAGTAATCAGGCTGGAAATTCGGCTTCCTCAGCTCCTCAGGTGAGCTGCTTGTGTTGCTTGTTTGTCCCGAGTGCCTGCCGCGGTCGGCAGTGAGCTTGGGGGCCTATGTAGTGGAAAAAACAAAGCCTCTCATTACTATGCAGCGGGAGAAAATGTTGTGACTTACACAAAGGGGCTCCACTCTAAGCAAACAGGGTTATTCCAAAATGAGGTCACACTAGGACCCAGCTATCCTAATACCTTCAGTTACAAGCACAATTTGATCCAATACCACAATATTGAACAAGACTGCTCTATATTAGCTGCTTAGTATATCTGGCTTTAAGGTATAATCAGCAAGGCAACTCTAGGGCACCCAGTGAATCTATAGCTTTACACTTCAGCATTAGTAGCACAAAGAAAAGCAAATAACAAGCCCACCCAGCGGTGAACAGGGAACAAAGTTCATAAAATATAAGTGTTCATCAGGTAGCACCCCCTGCAGGTGTCAGGCGAAGAGAAGGCTCTCTTTACCTCAAAGTAATCCAGGCTGGAAATTGGCTTCCTCAGCTCCCTCAGGTGAGCTGCTTGTGTTGCTTGTTCATCCGAGTGCCTGCCGCAGTCGGCAGTGAGCTTGGGGCCTCAAAGTAATCAGGCTGGAAATTCGGCTTCCTCAGCTCCTCAGGTGAACTGCTTGTGTTGTTTGTTCGTCCCGAGTGCCTGCCGCTTACACAGAAGTTTGTTAGGAAGGGATGACAGACTAATGCATAGGTGTCATTTTGGTGTTGGTCTGCTCCTAGGAACCTTACCTTCACTTCAGGTCTGCCATGCCCATCTCATGCTTCACCAGCAGATGTTGTCTTCTGGACCATGTGAATAACTGAGTTGGACACATAAGATAAAATTAGAAACTCGACTGCTTAATATTGTTTGTCTTGTTGTTTTATTAAAAGTATATACAGCTTCCTGTCATATTTCTGATGTGTCCAGTACTGTTTGCTGCTTAAAACTTAATAAAGTATATTGAATAAAAAAAAAGATTAATTAGAAAATGTTTATATTTCATTATAGGAGACTTCTGCATACCAGAAGGCTATGCCTCAGACTGAGGGGGTTTCCAAGACTGTCCCTGAATAACATGGCACTGCTAGACAGTGCAATAATTTGTATCAACAGCAGTGTTCTGAGTGCTTTAAAAGAGGCGGCAGCTAAATATTAAACCCCATGCTTACTTGTTTACTTCATATCACCTCCAGGGTCGTGAAAGTGAGTATCACTCGAAGAAGCGATACTGTAACAGTAGAAAACATGAAAACAGTTGAGAAATATCAATCATTACATGAGACAACCTGACTGTAGGAGTACTCCACTGTTGGGGAGGGGGACACAAAGGATCTGGACTACAATGGTGACCAGTCAGAGCAGTACTAGGGGAGGGAGAACACCATAGTGACCTGAGGCTTGGTCACAGCAACAAGTGCCACGGTACGGGGAAGGGAAGAGAGAAGAGGAGGGGTGCCAACTGGAGATTACTCAGAAAGCTTTTAATATACTGTTGCAGGACAGGAAAAACAAAACATGGAACTGTCCTTTTGAAGACATTTTATTTATTTATGACTTTGTTAATCGGGTATGTGCACTGATCCCAGGGACCGTTTTCAGGTGCGACCCAGGCCACGTAAGGCAGCACAGAGTAGAAACATCAGAATAACAAGAACATAGCAAGAGCAGGTTTCCTGTGAAGAAAAAAGTTGATGCAGTTGCAGTGCCATTAGCAAACACTTGTGCATAGAAACAGGTCCATTAGGCTATTTACTGCAGAAGAACCGTTAAGCACAGTCAGTGAAGAATACCACAGACAAAAGAACAAGTAGTCTGGATAAACCCTGAGTCTGGTTGCACAAAAGTTCAAGACTTGCATCAACTTTTCCAGTCAATAGGAAGTGTGATGAGTTGCTTGAACCGGTTCTTGACAGGGTGGGGCAAGGTCCACAAAAGCAACCCAGGAATTCTGTGAACTGTAAAAGTCACACCATTTGATTTGTAAGTCCAGGATCCATTGACAAACTTTGTATGAGGAATCTTCTCGATCTGGTACACAGGTGTGTGCACAAGGGAGTCCTGAGAAGAATAGATCTGAAATATCCCGCTGGAGTGAGTTAGGAGTGTGAGGATCTGAATGAACTGGTTGTAGATTATCAGGAAGGATTTCTGATTCTGAAAGAATGGCAGGCTCAAGTGCAGCTTTATTATTGGGAGGACTGGGATCATGTGGGAGGGTGCTGCACACGTACCTGTGCTTCAGACGATTGATATGGACTTTGTAGAGCAGAAACTTTCCATCTGACTTGTGTCACAGATGGATGTGAACTGGAAAATGCTTTCCACAATGTAGAAGGGACCAGTCTAAGGGCAGAGCAGTTTCTTTGTGGTACCTGGAACTAGAACAGATTGATACAAGTAGACTGTGTCCCCCACAGAAAATGATGCTGACATTTTCTGCATGCAGATTTTCTCAGTCCCAGTGTGGTTGTTGCAGTACCCCTGGCAAGTTCAAGTTGTTCCAACATAGGGATGATGAATGAGGATGCTGACTTTGGAATCTCCAGCAGTGAGAGATCCATGTCTAACAGAGTTCCTGGATAGCATCCATGCACCAAGAAGAATGGAGTATACCATGTACTGTCAACACAAGGGCTCATGTTGTAGGCAAACTGAGCAAAAGCAACAAAGCAGTCCCAAGTGTCGTGAGTTTCATCCAGGTACACGGAGAGCATATTTAGAAAGTAGACATCATTCATTCACTTTGTCCATTGCCTTGCGAGTGATGGCTTGTTGTACGAGTCTTTTTTTATGTCACGGAGTTTGCAAGTTTTGCGAACAATGGTTGAAAGGTAATTAGTGCCTGCATCTCTAATCAGCAAAGTTCTTCCCTCCACTCATACCATCCAGATATTTGAATGGATTCATTCACATATCTGGACTGTGTAGTATGGTACAGTTTGCATGCCCATTGGCCTGTGGACCAGTGGGATCTGTGTACTATACACAGTCAGTTAATTGGTGGCTTGCGGTGGAGGTGCCGCCACGCTGCCCAGGGTGGAAGCGAGGTGGCAGGGCTCGTGGGAGAGTGGGGAGGGGGGTACTGCTGGACCATCAGGGATGGGATCTAATCTTGTCTTAGACATCTGCCTGCGATCGGGCTGTGAGCAGTCCACTGGACCACCAGGGATATGGGAGTTACATATTTCTATACTTATGCCCGCGATTGGGCTGTGGGACACTTTGCCGCTTGTGCAGGGGGCGCCGGTCCCCAACAGCTGCAGCCTGGCAGGGCGCCAGGCGCAAGTCACTGGGGATGGGCGCACCTGCATGCAAATGGGGCCATAATGACATGCAAGTGTCCCCATTTGTGCCTTGCATGCATTATGGCCCCTTTTGCATGTGTACCTTTGAATAGCACAGTTGATGCGCCTAGCGCAACGGCACTTGCGCTAGTGCATCCCCCTGCCCCTCTCTGGCCACTTATTTATTTAGTTTTTGTTGACCGGGTAAGTGCACTAGACAAATCCTGCCTATTTTCAGGCACGATCCGGGGGAAGGGGATACAGATGAATGCCAACTGACCTTGAACCAGATTAAGCTGTTGATGGTATTTTTAGTGAATGAGGGAAATTTGGCCAGGACACCGGGGAAATTCCCCTACACTTTTCGATAAGTGCCATGGGATCTTTAACATCCACCTGAACTACCACCAATCCAGGCAGATGGGACCTCGGTTTAACGTCTCATCCGAAGACGGCACCTCAAGTGCAGCACCCCTCTCATGCTGCACTACAGTGTCAGTACTAGGATATTAACCCAAGTGCCAGATGTGGGAACTGAACCCACAGCCCTCTGATCTCCCGGCCTCAGAGGCGAGTGTGCTACCTACTGAGCCACTGACACTGCACAATGCGGGTGGCCACAGAACAATATTCAATGGTGCTGAGCCATGGCGCAGCATCATTGAATATCACCCTGTCAGCGCCCTGGCACATCCCAGTTGCGCTGCACCCAGGCTTGCGCCACAGCCTGGCACAGTCTGAATATCCCACCCAGGGAGTAAACAATCATTGATTGTTACAATGTAAACACATCCTTTTGAGGACACAGGAGATTCCTTGCTCATTTTTTAATCAGGAACACGTTAACCATCATGCTATAGGATGTACACTATTCTCCATTTTGGAATTTACTTTTGATACATTACCATAATAATGGCAGTAATACAGTGAATGATGCAAATGTACAAGAGTCATTAGGCAAGTACTGATTAGAAATAGAGACACAAGGTACTTTTTTGGAATAATTCTTTATAAAGATTAATATTTGCCATGCTAGCCATTGCATAAAAATGGGTCAAGTATTGGCTATGAGGTGGTGATAGGATGACGGTATAGTACTTAAGCAAAATCAGAGGTTTATTTACTGTTGTGGGTAATTCCCTTTGGCAGTATTTCCTATTGTACATTATAGCCCGTGTATTAGTAAATGATTTGCAGCTGTAGAACATTGTACTGAATGAAAGCAGCATTGTGTAGGATAATAAAACCAATACCTTTTGAGTTAAGTAAAAACAGAACAATAAGAAAGATTTCAGTAAAGTAAAACTCGGACATGAACACCACTCCATTGATACAATACTCACTTTGTTGTTCATTCATTTAGATTGTACAAGTTAAAACAATTCTGCTCTTGTGGCTTTAGTCTTCAAATAATGTGGCAGTAATTTGGAAATGAAGCAGTTTGTAGTGGGGATCTCTAGCATGTTTACTTTTTGTTTTATTATTATAACCCATGTAAATACACAGACATGCCAGGATGGAGTTAGTTCAGAAAGGGAGGGGGTGGACTGGCACAAAAATTTGTATTCTTAAAGGAAAACTGTCTTTTAAGGAAACTCACCACTCTCAAAGCCTTACCTCCCAATTAGGCTTTTCACAAGAACAAATATATTTTTTAAGCATTACAACTTACTCAGTTCTATTTCTGAAAGCTCCACGATCAGGCATTATGACGGGCACTGCACTAGTGTCCCATCATGTGTTGCAGTGCAGCTCCCCATCGCTTGCTTTTATTGGAACGTGTAGAAGTGAGTGGTACAGAGCCATTGTGAAAAGCCTAAATGGGAGGTAAGGCATGGGGTTGGGGGGGAGCTTCCTTAAAAGACAGTTTTCCTTTAAACAGGCAAAAAGGTTATCACTAATTTTCAAAGCTTATTCAAGAAATTAAACCACTTTGTGTAAGTTAAATTGACTGTGGGCTGGATATTTAAAAGATTAGCACAGAGCTAACTGAGAGTAGCATGATCCCACAGGGCAGGGGCAACATTCAAAGCCCCTCCCCACCATGTGCGGTGGTTACCAAGCAGTGCAATTGTGCAGAATATGCCACTGCACCCATGCAAATAACAAATGCCCCCTGCATCCAGGGCACAGCCATATTTGCAGGGGTTCAGCAGCACTAAACAGCTGTTGCAGTGCTGTTTAATGCTTCAAAAGCCCTACCATATTCTCATGCGCAGGTGCTCCCCCAATCAGTGCTTCTGGTGACCAGTATGTCCCTCACATGAACAAGGCATTATATTATACAATGACAGCAAGTCAAAGACTTGTGCTGCAGTATGAAGCTACAACACCCACACAAGTAAATAGCCATGATGTATAACAGGCAACTAAACTCTGACAATACAGTAAGAAAGACATTGTAAGAACCCTTCTACATGGTGCATATTTACAGCACCATAATATCTCACTCAGCCTCAGGACAGTCTGTACCCACCCCTTCAGCATATGTGCCAATAACCCTGCTGGTGTATAGTGGACTTCCCATCTCCCAATTGCCACCCCCAAATATCCATCTTCCCCCCTATCCTGCCCACTCAGGATCCTCCACCCCGCACACCCCTTTTCCCCCGCTTACCAATGCCATGCTACTATCTGCCAGTAGAGGTGGCAGCTGGCACAACCCCTCCGCTCACCACCTCGGCTAGCTACTGTCTGAATGACAGAGATTGATTGTTCGCTTGCAGTGGAAATGACAGTAGTTACACGATCACTCCCGGTCATTAAGATGGCGGTCAGTTGAAGTGGTGAGCGGAGAGGCTGTGCCAGTCACCATCCTTACTGTCATCTCTACCAGTTGCCAGGAACAGTGATGGGTGGGATCTGCATAGCTCTACACAATGCCACTTCACTGCCTGCGTGATGCATTGTGTGGCACGCTAATGGGCCCATACTGGGTATTCAGATGGCCCTTAGCACTTTGAATACCCAATGGGCTCATTAGCAGGTTAGGGCTGAATATGGCTCACAACTGGCTCTATCCCATTTGAGATGTGCTATCTCCATTCAGTACCTATGGGCCACATGCAGACTGGTGCTATGTCAACACAGTGCATAGTCACTATGGGCTGCTCCTGCACTGCCCCATATTCAAACAGGTAGCGTGCTCTGGTGAGAGCATGCTAACTTCCTGAATATAGTCCTGGAGATGGGCGTCGGCTGTCTTCCATGCAGCAATCATGCTTGTGTGGTGCTCACAGCCAGCTTTGAATATGGGGCCCTAAAAGTAGTGTTTGCAGTATCCTTTAAATAATTCTATTGACCGCGTTTATTTGCTTCTCTCACCATAGAAAATAATGGGCATGACAGAGGCTGCATTATATACCATCATTAGAAAACTAAAACAAATGTTTTAAATCACTACTTCATCAAACAAATGAATGCAAGTCATATCAAGGCATCAAAGCTGTTAAATACTGTTTATGGTAAGATCCTTATTCCATTCCCTCATTTTTTTGGTTTGCATCAACTTATGTTCTAGTATCAGGTATTGCTTTTTTTTTTGCTTCTGTCACTATCCTCTTCCCCCGAACAACATTTACCACAATAACTTTTTTTTGAAAAATGTTAAAAATAAATAAAAAAGCAGTTACAATAGGGATAACATTGAGCAATAACTGACTACTAGTGATTCTAGGAAGAGCTTGGAATATGGTTAAATGGTTTGGTGAAACATATAGAATAGTGGATGGGTGACCATCCACAACAAAGCTGTGTTTCCATCGAGGGTGTTGATATCATAGAGACCTCAAGAGTGAAGCTCAAGAGGTCTCATTGATGTCATCAACTGCTCGAGATGGAAAAGCAGCCTTAGTTGTAGAAGGGCGACCATCCACTATTTTATATAGTATATGGTTCTCCTAAGTTTTGAAAACATTTTACAAGGTTTCATACCTTGTTTTAACGGTCTCGCTTGCTCCTGGTCCTCTCTGGAAACCTGCTATGCACCTGACCCTGGAGATCCCTGTCCTGACCCTCACTTCTGTTCTCTCTGCTCCTGACCATAGAAAGCGGCAGTTAGAAAATAACAAAAAAAAGCTGACATATTGACAGTTTGGAAACATGGAGCCAAGTATGGCTGTCCATGTCCAAACTTTCTATCAAGTGCTCACCCATTGGCTTGCTTAGTGCTGCCGCCATTTTTTTCTGAATTTTTTGTGAGGAGTTTAGTTTCCTCCAATCAGTTGCAGGATGAGGTTAAAACATTGTACTATTGATGTGATGTCAAAACAATAGTACAACAACTTTTTGGACCTTTGAACTGTCCTACAACAAGATTTGGAAAACTACTGTTCTACTTACACAATAAGCCCTAACCATATACTATAATAGTATATAGTGTTTGGTGGAATGCTGTTGTGTATGGAGATCCATATACCGCAAAAAGTCATTCTGCTGCATTAGTGACGTAGCTAATGCAGAATGACTTTTCATTCTGTGTTAGTAGCTACGTTACAATACAACTGCCCCCATCAGCACTTTTCATTGGTCAGTGGCAGATGAAGAGTTGCGCGCGTGAGTTGGCTAATGGGTGGTTGGTGGTGAAGTGTGGATGGCGGAGTGGAGAGACTGGATGCCGAAAACAACAAAAGTAAGTGATTCTGGGCTGTTTTACGCCATACACTATATAGAGTAGTGTATGGTAGCCCCGATACATACCGTTAGTAGGGCGACTCAATTACAGTGCCACAATTGGGGCAACAGCAAAATGTTGTGAGTGACAGGGACAATGTGGATTTTGCAGTGCACTGCACTCACAACATTTTTGCCGCCCACACTATTCACCTTCATCCACTCATGCTTGGACATGGAGGCAATTATATTTAGTGTAGGGGATGTGGGGGCGAATATTCCTGCAAAAACTACCTGTTCTTCACTACCATTCCTTGGCAGTAACGTGGTGCAGTGGAATGTGGGGCCACGGTCTTTGCAGGCAACATGTTTCTGGCGCTGTGATTGATGGTGACCAGATTCATGTCGCACCGACGTAGGTGAACCATACACAACCACATTCTTCTTACACATTGTGGTTACCATGATGTCAAAGGGACCTCGTGAGCTTCGCTCTCAAGATCCATGATGTCATGGTAACCACTTAGTGTAAGAATAGTGTTGTTGTGTATAGGCTACGATACACTATCCTATATGTTTATGTTTCTCACCATCCCACAACCTCTCCTCTTGCTGCCTACTCCTGCATGATCCATGATGTCTGGAACTTGTTGCTTGTTCCAGCACTCCAGTGTCATCATATTTCCATTGGCAAGCAGACCCAGCTACAAAATCAGGTTACCCACCATATCTGGAGAAACATGCACTTGTATCCTTAGATCCCATTTGCCAACTAAATATCCATGCCTTATGACCCTTTATCATTGCTTGAGATATCCTCCTATATAGGGTCACATCAATTAGTCAAATGTTTTTAAAGGAGAACTATCAGCTTTTCAGGGACACGAACATGGGAATATTGGTCCTGATTAGCAGAAATGCAACATATTTGACTTTTATTAATCACTTTCTGTGCTACAGTAGAATCGTTATTTTCATCTGGTTGATCCTGCAATCCCCCCTGCTACCCTCCTGATTCCCCCACAGCTAGTCCTCTGATGACATGCCTGACATTCCAGTATAGTTGTTGAACAAGATTAACACATATACAGTGTGTGTTTGTGCTTCTAACGCTGGTACCAATCAACTGAGGAAAGTGATTTCCTTGGTCGATGAGTACCAGTGTTAGAAGCACAAACATGCACTGCGTATATGTTAATCTTTTCAAACAGCTGCTCTGGCATATAGGAGTCCCCCACAGCTTAGCCTGTCAGACATGTCATCAGAGGGCTGGCCATGGGGAACTCTGGGAAATTAATGGCCAGTGTTGGGGGGGGGGGAGGTTACAAGACCAACCAGATGAAAATAAAAATTCTAACACAGTAAGTGAATAAAAAAAGTCAAACATGTTGCATTTCTGCTAATCTGAACCTATAATTCCCTTATTTTTGTTCCAGAAAAGCTGACAGTTCCCCTTTAAGGGAAGATGGTAAACTTACCATGTTAATCTTTTGTCAGGTGAGTGGAACATGTGTTTATCTGAACTAACCAGGTAAAACACAAATAAAATAATAGGTAGGAGAGTTTGTATTACAAGGGTGTAATAGCATTGAAAGGTTCTGGGGACATGGGAACCTGGAGAGCGAAGCCTGACAACCTGACAAAAGATTAACATGGTAAGTTTACCATCTTCCCTTAAAGGGGAACTGTGTGATATACACTCTCCTATATGTTATTTTTTGTAATATATGGATCCTATACAAAATACAGAGGCTCTGAATTGTTTTTCAGCTACCTGGGACAATGGGTGCTAGAGCAGTGTACTGAAGACTTACTGGTTCAAGCACTGTATCTGAACTTCTGCTGCTTTCATGGTACTTCGGTTAATCAGTTTCGCTATGATGCATGAAGCTAGCTAGCTAGTGGGAAGGCAGGATCAACCAGATAATACTTTAACTGTTAAACAAAAAAAATGTAAGTCGTAGCACAAAGAGTACATGGGATACAAGTTACTCTTGCTCATTGAGAGATGACTGCCATGTTTTCTAAACTGTTCTGTCTGGCCACAGACCAAAAGCAGTCAATTATAAGGGATGCTTTCAAATGGTGACATCGCATCCCGAGCAACCCCACTGGGCACCATAACAACCAGCCACACAGTGTGTAGAGAAATAAGATAGAGCCAAACAGTGAAGGTTGTTTTTTTTAATTTTGTTTATATTGTTCTGATTGTGAACAAAACTGAAAATTTTTTTAGTGGTGTTTTCTTGTTTTGACAGTCATGTTGGTATTTTGTTTAGTTTTCAGTGAGCTGTGAGTTAGCGTTTACTGTACCTGATGGTTACAGTGAAAGCTGGCTCCCGCTCTGCATGAGGCAGTCATGCGCTTGCGCTCTTCAGTTTATGTGATAATACTATCGTTCAGAGCTCCAAACAATAGTATTATGGGCTCCAAATGATAGTGTTATGAGTATGCATTGATGGTATTATCACTTTTAGACCAATAGTATTATAAGAGTCTTTTTGTATGCTTTTCAGTAGTATTAAATTGCCCTGTCCATATATTATGAAGTCATAATATATATTAGTCCCCTTCACTCCACTTTATCCATGCAGCCTTGCCTGCTGTCATTGCTGTATAGCATGCATTACTGTGGACACCATTGATGTAAGGGCTGACAGTCTCTCTAGTAGTTTGCTGGACCTTAGCAGTGGACCATGTGGATCATAAATGAGCTTGCAATGGACTTATCACTTACTTGATCCCCAGGCCCCTATCCTTAGTTTCCAAAGCATGCCAAATTTTAGATTTAACTCTTAACCTACTAGGTCAGATCAAGCAGTCACATTGCCATGAGAGCGGAATGAGTCTGGGTATGTCAGTCTGCATGCTGTACCTGCCATAGGCCTTATTGTCTCACTTCCATGTCCCACAATGCCCTCTTTTTAGACCCTCTGTCACCAAGCTGCACTGTCTGTCTGCCATCTTAGTTGCAACCATGAGGCTCTCTGTTTTGGGCTGCCCAGGTTTGCAAAAGTATTTGCCGCTATGTTTATATGCTAACTGGTTTTAAATTGATGTGGCTGTTACACAAAGTGTTTCCAAGGCAACAAGTCCCTTTGGCTCTCATGGTGGGCCTGATATAATTCAAGTTATTAATGTTCAAGCAAGTCATACTCATTCTCCTTCTGTTGTAGTTACAGATTATGGCAAGTAGCTATGGGGCACCTGAAGCAGAGAGTAACAGGGGCAGTACAGTAGATTGAGATTTTTTCGGTATCCTGGAGGTCGGGTATTTGAACTGGGGAAGCTGAATATTGACAGACTTGCATAATCACAAACCAGAAATCAGTAAGATGATTCTTCAGTTAGAAACATCTTACCTAATCAGACTTAAAGTTCAGAAGGGTACCATTACCTTAATGTATTGGTTGCATCCCACAGCCTCCATTGCCACTGCTTCAGGTTAGTTTGCTATTCTTCCACTCCTGCAGATTCTGGGAGAATACTTAGAACCTCTTGGGTGGCATGCTACGTGAAATTAAACTGATGACTGCCCGAGTCTGTGGGGAGAAATAAGTTATGGAGGTACATCACACTAAATTTCAGACCAGCAACATGTAGTTGCCACTTGATATCTTTATAATCTGCCTGTTTCTGTCGTAATTCAGGGACTTAGTAAGTCGCTGAACATATAGAAATGCCTGCCTTCCCACATACTGCAGGTGCCTCTTTGTCTCCTGCCTGGTGCTATATATGGATTTTGTTAAGGTAGGTGAGATGCCTGAAGACTGTTACCAAGGGATGGTCTGCATCTGTCCAGGAAGAGAACAAGTCTTTTGGGCAGTCAGTTTAAATGCTTCATTGGCAAGCTTTTAAACTAGTCAAGGGGGGAGGCACTGATAAGCAGCAGGAAAATCCCAGCCTCCCCCTACAAAACAGGGTACTAAATGAGAAAAAGACCAAGGTAGAAAGGTCAGTGGGGGATGCTGCTACAGAAGGTAAAGCCATCAAAAAATGGAGAGCAATGAGTACCAATGCCCTTAGTCTGGGTAACAAGCTTCCTGAATTAGTGGCCCTGATGGAGAAGGAACATCTGGATATCGTGGCAGTCACAGAAACATGGTACACACAGAACCATGACTGGGACGTAAACATACCAGGATACACTATCTACAGGAGGGATAGGGAGGGTAAAAGAGGAGGAGGAATAGCTCTCTACATAAGAAAAGGAATCAAAGCAACAGAACAAAAGGGTAAACAGGGAGGAGAAGAAGCACTGTGGGTCAATTTGGAGGCAGACAATTGCACCACAATCCGCACAGGGGTTGTATACAGACCACCCTCTCAGGGGGAGGAAATGGACAAGGAAATGATAGAAAGTACACTTAGAATGGCAGATAAAGTGGAGGTATTGCTGATGGGTGATCTGAATATGCCAGATGTTAACTGGAGTGCAGTTGCAGCAGCCACTTCTAAGAGTAGGGTTATTCTAGATGCCCTACAGGGGGCATGCCTTAGACAACTAGTATTGGAACCCACTTGAGAGGGAGTAATCTTAGACCTGGTCCTCTCAAATGGAGATGGAGAGAGGATCACAGATGTAGAAGTGGGTAGCCATCTGGGAACTAGTGACCATCGAACAGTATGGTTCACAATAAACACAGCAATAGAGTCAAGCCATACAAAGGCAAAAGTACTGGACTTCAGGAGGGCTGACTTTGCCAAAATGGGTGAGTGCCTAAGGAATGCACTAGCAAATGGGCAGGAAGGAGGGGTGGAAGAACAATGGGGAATAATAAAAACTGCCATCACAGAGGTAACAAGCCTTTGTGTGAAGCAAATAAACAAAACAAAATGATGTAAGAAACCACTATGGTTCTCAAAGGAGGTGGCAGTGAAGGTTCAAGAGAAAAAGAAAGCATTCAGAAAGTACAAGGAATCACAGAAGGAGCAGGACAGAGAATTGTATCAGTTAAAGCAAAAGGAAGCTGGGAAGGCAGTCAGAACAGCAAAGGCCCGAACTGAGGAAAAGATAGCCAACTCAGTTAAGAAGGGGGATAAAACCTTTTTTAGGTACATCAGGGAGCGAAGGAAGACTAAGGGAGGGATAGTGAGGCTTAATAAAGGGAGGGGGTGGGCAGAGGGTGACTGTGAAAAGGCAGAGATACTAAAATATTTTTGCTCAGTATTTACAAATGAAGAGGGAGGTACCTAAAACAAACAATAGAAACACTCTGGATACAGAAGCTGATACCAGCCCATTTACAGAAGAAAGGGTTCTGAAAGAACTCTTAAAACTGAAGGTGGACAAAGCAATGGGGCCTGATGGGATTCATCCCAGAATTCTAAAAGAACTAAGGGTAGAACTAGTGACACCACTGACTACCCTTTTTAACAAATTGTGGGAGGATGGGGTGGTACCTGAGGACTGGAGCAGGGCCGATGTGATTCCCCTTCACAAAAGTGGGAGCAGGACAGAAGTGGGAAACTACAGACCAGTTAGTTTAACCTCAGTGATAGGGAAAATTATGGAATCACTTCTGAAGGAAAGAATTGTCGAGTACCAAGAGGCCAGAGGGGCACAGGACCCAAGGCAGCATGGATTCACAGCAGAAAGGTCATGCCAGATGAATCTAATAGATTTCTTTGACTGGGTGACCAAAGTAGTAGATCAGGGAGGGGCTGTGGACATGGCCTACCTAGACTTTAGCAAGGCATTTGACTCAGTCCCACACAAAAGATTAATATACAAGTTAGCCAGCCTGGGAGTGGGTCCCAAGATGATAGCCTGGGTAAAGAAATGGCTGGAGAATAGGACACAGAGGGTAATAGTAAATGGAGTCCACTCTGAAGAAAGGGGGGTTACTAGTGGGGTGCCGCAGGGTTCAGTATTAGGACCGGTCCTCTTCAATGTCTTTGTAAGCGACATTGCAGAGGGACTGGAAGGAAAAGTATGTCTCTTTGCAGATGACACAAAGATCTGCAACAGAGTTGATGCACAAGGTGGGGTGGAAAGGATGAGAAGGGACTTGGCAAGGTTAGAGGAATGGTCAAATGTATGGCAGCTTAGATTTAATGCTAAGAAGTGCAAGGTAATGCACCTGGGAAACAAAACCCAGGGAAGAGTACACAATGGGGGTGAGATACTAACAACAACAAAAATGGAAAGGGACCTGGGGTAGTCATATCAGATGACTTAAAGGTGGGCAAGCAATGTGAGAGGGCAGTAGGAGGGCTGGGGATACTGGGATGCATAGGAGAGGCATCACCAGTAGAAAACAGGAAGTTGTTATCCCTTTGTACAGACAGCTGGTGAGACCCCATCTGGAGTACTGTATGCAGTTCTGGAGACCCAATCTCCGCAAGGACATAGACAAGATGGAAGCTGTCCAGAAGAGGGCAACTAAAATGGTGCAGGGTCTGCACTGGAAGACATATGAAGAAGTCTTGTTAACTGGGTATACCTTCCAATCAAATGTAAAACTGTTTTTCTCTCCTGCTTTGTTGTATTGATGTACCTGTTATACCCTATTGTACTCTCCCGGGTTGTTCCTGAAAATAGGCATAAAACTTGTCTAGTGTACCTACCCGGTTAACAAAAAATAAATAAATAAATAAAGAGAGACTAAAGGAGCTTAATATGTATAACCTCAAGGAAAGGAGGGAGAGGGGGGACATGATAGAAACATTCAAGTACCTCAAGGGGATCAACAAAGTCCAAGAGGGTAGCATCTTTCAAAAAAAGAGGTGTGCAAGAACAAGAGGGCACAATTTGAAGATAGAGGGGTGGCTCAGAGGTAATGTAAGGAAGTATTTTTTCACAGAGAGGGTTGTGGATGCATGGAATGGCCTTCCGGAGGAGGTTGTGGAGTCAAAAACAGTGATTGAATTCAAGCATGCATGGGACAGCCATAAGGCAATTCTAGGGGGTGAGGCTAGAAAGAAGTAGGCTGCTGGTTAACTTGGATCTGCAGCTTATCCATTAGATAGGGAAAAGGGCAGACTGGGTGGACCAAGCAGTCCTTATCTGCCGTCAAATTCTATGTTTCTATGTTTCTATGTTTTCTCCTTCAGCAGCTGGTGGTCTAAAGGCTCTGTGGGCTCAGCAATGTACTGGGGGTCTTTGGGGATGGGCGTGCAAGCGTTTCACAGAACGTCTGTATAAATTTCCCTGCATAAACTCCATCAGTCCATTGGAGAAGGCCTACTACCACCACCATGTTGTTCTTCCTGCTTCTGCTGCCTTCCTGGTCATTCACCCATTCTTCCAATCTCACCACCTTTCTGTGTAGCATGATTAATTCTCAGGGCCAGATCAAAGCATACGCACAGACGTAGGGCCCCTGCCTGCCAGGGGCCCCAGCAATCCCCAACATATATTTGCTATATATCTTTTTCTTTTCTGCCTGAGCTGCATTTTTATTTGTAAAGGACTCACCACTGAGTAATCTGAGCAAGGCAGGGTCTGAACTGTGACACATGACTCTCACCTCCCTGAGTAGGTGTTAAGTGCAGCTGATAGCTTCAGGGGGCTCCAGCCAGGCTGACCTTTAAGGTATGAAGAAGCCCATTTCCTTTGCTTTGTCTCCCTCGTCCATTTAGAATCCCCACTTAGAAACAAGTCTTACTCTTAAATGTAAAAGAGTAACAGTGCAATTCAAATGTGTATGCTTTATATTTAATCTCACTCCTAAAATTAAGAAATTTACAATGTGTTTCAATGGTACAATTAAAAATAATACTGTTTTTAATACCGTCATTTTATTTATTTGTTTGTTTATTTATTTATTTATTTACTTATTTATCTAATTTTGGTAACCAGGTGGGCCCACTGGAACCATTATAGTCTCTTTTTCAGGGGCGACCCGGAATTAATTACAGGCAACGGTACATAGACATTTTACAGAGTACAAAAAAGGTAAATTGATCACAATGCAACATACAAAGAGTCGAAGACTTAGGTTAATACAATCAGGACAAATTGTGTATTTTTACAATAGGGTAGAATCTAGACAGACAATCACTAGCGACCACCATAATAACAGAGTGAGATGGCAGGAGTCATAAATAACAGTGCAGTAACATCAGCATTAATACATAGACCAGGTCCCTAACTTGCAGTCCCAATTATTTCAAGGCAGTAATTCATTGGCGATTGTTTCACTGTGAAATTCTGATCTAACGGCACAGTTACACCAGACGAGGTGTGCATTTGCCCACCGCCCTGAGTACTAAGTGGGCTTTTATGAAGAATTAGGGTAGAAAGTGCAGATACTCCACTCCATTAGGTGAGCCTTGAGTCCTCTCTTAAATCCTTCTACAGAGTTGTATTCCTGCAGCTTTCATGGCAATGTGCTCCAAAGATGTGAAATACAGGCAGAAAAAATTACACATTGTAGCAATGTTATTTCTTCCAAGGGATTCTTCAGCATTATTGACAGGTGCATTATGCCAACTGGCTTAAGCTGCTCTGGAGAGGAGGAGTCAATGTAAATGAGAAGCACACTGGCCAATCAGCATAGAGAGAAAGGAGAGTGTTGCCTGCCAGCCTGAAGGACCCCAGAACTGTTTTGAAGCTGAAAAATAACAAAAACTATGCCCAACAGGGGCAAAACACTGTTAGCAAAAACAACTGACAATTCCAAACCACTACTGTGAAAACAAATCAAATCAACAAAAAAAAAAACAGTAAAACTCAGTAAATTAGGCTAAACACCATAACAGAGCCATCCCCAAGCTGGTTTCGCAGGGGAGGATGGATGGGAGTGTCAATAATGCTGAAGATTCACTTGGAAGAAATAACATTACTATGGTGAGTAATTTTTTTCTTCTCACCCCAGTAATTCTTCAGCATGTATTGACAGGTGCAAACTACAAAGCAGTACAGTTGGGAGGCAGGCACAGAAACCTACTTTGGAAAAAGGCTTTGTAGCAACGCTCTGCCAAATTTGGCATCAGATCTGGACTGCACATCCAAGCAGTAATGCTTTGTGAATGTGTGGACCATTTTCTAAGTTGCTGCTTTGCAAGCCTCTAGCAAAGGAATGTCTTTTGAGGCTGCCACAGAGGCAGCAGTGCCCCTAGTAGAGTGGGCTCTGAACCTGAGAGGGGCTTGCATGCCAGATTTGCTGTAACAGAACTGAATACAAGAGACAATCCAGTGGGAAATGGATCTCTTGGTCGCTGGTTTCCCTCTGCCTACTTCACCATAGGTGAGAAAGAGCTGAGTGTCTGAGTCTCTGAACTGCTTTGTATGGTCTAAGTAATAAGACAGGGCTGTCTTGACATCCAGGCTATGCAGCTTGCATTCGCCTGGAGTGGACTTATCTGTGAAAAGAACCGGCAAGGAAATAGACTGGGTAAGGTGGAAGTCAGAGACCACCATGGGCAGAAATTTCCTATTCATCATAAGGACTACTTTGTTCTTGTGAGGAATGATGTAATAGGATCTGTACAAAGGGCCTGCAACTCTGAAATCCATCTGGCGGAGGTAATGGCCACTAGAAAAACAGTCTTCTAGGTTACAAACTTGAGATCAGTGGTAGCCATGGGCTTGAAAGGAGGCTTCATGAGCTTGGCTATACAGAGGTTCATGGCCCAAGGGGGAAGAGGTTTCCTCAGAGGGGGTTGGAGGTGCAGCAGCCCTTTGAAAAACTTTTTGAAAATAGGCTATGAGATGACAGGTTTCTCTTTTCCAGTAGAAAGATAGGCCAAGATGGCCACTAAATGTACTCTTAAGGATGAAGCTTTCAAGCCTTCCACCTGATTATGTACTAGGTAATCCAGCAAGATAGGAGAAGAAGCCTGCAAAGGCTCCATGTCCTTATCCTTGCACCACAGTGAGAATCTCTTCCACTTGGAAGCGTAAGTTTTCCTAGTGCTAGATTTTTTTTTTAGCCATTTGCAGAATTTTCAGGACCTGCTCAGAGTAGTGGGATTCAGGAAACTCTAGCTCCTGAAGAACCAGGCTTTGAGGTGAAGAGACTGGATGCTGGGGAATGCTATTTCTGTCTGAGGAAGAGTCAGGAGACTGTGGGATGGGGGTAGTCTGATGGGCTTCCTGACTGACAAGGCGAGGAGCAGGGAGTACCAAGGTTGTCTTGCCCAATCTGGAGTCACCAGAATCATGGTGGCTGGCTGATCCCTGAGCTTGAGAAGGACCCTGTAAATCAGAGGAAAGGGAGGAAAAGTGTAGAGGGACCTCCCTGTCTAGTCCAGGGTCAGTACATCAACTGGGATGGTCCCCAATGCTGGGGGCCTGCGGCAGTAGTGAGGCTAGATGCGAATAGGTCCAGATCTGGAACCTCCCCACACCTTCTGAAAACTGTGGCAAGGACCTGTTTGTTCAGGGTCCACTCATCGTGGCCCTTACTGATGTGGCTTAGCGCATCCGCCAGAGTGCTGTCCTTGTCTGGAAGATGGATGGCCGACCGGGACATGTCCAGAGAGTAGGCCAGGGACCAAATCCTCATTGCCTCTGTACACAATTTGGTTGACCTTGTGCCCCCCCGTTTATTGATGTAGAACATGACGGTTGTATTGTCCATCCTTATTTGGATTGACTGTCCTCTGAGCTGTCAGAAAAAAGCCTTGATGGCCAGGAACACTGCTCTGAGTTCCAAAAGATTGATGTGGAGTGGAAACTCTTTGGGCATCCAAGTGCCACTTATGGACAGGTCCCCTAGGTGGGCCCCACAACCTAGAAGAGATGCATCCATAGTCAGGATCGGAGAGGGTTGCTGAATCTGAAAAGGAACCCTACCCTGAGATTTTGTTTCCTTCCACCAGTTCAGAGCCCGTAGAAAGGTTTTTGTGACTGGTACTAGCTTTGCAAAAGAGTCCTTTTTCTTTGACCAATGAGATCTGAGATGGTACTGAATGTCCCTCATCTGGAATCTGGCACCTGGGACTACTGCAGTCATTGAGGCCATGTGGTTGAGTAGTCTGAGGAAGTGTCTGGCCGGTCTCAGTTGGCCTAGACTGAATGAATTTAGCAGAGTGTGAAAATTCTGAATTCTGTCTGCGGGAAGGAAAGTCTTCCCCTGCCATGTGTTGAGCTCTTCCTCTACGAATTGCAGAATATGGGCAGGCTGAAATTGAGATTTTTCTTTGCTGATAATGAAGCCCAGAGACCGTAGAGTGTGTTTTGTCTGGCATAGGACTTCTGAAACTGCCTGAGGAGAATTGACCATAATCAGTCAATCATCCAGGTAGGGAAAAACTGAGATTCCTTGTCTTCTGAGATAAACTGCAACCACTTCCAGGCACTTGGTGAACACCCTGGGAGCGGCTATCAGCCTGAAAGGCATGGCTGCAACTGGTAATGGCCTGAGGGAAGCCTGAATCTGAGAAATTTTCAGTGGGATTGCCTTATTGGAACATGAAAATAGGTGTCCATTAGATCCAGGGAGACTAGCCAGTCCCTTTGCTTTAGAGAATGAATGACCAGAGTCAAGATTACCATCTTGAACTTTGGTTTTAGCAGATGCTTGTTCAGGTACCTTTGGTCCAGAATAGGTTGCCACTCCCCATTTTTCTTCAGGGTTAGGAAATACCTGGATTAGAGACCCTTTTCCCACTGAGGAATTTATTTATTTATTTATTGAATTCTCGGATTACAACCTTTGAGTTACAAGCTCATTTACAAAGGTTCCACGTCAGGAAAGATAAGGTTATCATACAATGGTGATCACAGAGATACAAACAATCATACATTTAACATCGACAAAAGACGTTAAGGATCTCGGTTAGTGATAGATCCTTAGTGGACAGACAAAGATAAAGCAGCAGAAGCAGTTGCCAGGGAGAGTGGGGGGGGGAGGGAAGAGGGTGGAAGGATTTTAAGGAGGGGGGAGAAGAGGTGGAAGGTCGCCTTGCAGTAACCCCTGGTTAGGAGGTCACCATGTCTGAGAGGGAGTCTGAGGTAGGAGGGAGGACGGGATTGCGAGCATGGAGTGGAATGGAGCCCGGGGGACAGGAGGTAAGAACCATGACGGGCACAGGTCTGTGGGCCAGGGGTAGGAGGAGAAGGGAGGGAGGGAGATGGAGGTAGCAAGTTAGGTACTCATGAAGTGCAGATAGGTGGGGTAGTCAAGATTTAAACAGGAGGGTTGGTCAGGTAGGACAGGTGCAGTTCTCTCGAGCAGAAAGGTGGGACCTAAGTGCAGATTTGAACAGGTCGATTTTGCTTATTGTAGCTAGTTCAGATGGAAGAGAGGAGAGCCATAGCGGGGCCCGGTATTCGAAGGAACGCTGACCTTGGGTAGTGCGACGATAGGGGATCTTGATTGAGATCTTACTGGATGTCCTAGTGGTCCTAGTTGGAGCAACCTGGTGTATGAGGGAGCTGGGCCCCGGGGGCAATAGGCACAGGGTTGCTTTTTTGGCAAAGAGGCAAATTTGATAGCGGTCCCTATCGAACAGATTTAGCCAACCAGTTTTGTAGTAGAGGTGGCAGGTATGAGTCAGGCGAGGGGCACCCAGTGCGAGCCTGCAGGCTTTATTGAGCATGGTGGTGAGATGCCTCAGTGTGCTGTCTGAGGCTGCACAGTATATGGCAAAGCTGTAATTAATGGTTGAGAAGACCGAGCTGGTTATGGAGAGCTGGAGGGCTTTGGGAGTGAGGCAGCTACGGTGCTTATATAGCAGACCAAGCTTCCTGTTAGCAGCAGTGGCCACCTGGTCGATGTGTGCGGCATAAGAGAGGGAGCTGTCAAGGGTGAGGCCCAGGTATTTGAAATTGGTGACTGTTTCAATGGTGATATTATGTAGATTCTGTATGTTGAGGGTTGCGGCCTTATGGCGGCTGTGCGCTGAGGCAAAGAGCATGGTCTTCATCTTTTTGTGGTTGACTAGGAGTTTTGCGTTGTTAAACCAGGCTTCAATGTTGTTGAAGTCCTGTTGGAGACGCTGTTCCAGAATTGTAGGGTCAGGATGACTGGAATAGATCACTGCATCATCAGCGTAGAGCAGGATTTTTTGTTGGCAGGCTAGAGGAAGGTTATTTAGAAAGATGCTAAAGAGGAGAGGGCCAATGATGGAGCCTTGGGGGACCCCAAGGGAGACTAGACGGGGGTCAGAGAGCACATTGCTTATTTTTACCTGTTGAACACACCCTGAGAGGTAGCTCCTGAACCAGCAAAGGGAGTCAGGGGAGAGTCCTATAACCTCTAGTTGTGCCAGGAGGAGGTCATGGTTGACCGTATCAAAGGCCTTGGTGAGGTCGATAAAGGTTGCTCCCACCAAGTGCCCCTGATTGAAGGCACTATGAATGTAGCCCGTGAGCTTGAGAAGTGCCATGGTTATACTGTGGCATTGACGGAAGCCGTGCTGCTGCTGGCATTGTAGTTGGTATTCGTCGAGGTGTGCAGTCAGCTGGTCGTAGTCTATTCGCTCGTGGGCTTTTGAGATAGGTGGAAGGATTGAAATTGGGTGATAATTGACGTGGTCCAACTTACTACCAGCTTTTTGGACAGGGGTTACTATGGCAGCTTTCCAAAGGCTTGGGAAGGTACCGGTGATGAGGGAAAGATTTATGATAGAGGTTAGTGGGGTTGGCAGTTCATCAAGGGTAAGTGAGACTAATTTTAGGTCAAGACCCTTGGAGCTGTACCTGGATTTCCCGAGGACTTTGACAAGGTATTTTTTTACTTCAGTTTTAGATAGGACTCTGAGGTAGAAAGGGGGGGCTTGGTGCATTTTGGGGGGAGGGCTGGGTGGAACTGACTTGGTCTAGGAAACTGGGGGGGGAGCACTGTACTGAGGTCTGTGAAGGCTTTGTTAAAGATGTCTGCAATGGCTCTGGGGTCTTGAATGAGGTACTCTTTCAATGGCTTTGGCCTCCAAGACATTCTTGACCTATATCTCCAACAACTGTTTTTCTGTTGGAGTAAGCGGATTCGAGAGCTTGTGACTGTGGAGGAAGGGATATTTTTGGAACTGAAGAGTGAGGCCCTGTTCCACCACCTCTAACACCTACTTGTCTGAGGTGATTTGATGCCAGTGATGGAGGTAGTGGGACAGCCTGCCCCCTACAGGGAGAGGGGAGGGCGACCAAAAAGGAGTCAGGGTGACTGCTACCTGGACTGAGTAGAGGTAACAGGAGTGGGGTTGGCTCTCCTCTGACCTCTCCTACCTTTACCTCTCAAAAAAAAACTCCCATTTGGGAAAAATCCACAGCCATTGGCATAGAAAAGAATGCAGTAGGAAAATAATCCCTACCCTTGCCCCTGCCCCTTCCCCTTCCCCACTTGCTCTGAGACTTCTGGGAGAAAGGTTTTTTTTCTTTAGCTGAGTTACTCTTGCAAGTAGTTTTGAACTCATCCATTTTTTTAATATAGTCCTCAGTTTGATCCCCAAAAAGGGAGTTGTTCTCACGAAACAAATCCATTACGTACGATTGGATATCCTGAGTGAGACTGGTAGTTCTTAACCAAGTAAACAGCCTGTGCTATGACCCTCAAGGCTGTGTCGTTCTTATCTATGGCCATATGAAACTGATACTTAGTAGTTTCTATGGCCATCTTCACAGTTTGAGTGACATCCCTGAGCATAGTGTCTCCCCCATGGTACACTATGGCAAGGATAGATTTCAATAAAGTTCTTTGGTATCTAGCTGTATATGCCATGTAAGTAGACAAGTATAACAGCAAGGAAGCAGTAGTATATGATTTCTTGCTCATAGAATCCATTTTTTTAAGTCTTTCTGTGGAGGGTGAGCAGACAGGGCACATTGGCTTTGTCACAGGCCACTGCCTGCACCATCCCTTTATGGTCTGGATGTGTATACAGAATATTTGCAATACACTTACCAAGCTGGTATTTCCTCTCAATCCTTCTGTCCACCCCAGAGGCAGATAAAGGGATTTCCAGAATTTTAAAAATTGCTTTCTTCAACATATTATGTATGGGCAAAATCAATTTCTTTGATGGAGTATGATCCATCATTTCTAAATAGTCCTCCTCCATCTCTTGATCAGTGTCGTTCTGGACAGGAAGTTCCAGGGTGTCAACCATCTGTTTAAGAAATGTAAAAAAGGAAGAAACTTCATCATTGTCATCACTGAAGTCAACCCCAGGGTGACCATCTGGGTCTAATGGGTCACCCTGTGGTAATTCATCATCATCATCCTCTCCTTCATAATAAAAACCTTGGGCACAACTAGAGTCATGGAGAGGAGTACTAGTTCCCTAAGGAGCCGAGAAAATATTGCCCATAGATTGTAAAGTCTGATATAAATGCCAAGCTTTAGCTATTTCATTTGCAGAGGGCATATCTTTATCATTCACTGATGTCTCCTTAGGCCATTCGGGGGCAGCGGCAATGTGGTTATCTTTCTTGTGTTTTTTTCACAGGGCCTGGATCAAGAACCTCACTCACTTTGTCTTTTAGAGGCTTGGCTAGAATCTTTACTTTGATCAGACTTATTTTCATTAGGGTCCTTAGAGAACTTATCAACACTTTTGTGTTGACTTGAGGTACCCTCCTTAGTGCTTTAAGAGGAGGAGGTAGAAGACTGCGAGGCCATGATAATGAGTGTTTGGCCAAAAAGTTAAGCCAATTGAAATTAAACTTGTTAGAGTTTTATTTGTTTTGTTTTTTTTCACAAATAGTGGAAAGGAGAAAGCATAACCACCTCCACACTCTTGCCAACAGTAGCCAGCTGCACAATAAAATAAGGTTTTACCCCAGAGGAATGAGGGGAATTACCCTTCAAACAATGCTATAGTATGTTAAATGTAGAGAAAAGTGGTTCCAGGAAACAGCGCTAATGTAGGAAAAAAATTATCGCTAAAGCGTGAATAAAAACACAAATTTTAACGCAAATGTGGTAAAAATACAAGCTAACAGACTAAATACTATTGAATACAATAAAAACAACACAATTTTATCATGCATGCTGTAAACTTTTACCTCAGAAAAAAATGCTGAAGCGGGAAAAACGCCACAAATCTCATGACTGCGCTGAACCAAATGCAGTTCCATTAAAAATGGTAAATACCTCAAAGGCAGCACTCAAAAGTAAGAAATATCTCACAGGAAGATCTCTGAAGAGAGAGAGCTCCAGGGCAGTGTTGCCAGTTCAGCGGAGAAAAAGTTCTGAGGTCCTTCAGACTAACTGCAGGCAGCACTTTCCTCTCTCTCTCTCTGTTCTGATTGGCCGGTGTCTTTCTTATTTACATTGACTCCTCCTCTCCAGGGCAGCTTAACCCAGCTGGCAGCATACTGCACCTGTCAATACATGCTGAAGAATTCCTGGGGTGAGAAAGACCATTGTCCTGGGAGGACCTAACTTTTAGAACTTGGAGGAGGTGACGGATGGAGGGTCTGAAACTCCTGTTGCTTTGTTTGGCAATTAATGTGCCAGCCAGGCACTCGCTCATATTGAAGTTCTGACCTTGATTCTCTTTTCAAGGTGAACACATGAATGTATTTTCAGATTTCGATCAGTAATTATTGATCCTGGCTCACTTATCAATAACTGAAATGTTTGATCTTGGGAATGATTTCTTCCAACAATCATTCACTTTGCAATATAATCTCTAAAGTTCATAACTCCTCTAGTAAACCACCAACCTAACTCCTACACAACCCAAGAACTAGCCTCTTTTAGAACTGGGTCCCACTCCCTACCCTATCCAACAAAACTCCCACATCCGGATTCATACTAACTGACAGGACAAAACGAAAACTCCAAGACTGCACGTGCACATGTGTATTTATGTGTGTGTGTGTGTGTGTGTTGCGGGGGGCTTTGGAGAAGTGCAAATCATGACATTTCATACCCAAAAAATTATTTTTACCAGGACAGTTAGTAATTATTTTCTCTAAATTTAAAAACTCAGACTGCTGTTATCTTCCTAAACTTTCCAAACTAATATTATTAGTTACATTAATTCTGAAGCATTTTAGTTATTTATGTTTTATGCCACTTTTTAGGGTCAGTAAGACATTTTCTTTTCAAGTTTCAGTAACTGATATGCAATGTCCAAGAGGTGTGGTCACAGCAAAGGGGTAGCGTTGTGGTAAAGGGACATGGTTTCGGTAAGGGGGCTCCAGATTTCTCTCAGGCTTAGGGCCCCAGGTTGCCTTAATCTAGCCCTGTCAATTCTCTTTTATCCTTACGAAGTCAATCCTCAGTGAAACGCTCCCAGCATTCCACTTAGCTGACTTTGCAGCTGAGAGCACTCAGGACAGGCATAATGCTTTCAAATTCCACTGTTAAGTCCAGAATCATATCATTTATTGCTTTCAGTTCTTCGTAGAGTTTGTCTATATCCATTGGTTCTCTTTTCTGGAACATCAGAGATAGCAGTGAGTTGCTTGGCTTGTTACATTTTTGGGCCTGCAATCTTTCCAGCATAAAGGAATGTGCCACTGCCTCTACCATGTTTTGTCAGAAGGTACTGTACAATGTTTTGGATCTGCTCAGGTCTGCAAACATTTGTGTAAACAACAAGTACTGTCGGAATACAAAGGCTGCTACTTTATTTTTTCACTTTATCTTTTTATTGAAATTCGAGTATATAAGAAAGCACACATCTAATACAATAGAAGACTATCCTCCATGTAAGGTATAAAATATCACTTAACAAAACACAGTATTTAGGGTAAACATATTGGAGAAGCCTTATATACATGTACTGATAATAAAACACAAACCTAGGCAGGATGTAAGCGGAGAACAGAAGGGTTACAATCAATAGGGTATTATAGGATCAGAAACAGCAACCATGTACGAAATACGTGCTAGGGCAGGCTATGGGAAGGCATTCAGTAAATTGCAAAAAGTGATAAATGCGGTAATATGAACAATGTTCAGTAATGGAGAAGTGAAGATAAGAGAAAAGTGTGCAAGGAAAGAAAGAAGAGAGAAAAAAGCAAGGAAGAAGGGAAGGAGAGAGGGAGAAAACAGGGAAGAAGGGAAAAAAGAGGAGAAATCTGTGCACAAAAGTTTTGAGAAAACCTAATCTGAGAGCAAAATAAGAAGGAGGGCTAAATATCACTAAGAATTAGGGTCTAGAAGAACTAGGTTCAATGTATTTGAAGTAATCCTGCCAACATCTGTCATATACAGTGAGTCGGTTATGAGTAACATGAGATAATCGGTCTAGGGAGGCATACTGAGAGAGGCCTTGAAGAACATCTGAAAGAGAAGGCACCAGAGTTGATTTCCATTTCATAAGAATCAGATGTTTGACCAGAAGAGAAAGTATGTTTAGCCATCTAAAATGTGCATGTAAGAGGAGAGAGCTATTAGGGATAAGGATGCCTAGAAGGAATAGCTTGGGGTCAAAAGGTAGTTTCTGTCCTGTTACTCTGGAGGCAAGTAAACACACTTTATGCCAGAACTTATTAATGGGAGCGCAAGCCCACAAGATAAGAAGTAGATCCCTGTTGGCCAAATTACAGCACCAGCAATTATTATTTAATAGGCCCATTTGTTGAAGCACAGAGGGGGTTCTATACCAAAGATGTAGGATTTTAGTTTGTATTAAAGAACTACAGGCATCTTTAAAGGTATTATGTACAATATGCCAACAATTACTCCATTGTGCGTCTGAAATATTGTAGTTAAGAAGAGTACTCCATTTATTTTTGGCCTGTAAAAGGCTGCTACTTTAGAGGGGTTGAAAATCCCAAATTTTAGGCACATTGTAGCTCATGCTGAACACTGCCTCTCAGCATGGTGTCATTACATGACTCCCATCCTTTGTTATCTTTTCTGTAGAGTCTTGTTTCATTTTGACTGATGTATTTCATTTAAATTTTCTGTTGCACAGCTGGGATGGCACATTTTCGCGTGATTCAGTAGCCATTTCTTCATTATCATGTTAATTTTTATTGTTTAGAATTTTATTATGTTTATCTGTTGTTTGTTGCAGTGTTACATTTCAGGAATATGTTTTTCTCAAAGGTTTAGCTGCTTGTTTTTGTTTAACTTTCTTTTTGTTTCTTGGGTCAGCTGGTGATATACTCCCTATCTGTCTGCAAGGTTCCATTAAGTTTGACTCCCATGTGTGGCCTCCATTGGAACTCACCTGGCCCCCAGGAGACCATGGCTCCTTCCCATGATGGGTCTCCTCTCTCCCACAACCAGTGGGGGAGAGGATCTAGATGATAATCTGGTGGTTGATGACTCACTAGACAGTAGAGGTGGTGCTGGCTGGAATTCCAGGCTTTATTCTGCTCATCCAAGGGGTTTTCTCATGTAAGATTACTCCTGGTGGAGGTGGACATGCAGTGATGTCAGCCCATGGTTGGGTATGCTCCAGACCCTATATTTCAGACATCTGCCTCCACCAATCCCAGCCACAGCACTGGTCCCAGGCCCCCTACCCTTAGCCATTGTTAGTGGTTGGTATGTTGCTGGTGCCAGATCCCTTCCTCCCGGAGAAGTCGAGCAATCCACTGGATGCACAGCCTTCTCCTCCAGGCCGGCCCTTTTGCAGCCCTGGGTTTGCTCCCAAACCCGGGCGGTTGGCGTTCCAAGTGGTAGCACTACTACTGTGCTGGTGGGCCGGCCATAAGATGTAGCTGCTTGTTGATCACCAAAATGTTGCTTTGCTTAGTACTCATAATGGAGTTTGGTTTTAATTGATCTTATTTTATCTTGTTTCAGAATTATCACAACTCTCAGTCTCATCCAATTTATTTATAGCATGGTTATTTTTCCTTTCCTTAAGTATCTGATCTGGGTTTCAACAGGGTAGCTGCCAGTTATTTTTGTGAGTCTGTATTCTTGTCTGTCTCTTTCTGTCCCCACATCACCATTCTTTAAGTCATGTTGCAAAACGATTTCACTTTCAGTCTGTGAGATAAAATATTAGAAGAGGTGAGGGATTTACTTGCTGCTCCAGCATCAGGGTTACTCTGGTATTTCAAACATTTCCTGCTGTTTTCTTCCCCATTTGTACCTTTTTCTTCTCTTTCCATTTTTCGTTGCTTTTCTGAATGATGTGGTTTCAGGTTTTGGAAGCTTTTGGAAGCAATGTGAGAGGGCAGTAAGGAGGGCTGGGGGGATACTGGGATGCATAGGGACAGGCATCACCAGTAGAAAACAGGAAGTTGTTATCCCTCTGTACAGACAGCTGGTGAGACTCCATCTGGAGTACTGTGTGCAGTTCTGGAGACCCAATCTCAGCAAGGACATAGACAAGATGGAAGCTGTCCAGAGGAGGGCAACTAAAAGGGTGTAGGGTCTGCACCAGAAGACATATGAAGAGAGACTAATGGAGCTTGATATGTATAGCCTTGTGGAAAGGAGGGAGGGGGGGGACATGATGGAAACTTTCAAGTACCTCAAGGGAATCAACAAAGTCCAAGAGGGTAGCATCTTTCAAAAAGAGGTGTGCAAGAACAAGGGGACACAATTTGAAAATGGGGGGCAGCTCAGAGGTAATGTAAGGAAGTATTTTTTCACAGAGAGGGTTGTGGATGCATGGAAGCCTTCCAGAGGAGGTTGTGGAGTCAAAAACAGTGGTTGAATTCAAGCATGCATGGGACAGCCATAAGGCAATTCTAGGGGTTGGGGGTAGAAAGAAGTAGGCTGCTGGTTAACGAGGATCTGCAACTTATCCATTAGGTAGGGAAATGGGCAGACTGGGTGGGCCAAGCGGTCCTTATCTGCCATCAAATTCTATGTTTCTATGTAAAAGGTATTTCAGCATCAGTTCACATGCTTCCTCTCCTTCTTCTGTTGGGAGGACCTTGGAGTTCAGTGTTGGTTTATGGAAAAAACATTCTTTGTCATCGCTTAGTGCTTAGAGTCTCTTCTGGCCAATGTGCAAGAAAGAAAAACTGATTATAAATGGTTCTGAATACCTCATGGGAATCCTCTCAGTCTTTTAACTTCTCCCTGCTCAGATGGTTACACAAGTTACACGTGCACTCCAATTTCCCAAACACTATATTGTCTCACAGTGATGATTCAGATAAAAAACTGTTTGTCAGAGAGTTTAGTCCATACTTCCACTTATAGTATTCCCTGCTCACTATAACTTATATTTATTACACTTCCCTATAAAGAATATAGCTCACACTGAAGCTCTGTAATCGGTTTTGGGAGTGGGGGGTGGAGTACTACACAGCTAGCTCGTTTTTGCTCCTAGTTCCATTTTCCATACTAATGTCTGTCAGAATGAATGTATCAACTGCTCTTCATTACTTTCCTCAAGTCAGAAAATATCCCATCCCCTTCTAGAATGCAATAAGTCTGTTTATCTCCTCCCCGATAGACACTGGCTTCACAGGAAGTAACCTCTTAACCCACAATAGACTATACGCTAACCAACACATTTCCCCTCACTGTCTTTGAAAACTTAAAGAACTGCTGCAAAAAACTTTCAAAAGAACTTCTGCTTATCCTGACTTCCATTTTAAGTGTTAAAAAGCTTTCCTCTGTAGTCTTGAGAACTTTTTTCCTGATCCCACCCTGTCAGTTTGGCAGGTGTCTGGCTGTACTGTTTGTTGGTCCCAAAGGAGCCATGTGCTGCCTTGCACACAGTTGCAGTTCCCTCTGATGTGGTTATTACCGTGGCCCTGAACTGCAAAACACACACCAAACAAGTGAAATGCAATCTAATAAGTAGAGCAACAACCAAGAAAATGAAATGCAAACAAAATATAAAGCAATAAAACCAAATGTGGAATGTCATGCCACAAAAAAATAAAGTAACAAAACAAAAAGAAATGTAAAGAATTTAAGAGTGAATGCAAACAAAAAGCACAGCACAAATAAAAGTGAATGCAAACAAAAACCACAACAAAACTAAAAAGTTAATGCAAACAAAAAACGCAACAATGAAAAAGTGAATGCAAGCAAAAAAAAACACAACAAAAACGTGAATGCAAACAAAAAGCCACAACATAAAAAAACACAGCACAACTAAAAAATAAAGGCAAAAAAAAACCACAACACAACAAAAAAGCACAACACAACGAAAAAGTGAATGCAAACAAAAAATCACAACACATAAAGAAAACAACACAACAAAAAATCACAACCCAATGAAAAAGTGAATGAGACAGTACAATAGAAAAGTAAGCTATTTACTGTACTCACAGTGCCTCACTATGTAAATTAGTATACAGCCCATTTTATTTCTTTTCGAACTACTGAACTAGGAGACTACAGCTCTCAGTAAAGAAATCTTGTCAGCTAAATACTGTATACACAATGCCTCATTTTGAAAATAAACATCTGAGATCTTACATTGTTGTAACCACTACAAAAGTAGAAGACTGCATCTCTAAGTAAAGAAAATGGAAGCTAATTTCATATTATACCCACAATGTTTTGCTATGTATATCTACATACTGTATTAGGTGCTATACTGCAGTTACCACTACAAAAATAGGAGACTGCACCTCTGAGTAAGGAGATTGTGAGTCCACTTTACAATTTACCCAGATCTCCTTGTTGTATGTATTGCTGTAACCATTACCAGAATGAGAGTTCACTGATTTAACAAAAAGGGAGTATTTCAGTCCAAATTGAGTTACAAATGTTTTGCAAGCAGTATACTTGTTTGTAATTTTTTGGGATTGTTTGTTTTTTAATATTACAGCTTTTACAATTTTTCCATATATGTTGCAAGTGTGATAAAACACTTCAGGGATGTGTAATTATGCTGCAATATTTTGTACTTTGCTCTTGGATGCTTAAAGGCATTCAGTGCAAGTACCTCATGCCTAACAGCATAATTACTCACCCTGGAGTGTCTTATTGCATACATGGCATACAACAGGGCGTGCAGTCACGCTCTGATATACATACACCTTAGGTGTGTTGTGAGGTATAAAGCAAAGCAGAGTACTTTCCTCCATCTGAGAAGTGCATATATCACATGCAACTGCACACCTTGAAATGTGTTACTGCACTTATAAAATGGGCACAAAATTAATATATGGGGGGAAACGCATGAAAAAGGTGCAGGTTTGCTGCCTTTATGGAGTAATGCACAATCATATCATGGGTGTGCACCACTGGTAGTTAAGGATTTTTGTTACCCATTTTATTAATATTTATGTGTGAGAGGATATAATGGTTGAAATTACAATGGGGGCTATGCATAAAAGTGACCAATGTATGCGCAATGCACATGTACATTGCCTGCATCTCTATGTGGCCACAGACAGGTGCAAGGTGCACTGATTCACAACCTCTAGCACTCACAGGGCACCTATCCACAGACCTGCCCCCCTGGCATGCAGGACCACGGGGGCAGACAGGACCAAGGCAAGCATCCAATCAGATACCCATCCTGGGTCCCGGACTGGATCCCTTGCACCATGGGTGTGGGAGAGTGTGGGAAAGCACAGGAATGGGATGTGTAAAAGTATTGTCACTCACCCAAGTTGTTGCCCCCAGCTCACTCTGCAGCCTGGTGGGCTGGGGTAGCAGTGTGCTGGGGGATCCCATTGCTGTCACACCCAGCCAGTAACCTTTGAAGGGGGGCACAAATACATGGAAAGGTCCCCCATGGCATAACATTTCCCAGCTCAGCAGTCTGTGCCTTAGTGAATCACATGGAGTGTGGACCTGCCCCCTGGTACACCCCTGGACTGCCCATGGCACATAGCTGCTCAGGTAGCCAGGAGATCTGGTGCGCAACTGGCTGGTGCACAATACTGAATGCCACCAGGGGTCCACCGGACCCCTGCTGTGTGGAATTCACACATAGCATTATCTGTGCACTGCAGATACGCGGCACATAGGCTTTGTGCATAGAGCCCAGTATGCAGTTTATTTTCATGTGTAATGGGGCAGGATCATATCTCATAAGTGGCAGAGCCTCAAATGAGTTATTGAAGTCCTGCCTCCTCATAAGTGATGATAAACTGCATATTTTTAATCAGATCATTGCATACCCCATAAATTTATATATATATATATATGTGTGTGTATGTATGTATATATATATATAATAATAATAATAATTTTATTTGTATAGCACCTTTCAATGTATCAAGGTGCTGAACAATTTTAAAAACAATTCAAAACACTAAGTAAAAACAGAACATATCCATAAAAGTCAACATATCAACAAAATAGCATATTTATAATAAAATCCAAACATTAATAAATAACTTAATTATCTAAAAAGGCCATATTCCACAAATACGTTTTCAGGTCTTTCTTAAATAGCTCCACGGAGGTGCACTGCCATAACCGACATGGTAGAGAGTTCCAAAGAGTGGGTGCAGCATGCGAAAACGCTCTGCTGCCAGTGGATTTTAAACTCACTCTTGAAATCTCTAACAACCCCATGTCGGCTGAGCGGAGTGATCGGTCAGGGCAGTAAGGAACCAGGAGGTCTTTCAGATAGGCTGGACCCTGATCGTGAAGGGCTTTAAAAGTCAATAAAATGACTTTAAAGGTGATCTGCCACCGCATAGGAAGTCAGTGCAGTTCACGCAGCACGGGAGTGATATGACAGGACCTACTTGTCCCAGTCAATACCCAGGCTGCAGCGTTCTGCACCAGCTGTAGGCGACGGATTTCAACCCCAGAAAGCCCAAAGTACAGGGTGTTGCAATAGTCCAAACATGAACCAGAGTAGGCAGGGCGTGGGACGGAACAAGGTGCCTAACCCTGGCAATGTTCCTAAGATGATAAAAGGAGGTCTTGACAACGGCTGACACCTGAGCTTTAAGAGTCAGCCTGTCATCAAGAATAAACCCAAGGTTATGCACCCGTTCTGAGGACGGGAGAGATACTCCACCAAGGAAAATTCCAGATGGTGCACCAATACCCGGCCTCGCAATCCGACCTCCTGGGTCCACTACCAGCACCTCTGTTTTCTCCGAGTTCAACGTTAGCCAACTAGAATCCATCCAGTCTTGGATCTCCCCCAGACAGTTGTTAAACACCGAGAGAGCTCCATCCTTGTCGGGTGCAAAAGACAGATAGAGCTGGGTATCATCTGCATAGCCGTGAAACCTCAGCCCATATCGTCTAATGATACCTCCAAGGGACAGCATATACACTGCAAACAACATGGGTGACAGCACGGATCCCTGGGGCACTCCACACAACAAAGAAATTGGGTCAGAGGAAAAATTCCCCGACACAACTCTTTGTGATCTCCCGGTGAGGAATGACGTGAACCTTTGCAAAACGGTTCCAGACATTCCACAGATTTGCCCCAGGCGAGCTAATAACACCATGTGGTCCACAGTGTCAAAGGCTGCAGAGAGATCAAGAAGAACCAGAATGGAATGTCTCTTCTGATCCCTCGCCATCAGAAGATCATTTAACACCCGAACCAGCGCAGTCTTGGTGCTGTCTTTTCCGGAAGCCAGACTGGAAGGATTCGTAGACATTATGGATGGTTAAATGGTCATCCAGTTGAACCGCTATGACCTTCTCAATAACCTTCCCAATAAAGGGGAGGTTAGAGATAGGCCGGTAGTTTGAAAAACAGTCTGGGTCCAAGGAAGCTTTCTTCAAAAGAGGAGTCACCACTGCCTCTTTCAAGGAGCAGGGAAACTCGCCTAACTCCAAGGAGCACCAGACTATTTGCGCCAGGACTGGACTGATGATATCAAAACAACCCAAAATGAGGGGAGTCGGACCGGGATCCAAGCCACAACTTGTGGGACACATAGAATGGATGATCCTCATAATGTCCACGAACTCAGGTCGTCGAAAGGAACTCCAGGAGAAATGGGGCACTGTAATCTCATGCTGTCCAAAAGCATCACCCTTAGAGGTTACCGGACCCAGGTTCGGTATATATATATATATATATATATATATATAGCCTTCCCTTCCAAATTCTTAACTTGTCTGTCAAATGATTGTTCAAGGTGGGCAGCGTGATGTAATTTGTCCAGTTTCCTTTTAAAGGGGGAAGAGTGTTGCTCATACTGGCCCTGCACAGGCAATTGTAAGACTATCCCTACAAAATAAGAATCAGGATTTGACCATAGTACTATGTTCAACCACAATTGGAACTCAGCAAACATTTTTTGTTGTTGTTTTTTTACTATACTTGTTTCCCCAGTGGTCGAAATTAGAATGGGAGCAATGCGTAAAAGTGACCAATGTATGCTGGGACATTTTACGCCATGGGGGACACTGCCATGTGTACATGCCCCCCCCCCAACAGTTACCAGCCGGGTGTGATGGCAACAGGATCCTCCTGCACACTGCCGCCCCAGCCCACTAGGCTGCCAGGGTGGGCTGGCAGCAGCCATTTGGGTGAGTGCCTGTACTTTTACACATCCTGTTCCCACACCTTCCTACACTCCCCCACACCTGTGCCGCAAGGGATCCAGTCCGGGACCCAGGACGTGAATGCTTGCCTGGGTCCACTGCTCCACACCCATCCACTCCCATGGTCCTGAGCACTGGGCTTTCCTGCGTTGAACTTCAATCCCCACTTCCTTGACCACCCCCACAAGGTATCCAGATCCCCCTTGAGGGCCTCTCTCCTCTCCTTCCCGTCTGCTAGTGCTCCCAGTTTTGAGTCATCTGCAAATAGACTCGGCCTACTCCTAACACCTCTCCCTATGTCCGAAACATAGGAATTGAACAGGAGTGGCCCCAGGACCGAACCCTGGGAAACCCCACTGATGACCCTTCTGGGGGAGGAGACTATCCCTCCAACCACAACTCTCTGTATTCGCCCGTTAAGCCAATTTTCTACCCACCTGAGCAACTGCCCCCCCCCCACTCCCATTCCCCCAGCTTTGTTAGCAGGTCATTATGGGGTACCGAATCGAACACCTTACTGAAATCCAGATAGAGGACGTTAACCGGCCTGTGTCAGTCCAGGGCACCTGTCACCCAGTCATAAAACTTCACCAGGTTGGTCTGGCATGACCTCCCTCGAACAAAACCATACTGCCTGTCATCCAGGTGCCCCAACCTTTCCAGCTGCCCCCCCAGCCTCTCCTTGATAATGCCGTCCATAACCTTGCCTACCACAGATGTTAGGCTAACAGGCCTATAATTCCCCATCTCCTCTCTGGACCCCCCCTTTGTGGATAGACACAACATGAGCCACCTTCCAATCTTGAGGCACCCACCCTGTCATCAGAGAGATGCTGAAGAATGAGGCCAGTGAAGCTACCAACACATCTGCCCATTCCTTCAGTACCCTTGGATGCAGCCCATCTGGTCCCGGCGCCATCTCAGTCTTTAGCGACTGGAGGGCCCTCTCGCCTTATCCACTGTGATTTCGCCCTCCCATCCTACCTCCTCATGCACCCACTCCTCCCCCTCTAGGGTTAAGTCATTTCCTGCCCTAGCCTCTTCCAGTCCTTCAGTCTCTAGCTGACCTCCCGGGTCAGTGGGCTCTCCTTCCCTCCCTCCCATTGGGATGGAAGGGTCCCCTGCCTCCCCCAGTAAAGACCGAGGCAAAGTACTCATTTAGTACCTCTGCTTGTTCCTCAGCTTCCTGCGCCCATCCCTCCCCAGTCCTAATCCTGCTGATCTGTGCCCTCTCTTTTCTTTTCTCCCCTATGTATCTGTGGAACCCCTTACCCCCTCTGCGGATATCCCTGGCCAGGTTTAGCTCCTTTCTTGCCTTGGCCCCCCTTACCACCCTGGTAACCCTCCTAGCCAGTAACTCCACATACTCTCTCCTCTCCCTTACCCCTAAAACTGGCGCAGGCAGCCTTTTTTCTCTCACAGCCTCCTGCACTCCGGGTCCCCCAACATGGCTTTCTGGCCCTACATTGCTTGCGCCTTACCTTTGCATGTGCCCTCATAGCCTCTTGCACCCCCTTCTTAATGGCCTCCCACAAGCTACCAGCATCCATGTACAGCCTTATCTCATCCAAGCATCCTCCAAGAATCCTTCCCATGCCCTCAAAGTCCACCCCCCAGAAATCTATTACTACTGTGTTAGTGCGAATTTCTTTCCCCCCAGGTACAGAAGAAACCAGACCATGGCATGGTCACTGCCTGCCAGCGGGCTGTTCACCTCCAGGCCCCTTATCTGGTCATTGTCTGCTAGGACAGTGTCCAGTATCCGTCCTCCCTAGTAGGCTCCCCCACATGCTAGACTAGGAAGGCATCCTGGAAGACATCCATCAACCTCTGCTCCCTGGCCATCGAGGATGTCATAGTGCCCCAGTCTGCCCCCGGTATGTTCAGGTCTCCCATGACCACCACCCTACCCTTTCTGAGGCCACAGTGACCCCCTGATGTTTTCAGTCAGATCATCCTCCAGTTCTGCCTCCATTGCGGTGGGTCTGTACACTACCCCTATTTTTAATCTTTTACCCCCCCTCATTTGCAGGGTTACCCACATCTCCCCCTGCTTCCTCGATTCCACAAACTACTATGTCATATTTGACTATCAACACCCACCCCTTCCCACTCCCCTGTCCTTTAGTGGCACCACAATCCGCATGGGGGTTGTATACAGACCCCCATCTCAGGGGAAGGGAATGGACAAGGAAATGATAGAAGGCTTCCTTAGAATGGCAGAAAAAGGGGAGCTGTTGTTGATGGGGAACTGAATATGCCAGATGTTAACTGGAGCACCTTTGCTGCAGGCACATCCAAGAGCAGGATAATTCTTGATGCCCTACAGGGGGCATGCCTCAGACAGCTAGTATTGGAACCCACTCAGGAGGGAGCAATCTTAGACCTGTTACTCTCAAATGAGGACGGAGAAAGAATCTCAGATTTAGAAGTGGGTAGCCATCTGGGATCAAGCGACCACAAAACAGTGTGGTTCATGATAAACATAGCCATACAATCAAGCCATACAAAAGCAAGAGTATTGGACTTTAGGAGGGCTAACATTGGGAAAATGAGAGAGTGCCTCAGAAAAGCACTAACAAACAGGCAAGAAGGAGGGGTGGAGGAACAATGGGGAGTAATCAAAACAGCCATCACAGAGGCAACAAGCCTTTGTGTAAAGCAAATCAACAAAACACAACGAAGGAAAAAAACGCTATGGTTCTCAAAAGAGGTGGCAGCGAAGGTTAAGGAGAAAAGATTAGCATTCAGGAAATATAAGGAAACACAGAAGGAGCAGGACAGAGAACTTTATCAGTTAAAGCAGAAAGAGGCTGGGAAGGCAGTCAGAATAGCAAAGGCCCAAACCGAGGAAAAGATAGCTAACTGTGTTAAGAAGGGGGATAAGACCTTTTATAGGTACATTAGGGAGTGAAGAAAGACCAAAGGAGGGATACTGAGGCTTAATAAAGGGGAGGGAATGTGGGTAGAGGGTGATAGTGAAAAAGCAGGGATACTGAACAAATATTTCTGCTCAGTATTCACAAAGGAAGAGGAGGGGGAGGTACCTAAGCCAAACAAGAGAAACACTCTGAAGAAGGGGTCGATACCAGTCCATTTACAGAAGAAAGGGTTCTGAAAGAGCTAATAAAATTGAAGGTGGACAAAGCAATGGGGCCTGATGGGATTCACCCAAGAATTCTAAAAGAACTAAGGGTAGAACTAGTGACACCGCTGACTACTCTCTTTAACAAATCAGGAGGATGGGGTGGTACCGGAGGATTGGAGGAGGGCGGATGTGATTCCTCTGCACAAAAGTGGGAGCAGGACAGAGGCAGGAAACTACAGACCAGTTAGTTTGACCTCAGTGGTAGGGAAAATGATGGAATCACTTCTGAAGGAAAGAATTGTTGAGTACCTAGAGGCCAGTGGGGCACAGGACCCAAGGCAGCATGGATTCATGATGAGAAGGTTGTCAGACAAATCTAATAGATTTCTTTGACTGGGTGACCAAAGTAGTAGACCAGGGAGGGGCAGTGGACATGGCCTACCTAGATTTTAGCAAGGCATTTGATACAGTCCCACACAAAAGATTAATACACAAGTTAGCCAGCCTTGGAGTGGGTCCCAAGGTGGTAGCCTGGATAAAAAAATTGGCTAGACAACAGGACGCAAAGGGTAGTAGTAAATGGAGTCCACAGTGAAGAAAGCAGGGTTACTAGCGGGGTACCGCAGGGTTCAGCACTGGGACCGGTCCTTTTTAATGTCTTTATAAGTAACATTGCAGAGGAACTGGAAGGAAAAATATGTCTGTTTGCAGACGACACAAAGATCTGCAACAGGGTTGATGCACCAGATGGAGTGGAAAGGATGAGAAGGGACTTGGCAAGGTTGGAGGAATGGTCAAATGTATGGCAGCTCAGATTCATTGCAAAGAAGTGCAAGGTAATGCACCTGGGAAACAAAAAACCTAGGGGAAGAGTACACAATGGGGGGTGAGATACTGACAACAGTAAAAATGGAAAGGGACCTGAGGGTAATTATATCAGATGACCTAAAGGTGGGCAAGCAATGTGAGAAGGCAGTAAGGAAGGCTGGGGGGATACTGGGATGCATATGGAGAGGCGTTAATAGTAGAAAACAGGAAGTTGTTATCCCTCTGTACAGACAGTTGGTGAGACCCCATCTGGAGTACTGTGTGCAGTTTTGGAGACCCCATCTCCGCAAAGACATAGACAGAGTGGAGGCTGTCCAGAGGAGGGCGACCAAAATGGTGCAGGGTCTGCACCAGAAGACATATGAAGAAAGAATAAAGGAGCTTAATATATATACCCTTGAGGAAAGGAGGGAGAGAGGGGACATGATAGAAACTTTCAAGTACCTCAAGGGAATCAACAAAGTCCAAGAGGGTGGCATCTTTCAGAAAAAGAGATGTGCAAGAACAAGGGGGCACAATTTGAAGATAGAGGGGACAGCTCAGAGGTAATGTAAGGAAGTATTTTTTCATGGAGAGGGTTGTGGATGCATGGAACAGCCTCCCTGAGGAGGTCGTGGAGTCAAGAACAGTGGGGGAATTCAGGAATGCATGGGACAGACATAAGGCATTCCTAGTGGGGGGTAGGAGGAAGTAAGCTGTTGGTTAACTAGGATCTGCAGCTTATCTGTTAGGTAGGAAATTGGGCAGACTAGGTGGGCCAAGCGGTCCTTATCTGCCATCAAATTCTATGTTTCCTGTGGGCAGGTGCCCTACGAGTGCTTGGGGTAGGTCGTGAATCCGTGCACCTCGAACCTGTCTGCAGCCACATAGGCATGCAGGCAATGTACACGTGCATCGCACATACATTGATCACTTTTATGCATAGCTCCCATTGTAATTTCGACCATTACACACTCTCACGCATAATTATTAATAAAATGGGTAAGAAAAATCCTTAACTACCAGTGGTGCAAACCCGACACATGATCGTGCATTATTCCATAATGGCTGTACACCTGCACCTTTTCACTTTTTTCATTTCATTTTTAATTTATTCTTTGACAACCGGGTAAAGGCACTGGACCAAAGGTCCCTTTTAAGGCCCACCTCGGACAAAAAAACATACAAAAATACACAAATACAATCAACAGCAATACAAAACCAAAAAATACAAATTACGAATTGCAGTTACAAACAGATTTATGTAATAAATAACTTTTTAACCTTTGTTTAAAAGTTAAAACAGAGGGAGCAATCCTAACATCAAGTGGGAGTGAATTCCAGTAAAAGGGTGCTGCTATTGAAAAAGTTCTAGTGCTTAATCTAAGCCAGACCTGGGGACAAAATATGTCCCCCCCCCATATATTAATTTTGTGCCCATTTTATAAGTGCAGTAACTCATTTCAGGGTGTGCAGTTGCATGTGATATATGCATTTATTGGATGGAGGAAAGTAGTCTGCTTTGCTTTATACCTCACAACACACCCACGGTGTGTGTATATCAGAGTGTGACCGAATACCATGTTGTATGTGATGTATGTAATAAGACACTCCATAGTATGTAGTCATGCCATTAAACACCCAACAGCAAAGTGCGATTACACATGTCTGAAGTGTCGTGTCGCACTAACAGCATGTATAGATAAATTGTTAAAGCTGTAATATTATTTTTTTAATTAAATATACTTTATTAGCTTTCGACAAATACAACACAAACCAAAGTCAGCAACAATACATTACAAACAGTATAAAGCTGTACTATTAAAAAAGGCTATTATAATACTGCTTGCAAAACGTTTGTAACTGCATTTGGACTAAAATAGTCCCTTTTTGTTACATCGGCTAACTCTTATTCTGTTAATGGTCACAGCAGTATAACAGATAATAGAACTGACTTACATTTTCCTTACTCAGAGGTGTAGTCCCCTATTTTTGTAGTGGTGTGACTGCGGTACAGCATCTAATATGTAGAGATATACAGCAAGGCATTTTGGTATCACATAAAACTGGTTTCCATTTTCTTTATTCAGAGGTGAAACTTCTGTTTTTGTATTGGTTACAACAATATAAAATATTAGATGTTTATTTTCAAAATGAGGCATTGTGCATAGGGTATATACTGTAGCTGACAAGATTTCTTTACTGAGAGATGTAGTCTCCTAATTCTGTAGTGAGTACAGAAATACAATAGCCTGTTTACTATTTTACATAGTGAGGCCTTGTGGGTACAGTAAATAGCTAACGTTTCTATCTCACTATCCCTAACAGTTTTTCATTGTGTTGTGGTTTTTTTTGATGTGTGTTATATATTTTTTTGTTTGAATTCACTTTTTCATTGTGTCGTGCTTTTTTGTTGTGTTGTAGTTTTTGTTTGTATTCACTTTTTAGTTGTGTTGTTTTTTTTATTTGCATTCACGTTTTGTGTTGTGTTTTTTTGTTTGCATTCACTTTTTGTTGTGTTGTAGTTTTTTGTTTGCATTCACTTTTTTGTTATGTTGTGGTTTTTTTGTTTGCATTCACTTTTTCATTGTGTTGTGGTTTTTTGTTTGTATTCACTTTTTGTTGTGTTTTTTTGTTTGCATTCAATTTTTGTTGTGTTGTTTTTTTGTTTGCATTCACTTTTTTTGTTGTGTTGTGTTTTTTTTTGTGTCCATTCACTTTTTAATTGTGTTGTGTTTTTGTTTGCATTCACTTCTTAGTTGTGTTGTGCTTTTTGTTTGCATTCAGTCTTAAATTCTTTAGATTTCTTATTGTTTGATTACTTTTTTGTGACATGACACTTCATATTTGGTTTTGTTGCTTTATTTTTTGTTTGCATTTCATTCTTTTGGTTGTTGCTCTACTTATTAGATTGCATTTTCACTTTTTTGGTGTGTGTGTTTTGCATTTCAGGACCACCATATGTTATAGCTTTGATAAACTTGCTGACTTGAAGACCAAGTGTAGAAATGTAAACGTAAACCTCAAAGTCCTTTTCGTAGTCTTTGGTCCCATGGATGTAAAACGAATCAAATGGTTGATCCTAGCACCATGTCAAGGTAACTCCTGCAGCTTAGCCCTAACTCTTCCCCAAAAATCTTCTGCTCAAATAAAACAAATATTTTGGTCCAAATATTAACTGCTCAAACAACTGCTCAAACTGTAGGCTCCTTTCAGGTTCTTGGGTAAGCATGCCACTGTGTTTTTCTTGTGTTGCTGAAAGATAAATAAATAATAAAGTAATCCATCCATCAATAAGTTTGTTTGAAAAGGGCAGACCATCGATCGTAGCTTTTTACAGTGATATCTCTGGTGTGAAACAGTGCTGAAAACAGGTTACATTGCATAAGTTTTCATTCTATTAATGCCAGCATTGGTAAAACAGAGCTGTGGGAATAAATACAACAGTATAACAATACTGCAGTAGTATGAAAGGGCAAGGTTGACTATTAACAGCAGCGAGCTGTAGGTCTCAAATTTTGTAATTTTAAAAACAACTTGCTTGCATTATTCATCTCCTTTTCTACTCATCAGTGTAAGGAGATAATGATGTACTTGTATGGTTCAGGTTTTTATTTGTTTTAATTTTGAATTATTACACTAGTGCCTTTGAAAATGGGCATGCATGCTCAAAGGCTCTTTGGCTAAATAATTTTGAATTTAAACAGTACAGTAACATTATTATTATTTTTTTTCCAATTGTTTAACCAGGTGAGACACACTAAGCTGAAAGCTTGTTTACAGGTGCAACCGTGGAGCACAGGGAAGTTAAGTGACTTGCTCGGGGTCACACAGTATGCAAGTGGGGGCTGTGGGATTCAATAACAGGTCTCCAGATTTGCAGCTCAGAGCCTTAAACCATTGCACTATACTGCCTCCCTGAACCAATTTCAACAGTTCACAGGTTTTCAATTCCCCTGGCAGGGTTCTCAGCATCCTGAAAGGGGAAATCAGGAAATGGCTACCCCTTCTCCTCATATTCAGTTCTTGCCTCCCCCCACCTTCTCCACCTGCCCTTCTGGGTCACCAGTGTGCACAACCTAACCCCACCCTTTTTACTCCTACAGCACTTGCGTACTACCTTGAGCCTGCTCCTGGTACACTCATGCACTGTAAATGGTTCTATCGCATTATTACTGTTTTGTACGTTTATATGTTCTTTTGTGTGATTTTGGACATGTATTGTAATTTACCCAATGTTCCACTACTGTTTATTGTATAATACCTTGTGTTCCAACTGTTGCACAATCTTACAATGTTGTATTGTTTGTACTACCCACATACTATTGTAACTGATCATCCTTCACTACCTTATGTAACCCCTTGTGTCTTCAAATGCACTGCCTAGGGGGCTGGTGGAGGCAGAGACAGTGGAGGGGTTCAAGAGGGGGTGGGACAGGTACAGGGGAAGGGTTCTGGAAGCAAAATCCAATGCAGCAAGAATATCCGGAACTGGGAAGGGAGAAGCCAGAGAAGGCGAGGGGGACAGCAAGATCAGCACCCAGGGTGGGGGCTGACCAAATGAGCAGACACGAAAGACCGTTAGGCCTATTCTGCTGGCATTTTAGTATGTTAGTATGTTAGGTCGCACTGTGAGATGAGCAACTTGTTGTTAAGTGTTCCCTCCTGGTGAAACATTTCATTAAATAAATAAAATTAAAAATAACTAGGGGCATCTATTGAAGATGCGGGCTGTCTAGCTTCCAGTATATATGGAACAAGTCAATGAATACCATTCAGTTACCCCGTAGGATAAGTAATAATATCAACATGACTAAAGTTGTTTTGACATTTGAGAACCTGAATTGGAAATATTTATAGCAGGAATGGCAGTAGATCATTACAGTATGGTGTGATATTGACAACATTAGTAAACAGGATGCCATGTGTAAGAGGTGTTTCAAACCACTTTATCCCTTACACAATACAACTCACTGTGCTCTGCTAGATAGGACATTATATAAACGACATGCCTTATACGATAATAAGAGGAATGAAAATGGAATGGGTTTGCAGGAAAAGACATGTGCATTCTGATATGTATCTGAGATCTTCATCACGTTTAAGGAAGAAAATAGAGAGCACTATATATAATCCTACCAACATGTAGTAAAAGGGACAATGTGTGTACAATAACTTTGATTTTGAATTTCTTTGAGAATAAACCTGTAAAGAAGCACTGGTCCTTTTGTGACCAAAAAGTCACTATTGAGCTTACATACGAAAGCATGTTTTTCTGTTGAAGGCAGCAGTGTAACTAGCCATCTCTTTTAAATGCTGTTTACCTGTTCAATAGGTTTGAAAGTCAGTGTCTTCACAGCATTTTAGCTAGAGTAATTGTCAGTCTGACCTTGAAGGAGCATAAGACCCCATACTGAGATCTAGCCCTACATGCTATTGAAACTTTTACTGTATATGATATGCGAACAGATCTGCATCTCTATTTCTCCTACAGTGGACATAAACCTTGTTTACTGCTTGTAATACAATTGGAAATTTAGTTATGCATATAGCCTCTTTATCTCCATACAGTGCTTTAATTTCTTCACTTTCAAACAGTTTTTTTTTCCTTTGTCAATGCTTGCTTTTTCCAGCCTGCTATTCATTGTTATAAAATGGCTGAGAGGAACCTGGGGTGGTGGTGGATGTCAAGATGAACAACTCTGAGACTTGTAGGAGGGCAGTGGCCAAGGCCAACAGGATGATGGGATGCATCACTAGGGGGGATCACCTCTAGAAGGATGGAAGTGATACTCCCTCTGTATAACTGCTTGGTGAGGCCGCACCTCGAGTACTGCATCCAGTTTTGGAGGCCACACTTAAAGAGGGACATCAAACTCCTGGAGAGGGTCCAGAGGAGGGGAACCAAAATGATCTGGGGCTTGGGAAACAGGACCTATGGGGAGAGGCTCGAAGAGCTAAATATGTACACATTGGAACAGAGAAGGGACCAGGGGGACATGATAGAGGTCTTCAGGTACATGAAGGGGGTAAATAGGGGAGGAGCAGTCAGGGTGCTCCGAAGGAAGGAGAGGGGGCAACTAGAGGGCATGGGTGGAAGCTGGTGGGGGGAGATTCAGGGGAGAAAGGAAGAGGTGCTACTTCACTGACAGGGTGGTAGAGCCATGGAATGCGCTGCACAGGGGGCTGGTGGAGGCAGAGACGGTGGAGGGGTTCAAGAGGGGGTAGGACACGTACAGGGGAAGGATTCTGGAAGCAAAGTCCTGTGCAGCGAGAATATCTGGGACTGGGGAGGGAGAATCCAGAGAGGGCGAGGGGGGCAGCAAGGTCAGCTCCCCAGGGTAGAGGCTGACCAAACGAGCAGATATGAAAGACCGTTAGGCCTATTCTGCTGGCATTTTAGTATGTTAGTACTAAAATGGGTAAAATATTTCCCCAACTGCAATTGACTGAAACACTCTTTCAGCCATGTCCTTATCAGGACATATCTCTACAACCAGCACTAGTTGTGCCAACCTAAGCCCTACAACATGACGGGATCACTGTGCTACTGTCAGCAACAATCTGTGGCAGCTCATGGTGATTGTTTAAACAAGCTCTAAGTCAGTCACTCAGCCCACACTGCTACCTCTTCACCATCAAGAGCAACCCCAGTTTCATGGTGCAGACTGTTTAAACTTAAATCTGACCTCCTTTTTTTCACTGTTTACAAAGCAGTTCGATGTGGGCCCCATCTCCCGCTGATAGTTGTCCCTGCATCTCCACATGCCCACTCCACAGTACAGTGCTGCCAGCTACATGGTATTCAGTCTCTGCTTCTACCTATGTTCCTTACCTACCCTCTGACCTTGGCACTGCCCTGTACTGTACACCCCATCACTTTTGTTTGGTGGGGAGGTCCTGTACTGGACAGCTACCCAATGTCAAATACAGGCCAGTATAGTAGTGGTGGGGGGAACTATTTTTCCTATTATAACTGTTAAAAAGCTCCTTTTTAAAACCATTTGATATTTTCTTTCTTTCTTTCTTTCTTTCTTTCTTTTCTTTCTTTCTTTCTTTCTTTCTTTCTTTCTTTCTTGTTTTTTAATATTTACGGAGGGACCCATTTTATAAGCACAGTCAGACACTCCAAGGTGTGGGTTTTGGCCTAAGAGCACTTACCAGGTGCTAAAGGTACTCGGCGCAGGCACCTCATGCCTCATAACACATGTGGGGTGTGCTCTTATCAGGTCATAACCCACACCTCATTGTGTGTTATTGCTTGCTTAATTGGTTCCAGAACTCAGTGACATCAATTGAGTGGTGGCTCAATAGTGACATTTTTACTGGGGGCTTCTGTTCGACTGATGCCATTGGGTTCTGAAACTTATCTGTTGTTATAAAATGAATGTCAGGAAAAAAAGGCAGCACACGAAAAGGGACCCAAAAATGAAATTATTGCAAAGTGAGCAAATGAAAGAGCAGCAGTGGGATTAAGACAGCTACGCGCATCCCCAAATTTCCAATTTTATTAGAAAGCTAAAGAAAGGTTAATTTAAGAAATTCTTGCCTTTGGCCAGCTTATCAGTGCAGTGGTAGAGTTACTGCTTGCGACACTGTGGTGACCCAGGTTTGAGAATCAGTCTGGGTTATAGAATGGCTAGCTGAGACAGGAAACTCAAGCATCCCAGAGAGCATATCCTTCTTGGGGAGGGAATGCAAATGTCCCTGACACAACACTGCCACCTGGGGTGACCTTGAGTAATAGTGCAGGCAGAAGCATCATGGGGAAACGGGATACTAGAAGTAACTATCATGCAGTATTGTGCATGGATGTGCATTGAGTCCTTGTGAGCCCATGTTGTGAAGCAAGCGACTACAGGGAATGTCTGGACCCGTGGTGATGCTACTGGTAATCTTGCACAATGTGCTGTCCATCTGCCAGACTGCTGGATACATCTGCTCTGAAAGGGTTTGGGATCGCTTCCCCTTCCCACCATAGGGTGTGGTGAGGTGCATCCTGTGTGATGGGAACAGAATGGGGTAGAATTGGGAGAGGTGAAAATAGGAATATGGGAGGTAATGAGATAGGGAGGAAAAGCAGGATGAGATTAAAAAAGTGGAGAGAGGTAGGTACAACAGCTGTGCAAATTTATGTATACAGAGATTACAGAGAAGATTCATGATTATCTTTTTACCAAGTACAGGTGTTCCCTTGACATAGGTGCTGGGGGGGGGTGCTATGGCCTTGGTCCTACCACTTTCATAAGTGGCCCTATCAATTTTTGCAGTCATGTTGATTTATTACGAGGGGAGAAGTTACCCCAACATCCTTGGCCCTGCCACTTTTCAAACCATTCTGGCACCAATGTCCCTTGGTCACAGTTAAGAGGAGGATGTAAGGGTCCTCTTGGGTTACTACACTGGAGTTTAGTTTGCCATGGAGGGGAGTGGGAAGCTAGATAGATTAGTGAGTGGTAGTACTTGAATAGTTGCTGATTTCCTCATGCTGTCATGGCAACAGCATTACAAAAGTGGGAAGGTTAGGGCATAAAGGGAGATTGGTAGTTTGCTCCTGTCTGTCAGGCATAAAAAAAATGAAGGACTGACTGCTACAGTCCTTCTGGCATGTAAACACTGCCCAGCTATTGTAGGTGCCTCTGTAGATTTTAGGGAGTAGGAAGGAAGATGAGGGATTAGAGGAAGGTGGGGCCTGGAATAAGGATGCACAATGAATGCACATATGGAGCAGGGCATGCTAATGGAAGTCCCTGTGGCTGGTGAGGCCCACTAAGTCAAGCTGGATGCAAAACAGGGAGTGGGGGTCCTTCCATTGCTCTCAAGGACAAATCTACAGAGCCTGTGTATAGGACATCCAACCTAGGCAAAGTGGCTTTAGGGGCTGCATGGTTTACATTCCATAACCAAGATAGGAGTGCAGGTATTGCCTTGTCTGCTTTCTCATGTTTAAATTAAAATAGTTCCTCACCCAGAAGAAGGCCACATGTGAAGTCCACTACTTGAAAGACTGCACCTGTTTGTGTGCAAGATTATCTTGGGCGGGGATTGTGAAGGCGGTGGAGGGATCCAGGTTGCAGATTTGTGGATGATTGTAGAAGATCATGTTTTTAGTCTTCTTGTCCATGTATAGTATATGTATTGTATACCATGCTTTGGACACACTGATTGGGCATGCTAGTGAAGAACACTAAGAAAAGTAGAAGGCTCAAGCTTGTACCCCGTGGTATCTGTTGTAGGGCTTACGTTCAGAGGTGAAAGTGCCCAGGGCAACATTCTCCATTCACCTCACAAGGTAATTCATGAACCATGAGATTATAGGAGGGTCAAGCCCCATTTCCTGAGGGGGAACTGATAATTGACCAGCTCAAAGCTTTGGTTAGGTCAGATTATATAGTGCCAGTGACCTTTTCTCTGGAGTTTCATGGCTATCACCAATCATCTTGAGAAGGGCTGTGGTAGTAGAGTAACTGGGTCCACAGTAGGTTTTGAATGTACAGGAATTCAGGGCATGTATGGAAGTCAGCAACACAGCAAGGGTTAGATAGCTGACAAGGCTCCTACCTCAGTAATCTCAGTGTAAGTGATACACTAGACATGCACTGAAAGATGTGTACCAGTATTTGTTGATTCTAATATAAAAAGGCCTTGAAATCACCTTATCTGTAGCATTGATTATGATGTCATATTATAACCTATACTAATTGCTTGGTATGCCACTTGAAGTTACAGTATTCTGTTTGTCTTTGTTAGACTGTATATGTTTTTTTCTCTCTTCCAGGAGCTTTGATGTACGCCATGTCTACATAATGGTTACTACTCTGTGATCAGGACTTGTTTTTGAAAGTCATTTTTTTTGTCCACTTTGTAGTATTTGTTCTTTTTGTAGGATTGCTCTCTATAGCGCCTTTCTTTTGTTGAGAACATAGCACATTGTTGGTTGCCTAATGTAATCTATATGTGTCCAGGGGTGTAGGATAGTATATGCCAAGTAAGCCGTGGCTTGCAAGTTGATTGGTGAGGGGAGCGGCATTCTGGGCCCTGACCATTGATTTTGGTTGCTCCTACTGTCTAATAGCCACCTCTGCTGGTGTTATAAAAGTATTATTTGTGCTTGGTTTGAATAAAACAAAATATTATATGTGTGAAATTAAGTGCGGCTGTATTTTTTGCTCTTATTAGAACATAAGCACCAAAAAATAAAATGCCTACAAGCTGTGTATCCACAGCAAGTAAGCAACCCAACAACCAAAATCTGCCCATCTGGAGTGCTGTAGACTGCCACGGCATGCACAAAAGGGATACTTGACACCCTTCCCCGCTGATCATGCCAGTACCTTTGCAGATGATCTAGGGGAGTGGTCATGGGAATGCCTGCACTCCCTGTCATTCACAAAGGCATGGAGTGGCGGGTGAAGGGGGGTGCAGGCTACATGGGCAGGAACCCTGACGCAACTGCTGCATGCCCGCCTCCCCATGGTCATTATATTTCTCAGATGTCAGGAGACACACTGCTTTATATAATGGTGTTTTCTTGTACTCATCTATTGTCCTGATGTGGTATGTTTTGCACTTGCATTGGTAAAATGTAACTTTAAAAACATTGACTTTGCTGGAAAACAAGCGTTCACCTATGCTTTGGACTAGATGTGATTGCTATACTTTGGTCTAGATATGACTACTTGAGATTTTACATTTTTTTGGCTTATTGTTAGGCTTTTGCTGTCTGGTAAATTTACATGCAGTTGTGCCTCTTCTAACAATGGACGTTTACTGCACTGGAGCTAAAGTATAAACAGTAAAAGAGAAACTGAGATTTGCACTTTATATGCTCTGCATGGTATATCTATAGCTGTTTAATTATAAGTTGTTTCTATTATACTTCTGTAAACACTACAGTATATACAATATTTGTTTTGTTTTGTTTTAGATATGAATTGTATTCTCCTTTATCTAAATAAAAAAGAATAAGCAAAATAAAGCTGAGTACATTGCTTACTTTTCTGGTCCTAGTTTTAGTTGACCTCTCTCCCCCCATTGAGAACAGAGATAATAAGATAAATGTAGGGTTCTAGCTCAGGTGCATGTACGGCATCTTAGGGGAATTTCCTCTGATACTCTAAATGTGACTACATGGATGGACTCCCTGTTATCGTTGCCCTGAGTAAAAACTATACCTTCACTCTGTCCCAGCCATGCTTAAAACCATTAATGGTTTTGGTGACCACCACCTGAACTGGTAGGCTATTCCATGGTTCCAGGACCCTTTCTGTAAAATAATGCTTTCTCATTTTTCTATTGGACTTCCCTCCTGTCAGTTTCTACTCATGCCATCATGACCTCTGACTGTTGCTTGTGCTAAATAATTCCCACAGTTCACCTTTTCTTCTTTCAAGAACTTGAAGGTCTCCGTCATAACTCTCCTCTCCTGTCTGATCTTCAGCGAGTACATTTTCAGTGTCTTGAGGCAATCCTTGTATGACCTTCCCTAATGGCTTTGATTCATCTTTGTCACCATTAGCTGCACTGTCTCCAGCTTGTCCTTATCTTTACAGAGGTGAGGACTGCAGAACTGGGCTCAGTACTTCAGGTGTGACCTCACTAATGATCTCTCAAGAGGTAGTCTTTACTTCTGCTGTCAGTACCCCTTCTGATACATTCCAGCATCCTATTTGCCTTGCTATAGGCCTTATTGCACTGGCTTGATTGTTTGAGGGAGGAGTCACTAATGATAACTCTCACAGGTAGATCCCATTCCTCAGTTGTCTTACTCCACCCATCCAGTATTCTGTCCTGGGGTTCTTGTTCCTAGTTGCAGGAGTCACTAGTAATGATAACTCCTATAGGTAGGTCCCGTTCCTTAGCCATAGTGCTAAGTCTTACCCCACCCATCCAGTACTCTGTCCTGGGGTTCTTGTTTTCCTAGGGGCATCACCTTGCACTTTTTGGCATTGAATTTCAACTGCCAAACCTTAGACCAACTCTTCAGTCTTTGCAGCTCACTCTGCATTTCCCTAATTCCCCTCATCACTGTCCATCCATTCACAGAGCTTAGTGTCATCTGTGAAGAGATACAACCTGCCCTGAATTCCTTCTCCAGTGTCAGTGATGAAATATACTGAAGAGAATCATGCTCAGGAAAAAATCTGTGGTGCCCCACTCATGATTTCCCTCTCTTCTGATTTCACCCTATTAACTACAACCCTTCATTGCCTCCTCTTTAGCCAGTTACCTACCCATCTTACTATGTCCCTAGCTGCACCCAGATCCTCCATCTTCTTCAACAGTCTTCTATAAGGCACTGAATTGGAAGCCTTGCTGAAGTTCATGTACAGTAAATCCATGGTGTAACCCCTATCCAATGCCCTTGTCACCCAATCAAAGAAAACTATCAGGTTAGTCTGACCTCCCTGCCACAAACCGATGCTGTTTACTCTCCTGGAGACCATGTCTCTCCAGGTAGTCCACAAGGTCCTCTTTGGTCATTGACTCCCTTACTACAGAGGTAAGTCTGACAGGCCTGTGTTCCCTGCCCCCCCCCATCATGAAGCAGAACTACGTCCACCACCCTCCTGTCGTTTGGTACTACCCCCGTCTGTAATTAGCTATTGAATAGTCCTACCAAAGGTTCAGCCAGTTGTGCTGCCAGTTCCTTGAGCACCCTCGGTTGCATCCCATCCAGCCCCAGGGCCTTCTCTATCTTTAGGGTTGCTAACCCTTTTCAGACTCTTTCACTTGTAATTACTGGCTGTCTCCTCTCTATGACCTCCTTTGTGGCTGCTTTGATACTAGTCTCTGGCAAGGGCCTGGTGTCTTCCTTGTGAAGACAGAGCAAAAGTAATCATTAATGAGAGCAGCCTTTTGCATGTTCTCCTCTATCACCCTACCCCCCTAGATAGCCTAACAATTCCCCATCCTTTGCTCCTTTTTTCTAATATATCGCAAGAATTATTTTTCCTCCACTCTTGACCCTCTCTGCAGTATTCAGCTCAATGTCTGCTTTTGCTTCCCTAACTGCCCTCATTGCCTCTTTATTTCTCAGTATGTATTCTTCACATTCTTCCTCCCCCTGTGTTTCTTTGTACCAGGTAAAGGTCTTGTTTTGGCCCCACACTGCTTCCCTGACCCTTACAGAGAACTATACTGTTGTCTTGTTCTTGTTACTTTTGGTTACCTTTCTCATGCATAACTGAGATGCCTCAAGAATGGCTCCCATTATTGTGCCCCATCTCTCTCTTCCACACCTCCTGTGCTGTCTATCCTGACTAACTTGTCCCGAACCAGCTCCCTCAACCTGCTTAAATTAAGGACCTCAGCTCTTGATTGGAGTTTCCTGGTCCCAAAGGCCAATTCAAACCAAATGGTGTTGTGGTCACTGTTCCCTAGTGGCTCCCCTACTCTCACAGCTCCTAACACCAGAGTCAGTGAGCACCACATTGAGAATGGCAGCCTGCCTGGTGGGTTCCTTAACTAGCTGTACCAGTAGACAGTCCTAAATTGTATTCAGCAAGATTTGACTTCTGGTGCTCCTGGCTGCTTAAACATCTCAGTTGATATCTGGCATGTTCAGATCACCCCCTACCACTACTTCCCCCTTTGCCACTCCTGTTTCTAGTTCTTCCCCAAGCTCCCTGTCCTTCTTTTAACCTGGCCCTGGTGGTCTATAGATCAACCTCAACCATAGTTTCTTGTCTGAAGCCACCATGAGTTGTACCCACAGGGACTCTGTCTCCCCATTACTACCCCTGGTGCATCCATTTTTCATAACCTCAGTGCTATCCTTGATATAAAGGGCTGCATGTCCCCCCACCACCACCTTTTCCTCTGTCCCTCCTGAACACTGTGTACCCAGGGACAGTCAGGTCCAATTGTTATTTTCTGAGGCCCAAGTTTCTGTGATGGCCACAAGGTCCATCTCGGTGTCTGCCATCATTACCTGGAGTTTGCTGACTTTATTATGCAGGCTCCTGGTGTTAAGACAGATCCCTTTACATCTAACTCCTGAACCGTTTTTGCTATATACTTGTCTTACTCATTTCCTGCTCATCTTAGTGTCTTGTTTTTTTGTGATTATTGCATATCTTGTGCTCCTCCCCCTCCCCCCAAAATGACCCTTCCCCTGGCCCAGTTTGGACCTCAACCCTATTTTTACCCACTGTGCTGCTACAGGCCCTCAGATAAGGGGGAGTAATAGCTAGGTCCCCCTTCCTTCTTCCTATCACCATAGCTCCCCTAGTCTGAGTCTCCTCTGCAGTCAGTTTAATTTTCTTATATAGATGAAAAACTTCTGCCCCAGCACACTGGCCCCTTGTCTTGTCAGGTGAAGTCTGTCACCCTTAAGGAGCTTCCTCTCCCAGAACTTCTCCCATCCCCCACAAAGTGGTACCCCTTCTCCTGACATCATCCCTTAACCAGCCATTAAACTCCTCTTTCTCAGATCTCCTTTTCTGATTTTCTTAAAAACATTGTTTTTGAGAAAATGGCAAAATACAACACATTTGAACCATAGCATGCACTTTAACAGCAGATCATTGTCTCAAAGATTTTCTACTTTTAACATCATGGAACAGAATAATTAATGAGACATTTCAAACAAGAATGTATTGCAGTAAAGGGAGATGAGAAAAAAGGGTCTAATAAGCTAAGTAATCAAACAGGTAGCATAACACATTAAAACTAGTACATCAGTACATCTGCCTTTCTTCCAGGGCTACATTTAGAAAGGAGTTCCAAATGGTGTGGAATCTGGCTAGCTTATCATTGGCAAGGTGGGTTTGTTGTTCATATTCTGCAATTTGGACAGTGCCAGGAGCTAGTCTGAGAGCTTTGGAGGGGAGTCTGCCCTCCACATGAGTAGGATCTGCCTTGCTGGGATAAGTCACAGTGCACCCCCTCTTGGAAGTTGCCAGAGAGGAAGAGGGCTGCCCAGGATCCAGAAAGAGAGGTCCCCACAGACTGACTGACCCACCACTTTGGTGCAGAATTTATGGATTTGGGCCCAGTATTGTTGCAGAGCAGGGCATGCCCAGAGAATATGTGTGAAGTTGCCTTCCTCTTTGTGGCAACACCAACACTCCTTTGTGGGAAGGGATCCCATCCTCTTAAGAATAGATAGGGTGTGATAACATCTGTGAAGAATCTTCTTCTGAATAAGTTGGTAGCGTAGGTCCCTGAAGTTGGAGTGGACCTCTTTGAGCATGCCAGACCACAGCTCTGTTGAGATGACTAGAGCTCTTACTCCCAGGCAGCTGTTTGCCTATGAAGCATGGGACAACAGGGTTCTAGGAGAGAGTCATATATGTGACCCCTTAGGTGGGTTGTGTTCATCATCCATGAGTCAAGGAATTTGCCAACAGGTGGGGTACAGGAGGGACTAAGTTTCACAAGCATATGCCTTATTTAAATGTAACATCAAAAGTCTTTGCAAAGCAAGCCCTAGTGCTTGGAAAATCACTGATAGGAGACCAGGTGCTTAGATGTTGGATCTAATAGGTAGCCTACTAACAATATGGCCATCTGCTTCCAAGAGCTCCAGGATGGAGGCCTACCTTCAACAGTTAGCCTGGAGTTAAGCAAGAAAGGTTCCCTTTTGCCCATCAACCTTAGGTCATTACCATGCTGCTTCATCAGAGTGGTCCAAATCTTTCTGGCAAAGGTTTGGATTTGGGAGCTGAAAGATGCTGTACCTCTATGGTTGGGTTGCAACTTCAGGGCCTATGGAGGACCCCCGAGGGGCTAGGTTCCAGAGGAAGCAATTCCAGTGCTTGACTGGACTTGGAGGGCCAGTCAGTGAAGGTTGTGTTGAATGCTAGCAGCCTGGTGGTACACCCAAAGCCACGGCAATGCCCAACTGCATCTACATCCAGGGGTTCTTATCCTTTGGAGGCTGAAACAAGGGAGAGCCCCTTTCCAAAGGAAAGACCGAAATAGTTTCTCAGACCACTGGAATTGCCTGTTAGGGATGGGGACTGGGAGACATTAAGGCAGAATAAGATTTTTAGGAAGACCATAATTTCATAGGCCACTATTTTCCCTCCAAATGACAGGCACAGCTTTTTCCACTATTATAGTACCCCACCAGGGAGGGGTATAGCAGTTGCAGGTTGAGGTCCACTACCTTGCGAAGATAACCACGTAGGGGTATACCTAGATATGAAAGGTGGGAGGGAGACCATGTTAGGCTTACCTGCTTGACAGCGTGATAGCATCCTGCTGGATATATCTATTCAGAGTTAATACCTCCATCTTATTCCAATTCACCTCGAGTCCGGACATGGTGGTAAATGCATTAAGGATGTCTATCAGGGAAGGTAGGGAAGTTGCTGGGTTCATCAGTGCCACCAAAAGGTCATTAGCGTATGCTAGAGTTTTGCAGAGATGAAACAGAGTCAGTATCCATGATTTCTGATGACTGTTTGATTTTCTGGAGAGGGGGCACCATGGCAGTGAGAAATAGAAGGGGTAACAGTGGGAAGCTTTGCCTTGTGCCATGGCGGAGATTAGTGAGAGGTGACATCAGTATGCCCATTTGTATGAAGGCAGAGGGGTTGGTGTATAACAGGCATACCCATTTAGTGTAATTTGGCCCTATAACCATGGCCTTCATGGCCTGATATAGGTACTCCCACTCCACCAAATCATAGGCCTTTACAGTGTCCACACTAACCAACAAGGGTGGAGTGGTGGAACTGGAGGCCCTCCATATAACATTCATTGCTGCTCAAAGGAGATCCAGCGCCAGCAGATCTTTGACAAAACCTGTTGTCTGGTTGGCAATGAGGAGGGGAATGACCTGCTGCAGATGCAGTGCCAAAATCTTAGCCATAATTTTGACATCAGCATTTAGGAGGAACACTTGATGGTAGCTGGATACTAGCTGCAAATCTTTCCATTGCTTGGGGATCAAAATGATCAGGGCTTTGGTTCTGACATGGAGCCTGGGAGTTCCCCTTCATGTATGCCCTCAGCATTTACAACAGTGAGGTGCTGTCCCACATCTGGCAGAAAGGTGTGATAAAACTCATCTGGGGACTCTATTTCGGCCCTGGGGTTTTATCTTTGGGAAGCAACTTCACCCCTTCGTAAGCTCTGGGATGTGATGGGTGCTTTGAACTGCATAATCTGGTCCTTGGTTAGAGTTGACAGTCTCGTGTCTTACAAGAAGTCACCCAGGTCAGGAGCATTGGGGGCCCTCTTGGATCTATACTAGTCCGAACAGAAGGCATGAAAGTTTTGGTTAATATCTTCAGGATTCACAGTGGTTATCCCAGAGGGCAAGTGAATAGCACCAGTGCATTTTTTGGCCAGCTGTACTCTTGTACGGTACACCAGCAGTCACCCTACCTTTTTCCTGAACTCCAAATATTTACGGGATGTTCCTTGGAGTGTCCTAGCAGCCATGGTGGAGGTTATGATGTTGATTTGATATTTTGACTGTAAGATGTCCCAGGGGAGTTGAGGGGAGTGATGCTGTAGTGCATTGTATCTCTGCTATTTCTCCTTAAGTGCTTTTTCAAGTTCCTCAAGTTCACAAGTGTAAGCGCCGCCCCCCCACCAGCTGTCTAGGGGTATTCCAGAAGGTAAAAGGAGAAGGGTCACTGTAAGACCATGAACACAGTCCAGAAAAGTATACCTTATCTACCTGAGTTTTCTCTGGCTGGTTCGGGAAAGCAGGCAGTCTCTTAAGGGAGCACAGCTGCTGGAGCTGTAAACTTCAGTTAAAATAATCACAGGCATAGCAAAGATTAAATCCATTGTCCACAACTGATTAGAAGGTACAGTACAAACTGATTTAATTAAAATTGGTAACCGCTCTGTGGAGCAATTGAGGTAGCACTATATGGTGGGCAGTCCACAAATTTCATGGTCGAAACCAAGGTACAGCTACTTCGATCCAATGATCTATATTGGTACTCCAAGGGGCCGAATAAAGCTCCAGTCCAAATGATGGTGACAAGCTTTAACCTGCAGGCCAAACAGGCCTCAAACCACGTAGCTTGTCTACACTCCCTTCAGCACTAATTCGTTGACACCAAAGAGCAGCTGGGAACATTGTCTGTTTTTTCACGGGGCTCCCCTAAAAACTGCCAGGCCTAACCATGCATGGACCCACCATGCCAGCCTGCCCTGCTGCCAGGGATCACTTTGCAGGCTCCTGTACTCCCTGAACCCTGGCTCCCAACTTGGCATGGAAGTCCCCACTCACAGGCCGAACACAGCAGCACTGGATGGTCCCTGATGACTCCAGGTGCACATTTCTTTGAGGATGGTGGGCCAGGGTGGCAATCACCCCACCCCCAGCCCCAAACCACAGTCTTCCGGATGGACACAGGCCAACTCCCGACTCTTTCCTCTCCCTGCTTGACTCTCTCCATACTTGGCACCAAATCCCTCCCTTATATAGCCCTTGGCCTCCTGTACCCTCCAGTCATCAGGGGGCCCCAGAGGCCAGGTGAGCTAAACTAGGGGCAAAGTTATCGTAAGCTCCCAAAGGGGGACTTACATGTATATAAGCCCCATAAAACTGAAGCTAGTCAGTCTGTCTTTGGTCTGGGTAAGACAGATAGATACCTTACTGCTGAAGAGGAGTCTGAAATTCTAAGAGAAACAGGTTTCAAGCTGAGACCTGGCTGATTATGAGAGAGAGAGACAGAGAGAGAGAGAGAGTGCGTTCTGCTGATTTTACATGGTTCGTATACTGTCTGTAAAGTGGTCTCAGAGACTTGCCTTTTTAAGAAAAACTGATATTGTCAAATAAAACCACACCAGCTGCATGTAAAGCCTGACACCTGATGTCTGTTTTCCTTTTGCAAATCCACTACCCTTTCACAGACCCCCTTTTCCAAGTCCTTCTTCTGATTTGCTCTAAATGTTCTGCCTGTCACCCAGGCTGTCACCCATCACTGCTCTCTATACCTAAACCTCGCTCTCCCCCCCCTTGATTCCTACTGCCTCTCTCCTTGCTTTTTCTACTTCTCTCATTTCTGGTTCCCTACATTTCCCTCTGAGTTGTCCATACTCTCCTTCCCTTGTATCACCTTCCCCATATCCTCTGTTTTTCTGATGCCTGCTCATTTTTCATCCCTCTTTGTAACACACCGAGTGGGCAATCTGTCTTCCCTGTTTGCCTTCCCAGCCTCTGGAACAGTCTTCCCCCTCCCTTTCATTTATTCTACTCCCCTCTCACTACCACTCCGTGGATCCCACTTCACCCCTTCCTGTCCTCTTCCCTCTTTGTGTCCCTCGTGCTACACCAATCCCATCATTACTTGACCCCTTTCTTTGCTGCCTTGTTTCTTTCATGCACCTTTGCCCCTTGTCCCCCTTTCTGTGTCCCTCTTGATCTTTTGACCCTCCGTAGATCTTTTTACAGCCTCTCCTTTATCCTTTTGGTTTGATCAGGTTCCTATGTCTTTTTGTGCTCCTACTGCACCTTTATTTGATTATAGTGTATTGTTACTGCATCCTATAGTTTCTGCTTTTTTGCACCCCTCAGTGTGTAGTTTATTTCATTTTTTTATCTAAGGTGACTTCTCTTTGCCCCCACCTCAGCTGTTGTACTTTTTCCTAAATTTAATCTTAGTCATTGTTTTGGTCATCCACTCATCTTTGTATGCATGTTTTGATGACTTCCCTGCTCCTGTTTAATCCATACCTGGAAACGATCTTCAGCTCAGTGTTTCATTCCAGGTCACCAATTTACAAATGAATAATTTGCAGAAACAAAGTAAGTGAAAATTTAAATTTTATACTGAAATTGCAAATTAGGGGCAGCCCCATGCATTATTTATTAATTTATTTGAAAATTGGTACCTGGAAGCCAAGGCTCATTTGTAGGTGCGACCTGGGAGAAAGGGAAGGTGGAACAAATGCAGACAATATAGAGTATCAGAACAATAGATCAAACTTATGGTACAATATGATACAAAACATTAGAATAAATATTTAAACAGTGATGGAAGTACAGATAGTAAGTGCAGATAATGCCTAATGTGCATGCAAAAGTTGGCAACAAGAAATAATGTCAAGAACACATAATGGCAGCAGCACCTGACCAGAAGGTGAGTAGGATACCGACCCTCATGGTGGAGGGAGAGCTGTGGAGATGCAGGGAAAGGGTGTTTGACCACTGCAGGAGCGGGGAATGAGCTGGTTACTACACAGATGGATTGAGGTTCAGCCATGGAAGTATCAGGGGGAGAGGTAACAGCAACAGGTGGGGGGATTGAAGTTTCAACTGGTGTCTGAGTGAGCCAGAGGATGTAGAGTGTCAGAGGGAGGAGAGGAGTTTGCTCCAATGTGAAGGAAGTTGATAGAACTCAGGTGAATTCTTATGTGTTAGAAGCTCTTTGCTTACTCACTGAGCATGAAGTCCCTCTGATGTGCAAATACCCATTATCAGCTCCTATGTTTCCTTTTATGAGTGGGCTCATGACCTTTGCAATGAAGTCAAACAGATTTTCACATGAGGTCAGGACAGAGTGAGGTAGCTTCATTTAAATTAAGATGAGAAAAAGGGGGATGCAAGAGGGAATTATTGTTCATGCCTACAAGCACACAGAAAAAAGGATGAGGGGAGTTTCCCTTTAAACCACACACTGTCTTTCCCATATATATATATATATATATATATATATATATATATATACAATGGAGCTGCCCAGGTAAAAGGGCAGGAGGGAGCGGGCTATCTCTTTCGGGCAGACTGGATGGGCTGAGTGGTCCTTTTCTGCTGGCAGGGTCCTGTGATTCTACAAGAATGCAATACAGTGTCTCAAATTACTGTATAATAGAAGAGATTAACTCCATTGAAATTGCCTTGTTCACTGCAGTAACTCTAATGCAGTATGCTGCAGTATTGCATTACATCCTGGCAGGCTCCACTGTAAATAGATAATTATTTCTCAATTTCTTTCATTTTGTGGGTAGAAAAAAACAGCGCATTCTGCCTTTATAAAAAAGTTTATTTTCTTTACATTATTACTGTACTAAACCATAATTTCACAGTTCGGCCAGCACTTTAAAGGGTGCTGTCACTCCAGTTTGCCAGGGCAGACGTTTACAAGAAGAAAACACACATCTATGCCAGCATAAACCTGCAGTAGTTTTTCTTCTGGTATCAGTTTACTGGAGTTAGGCCTTTTTCCATCCCTAAGAATGCAGTGTTTAGCCATACCTTTGTAGGACCATCTGGTCTTTTTGAGGGCCAATTTTCATATTCTATGCACAGTAGGATTATTTAGAAAATATTGTAGGAGTGAATGGAGACTGTAGTCCATCTTCAAATAGTTCACTCCCCACTAGTCGGTATTTATATTAATGCCCATCGATCATTTTTTGTTCAGCATTTGTACCCTCAAGGCCTTTTTCATCCAAGTGCCTGTCCACTCGGCCTTTGAAAGGTTTCATCTGCCTTCACCACCACTACCACCACAAGGCAGGATAGTCCATATTTTCAGCACCCTCTGGTGAAGTAATGTTTCATCACTTCGCTTTAAAACCTGTCTCTCTTGCTTCTGAGTTGGTGCCCTCTTTTCTTGTTGTTTTTCATTAACTGAAAGAAATCCTGCTTCTTGCTGTGCCCCTTTCCTCTGAAAAATGTTAAAGTTCAACCAACTGCAAAATGTACTTCTGTGTGCTGCTTCTTAATACCATCAGTGGTACTTATGTATAAGTTATAAACATATGGACTGCTCTGCAGTTTCAGCCTGGGAATTGTTTGGTATTTTGTAAATTTATTTTTTTACATATATTAATATGATAAATCTAATTTTTGTTTGTTCTTTTGTCCTGCAATTTTTGGCCAAGAGAGACACGCTAAGCTGAAGTTTGTTTTCAGGTGTGTCCTGGGAGCACAGGGAAGATAAGTGATTTGTTCATAGTTACACAGTATGCAAGTGGTGGCTGTGGGATTCAAACCCAGTTTTCCAGGTTTGCAGCTCAGTGCTCTTAACCACTATGCTGTACTGCCCCCCCCCCACACACACACACATCAGGGTTCCATGCTGCACTATTGTTCCTACCCTAATGATTTTATAAAGTATTACTACTGAAGTCGAGTTGTCTCACTGCAGTCCCAACCCTAATGATTTTATAAAGTATTACTACTGAAGTTGAGTTGTCTCACTGCAGTCCCCACCCTAATGATTTTATAAAGTATTACTACTGAAGTCGAGTTGTCTCACTGTAGTCCTCACCCTAATGATTTTATAAAGTATTACTACTTGAAGTTGAGTTCTCTCTACAGTCTTAAAGAGTGTAAACTCTTGCATCCTTTTGCCTTTTGGTGCAAGAACTACTCACATTTGGTTTGTATTCCTCTTACACAATGGGTACATGAGGCAACACCTTGAAGAACACAGAGGCAACTCGGCATCTGTATTGACATAGTTCCTTGTGACGTCTTCCTGTAAAAGAGAGATAAGAAACTAGAAAATCTGCTACTTTGAGTCAAAACAAGTGAGTACAGTGAGTTATCCTGAAATTCTCAAGGCAGCAATTGATTCCATTGCCAAACCTGAGTCAAAGCAAAAGACAGAACATGTTAAAATGGGTGAAAAAGCTCAGCCCAACGGTGCTGACTAGTCATTCACTGCCCCACCATGGAGATACAATCGGATCATGTCATAATTGTAATTCAGTCACTATGGACTGGCAGGGTCCCGGGCATGCTGTGGAGACAGAGTGTGCAGACCCTGAGGTGAGAGAGCTAGAGCTGATTTATCTGTAGGGCCTTCTGTGACATGCAGAGAGCCTTGACATCACGGGTTACCACGTGATGCCAGCCCCCCCCCCCCGGCAGATATCAGTGTGATCTGCAGTACTGAGGAGGTGGGCAGAGTTAAACATGGTATAAATCCTCCTGCAGGCCATGAATGACTGCTGGCTCCCCATGCTACACTGCAGTCCCTGCCCTCATGCACCTCTCTTTCTGTGCCAGTGAGTGCATGTTCCCCCTGATATTGTGGCCTTGGGGATGCCATGCCAGAGGAGGTATGTTCTGGGGCTATTATTGGGAAGTCCGGTCTGGTAGGGGACATTAAAGGATGGGTGCAGATGTAGGAACGAGCAGCCAGATAGGGCCAGCCAGCTGGTTGAGCCATGTAGGCCAGAAACTAGGAATACAAAAATAAAAATATTTATTTTATTTTATCTGGGTAATTAGAAATGTCATCAAATATTAAATATTAAATATAATAACTGAAAATATTGCTGATGCTTTTTAAAGCAAGGTTCACAAATGTATCTATTTAAACAGGTAACCTACCATGTAATGATGGGATTAGCCCTGGTCTGAAACTATGAAAATTACAGCATTTGATCTAGTTTACTGTTTGAGGTGATTTCTCCCAGCAAGCCCTATAAGTTATTATTGAGCATGTCCTCAAATAAGAGAGCTGGCAGTGATGGGCTTGTCCCACAGATTTCTAAAATTAGTAGACAGTCGAATCTCCTGTCTGCTCGCATTTTTTTTAATCTTTCTTTGGCCACACAGATGATATCTTGGGTTTGAAAACTGGTGTAACCCCTAGGTGTCACTATCCCAAGGGCTACTACCCCTGCCTGCAAGACTAGTTGCAGGTTAAGGGGCCTGGGTACTGAAAAGGGTTTCTCCACCCGGAGGACAGGGTTAGTGGTAGCGTAGCTGATCTGGCTACAGCCCGGGCAGGACCCCCTCTTTCACTTCTAGTGGCCTACAATGAACAGCATAAACAGGTACAATAGCCCTTAATCAGCATACAAATCCCCACTCTGTTTGCATTTACCACTGGTTCCACCAGTCCGACCCTGGAGAACCCCTGTAAATTAAGGTTAGACACAGCAGGTAACAACAGTACAGTGCTTCTGGTACAAAATGGAACCACAGTCAGGTTAAATGCAAAAATAATTAGATCTGATTTATTTAGGGGGGAATGAACAAGGGTGGGGCATAATTCGGCTGATTAGTTCTGTAACTGATTCAATCAGGCAATCATGCATGCACTTTAGAGTCCCTTCACAGTCACACACTCTGGGTACCCAGTTGGAACAAAGGGAGGCTAGCCTAATTCGTTGCCCGGGGTAGGCCAGCGTTGCAGCTGGTTGGGGCCCTGTGATAGAAAGAAGAAGCATGCACAACCATACAATTTGTAATCCGGAGCCAGGAGGCTCAGTTCATGATAATTAGACAAAACAAATAAATCAGATGACAAACTTTGATTGAGCTGTTGTTGCAGGGAGCTACCCTGGTGTTTACTCACGTTACCCCAGTACAGGACACAGAATGGATGAAATGGAGACTTTAGGATCACTTACTGGTTTACCAGGAGAAGCAGGCTCCACACGAATCACCTAGGTGTTGTTCCTGTTCGAAGTGTTGAGCAGGGGGGCTGATCCCCGGGCAGGTCTCTCATCGATGGTCTTCTCTGCATCGCGAGTAGCTAGCTGGGCCAAGTTGGCAGGGCCCAGGCCAGGTGAATAGTTCAGATTCAGTCCGGTAAATGCTGGATGCAGCTTCCAGCAAGCATGTCACAATTAGGCAGTGGGGAACCAAATTGCGACCCACCAACAGCATTCTGCACACTTATAGTAAAAGAAAAGCAATACCACAGTCCCGATGACAGTCTGGTTACAATTTCAGCTTTCCTGAGCAAAACTGTGATCTCTCTGGTGATTCAGATGTAACCCCTAGATGGCGCTATCCCAGGGGCTACTACCCCTGCCTGATTTGCCACTAACAGGTTGAGAGGCCTGGATCCGATGGCGGGTGCCTCCACCCAGAGGTCAGGGTTTGCAATAGTTAAACTAACTTGGTCACAGCCTTCTGGGACACTGCAACCCCCCTTTCTTCCCACTAGTGGCCCACACAGTATATCAGAATTACCTTCACAGTATACACTTACCCCCAGGACTGGTTCAGGCACTGGGACCCCCTGTAAAATAAGAAGATACAGTGCAACAATCACAGTACAATACTTTAACATAGACAAATACCTCAGGCAGTATAACTTTGCTGAAACAAGCAGCTCTGATTTATTTAGGGGATATAACAAGGACAGGGGAAATCAGGTTAATTAGCTTATCACTTTACTCATCTACCTATGGCTCTTGTGCACATGCCTATCCTTACCAGTTACTGTCCCTGGGTACCCAAGCCCTAGTGGCTAGTCCAAACCGTGGCAGCTGGTAGGGCCCTTTCACACAGAGAAAAGAAAAATTAGTTAAACAGTCAGCAGTACAGTAATTCCATTTGGATTCAATGTGGCAATTCCAACAGGGAGCAACCCTGAATTAGTACTCACGACCTCCAAACAAGATAGGGTCCTTCAACGTCAGCAGGGCTACTCTTGAGCTCCACGAGACTCCTCACACATTTATATGACAAACTGCAACAGGCAAAGTCCTTTAATGGCAGCGAGGATTCACTTGAGCTACACAGCCTCCTCACACATTTATATGGTAAACAGTAACAGGCAAAAGTCCTTTAATGGCAGCAGGATTCACTTGAGCTACACAAGCCTCCTCACACATTTATATGGTAAAAAGAAAGTACTATACCAGGCAGGCTGCTTTCTATCCCGATCGCAATTACTGCACAATACCCAGGAGAACATACAGCAGATTCAGTTCCTGACAGACCGAGTGCAATTCAGCAATTTCTCCAGTCTTCTACAGGGTGAGCCTGGTTTCTACTCTTCAGATATCCTTTGATTCTCTTCGCAGGATGGATTCAGTCCTAATAAGCAGTTACACAAGCTGCAGACTGGAACTCGGGGCCTTACACGCATTTCCCGACTAAAACTGCACACCGAAAAAGCACAGGGCTCCTTCCCTCTTCACTGCCAGAGCTCAACTGAAACTCCAGCAGACAAAACCGGCACTTCCTTTGAGTTCCTCCCAGTTCTTGGCTGGATTGGCTGTCATTCACAATAGACTGCCCCTGTTGGTCCAAAAAGGCGCCGAAGTCCAAACTACATCTCCCAGAGTCACTGCCCATACAATCCTCTTGTGGCTGGCTCAGATTACAAGTCCAAGTTCTGATTCATCCAAGGCACCATTTTAGAGGTATTCTGGGGGTAATCATATCAGATGACCTTAAGGTTAGCAAGCAATGTGAGAAGGCAGTAGGGAGGGCCGGGGGTATACTGGGATGTATAGGGAGAGGCATCAGCAGCAGAAAACAGGAAGTTGTTATCCCTCTGTACAGACAGTTGGTGAGACCCCATCTGGAATACTGTGTCCAGTTCTGGAGACCCCATCTCCGCAAGGACATAGACAGGATAGAGGTAGTCCAGAGGAGGGCAACTAAATGGTGCAGGGCCTGCAAAAGAAGCCGTGGGAGAGAGACTAAAGGAGCTTAATATGTATACCCTTGAGGAAAGAAGGAGAGGGGGACATGATAGAAACTTCAAGTACCTCAGGAATCAACAAAGTCCAAGAGGGTAGCATCTTTCAGAAAAGAGACTTGCAAGAACAAGGGGACACAATTTAAAGATAGAAGGAGGCGGTTGGGCAATGTGAGAAGTATTATTTCACAGAGAGGGTAGTGGATGCATGGAACAGCCTTCCTGAGGAAGTTGTGGGGACTAAAACTGTGGGAGAATTCAAGAATGCATGGGACAGACATAAGGCAATTCTTGTGGGGGGCAGGAAGATATAGGCTGTTGGTTAACTAGGATCTGCGGCCTATCCTGTAGGTAGGGAAATGGGCAGACTAGATGGGCCTAGCGGTCCTTATCTGCCGTCAAAGTCTATGTTTCTATGTTTCTATGTAGAGCTACCTTAACTCACACTGATTGGTCCAGTTCAGCAGTTCAAAACTAGAATGGGGAACTAGGCAAACACAGTTCTGACTGCAAAGAAAGCAGGTTAGACAAACTATATTTTCATTATTACTCTAAATGATTTCTGGCAAACAGTTACATCTTTCAGATAGGTTCCCTTTGCACTCCTAGTGACTGCAAAAATGGAGTGAATTGGCAGCAGCTCGAATGGTACTCAAGCAGAGAAACACACAGTCCCCCTATACAACTAATTATGTCTGCAAGCAGACAGCTCTTAAAGAGACAGTACCAGAGGCTCTAAAAACACTCACAGATAAATGGCTTAAACGCCAAACACCATTCAGGCTTGGAGCATTCAAGCAAGCTCCTGGAAGTCTTTTGGGAGCCCCCATTTGCAGGGGGGTTACACCCTTCCTGGCCTGGGAAAGCTTGGCGTCCGCGTCAAGCAAGTACCCCCATAAGTTTCAACTGCAACCATATACATTTGCATTAGGCTCACACATGTAATCATCAGTCAATATATCATTTTACCAAGAACACATTTCTGAAACATTGCAATACGTCACTCTTTACACGTATTACACACACATTGTACCATAACTCAAGTTATTACCTCTTGTACATGAAACCTAAGAGAGGGGCCTTCCTATCAGTTACCTTGGGGCTGGAGGGCAAGGGCACCATACTTAGAGGGCAACACAAGTAACTTGAGTTAGCACTGACGCTCAGTTTGGGCAATGAGCTCGGGACACATACACTCCTTTATGGACAACATTGAGAGGCAAGTCCACAGGCCTCCCAAGGGAATCATAACTGAGGTGCACCACAGGCTTTACAGCTCGACCAGTCTTTCTAGGGGAACTGTTACAGTCTCACTCTGAGCCTCATTTTCAGCATTGTCCTCACTTGTCGGGAAGTCTCCATGGGGTAGAGAGGCTAGAACTTGGGGCACTTTCAGCTCCAGGAGTTACAGTTTCTGAGTCCACAACATTTGGCTCGTCATGGTAAGCCGGACACTGGCAGTGGACTGTCAGAGCACTCAAAACACTCTTCTTGTTCTGGTGTATCACCAGTCTGCCCAAATCCATCATTTTCCTCCCCTGAAAGCTCAAACAGTTCAACCAAGCACAATGATTCCATTTCATCTGATCTGATGCTTTGCACTTCACTTTCTGGGAGCATTGGCTCCAGGGACGAAGCTGGGGGCTTAGACAGTCAGAAGGCCTAGTCATCTCCAGTATTGACTAGGGATTGCCCGAAACAATTGACTCAGTTCGTAGAAGGATAGTATTCAAAGTCACTCTCACTTTCTTCTGATATGGACTGACAGTCATGCTCAACTGGGACTTGTGGAGGGAACACTTTAACTCTGCTTCTGTAGGTGCAGACTTTCTTGATCTTTCTTAGCAGCAGCTCTAGTCACTGGTCCAGAGGGGGCATCTTCTGGGGCTCAGACTCAATCAAGATTTGTCCAATGGGCAGTAAATGATTTCTATGCATTGTTTTACATCTTTGAATTATTCTCAGGTCTTACTTTGTACACTGGCAGATCATCTAGTTTGCCCACTACAATGTGAGGAGATGGTGCCATCTGTCAGCAATCTTGTGTTTGCCATGCAGTCCCAGATGTCTTAGCAATACCCGATCTCCCTCCTGGAGTTCCATGCTTTCACCTTTTATCATACCTTTCTTTGTTGGCCAGATTTCTTTTGGCAGCCATGGTTTGAGCCAGTTGGTACGCATGAGTTAGCTGGGCCTTTAACTTTTGCACATACTGTAAATAGTTGTCAGCTTGAACCCCATCACGAAAGACCCCAAACGCACATCTACCGGTAGTCGAGCTTCTTCCAAACATCAGGCGGGGGGAGAACCCAGTGGCATCACTTTGGTGCAGTTATAAGCATGTACCAGGGTGCTAATTTGTTGGCTCCATCTAGGCTTGTCCTTTGGGTGCAGGATGCCAGCATATCTAGCAAAGTTTGGTTGAAGCGTTCAGGCTGTGGGTCCCCTGGGGGTGGTAAGGAGTGGTTCTGGACTTTCGCACTCACCACAGAAAAGCATCTCTTTAATCAGACTCTCAAAGTCTCTCCCTTGATCAGAATGGATTCTTTGTGGAGCCCCATAGTGAACAAAAAGTTTTCTACAAGTATTTTGGCACAGTGGACTTTCTGGTCTTTGATGGGAAAGCTTGGGCATATCTCGTGAAATGGTCAGTGACCACCAGCACATTACTGATATTTCTTTGATCTGACTCCAAACTCAGAAAATCAATACAGACCAGCTCCATGGGTGCACTGGTGGTGATGTTAACAAGGGGGCAGCCCTGGGGCAAAGCTTTCCTCTGTAAGCAGTGACTTAAGTTGAATGTGTTGCTCCACATCAGCCCCATCTTAGGCCAACAGAATCTGGATCTCACCAAGTCAGGTGTTCTGTCTATACCAAGGTGCCCCATGTGGTTGTGCAAGGACCTCAATACTGAGTCTCGAAAGGCAGTGGGCAGCACTAGTTGTTGTTTGTCTACTTGTCCCCCTCTGTCTACTGTTTCTCTGTATAACAGTTTATTGATCAGTTTCAACTTAGGATCTTCTTTGTATGACAGAGCAGTTCTCAAATCAGCGGAGCGTAATTTGGACACATCTTTTCCTGCACAGAGGGCTTCTAAAGCTGATTTGATCATGGGATCGCGGGACTGAGCCCGCCGAATACTGTCATTGTCCAGCTGAGGCAGTGCACCAATGTCTATTGCAGAAAAGTGGCAATAAGCAGCAGGTATGCAATTCTCAGAGGGTCCCAAGCAATCCACCATGCAGTCCACTGCGTCCGTGGACATTTGTTCCTCCCTGTCAAACTTCCGGCAGAGTGCCCGAATGTCAGGTTCTGCCAATCTGACCCAATCATTCTGGGGAACAGGCCTCCGGGAGAGAGCATCAGCATCTATGTGGTTCAGACCTGCTCGGTATTCGAGAGCATAGTCGTATGTAGATACGTCAGAAAGCCACCTATGGCCAGTGGGATCCAACTTAGCTGAGGTCTGCACATAGGTCAAAGGATTATTCTGCATTTACTAGTATTTTAGCCCCATAACAGTACTCACGGAATTGGTCAAAATAGCCCACTTCAAAGCTAGGAACTCTAACTTATGTACAGGATAGTTCTTTTCGATGGGGTCAGGCTTCTACTGGCAAAGGCCACTGGTCTCAGGCCATTCTCGTGCTCTTGGTACAACACAGCCCCCAACCCTTGCAAGCTAGCATCAGTGTGCAGGACGTAAGGTTTTCTTGGATCGGCATAGGCCAGCACTGGAGCATGGGTAAGTTGATATATGATCTCATGAAAAGCAGTCTCACAATCAGGAGTCCAGCGGCCCCAAATACTTCACTCGGACGAAAATACACTCTTTCAGTCTTGAGGGACGCTGACTTTTGGTATTTTTTGTGGGTTGGGGGATACCCTTGAGTAAGGTTAAGTAAAGGGCGGATCACTCTTGAATAGTCCTTGACAAAACACCGATAATAACCACAGAATCCCAGGAATCTTTGTAGTTCTTTTAGATTTTGGGCTGTGCCAGGTGGTCAAGGCCTCAACTTTACTTGGGTCGGTCTCTATTCCCTCGGTGGATACTATGTGTCCCACATACTTTACTGATGTTTGAAAGAATTGACACTTATCAATGGACAGTTTAAGGCCAAAGTCCTCCAGTCGGTCCAATACCTTAAATAATCTGGTCTCATGTTCCTCCAGTGAGCTGCCAAACACAATAACATCATCTAGGTATACCAGGCACTCTAGTAATTTCATGTCCCCCATTGCACGCTCCATCAATCGTTGAAAAGTGGCTGGGGCACCTGAAATCCCTTGCGGCATCCTCATGAATTCATAGAAGCCAAGCGGACAGATAAAGGCTGTCTTCTCATGGTCCTCTGGGGCCATTGGGATCTGGTAGTACCCACTGTGGAGATCCAACACAGAGAACCACTTGCTTCCGTTTAGGCAGTCAAAGCATCCTGATACGGGCATTGTGTACTGATCAGGGATAGTCCGCCGGTTTAAGGTGCGATAATCCACGCACATCCTTACTGTCCCATTCTTTTCCTCACTACCACAATGGGGAAGCATAAGGCTTCTGGATTCTTGTATTACACCAGCAGCTAACATCTCTTGCAGATGCCGTCTCACATCATCTATGTCCAGCAGGTGCCAGGCGTCGAGACCTCTCACGAAATGGTCTTTCGTCATGCAGCGGATATTGTGCTCAGCTCCTTGCACGCATCCTCGTCCCATTCCTTTAAAAGAAAACACCTGGTCTCTCTGGGCAAGCTTCTCACTGATCCTCACTTTCCATTCAGCTGGCAATGGGAGTCGCGAAATCAAACAAGTCAGGCGTTACTCTGTCATTCTTCCTTGAACTCTTGCTGCTGGGTAGCACTGCAGTGTCTGCACAATGCACATTAGCCAGGATGCAACCTCTATTTACTCGAATGTCTCTTTCAGACACATTATGAAATTGGACCATTACCCTTCTGGCATAAGCATGGGCTCTAGCGGGCAAAATACTAGGCTTGACCAGCAGTCCCTCTGGCAATTTTCCATCGCCTGGTGCATCCAACATTAATATTTTATTCTCAGCATCCTTTCTGATATGGACCTCTCCCTGTAAGGTACACTGGGCATTTGGCCAGGATCAGAGACTCAGGATCCTTCTTCCATACAATCCGACCGGTTCCTCTGGTTCTATTTTTCAGCACTCTCTGTGCCTCATAGGCCTTTTTAATTAAAGCGGAACTCTTAAAGCTCTACTAGTCTTTAACCCTGTTTTTCATAACACAACTGTGCCAGCCTTCCGAACATATGAGCATTTGTTCCAGTCAACAAAGGGACACCATCATACAGTCCAGTGGGGACACACTAAGGCTAGGGTCTCTACTTGTTCGGCCACTCCAGCCACGGAGGTGGGGAAAGACAGCCAAATTCGGATATACCCGGAATAGGGGTAGGCCTTCTCACTTAACCCCCATACATGCAGTCCTTCTAATGGTTGTAAGGGTCAGTCTGACAAATGCTTCGATACCAATCCTGGAACATAATTGTCACTTGGGAGCCACTGTCTAATACAGCTCTTGTAGACACTCCATTCACCTTTACAGTGGTCTCCATGGAGGGACCCACTATTCTGGACCAGTCTGGAGAGGCGGTGGCGGGGCCTGGGCAACTGACCTTGCCACAAAAGGATGTGAGTTAGCATTTTTGGTGCCCTCACTGGGATCATTTTGTGCACCCCTTAACAACTGATTTGTTCTCCGAAGCTCTCCTTGTAGCCTATATACAACTTTGTCAGTGTCTTTTGGGGACCAGCATTCCCTCTTCATGTGCCCATCCTTCCCACAATTATAGCAAAACATACTTTCTGGAGTTTGAGCTGGCCGAGGCACCACACTGGGAGCCAGGGCGGGGGTACTACTAAGTGGAAACCTGGGTGCCATCTCTGTCTGCGGCGTGATAAGCATTTGGAGACATCTCGTCAGTTTCTCCACTTCCATGGTCAAGGAATTGAGTTTGGAGCTGTTATCAGCAGGAGATACATGGGTGGGTACCCCAACCCCCATAGCAGATGCAATCGGATATAGGTCGGGGTCCATACTTGCATGCGTCCTCATAAAGGGACTGTTTTGAATTTCCTGATCTCTCTCAACAGTTCGCCCCATTGTGGCATATCTTTTTCCTTGTCAGAGCACTCATTGACTGCCAACCTCTGCCCTGAACTTCACTTGATGGGTCACCTCAGTCACTTAGGTCGTAGCCGCAGCTATTGGAGCAGGTCCCTCCCGAGGTCGCCTTTTCTCAACTCCTCGAATTTCTCTCATTAACTCATCATGGGAGGTTGGGGATTCCAGTCAATTTGCCAGGCCTAACTGAAGCAACAGCAGTTCTTAGAAGGGGGCAGACTTAAGGATCCTGTCCAGCCTGGTTCGGTCCAGTTCAATCGCTGGCAAACTACCCTTTCTGAGGCATTCTTGCAACAATTTTTCCAGCCGAGATACATACACAGACAACTCCTTGGTACTGTTGTGCATTTCTCCACCATAGGTCCTCATCAGAATCTGGGCCCATACACATTCTCCAAGGCCTCAAGATAGGCCTGTGCAGTCCTTCAGGGTTACTGGCCCATTGCACGGATGGTAGCCAGGCAGGACCTCAGGCTCTCACTAACCCTCTTTCGCACTGGCTTCTGAGCATTGCCATTCTAGCATGTGGGGCAACATAGTCTATCCAGGTCTCCCAGTCATCCTCCCTTGGGGGTGGGGAGGTGCCAGAGAAGATCCTCAGCCCGGTAGGAGTCGTGACTAATGGCAGGTGCAGAAATAGGAGTCTGCATTGGTTCAGCCACCATTACGGGTACTGGAGCAGGAGAGGGTGTTGGGGGAGGAACACCCCCAGGTGGCAAGAATAGTTTCTTCAAGTCCTCCACAGTTTTCCTTTCCCCCAGCAACCATTTAGCAAATTTCTCCTCAAAAGTTTCAGATAGTGGTGGGGGCTCATTCCCCTCCGGGTCTTTACTGTCCTTAGTTATCACTCTCCAAGCAGTGAGGGCTCCCTCTGGGGTAATGGTCTGTGGCACTTTGGAGCTATCTATGGGATCCTTAAACTCTACTAGGGCCAGGAAAGTGTGGGTGAGCAGATTAGCATGCTGACCCACCACCACAGGGTTTAAATAAACCTCGATCTTGGAAAGTACTCCCTGTACAGTGTCCGTATTGATACCCTGGGGATGTCCAGGATAAACATAGCATTTTGGGGTCGATCTCCTCCCAGTACACCACTCCACCAGCTGGTGCACAGCCACTTCTGTCGGGTACCCATTTTTTCTTAACAGTGGTTCGTAAATATGGCCACTAGAGGACACACACAATCCCAGCGGTGCCTCCAAGATGTAACCCCTAGATGGCGCTATCCCAGGGGCTACTACCCCTGCCTGATTTGCCACTAACAGGTTGAGGGGCCTGGATCCGATGGCGGGTGCCTCCACCCAGAGGTCAGGGTTTGCAATAGTTAAACTAACTTGGTCACAGCCCTCTGGGACACTGCAACCCCACTTTCTTCCCACTAGTGACCCACACAGTATATCAGAATTACCTTCACAGTATACACTTACCCCCAGGACTGGTTCAGGCACTGGGACCCCCTGTAAAATAAGAAGATACAGTGCAACAATCACAGTACAATACTTTAACATAGACAAATACCTCAGGCAGTATAATTTTGCTGAAACAAGCAGCTCTGATTTATTTAGGGGGATATAACAAGGACAGGGGGAAATCATGTTAATTAGCTTATCACTTTACTCATCTACCTATGGCTCTGTGCACAGGCCTATCCCTACCAGTTACTGTCCCTGGGTACCCAAGCCCTAGTGGCTAGTCCAAACCGTGGCAGCTGGTAGGGGCCCTTTCACACAGAGAAAAGAAAAATTAGTTAAACAGTCAGCAGTACAGTAATTCCATTTGGATTCAACGTGGCAATTCAATAGGGAGCAACCCTGAATTAGTACTCACGACCTCCAAACAAGATAGGGTCCTTCAACGTCAGCAGGGCTACTCTTGAGCTCCACGAGACTCTTCACACATTTATATGACAAACTGCAACAGGCAAAGTCCTTAATGGCAGCAGGATTCACTTGAGCTACACAAGCCTCCTCACACATTTATATGGTAAACAGTAACAGGCAAAAGTCCTTTAATGGCAGCAGGATTCACTTGAGCTACACAAGCCTCCTCACACATTTATATGGTAAACAGTAACAGGCAAAAGTCCTTTAATGGCAGCAGAATTCACTTGAGCTACACAAGCCTCCTCACACATTTATAAGGTAAAAAGAAAGTACTATACCAGGCAGGCTGCTTCTCTATGCCGATCGCAATTACTGCACAATACCCAGGAGAACACACAGCAGATTCAGTTCCTGACAGACCGAGCGCATTCAGCAATTTCTCCAGTCTTCTACAGGGTGAGCCTGGTTTCTACTCTTCAGATATCCTTTGATTCTCTTCACAGGAACGGATTCAGTCCTAACAAGCAGTTACACAAGCTGCAGACCGGAACTCGGGCCATACACGCATTTCCGACTAAACTGCACAATCAAAAAGCACAGGGCTCCTTCCCTCTTCACTGCCAGAGCTCAACTGAAACTCCAGCAGACAAAACCGGGGACTTCCTTTGAGTTCCTCCCAGTTCTTGGCTGGATTGGCTGTCACTCACAATAGACTGCCTCTGTTGGTCCAAAAAGGCACCGAAGTCCAAACTGCATCTCCCAGAGTCACTGCCCATACAATCCTCTTGTGGCTGGCTCAGATTACGAGTCCAAGTTCTGATTCGTCCAAGGCACCATTTCAGAGCTACCTTAACCCACACTGATTGGTCCAGTTCAGCAGTTTAAAACTAGAATGGGGAACTAGGCAAACACAGTTCTGACTGCAAAGAAAGCAGGTTAGGCAAACTGTATTTTCATTATTACTCTAGATGATTTCTGGCAAACAGTTACATCTTTCAGATGGGTTCCCTTTGCACTCCTAGTGACTGCAAAAATGGAGTGAATTGGCAGCAGCTCGAGTGGTACTCAAGCAGAGAAACACACAGTCCCCCCATACAAACTAACTATGTCTGCAAGCAGACAGCTCTTAAAGAGACAGTACCAGAGGCTCTAAAAACACTCACAGATAAATGGCTTAATCGCCAAACACCATTCAGGCTTGGAGCATTCAAGCAAGCTGCTGGAAGTCTTTTGGAACCCCCATTTGCAGGGGGGTTACACAGACATCCTGACAGGCTGATCGCGTGGAGCAAATCTTCGGTCTTCTTCAGGCAACTGTACAGTCACAATTTAGCGGCTTTTGTCACAATTGGTTCAGATACAGTCTGGTTATTAAGCACTCTTTAAGGATCCTTTTTGAGGGACAGTAGGCAGACAGGCCAAACTCAGCCTTTCCACCAGGGCTGCTCGAATCACTCGAGTTGTTCACTCTCTCAACTCCAAACCCAGATTGACTGTCTGCTGCAGCCAGCACCGGGACTTCCTTCTGATCCAAAAAGGGTTCGGTTGGTTGATTCATCTGTCTGTCAAAGCAAGGACTCCCCCTCCAGATCTATTTAGGCGCCAAAGTGAAAAACTACAATTCCTATGGAAATTCACTCCCACAAGAGTCCTGGGGGCAGACACCATTTTAAGTTCCCCAAAAGGTACTGATTGGTGCAATACAGAAATGTCCATGCTGCAAAGAATGGCAGGTTAGACAAACTATAATACCATTGTTATTAGAGCAGCTAATTGGCACACAATTGCCAGTTCTAACAGAGCTCCCTCTGCACCATTAACAGAGCAATATTACTACAGCTCGGGCGGGACTAGAGCCTGGAAACACTCGGCCCCTACCCAGATTAAGTATACACTACAAAAATAATGTCTCTTAAAGAGACAGACATGGAGGCTAACAGGGAACTCACATGCAAGTGTAATCCCTAGGTGGCACTATCCCAAGGGCTGCTACCCCTGCCTGCATGGCTAGTTGCAGGTTAAGGGGCCTGGGTACTGAAATGGATGCCTCCACCCGTAGGTCAGGGTTGTTAGTGGTCAAGCTAACCTGGGCACAGCCCTCCGGGACACTGTAACCCCCCCCTTTCCCTTCTAGTGGCATGAGCAATATACAATAATCACTTTCACAATGACCCTTATTCACCATGCAATTACCCACACTGTTTGCACGTACCACCAGGGCTGGTTCCTCTAGCTGAACCCTGGAGACCCCCTGTAAAACAAGGTTATGCACAGCAAATAGCAACAGTACAGTACTTTTGGAATAAACTGGAACCACAGTCAGGCTAAATGCAAACAGTTAAATCTGATTTATTCAGGGGGCTTGAACAAAGGAGGGCCATAATCAGGTTGATTTGCTTAAAGGCTATATCAATCAAACAGTCATGCATGCACTTCAGAGTCCCTACACAGTCACACACACTGGGTAGCCAGGTGGGAGGAAGGTGGGCTAGCCAGGATCGTCGCCCCGGTGTAGGCCAGCTTCGCATCTGGTTGAGGCCCTGTGATGGAAGAAAGCAACATGCACAACACACACTATTTGTAATCCGGAGCCAGAGGGCTCAGTTCATGACAGAAAAGACAACAAAGCAATCGGATGACAACACTTTAGATTTAACTGTTGTTGCAGGGAGCTACCCTGATGTCTACTCACAATACTCGATGCAGGACACAGGCAGGACAAAATCGAGACTGCAGATAGTTAAGCTGGAGTGCCAGGAGAAGCAGGGCCCACACGAATCACCGAGGCGTCATTCCTGTTCAAAGTGTTGAGCAGGGGGCTGATTCCCAGGCAGGTCTCTCGTCGATAGCTTTCTCTATGCAGCGGGTATTCTGGCTGGGCTAGTGTGACAAGACCCAGGCCGAAGGGAGATGAATGCGGATTCAGTCCATTGGAGCTGGCTGCAGCCTCCAGTGAGCAAAACACAGTTCAACACACAGTTGGGCACCAAATCACGACCCACTGTCAGCACACAGCACATTTGCATTTATGAAATTCTACTGTACCAGGTAGATTGCTATCCGGTCACAATTACAGGGTCTCTGCACAAGCCGGGAGTTCAAAAGTGGCTGGAAATCCTGACAGGCCTATCATATTCAGCAAATCTTCGGCCTTCTTCAGGTTAAAGCCTGGTCACAGTTCTGTGGCTTGTCTCACTCTTATAATTCGGATTCAGTCCAAATAAGCTCTATTTTCCCTCTCAGGGACAGCAGGCAGACAGGCAGGCCAAAACTCAGCCCCTTCACAGTTCTCCTGCGCGAATTACACAGGGGCTGCTGCTTGAATCCCTCAAGCTGTTACCACTTTCACTTCACAATTCAGACTGACTCTAGCTGCAGACAGCCTGGGACTTTCCCCAGGATCCAAAAGGTTCGGTTGGCTGATCTATCTGTCAGTCAGTTCAAGGGCTCCTCCTCCAGGTCTGTTTTGGCGCCAAAATGCAAAAACTACAGTTCCTATAGAATTTTTGCTCCCACAAACCCCTGAGGATAGGCTCCATTTTAGAGTCCCCAAAGGTACTGATTGGCTCTGACTGGCAGTCCAAAACCAAAATGGTGGTGCAATACATAAGGTCCATGCTGCAAAGAAGGCATGTCAGACAAACTACAATATCATTACTATTCTAATGGATAATCAGCAAATAAGTACAGCTTCTAACAGAGCTCCATCTGTACTAACAGCGATGGCAGAATGGAGCTATTATCTGGTAGCCCAGGCGGGACTCGAGCATAGAAACACTTAGCCCCCCTCCCAGATTAATTATGACTGCAATCTAGGTAGCCCTTAAAGAGACAGTACAAGGAGGCTTTACAGGCACTCTCTGGCAATACATTTGAACTGCTAAATGTCATGCTAGATGTCATGCTAGATGTCAGCGTGGCTCAGTTGGTAGTACATCCGCCTCTGGACCAGAAGGTCATGGGTTCTCGTCCCACACCGGCATTGTGCTTGCACCTAAAAATCGCTGGCATCCGAGTGCAGTATTGGGGGGTGCTGTACTGCTGGGGTGTGCCGTCCTTCGGATGAGACATTAAGCCGAGGTCCCTTCTGCTTATCCTGGTGTTGTCCTGGTGGGTGTCCAGGTGGAAGTAAAGAACCCAGGGCACTCTTTGCAAAGAGTAGGGAACATTCCCAGTGTCCTGGCCAACATTACCCTTCCCATAAACCGGTTCATGCAATTATCCAGGCTGTGTGTGGGTGATGATGTGTGATATGGCCGCCACCACACATACAGTCACTTCACTACCAGTCTAGCATTGCTTGTAAAGTGCTTTGGATGTATGAAAAGCACTATATAAATGCTGATTCTTCTTCTTCTAAAATGCAGGACACCAGCCTGGCAGTGAGCATTTAGGCCAGCTCAAGGAAGACTTTTCGGGAACCCCCATTTGTAGGGGGGGTTACACAAGCACTTTTACACCTGAAAAGACACAGAATGCCTGCCTGGCAGTGGGCATTTAAGCACACCAAGGAAGACTTTTGGAACCCCCATTTATGGGGGGTACACCGCCAAGGGTCACATCTCTTTCTTTTTTTCCAAAAAAGGCAACTCAGCACTCATTGACACACAATCATCTTTTTTTTCTGTTAGTTCACCACTTAGATAGTTACAAGAAAAAAATTGTCTCTAGCCAGTAACTTACTTACCAAAGAACATCATGTTTTTCAGCAGAGGCATTGTACCACTACTGCCTTGGTCAGATTAACTGACCATGTGAGCAGGACAACAAGAGGCTATGGACAGCTCACTGGTGCATTATGTGTGGACCGACCAAGGCCTTTGACCTGGTGATTAACCAAAACCTATTGCTGGATAAATTACTGTATTTAGGTATATTTTATGTTACTAATAAATGAGTTAAAAGTTGTTTTTCTCGGAGACCAGTGGGTTATATGTAGAAATGCTGTCTTAGGGCCCCTCCCTGATTTTGTTGGAGTTTGGGCTCTATCATTGTACCTCTGTTAGTTTTACTGTTTAACAATAATTTATACACTTCATGTTAGAACAGCAGTACCCTGCTACAGGTATGCAGATTATTTAATTCTGCATTTCAACTCTGAATAAGTTTGAGACATTTACATCACTTTAAATTGCAGTTTTTATCTTTTGCATCTGTCATTAAGCCCAGGAGGAAACAGCATCTCACTCAATTTCAGGTTCCCAAAGGTTTCTGCCACTGGTGGGTTTCCACTCCATAATGCCAACGCCCATAAAATTTACTTAAAGCAGTTCCTGTTGAACAATGGCTACAGCTATTTCAGATATTAAATACTGCTACTACAGCTGTGTAGGTGGCTGGAGACAAACACAATGTACCTGTAGTCTTTTCTTCATCTAGCATTTCCTGTGTTTCCATGATTCAGTGCTCCCAGATCTACAGGGATTCCTGTATTTTAAGGGATTTTTACTACAAAAACTGGAATACGGTAATCTTTTATTTTTTAAAATATCAGGGGAAATGGCAAACACTACAGGAAAATGCCCACTATGAATCTCACGGCTGCCAAGATCCAGACAGAGCCCTGCAGTTGGTGCTCAGTTTGCTGACTTTGCTATACTAAGCAAGTCTGTTGGTCCATTTGCAGCCTGTGTTTCTCCAGGGTAGTAAGGTACTGTGTTGGCAGTGCATCTTTCTGAGGATGAATTCAGATCTTCTGATCAAGAACCAGTGAGCTGCTGCATGATACAAACACCTGCCTTGTGGCCCCACTCAAAACAGCAACACCTTTGAGTCAGCCGAGCTGCATCTCAAATACCACTGTTCTGGACTGGCAGACAACCTAAGCCACTGAAGGTAAACTAGCCTTCTTGTGGGCAGCCTCAGGTTAGTCTATTTTAAACTCATTCTAAGTGCAAAATGAGTGAGACAAAAGACTGACCACTTGATGATGATATGCTTTGGGGGGGGGGGTGCAAGAAAGAGTGCTTAAGGCAAACAAACCTTCTATTTTGCAAATTTGTCTATTTTAAACACATGAAGTGCAAAAAGCGAGCCAGACAAGAGACTCCAAGGTGGTGGGCTTTAAAGGGTGATGCGGACACAAAGAGTGTTTAAGTGCTACTTGGCTTGTTTGGTGCACAGAGCAAAGTTGTGTTTTTAAAAATATCACTAAGGGAGCACTTCTTCTGACCAGCCTAGAGGTTGAGGTTATTTGAAAAAAAATTAGACAGTGTTTCTATTTAATTGTGAGCCTGGGAAAGGTATGGGGTGTCTTCATTAAGATAAGCAGGAGTTATGAATTATATGTGTGAGATCAGAAGGTACCCATAGACCCTGGTCTGGCCTAAGGTTAGTAAAATAAATGAAAAAAAAGGGAATATTTGTTTTTACCTCTGAGAGTTCAGTGCACAAAGCTGTGTGTGTGTGTATGTATGTGTAAGGGGTGCTTAAGCATGCCAATGTAAAACACAACAATACACTGAAACAATGTTTATTAATGGAGCACTACAGGTACACAGAGCTGTAGGCCCAATGCACGATTGGTGTACAGTGGCTATGCACGCATATCTGGGGCGAGTAGCTACTCCACACCCCCTGTTCCCTCCGCATGCCATGCACAAAGGGGGCACATGCAGACCCACCGTACCCGATCCCCCATCTCTGCAGACAGCTCCGCGATGGGGACGTTCCGGGGGTGTGCCAGCACTACGTGTATTCACTAACCCGTGTAGTTCTGGCCACATGGGTGCAGAGGTGGTGCAGGGTACACCAGGGAGACCCTGCCATAACCCACAGCATGCCCCCATGAACACAGGTATTCGGTCACTGGGGGACCAGGACAGTGCACACTGTGCTGCTCCCGACTGCTGGGCAGCAGGAGGTGGCAGGGGCAGCTGGATAGGTGAGCACCCAGAAAGTTTATCTGAGGCAGCACTGGGACTGTAGGGTGCCATGCTGGTCCGGGTGCATGCTATTGGCATGCACAGCCCCAGACCCATGCCACCCTATGTGTGAGATCCACTATGGGTCCCAGGGGGCATCCCATTGGATGTCTGCCTGGGACAACTCCTCCCACAGCCACCCTGCAGAGTCCTGTGCATTGGGGAGGAGCCATGGATAGGTGGTCGGCATTGGTGAATGCCAGTATGGGTGCACCTGTCGGCGGGGTGCAGGGGCAAGGGTGGGGTATGTGCATTTTGTGCATCCCTATGCTATTTTCATGCGTTGTGAGCAGAACACAAAATGTATCAGTCTGTGATTAAGGGGTAAATTTGAAGTTAAGGCATTTCATACTATAAATAGAATACTGTATAAGGGATTGTATTATTACAAGGTTATAATACGTTCAGGAGGTTCTGGAGACATGTGAACCTTGAGAACTGAGCTTTATACATTCCAACAGTGCTTCAGATAACTCTATTTTGGACGTATTTGACGTCCATAATTTACTGGAAAACGTCCAAAAATTGTCTCATTGGAGTCATGGACGTCTAGCTACCATCCATTGTTCAAGGGATGACGTCCGTTTTTTTATGGTGTGGATGTCACGTCAAAATATGTTTTTGGTTTTTTTTTTATGTGTCTGGGCTGGGTTGACGAACACCAATGTCAGGCGAGGGGACCAAGTAGAAAGGTCCTATCGGATTATCCAGATCAAGTGCTGGGCTTTAGGGTTCTGACTGGAACATAGGGCTTTAGACTTTAGTTCCATTGGCTGCAAACGACCAATGGCAGGTGAGCAGTGCTGCGCTTTAGGAATAGGTTCCAATCATCTGGGCTGGCTCGAAATTCAAATAGAGAGCTTGCTGTCGCTGTGGAGATTCTCGTCAGTCGTCACTCTCCAAGTCTGTCTCTAGTCTCCAGTGCCAGTCGTCTACCTGTTTGACGGTCAGCTGAGCGCTTTCCAGCCCAGAGTCCCCCCCCCCCCGCCAACTGCCGTCCGCATTCAGTTTGTGCATGCACATGCACAGGCAGTTGCAGGGAGGGATCTCGAACAAACCTGACTGACCTGACTGCGTGAAGTAGTGGAGCAAGGGGTCTGGGTACTGCCGGTCAGTTCCTTCCCCAACTAAGCAGCCGCCAGCCGGGTTGTCTCGTCTTCACAACAGTGGCCTGACTGAGATGAGCAGTGGGCCAACCAGGATCTAACAGCGACTGGAGCATGTGGTGGCCAGTGGACAAAGAGTAGCTGCCCGGCTGAGATCAGGAGTTCTGAGTGCCTGCAGAAGAACTAAAGCAGCCAGCAACCACCGACTAGTACTACCACCCAGTGACATACAGCTATCAGTGTGTAGTACCATCGAGCAGGTGAGCTGTAAAAAATGGGGTACAGTCAAAGAAATAAATATGTAGGCAGCACCTGGTGGGAATTATATATGTTTTTGCAGCCTTGAATTGAGTGTCTGAGTGCAGAAGTAACCGGGCTACACTCCCTAATAGCGGTGGAAGCTGTGGTATAACTGAAGTAGTATATGAGCAGGTCATCCTATGCCCCCATTTATTTTTTCTCCTTTTTTCCACAACTCCTCCCTTTCCTTTATCCACCTCCATCCCCCCTGCTCCACTCGCTTAATATAATACCCTACCCTTCCAGACTGGTACAGTAGAGCATGTGAAAATAACAGGTTGGCAGCATCATGGAAGCAATAGTAAGGTGTGGAATGCATGCTTCTCTGTTTCTCAGTGCTGACCATTTCTGCTGAGCCATGTTAATGACCCATTGGCATGATAGAGCATGTTGTACATAGGAAGATTTAGTAGATTATGCAGCTGTGTCACAGTATTCTGTGCACTGAATGAATGATCACTCCCACTAAGGGTTCTGCTCCATGGTAATAAGCCCAGGGGAATCTGGGCTTATTCACGGTGCACTATGTGCCTTAAGTAGCTAACACCAAACAGGATGGAGGTGGGCACAGCTGGGAGACCTCCATACAGAAGGTGTTCCAGGGTGAATCCCTGCCCCCAAAAACTGAGCAGTTATATCAAACCTAATGAGGAGTCAAGTTAAAGACAGGGTGGGGGGTTCCGGGGCAATGTGAGGAAGTATTATTTCACAGAGAGGGTAGTGGATGCATGGAACAGCCTTTCTGGGGAGGTTGTGGGGTCTAAAACTGTGGGAGAATTCAAGAATGCATGGGACAGACATAAGGCAATTCTTGTGGGGGGGGGGTAGGAAGAAATAGGCTGTTGGTTAACTAGGAACTGCGGCCTGTACTGTAGGTAGGGAAATGGGCAGACTAGATGGGCCAAGTGGTCCTTATCTGCTGTCAAAGTCTACGTTTCTATGTTTCTAATAGCAGCACTGCAGCTCTTGATGATGATGGCTAGTGATTTGGAATGCAGTATATCTGCCTTATGCTACCCATTATTTTACTCTTATGCCCACATTCTCCCCTTGTTACCTACCCTTCCTCACTTACTGTTCCACTACCTTCCCATATACAGTGAGATTACATTTACAAGGAAGGAATTCAACTCATTGATAAATCAACAGGCTGAATGTGTTAATGTCCAAAAAGCTGGCCAGCTCTCTTAGACAGGATGTTACTATATTTTCTACATTGTATGTTCCTGTGGTCCGTGTTGTTTGACCCTTGCAGTGGGCTAGCCTACAGCTCTGACTTTGAGGTGAAATGTGCCCTGAGACTGTATGGCAGGCACCTATTACCCTAGAGTCTATGTGCTGCACAGTGAACTGTGGTTAACTTGTCAGTGATTTAATTTTGAGGTGTTTCCTGTAGATGGAATGTGTACATACTAGAACATATTTTTTCCGGTTTGAGCCTGAATAAAGGCAGTATCTGCCTAGTGTACCTATATGGATTACAGTGAGGTATTCAGAAGGACTAAGAGTTGCTTCAAAAACTATAGGACTTGGAGTATTTCACCTTCCAAAATTTGTGGACTGGAATTATTTTGACTTCCAAAATTTGACAGCTGGAAGTATTTTGACTCCAGCAAAACTGAAATGACTTCCAAATTTTAACCCATGGAAGTATTTGACTTCCATCCAAAAAAAAATATCTGAAGCCCTGCATTCCCACATGTCCCCAGAACCTCAAGATGGTATTATATTGTTACATATAAAGTTCTTATAGTTGTAGAGTTGTTATGTGATATGTTGTAGGTGATTTTTTATATTTAAAATAAATAAGAACACATAAAACAGCCTGAACATTTGTCCTAGTGATTTTATTGACTGGCATAATGACACCAATTGTGTACTTACATTGATTTGTGCAAACAGGAAAATCTACAGGAATTTCATCCCAGTTTTATAGGGAAATACAGGGAAAATTAGGGTGCACTACAGGAAAATGCTTTGCTGATCTGGGAGCACTTATGATTTTCTTCGAGAGTACATATAGACACACCTGCATCTGAATTTACAGATGAAAAGTCCTGTCCTCAGGCTGGTCTATCCCACAATGCCAAGTTCATATGAAGCAGAGGATCTAATGATGATATGTCAGCCTTTTGACTGGAAGCTCAGTGTGTAGCTTAGCTCTGCCATTGACTGTCCCTTCCCTCTAGGTAGAGCTCTGCCCATTCACAGGGGGTGGCCACAGTTTGCGACTGACACATCCAAGCCCTTTGAATGTTCAAGTTCATTTCACTAGGAAAACTCTGTTTAGTGAGCTCATTTACAGGGAAGTCCCATGAGGACAAGTGACATACAATTATAATGTAGAAATGTAATAAAAAAAGAAAATAGTACAAAAGTTCAGGAGCCAAGTGCAAGTAATTTCAAGGTAAGTGCAATGGGTCCATTAATAATACAAGATGTGAAGCCAACTCAACACAGGGTAACTTATACTAGTGGTTATACAAACGCAGACATTGTCAAACAGAGAAACACAATGGGTGAGGCATTAGGAGGGTAGAGGAAGGGGGAGAGATTTAAGGTGTTAGAGAAAGCAATTGGGAGGAGTTACAAGATAGGATAAGAAGAGGGGTGACTAGGGGAGTAAGGCTAGGGGGTTTAAACTGAGTAGTAGTGGCAAACATACTGGGTAAATTTAATGACAAGGCTTTTAAAAGCATTTAAGGGGACTAGGGTGGTTAATTTGATTGATGATTGCAACTTATTCCAAGCAAGGGGGATAGCGTGACTGATGCCACAGTTGGTGTGAAATTTAGGGACTTTGAGTGTAATGTACAAAGTTTTTCCTAAGAGCGTAGGAGCACGAGGGGTGGTAAAACAGGCTTGAGATGTATGGCGGTAATTTACAGAGCAAGGCTTTGGAAGCCCAGACATAGGTATTTAATCATCTTCTGGTGGCGCGGGAGGTCCAACGTATTACAGCATAGAGATCGCGGTGATGCTTCCTGGCTGGGGCATTGGTGACAGAACGTATGGCTTAATGGTAAAGGACATCCAGTTTATGTAGGTCTTAAAAAGTGAATGATTAAAAGTTTGCATCTTTAGCTCTAGGAGATCAGTAGAAGAAATTAATACCTTATGTACTCTTTGCTACCACTTACTTGTTCTCTGGTACTCATCTTTGCCAAATGAATACTTTTATTAGCAAAAAATAAAGAAAAATACTAAATTATCCTTTTCATATGCCTTTAACACTTGCAGAGGCTATGCCTGTAGTTCAGTGGGCAGAGCAACAAACCACTCCCCCATCAGGCCTTTAAAGGCTGCTCCTCGTGGCTAGTTCCAGGATTTGTTTCTTCATTGCAGCTGGAAGCACTGCTCCTCCTCACTCCTCTCCCCATTTTTTTTCCCATTCCTCAGTTCTGGTCCTGTTTAGCGGCTCCTCAGTCTGCTGCCTCGCTGCCTTCTCAGCTCCTCACTCCCCTTCCCTTGTTTGCCCATCCACCTCTGTTTTCTCTCCTCTTTCCTCGTACTTTGTTCCGTTGCATCCTGTTCTAAGTTCCACCTATGGGTCTCCTGGCTGACTGCTCCTGCTCCCCATCACCTTGCCGGTGCTTTGGGGGTAGAGTCACCAATGAGTATCTGGTGTCTAATTCCACTTCAGCTCATTCTCCAACCCTCTTGCCCTTTAGCTGCACCATCTCCTTCACTCCTCTGTTGCCCTCCAGTTCCTGTGCTTCTGCTCTCTGTCAGTGTATTCCACCTGTTAGCATGCTGCCTCCCTTCGACTGACTTCCTCTCTGGCTCCATTACCATTGTTATGGCTCTCTCACAGCCACCGCCCCTTTCCCTGCCTGTGTCCCCCTCCCCTGCTACTCCCACCATTCGGGCTCAGCTCCACTGCACTGGAGACCCTGCATTGGGATGTGGGCTCTGGTCTAAGACTGATCTCCCTCCTGCTCCTGGGTTTCTTTCTGGCTATGCTTCCTACACTCTTTTTGTGACCTAATCACCATACCCACAGCTTTGCACTGCTGCGTTTTGCTTGCTGTCCCAGCTTCTCCTGGTTACTCGGTACCTGAGCCTTCCCTGACTCATTTAGCTCCAGTTCCTCATTGTTCCCTGCACTTCGATTCTCTGGGCTCCCTGATCTACAGGGATTCCTTTCTTTTCCAGGGCCTTAGAGCCATTTACAGAGAAATTCCTACCATGGACTTGCATTGGTTATGCAGGAATATGAAGCACTTCAGCTTCTATGGGAAATGAATGTAATTTATAGGAAAACTGAAAAATCAAGCTGGTGCCACTGGAAATTTGCCCTGCCTTCTTTCGGGGTCCCCCCCTTCCCCGCCTGCTTCTCCCTTGCTATTTCTCAAGGTGGGGTGGTGGCCATTCCTGTTTCATTCCAGGCTCACTGTTTCTACTTCTCTTTCTAGGGTTTCCTGCCCTACCAATTACCTTCACCATTCACCATTTCCTTACCCCTTGCCTCTTCTCCTTTCTCGTTCTTTGCTTCTTTTGGGGGTGTTTTCCTAACCTGCCATCACCATATCCATTCGTGTCTTCCTATTACCCTAGTAGTCCATTCCGGACTGCTCGACTTGGGTGTCCTCCACTCCCTGTCAGCCTCCATCGTTATCGAACCTCCATCGTTTCTGAACCGCGTCCTTCCTACTTGCCATCTTCTTTACCGTTAATCATACTGTTCTTCGAAGTGTCACTCCATTTTCCTACATCATCCTTTTCATACCTTACCTTACCTGTACCAGTCTTCAGGGCTTTCCTCCCATTCTCATACATCGTCCATTTCATATTCTCACCTTCACCGTACCAGCCTTCCAGGCTTCACTCCATCATCGTACTTCGTCCATTTCATATCTCCCCTTCACCATATCAGCCTTCCTGGCCTCGCTCCGTCATCGTACATCGTCCATTTCATGCCTCACCTTAACCGTTCCGGCCTTCGTAGCTTTCACTCCATTCTCATACATCGTCCATTTCATATTCTTACCTTCACCATACCAGCCTTCCAGGCTTCACTCCATCATCGTACTTGTCCATTTCATATCTCCCCTTCACCATATTGGCCTTCCTGGCTTCACTCCATCATCGTACATTGTCCATTTCATGCCTCACCTTAACCGTTCCAGCCTTCGCAGCTTTCACTCCATTATCATACATCATCCATGTCATAACTCACCTTCACCATACCCACCTTCAAGGTTTCACTCCATTATCATACATCATCCATTTCATACCTTGCCTTGATTGTTCCGACCTGCAAGGCTTTCCATCCACCACCTTGACTTGTTCATTCGTTCTTGACCACCCTTCCTCCCACATCAACTTCTCAACTCATGGTAGGCTGCGGGCTTTGCCCAGCCATCTTCATCTCTCCCGCCTCCCTCCATTCACTGCTGGTTGCAGTGCTTTCTATACACCATGCCATTCTAGCCTTTCTGGCTTTCACAATTCCACCATTACCTCGACCCTCACCTCTTATCCTTCTTCATCACGTGCTTTCTTTTGGGAGTATTTCCCTATCCCGCCATCACCGTACCTATTTGTCTCTTTCTCATACCTTAGTACTACATTTTGGATCACTCAACTTGTCTCCTTGTACTCCGTGCCAACCTCCATTCATTCTCGTACCTCATCCTTCCTATACCCTACCAGCCTTCATACCTGGGTGGTGACTGAAGCTCTAGATGCCATCGCACTAGTCCGTATACAACCCAGATCTTCTCACTTGATATTCCCTTGGTTAAATAGGGATATTAAGGTGATGAAGATCAGGGGTCGGAAGTTGGAGCATTGCAGGTGGAAGACCTGGCTGGAGGCCGACAGGCTGGCCCTGCATTCTCACTATGTTGAGTACCAGGGGGCAAGTTCCCATAAGAAGACAGCATGTCTGTCCAGGGGAAATTGCTGCAGGGAGAAACAGACCATCTCAGCTGTTTCAGGCCATGGACAGGCTTTTACATCCTTCCTGTCTCTGGCTGAAAAAGGTTTTTTCAACCACTATATGTGAAGAGTTTACTCTGTTTTTCTCTGACAGAGTGATGGCCATCCAGTCGGGGATTCCGCCAGGAAGGCTTGTGCCTTGCAGTGGTTGAGTTGAAAGTTTCAGAGGCACTCAGTCTGCCTGAGAGGAATTTAGGCCAGTGGAGGTGTCTGAAGTGACTAAGGTGATCTTGGAACTGAAGCACACCTCTTGTGAACTGGACCCGGCACCGATGTGTTTCTTAATGGGATGTGCCAATGCTATTGACCCAGTGTTCGTTGGGATTGCCAGGTGCTCGATGGTAGAGGGGTCTTCCCAGTTGCTTTGAAAGAAGAACTGGTGAACATCCTCCTAAAGAAATCATCCCTTGACCCAGACGTCCTGGCGAATTACTGTCCGATCTCCAACCTGCCATTTATGAGCAAGGTTGTTGGGAAATTTGTGGCACATCAGCTTGAGGATTGCCTGGTGTCCTCAGATATCTATGAGCCATTCCAGTCTGGTTTTTGGGCCAGACACAGCAGTGAAACTGCTCTAGTGAGAGTGCATAATGGTCTACTTAGGGCTAGAGACAGAGGAGACAAGTCTGTTCTTGTGCTCCTTGATCTCTCCTTAGCTTTTGACACTGTGAATCACGTCATGCTTCTTGATCGATGATGTGAGTTTTGTGGACTCGCCGGCACCATCATCAAATGGTTCGAGTCCTATCTCTCAGACTGAGTGTAGCGGGTAGTGATGGGGAATTTCTCCTCCTCCCCAATGCCTCTGTCTTGTGGAGTACCTCAGGGTTCAGTCTTGTCACTGATGTTGTTAGCAGTGTACATGCTGCCTTTAGGTGAGATCATTTGACAATGCAGTTTGGAGTTTCCCTTCTATGCAGATGATACCCAACTGTATTTGTCTTTTGCTCCCGGAACATCAGAAGCAGTTGATGTGCTTAACAGCTGCCTGGCTAAAATCAATGACTGGATGGCTTCTAGCTGGCTGAGGCTCAACCTGGCTAAGACTGAGGTGCTGGTGATTGAGCCTGGTCACGGGCATGATAAGTTGCCACCGGGGGCTGACTCTGGTCTTGTTTTAGGGTCTTTTCAATTTGTGGTTTCTCTGAGGGTCTGAAATCTGGGCGTGATCCTTGATTGCAGATTTACCTTTGAAGATCAGGTGCCAGGCTGTAGTCAGCAGTGGTTTTTACCACTTGAGGAACATTGCCCAGATTAAGCCTCTCATTCCGCCTGAGGACCTGCCACCTCTGCTCCTCCTCCTCGAGAGGCCTCCTGGACATTTCCAGGGTTCAGCTCAAGACCTCGGAAGATTGTGCTTTTAGTGTCTCTGGGCCAGCCCTGTGGAACTCGCTTCCACCTGCAGTCTGGAAGGCTCCATCGATTGAGGTGTTTAAGGGGAGGCTAAAGGCCCATCTCTTCATCCTAGCCTTTGACTGATGATACCGTCCCTTGATGATTGACTTCTGGAAACCTCTATTTTGTTGTATTTTAATCCTGTTATGTTTTTGATGAGGTTTTATTATGTTTTTATTACTGCTGTGTTTCCTCATTTATGTTCAGTGCCCAGAGCCACCGGGATTGGGCGCCTTATAAATAAAATTGCCTTGCCTACTCCTGGTACTTCATACCTTCATCGTCAGCTGCAGGCTGCGCCCGGCCATTCTCGTCTCTCTCTCTGTCTCTTATGCAATCAATCCACTCCTAATTTGGCTTATCAATGGACCTGGTTGACATGCACTCCTGTGATTGTTACTTGCAATCTCCTCCTCCAGACCCATGTCGGGGTCTCCTTCACTCAGTCTGACCACTCTGTAGGTCTACTCGTTCACATCAATTAATTGAGCATACCCCTCATACGGGTTCTATGCTACCTCGACTCTACCTGCTCTCCATTTGGAGATCTGCCTTCTGTGTCCATTGCTCCATGGCTCGGAGCTAGCCTGTAACCGACGGTCTTGCTCTGCACCCATGAAGTCTACATCAAGAGCATGCGAAGCTTGGGCGGGTCCTTCTCCCTGGCCCATAGTGAGAATGTCTTCACTCCGCGTGGACATTCAGTAGTCCTTCATTTCGGTGACACCTCTGGATTTAGAATTTATGACTTCCAGCTGTGAGGGGTGGGGCTCCCATCATCAGGGCCCCTTTGGCTGCCTGAGTGGGTTCAGAAGCACCCTCTATGCCATTCTCCATCTGACCGCCTCTGGTTCACCAGGTCTGTTTCGTAGGCTTGTGTAGGCAGGCTGAGTGCTTTGGCGGTCTTTTCTCTCCTCCTTTGCTTTTGGGCTTCTAATTGCAGAGATATCACTCGCAACCCTCAACAGCATTTCTTTTAGAAGGACAGAGTGAGAGCTTCATCTAAATTGGAATCTTTTTGTCTTCCCCCAATATCGACTCTAAATTGCAGTAGTTGAGCTGTCACCATCCACAACATCCTTCAGCCTGGAGGGAAGGTGACCTAGGCCTTGGACCCCCAGAAGTTTCCTCCTCAAAGGGTTTTTTTCCTCTCCTCCGTGCCGATGGTCATAATATTAGACAGGTTTAGTGCTTTTCATAGGTTCTGTAGTTAGGATCCGCCGTTGGATGGAGTCAGATGGTGGCCCTGTCTGTTCCCTCTCTCCCTAGGAAGTCCGCCCTTCTTCATCTTGTCAGCTTTCATTTCATTCATTGTTCTCATCATCTCTCATTCCTCTCCTGTCCTTCCCATCTACATCTATCACCTTCATTTCTGGCCTCGTTATCTTCTGACTTCTCCCCTCCTTCAATGCTCGACATCCTTTTGGGTATTCTTTTTGGGCTTCTTCCTAAGCTACCTTTAGCCAAGGGAATCATTCCTGCAGCACCTATAGGTGTGGAACCCTCCTCTAAGGTTCCTCACTGTTGTACTCCTGTAGGATGGTATCTCCCATGGCTAGAGAGGCAAACAGCCACAATGTATGTAAGTCACACAAGCATACATATTACCAAGTTGCATAAGCACATTGAACTGCAGAGGTTACATCTGTAGTTCAATGGCCGGAGCAACAAACCACTCCCCCATCAGGCCTTTAAAGGCCGCTCCTCCTGACTAGTTCCAGGGTTCATTTCTTCATTGCCCCACCATCATCCCCTCTTCTTCCAGTGGCACATCTCTCTTTCCCGTGGGCTTCTTCCTAAGCTACCTTTAGCCAAGGGAATATTCCCATGGCATCTATAGGGGTGGAACCCTCCTGTAGGTTCCCTCGTCGTCGTACCCCTATAGGGTGGTATATCCCACAGATAGAGGGTTAAGCAGCCATAATGTATCTAAGTCACACAATCATACAGCATACCAAATTGCATAAGCACATTGAATATATGTTGCATACATGCACAATCATTTTGCATGCAAATGATATGGAAAGTGCTACTTTTTTGAACATTGTGCTACTTATAATTCTTAAAACCATTGATAATGCAAGTAGCAAAACAGAAGTAGCAAAAATCATCAAATAGCTTTTTTGAATGACAGCTGAAATGTTTCTTGTGTGTAATGACCAAAGGCATGAGTGACTAAGATAGTGTTGTGGTTTATGTTGTTGTGGATGCCGTGACATGCATTCTGTTTCCTATACATTACTTTGGTTATGCGGTTTTCCAGTATGATAGAGAGAACTTGAGTCATACTAACTTGCATAAATATTAGATTGTATTTTATTAGCACATTTGTCATTAGCCTGTAAATGGTGATTACTTTTCGTCCTGTGCCATATTGCAAAGTAGCTACTGTGCCTGTGTTTTCAGCTACTGCCATCTAGGGACCTTTATGAAAACAAGTTCTGATAAGGCTAATGTATCTTGGTGAACACGATTTTAAATACATAAATGAAAGGTTTTGGTGCCAGAATTTCCTGGTCAAGCTGGTCAAGAATAAATGTTTGCTTGACCCAATAAATCGGCAGAGCAGCAGTCAAAAGTATTGCAAAACTGATGTTTTAACTCTTCGCATACAGTGAAATGAACTAAAATGAAGAGAGTGAGGCAGATTTTTGGTGACCTTCACATTTATTAGCAACAGTAATGACTTTAAGGGTTACATTTATTAATGTGCCCCATACCCTCCCTAAAATAGCTCTGCATTTCATGTGACTAGCCTCTGACCTAACACCAGGGTACATGGAAGCATTTTCTTAGACATTTGTCCATGGTCATTGAGGAACAACGTGGACTGTGAGAATAGTATATCTTAAAGGAAGTGCAGTTAATATTAAAATGTTTTCCATGACATTAAATGAACAGAGCAGTCCTCCCTGCTGTCAGTAGAACATGTAATATTATGACTGGCAACTTCCTGCATTTTTACTAATCTGTGGTATTTCCTATGTTGTTTTCCTGATGAGAATTGCAAAAATAACTTATAACATGCTCTTGAAATACCCGTATATTCATTTAAGGAAAGAAGTCACTGTTAGCTACTGTAGAGTCATAGTACAAAATAAAAATGGAGAACATTTCTGTGCATACTATTTATTTTAAGGTTTCAAAATATTGGGGTTGGGGGACAGTCACCCTCCCTGGAACCCAGGCACCTCACTCTGCAATGAACCCAGACCTTCTCGTTCTAGGGTATTTCTAGTGATAGAAATTGGGGGGTGGGGATGGAGAATGAGAGTAACTCAGTTTCATGAATGAAATTGAAAATCTTCCAGGAGCAAAATGGGGAAGATTGCCCCTGTGTATTTAGTCAGTTTATGCTTTTAGAAGGGTACATTTTAAAGGGTAAACATGTAACATGCAATGAGAAAATGTGCCCCAGACCCCTGCCAGGTAGGTTTGACCCTCTATCAAAGGCAATTAGTTCCCTCACTAAATTGTTTCCATTTTAAATAACTGGGTGTTATAACTTAAAGTATGTGTCATTTATTATAGATTTTAAAATTGATATTTAAGTTTTATGCTTAAGAAAAAATGAAGACAACCTTTTCTAAATCTCAGCCTTACAGACCTTTTCCTTGGGTATAACCCTCTTCTCTTGTCTTGTCTGTTTCTCTCTTACATTTGAGTTGGGTGAGTGCAAGATGAAAATGGCTGTATTGTCAGGTTAAGAGGAAGTGGTAAAAGGATGTCAAGGAAGGATACTACCATCTTTTTCGCACATGGAGAATCAAAAGAATGATTTTAGAGTGCATTAAACACATCACCAGCTTTTATTCAGAATACCCTATATGGGAAAACTCAAACAGTGAAAGCAACCACACTGCTTGACAAGTGTCACGTGTCCTTTTATTGCACTGATTCTGTTACTTAGTAAGATTTAAACATTGCACTGTGACAAATTTATTTATTTATTAATTTATTTAAGAGTTTTACCAGGAAGGCGTACTGAGCGGGGTACTGCTCGATTCCAGACGCGTCCTGGGGGAAGGGGACATGGAGCACACAAATAAAAGTCACAGTAAAATATACAAGATATGCTGATACAAATATATACAACAGTTGGTAGACAAAAATTTACAGGCATGACAGGCAACATATGAAGTACAGCCAATATATACAGAATGCAGAAAAATAGTCTGAGCATAGAGAGGTGTAACAGAACAGGAGCAACTATATAGACATACGCATGGCTATGTATGGTGGAGAATACAAATACATTGCATAAAAGGAATTAAAACACAGAGGCAAAAGAGAGAAGAGCCAAAAATTACCTTAGTACAGTGTGGAGGCTGCATGTTAAAGTGTTTTCTGGCCTTTTCCAAGGTCCTTCCTGGGTGGTGGAGGAGCAAGGAGAGGGGAAGTGTGAAAAAATAGTAAACTGAGGAGTTTAATGGGTGGCTGAAGGTATTGTGTCAGGAGGAAGATACCATTCTGTTAGATATAGGGAGGAGGTTTCTGGGACAGGAGACTCTTCAAGGGTGATGGCCTTCACCTAACAATAGAGAGGGCCAGTGCACTGGGGCATAAGTTTGATGTCTGTGCTGGTGAACATTTAAACTAAGGAAGAGGGAGACTGAGGCTAAGCGAACCACAGAGGAAGGTGAACAAAAGAGGAATCTAGCTAGGACTCCCACAGAAATGAAGGCTAGAAGCACTGACGGTGGTACATAACTAAGAAAGAAAAGGAGTCATTGAGTGGGGGCACATGGAATAAACAAGGGGCAGGAAATTAAGGAGAGAAAAGTAGGATGGGGGAAGGTGCTAACAAGAAGGGGAAGGCTATAGGCACATGATGGAAGGCAGTCTGCCTAAATGCCAGAAGCCTTGGGAACAAAATTAGAATAAAATAGAGCATCGCTGGTGGAGATCCGCCCTGGAGGCCAACCACCTTAGACAGCTTGAGCATTATCAACTCTAGCAGTCAGCAATCACCCATAAGAAGGCAGAGTTCCTGTCCGGGGTGATTGCTGCCACTCAGAACCGACCGGCTCAGCTCTTTCAAACTATGGACAGGTTGTGCAACCCAACTTGTCTGCAGGTGCGAAGAGCCTTTTCACAATCAGATGTGATGAGCTTGCTAGGTTCTTTGCTGATAAGGTGACAGACATCAGGGCGGAGATCCGCTCGTCACACTCTATGGGAGATGTAAAGGATCGGTGCCCGGTCACTGACCCTCACTTCTTCTGGAGTACCTTCGACCAGCTAGAGATTGTGGATGTTATGCAGATTGTCCAGGGTATGTGCCCTGTGTGCTGTAGTTTAGATCTGGGCCCAACTTCCCTGATTATGGGTTGTTGTGACAGCATTGGTTCGGTCTTGGCACAGATAGTCTGGTGGTCCCTTGAGTCGGATGAGTTTTCTAGCTCCCTGAAGGAGGCTGTGGTAACACCCCTCCTGAAGAAAGCTTCTTTGAGCCCAGATTGCCTGGCAAATTACAGACCTATCTCTAACCTCCCCTTTCTGGGGAAGTTAATTGAGAAGGTAGTGGCTGTACAGCTGAAGAACCATTTGACCATCCATAGCATTTACCAACCTGTCCAATCCGGTTTTCGCAAGAGGCACACCACCGAGACTGCTCTGGTTCAAGTGCTCAGTGATCTCTTGATGGTGAGACTTTGAAGAAGCCATTCTGTTCTGATGCTTCTCGATCTCTCCTCAGTTTTTGACACTGTGGATCATGGGATACTTCTTGAGCACCTGAGGCTCATCTGTGGACTGACTGGTTCGGTCCTCAGATGGTTTAGGTCTTTCCTCACTGGTAGAACTCAGAGGGTGGTGTCAAGGATTTATTCCTCCGACCTTTTTCCTCTGGCTTGTGAAGTTCCTCAGGGCTCAGTGCTGTCTCCCATGTTATTCATGGTGTATATGCTGCCCCTCAGAGACATTGTAAGACAGTATGGGCTGAGGTTTCATTACTATGCTGATGATACTCAGCTCTACCTGTCTTTCGCACCTGACCAGGATAGAGCATCCTCAGCATTTAATAACTGCCTCACCTGAAATCCAGGATTGGATGAATTCTAGCTGGCTGAAGTTGAACCCAGCGAAGACTGAGGTGATGGTTGTGGATCCTGGTCACCAGATAGTGGGGTTGGGAGCTGGTCAGCCCACTGGCCTTTTTTTTTTTGGGGGGGGTACCCAGCTCCTATCCTCTGAACTGGTGTGGGACCTGGGGTGATGATTGACAATGGGCTGACACTTCAATCTCAGGTGTCAGCCATCGTTAGGTCATCCTTTTACCATCTAAGGAACATTGCTAGGATCAAACACCTTGTTCTGTCTGGTGACCTTTCCACTCTGATCCATGCTTTCATGACCTCACACCTTAATTACTGCAACACCCTGTACTTTGGGCTTCCAGGGGTTGATAACCGCTGCCTACAGCTGGTGCAGAACACTGCGGTCCAAGTGTTGATGGGGACTCCTCAAACGTCACATATTACACCAGTACTACGCGAACTGCACTGGCTGCCAGTTCAGTGGCGGATCACCTTCAAAGTTGGATTAGTGACTTATAAAGCCCTACACAAACTTGGCCCTGATTACCTGAAAGAGCTTCTGTCCCCTTACTGCCCAGAGTGACTGCTCTACTTGGCCAATGAGGAGTTGCTAGAGATTCCAAGGGTAGCTTTGAAATCATTCGGGGCCCATGCATTCATGTACATGGCCCTGGCCTTTGAATTTCTACCGCCGGCTTCGGGAGGCGCAATCGAAGCAACAGCACTGAAGATATATTTGTGGAGCAAAGCTATCATGATTGATATTGTTAACCTTCAGTCTTACTGTGTACAATAAAACCCCATTTATCCGAACCTCAATAATCCGAATCCCTCAGTTATCCGAAATGCCTTCATGTCCCCCAGCATTTCACTTATGTTTTAGCACCTGTTAATGAATGCCAATTAGCGGTTCAATGTATTTTATCTGGTTGAGATTAAGTCTATTATCTTAAGCAGTTATCAGCTGCTCAGCATGTACTAACTTTAATGTGTTTTGGTTCAGCTGTCATACCTAAAGTCAGTTAATCACTCTGTGTGCTGGTGTACCAGGAGCCATAGAAACGTGCGTCCCAGTGAGTTGCCATGGGCGAGCCACGTCTGGGGTGAATGATCGCTGTGGGAGTTTCAGAAGCCAGCATATGGTTAGGTTGGGAACTGGGAAGCAGAGGGGATTCAGAAGCATGCAGCGCGCAGCTACAGTAGTTTAAAGTGGCCCTCTAACCTTGGAGAAAAAAGACAGCATAGTCATTACTCAAGTTGGGTGAATGCGGAGTGGATGGACATGCTTTACCGCGGAATTCTATTTTGGCACAAATTGTCTGCGGCCCCTCTGTTCAAAGAATGCAGCCTGCAAAGGACCACCATAAAGTTGAAGTAAGGACTCAATTTAGAAGTGTAAAAAAAAAAAAATGTTGAAACAGCACTCGCTTGTTCTGTGATCGTGGGTTCACTTGCGTAAAGGACTTTCTCCTTTAAAGTTTCTAATCCGGTACTGCAGTCTGTGATGGCACAAAATAGGTGGATGAGACCGGGCTTCTATATACAAAAAATAAATACGCGCTACTGCTGCTGCTGCTGCTGAAAAGGCTTATGGAGGTAGCACACCGTAAAGGGAGAATTATCAAGTTGTGCCGCAAGTGATTAGCTACCATGATAAGTATCGGTCCCTCACTTATCAAAAACTCCGCTTATCTGAAAGTTTTTCATGTCCCCAAGACATTCAGATAAACAGGGTTTTACTGTATTTGCTTTTACTGGTTGTTTACGTTTTGTAATGTGCCTTGATAATTGAAAGGCACAGAATAAATAAAGTGTTATTATTATTATTATTAAAATTAGTGAGTTCCAGGCAATGGTGTGAAAAGTGGGATTAGACACCCGGGCCAGTGGCGCTGAGGGTTGAGGCACTAGACGCCACACCTCACGCCACGCCGGCGACCCGAGTTCGGGAGCGAGCTCGGGTGCTGGGGGTCGGCAGGGGATGGACTGGATTGAGTGCCTGATGGGCTGCTCTCCAGTCCCATGGGGAGGGTGTTGGGGAGCTCGGTGCTCCAGTGGCCCCGGTGGAGACTGGGGGCACCACAGTAGCATGGAGCAGCACGTACAATAGCGTGCCTGATGATGGCAGGGTTGCCATGTGCCAAGCGTCAGGAGCATACACACGCTGAGGGGGGGGATGGAACAAGAACAGAGGAAAAACCCGGCTCATGGGGCAGGCAACGGCACTGGTCCCCCATGCCCTCCGCCGGGTTCTGCCTCAGATAGCCTTCCAGTATCCTCCCCCAGGTGCCTACCTGCAGTTGGAGTCGCAAGGAGCCCAAGAGGCACAGGGCTACCCTCCTCAGGTGCTTTAAACCGAGGGTGCCAGCTACAGGTAGGGGGGAGAGAGGAGGTACAGTTTGGAGGGGGCCTCAGACAGGCAGGCAGGACATGGATCAGTTGCCAGAGAGAGGTCCTCACGAGCCATGACCAGAGCGAAAGAAAGTTGAAACAAAAAAAAGTGGGATTAGACATCACAATCATCACAGAAACATTGGCCACCAGGAAAAATGACTGGTAGGTAGAAATACCAGGATACACCATTATAGGTGAGATAGCAGTAAGGCAGAAGGGTGGTGGGGCAGTCCTTTATGTCAAGGAAGACATAGAGGCAGTAGAGAAGAGGAGACAGAATCACTGTGGAGGCAGCTCACAACTACATCAGGTAAGAAACTGCAGATAAGAGTGGCCTATACTCCAGGACAGCAGGATGAGGGAAATAGTTAAAATTCAAAAGGGGCCAAGGATGGGGGGATAGTAGTGGTAGTGAAGATCCCAATCTACCAGACAATGTCGACATGATGCTCACCAACTCAGAAATGGTAGGTAGAGCGAGCATTGGGGAGTCACTAGGGTCCATTGACTGTGACACCGTATGGTTTGAACCAGTCCTGGCTACCAAAATACCCTTATGAAAGGTTGTGGTTATGGATTTCAGAAGAGCAGACCTTGACCAAATGAGGGAACTGGTCAGTGATAAGCTTGGGGAGTAAAAAAAAAAACAGAGGTGCAGGAGAGGTGTGGAGTAATTAAGGTGCCATTTTAGAGGCAACTAAGACATGCCTGACAACAGTTAGAAAGCACAAAAAGCACAAGAAACCAGTCTTGTTCTTGAAGAAAGTAAGGGAGGCAATAAGTGCTAAAAAAGGGCATTCATTAACTACAAGGAAAAACAGAGAGAAGAGCAATGGAATGAATACCAGCAAAAGGTGAAACGTAGAACATAGAAACATAGACTTTGATGACAGATAAGGACCGCTTGGCCCACCTAGTCTGCCCATTTCCCTACCTACAGGATCGGCCACAGACCCTAGTTAACCAACAGCCTATTTCTTCCTACCCCCCCATAGGAATTGTCTTATGTCTGTCCCATGCATTCTTGAATTCTCCCACAGTTTTAGACTCCACAACCTCCTCAGGAAGGCTGTTCCATGCATCCACTACCCGCTCTGTGAAAAATACTTCCTCACATTGCCCCTGAACTGCCGCCCCCCATCTTTAAATTGTGTCCCTTTGTTCTTGCACATCTCTTTTTCTGAAAGATGCTTGGACCCTCTTGGACTTTGTTGATTCCACTGAGGTACTTAAAAGTTTCAATCTTGTCTCTCCCCTCCCCCCTTTCCTCAAAGGGAAACCATATTAAGCTCCTTTAGTCACTCCTCATATGGCTTCTCTTGCCGACCCTGTACCATTTTAGTTGCCCTCTTCTGGACTGCCTCTATCCTGTCTATGTCCTTGCAGAGATGGGGTCTCCAGAACTGGACGCAGTTCTCCAGATGGTGTCTCACCAAGTGTCTGTACAGAGGGATAGCAACTTCCTGTTTTCTGCTGGTGATGCCTCTCCCTATGCATCCCAGTATACCCCCAGCCCTCCCTACTGCCTTCTCACATTGCTTGCTAACCTTAAGGTCATCTGACATGATGATCCCCAGGCCCCTTTCCAAGAAGGCAGTCAGGGACATAAAAGCAGACATGGAACTGTGTATTGCAGATGGAGTCATGGTTGGGGGGACAGTTCTTTAAATACATTAGGGAAAAAAGACATGAGGGGGAATTTTAAGCTGATGGAGGGGGCGGGGTGGAAGAGGAGGATGAGCAGAAGGCAGTCACTCTTAGTGACTACTTTGCTTAATTTCACAGTAGATGGTAGTAGGCCCTTGCCTGTAAGTGGCATAAAGGTTGCTGCAAGAGGTACTGTATCACAGATATGGAGCATGTGGTAATAATGGGAGAAAGGACCAGAAAAGGGCTTATAGCACTGAAACTAGAAATGACTCCAGGAACAGATGGAATACACCTGAGGGTGCTTATGGAACTGGTAATGGAGCTGCCTGAACCTTAGCAGGTAACAACAAATTCAGGCACTCACCGCCAAATCAAGCAGAAGCCAGGCAGCTTTGGTATTATAAAAAATGCTTTATTTTGTTACAGACAGCATTGGTGGTATATGCTTAAACGTTAAAACAACGCTTACCTGACGCTGTTTGGTCTGAAACATGTCAGGCGAGCACTGTTTTAAGGTGTAAGCATACACCAATGATGCTGTCTTTAGCAAAATATGAAGCCACAACTGCCTGGATTCTGCTTGATTTGGTGGTGAGTGTCCAACTTTCTTGTTACTGGCTATGGACTTTTGTTTTGTGAGCACCACCTTCCTTGTGCGCACTCTACCTGTTTGACTTGAGCTACTTGAACCTCTGGTAGGGCTGTTCAGTAGTTCACTATAGTCAAGAGTGGTTCCTAAAGACTGGAAGGTAGTAGACATAGTTCTGCTCAACAAGGGATGAGACAAGGAGCAACTGGGAAACTACAGCTCCATTAACTCGATTGCAGGTAAACTAATGGAGGCACTAGCCAAAGAGGACCTAGTGAAATAATAATTAAAAGAAAAGCGTGCACACCAGACTATTGCAGCCATGTAGAGCTTTACTGAAAATGCATGTTAATGCATACAGTAATTCAGGTGAAAAGTGCTAGAGTGCAATAAGAGAAAATTCTATGAAACTAATGCTAGCCACAGACTAGGAAGCAGTCCCCTATGTATCAGCACCTGGATACTCCTCCTTTAGGGGTGGAGTGTTCCCTGACAATGCTGTGCCACTGAGACAACTGGAACCTGGGCCGTCCCCGAGCACATTACTCTTTCTCAAATGCACAACCCAATGGCAACACGAATATTTACTAGTAACAATCACACAGGAGTCTGGTGTGCATATTTTATGGAACACACACAAACAGAGGTGAGAAAGAAGCAAGTGCTTCAGCTGGGACTTGAACCCAGGCCTCTCAGAATACTGCTCCGATTACGCTAACCAGCTGTGCCACTGAGACAACTGGAACCCAGGCTGTCCCTGAGCACATTATTCTTTCTTAAATGCACAACCCAATGGCAGGAGTCCTGTGTGATTGCTAAATATTTGTGTTGGCTCTGGGATGTGCATAAAAAACTGTGGCTACCCCCAGGGACCATAAAACTGTCAGGGAAAAGGGAATAAGGTGTGTTCGAGCTGAGTCCTTCAAAGGTGTACTGGTTTTATTATCACCCTGTGACAGCACTTTACAAAGACAATTGCCACTCATAGCTACATAGATACATAGAACGTTTATTGAATTTTTGTTGACCGTGTAAGCTCACTGAGACTAGAAGTCCCTTTTTCAGGGGCGACTCGGGGGTGGGGATACAGATGGTAACCAACTGAAACTGAACCAGATTAAGCTGTTGGTGGTATTTCTAGTGAATGGAGGAAATTTGACCAGGAGACCAGGGAAATTTCCCCTATTGTTTTCGAGAAGTGCCATGGGATCTTTAACATCCACCTGAACAACCACCAGAACAGGTAGACAGGACCCTGGTTTAACATCTCATCTGAAAGACGGCACCCCAGCAGTGCACCTCCCCCACGCTGCACTACAGTGTCAGTATTGGGATATTAACACAAGTGCCTGGTGTGGGGATAGAACCCACAGCCTTATAATATCCTGGCTTTAGAGGTGAGTATGCTACCTGCTGAGCCACTGACACTGATGACAGAAAAAGACTGAGGGTCAATTGAGTCTGCCTAAAGTTTCTCAGACCCTAGTGTCAATCTGGGGACCTACCTCTTCTCCTTCAGCTCTTCCCTCCCTCCCCCTGTACTTGGAGCCAAGTTAATTTTTTGTGCCCTTACTCTGTCCCACCTGTGTTTGAAACCCTCCACAGTCTGTGCTCCCACCACCTCAGCAGGAAGACTGTTCCATGGCTCCATCACTCTTTCAGTAAAGTAGTACTTCCTCACATCCCCTGGAACCTCCCTCCCCGCAGTTTGTATCCATACCTGTGTGTCGCTGAGTTGGTGTTCCTATTAAATAGCTCCATATCGGGCACTCTGTGCCTTTCAGGAACTTAAAAGTTTCAATCATATCCTCCCTCACTCTTCTGGCCTCCAGTGAGTACATGTTTGGCGCTCTCAGCCCCTCCTCATAGGAGAATCCCTGGAGGCCCTGTGTCATCTTTGTTGCCCTTCTGTGCATGGTCTCTAGCCTGTCCTTTCTTAGATGAAGGCTCCAGCACTGGGTACTGTATTCCAGGTGTGGCCTTGCTAGGGATTGATAAAGGGGGAGGATCACCTCCCTGCTCCTATTATTTATTCCCCTCCCTATACACCCCAGCATCTTGCTTGCTTTACTGTAGGTATTATTGCACTGGCTTGACTGTTTTAGGGCATCACAAATAATGACTTCCAGGTCCCTCTCTTCTGTAGTGATACTACATTAAACCTCATTTAGCCAGTACTCTGTCCAGGGGTTCCCTTTCCCCAGGTGCATTACATTACACTTCTTCACATTAAGCTTCAGCTGCCACACCTTTGACCATCTATCTAGCCTTTGTAGATCATTTTGCAGTTCCCTGACTCTCTCTTGATGCTATCCACTCTTCTGCAAAGCTTGGTGGCATCAGCATGGAGGGCAAGCTTGCCCTGGATTCCTTCGCCAATGTCACTAATGAACATGTTTATAAGGACCGAGCCCAGGACCAATCCCCGTGGTTCCCCACTTGTGACCTCCCCTTCTGTTGACCTCACCTTGTTGACAATGACCCTGTGATGCCTGCCCTTAAGCCAATTTCACATCCACCTGACTATGTGCTTTACCATACCAAGGTCCTCCAACTTCTTCAGCAGACACCTATGCGGCACTGAGTCGAATGCCTTACTGAAATCAAAGTAAAGGAGATTCACTGCATGGCCCCTATCCAGCTTGCTTGTTACCCAATCAAAGATGATTATAAGGTGGGTCTGACATGACCTTCCTGCCATTAACCCATACTGCTTGTTGTCCTGGAGACCATTTTTTTCCAGGTAGTCCATGAGATTTTGCTTGATTAGGGTCTCCATCAGCTTCCCCACAACAGATGTGAGGCTAACCTGCCTGTAGTTTCCCACCTCCTCCTCCTGACCCTCCCCCATAGAGTGGTACCCTGTTGGCCACTCTCCAGTCTCTGTGTACTACCCCTGTCTGCAGTGAGCTGTAGAACAGATGTGCTAGGGGATCAGCCAGTTATTTGGCCAATACCCCCAGCACTCTCAGATGCATTCCATCTGGGCCTGGGGCCTTATCTATGTTGATAGCTGCCAGCCCTTTCTGGACCCTGTCTTTGGTGAATACTGGGGTTTCCATCCCTGGGATTCCTTTAGGTGCTGCACTGATGCCAACTTCAGGTAGGGGGCCCGCACACTCCCTGGTGAAAACAGAACAGAAGTAACAACCAGAGTTACAACAGTTGGCACTTAGAACAATTTGACTTTAGCTGGGGAGGGAGGCCAAACAGTTTTTCAAAGCAGTTAGCTTTCATAAGCAGTTGCAGATAGATGGTGTGACTAGTTTATAACAAGGATCCTGGGCATTTAGCTCTGATGCAAAGTCTAATTCACATCATTCCCAGAGGCATTCTGGGAAAATGTCAACAAAGCAAGGCAACAAAAGAAGCTTGAACGGCTACCTCCAGGGGCCATAAAATTGCTGAGAAAAGAAAAAAAAATTGCTACAGACACAGGTAACAGAATGTTAGCAATCATCAGCGAAACAAACCCAATGCTCAACACGTTTTTATAATTTGTGCATGTAGTTTTCCTTCTTTATTTCACACAGTTGTGCAAATATCACACTGCATTAGACAGGTTTTAGGACAATAGAGTGGTAACAGGATGTGCAAATGTCACACAGCATTAGATAGGTTTTGGGACAACAGAGCTGTAACAGGACACCTCAATGCTTTGCGCAACCACACTTGTGCTTTGTCAAGAGTCAGTTGTCCTGCTAAGACAGCATTGGTACATATCCAATATAAATTCATCACCAAGAACAGTGTGAAAAATATACACTCAGATAACAATATGTAATTGTTACAAGAGTGCTAGCAAAGTGATAAAAAAGTGAAGAACATGCTACAAGTACAAATTTGGCTATGAAATGATCACTTTTGGCTAGCTGCCAAAAAGTGGCAAATTGCCTCCCAAAGCAGTAACTCACCATGTAGAAGGTCTTTAGTGGTTTACTGGTGTCAAAATGAGTGCTAGTATATAAAGTAACAACACAAAAAGGGCGAATTAAAACCAATCGTAGTATCTCAGAAGGGTTTATTTAAGATGTCCACTGCCTTGCTCACGCAGTTGTAATAGATGCAAGACCATTCAACATCTGTAGACAAGTACTGTGAGGTAAGAAATAGCATATGATGTTGGGCAAAGGTCCCTGATGACGCCCTGAGAGAAACCAGTCTGAGGTTAGGTTGATGAGAGGAGTTCCTGCTGGTGTTCCTATGTAATAATGAAATAAACTATTTATGCACTTTATATTAGTGTAAGTCTGGATTTTTCTGAATGGTGCTTCAGTTTTGTTGATTTCTTATGTTAGGATTTACTATGGGTAAATCGTGCCAGTCAGCCAATCAAATTAGAGCACTTTCGGACCCATATCCAAAGTAGGAGCAATACATGAATACTGGAACCAGCTGGGAGAATAATCTACTTATAAGGCAGCTTTCCATATGATCTTCATGCCAGGGACATCTACTGATTTAGCATCTGCTTCTTCATCTGTTCATGCATTGTTCCTGGTTCGGATCTGGAATGGATGCACTCTTGTTGGATTAAGATGGCATAATGGATTAGGCAATAGAGCCACGGAGATTTGCAAAAAAAAAAAAAAAACCCAGAAAAGTTGGTGAAGTGACTTTTTGTATTCATTTAAAACTCTAAGACTGACCTCAATTTAATATCTTTATGCCCCAAACTAGGGTGTGGACAACGTATGTTTGAACTGCCTGTAACAATAAATTACCTTTTTTTTACTAAGTGGAAAAGCTGGTTTGTAGCCATTTGTCTGTGTGCAGATAGACTCTCTGCAGTTTGTGGAGTTTTCCTGATTGTGTATGTCCCTGCTGTTTGGCACCAGCACCTTTTTGTCCTTTCAAAAAGAAGATTGTGTACAACCACAATTTTTTTCTTTGTTTGTCAGTAATGCTATAGTGTGTATATTACACTGCTATGTGTTGTTTTATTGTGCCTGTCTGTTTGAAATGTAATTTGCCTTGTGTATCTGGGTCAAGCCTGTAAAAGGGCCATGTGGCCCAGTGCTTTTTTACCTGGTTAACAAAGTTTTAAATAAAAAAAAAAAAAAAAAATTTCAGACACTGAGCCTATCCCCAAGACAAATGGCCTGCCAGATTGATGTGTCAAGTATTTGTGTATCTTTGGGAGAAAACAGAGCATGGGGTAAACTGGATAAGAGACCCCTAGGACAGCTGCATCATCACTTGATAGTTAACCTAACCAATAGGCTTGACCAGTGATGTTTTCAGTTTGATTTTTGTTCGTCGGTGGGATCTGAAGCAAGAACCTCATAACAATTTCTGTCTGAGAGCTGCCTTATAACTTCCTCATGATATTTATCTCTGGACATGACCACAATGCCACCCCCCTTGCCCACACTCTTAATTATAATATCATCCCTTTTTGAAGTTCAGTTAGAGCCTGGCACAATAGAAAGTCATACTCGGGTCATACTATTCAAGAATGTTATCAGCCTCAACAGGTACTAGTCATTGGAATACCTGCATTGATGCTACATTTGGAAATGCTGGGCAAATAGACTTTGATTTAAATGGGGGGGGGGATTGATATCTCACCCTAGATGCCAAGTTATTCAAATTATTAACATCATTAGTGGGCTCACATTCAGTCTGAAGCCCCTCTTTATTAACCGTTTTCTTGTTCCATAATATCTAAAGCTAGATCCATTAATTTCTCCTGATCACAAAATCTGTTGGATCCTGTTGCTTGTTAGTTGCAACCCATCAGCATTATTCGTATCTGGAATATTTATCACATTCTGGACAGTTCACGAGCTCTGATTCTTTCCCAATTCATGATTTACTTTCAAATGCATTTTTCTGAATAGCTTGGCCACTCTATTTTTAGTTCAGGTTTATCTGGTTGGAGTGTCAAAGCGAAATTAAGGCCTTGCGAAATGTGAGGTATTATAAACTTGAAGTGCTACTTGTTGATCCTGCCAGATACTCACTGGCTGTTGATGTGATGCTTTTCATGTCTTTCCGCTTCCCTCTCTTGATCTTCTTTTTCCTTGTGTTTTCCCTCCTGTTTGTACACTGCTGTTGGGTCCCTGGATGTCCCTGGTTGTCCCTGGTTCTGTCCTCTCCATATCTAAAAAAAAAAAAAAAAAAAAAACACACTTCTTCCTTGTGTTATTTTTTTGATTAACTTGGGAAATTGACTCTTCTGAAATTGCTTCTGAGATAGAGATTTGTCATTGGTTTGATTTTATTTCTAGAATGGGATCTGCCATTGCTCTGACATAATGACTACTTTTAGGAGTAAATCTGGTTGGTCTCAAAGTCTCTTTGATCTCTGGTGAATTTAGATTTTTTTTTCCTTTTTAATTATATCTTGCTCAAATGTATCCACTTTATTGTGAGCCTTTTTTGTAATTCATTAAAGCTGGAGTGTTCTTGATATTCACTTAGCTCCTGTTTAACAGTTGTTAACTCGGTCTATACCCTTTCCAGGTATACCTCATCTTCTTTAATTAAACATCATCAGCTTAAAGGAACACTAATTTAAATACATTTCCCACTCTTTCTTATATACAGATTTATCATAGTGCATAGATGGACCTTTGTTTGTACAAAGTCCCCTAAGGATTCTTTCTAGTTCAATTTAGAAAATGGGCAAGTAAGATCCTGGCTTTTGATTGGCCAGTTCCCTTCCCAGAGTCTTGTTCCATCTGACAATAGACCTCAGTACAAAACGAGTTCCAGTCTGGGGTGCCCCATTACTTTGAGTATGTTTAGGCCACCTGAACTTTAAAACTAGCTATCTGCCATTTTTGATGAGCAAGCTGGAGGCTGGCTAATCCCCCTTCCCCCACCCGCTGTTTGTCTTGCGACAGACACACATAAAAAAAAAAAAAATACTTAACCGAACAAAAATGAAGCCATCAATCAGATGGGCTTCCATTTCACCAGCAGTCAGAATCATAGCGTGAGTGTCTCCATAGCAACAAAATATACATGTGCTTCATGTCCCCCCCCCCCCCAAAAAAAATATTTCTCCGAATTGGCTCTTGCTATATGAGAGTTTCTCCTGCCTTCACAAAAACATTTGTCCTCAGAGGGACTAAACTGCAGTGCAGTACTATCATGATCAGGGACTCGAGTGAAGAAAGCAGGACAGGTTTTGAACTCCTTTCTGTCCTGCTATTGCATCTCGTCATTCTCGGAGTCCCCCACCACTGGGGGTGTAGTCTGTGAGGGAGAACCACATTTGTGTGTAAGATTCTTGCAGGATTTGGACTTATGACCCTGGGATCCCAGTACTGAGAGAAGTATAAATGCAGCACCACACAGTGGGATGTTGTTTCCTCATCTGGAGGAGGTTTATTTCAGCATATAGGCAGTAGCATTGCAGGCACTGTAATGAAAATATAGCTGGCAATAGTTTACAAGATAATAAAGAAAATATTACCTGTTCTCTTGTAAGCTGACTGCAGGTTCTTAGGATGTTAGAATTTGCAGCTCAATTCTGGGTAATTCAGCCAGTTTATATACACTTTACACCCTGCCTGATCGCTGTTTCCAGAGAAGGTATGCAAACATTCAAATGAGAGCAAATGAATAGAGCTAAAAGCTAATGAATGGCCCATTGGATGGTATGGAGAGAGCTAATGACTAGAGCTAATTAATAGCCTATTGAATAGACAAATAGCTACTGAATAGCTTATTGAACAGATAAGACTAGCAAACTTAGTGCATTCTTTCCATCATGTACTCAACATCAGGCCAGAATAATGTCAGTTTCAACTAGCTCCTGACCACAAGGTTCGTACTTTTTATGATCCTTACTTTGAACCCTTTCATGAACCTTTCATACACTCACTTTGGCCGTCAAGCATTGAAACACAGTGCATAATACAGCAGTACCTTACATATGTGTGTGTGTGTGTGTGTGTGTGTGTGTGGTGGGGCTTTTCATTAACAAACAAGAAAACACAGGAACTACTTTACATCACAACTGACTTTCTTTGCTTTCTACTTGTATGTAATTTTTTTTTCTTACTGTTTTATATATTTAAATAACTTTTACCCATAGCCCATTTTCTAAGCACAATAATGCCTTCCATGGTGGGTGGTATTGTGCTATCCCGGACCTTGCAGGGGCTCTAAGGCCCTCCTCCTGTGGTGTCGGGCCTCATTACGTCCCTGGGCAGTCCAGTATAGCACAATACTGCCCATCCTGTCAGGTATTATTGCTTATGTATATTTGTAATGTAGAGCAATTATAGAGGAGTCTAGTCACATCATTACTCCAGTTCAATTTATGTGTAACAGCCCTTTGACTCACCTTGGCTGCTCCGGGGCCCTCAGGATAGTTCGCCACACACCTCTGAGTGGGCCGGCCTGGGTTCCACAGTAGTAGCAAATGTGGCGCATTGCCTCTGTCATGCGCCCCGGTCCCCTAACCTCGGGCAGCCCAGCAGGACCTCCTGTTTGCAGAGAGGATCCCATTATTCAGGAACTCGTGAGCAGGAGTAAGGGTTCAGGAAGACTTCTCAACTTCCCTTTTCCCATTGGGAGGGTGGATTCTGTAATTTTGAGTTCCCTTGACTATGCACTACTTTCAGTATTTGAATCCCACCACAGCCATTGGCTACATCTTGCCTAGGTATTTTTATATGACAGCCGAGTGGATTCTATCTTTTTAGGCACACAGTCTTTTCAAAACCCTTCTGTTTAAATGTTAAATTACACAACCAGACCCGAGGCAGAGTTGAGAAGAAAATCATAAAAATTTACTTAAACATAAAAGCAATACAGAAAAGTCTGCAGTTTGGAAGAACTTTTGTTATTGCCTACATTTCAAAGTAAAACTGGATGGTTTACAGAAAACACTAGATACTGTATTCTAAACTATACCTTGTTTTGATGTTAAAGTTCAGACAAGATTTCAAATATCCTGGTAGTGATGACAGTTCATTAGGCAATAGAATTTTGTAGCAAGTCCTTGATCCAAGTCTCTGGATGCCCTTTTAAAAGGTGCTGTCCTTGTTGAAAAATCTTGGTTTCCAAAATTCTGACTTAAAATCAGAATTTTCTGTTCAGTATGTGAAGAGTCTAATTCCCACACACTCAGGTCAGGTTTTAAAGATATTTCCAGGCCTTCACATATAATTTCTGGTGTAAAAGTATATGCCCGTTGGACAGACTAGTCTGCCTTCCAACTTAAACACTATTCAACTGCTCTGCATTCGAGGTGTGTGTCTAATGATATATTGGAGGGCTATTTTAGGACACATCCACCTTAGTTTTTCCTCTGGGGTGGAGCTAATAATTCCAGAACAATACAAATATTAGGGTGCAACAGTTCACCTTTCCCAGTAGGTGTCACTGTAGTTCCATGTCAATCCCAGTGACATCTGGTCCATGCATTTGGCTTAACCTCTGACCCCTAGGTCATTACATTACCCCTTTCCTGTCATGGAAGGCCACAGTGGGATGTTTAATGCCTTCCTGGAATTATATACCTGTTTCCCTTATCTTGAAATATAACAGGTCCACACTAGCCTTTTTAGAAATAACAGTTATTTTGTAGATACCTGTTAAAGGGACAGTGCCTTAATTCCAAAGTATATTACATCATATACAATATGAACCCACATAAATAGATATCAGCCTATCATGCAACAGCCTCCACCTGGGGTAATGGCAAGGGACTCCTGTTGATAAAGGACAGGTTACCACCACCCAGGAAGAAGAGAATGTTAACTACAGTTCACTTTAATTAGTCAATAACTTTCTCCATAGCAACCCCTCTCCCCACTCGTGGGTGCACCCAGATTGTCCCTGTACGGTGGGTACCTCACCGCTCGGTGGTGCAGGCCCAGGGTCTTTCATTGGGGCCCTTTTAACCTTAAAATACACTTCAGATTTGTAATCCTAGACGTACAAACCTGAATGCCTCTAACTTGCTGTGCCGGGATTGCCCAGAATCCTAACTGGCTAGCTAACTAAAAGACTCCCCAGAGCCACAGCTCAGGGTACTCACAGTTTGCAGCCCACACTGGGGGCTCACAGCCAGATGAGTTGCACGGTACTGTTGATGTTCTGTGTTGGTGATGCACCACCAGTGGGAAAATCAGAACAGGACAAACTTGAGAGGTGATGATCTTCACCTGCTTGGCCTTTATAGACAGTCTTCACTCAGGCAGGCGTGTTCTGTCCTTCAACCCAGGGCATCATCATCTTCAGTCCATGGAATCAAGATTACTTATGTTCCTCAAACCCTTATGATGCATGCCCAGCCACCCTCAGGACCTGTGCAGGGCAGCGGGGCTGCCACAGTCTCTCACCTCACAGCCCCACTCTCAAGGGATGCTTCTACAAGCAGTGCTGGGTCCTGTCCCAGTGGTTTACCTCAGCACTTACAGTCTCTCCCCTGGCTGAAAGTTCACCTCTCCAACCAATTTCGGTGCTGAGGGGAGCAGGGGTTTGTTCAAAGTCCGCAGCCCAACTCTTTTCCTAGTTCAAACAGCTGTTTAATTGTTTGGGCTGTAATAGAACAATTTTTCTCTTTACTTTGCTTTAGTCTTACAAACAGCTACTGTTCCTCCTGCACTCAGCTTATTAGTTTAATTTAGCCAGGGTTTACACAGCCAGACAGATTCAACAAATGAAGACAATCTAACCTCTCACAGCTGCCCTGCAGCCCCTATCGACTACAATGTCATTGATGCCAAAATCCAGTTTTATATTCCCCCGAGCAGCCTCTCTCTGATTGGCTGTGCTCTCCAAGTGATCTCGGGACTGGCTGTATATTTCTTCCCAGCAGACCCATTTTGTAGTTTTTTGTGGGGGCTGCCAACTTGTGGCTAGTAGGGCTTTAAACAGTGCAGCCCTTAATTGTCACATTTTTAGCCCTTAATAGGACTGCTAACATTTCCCCCACTGCAACCAGAAATCTTCCGGTCATTCGTGCTAATGTCACCTGGCTCCCCTATTACCTCTGGAGCCATGGATGTACATTTTTTCATCTGCCGCATGGCCAGAAAAAAAAATGGAGCCATGGCTCCTTTAAATCCCTTCCTGGCAGCCGTGCATGCACACTGGGCATACGGCCACCATAGTTTTCATTTATAAATGAGTGGCGTGGTTTCTTCAAATCACCAGAACTGCTCTATCCTCCCCGCACAGGAACACCAATGGGACCCCAGCCCCACCCAGAACCTGGGCTGAGGTCCCAAATTTGCCACAGCCATGGAGCATGGAGGAGCACCCAGGCTTGAGCCCCACCACGGCCAACATAGGGATGCCAGGCAGAGGGTTGGAGGGCTATAGCCCTACCAGGTAAGCCCAAATTGGGGGGCGGCTTACACATGGAAAAGCGATATAAGCTTAAATTCATTACCACAGTCCTCTCTGTCTTCAGTTTGTGTAGAGAACATTGTTTCTGTTCTCTATATCCTCTTTATGCTTGTCTCCATGGCTAGCAGCTTTTCTGATGCAGTCAGCCTTTCAGTATCATCTCCCCCACTTGCCATCTTGTGCCACTGACACCGTATGCTCAGTGTTAATAACCCGTTGCATAAAGCTGTAAATCTGGCTCAGAACAACAGCGGATATTGCCTATTTATCGTGAAACTCAAAACTGGTGGTTTGTAGGCACCTCTCAGAGGAAAAAAGGAAAAGTGCTGTAGCTGCTAGTCGAGTATGTGCATTACACTCGGGTGGTTGGTGTTAGGACGACCTAGTGGACTACCTGGAGAGAAATGGGCTCCAGGATAATAAGCAACATGGGTTTGTAGCAGGGAGGTCTTGTTAGATCAACCTGATAGCATTTTTGACTGGATAATTGGAGCAGTAGATTAGGACAAGCAATGGATTTACTCTGCTTTAGAAAGGCATTGGATTCTGTGCCACACAAAAGATTGCTGAAAAAGTTAGAGGATCTAGGTGCAAAAAAGGATTTAGTTAGGTTGGTGGGAAGCTGGCTGTGGGGCACAACAAAAAGAGGTGGTAATCTGGTCAACTTGGGGGAGAAGGAGGCCACAAGCAACAAGCTGTGAATGAACTTGGTACATCTAGCAGACCTGGGTTTGATTAGCACAACCTCCACTTGCATACTGCATGACTCTGAGTAAGTCATTTAACCTTCCCAGAGCTCTCGGGTTGGCTCTGTAAACAGACCTTGTTCCTAGTGGGCCTTACCCAGTTACCAAAAAGAATAAAAATGTTAAAAAATAAATAAAAAAGATGGGTGGCACAAGGTTCAGTATTGGGGCTGGTCCTTTTTAATATGTTCATCAGTGATGTAGAAGGAATACAGAGCAATGTGAGACTCTTTGCAGATGACACTAAGGTCTGTGACAGAGTAGACAGTAAGGAAGGGGTTAGGCAGTTGCAGAGGGACTTGCAAAGGTTAGGGAGGAGGTCCAAAGTCTGGAAATTGAATTTCAGTGCTGAAAGGGGCAAAGAGATGCACACTGAGAACAAGAAACCCTGGATATTGGATGGGATGGGTTTAGCTGGATATAAACTCTGAGGAAAGGGATCTTTATTTTTCATTATGAACTAGGGGAAAAAAATCCTAAACTCTGATTGGTCAGTTCCTCACTAAAGGTGTGATGATATCTAGCTACATCATCACACCAAAAAAAAAGACCCAGCAACAGACCGAACCTTCTAATTACCATATCACTACACCCCTGACAGAACTCAGTACTTACCTCAAATGGAAAGAGAAGCAGCATCTTACCAAGTAAACTTCAAATTGGGCATTGAAAACACCTTGAAAAAATTTCAAAAAATACTTTATTGGTTTCCAAAAACAAAATAAAATATCAAAAGACATAACACACATAATACCAATATCAGCGAACACATGCACTAATAACTAACAATAAGGACAAAGAAGGAAGATATTTTATTTGATTTCTTTTTTTATTTCAGTTTGGGATTAAAGAACTTTGAGCCAAGGCTCATTTACAATGGTTCCATGTAGGGCGAAGAGGGGTGGAGCAACAATGAGGAAACATCAAAACTGCCATCACAGAGGCAACAAGCCATTGTGTGAAGCAAATAAATCAAAATGAAAGAAAAAAACTATGGTTCTCAAAAGAGGTGGCGGGGAAGGTTAGGGAGAAAGGGATAGCATTCAGCAAGTATAAGGAAACACAGAAGGAGAGGGACAGAGAACTTCACCAGTTAAGGCAGAAGGAAGTGGGAAAGGCAGTCAGAATAGCAAAGGCCCAAACCAAGGAAAAAATAGCCAACCAGTTAAGAAAGGGGATAAAACCGTTTATAGGTACATTAGGGAGCGAAGAAAGACAAAGGGAAGGATACTGAGGCTGAATAAAGAGGAAGGTGGGTGGGCAGAAAAGGACAGTGAAAAAACAAGGATACTGAATGAATACTTCTGCTCAGTATTCACAAATGGAGAGGAGGAGGGGGAGGTACCTAATCCAGTCAATAGAAGCACTCTAGATGGGGGGGGGGGGGTTGATAGCAGTCCTTTCACAGAAGAAAGGATTCAGAAAGAACTCCTAAAACTGAAGGTGGACAAAGCAATGGGCCTGATGGGATTCAACCCAGAATTCTAAAAGAACTAAGGGGAGAACTAGTAACACCATTGACTACCCTTTTTAATAAATCATGGGAGGATAGTGTGGTACCTGAGGACTGGAGGAGGGCAGATGTGATTCCCCTTCACAAACTGGGAGCAAGACACAGGCAGAAAACTACAGACCTGTCAATTTGACCTCAGTGGTGGGGAAAATGATGGAATCATTTCTGAAGGAAAAAATTGTTGAGTACCTAGAGGCCAGTGGGGCACAGTACCCAAGACAGTATGGATTCACAGTGGGAAGGTCATGTCAGACAAATCTAATTAATTTCTTTGACTAGGTGACCAAAGTAGTAGACCAAGGAGGGGCTGTGGACAAGGTCTACCTAGACTTTAGCAAGGCATTTGACGCAGTCCTGCACAAAAGATTATTAAACAAATTACCCAGCCTGGGAGTGGGTTCCAGGGTGGTAGCCTGGGTAAAGCATTGGCTGGACAACAGGACACAGAGGATAATAGTAAATGGAGTCCACAGTGAAGAAAGGGGGGCTACTATTGGAGTACTGCAGGGTTCAGTACTGGGTCTGGTCCTTTTTAATGCCTTTATAAATGACATTGCAGAGGGACTGGAAGGAAAAGTATGTCTCTTTGCAGACAACACAAAGATATGCAGAAAGGTTTGATACACAAGGTGGGGTGGAAAGGATGAGAAGGGACTTGGCAAGGTTGGAGGAATGGTCAGATGTATGGCAGCTTAGATTCAATGCAAAGAAGTGCAAAGTAATGCACCTGGGAAACAAAAACCCAGGGGAAGAGTACACAATGGGTGGTGAGATACTGACAACAACAAAAATGGAAAGGGACCTAGGGGTAGTTATATCAGATGACCTAAAAGTGGGCAAGCAATGTGAGAAGGCAGTAAGGAGGGCTGGGAGGATACTGGGATGCACAGGGAGAGGCATCACCAGCAGAAAACAGAAGTTGTTATCCCTCTGTACAGACAGTTGGTGAGACCCCATCTGGAGTACTGCTTGCAGTTCTGGAGACCCCATCTCTGCAACGACATAGATAAGGTGGAGGCTGTCCAGAGGAGGGCAACCAAAATGGTGCTGGGTCTGCACCAGAAGACATACAAAGAGAGGCTAAAGGAACTTAATATGTATACCCTCGAGGAAAGGAGGGAGTGGCGGGACATGATAGAAACTTTCACGTACCTCAAGGGAATCAACAAAGTCCAAGAAGGTAGCATCTTTCAGAAAAAGAGATGTGCAAGAACATGGGGGCACAATTTGAAGATAGAGGTGGGATGGCTCAGAGGTAATGTGAGTAAGTATTTTTTCACAGAGAGAGTTGTGGATGCGTGGAATAGCCTTCCTGACGAGGTTGTGCAGTCAAAAACAGTGGAGGAATTCAAGAATGCATGGGACAGACATAAGGCAATTCTAGTGGTGGGGTAGGAGGAAGTAGGCTATTGGTTAGGTAGGATCTGCAGCTTATCCATTAGGTAGGGAAATGAGCAGACTAAGTGGGCCAAGCGGTCCTTATCTGCCATCAAATTCTATGTTTCTATGTAGGCAAAGTACAGTATAAACAAAAACCAAACAAGAATTGAGGACACGGGTATTAGATAAAACAATATATACATGGAGGTGTACAGAAATAACATTTACAAACAGCAGGGTTCCAAAGGTTTGCGGTTGATCAGGTTATTTGATGGAGGATAGTACCTCAGTATAAATTAGTTACTCCTTAACACCAGCTACTAGAAATTCGCTAGGAGATTTCATCGTCATTTTAACAAGAGCGAGAGGAAATATAGGATGTAAGCAGAAACAGGCAGCTCAGGGCTAGGTGCTCTGGCATATACAAACAACCAGACAAGAAATAAACAAAAAGCCCTTACCCTCTAACCCCCGAGCTCAGCCATCAAACCTATATAGTAAAATAAATTAAGAACAACCCTGGAGACAAGAAAAACCTGAACGTAAGAGAAAATAACCCACCCTCAAAAATGACAACTAAATCTGTGGCTGTGACCTTGTGGAGGATACTAATAACAGAGTATGTAAAGGATCCCATCTGGACCGAAACTGGTCAGGGTGCTTTCGAAGGGGGCTATATGTTTTTCTACTATCAAAGCCATCAGAATTTCTTGGCACCTTTCCCGCTACTGAGGGATGGAGGTGTCCTTCCAGTATTGTAATATTATTAACTTATCAGTTATTGCTCAGTGCCATGTGGGCATTGTGATTACGAGGAAGATCAGGGGGGTAACACCAACCAGACAGATTTCAGGAGAAGCCCAGGAGAGGGTCCAGGGAGTCCCTAACTGTGTTCCAAAAGGGGGTCACCTTATCACAGTCCCACAACACATGCTTCAATGTACCCTCCGCAAAGCCACACCTGGTGCATGGGGGGAAGCTAGTCCACCCATTCTGAATAATTTAGACAGTGTATAATATAAGTTATGATAAGAATGCAGAATTGAATTAACCGAAACCTATCCTGTTTAATAAATTTATAAAGTGCCAGCCAAACTGAATGCCACATTTTAGTAGCATCCTGCATGCCTAATGCCTGTGACCAATAAAAACAAGCTGAACTGTTAGGGTCCAGTATTTGGAAAAGCTTCAATTTTCAGTTTTCAATTTTATTGGTTCGGAAGATACCTTTGAGCCCAAGCTCTTTTACAAAGGTTCCACGTCAGTGACAAGACAAGGTACAAAGAAGTAATCAAGAGAGGAGCATGCAGAAAACTTCACCCTGTTTAACATAAGCACAGAAAACATTGTGAGATACAAGATAAAGTGGTGGGAACATGTGTACAGTTATGGAGGCAGAGAATAGTGCAGTCCCTAGGGGCCTTGTCAACAAGTACGAGGGAGGGGAATGGTCAGGGAGGTAGGAAAGCAAAAGGTTGTTGTTAAGGGTAGGCTGTGTGGGGGAGCACAAGACGAGGGGAGACAAGTGTTACATCAGACATGGTATGGCAGAGGATTGAAGATATCCGAGATTAGCTGCATGAGCATTTAGAGATTGTAGTTAGATGTTGTTTGAGGTCCATTTTGAATTTGGCTAGACAGGTGGTGGCAAGGAGGTACTCGGGTAATTCATTCAGCCACAGAGGCGCAGTAGGCAAATGCCCATTGCCCGAGTGAGGTGCGGCGGAAGGGGACAGACAGGGCCCCTCTAGTCCTTCCCCTAGTGGCCTGTGGTGTGTTTGTAGCCATTACCAGATTGCCAACACAGGTTGGAGTTTTCCCCATAAGTGCTTTTTTCCCCTAGGGTGCATGTCTGATGAACGACCCTGTTTTTAAGGGATAGCAAATTTGTGAGTTCATACAGTACACAGGTGTGCGTATCATGCTGTAAGTCAAGGGCTAGCCTACAGGCCTTGTTTAGAGCCACCTGTACCCGTTTCAATACAGTGTCCATTGCCGCCCCATATATCAGTACACCATAGTCAATATGCAACAATATGGAGCTGTGTACTGCAAGGCGGAGGGCCTCTGGTGATAGGTATTTCCCATGCCTGTAAAGGGCACCAATCTTTATGTTGACTGTCTTGACCAGGGTGTCAATATGTTGAGCAAAAGTTAGTGTTTCATCCAGTGTGATCCCCAGATACTTGAATGTGCAGACTTGTTCCAGTGGCTCACTGCAGGAGTTTGTAATGATGAGGGGATTTAGTTTGATTTTTTTGTGTGAACTGAAAAAAGGAATTGCTTTGGTCTTTTTATAATTCAGTAACAGCTTAAGTCTGCAGAACCATGTCTCCGATGAGGAAAAGGATGCCTGAAGCTTGGATTGCAGACTAATGAGGGACGTGCTACTTCCCCAGAGCACCACATCATCAGCATAAAGGATCAGTTTGGTATTGCAGGCAGTGGAGAGGTCATTTAGGAAGATACTGAAGAGTAGGGGCTCAAGGACAGATCTCTGGGGCACCCCCCTACGATACCTCTCTAGTGCTTGAAACTGTATGTCCAATTTTGACATGTTGAGTTCTGCTTGTAAGATAGTTTTGGAACCAATATAGTGCACTGGGTGCCACACCCAAGTTTGCCATTTACGTCAGTAACAGGCGGTGATTGGCTGTGTCGAAGGCTTTGGTGAGGTCTATGAAGATAGACTCCATCAGTTTGCCTTCATCCAGGGCCTTGTGTGCATAGTTCATAAAATCCAGCAGGGCAGTGGTTGTGTTGTGGTCTTGTCTGAAACCATGTTGATTAGGGCAGAGTAGGTGATATTTGTTGAGGTAGTCAATGAGCTGACCAGCCACGATCCTTTACAGTGATTTGGACAGTGGAGAGAGTATTGAGATGGGCCTATAGTTAGCCACCAAGGATTTGTCACCTCCCTTATGCACAGGTGTGACTAGGGCCTGCTTCTAGACCTCTGGGAATTGAGCAAGAGTCAGGGATTTGTTGAACAACTTGGTGATGGGCACTATGAGGACATCCAGGGTGCGGAATAGCAGTTTCATGTCGATCCCATTGCTACCCTGTCTTGTCTTGCCCAGTACTTTCCTGACCTTAGCTAGTGTTTCCTTCACAGTCACCCTTCTAAGGTAGAAGGGAGGGTAGGAGTGTTCGGAGGGTCCATTGTTGGACTGGCTCTGCTCAGGGTGGAGGTATGCTGGTGGTAGAACTGCTGTGAGATCAGTGAAGGCCTTGTTGAAGGCCTCCCAAATGGCTAGGGGGTCTGTGATGTGATTGCTACTGATATCAAGTAGCCGTGGATACATCTTATCCTCCTTGCCTAGGATGCTCTTGATGCTATCCCAGAACCTTTTGCCATCACTCTAGGAGTTAGCAAGCTGTGCTTTGTGGTAATTGGCTTTGGTGAGCTGGATTTGTTTAGTACAGCGATTCCTGACCACCCTGTAGCACTAGTCATCATGCCCGTCTCCCGTGTTTCTTGCTTCCTCCCAGTGTGAGTAGATCTCCATTTACCCACCCATTAGCCTGCCCTTTAATTTTGCTCTTTGTGAGGGGGGCATAGATATCACAGATGTTATTAAAGCCATTTGTGAAGTAGCTGAGTGCCTGATTTAGGGAGGGTGCCTGACTGATTGGGGTCCAGTCATGAAGGGCGAGTGTCGATTTGAGGGCTCCAAGCATTCCCTTTCTCAGGACCCTGCTTGTTATGAGTTTGGGTGGGCTTTTGGTGAATTTGTTAGACCACTGCAGTGTAATAGGGGAGTGGTCACTTAGTGTGTCAGGTAGAACCTTGACCTCGGAGATTCGAGATGGTGATCTTGCAAGTACCCAATCAAGAAGGGTGCTGCTACCAGTCTTATAATTCTGTCTGGCAGGGTGGGTGACTAGTTGAGACATATTGGTGGAGGCAATCATGTCCTTAACTGGTACAGACTCCTTCCCATTCCAGTTTATATTGAAATTTCCGGTAACCATGAGCTTCATTCCATGAGGGAGGGTGCCTATGACTTCCATCACTTTGGTTAACCTTGTAGTGGCTCCCTTTGGGGTAGCTATAATGAGACAAGGATTAGCGATTTACCATTATGTCCAATCTGAACTTTAAGTATTAATATCTCATGGTCTTCAGCCACTGTGGTTTCAGGGAGAACAGTACACCGTAGAGAGTCCTTAGCATAGATAATGCATCACCCCACTTTCTTTCCTATTCTGTAGGTTTGGTAGCCCGATAGGGCAATTTCTCTGTCTTTAATTCTACCAGTCAGCCAGGTTTCTTTTAGGTAGAGTACATCTGGGGTATGGAGGGCCAGCCATGCCTGCAGCTGCACAAACTTTGCAGTTAGACTGCAGATGTTTAGGGAGGCAATTTGTAGCCCATGGGTCTTACGCATACCAGCATCCATTGTAGTGACTGGTCCTGAGTTTGGGTGTATGTTGCCGGAGAGTAGCAGAAGCATAAGGATGAACTTCCTAGCTGAGAGGTTTAGGCTGAGGTTAGACCTAACCTTCTGTCATCTGTGCTTCAGACAGTTGGACACCGGCTTGATCTTGTGGGTCAGGCTAACCGTTATAACCCCTATGTTAGGCTTGCTCATCAGTCTTCCCAAATGTAGGGGACTGGGACATGCAGTACTGAGCACCCAACTGGCTGTGGTGGGTTCCGATGATGTCATGGCTGCCCAGTCAGTACTCAGGAGTGAATCAAGTGGAGGCAGTTGTGGCCCAGCTGGACACCTGATGCCAGCTACACAAATCCAGTAAGTGATGGGCAGTGCTACCCAGCACCTTCTGAGGAGTTGCATGTTTGTTCAGGTCGAACACTGATACCAGAGCCTGTTGGGTGGTGGAAATAAACAGGCCAGGTACGGGCTTAGCTGTGTAAGAAGCTATGGCCAGTAGTGCTTAATGTTATGTTATTTTGTAGCTTTTAAGCCTTTGGGGGTGACAGGCACATTGAGGCAGATAAACTTGTCATACTGCTTTAAGGGGCTGTGGCAGCTAGGTCTAGTGGGCGTGTACGAGCAGAGACAGGGTGTGTCTTCTGCCTATTTAATAGAGGCCGAGGTCAGGGTCGGGGTGGGAGAGGTGGGAAGAAAATACAGTCCCAGTGTCCTAAGGTGAGCAGAGCGCCTGGCACAGCCATGGCTTGTGACTCGCGCCAATGGGGGAGCGAGTGCTGCTCGTGGCAGCCAATCACAGAAGAAGAGCCAAAAAAATTGAATTCAGTGATGCAGGGACCGAGGGTGGCCATACCTTGCAGTGGTAGAATGGGCAGCTGGCTGCTGGTGATGGCTGTAGCCTGCTTCCCCTTTTTCATGGGCTGTCTGAGCCCTCGGAAGTGCCGGGAGAGCCCCGCAGCCTAAGGGGAGGAAAGGAGAGATGAGTAAGTCTTATTTAACATTTCAGTAAATCGGTGGGATGTCCCCATGTTCTTGATTTGCCACTGAATGAGGCTGTAGGGCTGCAGTAAAGAGAGAGTCAGGCACTGCTGTGTCCTGAGGAAAGAGATCTTGTAGTCATCATAAGCAGCTCCCAAAAACAATGTATCTAATGCAGTGACGCTTACAGCAAGGCAGTCATAATGTTTGGGTATATTAGGACGGGTATCTACAACAGGAGGGAAGAGGTGATACTTCCTCACTATAGATCACTGGTTAGACCACATCTGGAATAGTGTGCCCAGTTTTGGAGTCCCCACCTAAGAAAAGACAAAGACAGACTGGAGGCAGTATAGCACAGGGTGATAAAAATTATTCAGGCAAGCAGGACAGATCCTATAAGGAGTGGCTTAAGGTCCTGAACATGTACATGCTGGAGACCAGAAGGAAAATGATAGAGACCTTCAAGTTCCTGAAAGGAATGAACGAGGTGGATTGTGAGGAAATATTCAGCAGGAATGGCAAATCAAGAACATGGGGACATGAATGGAAGATGGCGGGGGTGGGATTCAGGAGGAGATGAAGAAATTTTATTTTACAGAGGAGTGGTTGAGCCAGGGAGCAGCTGAGGTAGTTTGTGCAAGGACCATTAATGGTTTCAAGCACAGCTGGAACTGAGTAAAAGGCCTTATATTTACACAGGGAGAAACAGATGGGCAGGGGACCAGGGGTGGGGGAGGTTGGGGGAGAAGGCAATAACCTCGACAAGACATTTAGCCTTAGTGTAGGAGAGGGTAAAACAGGGCAGACTGGATGTACCAATGGTCTTTTTCTGCTGACACTTTTTATGTTTCTGTGTTTCTTTCTAAAAAGGAAATTGGCTGTATTATAATCCTTTAAATGCACACATTCAGGCAGGATTATTACTTCTCTGGAACCACCTGGATTCAAACAAACAGTGTGCACACCATCTTTGAACTTGATAACCACTCTGGAAAAACAAGTCAAAACAAACACAGGTGCAAAACCATTCTAAGTTTATTGCATGGTGCAGTAATAGTCAGAGTTCAAAATGTAGCACCGCAGGCAATAAAAAGAAAAAGCATACACCCCGTCAAGTTTACTGCTGAGGAACTGGCTTCAAATGGTAAAACCTACATTTTTTTCAAGTCTAAATATATCAGTACCTGGCTGTATCTTAGTCTTTAAAAAATGTTTCTTTTGTTGTTAAATGTAGCTTGGCAGCTTCAGTGATGAACAAGCATTTGTCACTGCCAAATGTTTCCTTGCATGGCTTATATGGCAGGTGTGTATTGTATTAGTTGAACTTCTGGTGGGAAGAAAACCTGCCTGAACTATGTTTCGACAAGTTGTCATATTTTGGACAGCATTTGAATACAGAAGCTTGAGTAATAAGAAGGCTATGTTGAAAATTCCAGGTGCATCGCCTGTTCGGTGGTGCTGAGGGTTGAGGTGCTGGATGCCACACCTTGCGCCACTTCAGTGACCCATGTTCAGGAGTGAGCACAGGCCACTGGGGGTTGGCAGGGGAGGAGAAGGATAAAGCATCCCAGGGACAGCTCTCCTTCTCTGGGGAGAGGGGCGACCTGTTGTCGGTGCATGCCTGCCCCATAGTGGTGGCTGGGGGCTGACACACTGATGCTGCAGACATTGGATCAGAGGCGGGGCAATCGCCTGATGGGGTGTGCACATGGGAGCGTGCGTGGCACTGTTGCTGGTATCCTTGCACACTCCGCCCCTGAAGGGGAGAAACCAGGAGGAAAAAAGCTCGTGGCAGATGATGGAGCTTGCTCGCAGGTCCCATCCCCGGAAAGTCACGGTACCAACCCCTGTACTGGATCCAGTTTTGGTGGGAGTGGGCCCCCCTGCTGACCCCATTAGGGGGTTAAGCCCTCTGGGTAGCTGATTGATGTTGGCTGGTGGACATTGGGGGGTGGGGCTGGGGCTCCCTCCAGATAGAGAGGGCCATGGAGCAGGAGTACAAATAATAAAAAAAAAAAATATGGGGTGCAAATATTTAAGATTTCCACAGTTACTAGCATGCATACTGAAATTGCAACAAGTGGGCATAACTCTGTCTGGTGGGAGGAAAAGCCTGCCTGAACTATCTTTTGACAAGCTGTCATATTTAGGACAGCATTTGAATACAGCAGCTCAGGTAATAAGAAGGCTGTGTTGAAAATGTGGGGTGCATCGCCAATCTGGTGGTGCTGAGGGTTGAGGCACTGGATGCCACACCTCACGCAATGCTGGTGACTCATGTTCAGGAGCACACACATGCCACTGGGGATCAGCAGGGGAGGAGAAGGATCAAGCATCCCAAGGACAGTTCTCCTTTTCCAGGGAAAGGGGCGACCAGTTGTCGGTGCATGTCTGGCCCATACCAGGGGGTAGGGGCTGGCACACCGATGCTACAGACATCGGGTCAGATGTGGGGATGATGCCTGATGGGGTGCAGGCATGGGATCATGTGCAGCACTGTCACCGGTGTCCTTGCACACTCTGCACCGGAAGGGGAGAAACCAGGAAGAAAAAAGCTCATGGTTGATGATGGAGGGAGATTGCAGGTACTGCCCCCGAATAGTCATGGCGCTGAACCCTATACTGGATCTGGTCATGGTGGGGGTGGGGACCCCCACTGACCCCACCAGGTGGGGTAATCCCTGCGCGTAGCTGGTCAGGGTCGGCTGGTGGACATCAGGGGGCGAGGCTGGGGGTCTCTCCAGATAGAAAGGGCCATGGAGCAGGAGTACAAATAATTTGAGAGAAATATGTGGGGTGCAAATATTCCACAGTTACTAGCATGTGTACCAAAATTCCAACAAGAGGGCATAACTTTGTCATTTTCTCATATTTTGACCCTAAATGTTGAACATAGTCTTCGTATCACCCCACTTCATGAACCCAGTCGGTGAAAATTTTCAGATCTATGGGAAAACGGCATTCCACACTGCAGGTGTGAAAACACATTTTGGGCAGGATGTGAAAAATGACAGCTATACTGTTCATAAGGAGGTGAGAAAAAATGGCAATGTTGAAAATCCAGAGTGAAAATATTAAAAATTTCTGAAGTTAGGAGCGTGCGTAGAAACTGCACAATGCTCGCTCGTAACAAAGTCATTTTTGGGAATTTTTTTCACCAAATTTGCAACTTGGGCTTTTTGAGACCTCACCTCATGAACAGTGGCTCTGTCATTTCATTAACTGGGCCTGAAAGGTGATTCTGCACAGTAACCGTGAAATCACCTTTCAGAACCGTTCATGAGGAGGGGTCCCAAGAACCCCATGTTGAAAGTTTGTGGCCAAAATTCTTAAAAATGGTTTAGATATCAACCTAAGTTGAAAACCCCAATTGACTGCTATTATATGGTGCTTACCTTTGATTCATCAGTTTGCCAGTCAGCTTTGAAGAGTGCAGACATGTCTCGATCCCCAGACGATGGCAGCGCCAACCTCCAGAGGTAAGTATGGGGTATGGGGGTGGGTGCGGAGAGGTCGGTGCTCAGTGGGAGGGTATGGATGGGTGAGAGGGAACTGGGGAGATGACGAGGAACTGTTTTCTTTTTTACAGGTTAAAAAAAGAGGTTGGGGGACTGTTTTCTTTATTTATAGGTATTAAAAATATATACATTTGTGCACACTGGGGTGGTCTCCCAGTGTACCACATGTCTCGGGGGTACATGATGCTGACACGGGCATTGTGCACCCTGATGTCAGCATGAGAATGGGGAATGCAGGATGCGGGGTGGACAGCAGCAGTGGGAGGGAGCGGAAGGGTTTAATGAAAGATGCTGGGCCAGTGGGGGAATGGAGGGTGCGGGGTGGACTGCAGCAGTGGAAGTGAGTGAGTGAAAGAGTCTGCAGAGTTGCAGTGCTGGCTATGCAAATGAGAGGAATGAAGCACACTCTCTCATTTTTGTGGTTCATTTCTTTCAAGTGCAGTTGGCTCCCTGCTGTGAAATTCCGATGGCCGTGTCACTCGGCTTCAGTGGTCATTGGTGTGTCAGGGTCAAACCCACTGTAGAGTGCTCTGCATTGGACTCATCCCTGACACACCTCTCAAATGTGGTACTGTCCCAAGATGTTTTATGTGCAAGTGCAAGGAAACATAAAAAGGAGATTTATTATTTAACCCGGTCAAAACACTTTTTTTTCTGTCAGATAGAATAACTTATATCCTAATAAAGTGAACTCGGTTACTCTGTCATGTATTGATGTATTTGTTTAGTTTTTCATAACTGGTCAAGCCCAATGGGAAACAAACCCATTTTCAGGGGCAATCTGGAGAAGATAACAAAGCTGGTTTACAGATATGATACCGTATTTCAATCACAGACTAATGTGATCCATCTCCTCCACTACCGCATGTTTTTTTTTCAACATTCTTGGATAGATTTCCACAAGATTTGTAGAATGACTTCTTTAAGCTTCAAATATTGTTTTTCTGATGAGGGCTATTGTTAATAATAATTTGCAGTGTGTGTGTTACTTTCAGTTGCATGGGTTATTTTCCAAGTTACTTGGGCTGCATAGTGTTCATTTTTCAGATACATACTGTTTATCTAGTGCTCCTTTTAAAGCAACATTCTTTTGAGAATGTTTAACACCTGCTTTTCATCATCAGAGGACAAAGTTCCCCCTTTCCTTCATTTTGCATTTGATAACTTGCTGCCAAAGATCAGCCTATGGTGCTGGCGGCAGCATTCTGTACTGTCATGTGGGAAACCTGGATTTGACACACAGATCCAGAATTCAAACTAAGGCTGATGGAGATAATCATATGTCAGTAGTCCATGCTGTCAGCCTTGTAGGTTCCCTGCCGAAGACCAGGATTAAGGCAAAAGCTTTGGGGTGTTGGTCCTAACTCCTGACTCGATCACTGTTGTGGCTATTGGATAAATATACATCAAATTTGCAGTAAGCAATAACAAAAAGATCTTTTTGTGTGGAATATTTTTTGTTCAGGAGCCTGTTTCCTGCGAGTGCACAGCAATTGTCGATGCTGTGTCAGGCTTGGAGGAAAGATTGTGCATTAACACAAAGTGCTACCCTGACATCAGTGGACAAGATTCAAAATGAAGAATGAAGTATGGGTTTACTCACCTTGTTCGGTAGTGCTGCTTTTTAGTTCTATGGTCCAACAGTACTGTATACTATAATCATTGGATGGGCACCACTGCTGTGCTGCATGACGTTTTTATACCAACAGCCTGTTACTTATATTTTGTCCCCTCTGTGGGCAAAGGGATTCCTCCTGAAGTTGTAAGTTGATGGGATGGGTGATTATCAATTCTCAATGTGAGTACTTTGCATGTACTGGGCATGTGCCTCATCTTGCTCCCGTAGTCCCCATTTGGGGAGTGTAAGCTAATGTATTCTGCAAAATCATATCAATAAAAATAATAATAATTAAAATAGGTGTTTGGAAAAGTTTCAGCATTCTTGCTTTGAGACCTGACGCTTTTTACCTTTCACTTCAACTGCTCATTTAAAAACTATCAGTCACTGGCTTGAGTGTTGTAGCTGTGTGACAGTCTTATTATAGATCGAGGGAGCACTCCCAACCAATTGGAGTCCATCTTTTTTCTGCGCATGAGACACTCTTACTCTGTGAAGAATGCATCATGCATAGCTGCCCAGGAAATGGGCATGTTGAGATAAGTTAAAAAAAAAAAAAAATATATATATATATATATATATATATATTATTGATAGTGCTTGATCAATAATATGTTAATACTGCCACCAAAACCACTTGTACCATTGTAAGAGAGATCTTAGATGCATTATTTAGGTATCTGACCTGCTCACCTTTGGTTTGTGGTTCTCATACCCTAAGAACACATGTGAAACCACTCTCACAACCATAAAAGTGGTTTCAGCAGCAGTGTTAATATACAGTAGTGATGCAAGCAGGGAGACGACAGGGAAAGTGCACAGCACGTTCTTGAAAATGCAGATCTTAATCCCCTGCTGTCGTCCACCAATTAGTGCAGTGGGACAAATAACCAAAGAGGTACATAACAGATTGATTTATTTATTTGAGTTTTACCAGGAAGGCATACTGAGCAGGGTAACACTCGATTTCAGATGCACCCTGGGTATTAATGGCCTTGTTCAACAGCCTACTCTTGAAAGGGTGGCTGCTAGATACAGAACATATTTTCAAAAAAAAACATTGTAAACAAAGGTTTTATATGAAAATAGTTGTGATTTGCACAACTGTAGAAGGCAGTAATTAAGAGCAGACCATTAATATTTGTACAAGAGACACAAAGTGCTGTACTGAAACATGGAGCACATTTGCTGCAGAGAAAAGAAACTAGATCTGTAGGAGACAAAGCTCACAAAGCACGTGCAAGAAAAAGCCAGCACCAATGTGGAAGTTCAAACACCTTTTATTTCAATGCTTGGCAAACCATGATCTCCTGATTACAGCCAACGTTTCACCCTCCTTGGGCTTTCTCAGGAGCAAGGATCTAGGTATAAATCAATAACATAAAAGCAAATTAACATGCATGTTTATAAAAATAATTAACATAACATCCCCATACAAGTGTTACCGACATATATGTTAACCCTCTACTATGTTTCCATGAGAGTACTCCTAACATAATGGATCAGTTAGAATATTTCTATTTGTTACAGTGAACCTAGTGCTCATACTAAAGCTCTATAGTTAAATAGTGTTTTAAGTCTGCATTGGTGCTGGCTTTTTCTTGCACATACTTTGGACTCTTCTGCTTCTGCAGCCCTCTGCACAGTTGCGGATAGAACATACAGATCGGAACCCACCTGCTACTTGCTTTGTGTGGTCAAAGCTCACAACTCATAGTTTTTGAAAATGTAGCCCCACTTCCAGGGCCAAATTTCAAAAACCTGAAAGCAGGGGCTGCATCTGCCAGTATTTATTGTGTCCATCTCCTGTTTACAGCAATGTGCGTCCAACTTTGGATACATCTGCCTTCTGAGAATAACAGTATAAAGGTTTTGACCTATAAAATGTGCTGCAAATAGTCAATAGTGCTGCAACTTAGGAACAGTATAATGGCTGTCATGTTGTTTATTTGAAATTTGTTTTATATATTTATTTTATTTGAAATATCTGCAACTGAGATAACGTCATAAGATGCAGCATCTTGTTTTCACAGGAGTCCCTAGGATGACAACAGAAACATCACATTTCCCATTTTTCTAAATATATATTTCATGATGTGTATTATATAGGGACTGATGGAAAGTAAGCTATGTATTTAAAATAGAATGTTTCCCTCTTTGAGTCCTAGCAATGAGTGGCAGAGTGCAGCAGAGCATGCTTTACAAGCCACTGTATTGTGTGATGGCACAACAAATAAAAATAACATTCATGTGGGGGAAAATAACATTATTTTACTTCGTTGTGGCATTGCAGATAGCATGTTTTATTTGCCGCATTTGTTTTCCTTACATGGTATGTGTGGGCAGCACACAAAGGGAAATGGGAGGCAATGGAAAAACACCTAGATGTTGTAACACAAGGCTTCTCCCATGCCACAGGCCCTGCAACCCTAACAAAGGCATCCGCCTCTGCACCAAGCTCAAGTTCAATTAAGGGGGACCCATCCCACCTTCAGACAGCCCCGCCTTAGGGCGAACGCCAGTCAGAACTAGGTGGTGTGGGAGTGTAAGTTCAGGAGAAGGCAGGTAATGGGGCTAGGAGTGGAGGTATGGTTGAAATAGGGCTGGCTGGTGAACAGGGGAGTAAAGTACAGTAAATATAAAACAAAAATTAGACAGTTCCACACTGCATTTGTAAGTATGTATAATCACAGCAAGTGACCTGGTTTGTCCACTCATTGAACAGCATCAGTTATTGCCATCTTGACACATCTATAAATATATATACTGTATATAGGAGATGCTGCATAGGCTGATTGAAAATAAGCTTTTGATTTACATACAACGTGTTCCTCAATGCAGCCTAGCAAGGCATTGCACAGCATAGAAGAGCCAAGAGTGCTATGGTGACATTGAGACCCACTCTACCATTAATAAATAGCTTATTTGCTGTCAGCATAGCAGTGATTATATCAGATTTGACTGATGACACACATCCAAGCTTCTCCGCCAGATTGTCACCCTTACCAATTTTATTTTTTTATTTATTTCAACATTTGTTGACTGGGATAGGCACACTGAGCCAAGGCTCATTTCCAGGTGTGACCCAGGGGAAAGGGAAGATGGAGTACATGCAGTAATACAGAGAAAATACATGTCTGCAAAAACTATAGTCCAGGACTACACAGAGTCCCAGTAGAAGGGTGAGTTTGTGTACATACACTAATACAGAGAAAATGCATGTCTGCAAAAACAATAGTTTAGGAATAAACACAGTCCCAGCAGAGTTAATAAACAATTAAGGTTCTTGGCCACAAATAGACATATTGTACTAACTGTGGCAATAGAGTTTTCAGAGTATAGTAAGTTAGAAGCAATAGGGTTTGCAAAGTATAGTTAGATAGAAACGATGCCTGAACAAGAGACAACTGGGAAGAAGCAGAAAGCGCAAAGGTAAGTGCACTTGATGAGGGCTAGGTAATTTTAAGTGCTGTGGAGAGGAGCAAAATGATTACCAAGGACAGTGACGGGGGGAGGTGGTAGGAGGCGCAGCTGTGTCGGTCAGACTCAAAGAGCGGAGGAGTTTCTGATGGAGGGGGCAAGTTTGTTCCACAAGCTTGGGAGCTGGTGGAAGAAAGCTGCTTTGCCAGATGACGAGGATGGGTGGGGCAGATGAAAGGATCTAGCATCTCTGTGCCTCAGTACATAAGGAGTGTCCAGGGCCTGGGAGAGACTGTCGACCATGTAGGAGGGTAGCATGTGAAACCAGTATTTAGCTATGAGGTTGAGTGAGTGGATATGGTGTCTGTGGGCCAGGGGGGATATCTCCAGGAGGGAGTATAGTTCACAGTGATGAGTTCTAAGGGGTGAGTTGTGGTGAAGTGGCAAAAAGAGTTTAGGAGGGTGTCTTGCTTGACCAGGGTGGTTTCTGGGGCAGTGCTGTAGACTATATCCATGTAATCAAAGATGGGGAGGATCATTTTAGTTAAGGTCTGATGTCTGGAAGGAAGAGAGATGGAGTCTCGGTGCTGGTACAGCATATCAAGTTTTGGGTGTAGTTTTGAGATGGTCGTTTCTATGTGTGGCGAGAAAGATAAATGTGGGTTGAGCCACATTCCCAGATATTTGTATTTATTGACATGGTCTAGTTGGGTGCCATCTAAGCAGATGATGGGGTGTGGGGTGTGGGGATCTGTTTGTCTTCTGCACTGTGCCAGATAACACATGGATAGAGTTTGGGCCGTGTTTACTTTCAGTTGGATCTGTGTAAACCAGTGCTGGATATTGCTGAAGTCACATTGGAGAGTAGACTGAATATCACATGTGGGTGGCCAGAGGTAAAAAGGATAGTGTCATCCGCGTACATGTGAATGCTGTTTTTTGTGCAGGAGGAGGGGAGGTCATTTATGAAGAGGGAGAGGAGGATGGGACCAAGGACAGATCCTTGTGGAACACCTGATTGGACTGGGAGTGGAGGGGAGGTGACGTCAGTGATTCTGACAGACTGCGACATGTCTGAGAGGTAGTAATTGAACCATTGAACGGTGATAGGAGTGAGGCCTGCTGCTTCAGGTTTAGACAGGAGGAGGGGATGGGATAGGAATCAAAGGCCTTAGCCAAGTCGACGAACACTGCAACTGTGAGGTGGCCTTGGTCAGCAGCAGTATGGATTTGGTTTGTGACACACAGGAGGGAGGAGACAGTGGGATGTTGCTTTCTGAAGCCAGACTGATGTAGGGATGAGAGGTTGTTTGTGTTTAGATGTTCCGCCAATCTGGCATGCACAAGGGATTCCTGTAGTTTACAAAGAGTCAGAAGGAGGGAAATCAGCCTGCAGTTACCAGGATTAGAGAGGTCCCCACCTTTAAGGAGGGGGATAACTGTCACAGATTTACAGGCCTGAGGGACTTCCCCTGAGGAGAAGGAGAGGTTGAGGAGATGGGTAAGAGGCTTAGAGATTACAGGTGCAGAGATTTGTAGGTGTTTTGGGTGGATCCCATCTGGGCTGGATTTGGAGATATATAATGAGTGAAGGGCTGAGAAGACTTTGAGTTTTGAGATAGGTGAGAATTCGAAGGTGTTTTGGCAGAGAGGCGGAGTGGGGACTGTAGCCTGCAGAGGGAGCCCTTGTGGCACAGTGCAGGAAGTAAAAAATGTGTTTAGTGTAACAGCAATGCTGGTAGGGTCAAGTAGTTCCTGACCATGCTGTTTAATAACAGGGAAACTGGGTTGTGATGGAGAGTCAAAGAGAGAGTGTATGACCTTCCAGAAGTTGGAGAGATGGGCGTGAGTCAGTTGCGACTTGAAGAAGTCTGCTTTCACCAGCCTAACTGCCTTTGTACATGCGTAATGGAGGGTGTTGTATGCTTGTCTATTTTTAGGACTAGGGAGGGATTTGAAAACAGTCCAAGCTTTGTCTCTGGCTATGCATCAGGCATGAATTGGGGCAGAGATCCATTTGTGGTGTTGCTTCTTTATCCTGATCTTTTTCTGTGGGGCACAGGAGTCCCAGATCTTGGTCAGCGTGTGTAGGTAACTGGAGAGGGCAGCGTCAACATTTGGGACTAAGTAAACATGATGCCAGTCAGTGAGGCTAAGGGCGGTTAGGAGGAATTCAACATCCAATGAGTTTAGGGAGCGTGTAGTAATGTATTTTGAAGCAGACTTGGGAAGGCAAGATTTTCTGATGCAGTAAGTAATGTAGTGATCGCTGAGAGCATTTGCAAGAGTGTCAGATGTAGTTACCCTGTGTGGATGTGATGAGAGGATCCAGTCAATTACGGAGTGGTTTTGAGAGTGGGGGTTGTAGCGAGTGGGTTCTTTGAGAAGTTGAGTTAGGTTTAAGGACTCAATTTTGGAGGTGTGGGTCAATGAGGCGGGTGCGAGCCAATCTAGATTGTAGTCACCTAGCAGAATCAATTTCCCATTGGAAGTCAGGTCAAAAAGGTAGCTAGAATGGAGACGAGGGAGTCATGTGTGAGGTGGGGAGAAGCATAAAGCACCATAATAAATATTGGGAGAGAGGCAGGTAGGGTGAGTTGGACCAGAAGGATTTCATGGGAGCCAGGGCATGATTCCCTGAAATGGACCGAGCATGAGAGGGGTTGCTTTGTGTATATGACTATACCTCCACCATGTTTGCCATGGTCCTGCCTGAGTAGCATATAGTTTGGGAGAGTTAGAGAGGTGTCTGGGATCCTTGTGGAGAGCCAGGTTTTGGACAGGCAGAGGATATCTGGAGAGTGCTCATCTAACCAGCTGTTTAACTGGTCAGTTTTGGGTAGGAGGCTTCTTATGTTATCATGGGCAATGAAGAGACCTTTGTAGGAGTTTAGAGGTTGGGAGCAGGCCTAGGGACCTGGGTTGAGCTCAGTATCTCCTGCGAGGAGTAGGGTGAGGAGGAGGAAGGAGTATGTAGCAGGGAGTTTGAGTCTTCTGGTAAGCAGGACCACTTTTGGGGCAGATATGACAGCTCTGAAATGTGATGTGCAGGATAGCATCTGGGGAGGCAGGATGTCGGTATCAATAAGGGGGAGGCTGGAAGGATGAGACAAGGGGTGCGGAATGCGAAGCGGACAGGAGGAGGTTGATTGAGTGATATGCGTTGCTTGGGGGATTTGGGCATCACAGATAGGATGAGAGGCTGGCATGGCCGCTGTGAGAAGAAATGAGGTGAGATGGGAGTATAGGAGGGGATTGTGCATAGTCATTTTGTTAGGCGAGTGAGAAATTTCAGTTATGGAATTGAGGAACTGAGAAGAAGCTGACGATTTTGTCAGGCTTCAGAGCTTGTTTTGTAATGCACTGACACTTAGTGTCTCTTTAAGGGCAACACAAATGTAGAGATCCGGGAAAGAGACAGAGAGTTGGGCAGAGAAAACAAGTACTTAATAGAGGTCGTGGGCGGGGAGGTGGGGGGCTAAAATACAGGTCCCTACACACAGAATACCCTAGCTAGCTCCCCTGTACAGCAACAGCTTTAAAACAAGCGCCAAGACAGGGAAAAATGAAGGCAGCCAATCGAAATTCTGCTTCGGTCAGGCATGGCAAATCAGCTTTAGGCATTCAGAGGCAGTGTACCTTTGTATCTGGTGATCAAGGAAAGGGGTGGGGACATGATAGAAACTTTCAAATATCTCAAGAGAATCAACAAAGTCCAAGAGGGTAGCATGTTTCAGAAAAAGAGATGTGCAAGAACATGGGGGCACAATTTGAAGATAGAGGGGGGACGGCTCAGAGATAATGTGAGGAAGTATTTCTTCACAGAGAGGGTTGTAGATGCATGGAACAGCCTTCCTGAGGAGGTCTTAGAGACAAAAACAGTGGTGGAATTCAAGAATGCATGGGACAGACATAAGGCAATTCTAGTGGGGGTAGGAGGAAGTAGGCTGTTGGTTAACTAGGATCTGCAGCTTATCCGTTAGGTAGGGAAATGGGAAGACTCGGTGGGCCAAGCGGTCCTTATCTGCCATCAGATTCTATGTTTCTATGTGTAACCTTTGATGCCATTCTCCCTATGGAATCTGTCTAGTCCTGTTTTGAAAGGCTGAACAAAACTAAGTACTAAACATTTGATCCACTCTGTCTTTAGGTTGCTGGTTGGCTCCCCATGGGATGGATATCCAAAGAACAGAATGGGTGATATCTACAAATGCCTTGCCGATTTGACTTCATGTACAAAACTGAACTTAGAAAGTAAGTTTTTCTACTTTACACAGTATTTGGCACTACCTATCAGCCTTCTGCTTGGATAGCATTGTACTTTTTTCATTTTTTGAGATCTCTTAATGATAATAAACAAATAATTCCATTGGATTAAAAAGGTAAAATACAATGAACAGTTCATCCTAAGTACAAACTCAAAAAACAAGGGCTTTTCTACTAAAGCTGGCTGGGGAAGATTTAGGAGGGATGTCTGCAAGTACTTTCTTACAGAAGGAGCAGAGGACAAGCGGAATTATGCCCAGAGGAGGTGTCCTGTGCCAAAAGAGTGAGTGATTCACACATGAGTGGGACAGGCACAAGGGCCTGATAAGGCAGGAAGAGGTGTAAAGGGGGAAGGCAAGAGGGAGAAAGATGATCATAAAGGTCCTCACAAGAGCAATAGTCAGGGCTGGGCAGACTGGAATGGCTAGGGCATCTTTTTCTTCCACCACATTCAGTGTTTCTATGGACTGACTCAAAGTCAGAATAAGAATGGTGGGCAAAATAGTTTACTTAAGTGATAATCCGCCAGTAGTGTTGCTTGAATAATATCCTATAAATTAGGATACCACCAAATACCTGATATTTGTCTAGATAGTGGATCCAATCGGATAGCAGCGTTATCCAACCGTGGATCCAACGTCCCAGATCCAGGTCAGATCCCTGGATCCGACCTCGGATAATGTGGGATCCAACCTCCGACTTACTGTAGGTTGGATCCCACATCAGATCCCAGGTCGGATACTGTCACAATCTGACGGATCACAATCAGATCCACAGAGGCACTATCCGAGCATCACTATCTGCTAGTTGGGTCGAAGGTTGAGTACTTTGTCTTCATGAGTCAGTCACAGTTTTGCCAAGGACAGTGACTCAACTGGCACAGTATAACTATTAAACTTCATGTGTTTGCTGTTGTGAGTAGAGACCAGTCGGAATGCAAGAAAGATTAAGATGTCACTACTCACTGCTATTGTTTTTTTGACAATGAAATGACTGTTCTAAGCACTGAGAAATCATTTTATTTAAAATAAATGGCTGTTTAGAGTTTGTTAAGGAATAAACGGTTTGTAACACTGGCTTTTGATTGGCGGAGAGTTTCAACATATAGTGTAAGTGAGTATCGGCTGTGATGAATAAGCATAGATATAAAACATCTAAATATTCTTACCAAATAATAAATTAAGGACTGGTGCTGTAGTTCTGAAATTGCACACAAACACATGAACTATAGACTGCACAAAAAGATCTACACACAGACATAGGCAACTGCACTGGAACCTGTTTCTTGAGAAGGAATGTTAGCCAGTTGACTAGGGGATATCCCCTGCTCTTTTCAGATCATGCCGGCATTGTCAGCATTGTGTATTAGCCCACTAAAAGCCCCACTGGTGTTATGGCATAACACAATAATCTGTAAATTGTACGCACACATCATGCTTAAAGGAACATAAAAATAGTACCAAATCTCAAGGGTGTTTTGTGTGATTCAGATGGACAAATTGAAGGTGTTGTATGCAAACGCCAGATGTCTGAGCAACAAGATGGATGAATGAAGTACAGGTAGTGATGACTGAAGAGGAAGTAGACATAGTGGCCATTACTGAAACTAGGGCTAATCCAAATTGCTATGACCTAAAGGTTCTAGATTATGCGCTCTTCAGGATGGTGAAAATGAGGGAGAAGGTGTTACAGTACATGTGATGGCAAATATTGGGATGTTGAAAGATAAAGCAATCAAGAAGAACGAAGGGGCAGAGTCATTGTCGCTTTAGGTGATGGAAGCTGGGGGAACACAATGTAGAGGTAGTGTACAGGCCACCAGATTAAACATTACAGATGGATAAGGACTGGAGCAGGAGATAAGGAAAGTGTTTGAATTAGGAGAAATAGTGCCAGTGGGAGACTTCAACATTCCAGCCATAGATTTGGGGATTCAAATGGCTAGGTGCCAGAAGAGGCATTGATTTGTGGATGTCTCTCAAGACTGCTTTCTTAAACAGTGGGCAAGTGAGGCAGTGAAAGTGGGGGCATAACTAGATCTGGTGCTGTCCAATTAGGACCTTATTAGAGATTTTAAAGAGGAAGCCCAGTTGACCAGAGTGACCATTACACGGTGAAATTTAACCTGCAGCTGGGATTGCAACAAATGACCTTGGCACACAGGTGCTGCACTTCAGGAAAGCAGAATGCAAGAAATGGAGGAGAAAATGCAAAGGAAAACTCAGGGAGTCTATAAAATCAAGGGGTGGAAGGGAAGTGGGAAGCATTACAAAAACAACTATTATGTAGGCAACCCAAGACCGTGTCAGGACAATAACATGGTCCAAAAGCTATTGAAACCCATATATTAGATGGGCAAGTAATGCAGGCTATTGTGGAGAAAAAGGGTGTGTTTAGGACATACAGTACAAGAAAGAGCAGAGTGACGTTAACAGAGGTATAAGGTAAAACTAGGTATATTTAAAAAACTCATTAGAGAAGCAAAGGCAGAACTGAGGCCAGCAGAGAGGGTCATGCAGCATGAATTCTTCTTTTGATATCTTGATTTTGCACACCACCTAAGCCTCTGGGTGCTTTCCATCTGCACTCCCCTTCCAATGTTCAAACTATTTGTTAGTCCTGTTTTCTTAAGACATCACACATTGGGAACAGTGAATTCAAATGTTTTTATTTTTATCCTTTTAAGTCATGGACTTAAAAAACTCCAAACTGCTTTAACAGATTTAAACTTTTAAGAAATTGTTTAAAATGTCATTATTACTCTTTTCAGCATAGTTTTTATTTTCTAAATATGTTTCCTTATCTGTACTTTACCATCCTTATCATCCACTAAGTTCACATCAATGGTGTTTTCTGCTTGTTTGTTCTTCTTGGCTCAGCTGCCTATTCCACATTCCTTTTATTCCCCAAAGTCCTTCTTTTCTCCTTCTCTGATGATGGAGACTTGCTCTCCAAAACGTCAGGACGTTAAGGCGTGCTAGTATCACCTGATCTTTGGAAGCACTGAGGAGGCTGTGTTACTCTGGGCAGGAAGAAGATGGAATGGCGTTGCTAAGCGCTCTGGAGCACCACACAAGTGTTTGAATAGCGTTTTTGTAGTGCATCTTGTTAAATGCAGACAGAGGACAGCACTCTAGATATTGGGCCAAAAACTAAGTTAAAAATGTGAAAGCACGCAAAGGAAAGGAGAAAAGAAGGACTTCGGGGAATAAAAGGAGTGTGGAATAGGCAATTGAGCCAAGAAGAAAAAACAAGCGGAAAACGCCATTGATGTGAACTTGGTGGATGATAAGGATGGTAAAGTACAGACAAGGAAACTTATTTAGAAAATAAAAACTATGCTGAAAAGAATAATAATGACATTTTAAACAATTTCTGAAAAGTTTAAATCTGTTAAAGCAGTTTGGAGTTTTTCAAGTCTATGACTTAAAAGGATAAAAATAAAAAAAATAAAAAAATAAAAATTTGAATTCACTCTTCCCAATGTGTGATGCCTTAAGAAAACAGGACTAACAAATAGTTTAAACATTGGAAGGGGAGTGCAGGTGGAAATCACCCAGAGGCTTAGGTGGTGTGCAAAATCAAGATTAAATATCCCTGCCACAGATGCACCCCAGGCCCCCTAAAAGCCTAAACAATACAAGGGAATGAGCAACACTAACATGGTTGTTTCAGTTCTTCTTTAGATATATTAGTGAAAGGAAAAGAAAAAACAGAAAGGACGAAGAAGGATGGGATTTGTACAGGGGACAACGGGGCAGAGGTCTGGGATAGTGAATGAATACTTTTGTTCAGTGTTCAAGGCTGCAGAGGCAGTCCCCCTCCCAGATAGCAGGAGCCAAATCAAGGGTAATGCAGGGGACAGATTTGAGATGGAGAGGATAACAAGGGCACATGGGCTAAAGGGATTGGATAACCTAAAACACAAAAAATTGCCAGGGCGAGGTGAGATTCTCCATAGAGTGGTAAAAAGAACAAGGCAGGTGCTGGCCAAGCTACTGGTAGACCTCTGTGGAGAATTAGTACTGACAGGTGTAGTGCCTGAGGACTGGTTTGTGGCAAATGTGATTCCTGTACACGAATGGAGGTGATAGGGAAAATCCAGGAAAATACAAGCCGGTGAACCTGATACCACTAGTGATAAAACACTTCTGGAGGCAGTTGCTGAAGTGGGGATTGTCACTTTATTAGAAAAAAAAGGATTTAATGAGACAGTAGAACCAAAAATAGCAGACAGGAAAATGCAAAAAATTTGAAGAAGTAATCAGCTGTAACACTTTTTCTGAAGTTTTATTCTTTTTCCTTTTGTTCATTCGAAAGTTTTCAATGTGATAGCATTACGCTGGATGTGTGAAATAGCACTCTGTCTGGCATATGACATATCTACTTCAGTTCCTTCCTCTACACTGTCAGCACTGTAACTTCACTGAAGTAACATCACAGGTGATAAATCTGGCAGCTACTGAGTGACTCTTCTGAGCAGCTGGAATGTCACAATGCAGATGATGTAATAGAAGGAGCAGGGCTAGATACGTCAGTTGTCCTACACATTACACCTACAAACCTCAGATCAAAAATCTTCTAATAAACTGAAGGTGAAAGAACAATCACCTCTGATATAAAATGCTGCTTTTTAAAAACAGATTGCTTATGGAATGCCGACACACGGAATCCCGACACCCAGGAACCTGAGCCCGACTTCCCGACATTGTGTTTGCCGGATGGATCACCATCTCGATGGTGGAAAGCCCGACACTGCAATTATGGCATTTTCATAGGTGTGGGGGGCTACACCCACTGCACCCCCTGTTGCAAGGGGCTTTGCCCACTGCAGCCCCCTAAAATAATATAATCAACTCTGCGTCATTGCAAGCTCGGGAGTCGGTCTTTCATCCGTCGAGATGGTGATCTGTCAGGAAAATGCGATGTCGGGATGTCGGCCTTGGGATTCTGGGTGTCAGGATTCTGAGTTTCGTCGTTTCACAATACTCTCTTAAAAACTAACATTATTTTTAGGTAGTACACTAATTCTTTAATGGATAGTAAGCAGTATGAGTTCACCGGGGGCCGGTCATGTTACACTAACTTACAAGACTGATTAAGAAGCTGCATTGTCTGAGACTAGTAGAAGAAATAACTGATTGGATCAAATACTGGCTGATGGATAGAACCCAGAGGGTGGTCCTAGATAGTAAGTTCTCTGAGGTCAGGGCAGTGACTAGTGGCGTACCACAAGGGTTGATCCATCCTGAATATGTTTATCTGTGTCATAGGAGATGGTATCCATGGCAAGGGGAGTCTGCTCACAGATGATACCAAACTCTGTGAGGGGTCGATAGTAATAAGGGATTAATATTATGAGGCTGGATGTGAGGAGACTGGAGAAGTGGTCTAACATCTGGCAGTTGCAATTCAATGCTAAAATGTGCAAGGTGATGGACTTAGAGAAGAATCCTGGAACAGTGCACTACTGTGTATAGAAACTAGTAGAGAGCACGGAGGAGAGCGACCTGGCAATGGTGATCAGCAGTACCCTAAAGCCAGCTGTTCAGTGCAACAGGATATATGGAAGGGTTAACAGAATGCTGGGTGCACAGGATGAGGGATTACTGTCAGAAAGAAAGAGGTGATATTGCCTCTTTATAGATAACTGGTGAGACCATATTTCTAATACTGTGTCCAGTGCTGGAGGCCCGCAACTAAGGAAGAACAAGGATATAAATTAGAGACAATGGGCCAAAGGGCCACAAAGTTCATCCATGGCCAGCAGGGCAGGGTGTATGTTAAGAGACTGAAATGTCTTAACACATATTCACTGGAGGATAAAAGATAGAGGGGGGATCATGACAGAGAGTTTCAAGTTCATTATAGCATTCAACAGAATGGACACAGAAAGTTTGTTCAAACTAAGAAGCAGTGTGGCCCCCCCAAGGGAAATGTGCTCAAGCTGGAGGGTTGAAGGTTCAAAAAGGACATTAGGAAGTATTACTTTATGGAAAGAGTGATGAATGGGTTGAATAAACTTTCTGAAAAGGTTGTGAAGGGAAAGACATTAGCAAAGTTCAAGAGGACGTAGGCACATATAAAGGAATTTTCAGATGGAAGGATGAGCGATGGGAAGGGAAGATGGAGGCTAGAGTGACATTGAGTAGGGAATCTTGGTACAGACTAGATGGTGTGTTCAGGTTGTTTCCTGCCCATCACTTTTCTGACTGTATTCAATATTGGTGACCTTGGTGTGAGATACAGGAGGCTGGGAAGGCTGCCATGCTTTAAGAACAGGCGTGCAGGTCATTTGAATGGCAGCTCTAGCCACCTTACCCAACTGGTCACTGCAATATTGAAGTTGAAGGGGTTTTTAACTCTAGGTTGTCAAAACAATGGTTTGAGAAATTTAAATATACCCCAAAGCAGTGCTGTTCATGAATTAGTCTGGGGAGAAATCATTATACAATAAGTTTTATTATTGTACCATGGTAAAGGTATGTTAGAAAATAAAATATTAAGAATAATCCCTGACATAACTTCTTTAAAAAAAGTTTGATATAGGAGTTGTGTTGGTGGAACTAAGGATATTCCCCCCTTGATAAGGTTTTGATAACTGATCTATGGTGTTTGTCCTTATGGATTTATTATATAGTTGTGTTGAAACTACAATGCTGCTTGTTAGGTGTGATGTATGTCTTAAACCTTGTAACAGTATGCTTGCTATTTGTAACTGTATGCTTGTTTATGGACCTCCTTGGAAATGAGTTTCAACTCAGTGGAGTTTATCCTATTCTTGTTCATCTGCATATGAATCTGAATAACATTTTACAAATATTTGTTAACTGCTCAGGAAAGGGTTCCAACTCCTGTTGAACATAGTTCAGCAGGACTGCAGTGTGAGTACCAGTGTAACACATTCACAGTGATGACTTAGGGCCTCAGTTTCCAACTGGGAATCTGGCCCAAATAATGGGCCCTATGCACAAAAACAAAAGGATTGCCTATGCACTGCTTATCTGAGGCATGTAGGCAACCCTAAGTGGGAATACCGTGCAGCGGGGGGTCCCATGGACTCCCGCGGCATTCACAGAGTGTGCCAGCCAGTTGCACAGTAGATCCCCTAACCATGCAGGCAGCAACACACCATGGGTGGTCGGGGGAGGTGCTCAGGGCATGCCTGTACTACGCACCATTCACTACGGTGCGTAGTGCTAGGCACAGGGGGGCACAGGTTACAGCAGCTGGGACCCTGCCATTACCCAGTGTATGCCCCCATGGTCATCGCCCACCGGTCACAATGAGACTGGGGTACAGTATGACCCTCCATGCTGCCCCAGCCCACTAGGCAGATGGGGAGGTCTGGGGCAACCATTCGAGTGATTGCCCATACAGTTTTGCTGTTTTAATATTTTCCGGATCTGCACATCTAGTGCTCCACTGCCCCATGGGCACAAGGGATCCACTCTGGGACCCAGGTCAGGTGTCCGATTGGATGCCTGCCCAGGTCCATCCACCCACACCAGGCTGCCCTGGAAACCTGCACACTGGTTGGGGAGAGGGGGCTATGGACAGGTGCCCTGTGGTTGCTTTCGGTCGTGCGTATGTGCACCCTGCACCTGTCTGGGGCCGCAGAGCTACGCATATGAGGTACATCCCTTTGGTGCATACCTTACACCCATTAATGAATAGGGTCCAATATTTGTAAGAACTCCTTGATACCTGCTTACACCTTGGTACTGACATAATTGTCAGTGGATTTTCCTAGAGGTTAAGCCTAAAAGCAAATCCAGAAATCCAACAAAATCAATTATTACTGTGTATTTTAAAGTATTTGATGCTGTTTTCATTTAAAGGATACCTAAACATGCATTTTTTTTAAACTGCAAACTCCGAAATCTGGCTTCATAGTGACGTAAAGTAAAGGTTACTGTTTACATTTATGCTAAAACTGCATTTATGTAAGTAACATAAATGCAGTTTCATAGCTTCTGAAAAATGTAAACATCAGCAATTCACTTAGAAAAAAACAGCCTTGCCTTCTCCCTAAGATGTCTGCCAACTGTGTTAAGTGATGTGTCATGCTGACATCATCGGAGCCAGAGCGAGAGACCAATATATATTTGTATAGGCTAACTAGTTCTTCTTTCCCTCTTTGTTTTGAATTGTTTTACCAGAATGATCAACACCATATGTTAACATGTGGATTATTTTGATCAGTACACATGTTAGGCTATGATTTTGTTCATTTTATTTACTTTAACTTGCTGAACATTTTTGCAATCTAGCTGACTTTCTCTTTGGCAAACTGCAGAACAGTATAACACTTCAAATACCTGATGATCTGTGGTTACGTGATGCCCTGAAGTTTTTTTTGTTAACAAGGAGTGACACACTATTCTGAAACCTTGTTTACAGATGTGACCTGGCAGCACAAGGAAGTTAAGTGACTTGCTCAGGGTCACACAGCGAAGTACTGGTCTGGTCCAATTCCAAAGCTCATGCATTCCTGTTAATCCACAAAAAAAGCTTCTCTTGTATTCTTTTTCCAAGTGAACCCCCTGCACCTAGCCTGGCTTCTGTTGAACACCCCACCATCCATATCGTGTCCTTAGTGTGCCGCAAAGCAGTGTGTAGTTCTAATTGAATGCTGTGGAACCTGTGAGTGATTCATTTAAATAAGAGAAGTGTTATTGAAAGGTGCCAAAATCATGTACTGGTTTCTGACTGATAATACAGTGTGGTACAAATGTCAGAAATAATTTACATTTAGAAATACAGTTTTAAAAATGGACACTAACTATAATTCATAATATACAGTATTGTTCAAATCCAATTTTTAAGAAATTTACTCTTTTTCAACAGGAAAAAGTATTGTAGACTGGTATGCTCACTCAAAAAACCCATGTTGTTGTTAAGAAAGATAAATCTGCCATCTCTGTGGTGCCGAGCGATGGGGGCATCGCGCTCGCATGCTGACAACCTGGATGCCAGGAGCGGAGACCAGCAGGAAGGGAGTTGAAAGCATCCTTTGGATGTTTCCCTCCCTCCCTTCGGGGGGGGGGGTTGTCATGCACCACTTTTGTAGTAGCTCCTGGTGGTTGTGGTTCATGGATGCATTCTTGGTGGTGTGGATGACCACATGCAGCCAAACGCCCCACCATCAGAATGCTGCCACAGCCGCACATACTGTAGAAGGTGGATGGGTGCTCCAGAAAAAAGTGGAAACATGGCTGCCCTGCAGTGCCAGATGACAACCTTCAGTAGGTGTACTACATGCTGCCAACCTCCCGACTGAATTCTCTGCTGTAACAGGTGCCCCCCCCCCACCATACCACCAGAGGCCCATTGGCAGGGGTTAGCTGGACCACAAATGGGGAATGTTGGCAGAGTTCAGGGAGAAGCTGAGACAAGTACAGCATCAGGGGTTAGGTCCGACGGACAGAGAGAAAGCCAGCATTCAAGAGCCCACCCCGGAGGAGCAAAAACTTCCTGTTATGCTAGTGGCCCAGTTTAGGATGTGAACTGAAGTTGCCGAGTGGTTGGCCGAGGGGGAGAGGATTGAGCATCCAGGGGAATACTCTCCTCTTCCAGGACTTGTGGGTTGCACCTCCTGCAGTGTGCCTGACACCTAGCAGAGGCCAGGTGTCCATCAACTGTAAGGCCCCCTAAGGTTAGGGACATTGATAGATGCAGCGCATCACTGCACATGGATGTCCCTGGAGATTGCAACAGAAAATGGAAAAACACCCTGCCGAGGCAATATAAGCAGTGGTCTTCTCATAGGCCTGGCACCACAGACTGGGCAGCACTGGATCCTGCCTTGAGGGTCCAGTTGTGAGGTGTAAGGTTATATCCCAGGGTTTGGAGGCCCTCCACTTTTTTCTCATCAATTGTATCCATACCAGTGCACCACCTGACAAATTGATGTTACAATTTATTTTGTATCATAATTATTTTGCTTTTGATAAAAGGTTTAATTTTCAAAAAAATAGACACAGCCAGGGAGGATTCAGTAGCCCCCTCTTGTGCAAATGAAGTTTTAGGTTTCTGGGAACATTTTATCATTTCTGATGGTTCAGTAAATATTTTTCAGCTAAAATGGTGCGCTGGTACAGGTTCACTGATTATGTAATTTGGGGGCTACTGCAGAGGAAGCGCAATTGTTTATTGATTATATCAACACAAATGACTTTAACTTGTCATTCACATACACAGTATAGGACAATGAAACTGAGTACCTGAACTTGTCCAGGGCACAGAAAGTGTAATACTAGCTTACGTGCATCCACTGCCCATCCCCCATCTTTGGTATATAGCTTCATATACAGACAGTGCCTATGGCTGAAGAGAAATTGTTCATCTGGGGGAGATTTTGAACTGCAAGCCCAGGAGCCTACTTGTCAGCAAGGGGGTACAAAAGAAAAGTCTTAGAAGGAGCTCTAGATAGGGCATGGGTTAAGGACAGAGGAGAACTATTACAGTGCACAAAGAAAGACAATGGGAATTCCCAGCCACTGACTTTAATTCTGAAGTATAGCAAACTGGCACCTAAAATTAAGGATATTATACTTTGAAATTGGCTTGTTCTAGAGGGTTGCAGTGTGAAGGAAATTTTCACAGATGGGCCACGCATTGCCTTAAGTAGGGCAAGAAACCTTAGGGACACATTATCCCTCAGTCAGTTTCATCCTGAACCAGTGAAACAAATAGGTTGGTTTCCAGAAAAACCAAGAGGATTGTATACTTATGGGAAATGTTTAGTATGCAAACATGCCCTGGTGGGGATGAGGGGTGGTGCTTTTAGAACCTCACATTAGACATCGAAGTTTAAACCAAGCATTTTACGAGCTGACTCTCTAACTATGTTGTCTACATTCTTTTATATCCTTGTCCCAAGATTAATGGGGGAAACATGACTGGGATGGCAGATTGTTCAGGTCTGGGATCCTTGAATGGATTCATCCCCCAGTTGGGGGATGTGACAGGATAAAGCTGTTGCTCCAAAGAGAGTCTTTGGATTTTTAAATTACAGGCAATGCAGCTGAATGGACTCAGTGGGGAGCTAGACCTATCTATTGTTTTGTAATTTAAGTCATTGAAGAATTCTAGTATGCTCAGACATGTAAATATTTAGGAAAGTTAATGTACGTTCTTGGCAGTTGAAATTTTCTTTGGTGTTAGTAGAAGTACTTCAGTGCACTTCTTTCATATAAATGTAATCTTATGTTTTGCTTATGTCATTTGACATGTTTTCTCTAGGTTTCCAACATACCCATTAGTGGTCGGAGGTCCCTAATAACAGAGGGACATTTCCATAAAGGGAACAATAGGAAGAAAAACGTATTTTGAGACTTTTAAACTCTTGAGTAACTAACTGTTTATATATAACAAATCTGTTTTTTTTTTCTTTTTTTTACCTGTCATTCCAACTTGTTATTGTAAGAAATCCATTGGGTTTGTAATGCTGTTGATGTCTATCAGCTATCTATCCCAGTTTTCCCAACTTCTCTCTTTTGCCCCTCCCCTGAACATAGTCCTTTGTATGGATTCCATTACCTCTTCCTTTATTTCCCCCCATAGTTTCCTTCCCCTTCCCCATCCCTAATACTATTTTACTCTTCCCTCACTTTCCAGCTGTACTCCACTGCTGTATTAGAGCTGTTTTTACATTTGGTATTCGCTTAGCCACTGTAACCACTTGGATGGGCACTAGATATTTTTTATGCAACCATTAGCAGTTACATTTTTTTATTTATTTAGTTTTTGTTAACCGGGTAGGTGCACCAGCCTTAAAATGACTATTTTCAGGTACGACCCGGGAGAGTACAACAAAAGGAGAACAGCTGAACAACAGCAACATGGGTACAATAGTACAAATAGAGGCACAGTACAGCAGTGCTACAAAAATACAATGGGTAGAAACAACAAAAAATAATGGCAAGCATTATACAGATAATGGCAGTAAGATATATAATAAGTGCAGAAACCATGGGCCCGACCTGTGGAGTGAAAGGGTTAATAAGATAGTAAGGTTATATAGAGAGAAATGTGAGGAATGTTCAAATATAACAAGAAAGACTGACAGAAGGAAGGTCAGAGGTGGTAATTGGCAAAACAACAGTGGATGGTCAGCAACAAGGTTCAAGAAGGAAGAGAGCTAGTAGTCAAGAAGTTGTTTACAAAGAGAAGGAAAAATATGGGAGCAGAAGAGAGACAGTCTTGGAGCTGGATTAGAGCAGGGTGACATTACTGGTAAGTCTCAGGAGCTTCAGGTTGGGTCAAAGCATGTACAAGCATCAGCTAAGGATAGATAACGGCCATATTTTCACTTTTAAATCCAAAGTGAGACTGAGACAGCCGAGGTTGAGTGGAAGAGCATTCCACAGCCTGGGAGCTGAGAATTGAAATGCCCTGTGCCTTTAGTCATCCAACATCTCTGAACATAGAGCAAGGATTTGTCAGCTGATGCATGAGCCATGGGAGGATGGTTGAGGACAAAGCAATGTCGCCAGCTGGGACGGGTTTTTTCCTGGATGTTGAGTCCATTAGTGATCCAAGGTAGTATTGTCTACTGGCAGAGGGTGAGAGCCAATTCAGATCCTTATAAAGAAGGCAGTGATGTTTGAGTCGAGGTGACGAAGAGGCAAATCGGCATATATTGTTATAAGTTACGTCCCATTTTAGTAGGGAGGTTTTATGGGCAGAGGTAAGAATAGAGGCACCATAGGTAAGGGTTGGGAGCAAGAATACCTCGGGCAATTGCTAATTTATTGAGGAGTGCAAGCATGTAGCTCGTTTTGTAAGCTACTCCTAGTTTCGAGTTTACAGCTTTGCACGAGGACTGAATGTGAAGATTAAAATCCAGGGACTGGTCCAGGAGGATCCCAAGGTACTTGAAGGAAGTAACATTTTCAAGTGGAAATCCTCCTGGGTGAAGAACCTCCAGCAAACTAGAACAGGTCTTAATCTTCGGTGCAGAACCTAGGAGCATGGCTTTCGTTTTCTTTTCATTTAGTACAAGCTTACGGTCTAGTAGCCAGTCTAAGACCTTATTGATGTCTGAAGTAAGTGATGTGTTTATGCAGGCAATACTAGAAGAACTAGTGTAGATGATCAGGTCATCAGCGTAGAGAATAGCTGAGCAGGATTCCAGGACCTCAGCTGCATTGTTGATAAAAATTGAGAACAGAAGGGGCCCAAGAATAGAGCCCTGGGGGACCCCAAGGTTGATAGTAGCGTGTTGGACAGGGAGGAGTTAAATTTGACAGCTTACGACCTGTTTGACAGGTAGCTACAGAACCAGTCCACATCAGGGGTAGAGAAATGGAATTTATGGAGAGTGGAGAGAAGCAGGGGATGGTCAACAAGGTCGAAAGCCTTAGTGAAGTCAATGAAGATGGCACCTGTGAATTTTCCAGAGTCCATGTTGGACAGAATATCAGTAGTTAGTGGAAGAAGAGCCGTGGTGGTGCTATGACCTTTTCTGAAACCATGCTGAGTGTCTGAGAGGAGATTGTAGCTGTAGAGGTAGTCAATGGTCTGTGATGCAACTATTTCTCTAGGATCTTGTTGGGACAGAGAATTGCTATAGGTCTGTAATTGGCCATGTCCTTTGGGTCACCTTTTTTAAAGACAGGCGTTACTCTTGCAGATTTCCATAGGTCTGGCACAGTACTATGAATAAGGGATGAAGTGTAGATTCTGGCAATCGGAGAGGCAATGAGTGGAGCAGCCAGCTTAAGAAGACGAGGTTCCAGTGAGTCAGAACCAGAGCCGGTATTGGCAGATATGGATCTCAGTAATTTCAGAACTTCCGCTCTTGATATAGCCTTGAAATAGAATGGTGGTGCTGGAGGAGCATCATACGATAGAGCAGTATGGTTGTCTGATGGTAGTGTGGTAGGTAGATTGGAGTGCGATCCACTAGGTTGTAAAGCCAAGGTATAATATGAAAGAACAGAGAAAAGATTGCTAAAACTGTTTTAGATGGTCCTAGGGTCATTACAATGTGCCCCATTTATGATCATTTCATCAGGAGTGACCGACTGCGAGGTACCGAGAAATGTTTTGACATGGGCCCAAAATTTCCTCAGGTCACAGGCTGAGCTTTGTAGAAGGTCCTTGCAGTATTTGCTTTTAGCAACTCTAACTTGTCTCTTACATCTGTTCCTTAGTTCACGATAGACAATAAGATCTGACTGTAGGCCAGTTTATTTGTAGCGAATCCCTCTGTCCCTCTGGCGCAGATTAGCAAGGAGGTCTTTATGCAGCCACCTCGTCTGTTTTCCTCTGACCCTCCTAGTAGTCTTGGGGGCATGTTTATATTGAATGGTAAGAAATTCATTTATGACTATCTGTAGAGCAACCTCCACATCCTTTGTTTGATAGATACCTGCCCAGTCGATATTGGAGACATCATAGAGAAATGCATCCTGGTCAATATGAGCTAGATTTGTAAACGTGATTAGTCTTGACGGAGGAGATGGAGGCGCAACCATAGATAGGATACAAAAAGTGGGTGAGTGGTCTGTTAGTGCATCTGCAAGGATTCCTGCTAGTAATGCTAGTCTAGGTCATCTTAACTGGCAGATCAGAGGGCTACTGAGCTATTAACACAATACATAGCAATTTAAATTGAATCAGCTGCTAATAGGAGATGCTCTTGCACTTTAGTATTTTGCACAACTTAATGGGTGTGTTTTTTTTTTAATGCATTTATACCAAGCAGCTATGGACAACTCTCACTCACTGAGGCAGAGCGCATCAAAGCGCTGGGATCTTGTTGGTGTGGTTTGTCCTCCAAATACGTTTTGGTACATGCTTACTAAAGAAGTGTGTGAGCGTAGTTTTTTTGCTTGTGTATATGGTGGGTGACCAGACTTGGGAGGCCTCTCAGATGGGAGCTGACAGGCAGTACTGCGGGACAAACCTAAGCATTTGTCAATGCCAAATGTTGTCTTGCTGGCATTGGCATTGGTAGTGCAGGAGCTAGAAAGATGTATAATAGGAATGGCAGTGAAGTACTGAACTAACGCCAACCCCACCCTGAAGAGACTGACAGGCATTGGGGTGTGCCTTTGGGTCTTTGGCCATAACCCTTATACCATTTCTCCTCACCCTACCTTGCAGACACCAACAAGTGTCGCGGTGTGCCTTGGAGTCTTTGGGCTTTACGCTCACCCCATTCAATAAAGAAATATGCTGTGATGGGTGCAGTATAGGAGAATGGGGTGAACTTTGGGGCCGAAGAGTCCAAGGCACACCTCGATGCCTGTCACTGACTGCAGGGTGGGTGTGGGGGTGAAATGGTGTGAGCATTACAGCCAACAATCCCAAGTCACACCCCTGATGCCTGTCAGTCTCTACAGGGTACGTTACGGTTGTAAACCCTAATGCCCTGGGTGTTTGTTGGTATTTTTACTCCAAATTTTCAACATGGGCTTTTTGTGACACCCACCTTATGAACAATGGCACTATCAGTTCATTAGCCGAAAGGTGATTTTGCACAGCGACTGCACCATTTCGTGCCACAGGTGCAAAAACACATTTTGGGCATGATGTGAAAAATGACAGCTGTACTGTTTATGAGGAGGTGTAAAAAATGGCAATGTTGAAAATCTGGGGTGAAAATATAAAAAAACAGGTGAAGTTACGAGTGTGTGTAGAAACTGTGCAATGCACGCGTGTAACGCAATTATTTTGGGGATTTTGTTAACCACATTTTCAACATAGGCATTTTGGGACCTCCACTCATGAACAGTGGCACTGTGGTTTTATTAATCTGTCCCGAATATTGATTCCCCATAGCGCGTGCACCATTGTGCACCAGATGTGCAAAAACACATTTCTGGCAGGATGTGAAACATGGCAGCTGTACTGTTTATAAGAAGGTGTGAAAAAATGGCAATGTTGAAAATCTGGAGTGAAAATATAAAAAATTGTCAAAATTATGAGTGTGCGTGGAAGCTGCGCAATGCATGCTTGTAACAGTCATTGTTTTGGAACTTTTTCACTAAATTTGCAGCATAGGCTTTCTGGGACTCCACCTCTTGAACAGTGGTATTGTCATTTCATTAATCAGTCCTGAAAGGTGATTCTGCGTAGTGACCGCAAAATGACGTTTCAGCACCAAATAACAAAATGACAGTGCATGTGTTCATGAGGTGGGGTCCTGTTGAAAGTTTGGAGCCAAAATTCAAAAAAATGGCTGCGCTATCCCATTAAGTTGAAACCCCCCTATTGATGCCATTATACAGCTTACTGACATTTCTTCATTTTGCATTTTGGCTTTGAAGAGTCCAGACGTGTTCCCGCTCCATTGAAGATTGCAGCGCTGAACCTCTGGAGGTAAATATGGGGTGGGGGGGTGTGGCGAGATGGGGGTGTGCAGAGGGTGGTGGGTGCGAGTTGGGGGAGTGGGTCACCATGTACAAATCAAGGGATTGTTTTCTTTTTTTCAGGTACAAAAAAAAAAGAACATTGTGGGACCATTTTCTTTCTTTACAAGTGAAATAAAACAAATGTTGGACACACTGGGGTGGGCTTCCAGTGTGCCCCATGACCTTTGGGGGAGATGTTGGCCACACTGGGGTGGGATCTCAATGTGCTGCACAATGGGCATGGGGGGAAGGAACATGCCGACATGGTCGGCTTTGTGTGAGCAGCGGCACACTGGGGTGGGCTTCCAGTGTGCCACACAATATGGTGGAGTGGAGTGGGGGACATGCCAACACGGTGACTGCACCCCAGTGTTGGCTTTCTTTGGGGTTGTGTCACCGCCATTTTTATTGAAATGTTTCACTAGGAAAGGCACATACGGGAGGCATGTCATCTGTGCCGCTGCATGACAAGCTTGTCTCCGATTGCAGCAGCACATTTCTTTCAAGTTGGTGGAACTTTACATAATTCTTGTGTCAGTGCTAGCATGCTGGCTAATTGGGGAATGAGGGATGCACCTGCTAAAGCATGCCCTGCATTCGCCAACACTGACACACCTCTGCATTTCTCCTACTGCCACAAGATGTTGCTTGCGCATGCGCAAGACAACATAAAATGGGTGAATTTTGGTAAACTATCTTGTGTATTGTGAAGAGTGCTTGCCAAATTCTTCTCTTGGATAAGTCAGATGCTATGGACCTATCTGACATGACTGTCATTTGCTTCTGCTCCCACCTGTTGGGCTGATGCCAGTCAGTCCAGGTTAGTGATACCCTGTCCAACCCCTTTCCCATCAAGTCCATTGTCCCCCAAGGCCCCATCCTCAGCCCAGTCCTTTTCTTCATCTTCTTAAATGACTTCCCCTCCACCTCTGTCTCCTCACACTACTGTCTTTATCCAGATGACATAATAGACAGTTGTCACAGATAGAGACTAGTAAGGCTACAACATACCCCTGTCATCAAGACTTTGAATGGCAACCTGCTTGAAGGGGTACTCACTTCAAGTACTTGGGGATATGGCTAGACCAGAACCTCAGCTTGTTCACCCACATTGACTCTATGCGTAAGAAAGTCTGCCCTATGTTTGGTGTGCTGTGCTGTGACACATCCTGCTTTCCTTTCACAGTCTAACAATAATACAGTTGGGTAATGGTGCTTAAATTCCTTCAGATCAGCTCCCTTGAAGGTGTCCAGTAATCATCAAAATCCAAAATTCCAAAGTTGGGAGCTCAGATTTCCATTTCAGCAAACGCTCACTCGATCACATGTAGTTTTTAATTTATTTTATTACTGTTTAAAATCCCCTACGTTTCGTTCCTTTGAGCTTGTTCACGGGGCATTTGAAATCTGTTTTAAACAGAAAATAAATTTTAATATTCATGCTGTAGTTTCATTTTTACAAAACATCTTACTCCTTTTTGTATATACTTTTTTAAAAACTCATTTCACTTATTTACCATTTAAATTTCTTTTTACTGCTCGCTTCTACTGTGCAATAAATTCTCCAGTCATACAGCTCTCTACAAAAATAAACCAAAAGGTTTTTTTTACACTTTTGCACAGAATCTAACACAGTCCAAGACATCAGTTCCTTCATTTAACTTCAGTAATACACTTGAACACACCACAGCCAATCACATACCTTCAGAGCCACTGTTATTTTATCAAATTAACTTCTGAAATTTCGTAAAAGAGCCTAGTGGCGTATTTTCTTTTCAAATTCCAATTCTAGTATGCTCGTACTGCAATACACAAAAAAAAGTTTTTATTTTATAGGGTGCCTTTAGCTTTACCTAAACTGTTGTGAAACGGAGTTGAAAACTCCAAAACCATTCCCGTACCTGAAATGCCACAATAACTTTTAGCATGGAAAATCTATTCTCCAAACTCTATTTAGAGACTACCGAGCTTGTTCCTTATGTCGATAGCTTTGCTCCTGTAACATAAAATGGGCTTAATTTACTCTTTCCATTTTAAATTCATAATCTTATTCTTTGTAAATCAAGTGTGGATGTATTTAACTTTAATTTGTAGAAAGAATGCTCTCGTATTTTGGCAGAATCAATAAAGGCTTCTTACTTAAAGCCGTAATGGCGATTCCAAAATGCTGAAAGGCGCCCAAGGAGTGTCTTCCTCTTGAACCCACTTGGAATTACCTCCAGAGTGACGTATCACTCTTTGTACATCTCGCGTGATGCGAGTGTTGCTAAGCAACTGTACACTTCTACCCTCTGTTAACAGAGTGACAAAAATGGCTTTTCCAAGTGGGCTCTAGATACTCATTATCATGAACTGTGTATCTCAAGCAGATTGTTAATTATTCTCAAAAAAACGTATTCACGTTCAGCCATTATGAGGATGCAGTGGATCCTGAACCAACACACGACATCATTAACTTATTTCAAAAAGTATCAACTGTTTCTCTTATTAATTTAATGTTTTAAACAGCACTTCAAATCTCTTACTGTAACTAGTTTTTAGAATACATCAGGTTTACAGAGCACTGGCTATAGTGGGAATCTCAGAAATCCAAAAAACATTAACAATCATATGTACATTATTACCATTCATTTCTGAATTCATTCATATTGTTACATAGTTCCAATATGGCACTTATTTCCAATATAACACTTTATATCTAATTCCTTGTTAATGTAATTTATTGTGTAAAGATTACATCACGTATATGTATATCTTGCCTAACTGGCTCTTACTTGATTGTTAACTTCAGAACCACTATGGTTTTAACCTAAACCATTTTACAATTTCTCTGAAACACCCCAATCTTCCTCTAATACAGCTATTACATACATACTTGCCAATTACTGTCTATATTCATCCCTATTGATGGATTTAAAGTTTTAAGTTGAAAAATCCATTTCATTTCTGCTCGTTCCAACATACCATGAGATCATCCTCAAGATGACCTTGCCAGTGTTTTATTGTGTAGATGTTGTCTATAGTGCTGCCCCAAATCTACACTTGCTAGGTTGGCCCTTTTTTTTTTATTCCTTTTAGCACTTCATTCTTGGTGCTCCATCTCTCATCCATAACTGCCTCTCTCTCTCTCTCTCTCTCTCTCTCTCCCCCCATCTCTAGCAAATCCCTCTCTTCTCCCTAGAGGCCACTCTCTCATATTGTTCCTCCTTCCTTACCATATGCTGGCTTGCTACTGTTCCCACCTACTGTATATCTCCTCACTCCTTACCTTCCCATCCCATGCTCCTGCTCACACCAATCTTCTGCTCCTTGTTCCTTTCTTATCCCTCACTGTTAGTCTGTAGCAGGCCAGTCTTCTTTCTTTATCCACCTTCCAACACTGTACAATTTAGTTTAGTTTTTATATTTATTAAAGGTGCCCATCCAGGGCTCAGAGCACCTGTACACTAAAACATAAACAGTATAATCTTAAATAAGAACATAAAACAGCAATACGAACCAGTTACATTCATAAATACAGTCATCCTATATTTCACTGCTGTTTATAATTTACAACAAGAATAAAGCAGAGCCTCTCAGACTGAACTACTCAAAACCTAACTAAGGTAGGTAGCATTTCATTTTTTTTTGAAAGACTGCATTGAACTAGTGGTGCAGATCTCCTCAGGTAGCACATTTCAGAGGGTAGTGGCTGATACTGAAAAAGCTTGATGACCAGTGGACTTTAAATGGAATGGTGGCACCCTCAGCAGACCTTGCCCTTGGGAATCTCAGGTCCCTGAATGGTGCATGGGGAGTCAGAAGCTCACTGAGGCATTGGGGGCCCAATCCATTCAAGGCTTTATATCTCACTAACAGCAGACCAGAAATCAATGTCCCACCTAACTGGCAGCCAGTCCAAAAACAGTCCCAGTCCAAAAACAGTCTCGAGAGACTAATATGATTGGCGGTATATATATATATATATATATATATATACACACAGTAGAGAGAGAGAGCAAGCTGTGTGGACAGTATTCAAGAGACAAAGTGTGACATTCATACACTCAAAAAAAGTTTTATAATTAGGCATGACTCAACCTTAATTTTAATGTGTATTTGTGGTAGTTGCATAATACAAAATATAAAGATAGTTTTGTATTTCTAAGTTTGGGAAGATGGCACAGTTATTTATGACATAAAAACTACTTTTGTGGGTAACTCAGTGTCCATTATGCATTATTTCCCATTTCTAATAATAAATAAAATGTTCAAATGCAGTGTCTCTATCTTCTATTTAAGTGTATTCATTTGCAACATCTAATGATTTGATGTTCTTCCATACCTACGTGTTATCTATCCTCCAATGTAGACAGCGTTAAAAATACAAACAGGAGGTTACCAAAGTTTCCTTACTTTAGGCTTATACTGTTATGTCCAGTCTACGTGCCTTTCACACTTAAACTGGACATTAAATAGAAAGATAAACATGAACAAATCACTTGATTGTACTTGATTTATTATGTGACCATCTCAGTTGCATAAAACTACAGTGGGCAATACGGACACCACAGTAGCAATGCAACATGTGAAATACATGGTGCAACTTTTATTAAAGGCTTATTATCAATTTAGCAGCCAATACACATTGATAAGTACCATGCCACATCAGGGGCCATTTTGACATCACTGTTGCTCCGCAGAGCCAAACTGAGGAGAGGCCCAATCACAGTTAACAACCACAAAGCACCCAGGCAAGCTGTTTGGTACTGATAACTATAGATGAGGGTGCCACATGATGCTCTCTGGCAACCCCGTGCTGATCTTTAAGGGGAAAATGATGCCAAAATATCACACAGGCCTACCATGAGCATCACAGGGACAACACTGCTGCAGGGTTCTTGTACTGCACATGGAATGCCACATCCAAACTGCTTGAATCAGGGTCAGGTGATGTATTTTTTTATTTTCAAACAGTTCCAAGATATTATGCCTACACTTGACATTTAATTTATCGGCAGTCTCATTATAAATAAATCTGCTAAATGTTTTTTGCCAGATGAATCCAAACCACTGATGTTGCCCAACAGGCACTAGTACACACAGGCAATGACCAGATTCCAGTACTACACATGGTATCCCTCCCATACCCCTGAATGTACTAAGCAATACCATGAGCAGCCTTTCTGAGGTAAGCCCAAGTGCTGTATTTTTTTTATTTTTAAACAGCTCCAACATATTGTGCCATCACTTGACATCTAATTTAGAAACAGTCTTATTATAAATAAATCAGGAAAATATTTTTGCCAGATGAATCCTAAACAATGATGTTGCCCTACAGGCAGTAGTACACCCAGGCAATGACCCAGTTATTACACATGGTACCCCCCCAATGCCATGAGCAGCCATTTTGAGGGAGGCCCAAGTGCTGGATTCTTTTATTTTTAAACAGTTCCAACATATTAAGCCACCACTTGATGTCTAGTTTAGAAGCAGCCTCATTCCTACACATGGTAACCCCCCATAACCTCAGATGAACTGACCAATGCCATAAGAAGCATTTTTGAGGTAGGTCCCATTGCTGTAGTTTTTTTATTTCAAACAGTTCCAATATATTATGCCAACACCCTCACCTGATCCCCTAGTTCAATATGCCAATACAATGATGCTCCTTTAAAATCTTTCATCAAGAAAGGCAACTTTATCATTTTAAAATAACACAGCATGCACGCACGCTCGCACACACACACACGCTCACACACACCTACCTTAATCAGAGCCAGCATCACCCTTCTTTCCAAAAACAACAAGCATTTCTCACAAATTGCATTTATTTTTATTTAAAACATTTTAAGAGTTCAGCTTTTATACTCATTCCACATACACACTTTTAAAATAGACCCATCATCACATCAACAGGTGCAACATTCAGTTTAGTTCCCACATCTGGCACTTGGGTTAATATCCCAGTACTGACACTGTAGTGCAGCATGATAGGGGTGCTGCACTTCTGAGGCGCCGTCTTTCAGATGAGACATTAAACCAAGGTCCCATCTGCCTGGATTGGTGGTAGTTCAGGTGGATGTTAAAGATCCCATGGCACTTATCAAAAAGAGTAGGGGATTTCCCCGGTGTCCTGGCCAAATTTCCCTCATTCACTAAAAATACCACCAACAGCTTAATCTGGTTCAAGGTCAGTTGGCATTCATCTGTACCCCCTCCCCTGGGTCGTGCCTGAAAATAGGCAGGATTTGTCTAGTGCACTTACCCGGTCAACAAAAACTAAATAAATAAACATTCATTTGATAAATACACATTCTTAGAATTTAACAGTAGGAACCCCACAGGTGTTGTTTTTTCCCCATTTAAACATGATTAAAATCATCACCAGGGGAAAGTTCACCAATATTAGCAATATTCTGAAAAAATCTAATTATACAATGAAAACCTGCTGGATGGATTGTAAACAAAAACTACAAATCTCAAACAAAACTCTATTTGATTAGACTGGTCACATATATGCACAGCCCCATTTTGAAGAGGGGCTCTACACAAATAGGCAGGCAGTATAGCGCAGTGGTCTAAGGCTCTGAGCTGCAAATTTGGTGACATCCAGCAGACCAGACCTGGGTTTGAATCCCACAGCTTCCACTTGCATACTGTGTGACCCTGAGCAAGTCACTTAACCTCCTTGTGCTCCCAGGTCGCTCCTGTAAAAAAGCTTTCAGCTTAGTGTGCTATACCTGGTTAAACACAAATAGCTAGGTCATGAGAGAACACACAAATTTAACTTTTCTGCCCCCAAAGATGATAGAACACCGCTACTGCACTATAGCCAGATAGTATTTAATATGCCCTATTTAAACAGTGCCAGCACCAGAGGAAAGTTCATCTGATATACTTCCAAAACTAAACTTTAAAATATACTATTTAATATGACCCATTTAAACACTAACCGCACCAGAAGAAAGTTCTGCTGATATACTTCCCATACACAACTTTAAACTATACTATTTAATATGCCCCATTTACTCAGAACCAGAGGGAATTTCTGCTGATATACAGTACTTCCCAAACAAAACTTTAAAATATACTCATTGTGCTGCACAGCCCACTAATCCAATCATCCTCTGTTTTGAAGAGGGGCCCTTTACAAACAGCAGGACCATGAAGTCTTAAGGTGAATACATTAGTTTTTCTGTCCCCAAAATGACACAAAATAACTGCTGCACTTTAGCCAATCACTATTTAATATGCATCCCAGAATTTTAACTTGCTATTTTGTAGCAGAATGCTGAAAATCATGTTTTCTAGTGACTGGAGACCTCTGAGATCCATCCAAACTCCTGTGCAGCACACCAGATTTAAAATGGACGATGCTTTATTCTACCTGTTTTTAAGAATGGTAAATGTGAGAACCAGCGGGAAGAAAACAGTTTTGCTTAGAACCAGAGTACCAAAACTGAATGCCTGATGGCACCTTCAGGTCCCAGCTATTTGTACCAATACCAGCACCATCATCCACGTGGGTAACATGGACATGACAGCAAAAGCAACAGCTTTTGATGCTGCTCCTCCTAGCAGGCTATATGAACCACTGCATTAAGACTGCAGATTTGTGTGGGGGAAACACATTAAGCAATGTGAAAGGACACTGAAAAAAAAAACTCAAAGCAGAAAGGCAGAATACACAAAAGAAATTATGCTGCTATATAAGACACCACAGTAATGCACAAAAGTAATAAATTTCATGTGGTGTCATGTAAATGTAATTACATCTGTATAAAATCAGTAATCACTGGGGGACAGTTACACATCCACTCTGTCCACTAAAAAAGAAAACTTTAGAATTGTGCTTTAAATACAGTACATTTAATAGTCACCAAGATGTGTAGCACAGCCATGTCACAAAATGGCTGACTTTTTTAAGGCTATTTTCATTATTAAAATGTTACCACAATAAAATAAAAATACATACACCATTTTTTTTATGCACACTATCTCTTGACCATATTGACAACAGTGCAGAACACAAATTCTGTATTTTTAATAAATTATGAGTAAAATACAGACCTTATTTTAAGCGCACACCCAAGTATCTCGAATACTGTCCACATACCTATATATATATATATATATATATATATATATATATATATATTTGTCCTTAACATATTTCTCTATAAAGTCCTTAACAAGACCTTCCATAATTTTACCATTTATTGATGTTCAGCTAATCAGTCTATAGTTAGTTAGCTTTCCTCTTGAACCTGTTTTGTAAATTGGGGTCACACTGACTTGCCTCCATTCATTTATGACAGTTCCTTCGGAGATAGAGCAGCTAAATAACAGCACCAAAGGTCCAGCCAACTAAGTGGATAATTCACTGAGAAACCTTGGATGGATTTCATCAGGGCCTGGAGATTTATTTACCTTTAATGTACCCAGTTTTGCCGTAATTTCATCAGAAGTTATTTGGTATTGAATAAAGGTATACTTATTTATTATGTTGTTAACGCTTGAGCTTTCTTGTTTTGATTGATAAACTCCCAAGAAATAGTCATTAAAAGTGACAGCCATATCCTTCTCTCCATCAATAATGGTATTGTTTATTTAAAAGGGGCCAGTTTTATGTTGGCCTCCCCTCATACTATTAATATAATTGAAGAATGATTTTTTATTATCTAATGACTTTTTAGCCAGATTTATTTCAAAATCTTTTTTAGCTTTCCTGATCATCTGTTTACATTCTTTTAGCTTCAGCTTATATGAATTCCACGTGGATGTTGATGCCTTATGTTTATGTTTCTTGAAGGCCCTGTTCTTAGATTTAATCATCTTACCAGGTCTCCAGATTTGTAGCTCAGAGCCCTAAATCACTGCACCATACTGCCTATAATGCTAATTTGTATCATGTTATGATCACTGTCCATTAGTGGCTCTCTGACTAAATAATTAATGCTGTCAGAATCAAGATTGGTAATGACCAAATCAAGTAAATTAGATACTCTTGTACTTGATTTAACTAGTTGATTCATGTTATTAGTGATCATAAATTCAAGTAGTGCTATTTGAGTCGGTGTTTGTCCAGAGTTGTTTTCCCAGTTAATGTAAGGTAAATTGAAGTCTCCAGTAATAATGATTCTTGGTTCATTCCCTTTTTCATATAATAGATTAATAAATTCATGATTTTGTTCTGATGACCGAGATGGTAAACTACTAATATTATTTGTTTATTATTCGGAGGCTATACTTTAATCCGAATCTGTTCTATGTCGTTACTGTATTGTCTGAATGTTTACCATTCTGAGGCATTTAGTTGATTGTCATTTTAGTTGATTGTCAACATAAATGGCCACCCCTTCTCCACGTTTATTAACTCTGTCTTTATGAAACAGCTAATAACTTTCAATATTTGTACAGCAATTGTCCAGAGTCTACCATGTTTTGGTAATACAAAAAAGTATATATTTTCTTGCCTAAGGAGCAGTTCTAGAGCTTCTATTTTTATTTAAGCGCTTGCATTAAGGGATATAATGTTTAAGCCATCCACCTTATAGGCTTTGTTATTTATAGATGAAATACGGTTATTAATATCTGTATATCTCTTCCCCTGATCTTTTAGTTTAAATAACTCTTTGTTATTTCCTGAGAGAACAGATTGCCAAGTAATTTACTCCCATTTTTATTAAGGTGCAGACCGTCTTGTGCAAACAATTCCCTGTGATCAACAAATTTTTCCCAACTTCTGATACAGTTAATGTTATTCAACAGGCACCATCTCCTAAGACTGTTATTAATCCTTTTTATTTTATAATTCCATTCCAAATGCTTCCAGTGGGACAGGTAATATTTCAGAAAAAGTGAGTTTATAGTCTAATTCTAATAAAGTTTTATGCAGGATTTGGAAATCTGACAACATTTTGCTCTCCAATTTCTTTTTTATATCATTGGCTCCAACATGTACTATTACATTTTTTGAGCCTGACATGCCCTTTAGTAGTTCTGTTGCCAAAACACGCATGTCATCTACCCCTACTCTTGGGAAGCAGCAACTGGCTATTTCTTCTTTATTTAATTTAGTTACGTAATGTTCTGCGTATCTAGTCATTGAGTCTCCCAAAATAAAACATGGTTTAGTGTTACTCTGATTATCTGGAGCTTCAGTTCCCTCTATTGGGGTAATATGACTTACATGTTTGCACATTTGCATTGTTTTCCATTACAATTACATTTTCACTACTGTTGGTAGATATTACAGACTCACGGTTAGTTTCTACTGAGGGTGAATTTGTGCTTGTTGCTGGGGACTGTTCGTTCTGGGATACATTTTTAGGATTAATATCATTAACACTGCCTAACATTTCATCTGCCTGTTTGTCTACTCCCTCCATTGTTTGGAACCATGAACTATATCTGTTTGATGTAAGTATTAGGAAATCTATGTCTCTCTTCCCCTTTTTACAATTTTTGCTGGTACCCACTTGCTGCCACTCATTATCATCCTCTGTGTCTCATGTTCTTTTATTGTTTCCTTCAACAGGTGGTTCCTAGATACCCTCATTTGTATTACTTATCTTAAGTTTAAGACTTTTATTTTCTAGCTCCAGACATAATAGTTTTACACACAAGTTCTTAATTTCATTACATTGTCCACCATTGTAAGTGCCAAATCCATTCAGCAGTGAGGTGGCACATTTCCCACAAGACTCACATTTAATCTCAATTGTTTCACCTTTTAGTAAAACTGTATTTGGTTCATTTGCCATTTTGTTCTAAGGCAATCTATGTGGATCAATATAAGTATATTCAGGCCTTTCAAGACCATCCTCCTGTGCGCTGTCTTTATCACTTAACCAGTTACTATGTGTCAATTAGTGTGTAAAGTTGATTCTCAATCCTCCTGGTACTATAACTAGTGTTTGTCACTGTAGACCTGGCTCCAGTTGTAGGCTGCCTTTAAAAAGGCAGTCTAACAAACTTTGAAGAAAGATCAAAGAGCTTCCTTAACTGCTCCTAAATGAGCAGCAGCCACTCTCAGTAATGCAGCCATGGCCCCTTGAGGAACGGGAGGCAGGGGTCACACAACTAAGGTTCAAATCCTCTTAATGGCATCAAAAAAACTGATATATTAGATTCAGACATAGACCTTCCCAAGGGAGACGCTAATCACATTGCTTGTATAAACTATTTTAAATATATCTATTCACAGTGCAGTTAAACATACAAATAGGTTCAGAGCACAACAGCATACATCGAGTTGTTTGCTCTATATCAGCTTTGTAGCAAGGAACCTAGTACCCAGAACTAATGGACAACTTCATGCAGAGCTGTTCACAAGACTTTTAACACATCTCAGTCCTACTACTAGGTAAATGTAGTGTCTAAACAAAAGTACTATAACCTCTGTTACCTTAGTTGGCTATATGTTCTGGCCATTTTCCCCTTTTCCCCGCCTGACACTCCAAACACATGTGCCAACACTCGCGTGTCTCTGTGCGCATCTCTATGTGCATTCACCCTGCTCACTCAGTGGCCGGCTTCTGTAGTGTTTACAGTCTGGAAGTGAGCAGGCCATGTGACTACCTGCTCATTTCTTCCAGAACCACAATTAGTCCAAATACACTATTTAAAATAGCACAAAGTGCTGTTTTTAAAATGGGTAGTAGTCCCTCTTTACTCAGTGTCTCAATAAAACAGCAAAGGCTACATAAACAGCAGGTGGCATACGGCCAGTAGTCCTCACTATTCAGCTCATGGACTACTATTCCTAAAGTGCACTGGTGTGTAACTAGGCAACAGTCCCAGTGCATTTAGTACCCAGAGCAGAATATCTAATGCAAAGTAAAATGAGGTAAAATGTGACCCAACACAGGCAAGAGCCTCCTTACACATGCAGAAGTCAGACTGAATGTGTAATAAATCCTACTCACTTGGCGGCCGGCTTTTGTAGTGTTTCAGGCAGTAAGTGAGTGGGTCATGTGACTACCTGCTCGTTTCTTCCTGACCACAATTAGTCCGAATACACTGTTTAAAATAGCACTAATTGCTGTTTTTAAAGTGGATACTAGTCCCTCTTTACTCAGTGTATCAACAAAACAGTAAAGACTGCATAAACAGCAGGTAGAATATGGCCTGTAGTCCTCGCTATTCAACTCATGGGCTACTCTTCCCAAAGTGTACTGGTGTATAACTAGGCAATGGTCCCAGTGCGTTTAGCACCCAGAGCAGAATATCTAATGCACAGAAAAATAAAGTAAAATGTTACCCAACACAGACAAGAGCCTCCTTACACGTGCAGGAATCAGACTGAATGTGAAACAAGCCTCACTCACTCGGTGGCTGGTTTTTGTAGTGTTTCTAGGCAGGAAGTTAGCAGGTCACTTGTCTACCCACTCGTTTCTTCCTGAACCACAATTAGTCCAAATACAGTGTTTAAAATAGCACTAATTGCTGTTTTCAAAATGGATACTAGTCCCTCTTTACTCGGTTTATCTACAAAACAGCAAAGGCTGCATAAACAGCAGGTAGAATATGGCTGGTAGTCCTCACTATTCAACTCATGGGCTACTCTTCCCAAAGTGCACTAGTGTATAACTAGGCAACGGTCCCAGTGCATTTAGTACCGAGAGCAGAATATCTAATGCACAGTAAAATGAGGTAAAATGTGACCCCTACCTACACATGCAGGAGTCAGACTGAATGTGTAACCAAGAATATCCCTCTGCCCATCTATCTCTCATACTCCCTGCACTCTCTTAACAGTACACGTTTCAAAAGCATACACCGCTGCAGCAGCTAGTCATCTTCCTCTTCTCTCTGCCCCACAATCCATGCCCTCTTTGCTCCCTTCCTTTTCACCTATTTGGCCACTTACCAGATTGCATATGTGCTCTGTAATTAGAATTTTCATGCCACCATGATTCTGTTACAAATATCTTGTCATCATGTGGACCGTACGCTCCCCTAGCTTTCATCATTGCTCTTCCCATGACCAATATACTTTGTCCACTTTCTGCATTGGTTTCTGTTCTCTTTCTGAAATTTATTACTTGCATCCTGCTTTTATTGTTCATGTACTGTTGCATGCATCCATTGTTGCCATTATAGTTGTTATTGTTGTTTCACACTGTGCAATAACCCCTCATCTGGGTTGCACCTGAAAATGATCTCCAGCTCAATGTGCCTATCCCAGTCACTAAATTTTACATAAACACATACATACATACATACATACATGCATAAATGAATAAAACAAGTTAATTGGCATTTCTAGTCATCTTAGAATTTCCTTCTGGTGAATGTAAGCTTGACATTTTTCCACCTCAAGACAAAGAAACTGAGGGACCTTGAATAATAAATGTGAAAACAAACATTTTTAAATTAACTGCAGGAAACACATAAAATAAAATTGATAAAACAGTTTTACTCACAGAATATATTATAATTTTTAAATTTAACATCTCTTTGATGATTACGTTCTGTATAAAAGAAACAGTCAAGAAGACAATGAAAAAGCTTCCCTTGGTCTCATTTCTTGCATTCTAGTAATTTGTTTGCTTTTATTTTTCATACGTTCTTCCATACGCTCAGAGCATTCAAACAATGCACAATACAAAATAAATAGTGAGATATATGAAACCCCCCCAAGTTGGGACACACCTTGACAAGTTGCCCAATTGCTGGCCCGGTGGCACTGAGGGCTGAGGTGTTGGACACCTTACCTCGCATCACGCTGGTGACCTGAGTTTGAGGACAAGCCCAGGTTGTTGGAGAGCTGGCACGGGGAAGGGGAAGGAGGAGAGAGCAGGGTTGAGCAGCTGAAAGGCAGCTCTCCTCTCCAGGAGAAGACTCTGCTACACGCCATAGATCCACTGCCCCGGATAGAGGTTCATGGCAGTGCAGATGAGTGGGCAACAAGCAGTGGGAGGGCGTCCCGGTACTGTGGATTGCACATGCCTCCACACGCTCGTACTTGGCTGGGACAGGGCCTGGAGACAACGGGGGTAAAATAAGGAATAAACTATAAAAAAAAAAAGTTGCCCTGCCAGCTCCACATGTGCCACCATGTCCCTGCGTTTGGATCCCATAGTGAGACCTGACCTACAGTATATGGAGTTCAGCATTGGAGAAAGTGGAGGAGTATGGGCTTTCTTTACTGCAACATGTGTTTAAAACACAGCTCTACATTGCACAACAGTTTATTGGCTGATGAAGAATTGGGCATGTGTGCCTGTGACCTTGGGGACACCTCCTATAAAACTGATCACTTAGTTGGTCCCAACCAGGGACACTAGAACTGTAGTTATAGACTCATAAAGTAGAGTAATTAACTTTAACTAAGCAGCCTTCTGTTCAAGTAGAGAGCAACTGTGTTTCTTAACTGTGACTACTTTCATCCTGGCACTGGGCACAAGAGGAAGATGTGACAGCCAATCAGAGATTGAGGAGTCTTGGAGGATCCTGCACAGCAGCATGGACTTTTAGAAGACTGTATGTTTACCCAGAAATTTGTTGAGTCAATCAGATGACAAGCAACAGTCAGACAGCCCCTCCTCAAGTCACTGACTTGAGGCTGAACCAATGGGAAGGTTGGATTTTTGAGTGGAGCAAGTGAGAGAGACTCAGACAGTTTGCATGAGATAAGCGGGAGGCAGACCTAGCATCGGTATAGCCAAAGCAACCTGTGCAGACACATTTGGAGGCAGACTTATTAGAATTCATAGCCAAGACAAAGAGATTGTGGAATACAGAGAAAACATGAGAACAGAATCCAGCAACTGGAGAGAAGCAATCTGTGAGGGTAAGCAACCCTACAGTTATGTTCATACATAGAAACATAGAATTTGACGGCAGATAAGGACCGCTTGGCCCACCCAGTCTGCCCATTTCCCTACCTGATGGATAAGCTGCAGATCCTAGTTAACCAGAAGCCTACTTCTTCCTACCCCAACCAAGATCTTCATAGTAAGATCTTGGTTGGATGAAACAGATCTGATGATCTCTTTCCTTTGAGACTGCCACAGCCGATCTGAGTAGACAAAACCACATCCACTACAGCCTGATTACTAGCCCACAGTATGGGAGATGGCTTGCATAACACTGGCATGGTGGATAGGTTCTCATCAGTGAGCACTGTATCCAGAATTACGTAACCAAATGATAGAGAAAGCTAGAACCATGCTGATCAGCCAGAGTACCCAGAAGCTGCTCCAGAGAGAGTGTGATCCAGAACTTGCAGCTCAAGTGCCTATACTGTATAACGGCAGTGGCTTGCACTGTCTGGGATCATGAGTGACTAATGAAGGCAGTGGCTCTGAAAAAAGAGTACGTTAGTTTAGTTTGCTAAAGAGTTTCTCTTATCATTTGGGAACCTAGCCTCTTGTGTTAAAATGCCCATCAAGATGGAGAATTACACTGTAGGCGAACTGGCTGTGTATACAATTTAATTGACAGGCCTGCAGTGATTCAGCGATTGGACACTCAGTGACTTTCTGGGAGCTCCCTATGGGTGAAGAGAGTTTAACAGTGCTCCCAGATCAATCAAAGCATTTTCCTGTAGTGCACCCTAATTTTCCCTGTATTTTCCCTGTAAAACTGGGATGAAATTCCTGTAGATTCTCCTGTATGCACAAATCAATGTAAGTACGCAATTGGTGTCATTATGCCAGTCAATAAAATCACTAGGACAAATGTTCAGGCTGTTTTATGTGTTCTTATTTATTTTAAATATTAAAAATCACCTACAACATATCACATAACAACTCTACAACTATAAGAACTTTATACGTAACAATATAATACCATCTTGAAGTTCTGGGGACATGTTGTAATGTACAAAGCTCAGTTCTCAAGGTTCACATGTCTCCAGAACCTCCTGAAGGTATTATAACCTTGTAATAATACAGTCCCTTATACAGTATTCTATTTATAGTAAGAAATGCCTTAACTTCAAATTTACCCCTTAATCACAGACATTTTATGTTCTGCTCACAATGCATGAAAGGGGCATAGGGATGCACAAAATGCGCATACCCCAACCTTGCCCCTGCACCCCGCCAACAGGTGCACCCATACTGGCATTCACCAATGTCGACCACCTATCCATGGCTCCTCCCACAACACACAGGACTCTGCAGGGTGGCTGGGGGAGGAGTTGTCCCAGGCAGACATCCAATGGGAAGCCCCCCTGGGACCCATAGTGGATTTTACACATAAGGTGGCATGAGTCTGGGGCTGTGCATGCCAATAGCATGCACCCCGACCAGCGCGGCACCCTCCAGTCCCAGTGCTGCCTCACATAAACTTTCTGGGCGCTCAACCATCCAGCTGTCCCTGCCACATCCTGCTGCCCAGCAGTCGGGAGCAGCACAGTATGCACTGTCCTGGTCCCCCTGTGACCAAATACCTGTGTTCATGGGAGCATGCTGTGGGTTATGGCAGGGTCTCCCTGGTGTACCCTGCACCATCCTCTGCACCCAAGTCACCAGAACTACACGGGTTAGAGAATACACATAGTGCTGGCACACCCCCGGAATGTCCCCATCGCAGAGCTGTCTGCAGACATGGGGGATCAGGTGCGATGGGTTTGCATGTGCCCCCTTCGTGTATGCCATGCGGGGGGCACAGGGGGTGTGGAGTAGCTACTCGCCCCAGATATGCGTGCATAACCACTGCATACCAATTGTGCATTGGGCCTACAGCTCTGTGTACCTGTAGTGCCCCATTAATCAACATTGTTTCAGCATATTGTTGTGTTTTTCATTGGCATGCTTAAGCACCCCCCTACACACACACACAGCTTTGTGCATTGAACTCTCAGAGGTAAAAACAAATATTCCCTTTTTTTTTCATTTATTTTACTAACCTTAGGCCAGATCAGGGTCTATAGGTACCTTCTGGTCTCACACATATAATTCATAACTTCTGCTTATCTTGATGAAGACACCCCCATACCTTTCCCAGGCTCACAATTTAATAGAAACACTGTCTAATTTTTTTTTCAAATAACCTCAACCTCTAGGCTGGTCAGAAGAAGTGTTACCTTAGTGATATTTTTAAAAACACAACTCTGCTCTGTGCACCAAACAAGCCAAGTAGCACTTAAGCACTATTTGTGTCCCCGTCACCCTTTAAAGCCCACCATCATCGAGTCTCTTGTCTGGCTCGCTTTTTGCACGTCATGTGTTTAAAATAGACAAATTTGCAAAACAGATGGTTTGTTTGCCTTGGTGGTTTGGGGCGCTGCTTCCCTCAAGCAACACTTAAGCACTCTTTCTTGCACCCCCATCCCAAAGCATATCATCATCAAGTGGTCAGTCTTTTGTCTGACTCATTTTGCACGTAGAATGAGTTTAAAATAGACTAACCTGAGGCTGCCCACAAGAAGGCACGTTTACCTTCAGTGGCTTAGGCTCTCTGTCAGTCCAGAACAGTGGCATTTGAGATGCAGCTTGGCTGACTCAACGGTGTTGCTGTTTTGAGTGGGGCCACATGGCAGGTGTTGGGATCATGCAGCAGCTCACTGGTTCTTGATCAGAAGATCTGAATTCATCCTCAGAAAGATGCACTGCCAACACATTACCTTACTACCCCAGAGAAACACAGGCTACAAATGGACCAACAGAATTGCTTAGTGTAGCAAAGTCAGCAAACTGAGCACCAATTGGAGGGCTCTGTCTGGATCTTGGCAGCCATGAGATTCATAGTGGGCATTTTCCCATAGTGTTTGTCCATTTCTCCTGATATTTTAAAAATAAAAGATTTCCTTCCCATGCCCTGTTTTTGTAGTAAAAATCCCTTAAAATACAGGAATCCCTGTAGATCTGGGAGCACTGGTTTAAATATATTGTATCAGTGAGGGTCGGGGGTAGGCCCCATGAAATGCAAGTAGTATGTTTGGGTGAAGAGGTGGCTTTTGTAAATGTTTCTGCCATTGCCATCTGCATCACTGTTGTGATCTGCATAGCCTAACATAACCATTTTCTCCTCAGATCCTTGCAACCTCTACCCCATAACATCTTTTTTATGTTTTGTACCGCATTACTCTGTCCATTGCATTTGTGATTGCTTTGAATTGCATTATGAAGGTTCTGGGTGGGTGTACCCTGCAGAGTCGTAGGTGGATAGTGTTTTTTCCCAGGGGTGGAGGGTGGTAATGATACATTTGTCATCTAGTCTGCTTTAACTGTTTCTGGGCATAGGCATAGTACAATTTACTGACAACTTTGTGTCTTGATCACCAACAGGATTTAATGACCCAGGCCACTCAGCCTTATTTTGTGAGTGCATGAATATGCCTTCTGCCCACCTTTGCTCTTAGCTGTCCCACCCTCCAGGGTGCTCCTAGTTCAGATCTATGACTGAGTGTGTGCACCTTAGTGCTGTCCTCAAAATGCCCTGCTGTTTCTTTGATTTGCCTTTTTGACTGCCTCATTGAGTTTGCCATGCCCTAACATTGTATTTGTATTATATTTGTTCACTGTTGATACCTGGACGTAGCTCTCTGCCTATATCTGTCTGTAACTTGTTGATTGCTGCTACCTTGTCTCTGTATCTGTATATTGGCCTGAGTTCTCTCACTTTACCTTACTGTACCTTGCTTGATTCCTGTTACCCTGTCTCTGAATTGTTATTGCCTGTACCTTTGTAAAACAGGTAACCATTCCACACTTGATTGGGTGCTTACTAGCAAACCCACCAATATAAAGGCAGCTGGCACCCTAGCGGATGCTCTGAGTGATCACTCCCCAATCTGCTGCTCCTGGAAAAACAGGGCTCCCAGAGTCCCCCCGCGAATACTCGTGACACGGGACTACTCAAACTATCAACCCGAACACTTGATTGGCTACCTAAATGGGATTGATTGGAGCCCAATCAAACTACTCCCCACACTGGAAGAGGCTACGGCCTTCTTCCAGGGAGCCATCATTATGGTTGCTGACTGCTTGGCCCCTTTGAAGAAATTCCGCACCAAGGGGAGCTGCTACAAGTGGATCACCCCTCAAGTGAAAACACTGATGAAAACTAGGGACACTGCCTGGAAAAAATACAAGTTCTCCTCCCCATCGGCTGACCTAAACCACTCCAAGACGCTGAGAAATAAGTGCAAACTGGTCATCAAAGTGGCCAAACGAGACTACCTCACAGATCTACAGAAAAAGAACCTAGGCAACCCTAGACCCTTTTGGGATCACATAAACAGGCTTATAAAGGGGAGCGGGAAGACCGCTCGCTGCCCCATAGAGGTCAATGGCCAACTAACTAACTAACAATGACCCTAGCATCGCCATGGCTCTCAACTGCCAGTTCACAAACCTGGACCTGCTCAAAGCAGACTTGCCACTCCTCCCAGTCATGAATGATCCCATCCCCCAAAGCCTGAACCGCCCAACCTTCCACATCCGGCTTGTAAGACCAAACAAAGTCCTCCCATTACTAAAGTCCCTCAAAATGTCAGGAGCTATGGGACCCAATGGCATACCCCCCCCCCACATACTAAGGGAAGGGGCCCCTGCACTCGCCAGGCCCCTCACCTGGCTCCTCAATCGATCCCTTATCGCAGGTGCCATCCCAGAACAATGAAAACTGGCCCATGTAGTTCCCATCCACAAGGGTGGTTCAAGGGAGACTACCAACAATTACAGGCCCATCTCCCTGCTATCTAGCCTTGGTAAGATTCAAGAGAGACTAATTTATGGACAATTCCGGGACTACCTAGAGCTCCACCATTTACTTGCCTCCTCCCAGCATGGTTTCAGAACCAATCATGGGACTGACACCACGCTTATCAAGTTCTCCACTGATGTTCTCAGAGAACTGGACAAGGGATCTCCCACTGGGGCAGTCTTCATTGACCTTTCCAAGGCTTTTGACCTTGTAAACCACAACCTGCTCCTTACAAAACTGAGCCAGGTTGGGTTAGACAGCCACTCCATATCGTGGTTCAACAGCTACCTCACAGGGAGGACACAGAGGGTAAAATGGAAAGACTCCCTGTAGGAGCCTCTCCCCCAATGGAGGGGGGTGCCCAAGGATCTATCCTTGGCCCCCTTCTCTTCTCTCTTTTCACAAACGATCTCAGTAAACACTGTGGGGGTAGCTCAGTGGTATAGTATGCGGATGACGAGGTCATATACCGCTTATCCTCTAATCTGGGAGATCTCTGCTCCGGGCTACAGGAAGACCTGGATTCCCTAGAGCAATGGCTAGTCACCAACAGAATGATCATTAACTCTAACAAGACCAAGGCCATGCTGTTTGGCCCAAGAACCCTCGGCCGGGACAGAAGCCCACATCTCAGGCTGATGATCAAATCAGGAAAAAGACTTGAGGTGGTTGAATCGATAAAATACCTTGGCCTCACCCTGGATCAGTGCTTCTCCCTCAAGGATCATGTCAACCAGGTAACCAAAAATATTCACGCCAAACTCGGGACCTTGTATAGGCTGAAAGACCAGTTGATACCTGCGGCCAGGGCCTCCATCGCCACAAGCATCCTCCTCCCTACCCTCTCCTTTGCGGCCCAGGTGATACAGGGAGCTGCCAAACAAGAGATGAACAGATTACCAGTTCTCTATCACAAGGTGGCTTGCTTCACCACCCTATCTGGCTCCCAGACTCACCACTGTGACACTCTGTCCCAACTAAACTGGTCCTCCTGGGAGGCCCGGCTCCAATACCCCCTACTCTGCCACACTCATAAACTACTCAGCCCATCCCCTCCTCCCAGCCTCACTGGACTCATTGCCCAAAAGAGAAACCCTAGGGTCCTCAGAACAATGGACAGAACCCTCCTCACAGTGCCAAGGGTTAGAACCAAGGCGGGGGGTAAGTCGTTCGCCATCACAGCGCCCACCCTATGGAACTCCCTGCCCCCTGCTGTTCAGGATGCTACCTCTACCCACACCTTCCGCACAAGGCTGAAGGCTCATATGATGGTCAAATCCATATGCAACTGCTAAACTGAGAGGTGCTTAAGTGGAAGCCCACCCCTCTCCCTCAAATGGAAATAGCGACTATCACTGTACCCCATCTATATAGCACTGCACCCCATCTGTAGAGCTTACCCAGGAAATGTTAACTGCTAAAAAGCTACTATGTCTTACCTCTTAAACGTAACTGCTGAAAAACTACTATGTATTATGTTCCTCGCTGTCTAGTGTAATGTACCTGTGCTGTATGCTACCCCATGTATTATTCCATGTAATTCCCCGGGTCGCCCCTGAAAAAGGGCCCTTCCAGCGGGCTTACCCGGTTATCAAAATTTAATAAATAAATTCTTCTGAGTCACACCTGAAAATAGACACTTGACTGTTTAGCGTGCTTACCTGGTAAACAAAAGCTAACTACATTTCTGCCTATATTTCAGGAAGTGGCAGAAAGTTAGTAACCATAGAAAGTAGAACATATTCAATCAGTATTACAGTGGGCTTGAACCCGCAGGTGTCTTCTGAGTTTCTTTTACAATGATGTAACTAATGAGTTGATTTCCTTCAGGAGCATGTTCCACAGGACAGGCCCAGTCTCCTTCAGATTTAAGGGGGGAGGAAAGTGCTTTGAGCAATCCCATGGACCTAGTTGTCCTTCCAGAGATATGGGGGGTCAGAAGCTTGCAGAGATACAGTACAGGTATTTGTACAATGCGTCTGCCTTTTCAGTACTCATGTAATCTTCTCTCTTGGGGTTTGCATTAGCAAATGGTGCATGACAAAGTAGCTTTTTGAAAAAGAACAAAATGTGGCCAAGCATGCTGTATTTTACAACTCGTACAGTGCATAGATTGAATCAGATTTCCCAGTTTTACCACACAAAAAGAATAGAATAATGACTTAATCTGACCGACCACCAATCTGATATCTTTCCCTATGATTGTTTGCATTGTAAGTAAAAGTAGTATTTGTACAGTTACCACTCTGTTGTAGTTAGGTGTACTCAGTCATCTAACAGTTCTGTTCTTAATTTGGTTCAGACTTCAGTGACCAAGTTTTTGTTTGAGGCTCTAACCACACCTTCAGATTTGTAGATAAAGTGAAAAGTACTACAAAACAGCACTGAGCTGCAAATGCCCTTGAAGGCCCCAAACCCACCTTTGCTAGCATAAAATGGATGCTGTTGAGTCATAGTGCAGGCTGGATATAGTCTGGGTTGAGCCACAACACTTGCAGGCATGAGACTGGACTCCTCATAAAGTGGTAGCAGATGGAAGGCATAACCTACTATATATATATATATATATATATATATATATATATAGGCCCTCATCACAGGGAAAAAAATGGGGACAAGGAACTGCTCGAGACAATATACAAAATGGCAGACAAGGGCAAGGTGATACTGGTAGGGGATTTCAACCTACCTGACATACACCAGAAAACAAAATCAGCAGCATCAACGAGAAGCAGGGACTTTTTAATACCCTTGAAGGGGGCAGGTCTGAGGCAGCTTGTAGATTCTACAACAAGAAGCAAAACCATACTAGACCTCATTCTCACAAATGGTGAGTGGGTAAAGGAGACTGAAGTAGGGTGCCATCACCCATTGTATGGTCAGTTTCAACATTATCATAGCAGAGGACACCAGTCATTCTAACATTAGGATCCTAGATTTTGGGAGAGCAAACTTTCAGAAAATGAGACATGGCCTAGCTGAAATCTTAAAAGAAGGTAAGGGGGGAAGGGTTGAGGAAATCTGGGAAAGCATTAAGGGTGCTATCAAGAAGGTCACGGACCAATACACCAGAAAAATAAGTAAGGCAAAAAAGAAGAGCAATCCACTATGGTACTCCAAAGAGGTGGCAACTATAGTGAAAGAAAAAAAGGCTGCCTACAGGAAATTCAAAGTGCGAAGAGGACAGGGAATCATACAAAGAGAAACTAAAGGAGGCTGGTAAATTACTTTTATTTATTTATTTAGTTTTTGATGACCGGGTAGGCACACTAGCCATAGCAATGACTATTTTCAGGCATGACCCAGGAGGGTACAAGACAGAAACAATCAGAAATAACAGGTTACAATATATGGATTCACAGTATACAAACATAGGAATTAGAACAGCCTAGAGTTTAAAAACAGGTTTGGCAATATACTCAAACAGAGTCAAAGTCAAGACAAAAGTAAGGAGAGTAAAAATTACAATAAGGCAGATAACAGTTTGATTATAATAAAGAAGGCTAAAGCACAAACTGAGATTAGGATAGCAGAAGGTGTAAAAGGTACATACGGGGAAAAAAGGAAGACCAAGGCGGGGAACCTAGAAGAGGGGGATAGGGAGAAGGCAGAAGTCCTAAACAGGTACTTCTGCTCTATATTTACAGAGGAGAGGAAGGGAGGGAAATGGATCGGCACTAAGAAGGAACAGCACCCTCTGGACTGGAGGTTGCTATATGCCCCTTCACAGCAGACCAAGTCCTGAAGGAGCTAACAACCTAAAATTGGACAAGGCCGTAGGATCAGGTGACGTGCACCCCCAGAGTCCTGAAGGAGCAGGAGAAGGAACTTGTAGCACCCCTAGTGGAACTCTTCACCAAATCACTGGTGAGTGGGGAGGTTCCAAAGGACTGGAAGAGGGCAAATGTGGTCCCACTTCATAAATCTGGTAGCAGGGAGGAGACAGGAAATTACTGCCCAGTGAGCCTCACTTCTGTGTTGGGAAAATAGATGAAATCATTACTCAAACAGAGGTTAATAGCATTCCTTGAAACCAGCGGGCAACAGGATCATAAACAACTTGAATACACGGTGGGGAGGTCTTGCCAAACTAACCTAATTGAATTCTTCAACTGGATTGCCAAGACAGAAGATAATAGGGAGGAGGGGGCAGTGGATATAATCTACCTGGACTTTAGCAAAGCCTTCGACTCTGTCCCACACGGAAGGCTGATAAAGAATTTGGACTACATGGGGGTGGGACAGGAAGTGGTGGTATGGGTGAAAAATTGGCTGTATGATAGAATGCAAAGGGTGTAGATAAACAGCAAATTATCAGCAGAATGAAAGATAACCAGAGGGGTACCCCAGGGTTCCGTGCTGGGGTCTCTACTATTCCGTGTATTCATAGCTGACATTGCAAATGGGCTTGAGGGGAAGGTGTGTCTGTTCGCGGATGACACCAAGATATGCAACAGAGTGGGATCCCCAGCAGGACAAATGAAAATGGAATCAGACCTAAAGAAACGGGAGGAGTGGTCTAAAGCATGGCAACTGAATTTCAATGACAAAAGGTACAAGGTCATGCACATAGGAAGAGGGAACCCAAAAAGGGAGTGCTACTTGGGAGGAGAAAGACTAGCAATGACCAGCCAATAGCGTGATCTAGGGGGTTTAATATCAGATGACTTAAAAGTGAGCATACAGTGCAAGAAGGCAGAATTTAAGGCCAGTGGCATGCTGGGATGCATTGGGAGGGGAATCACAAGCTGGGGGAGAGAAGTGGTACTGCTGCTGTATAGGGCACTTGTCCATCTCCACCTGGAATTCTGTGTCCAGTTTTGGAGACCACACCTCAGAAAGGACATTAACAGAATAGAGACAGTACAAAGGAAGGCAACAAAAATGGTACAGGGAGTACATCAAATGTCATATGAGGACAGGTTGAAGGAATTAAACACGTACTCTCTGGAACAGAGGAGGGAGAGGGAAGACATGATTGAGACCTGCAAGTTCATTAAGGGTAAAAACAAGGTACAGGTGCTGGAATTTTTTGATTCCAAGGAGGGTAGCAGAATGAGGGGTCGTGATCTTAGACTGAAAGTGGGAAAGTACAGGACCAATGTTAGAAAGTTCTTCTTCATGGTGAGGGTGGTGGACGCATGGAACAGCCTACCCTCAGAGGCTGTGGGGGCCAAAACAGTCGAAGGATTCAAAAAAAGCACAAAGGAATCATTCAGAAGAGGGGATAACAGAGTGGGGGCAGTAATCTATACACCATGGGCAGACTAGATGGACCTTGAGGTCCCCTTTGCTGTCACTTTCTATGTTTCTCATCCCAACATCCTTGTCACAGCCATTGGACTTCCCTAAACATGAAGATTTGTTTGTGATTGTAGCCATCTTCCAGTTCCCCAGTCCTATATCTTCCATAGATTCCATGGATGCACCATGGAAACTTGAGCCTAAAAACTATGACATATTTGTATACATGCTGTATTTTTACATGTTTCCATAAAAATTAGAATTAGATTTGCAAGGTTTTCCATGTATTCCCTGATTAAGCCTTGTGTGCATTGGCGTAGATTACGGGGGACCGGGGCAAGCTGCCCCTCCAGAGAAATGAGATCGGGACTTAACTTGTGTTGGACCATGAACCTGGCTCACTGCCTGGGGTGGGGGTAAAAAATCTGACTCACAATATCGTTGCTGGTTGGTGCTGGCACTGCTTGGTGTGTCCATTTCTGATTGGCTGCAAATATCACGTCATGTTTTTAGCAGCCTATCTCCGAGCAGTAAACTCATTCGGGCGCGTGCCGGCATGACAAGTGTATTACTTTTAGGCGCCATTTCTTCAGTTGCCTGATGCGGCTCAGTCAAATTAAGCTGGTTGGTTGTAGCAGAGCTGAGCATCTCGCTTCGATTTCGCGGTGATCGACCCACCGGACCGGACTCTCATTGGGCACGCATGCCATACCATTGACTGGGTGGGTATAACCATAACAGGTAACCTCGACCCCGAGGACAAACAAGATCGGATTCGGGTCCCCAAACCCAAAGAAAAGACTTTCCCACCCAGGCCCGGTACCATCTCAGTCACTCACACAGCATCGATTGAATCTGAACATCGGACTTGGTTCCAAAAGTCCTCCCCTCTGGCTCCTCCGAATTTAGAAAATACGAGCGCACGCTGTAAAATCAGCACCAGCTAGGCGGCAGTGAGTGCATGTCTTTTCTTTTTAAATGTTCTGGATGGAGTTCAATCAAATCAACAGGATACAACAACACAAGGTCATCAGCTTGAGTGTGGTCGCCGCCTGACACTACCACCCTCCTACACACACAGCTGTCAGTGTGTGTAGTCTGCAAGTCATATTTTAATTTATTTTAAACTTTTTGTTTAGATTACTACTGGCTGGGGATTGGGAATTCAGGGCAGACTCAGGGAGCGGGCAGTTTCTTCTGACAGAAAGCTGAAGCGCTTGGGGCCAAGACATCAGCAATTTTAGATGGGCTAGAACTTTTACTGTTTTTAAAAATATGTTTAAAAGATGTGGCATCACAAGATAGCTGAGGCCGTGGAGTTGGCACTGCAAGTAGGAAGAGCATGAGTGTTGTGGCTGGCAGTTGCTGCGGTTTGTTTTAATTTCAGTAGTATACATATGAAAAGATGCATGCAAATTGTTTGGATGATTTTTTTTTTATTTCACTGCTAGATGCAGAAACCGCAGTGTGAGAGAGAAGCACACGTTGTTGCAGGCTTAATAGATGAGGGACTAAGTACTGGGAGTGAGCAAGTGCTGAGCTGAGCAGTAGCAAAAGGAAGGACAAAGAGGATAATGCAGTTACTGTACTAGACAAATGGGCTAAAGTAACTGAAAATAACAATCTATGATCAACAAGATCATAGACTGTTAGACCACAATTTGCATTATTTTCTACTGGCAAATTGCACAAATTCGTATGGCAGAATTATGTGAATTGTCTAATTCAGCAGCAAATTGCCATTTTTTTTTTAATGTTGCTGCATTAACTTGGGTGGTTCAGTGGGGAAATAAATATGCAAATTGTGGTCAAAGTGAATTTTTTTCACAAAGCAAATTTTGGCAACTTCGCACACCTCTATACACAAACAGGCAGAACATAGGACTGGCATGCAAATTTATTAGTGGAAATACTAACTCTGGTGAGTCAAATGCCCCATTTTAATAAATGTCTTTGTTTACATACCAGTACTGTGCACTGTCTGTTTGTGTATTTCCCCTTCAGTCTCTTTCCTAACCCTAAACATTCCCTTACATACATTGGGCCTCCCTCCTCATTCTTATTCCCCATCATGGCTCTTTCCAACATCATACTCTATAATTATCCCCATCCACTGCCACCTCCCTCGGTCCTCATTGCAGGTTTACAATACCCCCTACCAGGTGCCCACAACTATTTGGAAGGCAAGGGGTATTTTAAAACTCTGTAGTAGGGTTAGTGAGGGTTACCATGCTTCAGAACTGTGACCCCTGTTGTGCATAGCATAATGTGGCACAAAAATAGGGATGGTTAGTAACTGGTCATCATGACCACTTACAGCATCTACAGTCCCTAGTGACTGTATGGGCCCACCAATATTTTGATATTTTAAGCAAGAGACCAGGGTTCAAATACTGACAGGAACTTTAAAGGGGACAGTCAGCACTAAGAGCCCCACATTCAAGTGAAGGGCTGGTCCTAATTTGCATTTTGTGTGCAAAACATTTTTTTTATACTTACAATCTAGTATACTGCAGGAAACAGTATCAGGCTGATTTTGCTGTCTTCCAAGTTGTCATTTGCTTTAATCAGAAATCCCAGAATCCACTGCAGCTGACATCAGAGTAGGACCACAGCAATGGGAGATTCAGTAACCTGGAGTGCAAGTTTTGATTAGCTCTGATATTTTGGGTGCTGGCTCTGTTGACCTCCCGGGGCTAGCTACTGTCACAGAGGACTGTTCCTGGCCCCAGGAGAACAGCATGACCAGCAAACATCTGATCTGAGTTTATAAAAGTTGTAACATGCATGGCATTCAAACATGCATGGCAGGCCATTAAATCTCCCATTGCTGTAGCCCTGCTCTGGTGTCAGCTGCAGTGGATTCTGGGATTTCTGATTAAAGTAAATGCCAACTTGGAAGACAACAAAATCATCCATATACAATTTTCTAATAAAACACTGTAGTAGTAGTTCTGTTTGTTTTACCATTAGAATTTTTTTTGAATTTAGGTATGCTGATTAGTTGTGCCATTGTCCTTGCTAAGTGGAAAAAAAGGGCAGCATTTCAAAAATGAACATTCTATGTGGCACATTACGGTAATTTTTTTTTTGTACTGTGTCCTGACTTTGGAGTACTTATTTTTCACCTGTGCATTAGACAGATCTATTTAATGCAGAGGTAATAACCAATCAGGATGCAGGATTTTCTCTACCCATTTTATAAGAGTAGAGTTGTTATCATATTGGTACAGTATCATATACAATTAAACACTGGAACATACTGATGATAGCAATAATAATAGGTAAAATACAACAGTGTGGGCCAACAAATTGCATAGCAAATTCTGTATATGTAAGCAATAATACCCAACAGGGTGGGCATTATTGGGAAATACCGGACCGCCAAGGGGCATAATGAGGCCAGACACCACAGGCGGAGGGCCTTATAGCCCCTGGAAGGTCTGTATTTCCCAATAATGCCCACCCTGGAGGGTATTATTGCACTCAGAAAATAGCCCATCGGAGAATGTTACTCTGTGAAGAGGCATTTAGACTGGCTCTTATTTCTAGCTGGGCATCTATTGAAAAATAAATGCCCAGCTTGGAGCCTGTCTCAGCCAATCAAGTTTAAGAATTGATTGTTGCCATTTTCTAAAGATTGATAAGACAAAGTACAATGTACAATATTATATTACACAGTTCATCAAATCAAGTTCAAGGGGTTATTCATGGCCAACAAAGGGAAGGAAGTAAGCACCTTAGCTGCAGTAGCCCTATGTGTGAGATCCAATGTACGTGTGTGTGTCTATCAGTATCAGTTATGTATATGCCCTGAATGTCTACGGTTTATAGGTGGCATGTAATATAAACATCTAGTGATGTGTTCTTCAGAGATCTTGAACTTGTCAGAGTTCCTCTGTTTGGATACAGTGGTTGACCTGATGGAGCACAACGGTTGATTTCATTTTGTTCTGAATTCTGTGGGATTTTGATGTTTATGTTCTCTGTAACTGGAGCACTCTTGTGCAAAGCCAGGTTTCTCTGTGCATGCTATATTTGCAGCGTTTAAAGGGACTGGTTGTGATTTGTTTGCATTGTGGGTGTTCATTTAATTAAACAGGAACAAGTAGCTGCTCTTACTTACTTGTCTGATGCAGAGGTTTGTTGCCTTTCCTATCCCTTCTTTCAGATTTGCTCACTGCTCTTTCAGCCTCCCAATTCCCCCCGCTGACATCCCTAAAGCATTCCTTCATCTTTTTAAAATTGGCTCTCCTGAAGTCCAGGACCCTTGCCTTTGTGTGAGTCGATCCTGGCTATGGTATCTTTTGGGATAACATCTCAGATCCCAACACTCCTGTCCCCTTGGTTTCTCTGACATACCTCTGTCTTTACTTTTTTTTCTTAAAATAATCCCTCATTTCCTGAAAATCTTGTGTTACTGATGCCAGGGGTAACCGTCAAGAGCAACCCATTTTGAATAGGGGTTACTTTGATAGGTCAGTTGTTTTTTTAACCACACATTTTACTACTGCAGAACAGTCCTACCCCTTTTAAATATCTGGCACCATGTATTTATTATGACATATGGAATCACCTTGTGCCTTAGACTGGGATTCAATGAGTCGGTTCAGAGTTCCTGTCAGGATTTGGGCACCGAAGTGCTGCAACAGTAAGAGAACATTGTTGAAAGTCACTCTTTCTTTAGTTGCACCGAGGAACAGTAAGGACCTGTCATGTAGTGTGAAGCAGCGGGTTCTGCTTGACGTACTTATGTGATTTGACTCCCATTTTGTTTTAACAAAAATAAAGCTGCTTTTTGGCAGCAGTGAAGTAGATCCGAAAACGGTATTTTGCCTTTTTTTAACCCCCTTTATTGGAGATCACAGTGTTTGCTTGTGGATGGTGAGAATGGCCTGTGAGACTGAACTTCACAAAGGCCTTTACAAAGAAAACTGCTAGTTTTAGTTGGGGATCTGAATTACACTGATAGATGGTTGCAGAGAGAAATATGGCAGCTGAGAGACTGTGGACATGAGTAGTGGCTGACTGCCACAGCATGTGGCTTCCGTGCTGTAAATTATAAAATGGGTTAGATAGCCACCACAAATACCGCTCTCTGATAAGATGAACCAGATCAACTGCCTTGTCTTCTTGTACTCACAAGTGCACAATGCTACATTTTCTGAACTAAATCTTTTAGTACTAGTCCTTTTTGTGAGTGCAGTAACACATTCCAGGGTGCTGTGTTTTTTGGGGATATATAGGCACTCTGCCATTGGATGCTGAGTAGTACTCAGCTTATGACCTTGTGTGTCAGCACACATGCCAGAGGAGTGTCCTTATATCCCACCAAATTCACACCGTCACATGTTATTGCACATTTAACACCCACTGGAGGAGCCATAGGCTTTACAGAGGTAGTACCTGTTAAAGCTGCATTGTTTGTCAGCTGCGGTGGAAAATCATCATGCTGTTTTAAGCAGCACTGCTCTGGAACAGCTTAGATTTTTTTTAACTCAGGTAATTTTAACAGTCAGCTCTTTGATAAAGGGTCAGTACTGATGATACGTTCACTGATTGCAGCCATTTCTTAGTAAGCGCTTTGATGGGGCCTGGATCCTTTAACTGTCCCAAATTTGGAGAGGCCTACAACCGCTATCATTCTCAGATCCAGACAAGGGGAAGGGGCATGGGACCCCAAATCCCCACTCTGGGGAGGGGGCATGGGACCCCATGTCCCAGCTCAGTGGAGGGAGTGTATTGGACCCCTCAGAGTCCCAGCTCCGGGGAGGGAAAACTGGGATCCTTTGCAGTCCCAGCTAAGAGGAGGGGGGCCTGAACCCCCGCAACCCCAGATCTGCCGGGGGGGGCCTGGGAACTCTTGCAGTCCTGACCCAAATTCTGGGGTGAGCGACCTGGGACCCCTCACAGTCCCAGCTCTGGGAAGGGGGCCTGGGACACTTCACGTTTCCAGCTCCAGGGAGGGGGAGCTGGGACTTCTTGTACTTCCAGCTCTGGGGAGGGGATGCCTGGGATTGGTCACATTCCCAGCTCCGGGAAGGGGGTGCATGGGATTTCTCACATTTCCGGCTCTGGGAAGGGGGGTGCCTGGGACTTCTTGCATTTTTAGCTCTGGGAAGGGGGTGCCAGGAACTTCTTGCATTTCCGACTGTGTGAAGGGGGACCTGGGACTCCTCGCATTTTTAGCTCTGGGATGGGATGGGCGGGTCTGGAACTCCTCACTTTTCCAGCCCTAAACGGTGGGAACCTAGGGCTCCTTGAATTTTCAACCCTGGGGAGGGGAACCTGGGGCTGGGGCTCTTCACATTTCCATCTCCAGGAAGGAAAGGGTTTGGGACGCCTTGCATTTCCTTCTCTAGTAAGGGGAGACCTGGGACTCCTCGCATTTTCAGCTGTGGGGGGGGTCTGGGACTCTTTGCTTTCCAGCCCTGGAGGGTGGGGACCTGGGGCGCCTTGCATTCGAAGCCCTGGGGGGGGCTGAAGCTCCTCGCATTTCCATCTCCAGGAAGGAGGTGGTCTGGGACCCCTCACATTTCCAGCTCCCGTTGGGGGGGGGGCCTGGGACTCATCACATTTCCAGCTTGGAGAGGGGGGCTCCTCACATTTCCAGCTTGTGAGGGCTGGAACTCCTCACATTTCCCACTGGGGGGGTTCCTCGCATTTCCAGCTTGGGGAGGGGTCTGGGACTTCTCGCATTTCTGGGACTCCTCACATTTCCAGCTCAGGGGAGGCCTCTATTGTGACAGTGTTTATTTTCAAACTGTAAAAAGTATCTTACAATGATTATTGAGCAGCAGTTTAATTAATGCTTTTTAATTTGTGTTAACCAGTATGATGCATCCCCAGTAGTGTTCCCATTTACCCCCATCTGTACTTGATTCAAGTACAAATGATAAAATTCAAGTACATTTTTGTGTGAAGGGGGTACAATGTACCCCATAATTCTGTTTGAAGTATATGTACCCCACAAAAATGTTGTACAAATGGTAGAATGAACCCTTACAATTTATTTCGTACCTCTGAAAATTTTTGGAGAGGGTGCAGTGCACCCCCAGATCTGCAGCTTTAATGGGAACACTGATCCCCACCAAAATATGAAAGTCGGCTCCTCACTGGTCCTTTCTTTTGTGCTATTTCTCACTGTTGAGTTGGAGAAAACGAATTACTTTCGTGCACATCTAGTAACTCGTTAAGCTTATCTCTGTGCCAGCCTACTGTAATATTACAGCTGGTCTCCCTCCATTTTCTGCCTCCCATTTGGGGCTAGCAATATAGACTAGAGGTTAGAGTAACCAGCTGTGAATTACCTTGGTACATCCAGCAGATCTGGGTTTGATTCCCACAACATCCACTTGCATACTGTATGACTCTGAGCAAGTCACTTAACCTCCCCAGTGCTTCTGGGTCATCCCGGAAAACAGGCACTTGTGCCTAGTGGGCCTTACCAGGTTACCAAAACAATAAAAAAAAAGTCTGCATTATGAAGTTACATGTTACCACTCCTGTTATCTGCCAGCTGCTCCCTTTACTGTATCACCTCTCCATCCAGTCCCATGTTGACCCCCTTATGTCAGCTGTATTATTGTCTTTTGTCCCAGTCCGATTATGTGCCCCTGCAGATTCTGTCAGGGACTAGTTTTAATTTTCAAGTCTCACTCTCCCAGTGATGTCTCTCCGTACACATAACTTGTCTCCTCTTCTCACCTTAGGGAATTCTTTAGTTAGCTGTACAATTTAAACTGATATGGGGGGGATCTGTAAGTGTCACCTAACAGTGAACTCAGCAGGGGGACAGTTGCCCCCCCACAAGAAGCAAGCAAACTGGCGGGAGCCAGATCTGCGGTCACATGCGAAGCAAAGCCCATTAGGAGAGGGAAGGTGAGGGTTAGAGAAGGGTATAAATGGAGGGCCATGTGCACAAACATCAGGAGCCTGGGCACCAAGGTATCAGACTTGGTGGTGATCATGACGGAAGAAGAGATGGACATAGTGGAGATCACAGATACTTGGTTCCATGATGGGCAGAAATGGGACAGGAACATTCCAGGTTATACACTGTTCAGGAAGGACAGGGTTGGCAGGAAAGGGGGGCATAGCACTCTACATGAGGGAGGGGATCCAGGCATTGGAAACGCAAGGCAGGTGTGGGGACACTGAGGCCCTGTGTGTCTCGCTGGCCACAGAGAAGGGCAAGGTGGTGTGAATGGGAGTTGTGTACAGGCCACCAGGGCAAACTGTAGAGGTGGACAGCCAGATGATCAAGGAGATACTTAAGATGGCGGCTAAGGGGGAAGTGCTGCTGCTGGGAGATCTCAGTTTGCCGGATGTGGAGTGGCAAACACTGTCTGCCTCCTCATCCAGAAGCAGAGTGATTGTTGACCCACTACAGATAACCTACCTAAGTCAGCTGGTCAAGGAGCCCACTAGGGAGGGTGTGGTACTGGACCTGGTACTTATGAATGGTGACAGGGTGAGTGAGGTAACAGTAGGGGACGGCCTTGGAAGCAGTGACCACAACACAGTGTGGTTCATGATACACGCAGCAGCCTCATGCCATCGGACTAAGGTGAAGGTGTTAGATTTCGGATGGGCTGATTTTGGAAAGATGAGGGAGTACATTAGACGGGCATTAGGGGGTGGGGGAATGTAGGGGGGTGAAAGATATTTGGGCCAAAATTAAGGGGGCAATCATGGGGACCATGGACCACTGCGCAAAGAAGGTAAGCAAGAGCAGGAGGAGAAGGAGGCCACTGTGGTTCAACAGGGAAGTGGGGGAAAGCATCAGGGCAAAGTGTTAAGCTTTCAGGCAGTACAAGATGACACAGAGCAAGCTGGACTGTGAGGCTTACCAGGATAAGCAGAAGGAAGCTGGGAGGGTGGTCAGATGGACTAAAGCACAAACGGAGAAGAGTATAGCCAAGGGGGTCAAGAAGGGGACCAGACCTTATTTAGGTATATAAGAGAGCGGAGGAAAGGGGTGACTGGGTTGCTGGGTATGTGGACAAGACAGGGGAGAAGGTAGAGGGGGACCAGGAGAAGCCTGAATTACTGAATAGTTATTTTAGCATGGTATTTACGGGGGCTGTTAGTGGTCCATCGGGAAGTGAGGGGTGAATGTGGGACCATTCCAGGAAGAGGAGATCTCAAAGGAGAGTTTAAGGGCCTGAGGGTGGACAAGGCCTTGGGGCCAGATGGGATTCACCCTAGGGCATTGCACGAGCTGGATGAGGAGCTAATGGCTCCCCTGACCTGTCTATTTAATGAGTCCTGATGAACAGGGGTAGTCCTGGAGGACTGGAAATGTGCAGATGTGCTCCCCATGCATAAGGGAGGGGGAAGGCAGGATTTGAGCAATTACAGGCCAGTGAGTCTGACTTCGGTTGTAGGCAAGCTTATGGAGAGGCTGCTCAAGGACAGAATTACGGACTACCTGGAGGCAAGCGACCTGCTTGACCCAAGGCAACACGGCTTTACCAAGGGCAGATCTTGTCAGATGAATCTGGTAACGTTCTTTGACGAGGTCACTAGGGTGGTCGATCAGGGCGGGTCAGTGGACATAGCCTACCTAAATTTCAGGAGGGCCTTTGATATGTTACCACATGGTAGGCTGGTGCACAGAATGGAATGGCTGGTCTTGGGAAGGTAGTTGTGCGTGGAGTGCGCAACTGGTTTAGCGGGAGAGCGCAGAGGTGTTGATAAATGGGGTCCCCTCGGGAGAGGTAGGAGTCACGAGCAGCATGCCCCAGGGGTCAGTGCCGGGACCTCTGCTGTTTAACATCTATGTAAGCGACACCGCAGAAGGGTTGGAGAGTAGAGTGAGCCTGTTTGCCGAGGATGTCAAAATCGGTAATAGAGTGGACATACAGGGTGAACTGGAAAGGATGCAGAGAAACCTAGAGAGATTGGAGGAGTGGGCCGGGAAGTGGAAATTATCTCTCAGTATGGTGAAATGCAAAATAATGCACCTGGGAAGAAGAAATGGGAGAATGGAATACTGGCTAGGGGTGAGCTGCTCGCAGTTACCATGGAGGAGAGGGACCTGGGTGTCATCATCACTCTGGACATGAAGGTAGTTGGGCAGTGTGGTAGGGCGGTGGCAAAAGCCAGTAAAGTGTTGGGATGCATTGGGAGAGGAATCACCAGCAGGAGGAAAGAGGTTTTGATCCACCTGTACACCCAGCTGTCAGGCCTCATCTGGAGTACGGGGTCCAGTTCTGGAGGCCTTACCAAGGGAAGGATGCAGAGAGGGTGGAGAGAGTACAGAGGAGGGTAACCAAGATGTTTAAGGGGCTTAGTCACCTGCTGTATGAGGAGAGTCTGGGAACCATGGATATGTCCCCCTTGGAGTTGGGGGGGGACATGATAGAGACCTTCAAGTACCTGAAAGGGATAAACAAGATGGCTCCTGGAAAAACCCTTCCAGATGAAAAAGTGCCCCAGAAAAAAGGGTCATGATCTCCAACTGGAGGGGGACAAGTTCAGGGGCAACATCAGAAAGAACTTCTTTACAGAAAGGGTGGTAAACTCCTGGAATGGGCTGCCTAGGGAAGTAGTGGGAGAAAATTCAGTGGGGGGGTCAAGAAGGTGTGGGACAGACACAGAGGGCTGTTGAAAAGAAAGGTGGGGGGGCATATCAGGAGCAGGCCTAGGGTGCTAAGCTAATGGGCAGACTAGGTGGCCCTGGAGGTCCTTTTCTGTCAACACGTTCCTATTTTCCTGCTATGGGCTGGTTGATTAGCGTGCTTGGATCCAGACACAGGACTAAATGAGGAGTGTGATTGGTCCATATTTTGGTGATTGTGGAACTATTTGGACTTACAAAGTTAGATACATAAAAGTGATATTTTGGGGGCATTTTATCTGGTAGCGGAATCCTGTAGTCTGGAAACATATATAACTTGTAATCTGTAGTTTGCACTCTGTGATCTATATAAACAGGGGATAGTGGGGAGTAGACTCCCATCACAAGTGATGATGTTTCAGTTTAAAGTACAGGATCATGATCCAAAAAAGATGTACAGTATGTTACACTGATAAATATGCCAAATTGAATGTGGCATTGTGAAAACATTGTTTGCTTGAGAGGATCTATCATCAGAAATCCTTGACATCTTCACTGCTTGCATGGAACATGAGACAGCAGAGAAATCTGAAAAACCAAATACAGGCAAAATTGTTTTTGTAATAAAAAAAAAAGAAAAATAGACCTAAAACTTTGTAAGAAAAAATAGTCGGGGGGGGGGGCACTGCAGTTTGCAGCCTTATTGTACTAAGGTTTGCTGAAGAACAATCACTGACCCTTTGAGCAACAGCCTGTCTGCAGAGGGCTTCTATCTGAGTGCTCCCATAGCAGTAGGCAGTTTGGTTGGGTACCTTACAGGTCAATAATTTTGTAGCATTTTCTGAGAGGTCTAGAGGTTAGACAGGGTAACAATGGAATTGCAGGTTGAGGTTCAAATCTCACTAGCACAAGAGACTTGCCTTGTGACCTTGGACTGCTCACATAATCTCTCACAGTGCTCTGTCCCATACACCCAGCTACTGCAGTAGAGTAGAAGCAGGACCCCACTGGAAACTAGATGCTGCATCTCAGCTGGACTCCATTGGGTAAATTATGACTGCAAAATAAAAAGTGAGATAGTTAGTGTCCACCCTGTATTTTTTATTTTCTGGGGTATTCTCTGCCTCTGGTTGGGGGGGGGGCAGTAGCTCATTGCGGCTGCTTCCATGGGGCTTTCAAGTGCCTATGCTCCAAATAAGGCTGCAACATAATTTTAATGGTTTATGCCTAAACACACACATGCACACTTACTTGTGTTTAAACAGGTAATTTTATTTTTTGCACTGAAAACAGTGTGTAAGGGGAAAAATATCTAGTCTAGAGCATTTCCTGGGGAATTAATGGCCTGCTGAGCTGCTGATGTATTCCGGCATTAGCGAATGGCTGAGCCTGACATTGCCTCAGGCATTCAGCTTTACAAGTGGGTCCAAGTTATTCCTCAGGGAATGCCCTAGCTCTTGTAGTGTTCTTTGCGGTTAAAAAACGTTTTGTTAGTGACAGAAAATAAGCTGATCTTTGACCAAATTCAGTCTGTGACCCAAAAAAAAAAAGTTTGGGCAATGTGGTGACAATCTTAGCCGCCGTGAAGTTAATCATTTTGGTAGTGATATCTGTTGTTTGCAGCAAGTCAAAGAAATCTTTAAAAGCAGCCAAAACATTTCTAACATGACCTTCAAAATGCTCCAGGATGCGTCAAAAATCTGATAGCTTCTGGGGGCCTAGGCGGCCCACAGACCCCCGGCCTGTTGGTTTACTGTTTATTGGGAGGACCAGGACTTTTATCTGTCTTTGCCCCCCCTCTGTCAAAAAATCTAACTACACCCCTGCTTGTGTGCCATTTTCCACAGAAACTATATAGTAGGATATTGGTGATAATGGATGGGTTTATAAACTAAGATGGCTTCATATAAATCTTGTAAAAAAGAATGTACAGTCGTGGCCAAAAATATTGGCGCCCTTGCACTTTTTCAAATAACTCACAATTCCTCTAAACATAAGTTGAAATTAACAACAGTACAGTATTTGGTCTCCACAATTCTTTATTTCTCTGTTAATATTACAGCACCTTTGTTTTTGATTCAGAATTTAATATATCCTTTTAAATCAGAAAATGAAAAGAAATGGCATTGACAAAATTGACACCCTAGACTTAATATTTGGTAGCACAGCCTTTGGTCAAAATAACTGCAATCAACCGCTTCCTATAGCCATGGATGAGCTCCCTGCACCTCTCTACTGGCAGTTTGGCCCACTCTTCTTGTGCAAACTGCTCCAGTTCTCCCAGATTTGAAGGGTGCCTTCTCCCAACTGCTGTTTTCAGATCTCTCCACAGGTTTTCAATGGAATTTAGATCTGGACTTGTTGCTGGCCACTTCAGAACAGTCCAGCGTCTTGTCTTGAACCATTCCTGGGTGCTTTTTGAAGTGTGTTTGGGGTCATTGTCCTGCTGGAAGACCCATGACCTTCGACAGAGACCCAGCTTTCTGACACTGGGTTCAACATTGCTCTCCAAAATGGCCTGGTAATCTTCAGATTTCATGATGCCATGCACACGTTCAAGGCACCCAGTGCCAGAGGCAGCACAGCAACCCCAAAACATCACTGAACCTCCTCCATGTTTGACTGTAGGGAAGGTGTTCTTTTCTTTGAAGGCTTCATTTTGTTTTCTGTAAACAAAGAGATGATGTGCTTTACCAGAAAGCTCTAATTTGGTCTCATCTGTCCACAGGACATTCTCCCAGAAGGATTTTGGCTTGTTCAGGTGTGTTTTGGCAAACCCCAGTCTGGCTTTCTTATGTCTCTCTCTCTCTCTCTCTCAGTATTGGGGTCCTCCTGGGCCTCCTACCATATAACCCCCTTTCACTGAGTTGGCGACGGATGGTGCGAGTTGAAACTGTCGTGCCTTGTGTCTGAAGGTCAGCTTGAATCTGTTTGTCAGTTGATCGAGGTGCTTTCTCCACCATTCGAACAATCCTGCGCTGCAATCTTCGATCAAGTTTTCTCTTGCGGCCACGTCCAGAGAGGTTGGCTACAGTGCCATGGGCCTTAAACATCCTGATAACATTACGTACAGTGGAAACAGGAACATTAAGGTCTCTGGAGATTGATTTGTAGCCTTGAGATTGTCTATGCTTGGCTACAATCTTCTGTCTGACCTCCTCAGACAATTCTCTGGCTGTCTTTCTTTTCTCCATTCTCATTGCAGTACACACAGTGACACAAAACAGGAGAATGAGTCCTTTTCTCTATTCAAACTGGTTGAATGAGTGATTTTTATATTGCAGGCACCTGCAACTCACCACAGGTGAGTTCAATTCCAAAGTGAAGGAGAATCACCTTCTTGAAATCTAATTATTTCTAACTACTTCTAAAAGGTGCCAATAATTTTGTCTGGGCCATTTAAGGATTTCTGTGTGGAATAAGCTAAGACTTAGTAAATTTTTCTGCTTTTTGTGTTTTATTCCACTGCAAACCAAAGAAATACATATGTGGATACCAAAATATTTTTTAATTTCAACAGTTTTCTGGAAGGAATGGTGCATTATTAGAAAAAACTACAAGGGTGCCAGTATTTTTAGCCATGACTGTATATAAATTCATGTTATGTCTGTTTTCACCATGTGGATATTTTATTCATCTCTACATCTTTTGCTTGTCTAGTAAGGGAAACATTGTCCCATAGTGCAGCATAAAAAAATATCCTGTTTCTTGCATACAACACTAACTAAAGCTCCTCTTGTCTCTGTATTGTCTAAAATTCTTTGTAAGTTTTATAGTTAAATGTGCTTTAAAAGTGATTTATGGATATCGATTATAAGTCTTTGGTTGTCTCTGAAACAGTTAAAATTTTGTATACATTTACCTTATGTCACCATTTGCTTATACCGGACAACTTTGTAAAACAGGGCCTCACAGTCCTAAAAGTTTATCTCCTGTTAAAAAATAAAGGTTTTTAGCTAGCTAGCTATCCCATGAAAAACCTTTTAAAGTCCATCATTGGTTCCATGGAAACCATGGAAAATGTGTTCAACTTCATGGTTTCCAAGATTTTTTCCCATGCTGTAGTCCTTGGAAATTATACAAGATTTAGAGAAATCATAGGACAATAAGGGATTTGTCCCTAGGTTAAATGTATAGGGGATACATGATGGGCAGGAGTGGTATATGGAAAATATTCTCACTCCAGCAGAGTGAGGTCTGTATTCTCATGAGTGCCGAAGGCACGAGTGAGAATGTACAGCTCACTCTGCAGGACTGAGAATCTTTTCCATATCCCACGATCTGCACATCATGTGTGCGATCTATTCCATGGGGTGAGAGCTTTAGGAAACTTTTTTCTGTTTCTGTGCATGGTGTCAGTGTGAGTGTGTTTGCGAGTTCTGAATGGACTGGGGTCAGAAACACAATGGGACACAGGTGAGTGTCTTTTGCAAAGTTAATTGAGTAAGTGTAAGTTTCTGTGAGAAAGAGAAACTGTTGCAGGTAGCACTGAGAAAGAGAGAGACTTCTTTGTGAAGGAGTTTAATTTAGAATTCAGGTTGTTTTTGAAGCTGAGATCAGCACAGTAATGGGCTAGGAGTGTTAGAAACACAATGGGACACATGTGAGAGTGTTTTGCAAAGCTAATTGAGTAAGCTGCAGCTTCAGTGAGAAAGAGAAACTTTTCTGAAGCAATTTAATTTAGAATGCAAGCTGCAGTGAAGATATCCTCACTCTGGTGACATCAGCAGAGTGTTGATTATTTGTTGCTATCCTCACTCTGCCGATGATCATGTCATTGATATCCTAACTCTGCTGATGTCATCAGAATTTATCCTCACTGCAGTGGAAATAACACGATATTCTACTGAGAAAGCTCTGGCCCCATGGTATAAATAATTTTACAGTGTGTTTCAGTATTTATTACAGAATTTGATGTGACAGAATATAACCATTGAAATGTTGAAAAGAGAAGGCTAGAAAAAGACCTGAGCAGTCCATACAGTGTGTTCTAAGATTCCCTTCTTGGAAACTTCGTAGCTTCCATTACTCCCACAGAGCCAACATCATCACTTCCTGTCCCACATCACAGATTAAAACAATCATTTTTTGTAAATTTTTTGTCACACCCGTGTGATGTATTTACCACATACAAACATTTATATTTTCTTAGCACTGAAAAATATGCTGTACCATTTGTAAGGATATGCAAAATTAGAATTTATTTTGGAATCTCTTTCTTTCAGCTGTAACAACGATTTCAAATGTGAGTGAGGTGAAGAACAACATGAGTCTTGGTTTGACCTTGATTAGAAATTCAAGAACAGGTGGATTCTTGGTAAATATCAAGTTACAAATTGCATTTTTTGAAAGTTATGCAAATAAAGTGTTATATACCATTAATGTTAGTTGTCAGCAAGCACAATTTGCTTTATAATGCTGGTTTCTCTGTGAAATTCTTGTCTCGGTATATTGGGACATGAGTAAGATAATTCTGTCATGGCCAGAATAAAAACTCACATCATTGGTTACGTAAGCAATAATGCCCGACAGGGTGGGCGGTATTGGACCATACCACCCTGGAGGGCATTATTATGTTTTTTAGAAAATGGGCCACTGTATTATGTACAGTATGTTTTAAAAAATAATTATGTTTACATATAAAAACTCTTATTTTGTAATAAAATAGTTCCTCCACCTGAATTGCAATGTTGTTGTTTTTTTTAAGCTAGCTGGTTGTCATGGTTACTCCCCCCCCCCACACACACACACAAGGTGTGTATAATTTATTTACTCAGTTATTTGTAAGTAGCTGTTGCTGTTCAGATCGGGAGTGTGGCAGTCATGGAGAGCACACTCAATCCAGCGACAGTTGCCTGAAGCCAATCAGGCTGATGGCTTTGTTTTTCTCGGGAGTGTGGCAGTCATGGAGAGCGCACTCAATCCAGCGACAGTTGCCTGAAGCCAATCAGGCTGATGGCTTCGTTTTTCTTTCCTCATTCGTGCTCTACCCCCCCACCCAGTTGCCTGAAGTCGATCGAGTTGACGGCTTTGTTTTTATTTCTTCATTCGTGCCACCCCAACCCCCCCAGTTGCCTGAAGCTGTTTTATGTTGTGAGACTGTTTTTTTTTTTAGACAGGTCAGAGGTTGCGTGGGGTAGGTCAGAGGTTGCGATGGTAACACGGAAGCGCAGCGTGGGAGAGTAAGCGGGTGTAGTCGGGAGCCAGTTGTTTGATTTTTTTTTTTTAAAACATTCTTGGTCCTCGGTGGTTTCTGGAGCAGGACTGTGAAGGGGAACATCTGTTTTAACTAGCGGGACTGTGAAGGGGCGCGTGTGTTTTACAAGGAGTCAGCGAGTGGGCGACCGGAGCAGGAGGAGCCACAATGTTGAGAGTTGTGGGAATGAGCGAGACTGCTGCCAGTTGTGGGAATGTAAGTCGTTTGATATTCAGTGTACACAGTATCGGGGTTTATTTAGAGAACAAAATGTTAAATAAATTAATGTGGGTAGCAGGAAGTTGTTTCTGTCAGGAAGGAGTGTATCGGGAAAAGTGATGGTGGTTGGGCTCTCTCGCTAAGCGAAGGGAAAAAAATGGCGGCGTTTTACATTTTAAATTAGTTGTTGCAGCCAATTATGTAGCAGGGTGGGCACTAAAATACTACTGGGTGAAGGGGCACTGTAGAATGGTACTTTTTGTTTCCTGGGCATCTATTGAAAGTTAATGTACCCCCTTGACAAGGGTACTAGCCAATCAGATGCCAGGAAATAAAAAGCCCATTTTCTAAATTTATATATCCTATTAAATATGACTGAGTTGACATGCTTACTTGGACTGCAGATGCCATTCATTTTAATGGTTGCATGTCCGTAGCCGGTTCTGTGGCGTGAGTATGCTGAGGTACTGGCTGCCTCACCACCTGCCACAATGATGACCTCAATTAAGAAAGGGACGTGGGTCGCTCGGGAGGCTGGCTAGGGAAGGGAGGCTTGAGTGCCTCAAGGAGAGCTGTCCTTCCCCAGGGAAGGGGGGGGGAACAAGACGTCTCGCTCAGTAGCTGCCACCTAGAGATTCATGGTGGGAGTGAAGTGGGACATCAGGGAAGGTGTACTGCCTACTGGACACTGCATAGGTGGATTGTGGACAATGTATCATTGCCCTTGCAGTGGGCCCAGGGAGGAAAATGTGGAAAACAATACCAGCTACAGGATGAAGCTCACCCCCCCCCCCCAGGCTTGGCAGTGGTGATCCTCTGGGAGATGCTCTGATTAGGGTTGATGAAGGAGCAAGGTAAGCCCCAGGGAAGTCAGGGCTGGGGGTGGGTCAGTCATATGGGGACAGCTGGGCAGTCAAGGTAGTCAAATAAAGGACTGAAAAAAATGCATGTCCATGAAAGTTTGGATATGCTAATTCTGCAAACACAACTACAAGTGCAGTTTATTTTTCCATTGCATATGTTTCAGAATTCTTAGGAGTTGTGCTTATGTAAGCATTAAGTCATGAGAAAGCAGACATTTACAAGGAATTAATGCTTGGTTGGGGGGGGTGTTGGTGCACGAGGCCGAAGGCCAAGAGCTCCAACCACCCAACCATGCATGAATTCCTTGCAAATGCCTCCTTTCGAGTGGCTTAATTCACTTGTAACATGGCTACTATCCATGTTACAAGGCAAATTCATAGCAGCTTAGTGGTATCACCTGTGGGAATAACAGCTACAATTCTGGATTCAATTCCGATATGTCTGAGCTGTAGTTATTTGTCTCAGCCACTACTGAGTAAGCTTTTCATCAGCACCACACACCCAGCTGGATGTGTGGTGACTCTGCTTCTCCTGGTGTGATCAGGTCTACATCTGTTGGTTACTGCAGCATGCAACAGAGTCCAGATGGCTGTACTGCTGGAAACGACTGTTGCTCACATCGTTATCCATCTGTACATGGAGGAAAGGCCCATAGAGAAGTAGAGGATGCACCAACTGTTGACGTTTGCAGTACAGCTCAAGCAGTTTCACATGGGAAGCATAGCTGCTCTACAACCACATCCATAAGAGTAAACGCTTTATTAGCACAGCTCACAGGCAGTATAGAAATACATCATCAAGACCAGTGCTGTTAGAAAAATATGAAACCAATATGGCAGGCTAAGCACAGATTCCCATTACTCCACAGAGCCAAAACATGGTTATGACATTATCTATTTAATTGCTTGTTTTCTGCTACAGAAATTGCTAGGAGTTCCACTGTGTCCACTGAGTGGGTGGGTGGGAAATTCACATATTTGATTACTCCTCTGGTTACTGTGAATCACTGGGAGATGCAGTGTCTCCACTGGGTGGGTGACTGGAAATTTCAGATTTTTCATTACTCCTCTGTGTAAAGAATGAGGCAGAGGGCACCACAGGGAAAGGAAGCAACTCCTGGTCGGGGACTCAATTTTTGGGGGGGCAGAACTGGGGGGACCAGGGAAAACTGAAGCAAGGTGCCTGCCTGGTGCCATGGCTTGGAGGGACAGGAAGTGCATCCTTAGGATCACGAGAACAGTTGCACGGGAGTCTGAGCTGGACGTCATTGTCCACCTAGGGACAAATAACTTGGCTCATCATGAGATTAGAGCAGTGCAGAAGGACTTTGTAGAGTTGGGGAGGGGCTAAGACAAGTAGCACACACAGTATCCTTTCAGAGGTGCTGCCTGTTAGTGGCATGCATGAGGAGGAGGTACTTTGCACCATGCAGTTTAACAATGGTTGAAAAATGGGTGGAGCACAGGGGTTTGGCTCATTGGGGACTGGGGTTCCACCTGGAGGGACACCAGCCTATACTGGCAGGATGGTCTGCATCTGTCCAGGAAGGGAACAAGTCTTTTGGGCAATTGGTCTAAATGCTTCATTAGCAAGCTTTTAAACTAGTCAAGGGGGGAGGCACTGATAAGCAACAGGAAAATCCCAGCCTCCCCCTACAAAACGGGGTACTAAATGAAAAAATTACCAAGGTAGAAAGGTCAGTGGGGGATGCTGCTACAGAAAGTAAAGCCATCAAAAAATGGAGAGCAATGAGTACCAATGCCTGTAGTCTGGGTAACAAGCTTCCTGAATTAGTGGCCTTGATGGAGGAGGAACATCTGGATATCGTGGCAGTCACAGAAACATGGTACACACAGAACCATGACTGAGATGTAAACATACCAGGATATGCTATCTACAGGAGGGACAGGGAGGGTAAAAGAGGAGGCGGAGTAGCTCTCCACATAAGGGAAGGAATCAGTGCAACAGAACAAAAGGGTAAACAGGGAGGAGAAGAAGCACTGTGGGTCAATTTGGAGGCAGGCAATGGTACCACAATCCGCACAGGGGTTGTATACAGACCCCACTCTCAGGGGGAGGACATGGACAAGGAAATGATAGAAAGTATACTTAGAATGGCAGATAAAGGGGAGATACTGCTGATGGGTGATCTGAATACGCCAGATGTTAACTGGAGTGCAGTTGCAGCAGCCACTTCTAAGAGTGGGGTTATTCTAGATGCCTTACAGGGGGCATGCCTTAGACAACTAGTATTGGAACCCACTCGAGAGGGAGCAATCTTAGCCATGGTTCTCTCAAATGGAGATGGAAAGAGGATCACAGATGTAGAAGTGGGTAGCCATCTGGGAACTAGCAACCATCGAACAGTATGGTTCACAATAAACACAGCAACAGAGTCAAGCCATACAAAGGCAAAAGTACTGGACTTCAGGAGGGCTGACTTTGCCAAAATGGGTGAGTGCCTAAGGAATGCACTAGCAAATGGGCAGGAAGGAGGGGTGGAAGAACAATGGGGAATAATAAAAACTGCCATCACAGAGGTAACAAGCCTTTGTGTGAAGCAAATAAACAAAACAAGATGATGTAAGAAACCACTATGGTTCTCAAAGGGGGTAGCAGTGAAGGTTCAAGAGAAAAAGAAAGCATTCACAAAGTACAAGGAATCACAGAAGGAGTAGGACAGAGAATTGTATCAGTTAAAACAAAAGGATGCTGGGAAGGCAGTCAGAACAGCAAAGGCCCAAACTGAGGAAAAGATAGCCAACTCAGTTAAGAAGGGGGATAAAACCTTTTTTAGGTACATCAGGGAGCAAAGGAAGACTGAGGGAGGGATAGTGAGGCTTAATAAAGGGGGGAAGGGTGCCGAGGGTGACGGTGAAAAGGCAGAGATACTAAACAAATATTTTTGCTCAGTATTTACAAATGAAGAGGGGGAGGTACCTAAAACAAACAATAGAAACACTCTGGATTCAGAAGTTGATACCAGCCCATTTACAGAAGAAAGGGTTCTGAAAAAACTTTTAAAACTGAAAGTGGACAAAGCAATGGGGCCTGATGGGATTCATCCCATAATTCTAAAAGAACGAAGGGTAGAACTAGTGACACCACTGACTACCCTCTTTAACAAATCATGGGAGGATGGGGTGGTACCTGAGGACTGGAGGAGGGCAGATGTGATTCCCTTTCACAAAAGTGGGAGCAGGGCAGAAGCAGGAAACTACAGTCCTGTTAGTTTAACCTCAGTGATAGGGAAGATGATGGAATCACTTCTGAAGGAAAGAATTGTCAAGTACCTTGAGGCCAGAGTGGCACAGGACCCAAGGCATCATGGATTCATAGCAGGACGGTCATGCCAGACGAATCTAATAGATTTCTTTGACTGGATGACCAAAGTAGTAGATCGGGAAGGGGCTGTGGACATGGCCTACCTAGACTTTAGCAAGGCATTTGACTCAGTCCCACACAAAAGATTAATATACAAGTTAGCCAGCCTGGGAGTGGGTCCCAGGATGATAGCCTGGGTAAAGAATTGGCTGGAGAATAGGACACAGAGGTATAGTAAATGGAGTCCACTCTGAAGAAAGGGGGTTACTAGTGGGTACCACAGGGTTCAGTATTAGACTGGTCCTCTTCAATGTCTTTATAAGCGACATTGCAGAGGGACTGAAGGAAAAGTATATCTCTTTGTAGATGACACAAAGATCTGCAACACAGTTGATGCACAAGGTGGGGTGGAAAGGATGAGAAAGGACTTGGCAAGGTTAGAGAAATGGTCAAATGTATGGCAGCCTAGATTCAATGCAAAGAAGTGCAAGGTAATGCACCTGGGAAACAAAAATCCAGGGGAAGAGTACACAATGGGGAATGAGATACTAACAACAACAAAAATGGAAAGGGACCTCGGGGTAGTCATATCAGATGACTTAAAGGTGGGCAAGCAATGTGAGATGGCAGTAAGGAGGGTGGGGGATACTGGGATGCATAGGGAGAGGCATCACCAGTAGAAAACAAGAAGTTGTTATCCCTCTGTACAGACAGCTGGTGAGACCCCATCTGGAGTACTGTGTGCAGTTCTGGAGACCCAATCTCTGCAAGGACATAGACAAGATGGAAGCTGTCCAGAGGAGGGCAACTAAAATGGTGCAGGGTCTGCACCAGAAGACATATGGAGAGAGAGACTAAAGGAGCTTAATATGTATAGCCTCGAGGAAAGGAGGGAGAGGTGGGACATGATAGAAACTTTCAAGTACCTCAAGGGAATCAACAAAGTCCAAGAGGGTAGCATCTTTCAAAAAAAGAGGTGTGCAAGAACAAGGGGGCACAATTTGAAGATAGAGGGTGCGGCTCAGAGGTAATGTAAGAAAGTATTTTTTCACAGAGAGGGTTGTGGATGCATGGAATGGCCTTCCGGAGGAGGTTGTGGAGTCAAAAACAGTGGAATTCAAGCATGTATGGGACAGTCATAAGGCAATTCTAGGGGGTGGGGGTAGAAAGAAGTAGGCTGCTGGTTAACTAGGATCTGCAGCTTATCCATTAGGTAGGGAAATGGGCAGACTGGATGGACCAAGCGGTCCTTATCTGCCATCAAATTCTATGTTTCTGTGTGTACTGCAAATCGATAGGAAATGCACTGTCTCCACTGGGTGGGTGTCTGGGAAAATCACTTTTTTGATTATTCCTCTGGTTAGTGCAGGTATTACACAGGAGGGCATATCTAGAGAATTAATGCACAGTTAGGATACTGTCACATGAACTATTTCAACCAATTACTATTGCTTTTCAGACTATAGTATTATTGCCATGTTAAAAACTATAGTAGTGCTGCTGCGTGATATATAGTTTATATACACTCAAATCCAGATATACTGTATTTATTTTGTTCTGTTGTCAAGCCCTCCCCAGGTGACCACTACTCGAACATTCATCCAGGTATACTGCTACAAAACTGGTATATACCTGAGGCTGTTCTGTGGCTGAAGTCCCTGCAGTACCATGCTGCCCCTGCCAATGAGCACTCCCATGATAACCCCCCACAGCAAGGAAGGCAGCTTCTCCTTCTCTTACTGCTCATACTGGGTCATGATATGCAGGTAAAACCCAAGCCCACTTCATAACCCTACCACTGGTGCTATGCCCTTACCCAAGGGTCTCAGACTCTTTCACACTAATATCATCAGCTTCCTCCCAAAATTTGGCCAGGTAAAGGCATGGGTCACTTTAAACAAACCAGAGCCATTTATTCACATGGAAACCTGCCTATCTCCCTGCATTGCCTCCTCGGCCATTGGCATCCCCGGCTATCACTCTCACAGGCAGGACTGCTCCCAAACAGGAGGTGGATTACTAATTTATTTGGCCTGCAAACACAAATTCAGCATATCCCATCATGAGGCTTTTGTTAAATCATATGAGATTATCTCAGGTGGTCCCATTCCATCCCCATTGTCATCACAGAAGCATAGTGCATGCTCGGGTCCTCTCTTGATACAATCATAAATATTTTGCAAAAAGTGCTAGATCCACTACGCAACAGAGAGCACATCATACTTGAAGACTTAAAGCCAGTTGGATGGCAATATCTAACCCCTCCTCTCCCTCAATCTCCATTCAAAAATTAAAGCCCTGAACCACAGCCATATGATCTCTTCTCCCACATGTTCTAATGCTAGAACTAACAACCACAGCATGATTAACTGGGTTCTGTCATCCCACCCACAGAGAATCCTGGTTGCAGACACCCTTCCTGGTATATTTAATGACTACTGCATGACCTACTGCTTGTGCAAGGTCAAAACAGTAAAAGCTCCCCCAAGGGTCATCTCAGCCAGATCGTTCATAAATTTAAGCTGGATGCTTTCTTGCAATACCTTTTGTTGGCCAGCTGGGCCCCAACCTGAAGAGCCTTGGACCCTAAAGAGGCTTCGCTCTGTTTTACTGCCACCTTCTCCAAAATATGTGACAAACATGCACCAGTCAAAAGAATCAGAGTCCATGGACACCATCTGTCCTGGGTCACTCCTGATTTAATTAAATATTTTTAATGCAGAGATGCAGCCTGGGCCAGATCTAAATCCTCAGGTCTCCCCATCAACAATTACATTTTGGAAAACCATCCACAGTCTCTTTAACACCCCATCTTTGCCAGCCAAGAAGCAGGCCTTTCCTAGCACCATGCTGACAGCTGAAGACTTAAACAGATACTTTACTGATGACCTGAAGGCTCTAATCATTCAACCCTCCTTCACCCCTGAACACCAGCCTCACCCAGCAGGCAATTTCAGTTGAAGAGGTGTATAAAGAACTCTCTGTGCTTAACACCTCTACCTGCTGTGGGGGTGACAAACTCTTTTCCAAGTTTTTGGCCAGTGGTGCCCCTGCCATTGTAGTTCCCATCACCCACATTTTCAACCAGTCCCTCTCAGATGGCTCCTTTCCAAATAACTGGAAGCATGCAGTAGTCATCCCTATCCACAAGGGTGGCCCTGCAGATGCTGTTTCCAACTTCCACCAGATATCCCTCCATCCCATCCTATCTAAGAGGTTGGTGAGCAGACAGCCCTCTGTCTTTTACTCCAGCTTGGACTTCTTGACTGCAGATCAGTCTGTCTTCTGCTCTAATCACTCCACCTCTACCACCCTCCTGTGTGTCATTGACCACATCCATTCCAGCATGGATAAGAGCTTGTGCACAGGGGCCATCTTGACTGACCCAGCTGAGGCCTTCAATACAGTAGACCACAGCCTTCTACTGGATAAACTTGTGGCCTCTCTCATCTCCCCATCCACAACTGTGACCCTGTGGATGCTCTTTCCAACTTCCACCAGATATCCCTCCTTTCCATCCTATCTGAGAGGCTGGTGAGCAGGCAGCTCTCTATCTTCTACTCTAGCTTGGGCTTCCTGACCTCAGATCAGTCTGGCTTCTGCTCTGATGTCTCCACCTCCACCTCCCTCCTGTGTGCCACCAACTACATTCATTCCAGCATGGACAAGAGCTTGAGCACAGGGGCCATCTTCATTGACCCAGCTGAGGCCTTCAATACAGTAGACCAAACCTTCTACTGGATAAGCTTGTGACCTCTCTCATCTCCCCATCCTCCCTAGCCGGTTTCTGTTTCTTCTTAACCGACCGGTCCCAGTCAGGCTAGACAAAATCACATCTCCCCACCCCTCACTGGTTAACATTGTGGTCCTTCTGCAACGTACACATGTATGCTGATGACACAATTTTCTGTGCATCCAGACCAACTGTCCCCTTTATTGAAGAGCCCCTGCAAAAGGACTTCTCTGCAGTTCACAAATGGTTTAAAGTAAAACTACACCCTCATATCTTGCAAATTTCATTTGTTTCCATGTCAACAGATAACTCTTTTCGTGTAGCTGTAAGAGTTGCATGCAATTGCTTTAGTTTGTTTTCACTTTTTGTGTAGCTGTTAGAGATGTATGCAATCACCTTAGCTTGTTTTCACACTTCATACTAGGCCCTGTAACTATCCTGGGGGTCTCCATTTTCTGGTTGCTGAAATTTCATTGTCCCTGAAAGCTGCATTGCCATATGAGAACATGATGTGTAATCACCCTTTAGACTCCACAGTATGCCTATCAGCTTAATTAGATTTCAAAGAAACAAGTTGTTGGAAGGTGTGAAATACCACATTTACCTTCAGTTAGATTTGCAAACTGTCTGAGTTGTAATGCAAGGTTTTTCCCTTTAAACTGCATTCAGTGTGTGTTTTCAGAGTTTTTGCAAGCTGTTTCTTCTTTTGGTATAGAGATACATGGTATAAATGGCTGCTGTGTTATCATATGCTAATGCAGCTCTAATGAACAACGAGATTTCAGCAACCATAAAATGGAGACCTCCAGGGTAGTCACTTGGGGCTACCATGGACAGTGAAAACAAACTAAAGTAAACACATATAGTCTTAACAGCTACAGGAAAAAAGCTGTCTGTTGACATGGAAACAAAAAAAAATTACATGATAAGAGGGTGTAGTTTTCCTTTAATGAAAACTGCCTAGTCATGACCCAGAAGAAACCGTATCCATACTGTTCAGATCTAGCTACTGGCTAAGCACCACACCTGTCTCACTAAATCTGCACTCTTCCAACAAGGAATGCCTAGGCGTAGTAACTTCATACAAATACCTAAGAAAGCAATTGAATCAACGTCTAGACTACTCTGGCCACATATTCCACGTAACCACCAAGTATTACACAAAGCTTCGAGCTCTTAATAGGGTGAAGAGCTGCCTCCAGCCTCATAGCAAAATGATGGTGTTTGAGCACTCCATCTTTCTCCTGCTGGACTATGGGGACATTGTCTATGTTGCTGCCAATTCTTCTGCCCCTATCCAAACTATCAACACTATTTAGTGCCTTATGCAGATTTGTACTGGCCTCCCCCCACCCAAATTTGCCATTGTACCATGTACAGTGATGTCAGGTGGCTACCACCCTGAACAGGTACTCTCTGCACGCTGCCCTAGTGGTTGATAGGTACTGAGTAGGTAAACTCCCAGGATACCTCAAGGACCTCTTTACTCCAGCAACAAATCGCACATGCCTCCTTAGGTCTGAGGACAGTTGCCATTTCCAGATTCCACATTGTAAGATACCTGTGGCAAGCCTCAATCACCTATAGGCTACCCTCCATTTGAAATGACCTGCCCTGCCAACTTACTACTGCCAACTCCTATGCCTCGTGTGAGAGGTTAATCAAGGTCCATCATACTTCCTTGATTTTATGCCCTAGCTGCCCCAGTCAAATCCACAGCCCATAACAGACAAAGGCCTGTTGCTACGTAACAGGACCACAAGGTTACCTGTTCCCCTAGGCTCCTCATCCAAATCTCAGGGTACTAATTTAATCCCACCCTTGCTGTTGCAACTTGCATCCTCTTCTGTAACTTAAGCTTATTGGCGCATTGCCTATTGTTTGCAGTGTGGGTAGAATACCCTGTAGATAACAAGTGTCTTCACTTCAACAACATTAATTGCACCTGCCTCATCATTTGCACCTTGTATGTATATGCAGTGTAACTCACTGGGGCCAATTTTACAAAGGTTATGCATGACACAAAGTAACTTGCGCCAATGGGAATTATGCAAGTAGCTCTTTGCACCATGAGTTGCGACATGCAGGATTCTGGAAAGCAGCCTTTGACATGACACAGGCTGCTTGCGACAAAGTGGACTTACGCCACCATTACTGCCATAAATCCCACTGCAACATGGCACAAGGGGGTTTATAGCAGCAGTTGCGCCCTATTCTGTAAGGGCAGCTGCCACATCCCCTAATTTGGGAGTCTGAAACAACCTCCGGATGACATCCATCAGAATACATTTACACCAGCTATGAGTTGGTGTAAGTGTACTTTGCATCCACCGGGGGTTGCACCAATGTGCCCCCAACAGATCCCCTATAGGCAGGCAGCTCCAACAGCCCTGATGCCTAATAACAAATAATTGTAAAGCCCCATGTGGCTATGGTTCCCCCAAGTCCCGATCCCCAAGAATAAACCAAACCCCACAGGGCTATTGAACCTCCTCCAAGCCCCAAACCCCAAGTACTGAAAAAGAAACCCCACAGGACTATCGGACCCCTGCAAGCCCCAAACTCCAAGTATTGCATAAGAAGCCCCACAGGGATAGTGGACTCCCCCAAGCCCTGATCCCCGATATAATGTCTTTTTGGCCATAAAACTAATACAAAAAAAAATTTCACATCCCCATTAGCCCAGCTAGTCTAGTGGACACCCACCTGCCAATGCCAGTCCACCCTGCTCCCCCCCAACCCACATCCAGCTGGCTACTGGCACAGCCCACCTCTCACCGCTATGGCCGGCCGCTGACTGAGCTCTGCTATGAGTGCGGATTGTACATAGTATGCACTCAGTGAATGACAGCAGCTGTCATTTACTGAGCGCATACTATTTACAGTAGTATGTGCTCATACAGAGCTCAAGTCGATGGCTGGCCACAGTGGTGAGAGGTGGGCTGTGCCAGCCGCTGGCTGGGTGTGGGTAGGGGGGGAGTGGGGTGGTCTGGCACTGCTGGGTGGGGGGCTACTAGACTACCAGGGCTAACGGGGATGTTGGAATGTGTTTTTGTATTAGTTTTACAGCCGACAAGACATTATATTGGGGCTTGGAAATCAGGGCCTGGGGGAGTTGCTAGCCCTGTGGGGCTTCTTTTTTCAATACTCAGGGTTTGGGGCTTGGGGGTTCTGATAGGTCTGCAGGGCTTTTCAACATTGTACAGTGGGGACTGGGGCATGGAGGGCGCTTGCACCCTTCCACAGTCAGTGCTAGAGGCTTGCAGCCACCCCTTCAGGTACACCCTCCATTTGGCTTACCAGTAGGGTTGGCGCAAGTCATGGAATTTAGCTGCCAGGACCCTGCCCGATACAGAATCGGGAGCAGGGTCCCTGGCGCACTGGCATTTGGCATAAGTCGCCTTTGGTGCAACTTGCGCCAGCCCTTTGAGAATCGGCCCCATTGTCTTTACTCTTTTGACACAAGTTGCACCTGCCTCATTCCTTTGCACCTTTTTGTTAATTGGTTACATAATTTTACTATGAGATGTTGTTTGCAGAACCATTGTAGTGAATATACTCTTGCATTTTTTGTATAATGTACTTCTGCTGTGTTAAGAACACTACTATAGAGTATGGTGGAACATTGTTACGGATGGAATTCCGTCCCTCCCAAAATGTTTTGCTGTACTACTGTAGCTATGTTAGCTAGTTTGTTATGCTGTACTAGCTGCGTAGCTAGTGCAGCAAAACAACTTAGAACACATTTGTGCATGCACGCTATGCAAGCTTCCTCCAACCCAGAAGCGGCTGTGGCAGTGAGAGCTATCCTACAGGAGAGGAGAGCGGCACAGAGAAAATAAACGTTAAAGTAAGGGGGCATTATGATATCAAGGCTGCAATATGACTTGATTTTAGTGTGATAGTGGACCATGCACTATAAAAGACAATGTATGGTTGTCTATCCATAACCAGCAGGAGTAGCCATCTTGAGGTTGCCACGGTGACCAAAACCTCTCGAGCTTCACTGTCAAGGTTAAAACGGTCACCACTGACAACCTCTTGATGGCTACCCATGCTTGTTATGAATATACAAAATCACACCTGCCCACACAATGCAAAGCATCATGGGCTGCATATGCAAATCACCACAGAATATTATGCTGGTTCAGCTTTAAGCAGAATTGCATAGTGCCAAAATGCCTCTCACACAGTTTGCAAAGGGTGCTAACAGACGACATAGACACGTGTTTCGTCCTACCAGGACTCATCAGTATGCCTCGTCTGTTTGACACCCCAGTGGAATGAACCAGCTACCCTAAGACGGTCTGTCTGGGTTATCTTGTGGTGCACCCATTAAAATAAAAACTATTTAAAAGACAAAGAACCTCTATGCGGAAACACTGAGGCAAGGGTTGCCCCAAAGGGCATTTGGCTGGGAAGCCAAGTTTCAAGAAAATACAAAATCACACATGCCCACACAATGCAAAGCATCATGGGCTGTGTAACCCCCCTGCAAATGGGGTTCCCAAAAGACTTCCAGGAGCTTGCTTGAATGCTCCAAGCCTGAATGGTGTTTGGCGTTTAAGCCATTTATCAGTGAGTGTTTTTAGAGCCTCTGGTACTGTCTCTTTAAGAGCTGTCTGCTTGCAGACATAATTAGTTTGTATGGGGGGACTGTGTGCTTCTCTGCTTGAGTACCACTCGAGCTGCTGCCAATTCACTCAATTTTTGCAGTCACTAAGAGTGCAAAGGGAACCTATCTGAAAGATGTAACTGTTTGCCAGAAATCATTTAGAGTAATAATAAAAATACAGTTTGTCTAACCTGCTTTCCTTGCAGTCAGAACTGTGTTTGCCTAGTTCCCCATTCTAGTTTTGAACTGCTGAACTGGACCAATCAGTGTGGGTTAAGGTAGCTCTAAAATGGTGCCTTGGACGAATCAGAACTTGGACTCATAATCTCAGCCAGCCACAAGAGGATTGTATGGGCAGTGACTCTGGGAGATGTAGTTTAGACTTCGGCGCCTTTTTGGACCAACAGGGGCAGTCTATTGTGAGTGACAGCCAATCCAGCCAAGAACTGGGAGGAACTCAAAGGAAGTGCCCGGTTTTGTCTGCTGGAGTTTCAGTTGAGCTCTGGCAGTGAAGAGGAAGGAGCCCTGTGCTTTTTTCGTGTGCAGTTTTAGTCGGAAACGTGTAAGGCCCAGAGTTCCGGTCTGCAGCTTGTGTAACTGCTTGTTAGGACTGAATCTGTCCCTGTGAAGAGAATCAAAGGATATCTGAAGAGTAGAAACCAGGCTCACCCTGTAGAAGACTGGAGAAATTGCTGAATTGCACTCGGTCTGTCAGGAACTGAATCTGCTGTGTGTTCTCCCGGGTATTGTGCAGTAATTGCGATCGGGATAGAGAAGCAGCCTGCCTGGTATAGTACTTTCTTTTTACCATATAAATGTGTGAGGAGGCTTGTGTAGCTCGAGTGAATCCTGCTGCCATTAAAGGACTTTTGCCTGTTACTGTTCACCATATAAATGTGTGAGGAGGCTTGTGTAGCTCAAGTGAATCCTGCTGACTGTTTAACTAATTTTTCTTTTCTCTGTGTGAAAGGGCCCCTACCAGCTGCCATGGTTTGGACTAGCCACTAGGGCTTGGGTACCCAGGGACAGTAACTGGTAGGGATAGGCCTGTGCACAGAGCCATAGGTAGATGAGTAAAGTGATAAGCTAATTAACCTGATTCCCCGTCCTTGTTATATCCCCTAAATAAATCAGAGCTGCTTGTTTCAGCAAAGTTATACTGCCTGAGGTATTTGTCTATGTTAAAGTATTGTACTGTGATTGTTGCACTGTATCTTATTTTACAGGAGGTCCCAGTGCCTGAACCAGTCCTGGGGGTAAGTGTATACTGTGAAGGTAATTTGATATATTGTGTGGGCCAACTAGTGGAAGAAAGGGTGGTTGCAGTGTCCCAGAGGGCTGTGACCAAGTTAGTTTAACTATTGCAAACCCTGACGTCTGGGTGGAGGCACACGCCATCGGATCCAGGCCCCTCAACCTGTTAGTGGCAAATCAGGCAGGGGTAGTAGCCCCTGGGATAGCGCCATCTAGGGGTTACATCTTGGAGGCTCACCGCTGGGATTGTGTGTCCTCTGGTGGCCATATTTACGAACCATTGTTAAGAAAAAAAAATGGGTACCCCGACAGAAGTGGCTGTGCACCGGCTGGTGGAGTGGTGTACTGGGGAGGAGAGTGACCCCCAAAATGCTATGCTTATCCTGGACATCCCCCTGGGTATCGATACGGACACTGTACAGGGAGTACTTTCCAAGGTGGAAGGTTTACAAAACCCTGTGGTGGTGGGTCAGCATGCTAATCTGCTCACCCACACTTTCCTGGCCCTAGCAGAGTTTAAGGATCCCATAGATAGCTCCAAAGTGCCACAGACCATTACCCCAGAGGGAGCCTCACTGCCTGGAGAGTGATAACTAAGTACAGTAAAGACCCGGGGAATGAGCCCCACCACTGTCTGAAACTTTGAGGAGAAATTTGCAAATGGTTGCTGGGGAAGGGAAAACTGTGGAGGACTTGAAGAAACTATTCTTGCCACCTGGGGTGTTCCTCCCCAACACCCTCTCCGCTCCAGTACCCGTAATGGTGGCTGAACCAATGCAGACTCCTATTTCTGCACCTGCCATTAGTCACGACTCTACCGAAGGTTGAGGATCTTCTCTGGCACCTCCCCACCTCCAAGGGAGGATGACTGGGAGACCTGGATAGACTATGTTGCCCCTGCAAGAATGGCAATGTCGAAGCCGGAGTGCCGAAAGAGGGTTAGTGAGAGCCTCGAGGTCCTGCCCTGGCTACCATCCGTAAGCAAACGGGCCAGTAACCCTGAAGTGACTGCACAGGCCTATCTTGAGGCCTTGGAGAATGTGTATGGGAGCCCAGATTCTGATGAGGATCTATGGTGGAGAGTAAGAAATGCACAACAGTACCAAGGGAGTTGTTGTCTGTGTATGTATCTCGGCTGGAAAAATTGTTGCAAGAATGCCTCAGAAAGGGTAGTTTGCCAGCGATTGAACTGGACCGAACCAGGCTGGACAGGATCCTTAAGTCTGCCCCCTTCTCAGAACTGCTGTTGCTTCAGTTACGCCTGGCAAATCGACTGGAATCCCCACCCTCCTATAATAAGTTAATGAGAGAAATTCGAGGAGTTGAGAAAAGGCGACCTCTGGAGGGACCTGCACCAATAGCTGTGGCTACGACCTGAGTGACTGAGGGTGGCCCATCAAGTGAAGTTCAGGGGCAGAGGTTGGCAGTCAATGAGTGCTCTGACAAGGAAAAAGATATGCCACAATGGGGCGAACTGTTGAGAGAGATCCGGAATTAAAAACAGTCCCTTTATGAAGGCCACGCCTGCAAAGCAGGCCCCGACTCTATATCCGACTGCATCTGCTATGGGGTGGGGGTACCCACCCATGTATCTCCTGCTGATAACAGCTCCAAACTCAATTCCTTGACAGGAGAAACTGACGAGATGTCTCCAAATGCTTATCACGCCGCAGACAGAGATGGCACCAAGGTTTCCAGTTAGTAGTACCCCCGCCCTGGCTCCCAGTGTGGCGCCTCGGCCAGCTCAAACTCCAGAAAGTATGTTTTGCTATAATTGCAGGAAGGATGGGCACATGAAGAGGGAATGCCGGTCCCCAAAAGACACTGACAAAGTTGCATATAGGCTACAAGGAGAGCTTCGGAGAACAAATCAGTGGTTAAGAGGTGCACAAAATGATCCCAGTGAGGGCACCAAAAATGCTAACTCACGCCTTTTGTGGCAAGGTCAGTGCCCAGGCCCCACTACCGCCTCTCCAGACTGGTCCAGAATAGTGGGTCCTCCATGGAGACCACTGTAAAGTGAATGGAGTGTCTACAAAGCTGTATTAGACAGTGGCTCCCAAGTGACAATTATGTTCCAGGATTGGTATCAGAAGCATTTGTCAGGCGTGCCCCTTACAACCATTAGAAGGACTGCATGTATGGGGTTAAGGAGAGGCCGTCACCCTATTCCGGGTATATCCGAATTTGGCTGTCTTTCCCCACCTCCGTGGCTGGAGTGGCGAACAAGTAGAGACCCTAGCCTTAGTGTGTGTCCCCCACTGGACTGTATGATGGTGTCCCTTTGTTGATTGGAACAAATGCTCATATGTTCGGAAGGCTGGCACAGTTGTGTTATGAAAACAGGGGTCAAAGACTAGTAGAGCTTTAAGAGTTCCGCTTTAATTAAGAAGGCCTATGAGGCACAGAGATGCTGAAAAAATAGAACCAGAGGAACCGGTCGGAATTGTATGGAAGAAGGATCCTGAGTCTCTGATCCTGGTGCCAAATGCCCAGTGTACCTTACAGGGAGAGGTCCGTATCAGAAAGGATGTTAAGAATAAAATATTAATGTTGGCTGCACCAGGCGATGGAAAATTGCCAGAGGGACTGCTGGTCAAGCCTAGTATTTTGCCCGCTAGAGCCCATGCTTATGCCAGAAGGGTAATGGTCCAAGTTCATAATGTGTCTGAAAGAGACATTCGAGTAAATAGAGGTTGCATCCTGGCTAATGTGCATTGTGCAGACACTGCAGTGCTACCCAGCAGCAAGAGTTCGAGGAAGAATGACAGAGTAACGCCTGACTTGTTTGATTTTGGCGACTCCCCGTTGCCAGCTGAATGGAAAGTGAGGATCAGTGAGAAGCTTGCCCAGAGAGACCAGGTGTTTTCTTTAAAGGAATGGGACGTAGGATGCGTGCAAGGAGCTGAGCACAATATCCGGCTGCATGACGAAAGACCATTTCGTGAGAGGTCTCGACGCCTGCACCTGCTGATATAGATGATGTGAGACAGCATCTGCAAGAGATGTTAGCTGCTGGTGTAATACAAGAACTAGAAGCCCTTATGCTTCCCCCATTGTGGTAGTGAGGAAAAAGAATGGGACAGTAAGGATGTGCGTGGATTATCGCACCTTAAACCGGTGGACTATCCCTGATCAGTACACAATGCCCCACATTCAGGATGCTTTGGACTGCCTAAACGGGAGCAAGTGGTTCTCTGTGCTGGATCTCCGCAGTGGGTACTACCAGATCCCGATGGCCCCAGAGGACCGTGAGAAGACAGCCTTTATCTGTCCGCTTGGCTTCTATGAATTCATGAGGATGCCTCAAGGGATTTCAGGTGCCCCAGCCACTTTTCAACGATTGATGGAGCGTGGGTGGGGACATGAACTTACTAGAGTGCCTGGTATACCTAGATGATGTTATTGTGTTTGGCAGCTCACTGAGGAACATGAGAGCAGATTATTTAAGGTATTGGACCAACTGGAGGACTTTGGCCTTAAACTGTCCATTGATAAGTGTCAATTCTTTCAAACATCAGTAAAGTATGTGGGACACATAGTATCCACCTAGGGAATAGAGACCGACCCAAGTAAAGTTGAGGCCTTGACCACCTGGCCACAGCCCAAAAATCTAAAAGAACTACAAAGATTCCTGGGATTCTGTGGTTATTATCGGCGTTTCATCAAGGACTATTCAAGAGTGATCCGCCCTTTACTTAACCTTACTCAAGGGTATCCCCCAACCCACAAAAAATACCAAAAGTCAGCCCTCAAGACTGAAAGAGTGTATTTTCATCCGAGTGAAGTATTTGGGGTCCTGGACTCCTGATTGTGAGACTGCTTTTCATGAGATCATATATCAACTTACCCATGCTCCAGTGCTGGCCTATGCCGATCCAAGAAAACCTTACGTCCTGCACACTGATGCTAGCTTGCAAAGGTTGGGGGCTGTGTTGTACCAAGAGCACAGAATGGCCTGAGACCAGTGGCCTTTGCCAGTAGAAGCCTGACCCCATCTGAAAAGAACTATCCTGTACATAAGTTAGAGTTCCTAGCTTTGAAGTGGGCTATTGTTGACCAATTCCATGAGTACTTGTATGGGGCTAAAATACTAGTAAAAGCTGACAATAATCTTTGACCTATGTGCAGACCTCAGCTAAGTTGGATGCCACTGGCCATAGGTGGCTTTCTGCATTATCTACATATGACTATGCTCGAATACCGAGCAGGTCTGAACCACATAGATGCTGATGCTCTCTCGGAGGCCTGTTCCCCAGAATGATTGGGTCCGATTGGCAGAACCTGACATTCGGGCACTCTGCCGGAAGTTTGACAGGGAGGAACAAATGTCCACGGACGCAGTGGACTGCATGGTGGATTGCTTGGGACCCTCTGAGAACTGCATACCTGCTGCTTATTGCCACTTTCCTGCAATAGACATTGGTGCACTGCCTCAGCTGGACAATGACAGTATTCGGCGGGCTCAATCCTGCAATCCCATGATCAAAGCAGCTTTAGAAGCCCTCTATGCAGGAAAAGATGTGTCCAAATTATGCTCCACTGATTTGAGAACTGCACTGTTATACAAAGAAGGTCCTAGTTGAAACTGATCAATAAACTGTTATACAGAGAAACAGTAGACAGAGGGGACAAGTAGACAACAACAACTAGTGCTGCCCACTGCCTTTCGAGACTCAGTACTGATGTCCTTGCACAACCACATGGGGCACCTCGGTATAGACAGAACACTTGACTTGGTGAGATCCAGATTCTATTGGCCTAAGATGGGGCTGATGAGCAACACATTTGAACTTGTAGTCGCTGCTTACAGAGGAAAGCTTTGCCCCAGAGGGCTGCCCTTGTTAACATCACCACCAGTGCACCCATGGAGCTGGTCTGTATTGATTTTCTGAGTTTGGAGTCAGATCAAAGAAATATCAGTAATGTGCTGGTGGTCACTGACCATTCCACGAGATATGCCCAAGCTTTCCCCACCAAAGACCAGAAAAGCATCCACTGTGGCCAAAGTACTTGTAGAAAACTTTTTTGTTCACTATGGGGCTCCACAAAGAATCCATTCTGATCAAGAGAGAGACTTTGAGAGTCGTCTGATCAAAGAGATGCTTTCTCTGTGGGGAGTGAAAGTCCAGAACCACTCCTTACCACCCCCAGGGGGACCCACAGCCTGAACGTTTCAACCGCACTTTGCTAGATATGCTAGGCACCCTGCACCCAAAGGACAAGCCTAGATGGAGCCAACAAATTAGTACCCTGGTACATGCTTATAACTGCACCAAAAGTGATGCCACTGGTTCTCCCCTACCGCCTGATGTTTGGAAGAGAAGCTCGACTACCGTAGATGTGTGTTTTGGGGTCTCTCCTGATGGGGTTCAAGCTGACAACTATTTACAGTATGTGCAAAAGTTAAAGGCCCAGCTAACTCATGCGTACCAACTGGCTCAAACCATAGCTGCCAAAAGAAATCTGGCCAACAAAGAAAGGTATGATAAAAAGGTGAAAGCACAGGAACTCCAGGAGGAGATCGGGTATTGCTAAGAAATCTGGGACTGCATGGCAAACACAAGATTGCTGACAGATGGCACCATCTCCCTCACATTGTAGTGGGCAAACTAGATGATCTGCCAGTGTACAAAGTAAGGCCTGAGAATAATTCAAAAGATGTAAAAACAATGCATAGAAATCATTTACTGCCCATTGGACAAATCTTGATTGAGTCTGAGCCCAGAAGATGCCCTCTGGACCAGTGACTAGAGCTGCTAAGAAAAGATCAAGAAAGTCTGCACCTACAGAAGCAGAGTTAAAGTGTTCCTCCACAAGTCCCAGTTGAGCATGACTGTCAGTCCTTATCAGAAGAAAGTGAGAGTGACTTTGAATACTATCCTCTTCACGAACTGAGTCAATTGTTCGGGCAATCCCTAGTCAATACTGGAGACGGTTGGCTTTCTGGACTGTCTAAGCTCCCATCAGTCATTCCCTGGAGCCAATGCTCTCAGAAAGTGAAGTGCAAAGCATCAGATCAGATGAAATGGAATCATTGTGCATGGTTGAACTGTTTGAGCTTTCAGGGAGGAAAATGATGGATTGGGGCAGACTGGTGATACACCAGAACAAGAAGAGTATTTTGAGTGCCCTGACAGTCCACTGCCAGTGTCCGAAAGCTCTCCATGTGAGCCGAATGTTGTGGACTCAGAAACTGTAACTCCTGGAGCTGAAAGTGCCCCAAGTTCTAGCCTCTCTACCCCATGGAGACTCCCTGACAAGTGAGGACAATGCTGAAAATGAGGCTCAGAGTGCAGAGACTGTAACAGTTCCCCCTAGAAAGACTGGTCGAGCTGTAAAGCCTGTGGTGCACCTCAGTTATGATTCACTTGGGAAGCCTGTGGACTTGCCTCTCAATGTTGTCCATAAAGGAGTGTATGTGTCCCCGAGCTCATTGCCCAAACTGAGCATCAGTGCTAACTCCAAGTTACTTGTGTTGCCCTCTAAGTATGGTGATCTTGCCCCGTCCATCCCAAAGGTAACTGATAGGGAAGGGCCCCTCTCTTCAGGTTTCATGTACAAGAGGTAATAACTTGAGTTATGGTACAATGTGTGTTAATACTATGTAAAGAGGACGTACTGCAATGTTTCAGAAATGTGTTCTTGGTAAAATGATATATTGACTGATGATTACATGTGTGAGCCTAATGCAAATGTATATGGTTGCAGTTAAAACTTATGGGGGTACTTGCTTGACGCGGACGTCAAGCTTTCCCAGGCCAGGAAGGGTGTAACCCCCCTGCAAATGGGGGTTCCCAAAAGACTTCCAGGAGCTTGCTTGAATGCTCCAAGCCTGAATGGTGTTTGGCGTTTAAGCCATTTATCAGTGAGTGTTTTTAGAGCCTCTGGTACTGTCTCTTTAAGAGCTGTCAGCTTGCAGACATAATTAGTTTGTATGGGGGGGACTGTGTGCTTCTCTGCTTGAGTACCACTTGAGCTGCTGCCAATTCACTCAATTTTTGCAGTCACTAAGAGTGCAAAGGGAACCTATCTGAAAGATGTAACTGTTTGCCAGAAATCATTTAGAGTAATAATAAAAATACAGTTTGTCTAACCTGCTTTCCTTGCAGTCAGAACTGTGTTTGCCTAGTTCCCATTCTAGTTTTGAACTGCTGAACTGGACCAATCAGTGTGGGTTAAGGTAGCTCTAAAATGGTGCCTTGGACGAATCAGAACTTGGACTCATAATCTCAGCCAGCCACAAGAGGATTGTATGGGCAGTGACTCTGGGAGATGTAGTTTAGACTTCGTGCCTTTTGGACCAACAGGGCAGTCTATTGTGAGTGACAGCCAATCCAGCCAAGAACTGGGAGGAACTCAAAGGAAGTGCCCGGTTTGTCTGCTGGAGTTTCAGTTGAGCTCTGGCAGTGAAGAGGAAGGAGCCCTGTGCTTTTTCGTGTGCAGTTTTAGTCCGGAACGTGTGTAAGGCCCAGAGTTCCAGTCTGCAGCTTGTGTAACTGCTTGTTAGGACTGAATCCGTCCTGTGAAGAGAATCAAAGGATATCTGAAGAGTAGAAACCAGGCTCACCCTGTAGAAGACTGGAGAAATTGCTGAATTGCACTCGGTCTTTCAGGAACTGAATCTGCTGTGTGTTCTCCCGCGGGTATTGTGCAGTAATTGCGATTGGGAATAGAGAAGCAGCCTGCCTGGTATAGTACTTTCTTTTTACCATATAAATGTGTGAGGAGGCTTGTGTAGCTCGAGTGAATCCTGCTGCCATTAAAGGACTTTTGCCTGTTACTGTTCACCATATAAATGTGTGAGGAGGCTTGTGTAGCTCAAGTGAATCCTGCTGACTGTTTAACTAATTTTTCTTTTCTCTGTGTGAAAGGGCCCCTACCAGCTGCCACGGTTTGGACTAGCCACTAGGGCTTGGGTACCCAGGGACAGTAACTGGTAGGGATAGGCCTGTGCACAGAGCCATAGGTAGCTGAGTAAAGTGATAAGCTAATTAACCTGATTCCCCCCTGTCCTTGTTATATCCCCCCTAAATAAATCAGAGCTGCTTGTTTCAGCAAAGTTATACTGCCTGAGGTATTTGTCTATGTTAAAGTATTGTACTGTGATTGTTGCACTGTATCTTATTTTACAGGAGGTCCCAGTGCCTGAACCAGTCCTGGGGGTAAGTGTATACTGTGAAGGTAATTCTGATATATTGTGTGGGCCACTAGTGGGAAGAAAGGGGGGTTGCAGTGTCCCAGAGGGCTGTGACCAAGTTAGTTTAACTATTGCAAACCCTGACCTCTGGGTGGAGGCACCCGCCATCGGATCCAGGCCCCTCAACCTGTTAGTGGCAAATCAGGCAGGGGTAGTAGCCCCTGGGATAGCGCCATCTAGGGGTTACAGCTGCATATGCAAATCACCACAGAATATTATGCTGGTTCAACTTTAAGCAGAATTGCATGGTGCTGAAAGGCCTCTCACACAGTTTGCAACGGGTGCTAACAGATGACATTATGAATAGCTAACCATACATTATCCTCTATATCGTTTATAGAACCATTATAGTGAACATATTCCTTTATGTTTGTATATTGCACTTCTGCTGTTTTAAGAACCCTGTGGGCGAATGTATTTGTTCCCTGCAACCTTTCCTTCTTCTCCCCCAAAGTCATAACTGGACATGACTCCTCTGGCCTCTGTTTGTTTATCTGGTAAAATATGTTTACATAATTTTAGAGTATGTAAGATGCTTATCAGCCAGAAGTGGAAGACACTGAACAAAAGCTGTGGTGACACTAGAATATCATAGAAATTATGTGTGTTTTCTGTGGCTAGTACAGAACCAATCTGTCATATGTATTAAAAGAAATGAACCACAGTGCAAAACACAGTGACAAGCATTATGGAAAAACTGTATGGGTGTCAATGCTACACTTTACAGAAGCACATGATTGCACCCATCCCCTAACCAACTGCATTAAATGAATGACAGCTGTTTTAGCTTTAAGGAGAACTGGAATGTACACTAGGCTCCACACGCAAAAACTGGAAATAGCAAAGCACAGATATGTACTATGTCTTGTCTGGGATTCTTCACTGTAATATAGTGTTGTCTTACCCCAGTCAAGAGGTGAGCCAGCTAATGGCGATAGTTTTAGGATAAGGTAAGCCCAAATCAGTTAAGCATTTTAGAAAGAGCTGAAAGATTGGTTCTACCCAAGAACTGAACATGATGAGTCATTTGTTTGATTCCTGCAGACTTTGACAAACTTTTTTAGAAAATTAAAAAAAGCAGCAAACTTTTATTTAATTTGCGTGGTCTGCTTTGGTCCACATGGTGTGAGTCAGTCAAATGGGTGAACAGGTGAACCACAGTTTGCATACTGAACCATTAACACAAACCTGTTGGAGAGTGAGTCAGATGGTACTGACCTCATTTTGGTGTTAGTTCATTGCTGGAGTGTAGTGAAACAGTTCACTCACATGCTCAGCGTCAGGCAGAAAGGTAGCTTAGGTAGGGTACTGATGATTTTTTATGATCTAGCAAGAAAAAAAATCTTCTTTTACCAAAAACTTACAAAAACATCCTAAAACTAAAGGTAGCAGAGAAAAAAAAAATAAAAAGCAGCAGAGAGGTTCGCACAGAAAGAGGGAGAGCAGGAGGACGCAAGTGCTGTTTGTGATTGTCAGCCTGAGCTGTGGTGCACTGTCCACTGCTGCAACAGGCCTCTAAAACCAGGGCCTATTTTTGGACTGGGAGGGGAGTGTGCTTCTGCTTGGGCAGTGGGAAGCAGGAGGAATAACAAATTGCAGTGCCCAGCTGCCCACAATAACAACAAATACTTTTAGTTTACTACAAGAATAAGAATCAGATCGGAGCCTTGTTGTTGATTAAGCTGAGTTCATCTGAAGCCTGGGGTTAGATTAGGGAGAGACTGGGTGGTGGGTAGCAAGTGGGTATGGGCTGGCAGCCTTGTAGCATCCACAACACCACCAAGAATACTTTGGACTTGTCAGTGAGCAGCAAGAGGATGTGAGCTGCCAGCTTGTCAATGCCTGACTGCTGCTGCTTGGCACATTTGTGGCATGAACTCTAAAAAAGAAATAAAAAGAAAACACAAATTGTTATTGTTATTCCAGTCTTCATGTTTGCAGCTTCCTGACATTCCTGTACCATTTGGGTATGTCAGCCTGAGCTGTGCTGGTGTATTATGGTCTGTGCAGTGGGCAGTAAGTGAGTTTGAGCAAGCAACCTGCCTTTGCCAGGCCACTGCTGTTTAGTACTTTTGTGGCATGAACCACTAAAGATAAAAAAAAATGTATGAAAAAAGAAAGAAATAAATCGTACTTTTCCAACCTTCACATTTATACCTTCCTGACATTTCTGTAGCATTTTTGTGTGTCTGTCTGAGCTGTGCTAGGGCAGAGTGCTCTAGGTAGTGATCAGGAAGTGGGTTTCACCCCCCCCCCCCAAAAAAAATAAAACAAAAATGTAGCAAAACTACACATTGTTATAATTTTTCCAGTCTGCACGTTTGCTGTACAGCTTCCTGATGTTCCTGTTGTGTTTGCATGTGCCTGCTGCTGTGCTAGGGTGGTCTCAGAAGTGGGCAGCAAGAGGGTGTGAGATAGTACCCTGCCTATGCCCAGCTACTGCTAGTTGGCACATCTGTGACATCAATACAGGAAAAAAAAATAAGCAAGCTTTTTCTTTTTGCTACTGCAGATTGCTTTTGCTCTGTGTTTCAGGCTGAGCTGTACATGTCCCTGAGACTTGGGGTTAGACTGAAGGGAGTGACTGGGGGATCCTGACCAGTGGGTGGTCCTTGGCAGTGCCCATTACCAGTTGGCAAATTTATAAAAAATGAAACAATATTTATCAGATTTCAAAATAAAAAAAGATACAAATTTGGTTTTCTTCACCTTCACTTTTCACAAGTACAGTGCTTGTGTGCATCAGACTGAGTTGTATCTGACCTGTAGAGTAGAAGGAAGCACTGGCAACCTTAGCAGTGGGCAGCAACTAGCACATGGGTAAACAAAAACAAAAAATAAATGTCACATTACTTCTTTCTCACTACAATTTGTGATTTCAATTACTTAGCAGTGGCTAATACTACACCAAAAACATATAATTATTATCTTGTTTAGTCCTAGTTGCAGCATAAGCAATACCAGAGAAAGGAAGTGTGCCCAGGAACCCCAGGTCCAACCATGTGAGCCTGTAGCTCAGTGGTTATAGCACCAGGATGGTATTCTGGGGGCCTGGGTTAAATTCCTAGTAGGTCATATTATTTCTTTCTCACTACAATTTGTCATCTTTACTATATTTCATGTCCTTTTCATGTTTGACCATGTTTTGAACATGGTAGTTGCCTTTTGATCACTATGTTCAAAAACAACAAAATAACCATGGTCAGAGTTTTACTATCAAACATGTCCATAACAAGGTTAACATCACAGAACATTGTTAGACATGATAGAAACAAGGAGCAAGATTTTATAAGGGCCCTTAGACTGACACAAGATGCATCAAACAACCCCTTTATTATCAAATACAGGTTCACCAAATACTGTGCAACTTACTTTGCAAGAGGCAAAGTCCTCCGAAATGACACAAGAGGACCACTGTATCAAAAATATGATACATAGGGCAAGACTGACACAAGCTGAGAATGACGCAAGTTGAGTCAAAAATACACTACATAGAGTGAGATGGAGCAAAAATGACACAGGCAGAGCCAAATATTATGGTGGATAGAATGGCCTCTGGAAGCAGTATTTTACAGCTACAAACAGCATTACGATGTCTACAGTGCAGGACTCTTGCAGCAGAATGCCATACATAGTACCACAGTCAGGTCTGCCCACCTGCTGTGGGCCTCTGTATACGCTCTAGTGTCAGACCAGCTCTGGCTGGTCTGACAGTGACATGCATCTTTGACACAGTGTCGACAGCTTCCACCTTAGAAAATAAAACAAAAAAAACAAACAAAAAAAAGGATGGTGTGTCATTTTTTTTAACGCAAGCTCCGTTGACATGACACACCCTTTTTTTTGATGCAAGCCTGATGTAAACCTCTGTGGCAAAGGCAGTTCTGCTTTTGATGCAAGCATTGTTAGAAAATCAGAACCGATGCAAGATTTGACACAACTTGCTCCTTGCATCATTCTTTTCTGGTGCAAGCACCTTGCGTCGTTCTTGGCCTTTTGAAAATCAAGCCTATTAAATACATTACAAATTTTTTCTAGAGGACAATTACCCAAGGAGCTCAATAACTGTGAAAAAGGTTCAACAGTTATTTGTTGACATACTTTTTCAGATGATAGAAACTGCAGCTGTCTTCTCTTTAAACATTTTATTTAATTTGGAAGAGATTAGCCCCAGCGAGGATTTGACCATGGCACAGTGTTCAACCATGGTTGAAAATGACTGACCGTGTTCTGACCATGCTTTGACAGTGGTTGATGAACCATGATTAAAAACCACAGCCAGTCTAGTATGGTCAACAAGGTCATTTTTAACCATGATCATTGTGAATATATGGTTAACTAACCGAACACATGTTTTAATCTTATTTATTTATTAAAAATTGGTAACTGACAAAGGCACACTGAGCTGAGGCTCATTTTCAGGTGTGACCTGCGGGCAAGGGGAGTACAAGCAAACAATACATCAGTCCACTACAGTGAGCAATACCATGACAGCTTGGATTGCAAGGCATCCTAACGAGTAACTTCAACAGGATGAAGTACAACAGGCAGGAATCATCAATTGGTCTTGACACCAGCATGGTAAATACCATATAACCATACAGTTATGGAGTAAAATGCTTAGTGCCGGTGAAGACGGTTGTAGTGCAGCAGCCTGACAGAAGTCTGCCTCTGTCACAGCCAAGTATAGGGAGGACAATTGCTGGGAGGAAGGAGGAGAAAGGAAGAGTCGGGGGGGGGGTTGATAGTGACAGGTAGGACCAGGAAGGCACCTCAGGTAGTATCTCAGGGCTGAGACAGAGAAGGAAAAGAGGATGGAAGAGGGGAGCAGGTTCCAAAGACGGGGAGGCAGTAGGAGAAGGCAGCTTTCCAAGCAGAAGTGGGAGGGTAAGGAATGGAGAAGATACTTGAATCCCTGGAAAAGAGAGAGTGGGAGAAGGATGGGATGGGAGAGAGGAGTAAGGAGAGACAGGAGGGTAGGGACCCAAACCAGAATATAGATATAAATGAGGCGAAGTGGAGTTGATGACATGAGGAGAGAGGGAAGACAGAAAGGGAAGAGTAGAGACAGCAGTGATGTATATGAGGGGATGAATTTGTAGTGAACCAGTAGAAAGCATTGCAGATAGTGTACAGTCTGACAAGGGAGGATGAAAGGGCAGTGCCATAGACCACGTCCACATAGTCAAAAACCGGTAGAACTATTTCTGTGACCAACTCCTGGCAGACCTGGGGGGACAGGCAGTCCATGTTGCAGTACAGGACACCTACTTTAGGGTGGAGTTTGGTGTAGATGGCATCAATGTGGGCAGATAAGTCAAGTTTACTATATAAGCTGGCCTGGTGGCACTGACGGTTGAGGTGCTGGACGCCACACCTCACGCTACGCCGGGGACCCAGGTCCGGGAGTGAGCATGGGCCAGCAGGGGTCAGCGGGGGAGGACAGGATGGAGCATCTGGAGGACTGCTGTACTGTCCTGGGAGGAAGGGGGATATCGATCCCGGGCTCCGTTGGCTCCTGGCGGTGGCCAGGGGCACAGCAAGCTTATGATCCAGCAACCACAGGGATTGGCTGCGGTGTCAATCCTGTAGGTGCACATGGGAGCGTGTGTGCCTGTGCTGGACACATTGCACGTTCGAGCCTTAAGGGGAGGGAACTACAGCCAAAAAGTCCTGATCCTCAGTAGGCAAAGGTGGGGACCAGTGGCTGACCTCCACTCCCAGTGCCGGGTCTACAGCCAGCCCTCGTGCTTCACTTGCTCCTCGGCACTTGTCTAGATTTCAGAAAGGTCACCGGAGGAGTGGCGGTCCCGCCCTGGGTGGCTTAGATCTGGGGCGGCCTGGTTGTTGGGGGATACGAGGAGGAGCTTCAGGACCCGAGAGGTAGGAACTGAGACTTCAGGCGGGAGGGACCAGGTCATGCTAGGTGTCCCACGCTGGAGAGAGGCTGAGGATCAGTGATAAAGACAAGTGTAAACAAAAAAAAAGTTTACTATATAGTCATAGCCACACACCTAGGTATTTAAAAAAAGGCAGGGACTATGTCAAATGGAGTGCCATCCAGTGTGAAGAAGACAGGAAAATGTGGCAGCCTGTCCAGTTTCTGGCTGGTGCCTTAGGTCATGGACACCATTTTCTTTGTGTTGACCCAGGGTTGGATGGCATGAAACCAATGTAGAATGTTGTGGGAGTCCTGCTGGAGTGTACCTTCAATGACTGCGGAGGAGGGGCTGAGGATGTAAAGGACCATGTTGTCAGCATACATATGGATGTGTGTGGAGACACAAGCAGAGGGCAGGTCATTAAGGAAGATAGAGGATATGTCCCAGTATGGAGCCATGTGGGATCCTTGCTAGGATGAGGAAGGGGTAGGGAGAGGATGCTTTCCACCTGTACTGACTGTTGACGGCCTGTGAGGTAAGAACAGAACCAGTCCACAGCGGGAGCTGAGAGGCCAGCAGCACTCAGCTTATCCAGGAGGAGTGTGTGTGATATCAAGTCAAAAGCTATCTCTGGTACTTTGCTGGTGGGTGTCCATGTGGAAGTAAAAGAATCCAAGGCACTTTTTTTGCAAGAGATGGGGAATTTTTTTATTTAAGAACACAAACAAAATACATCAAATTAACAAATAATGAACAAAAAACTGATATTATCCATCATAGATACATCTGAGAGTAAAATACAAGGAACATGATAAAAGGGATAAATTAATATACATGTACCTCCAAAGGAAAGAAATATAAGAATATTCTATAAATACATACATTAAAAAAATATCTTACTTGAAAATATACACAGTAAACCCTAAAGCTGTCAGTAAGGTCTGTTAAAACACAACATTCACAGTCTATGCCCAATGTTTCCATAATACCTGTAAAGCATCAAAAGAGAAGTATTTGCTTTCCTTAATGTAAATTCTAATCAATGCAGTTTGTTTGTATAGTATCTTTATTAATTTTAACATTTCATTAAATTAATTAAATGATAAGTCTCTGAGGAAGGATTTGGTTGGTCCAAAAGCTTAGACATTGTTTTCTTTTTGTAACATCTATGTTGGTCCAGTAAAGGTATCACGTTTAGAGATGCAGCGAATTTAAATTCCGCTGGCGAAGTGAATGCAAAGTGGGCAGTTCATGTTGCCAATCCACTACGCGGAGTGGGCAATGCAAAGTGCTCACTCCGTTTTGTCATTACCACTTCGCATTAAGGCGGAATGGCAATGCGAAGTAAGGTGAAGTCATTGTTTTTAATTCCTCATTATGATTCTAAGTGATCCACTTGGTGTTTCAGATTTGGCAGCCCCCCCCCCCACGCATCTCATGGCTTGTAGTACTGTGAGTCACATGCTCTTTAACTAGGCAGGAAGAAAATGAGTCGTACAAGCAGGCACTTTTACTTTCTCCTGTGCAGACGGAGAGAGAGTAGTCTGTTTTGTGACTGCTGATACTTTAAGATCAGAGCGAGGAAGAGATTTAAACCTTGATTTAGACCCAAAAGCTTTTTTAAAAGCTACATTTTTTTGTCTTTTCTGTACTCTGTTTTACTTAATTTGTTCTTTCTATACATTGTATTTTCTTACCTTTATAAGTAGTTAGTTGTTTGTCTGTCTGACTGTGTGTGTGTGTTGTGTGACAGTGTGAGTAGTAATTGCTCAGACTGAGGGAGCTCAGTAGGAGAAATGGACCAGGGTGAGGGAATGTCTGGAGTTGGGGCAGCTCTGGGAGAGCGTGGTAGTGGTAAGCATTGTACTGTGCACATATGTGGAGGGCAACCCATTCCTGTTGGACCGCTCGATACTTGTGAGTGCCTCCCCTCCCCCCCCCGGAAGCAGGACTAGCACCGCCTCCTGTCCTGACTCTGAGGCAGTTGAACCACCACCAAGTCCAGGTTCTCTGGAGCAGGATGTGCCTATTCCCCAGGCCCAGGTGTGGATCCCATCCCTGTTCAGCACTGTGACCAGCCGGCTGGCAGTTCATCTGGCCGTCCCCTGCCTGTGTCTGGTCCTCCCCGCATCTTCATTGTTTGGCAGTTTTTTTACTGTGTGGGGGGACAGCAGTGTGGTCAAGTGCTTCCTATGTGTGGTGGAGGTGCGCCGTGGCCCTCGGGGGACTCACCTGGGAACTGATGGCCAGTGCACCCATATGCTCAATCACCAGCAGTTGGAGCAGCAGGCTGCCCAAGAACGGACCATGCCTGCACCTGTTGGCCATTCTGTGGCAGAGGGTGCAGCTGTGCATTGCGGCATCCCTAAGAAGAGGAGGGCCACAGCAGCACCCCAACCCCCTCACCACCACCACTAGCGGGTCAGCCTGTAGAACGTGTGGACCCCAGAGAACTGCATGTAACACAGGCTGACTTGGCAGTTCTCTGGAGTGCTGTCGAGGAGAACAACGAGAGGGTGAGTGCTGTGGAGCAGTGGCTGGATCGCATAGAGGGACATCAGTTGTAAATGATGTCCATGCTGGAACTGCTGCTGGATCACCATGGGATCCCACATAATTTTTCTTTTCATCATACTATGTACCCCCCCACACCTTCCTTGCTGTGTTATAAAATGTATTCCTCCACCATCCCTGACCCTTGTATGCAATTATGCCCTTTTTCTGTTGTCTTGCATATGTGTGACACTTTGTATTCTGAGCAGTGCAAGTATACTGTGCAAAACTGCATGTGTGCAGTCAGTCTTCTTTCCAGTCTGTGTATGTACTGCAGACTCTGTCCAACTCCCTGACTTAAAAACATTTATTAATGAGTACAATGTTGGGATGGTGAAGCCTGGAGACATACTACAAAATAGGCTTACAATACATCCAAGTAACTAGTAAAAAAATTAATGTTATGATTTGTGACATGATCATAAATTGCGATTTGTGACTGCATTTGTGACTGTGATGATGACGAAATGTGAATGCCTACAGCTGTACTTCCCTGGGCCCCAATGATGTGTGGCACAAAACTCCCCGATCTGAAAACAAACATTAATGAGTACAATGGTGGGGTGGGGAAGCATGGAGAGATGCTACAAAACAGTCTTACAATACATCCAAGTGACTATTAAAAAAATTTATGTTGTGATTCGTGACGTGATCATAAATTGTGATTTGTGACTGCATTTGTGACCGTGATGATGAAGAATGTGATTTGTATCATGAGTGACTCGTGATGATGGTCCTGACATAAAAACACATATTAATGAGCACAATGTTCATGCAGAATTATGCACCACACCTGTCCAGTACTCTGTAGGGAAGCCAAAGAAACAACTGTGACTTAAGTTAAAGATGGAGATTGGGCCCTAAAGAGATGCAAATGCACAGACAGATTAAGATTGTGCAGCGCACTGAAGAGATGCAGATGCAAAGGCACAACACCTAACCAGTGCTCACCATCATAAATTCAAATCTGGAAAAGAATATCTTTGCCAGTTGTGTCGGGCCGCGGGGCAGTGTACTGCACTGCTGCAGTAGCAGTCACTAGTACTAGTACCAGTAAAGATACCACAAAGAAGTACAAAAATTACACAACTGCAGTGGATAGCAGGTTCACATTGCTGAACTTATGTGGCACAATAAAATATGTCTGATTTGATGACAAGCGTCACACACATACTCACACACACACTAAGTAATGCATAGCAAATTGAAAACTTCAGTAATATAACCACATATTTTAAACAAACTAAAATTATGCACTGCTGCACCACAACAATCAGCAAAAAAATGGCAAGAATTATTGAAAATATTACTATGTGTACATTAACACAGTTATACAAGAAAAACATTACCAAAACAGAAAGCACTGTCTTTTTCTACAAGTTAATCTATCTACTCCACAGATACGCCCCTCCCCCAAAGTGCACTTCCACTGTCTCTCAGTACACAGGCTGAATGTTGTACATTAACATTCAAAATCCACACACAAACAATAAACGCTCGATGATATGAGCAAAGGAGGGTTTCCTATAATCGATGAACTAAAGTTCCAGCAAAAAAAAATGACTCAAAAAGGCTTTTTTAACAGATTTTAGAAGGATTGAATCACAGAGAGCTCTCAGAGCAGATTGTCTCCTATAGCTTCATGCACACTACCCCAAACTGAGGCTGTGCAGAACAATCTAGAGCCCATGTGACCTGAAATCCCATGAATCACTGCAAAATTCGCCTTTAGAGCTTAAAAACAAGGCAAAGTACATTGTTTTCAATGTACTTCACCTTAAGAATTGGTTGGAGTAGTGGTTTGGGAAGGTGGAGTAACGTGAAGTAATTGTTTTCAATGGACTTTCTCGTTGCCCATTGTAATGTGAAGTACTCCACTTGGCGGTTGCAGAACACTCCGTGAATTTGCTTTTCACTCCTGGAGTAATTAGGCACTTCGCCTATCACTAATCGCTTTGGGCCTGAAAATGGAATTGTTCCAGTGCCCTTACCCGAGTAATAAAATAAAAATGAAAATGAAAAAATGAAACCATTTGCTTCTGGAACATTTCATTAAATTATACAAAACAATACTCCATATTACAAAGGACTGGAATTACATAAATAAAACACAAACATTCCATTCTACTTTCATATTACAGCAAGTACATAATCAAAACTTCCCCCTTGGTGCCACACAGATACAAGATGGGTATTTATTCGATCATACCACCTTCGACAAGGGCACGCTTTAGCCATGCATTTCTTTTGGGAATCCTGGCTTAAACCTTCTCTTAACAACAGGACCTTAGCTGGTGGATGAAAATCTAAAAACCTCCCCCAGCAGTAGATGAATTGCTCCTCTTTACATTCTGGGGCTGAAGTCTGAATGGCTAGTGTTTTCCATTGTCTCAGCGTGAGTATATGTATAGTACATGATATCCACATGTACAGTATAGTATGCACTGTCTCACAAAAGTTAACAAGATTCTAACGCATCTTGTGTATGGTCCCCATCCTTCCTCTCCTGTATCTTCCATACCCAGGAGCATGGCAATTGGATGCACACTGAGTGTCCCCACACTGCGGTAATATCCTGAGACACTGCCTTCCAAAACTGTCTGAATGTGGGACAGTCTCAAAAGTAATGCTTATAGATACTCAGTGCTGTTCTGCATCTTTCACACATTGGAGAGACCCCTGGGTTAAACTTGTGCACTATACTAGGGGAATAATATAGCTGATGTAAAAATGTATATTGGTGGTGTAAAAATTTATATTGGTCATCCTTTTGTTTATTACATAGCAGTAACCCCATGTTTTAGACTGTAGGACTACTTTCCAGTTTGCATCTGTGATGGATGGGTATTCCTTAGTCCCACTCCCAGAAGGCCTTCACTTTCTCTGAAACATAGGGAAGATATAGCCCAGCTTGTCTGGCCATTTTCTGGATCAACCCTTTATCATCTGTCCTAGTGGCATAAACCACCTGCTGCAGTTGTGCAAGGGGTGATGCTTCCACCGGGTCTCTATGCAACCCTCTGCCAAGTGTCCTTACCTGCAGATACCTAAAATGATGGAAGGCTGGGATCCCCCACCTCTCTGTAGCTCCACAAATGAACATATCCCACCACTAGTATATAGATCTCCTTAACATTTCACCCCCTCTTTCTTTCTTTCCATTCTCTGAATCCTAAATCCTCCAATCTGGGTAAACAGCTCAGACTGCAAGCTATAGGCACCAACAATCTGTGATCTCCTGCAGCCCCATTTCTTCTCATGGTCAGTTCCCCTGCTTCCAACACATATTAGACTAGCAGATTGGAATTGCCCAATCCATAAGAACTTCTGCCTCCATTTGCCAAATACACAAAGAGACACACAGGGCAACCCTTTTCCTCAAAGTCCAACTAGGATAATGGACCCCGATTTTACCCAGCTTTGAATATATTGATGTTGAATTGCTAGATAATATCCATTGAGATCTGGAAAACTCACCCTACCCCAATCCACTCTACTCTTTAATCTTTGAAAACTCATGCTGGGGTGCTTTCCATGCCATAAAAAAGTTTGTGAATCCTTGCTCCAGTTGTTTAAGATCTGCTCTAGTAGGTCCCATAGGTAACATCTGCATCACATACAATAATCTGGATAAAAAAATCATTTTTAACAGATTAATACACCCAATCCATGAAATAGGGTGTGCCTTCCAGTGTTTTAACCTATTAAGGATGGTAGTAAACAAAGGATTGGAATTTAATTGGTAACAGCTACCCAAGTCCCTACTTACTTTTATCCCCATATACATAAGAGATCCACAGATCATCTTAAGTCCCCATGTCTCTTCTGGTAGTGCACCCTTGGGTTACCCAATGTGGAGCATCTCCAATTTATGCAAACTGAGTTTGTAACAAGAAAATTCATCAAAATCTGTGATGACCTGCAGAAGGGCTGGCATCGACCACCGCGGTTCAGAGACGTACAGCATCAAATCAGCAGCATAGAGTGTGGTTTTATGTTGTACCCCAGATTTACCTAGTAACCCTAAAATATTCCTAGATTCCCTAATCTTGATAGCAAGGGGCTCAAGAGCAAGTGCAAAGAGCAGGGGTAGAGGGGACAGCTCTGCCTCATATCCCTATAAAGTCAAAACTCTTCTAACAGGGTCCCATTCACCAACATCTGCACCATAGATGCTCTATACAGCATCCGCACCATTCCCACAAACATATCCCTCAACTCAGACCTTCCCAGGACCTCAAACAGGTAGATCCATTCTATGCAATCAAAGGTCTTCTCAGCATCTATGGAGAGCACACATACTTGACCAGAACTCTGAGAGCCCCAATGCATCCCACTCAGTAGTTTATGCATGTTATGGTGAGATAATGGACCTTAAACAAATCCAGTTTGATCCGGGTGGACTATAGTGGGGAGCACCTCTTCAAGAAGCCTGGTCATGATCCCAGCTATAATTTTAAAGTCACAGTTTAGGAGGGAGATGGGGTGATATGACACACATTCCTGTGGGTACTTTCCTGGCTTCACTAGTTCACAAATAGAGGCTATATAACATGTCTTGAGGAGCTTCCCCACCTCCCTTGCCTCCTCTATCATATTTTGTAATGGTTCTGCTTGGGATTCTCTCATTTCTTTATAATACACTAGAGTGAAACTATCTGCCCCCCGGCTTTCCCCTTCCTCAACCCCCCCACTGCTCTCATGAGCTCCTCCTTAGATACCTTCACCCCCAGCATTTCCTTCTGCTCCTTCAATATGGTGGGGAGCAGGATGCCATCCAGAAAGTCCCTCCCCCACTCTGCCCCATCCCTACACTCTGATTATAAAATTCCCATTTCACTCATCTTTCCTTTTTAACCCATGCAACATAATTAATAATTACCCTTCTCATATAGGCTTTCCCAGCCTCCCAATAAGCTGCCTTCATTGAGGCTGTTGCCTGATTCACTGCCTTGTATACCTCCCATTGATCCTTAATGATAGGTTCTGAACTCCTCCCTTGCTAACATATATGCTGGAAATTTCCATGTGGGAACCCCCTCTTTTTCTCCCATGGTTGTCATGGTCAAAATGACCATTGCATGATTAGAAATATATATGGGACTATGCCTCAGTTTTACCAATTTATGATAGTGTGCTCTGGGAATATACAGATAATCCAATGTTGACCATGACCTATGCGAGTCTGAGTAAAAGATACATTCCCTCACCCCTGGGTTAGCTGCTTTCCGGCTAGCAATCTAATCTAGGTCACTCATACCAAGTTACTATATGGCCATGGTATTCTTATGTCACTCTTTCCCTCCTGAGTGATGCAGTTCTGGCATCATAACACAGTTGACACCCTTACCTAAGATAAGGTTTGAAATTGTTCTCTATTAATTACATTCAGTATTTTTTAATAGAAGGCCACATTAAAAACCACTAGGGCATATTGCTACAATATGTTATCTGTTCTCCATTGAGTTCTCCCTCTACACACACGTATCAGCGCTACTCAGTGTCCATTACAGTTCTATGCACTTGCAAAGGGAGCTGTTTATTGTCAAGTATTGTGATCTCTCTCTCTCTCATGTGAGGAGTGCAAGACTGAATAACAAGCCCCCACCCAGCCCCTTACTAATTTGGTATTCTCTGATGTTGTAAGGTGGGTCTCCTGTAGGAGAGCCACATGAGCTTGCTGATGTTTCAATGTAGCCAACACCTTCTGTCTTTTACTGGGAGAGGAGAGCCCTCGCACATTCCAAGTAACTATAACAGTGTCAGATTGTGTTCCCATTGTGGTCAGTACATTCCCCTAATGCCCTCACATAGCCCTTCCACGTGGCACTCAACTGGTTCCAGCCCATATTAATTTACCCAACATCTATAACTTGTAGAATGGAAAAAATATCAAACATTAAACAGCAAACATGTACCATACAACAAGAAACATGTATCTCAGTGAACAAGAAATACCATAAATCATTAATTTTTACAACCCATATAGCATCCTGTAACACACTTGGTAAGTCATTATGCACTGCAAAGTGACTAAATCTCCCTCTGGTCAGTGCTGGAGAATGAACAGCAACCCTCTCACTGTGCTTGGACACCCTCTCTCTCTGCCTCTCCCCCCCCCGATGAATAACTGAGTTAAATTCTATTTATCTCGGAAATCACCTAACCTAAATTACTGCCCAAGCATCTCAGGACACCACCCACCTCACCCCAGGTAGCTGTAATTCCATATGATGCTACCATCAGAGTACTGAGGTAAGTCTGTCGCTTCCCAAGCCAATGCAGGGTTTCACCCTGCGAACTTCCAGCTGCTGAGCTGCAGTTTATAATTATTTGAAAGTTGTGGTGTCATTCATCAGTGAACCTTGCCCTGCCACCATACCATGCCCTACAAAGGAGGTTACTGATAGTAATCGTAAGAGAAAAAGCAACTTGATAATACTAAAAAACCTTCTGCTTCACCTTGCTTTGATGCTACTGCTTATCTCTGGTAATAGTCACCCTAACCATGCCCCCCAACAGCCTCATGAGTGTGGTAACAACCTTCAATCAATAAAATTGCATCTATTAATATCCATAGCCTGCTGGCCAAATTTGACCAGCTCCAGGTTTGGGTAAGCCAGAGCAACCCTGACATCCTTTCGTTAGTGGAAACCTGACTCTCACCCAAGGTCTTAGACACCTCCATAGCGCTAAATGGGTGCTCTTGGACTCATGTATATATTGTAAATATCCCCTACCTGTCTAAACCGTGTACCATAGGTATGAGAGTGATACATTGTTATTTTATGCTGTTTTATTTGATTCTGTGTAGTGTGATTGTATTGACCAGCACTGTGTCGCTGCCAGGTCCACTTTGTAAATGAGTTCTCTCAATGGTGCTCCACCTGGTTAAATAAAGTTGGTTGATTGATTGACACACTCTTCATGCTTGACAGGACTGGGAAAAGGGGTGGTGGGTCTGCTATCTGTATCAAAGATCACATTAGGTGCCATGCCCTCCCTTTAATTGACACTAGGACCCCTACACAGGCCTTAGCTGTTAGGCTACTGTTAGGTTCTCAAAGCAAATCATTAACTATAGCCTCTGTTTACATTCCTTCTAGAGATCTATCAACTGATTTTCACAGAATCATAGAGTTCATCAAAGCCTTAAGTAAAACTGGGAGATGGTTGTCCTAGGGGACTTTGATATGAACTGGTTATCCCCTGAGGCTGCCCAATACAAAGATATCCTGCCTTGTATTAACCTCTCACAAATGGTTGATTCACCTACCAGGTTTAACTACCGAACATGCTCCAGTTCTCTACTAGACTGGATTGTCATGAACCAACTAGACAGGATCTTCAACACTGCAGTACTTGCAGACTCGCTTAGCAGTCACTCCCCCAGTCACTTGCCACTGGGCCATCAAAGCCGCTAAGCCTTCCCCCAAATCATTTTGAGTCATACCCTCAAACATGGGCAGCTGAACTCACTTAAAGCTTACTAATGTGCATAGACTGGTCCGCAGTATACTCTGCAGTAGACATAGACCAGGCATTAGATTATTTTATTGCTAAGTTTAATGATGCCTGTAACATCTGTGCTCTTATTAAAAAGCGTGAAATTAAGGGGATCCATAACTCATAGGTCATCCCCACTCTTCTGCAACTCATGATAACCAGAGACTATCTGAGGCACAGAGCCAAGGCCACTGGCATAAAGACAGACATGCAGCAGTGTAGATCTGCCAGTGGGGTACTGCAGGGTTCAGTACTGTGTCCAGTCCTTTTTAATGTCTTTATAAGTGACATTGCAGAGGGACTGGAAGGAAAAATATGCCTCTTTGCAGATGACACAAAGATCTGTAACAGGGTTGATACACAAGGAGGCATGGAAATGATGAGAATGGACTTGGCAAGGTTGGAGGAATGGTCAGAAGTATGGCAGCTTGGATTCAATGCAAAGAAGTGCAAAATAATGCACCTGGGAAACAAAAACCCAGGGGAAGAGTACACAATGTGGAGGAGGTAGTAACAACAACAAAAATGGAAAGGAACCTGGGAGTAATCATATCAGATGGCCTTAAGGTTGGCAAGCAACGTGAGAAGGCAGTAGGGAGGGCTGGGGGGATACTGGGATGTACTGGGAGAGGCATCACCAGCAGGAAACAAGTTGTTATCTCTCCATACAGACAGTTGGCGAGACCCCATCTGGATTATTGCATCCAGTTCTGGAGACCTAGTCTTTGCAAGGATATAGACAGGATGGAGGCAGTCCAGAGGAGGGCAACTAAAATGGTGCAGGGTCTGCAAGAGAAGCCATACAAGGAAAGACTAAAGGAGCTTAATATGTATACCCTTGAGGAAAGGAGGGAGAGGAGGGACATGATAGAAACTTTTAAGTACCTCAGTGGAATCAACAAAGTCCAAGAGGGTGGCATCTTACAGAAAAAGAGATGTGCAAGAACAAGGGGACACAGTTTGAAGATAGAGAGGAGGCCTCTCGGGGGCAATGTGAGGAAGTATTTTTTCACAGAGAGGGTGGTGGATGCATGGAACAGCCTTCCTGAGGTGGCTTTGGGGTCTAAAACTGTGGGAGAATTCAAGAATGCATGGGACAGACATAAGGCAATTCTTGTGGGGGTAGGAAGAAATAGGTTGTTGGTTAACTAAGATCTGCAGCTAATCCAGTAGGTAGGGAAATGGGCAGACTAGGAGGGCCAAGCGGTCCTTATCTGCTGTCAAAGTCTATGTTTCTATGAAACATCTGCACCCGCAAGATCAGACTTGCTAAATCTCAGTATTTCAAAGACTGTCTTACTCATTCCTGGGGTGATGGCAGAAGATTTGGAGAAAATATGAAGGACCTTACTGGCAAAAATAGCAGAGCCTCTCCTTCCATGCTGCTGGTAAATGGTGAGATCACACAGGACCCTAACACCATTGCCAATATCTTTAATGATGCTTTTACAGACCTTAGCGGCATACTGCCAACCGATCCCCCCTGAATCATTTGCTGAAAATGTGCCAGGCCCTAAGACGGCACACAGCGAGCCTCCATCATGTCCATTCCCCCTTCTACCTTAAACAGTTACCACCCCTTAAGCTAGAAGGTACTTTTCATATGTGCTTGGCAAAGACAGACACAGTAGTGACTCACTGGACCTTAAGTTACTGGCTCTTACCCTTAAAGAAGTGTTCCTTCCACTAACAGAACATTTGAACCTATCTCTTCAGCTGGGACAATTCCCCCTGCTTTTGAAGGCCGCAGTGGTCACCCCAGTCCATAAAAGTGGTGACAGAGCTGTGCACACGAATTACCAGCCAATATCTATACTGCCCCCCCTCTCCAAGGCATTAGAAAGGATAGTTGCTAACCAGGTGGTCAACTACTTGGATAAGTATGGAATCCAATGCCCACAGCAACATGGTTTTCGCAAGGGGCATAGTACTTCCACTGCCCTGCTGGAGTACTGAGGATTCCTGCATGAGGCTTTAGACAGTTGTCAAGTTGCTGGGGCAATTTGCATCGACCTCACCAAGGCATTTGACACTGTCAACCATAAAACATTCCTCACCAAACTCCTCTCTGTTGGCATGTCCACTGAAGTGGTAGGATGGTTCCATAGCTATCTCCGCAATAGGTCACAACTAGTAAAAATTGATGGTACCCACTCTACTAGTCAGGAGGTACTCACAGGTGTTCCCAAGGGGTCAATTCTTGGTTAACTGTTGTTCAGCCTTTTTATTAACAAACTTCCCTCTGTATGCAAAGAATGCATCCTTCTCTATGCAGATGATGCTGTCATCCTTTCTAAAAACTCTGACCCACACTAACTTGAGTTTCACCTACAAAGTGATTTCACTGCAGCAGAAGCTCAGTTCACCAAATACAAGCTCCTAATGAACTATAAAAAAAACTAAATCAATGTTATTTGTGAACCCCTACAAGAAGTACAAAGACTTTCAACTGACAATCCTCAGTAACTTTCTTACCCCACTAGAATAAGTTCAGGCCTTCAAATATCTTGGTGTCACCCTGGCAACTCTCCTCTCATTTGCTCAGCATACAGAACAAATTGTAAAGGTAGTCAGTCCTAGAACTGGCCTACTATACAGGAACTGATACTGCCTGTCCCAAGATGCCCTATTTCTAGACATAAAAATCTCCATTCTGTCTGTCATTGATTATGGTTTAGTGGTTTATGGTATTGCCCCAGACTCCACCCTCAAAAGGGTTTCTGTTGCCCTAAATAAATCCTGCCAACTGCTCCTAGATGCTAACCGCCTAACCTACACCTGTGACCTATACGCACAAACTAACTGACTAAACGTTCAAGGCAGAGTACAATACCAAATATGTCTACTCGGGGTGGGGGGTGTCCTGTCTAGGACTTCCCCCTCAGCCATACAGAAGCTCCTCATTATGGCCCCCAACCCCCACTGCACAAGAAGCAGTACGAGACAATCTCTTATTGTCCCCTTCTTTCACACCTTGCAGGTGCAAAGAACATTCGTGTACCATGCTCCTTTTTGGCTTAATGAACTCCCTTGGACATAACCGATCAACCGAAGCTGGGTTCATTTAAAAGTAAACTCCACCAACACGTCACCAATCAGAGCAGCTGTGATTGCTGGCTATCTTGAGCAGCTGCAACTGCTTACCCAGTTTCCTTTTTTTTACCCTCCTCTCACCCTCTTCTCCCTCCCCCCCATGAGCCCTATCTCATTCCCCTTTTTACTCCTTGATGCACTTATTTCCATCCATACATCTCTCTTCCCTCCCTCTCCCTCCCTATACTTTGACAATGAAATGTTATTCTGCTTATTATTTGAAGTACTACAGCTCTGTTCTCGCATTGTATGCAACCCTATATTCACCTGTATTATTAACTGTTTTAAGATTTTCAGTGCACTTATATTTTTGTACAGTCCCATTTTTCGAAATTCAAGTACTGTCATATGTTTCTGTTTGAATTGTCTGTAATTTGTTATTTTCTACTGACGCAGAACCTTTGTAAATGAGCTTCCAGCTTAAGGGTGTACTCCTAGATCTTAATAAACTATTACAGATGTAAGGTCCCATCCTAGGGCATAACACTAAACTTATGGCAGTTCCTTAAAACATCAGTTTATTCGCCAGTGATGAAGCAGTGCTCAGTATAAATGGTACCTCTCCTCACAGCCTCAGCTATTATCTTCCCTCTCTCCCCTCTGGGCACCAAGGGGCATCTTGGAGGTGCAGGAAAGCTGAGCCATGGGCCCTCAACTTCCCCAGGAATCCTCCACCCCTGGCAGTTGCCAGAAAATCTCATATTCATTGTGGTCCCCCCCCCCCCATCCAGACCCACACCACTCCCACCCTTTCCCTGTGCCCCATTACATCATCGCAGACCTGGGACAATAATTACGACAAGCATTCCTTTGCAATGCAAAGTAAATCTATTAATGTCCTTGTCCCCATAGTCAAGTTCAAATGGGCGGCCCAGGAGATGAAGCATAAGAAAAAACATACCAACCCTAATTCACAATGCACAGTGTTTTTGCCTGCCCCCTAGGCTCCTCTTACCTGCACCCTGTGCTCGCTGATATTTTGGTTGCCATATAGGTAGTTTCAATAGCGAGGAGGCTGATATTTATAAGTCCTCATTGCTACTGCCATGACAAAGCTCAATCCACAGCATATCTGCAGTCAGCACATAGCTAAATCACAGTTCTACCTGGTCACTATTAGAAGGCTTGTTTTTAAATAAGTTGTACCTGCACAAATGTGTGCATGATTGCTGTTTGTATATTTAAAAGAATTTGGTTGATTGTCACACTGTCACTTTAATAGTTTGAAATAAAATACAGCATGTGTAGCACATTGGCCACTCCCCTTGAGAAAGGGTCACGAGAAGACCCGAAGCACCGGGGTGGCAGTAGCTTCGGAGCTCCATGCGTTTGCACTTTAGCAGTGTGTGCTGATTTATTTTATAAGTTATTTATTCAAGTGATCTTCCAAGTTTGTGTGATTTACACTATTAGAAGGCATCTGTTTGGGTGTCCGTCAGGGAGTGAGAGGGCCAATATAACTTATACCTCTAAGTCTAAGTCCAGTAATTGACAAGGTCCATCAAAGTAAATGCCCCATTAGCACTGTTGGTGAAGGAATCTGGACATCTAAGCAGCTTGGTCTCCCTGGAAGAATGTGGCTTGGAATAGTCACACCTCATAGGGGTAGGGTATCAGGACAATATGACATCAGCATTAGCCAAGGAACTAAGTCCATAACAGTGGTCACCCTCATTTATTTAACCAGCTGTTTCTCAAAGCCTGAGCTTTCTCCATCTCCCAGAAGGTAAAGGTTGTGGCCTCATGACTGATCTTGAGGACTGCTGGGTAAGTGAAGGTAAAATCTATTTGTTGCTCCTGCAACATATCCAAAATGGGGCTAAATATCTTTCATTTCTTCTGAAGTTTTGGAGAGAAGTCTTAATGCAGGTACAACTTTGTTCCTTTGAAACAAGAGCTCTTTCAGGTTCTGGTATGCAGCTAACATAGCCTGCTGATCTCCAAAATGATGGAGACTGAAGATAATCTGTCTAAGCTACTGGTTTGCCAGGGGCTTCAGTGCCAGGGCCCTGTTGGCCCTCTCTGTCATTACTCTCCCACTTTTCAGAGACAGCCTAGTAGCTTAGGTAATGTGACCGCACAAAACTCCACTGCACTGGAACCTTCCCTACCCTCTGGGAGCCCTAGCAGCTGGAGATTATTTAACCAGTTATAATTCTCTTGATAGTCAAGATGCTCCCTCAGGTCTTCCTATTCCCGCCCAAGTCATGCCACTTTCTCAAGTAGAGATCCGGTGTCATCCTCCAGCTCTGAAACTCACTGCTCCAGTTCACTCAGTCTCTTTGTATGATCTGCATACTGGAACAACATTTTTCTAGCTTGCCATCCAGTTTATCTAGCTTAGGGTTTAAAGCTCCTAAAACATGTTCAGTTACCATTCTCCCAAGTGCGCTCATTTCAGCTGTCAAGAATGATATCAGCCCGTGGCCTTCAGACTGCTGAATCATTGTCCATTTCTTTTTTTTTCTATATATATTTTATGCTACCTGTGGAGCTGGCAGGTGGCTCCGGCCCCTCCTTTGGAGGGTCTCTCTCTCTCTCTCTCTCTCTGGTCCCAAACTCTCCCACACCCAACCCTCCCAGCAATCCCCCATGGGTTGCCCCCCCCCCGTGACAGGGCTGAGGGCAAAGGGCGTCAACATTTCTTCTCCCCCGGAGACCAACATCCAGACTCCAGGAACTGCAGGACCATCATGGTGCTTGCTAGCTACAGTTTCCACTTTTCTGCCCCACCCCTTGCTGTGGTTGTTTGTGTGTGTGTGGAGGCACACGCACGCAGCAATCCATGGCACCCTCCTTATGCTAACAGCTCCTGTCCGCACTACCCTCAGGCCTCCACCCGGGGGCAGCCTTGCAGAGGGTGCAACTGAGTCCCTACCTGGGTGAGGAGTGCAGCCTATGGCCATTCAATCCATCTCCCCAGCCTCCCTCCTGCCTCCCCCTGACGTCCTAGGCTCATACCCAAACCTGGGTCGCCGGCGTGGCATGAGGTGTGGTGTCCAGTGCCTCAACCCTCAGTGCCACCGGGCCGGCATCATCATTGTCCTTTTCTTAGTGGATTTCACTGTGTTTCGTAGAAGCTTTCCTGATGAATTCATTAAATAAATTAAGAATCTCATCCGTGGCATGTTAAACTGACGATTGCTGCAATTTGGGCAGAATTGATGGCAATTAAGTAAGGAATTTTCAAATTTTATTTTTGGCGGGGCAGAGCTTGAGGGAATCATGACGTGCCAGCTAGCTACTCGTTAGTGCCCCCTTCTAATGCAGCTTTGATGGTGACTATAACTTCTGGACTGTCCATGTCTCATTGATGTATTGTGCAGGCACATCTCACATGCCATAAAATAATATTGATATGCACCAAAAAACACTCTGATTTCTTTTATGAAAGTGTGACAGTTCTGGAGGATAAAAAACCTAATGCCACAGTTTCTTAAGTCAAGGGAAAACTCCCCAGAATTATCCAGTAGGTATTCAAATGAGTCCAGAAAACAGTTGTCACTGGGTGATTTATTAAGAAATGCTCCTGAGTTTTAAGGATTTGATTACAAGAAGGGCTCAGACACATCCTTTCCTCAACAACTTTATGTTTCACTGAAATTTTAATGTCCGTTTTCCATGGCATGCTAGCAAGGTTAAGTCCCTTGTTTCTACTGGTATTCTTTTGTCTGTGAGCTATAACAGTGCTTCCTCTTCATACTCAATGGTACAAGGGGGAATATATGACTGAATAATAGAATAATACAACTGTTTCCTTATTTAGATTACTTGCTGACGATTTATATCCCATTGTTTAAGTTTCTTCAGGCTGGATATGATGTAAATTAGGACCTGTGATGTTACTGGGTTATGTGACATTTAACATTTTTGTTTTCCCATTTGTCTTGTGTAGATGAAAACCATGCAACAAAAATCCTTGTTCAAATCTTGTTTCTGCCAGAAAGTATTGGACTCATATTAGTGTGGATAATAACACTATGGGAAAATACTAGTAGGTGTATCATTTTAACGCCCCATTTACAATAGTCTTGATAGGTGATGTCACATCTTATAGGATTTAAGCAGTTTGTAAACCCTGAAAGAAAGTGCTATAAATCCGAGCCTCCAGACCCATTGGGGGAGGAAAAACATTCTCTAAATGTAAAAATAGAGTTAGTATTAGTGTCTTAATTAGGAACACAAGCTTCTTTTTTGGAAAGAGGTCTATTCTTCCAAATTGCCACTTTCAATTAGAAGTATTTATGTCATGTTCCCAGTTACACATGAGCACCATTTTGAGCCCCAAAAGTCATCCCAGGTATTTTAATGGGGTCTTTCGATACTGGAATATGTTGCAAACTATGTTAAATCTCTCCATTATTCTACCCAATGTATATACCACAGCACTGTTATTGTTAATTTTATCCCCTGATACCTATTCATAAGTGTTCAATGTGTCCATCACTGGAACTACAGAGTCTCTATTATAAACTGCAACACGTAAGTCATACGCATAGACCAGGATGTTTGGGACTTCAGTAGCTGTAAGATATATACTTTCAGTATGTGTGTTTTGCTGAGTTTTCCTCAATATGAAGTTGGGAGCTCCAAAACGCCGCCGCTTAGACAAGCAGGTATGAGTCACCCTCTACTTCCAGCATTCTGTCTCAGGAACAGTGAACAGCAGATTTGAACCTGGTGCCTTTCCGCCAGCATACCAGTGCTGACTCATTCTCTTACCCGCTGCTGTCTGTATTCCACAACATCCTTTAGCGTTGCAGTGTACTTGCACTAAGAATTTGTGCCGGATTTATAGTTAAAAAATTCATAGTTTACAAAAAAAAAGTGTCTAGTTTCCCATTTGCAAGTTATACCCAACCAGCTACCCCTAGAGGTCACTGTTTCCTCCTCCTTCACACACTGAATATTCTCCTGACATTCTTTCATTCTTTTGCATAGCTCTTGCTCAGGTTCGGGGGGCTTTGGCTCGGCTTTTGGGGTGTTTCGGCTTGGAGTGGAGGTCTCTGCGGCTTCCTGTTTTAGTGGAGGTGACCCTAACCACCTACATTATCCTACCTCACACCTTTTCAATAGTTCCACCTAGATACCCTCTCCTCCCACATTTTTCTACTCCAGGCTTTTCCCTATCCTGCTACTGTTGAATATCTTGGATTTTAATCTGAATTTCTACCTCTTCATTAACCCATCTTTAAGCTTTAATATGGCATTGGGTATTGTGCTGGCTTGTACTTACATACTTCTAGTACTGGGCACAGACCGATTGCTGCTCACTCTCAGACAGGACACAGGGCAGTCCACAGATCCTCTGTGCTCCATTTTCTCATGTATCTACCCCCAAGCCAATCTTAATCCTACCCTTATCACCAAATACGGGCTTAGAAAAGAGGGAAACTGCTATATGGTTATGGAATATCTCAGTGTCTACAAACGTCAGATCCCCATTGGGCTGATCATTAAGTTATTACTTGCTGGGGATATTGAATCTAATCCTGGCCCTCCGTGTCCTAATGTTCCAACTGTGTCACCTTCTATGGCTGTCTGGGCCAATGCCAAAGGTCTGAAACTAGTCCAAATGAACATTAACAGCCTCAGACCTAAAATGCATGAACTTGAGGCATGGGTGACTATGTACTCCCGACATAACTGCCATTTCCGAAACCTGGCTCAAGCCTAGTATCCTAATGCATGAGGTTGCACTCCAGGGGTTTAAGTCTTTTAGACAAGATAGATGTGGTAGAAAGTGTGGTGGAGTTATTTATGGTAAAAGTTCCCTAAATGCCTCCCTAGTGATGACAGACCATACCCAATCAGATGGTGAAGCAGTGTTCATCAAAATACTGGTTGGCAGGACTAAGCCCCTGCTTATAGGCTGCATCTACAACCCATCTAAGACTGCAAAGATGCCTTAAAGAGCCTTCTGGCTCTGATGCCAGGGCTACAAGCCTGCGACCTCTTTGCCCCTGCTAAAAGGCGCAAAACAAAATCTCTCTCTCTAACCCATGGGTCACCTGCTCTTCTCTCACAGCTGAAACTAAGGGATCACCTCTGGGCAGTTGCCAGGGCCACTGACAAACAACTGGACATCCAAAATTACAAACAAGCATGAAATGCCTACACAAAAGCCATACGGCTAATGAAATCCACCTATTACAAAGACGCTGTTACCAATACATGGGGAAATGGTCGTGCTTTCTGAGACAATATCAAGGATGTCACAGGGAAGCAACCAAAAACCTCTCCAGCCATGTTAATGGTTGATGGATCCTCAACCCTCGACCCCAAGGTGATCGCAAACATCTTTAACATGGCTTTTTCAGACCTTAGTGCTGTTCTACCCCATGACTTTTTCAAAAACAGGGCCTACTCCCCAAATACCTCAGCCCCTCAGTCTAACCATCCCCTCTTCTACTTCAGGAAGGTAAGGCTGAATGAAGCTCGCCACTATATTACTGCAGCTATCTCTAAATCTAGATCTAGTAGCGACACCCTGGACCTTAAGCTTCTGTTGCTCACCCTCGATGAGATAATTCATCCATTAACAAAAATCCTAAACCTCTCTCTCAGCTGTGGAAAATTCCCGGACCCATGGAAATCAGCCACTGTGACACCCGTCCATAAAAGTGGGGATAAGACGAATCACTCAAATTATCGCCCTATCTCCATACTGCCCCCACTCTCCAAGGCACTCGAATGCATCGTGGCTGATCAACTTACCGACCACTTGGATAAATAAATACAATATACCTTGTCCACAACAACACGGCTTCTGGAAAGGTCACAGCACCACCACAGCCCTTCTTGAGTTCGCTGGAGCTTTGCACAAATCCTTTGACAATGGCCTTCTCACAGGGGCAATTTTCGTCGACCTCTCCAAGGCCTTCAATACAGTACACCATGGACTACTAATGCACCAACTACTGAATGCCGGGCTATCACCTGACTCTTCTCTCTGGTTTAAAAGCTACTTAGAAAACCGGTCGTAGAGAGTAAAAATTGCAGACGCTCTTTCTGACACCCTGTCTGTTCGCTCGGGTGTCCCACAGGGATCCATACTGAGCCACCTCCTTTTTAGCCTTTTCTTAAACTCCCTCCCTTACCACTGCTCTGAGCAGATCATACCATATGCTGATGATGCTGTTGTATTCTCCACTCACAAAGATCCTGCAACTCTTCAACACAACCTTCAACTTGGTTTCAGTTCTGTAGAGACATGGTTTCTTATTCATAAACTGGTCCTCAATGACAAGAAAAACAAATCTATGCTTTTCTGCAGCTCTCATAACCCACACAAGCTACACCACTTGGCTATTTCCACCACCCAGGGGAACACTCTAGATCAGGTGGGGTCCTTCAAATACTTAGGGATACAGCTTGACCCTAATCTCTCCTATGGATTTCATGTAGATAATGTAGCTAGAGCTGCTAATACATGGCTTGGTCTCCTCTACAAACACAGACCACACCTCATGCCAGAAGCTTTGAAGGTTGCAGTCCTGAGCTCTGTGATCTCTGTAATAGACTATGGTCTCATCATTTATGGCTCGGCTATAACCACAACCCTTAGACGCCTCTCAACTGCCTTAAATAAGGCATGTCGGCTCATCACTGGTGCTCACCATCTCACCCACACATGTGACCTGTACACTCAGACCAGCTGGCTCCAACTATCAAACCACATAAAGTTTTTAACCTGCTCCATGGCAAAAAAAATCTACCTTGGCCTTGGACCTTCTGGGGTCTCAACTCTGTTACAACACCGAATTAACAAATGGTGCCTTAGGAGATCCACACTACAGCTACTGAAAGTCTCCCACTGTCACACTTCACAGGGACAACGCTCTTTTGCTTATCAAGCGCCACTCTGGTTCAATGGCCTCAGCCCAACCATCTCCTCTGCCCCAACAACTGGTATGTTTAAAACTAGGCTCCGGGACTATCTCACTACCAACAGCTCCTGTGACTGCCCAACTTAACCTTGTTTCTCCACTTCCCTTCCTGCTCTAGTGGTCCCCCCTCCCCTCCTCACTGGATTCTACCCTCACATCTTGGTATACCCAATGCTGCACTTTTCACCCTCTCCCCACCCTTTCTACATTCCTTCTCCCCTCCCTTCCCTCTCCCTATGACTCTGGCACTTCTTATCTGTTGTGTATTTTCTCTGACAGATGCCACTGGCTGCCTTGTTACAATGTTACCCTTGAATTGTATTAATCTGTACTCTGTTTGCAATGTCCACATTGTTGTAATGTCTGTCTTGATGTTCCCCATAATTTGTATTCCTCTGATGTGGAACCTTTGTAAAAGAGCCAAGGCTCAAAGGTATTTGTAATCCTAGACTTGATAAATAAATAAACAAATAAATAAAAAATAAATACCTCGGTGGGAGAAAATAATCCTTGGTGACTTTAACTTCCACTGGGGTCAGCACACCACTAGTGATGTAAAAATCCAGTTTGCTAGAGGCGAACTTGACCCAACATTTAAGTCTGGAAACCACACCACATTAGACTGGATTCTTGCTTCCAACCCAAGTAGTTTCAAACTCGCTGGGACTCCATACATGACCATGCCCCTATGTTCGGCATCTGGAAAAATGACCATCCCAACCCTCCACCCTGAATTTTTTTTGCTCGAGATCATTCCAATTTTGACACCTGCTCCTTTCTTGAAACCCTAGCAGTGGTGGATTGGACTCAAATCAAGCTAGCCCCCAGTCTGGACTTAGCCCTTGATTTCTTCATTAATAACTTCCTCTCGGCCGCCAATAAGCATGCCCCCCCCTAAAAAAAAATCAGAGTCAAGGAAAAACGCTCAAAATGGCTGTCCAGAGACCTTAAAAAAACAAATGAGGGTGAGAGGCAAAGCCTGAGAAAAATTCAAATCTACAAATCTAACTAAGGATTGGGTGGAATATAGAAAACTGAGAAACAAATGTAAAAAGGAACTAAAATCAGCTAAAAGACAATACCTCCAGAACCTACAAACTAAAAACCTTTCGGACACTACAACATTTTGGTTCCAAGTTAACTATCTCCAAAAGGGGAACACCACCTATGAGAAAAGTGACATAGTAGCAAATGTTGTCTGTTATATCAACCCGCAAGATGCTGCTAATGCACTAAACGCATTCCTCACTGACCTGGACACATTTAAAAATAATCTCTCTGGGCCCCCACCCCCACCCAGAATCATCTACAAGAGGAACCCTTACCTAATTTTCACTTCAAAGTTGCAACTAAATCTGAGGTCCAAAATTATTAAAAAAATCAAATCCTCTGGCTCTGCTGGGTTTGACAAGCTGGAGCCCAGACTCCTCAGAATCGCAGCCCACGTTATTGCCTCTCCAGTTACTTGGCTCCTAAACAGATCCCTGCTTGAAGGCAAAGTCCCCACTGTGTGGAAAGTTGCCTTGGTCACTCCTATCCCTAAAGGTGGGGATATTGAGCTTGTTGACAATTACAGACCGATATCCATCCTCTGCACTCTAAGTAAAGTGTTAGAGAGGATTATATACCAGCAGGTCCAGGATATGTTGAATGGAACAATTGATTAACTGAACGACAGCATGGTTTTAGAAAAAATCATTGTACCAATATAGCCCTGATTAGCCTTACTGGGGATATCTTCATGGCTCTAGATGATGGCCTTTCAACTGGTGCAATCTTTATAGACCTCACCAAGGCATTTGACTTGGTAAATCATCAGCAGCTTATCACTAAACTAACATCTCTTGGTCTTGATCATCTGTCTACTCAGTGGTTAACAGACTACCTTAATGGCAGATTGCAAATTGTCAAATGGCATGGCGCTACGTCCAACAAATGCCCTATCACAGATGGCGTGCCCCAGGGTTCAATACTGGAACCTCTCCTGTTTTCCCTATTTATTAATGATTTGCCTCAACATTGTGGAAGGTCCAAGGTGACCTTATATGCAGATGATGTCATGCTTTATAGGTCCTCTGGAGACACTGTGCAAATAAACAACCTTCTTAGTCAAGACCTTGGTCTACTTGAGAATTGGTTTCTTGCTAATAAATTAGTTCTAAATAGTAAAAAGACCAAAGCCATGTTATTTGGCCCTAAAAGCCTAGGCCCAATGCGTTTACATTTATTGTCCCCATCTCTTTCCAATGGCTCAAAAATTGAAGTGATCGATTGTATCAAATACCTATGTGTACTGTATACTTAGATCAAGACTGCTCCTTTAAAAGCCACATCGACCATCTGACCAAGAAACTCAACCAAAAGTTAGGTCTATTATATTGCCTCAGCCCTTTCCTCACTCATGAATCCAAACTCAAGGCTTCCATTGGTATACTCCTTCCAACCTTGCTATATGGGCCCCTTTACTACAATCTGTAAGAAGCTCTAAAATGCGAAGGCTAAAAATACTGTATCACAGGATAGGGTGTTTCGCTGCAGGGGTATCACCACGGGAGCATCACTGCAATGTACTATTATCTCTTAGGTGGCCTTCTCTAGACAGCAGATTATTACAGTATATCCATCACTCTGCCTTGCATTTAAGCTCCAGCAAAATGGTGCCCCTTCTAGCCTAATTAACACATTAGATCCCAAAAAGAATGGGAGAACACTAAGATCCTCTGGCCGCCAGCTTCTCCATGTCCGTAGTGTTAGGACTTCCCTAGGACTCCAGTCCTATGCTGCCTTCATCCCTCCTATCTGTAATGGTCTCCCTAGTAGTCTCCAGGAATGTACCTCCCTTGGGGGTTTCAAGAAGGGTCTTAAAGCCCACCTGTTGGATCTGAGCATCTGCAACTGCTACCGCTGAGTCTACCAGACTCCCTGGTGCCGATCTAACCTTATTGGGACATCAGTCTGATTGTGATTGTCTTGTGTATAACAGTACTTCTACTCCTATTGATATTGATTGTAATTAACCTGTTATTGTATCCCTGACTGGGTCAGTATGTCTATATTGACTGTTAATTGTAAAATGACATGTATGTATTTTGTTATGTTTATAGATGTATGTAATTAATTCCGGGTCGCCCCTGAAAAAGGGACTGTTTCTGTCTCAGTGGGCCTACCCAGTCACCAAAATTTAAACAAATAAATAAATAAGGATATAAAATATAAAAGTGGGCCCATGAGGTACCATTATCTAACCTCTTTATGTGTTATTATTTCCTTTCCATGCCAGTTGTTCACATAAGGTGGTATTATTGCATGTTGCTTCCTCAAAAAGTTCCCTTAACAAAATCAAATGATTAAATAGGGATCTGGAAGGGAAGGCACAGGACTGTGAGTGGGATACAATAGTGTCCGCTGTTTTCTAGAGCTTATCTGCTATGATCCGAGCTAGAATTTTAACATTGGTGTTTAATAAACTGATGGGTCTCCAGTTGGACAATTTATTCTTGACCCCTTTTTTAAACAGGAAAATCAAAATAGTGACATTGAAGTATGTAATATACCATCTGTTAGTATCAAATTGTAGCAGTCTGCTAGAATTGGGTTGAGTTGGTCTATAAATGGTTTATAAAATTCCACTGGGTGGCCATCAGATCCTGGAGCAGAATTATTTGTAAGTTTTTTTGATAGCTGCTTCAACTTCAGTAGGGGATGCAGGGTTCGCCATATCCTTCCCATATAGTACCAGGGACCTGGAGAAATATAATGCCCTTTAGAAAAGAAGAGTTTGCTCTTCATCAGGGAAGCTACTGAATAATGAGTTGACATGGTCATGCACGGTATGCATTAGTTTCCCAGGACTGTGTTACTGCTAGTATTGTCAGGGAAATAGGCCTGGAATTAATTGTTGAGATACTCTGTCTGTGCAGCCTTTAAACATGTCAAGGTCATGTCTCCGACTTTGAGTGCCAGATTGCAGCTCTTATTTCAAAGATGCTGCTCTGTTGTATTGTAGTAAAAACATCTCTTTGTTAATCTTTGGGATCTGGTCAGTTAATTTAACTTTATCAGTGTACATTCCTGAGATTATACTATGCAACTTGTTTCTCTAATGACGAGAACTAAAGATATTTTGTGAATTCTGCGTGGATAGCTTGTTGCTGGAAAAAAATGCTTTGAAATCCTGTTTGGAGGTTTCCCGCCAGTCCTTTAAAGAGTCATGAAGCACAAGTTATAGCAAGTCTAGCATTCAAGAGTGCATGCCACTAGCTGAGGACTTGGGCATTTGATAATAACCTGATAAATTCAGTCTCCATAATTTGAGAAGGTTTTTCTGTGATAATTCACCTGTCATACAGCTGCAGGACACTGCAAGGTGATCAGATGTTTTAGCCACTACTGTACAGACTCCATATATTTTAAGGGCTTGGGAAAGAAAAAGGAATTTTTTTTTTTTTAATAATTCAATGGCCTACGTAGCCAATATGATGTAATGCTTGTGCAACTGTGTTACTTGGTTTTGGCCGTTCGTGCTCTCTGTTCCAGAGGAATCACCACTCTGTAGGGGTACCAAAGGCAAGGAAACCTCAAAGAGGATTCCACCCCTATGGGTACCACAGGATGAGTCTCTTGGCTAAAGATACCTTAGAAAGCATCCCAAGAAGAGAGGCGATGCCACTGGAAGAGGAGGGGAAGATGGTGTGGCAAAGAAAAAGTACTTGAGAGAGAGGCTCAGAGAAACTGCTTATGTAGCACAGGAAGGGGAAGTGGCTCATTGCTTGTCCATCGAACCACAGACATAGCCTTCCAATTCAATGGCCTATGCAGCCAGTATGATGTAATGCTTGTGCAACTGTGTTACTTGGTTTTGGCCATTCACGCTCTCTATTCCAGAGGAATTACCACCCTGTAGGGATAACAAAGGCAAGGAACCCTCGAAGAGGGTTCAACCCCTAGAGGTGCCACGGGACGATTCCCTTGGCTAAAGGTACCTTAGGAAGCATCCCCAAAAGAAAAGTAGTAGTACAAAGCACGTTAGCAGTCAGTAGCTGTGAGGTGTAGTAGTAGTAGATTAGGCACCAGGCAGCTTGAAAACATAATGAGATGCACAGGTTAGCAATGACATGAGTACGATGGGTTGTGCTGGAGACTGTAGGAGCCTCCTAAGGAGAGAGGGAATGGCAAGTAGGGACACTATTCACCTCCATCCAACTAGGGAACACTAACTATGCGAACTAACGTTTATGACCTGAGGCACGGAGGAGAGAAAAAAAAACCTTTGAGGAAGAAATCTCTGGGGATCCAAGGCCTAGGTCGCCTTCCCTCCAGGCTTGGGATGTTTCATTTAGTGACGGCTCTGCTGCTGCAATTTAAAAACCCAATTAAAAGGAGGGTGGAAAATATTTCAATTTGGAGGAAAGCTCTCACTTGATCCCTCTAATGGGAACAACGTGGAAGGTTGCAAGAGTGCTCTGTAATATCAGGGGGCAACCAAGGTGAGAGGAGGACAGCAATGACTGCTGAGGCATTCTCCTAGCCTACCCACCCTAAAAACAAACCAGATCAACCAGAGGCAGTCGTAGGGAGAATGCGGTGAACGTGCCTTGCCAATGGAATATGAGAGCCAAAGGAAATCTCTGTAACCATCCTTCACGGCTAGTCTTAAATTCTACACCAGGAGCTGCCATCAGGTCTTGAGCAGCTAAAGCCAGGACTGGAGTGAGGACATTCCCAGCTATGGGCCAGGTGAGATGGACCCCGCCCCAAGTCAGGCATGTTCAAGATGCAGACTTCATAGGTGCAGAGCGAGACCATCGGCTGCAGGGAGGTCCTGTGCCATGGAATGTTTATGGCTGGCATGCCCCAGAAAATAATTGAGGAGGAGCTGAATGAAGTGTTGAGTGCTGGGACCCTCACGTAGGTCAGACATGGTAGTAGAGAGCGTTCAGCAATGAACTGTGTAAGCAGTGAGTGGACCTGCATGTAGGTCAGTAAGCAGAGTAAGCAAATGGTCAGACCTGTATGGAGGTCGAAGGAGCAGCAAATATGAATAGTGGAGCAAACCAGCCAGGCCATCAAGGAAGCCAATGAAAGGTGACAAAATACTCTGAGGATTTAGTAGCGAAAGCAGGATTTGAACATGACTTAGTATGCCACACAGGGCCATGGCTCCTTAACGACACTTCCAGTCCCCCAACATAGAATAAACAAGAAAGTGATAGGAAGGCATTGTGACCAACATGCAGATATTAAAACTAGTTTACAGCATCAGCAGTAGCTTAGCTGACCTCCAGAGTATAATAGCAGCATACAAACATAATAGAACAGCATCAGTATTGAGTAATTTGAGTTTTACAGTTAGCAATTCAAATGAACATAGACTGTAGGGAGGCAACACTCTGAAAGCAGCAAATTGTCTAGGCAGTGCAGTGAAAACAGCAGCAATGAGGTACATAGTATAAGTTCAGGAAGCAGGATTGAGCTGCATGGGGTAGGGTTCAGAGTGGGCCTGAACCAGGTGAAAACAATTAAGGTACAGTATATAGCATGGAGAGCAGCAGCAGGGAAGCAGCTTGAGCTGAAACACACAGATAATGATTGCAGTTGCATTGTGAGTAAATGGGAGCAAGTAGCATGAGCTCTGGATTAGCAAAAATACAAGGAGTTTAGAAATGGAAGCCCCCCAAAAGAATGCAAAACAAAAGACACAAACACTGAAGAAGAGGGAATAAGCAACACAAAGAAACACACAGCTGGAGGCAAGCTATACAAACCAAATGCAGAAGAACAGAAACAGTAGTCCAGCAAACACAAGCAGAGGCCAAAACACAGCGGGGGGGGGGCAAGCCCCAGCACCTGCAAAGAACAGACTGACAGAGACTCTGGCTGCAAAGAAAAAGTGCTTGAGAGAGAGGCTCAGAGGAACAGCTTATGTAGCACTGGAAGGGAGTGTGGCTGGCTGCTTGTCCACTGAAACACAGGCATAGCCCTCCAATTAAGTATGCTTTATTGAAGTTTTAAATCCAACACAACATCCATTCCAAACAGCATATAACTACAAAAAGAAGAAAAACGACAAAATCAATACAACATATGTAACCCCCCTGCAAATGGGGGTTCCCAAAAGTCTTCCAGGAGCTTACTTGAATACTCCAAGCCTGGATGGTGTTCAGTGTCTAAGCCGTTTATCTGTGAGTGCTTTTAGAGCCTCTGGTACTGTCTCTTTAAGAGCTGTCTGCCTACGGACATAATTAATTTGGATGGGGTCTGTGTGTTTCCCTGCTGGAGTCCCACTCGAGCTGCTGCCAAATTGCCCTGTTTCTGCCGTCACTAAGTGGGCAGAGTGAGCACTTTTCAAAGATGTAACTGTTTGCCAGAAATCATTTAGAGTAATAACGAAAATACAGTTTGTCTAACCTGCTTTTCTTTGCAGTCAGAACTGTGTTTGCCTAGTCCCCCATTCTAGTTTTGAACTGCTGAACTGGACCAATCAGTGAGGGAGGACCTTTGAAATGGAGCCTGCTGCTGGCAAATCAGAACTTGGACTCTCATTGTGGAGCCAGCCACCTATGTACTGTATGGCCAATGCTTGTGGGATTTGTAGTTTGGACTTCGGTACCATTTTTCCACCAACAGGGGGAGTTTACTGTGAGTGACAGCCAAACCAGCCAACTGAACTGGAAGGAACTCAAAGGAAATGCCCGGCTCTGTCTACTGGAAAGATCAGATCAGTTCAGTTTGGGGCAGTGAAGAGACAAGGAGTTGTGAGCTTCTGCGCTGTATAGTTCCACACAGTAAGCACATGTAAGGCCCTAAGTTTCGGTCTGCAGCTTGTGCAAATGTCTGTTAAGACTGAATCTGACCTGTGAAGAGAATCAAGGAGATCTGAGGAGTAGAAACTAGGCTCACCCTATAGAAGACTGGAGAAATTGCTGAATCGTGCTCGGTCTGTCAGGAACTGACTCTGCTGTGTGTTCTCCCAGGTATTGCGCAGTAATTGCGATCGGGATCGAGAAGCAGCCTGCCTGGTATAGTACTTTCCTTTTACATATAAATGTGTGCAGTGCTTGTGGGGAATCGCGGTTCAAATCCCCTGTACAGTGAATTGAGTGCATGAAGCTGGAAGTAAACCCCAGTTTAATCCAGGCTAAATATATTTGCTCTAAACTACAGTGGGGTCCAGTCACAAGGACCTTGTCCACATGGTCTGCTCCTCCTGGCAATCCAGGACAATCAGCCTTCCATGCAGCTCCCAGCCTTGAGTTTGTGAGTACAAAGCAGGGTAGCTCCCTGCCATCTGTTTATCGAATCGCAAGTGTGTCATCTAATTGTTGCTTTTTTTCATTTCTTCACGAACTGAGCCCTCTGCCTCCGGATTACAATTGGGTATTGTGCAAGTGTTTTTTCCATCACAGGGCCCCATCCAGCTGCACCGATCCTGGCTAGCCTCCCCCCATCCTGGGTACCCAGTGAAAGTGACAATTTGGGACTCTGAATATGCGCACAGTACAGTGATTATTAATGTGTTTAACCTAATTAACCTGATTTCCCCCTTCCTTGTTACAGCTCCTTAAATAAATCAGATCTGTTGGTTTTCAGCAAAGTTACACTGACTGAGGTATTCGTTTATATTAAAGTATTGTACTGTGTTTTTTGCACTGTATCAGCTTGTTTTGCAGGGGGTCCCCAGAGTCCAGTCAACAGAGCCAGTCCTGGGGGTAAGTGTATATTGTGAAGATATTCCTAATGCATTGTGTGGGCCACTAGTGGGAAGAAAGGGGGGTTACAGTGTCGCAGAGGGCTGTGACCAAGTTAGTTTAACTACTGCAAACCCTGACCTCTGGGTGGAGGCACCCAACATTGGACCTAGGCCCCTCAACCTCTTAGTAGTTAAGCAGGCAGGGGTAGTAGCCCTTGGGATAGTGCCACTGAGGGGTTACACATATAATCCCTCCCAAACAGCTACCCACCTCCCCTACCCCCAGCCCCGCTTCTCCCAGAGCACTATCGTGCAAAAGGAAGAAGGAAATCTGAGTGGTGAATGTTCCTCTGACATGTCTTACCTGCTTTATCATGGACTGCTCTAAAGCCATCCTGTGAGAGTTTTTAGAATAGAATTTAAATAATTAGTATCACTAAATAGTTTTGTGGTTTTTCCACCCCATCTTGTAAAGTTAACCCACAATTAAAGTCACCCCACAAATTAAAATTTTGGAGTGCAAATAGGGCTGAATTAATTTAGACACACGATCAGCTATGGCTTGTGGACCATAGACAGTAATTAACTGAAAATTTATGTTATGATATGTCATGCCAATCATTAAGGCCCTCCCGGTTTCTATTTCTAAGACTCTTTATTAATGGAGAAATCAAGACCTTTCAACAATGTGGCTACATCATTACAAACATTAATACCTTGAGACCAGTAGGAAACTCTTGCGAAACATCGTTTTTCATCAGAAATTTCATGCAAAGTTTTGGTTCTTGTACCCTGGATAGATATTATATTCGTTAGTAAATATAAAAGCATAGTTAAGGTGGTTATACCTTTCTTATAATTCCTTGTGCTACTAACGTTAATAGTTAGTGGATTCACTATTGGTCCCCTGCACATTTTTTTAGAAAATTTAAGTTTCAGTATTTTTTAATCTAAACGTCCCTTTGATCTTTTAGCTTTTGACTGTTCCAATGGAGAATCTGAGGAATAGTCAACTATGGAAGACACAAATAAAGAGGCTTTGGACTCCTCATCCTCCTCTTCTGTGTAACCCCATTGTTTCCTCTTGCTGAGGGCACTATACCTGTTTCTGGTTGGTATAGGAGAGGGAGGCTTATTCGCCTTCAGCTTTGAGTTCTGAATCTACCATGCATAACTTTTAAGGGGCAGACATCATTGCTTCTGTTTGTGGAGGAGGTAGAGGCATATCAACAGTTGCAGACCTTTCTGCAGCATTGGGACCAACTGGTGTGTGTGTGTGTGTTGGATGCCTCATGATGTAGTTTCAGTGAAATTAGGGTCTAGTTCAGGCTCCAGTATTAGCGTGACCTAGGGACGATCACTTAACTTAAGATACAGAAGTATCACCACTAGCAGGGCTTGGCATCTGTATCACCATTGCTGGGCATTGGTGTGGGAGAGAAGAGAAAAATCAGATCTGTCTCTAGATGGTGGAGACTGTGATCATTGTCTTGCATCAGGGCATGAGGAAGGGTCTCTTGGCATCTGAACATTGACCTGACTTTCTGTAATAATTTTGTCCTGGTCATGATTATCTCACTCCAACTATTTATGTGCTGCCCATGGACACTGACCGCAGGCATGACCTACTTGGTCACAGACATTGCACCAAGGGGGGGGGGTTAGGGCACTGATCACATGTGTGATCATACTTTCTCAATCAGGCTGATCGGAGCCTACCAGGCTGGTACTGTGAATACGGTCACCTTACCCCACCCGCCCAGAACTGGGCAAAAAGGCACCTGCTGCCCACTCTCCTCCTTGGCTCGCAAGGCTGATCGGAGCCCACCAGGCTGGTACCACAGACGTGGTCCACTCCACAAGCAACCTGCCCACCCAGAACAGGGCAAGAAGGTGCCTGCTGCCTGCTCTCCTCCTTGGCTCGCAAGGTAACGGCTGGTCCCTGACCCAAGACAAGGGAGAGGGGATTTTGGAGCTTCTCCCCTTTTCTAATTGAATACCTGGCACCCATCGCTGTGGGATCTGAATGGTTCCAGGCGGCCCTGGAGTGCTGACATTGGTTTCCTGCCCAACACTGCAGCCAGTGCTGAAATAATTGGACTAGAGCATAGGACTGCAGAGAAACACTGACCTTACTTTTCTTCTTTTCGCAGCTGCATAGTGAAGAGCTGATCTTTTTGCTTCACAGTTCATTCAGTTGTTGCACAGTTCTGTGAGCTGTGCAGTACTGATCTGCTACTTGCTTGTTTTTCTTGTCAGCTGCTCAGTCCTCAGGACTGCACAGCCTGATCTGAATCTCAGCCTGACTTGTTGCTGAACTGATCATTCCTTCACTGCTCTGTTTTCAGCATTTGCCTAACCTGAACTGGTTTCTTAGTGATTTTTTTGCCCATCCCACTTCCCCCACCTCCTTCCTTTATTAAATACACTACCAGAGCTGAGAGACCCACCCAGCATCCTATTTGGTTGCACTTCACTTTCCTCTTTAAAGGAGAAGCACTTAAGAGCTACAGCAAAGCACTTCAAGGGGTAATACCTAGATCCACAATACCAGGATTTCTTTACCTCTCAATTAGAATAAACTCCACTATTAGCCCTTCCCTTCAGACACAGTGACTACAGTTATTATTACAGCATTGCTTATGTTGTGTAAAATTCTTAATTTAGTCCCTGTAAATTGTTGAAACTGAATCATAGTGCTACACAAACTGCACTCTGCTCACAGCTCCCTCATTATCTTGTTTTGGCCACTTCTCTGTCTGTTTCTATCCAGTTCCCTTTACGTTCTCCAAATTAACTGCATACAACATTTCTAATGATGATGCACTCACTTTGCTCATTAACTCGGCAACTTCTTCTCCTATCAGTACTTCTAAGTCTTGGGATTATTTGTACCGCATGCCTGCCACATACCCAGCCATGAAAAATAGTTTGGAACCTACACTATCACCGTGGATTCGTCTCTGGGAATTTCTTGCACATGACAACAGGTACACGGTCACCACTCTGGCTTCCACGGGGATGATTTGAGTGGGCTGGCACTGCAGGTCACTCCAACCATGCCAACTCTACTGCCTCAGCTGGATACCCTGTCCTGATTATTGATAAAAGGGTGAGGTGGGCAAAAAAGTGCTCTTTAAAACTGCTTAATGAACTCAAGCAAAGACACCTACTCTGGCTCATCCTATTACTACTACTTCTTTCTGGCAATGTCCACCCTAACCCTGGCCCCTCCAGAAATGAACACACTGTCACCCTGAGAAAGCAGGGGACTATCTCTATGGCATCAGTAAATATATGCAGCCTTCTCCTGAAAATGGACAGCCTGCTGGCCTGGATAACTCAGCATAAACCTGACGTGCTCTCTGTCATAGATAGCAGGCTATCCCTGTCAGTTCCTGACTCAGCCGTAACCCTGCCAGGCTACAACATCTTCAGGCTGGACAGACAATCTAAGTGTGGTGGTGGGGGGTGTTAACTACCTGAAAGATGCACTCTTGGGGCATGCTCTTCCTGTGCCAAACCTCGATTGCCTATCCCAGGCGCTTGCTGTTAAAATACTTCTCGGGGCCCATAACAAAGTGCTGACAGTGTATCCAATATATGTGCCACAAAAAAAATCCTGAAGCTGGCCTGCACAGTCTCCTGGAGTATATCCATAGTAATTCACTCACCTCTGAGACCATATTTCTGGGGAATTTTAATCTAAACTGGCTTTCACCGGCCAACGGCTCAGCCAAAGACTCCCTATCCACTCTACATCTATCACAACTTGTTAAATCTCATACTAGGTGCAACTGTAGAATGGGGACTTGCACCCTTCTTGACTGGATCCTCACCAACAATCCTGATCACATCTTGAATGTTGTTGTACACCCTGACTCTCTAAGTGACCACTCCCCGGTCTCTTGCTCCTGGACAAATAAATTCACTAAACTGACCCTTCAAACAGTTTACAGCTGAGTTCTCAAACGTGGGCATCTTGAACCTCTAAAACTACACCTGAGCAACACTGACTGGTCTGAATTTGACTCCATCACTGATGAACACAGTGCTTGAGCTTTTCATCTCTCACGTCAATGCCGCATGTGACATCCACGCTCCATTGAGGGTAAGGAAAGTCTGTGGTATGGTGAACTCCTGGATCACATCCAAACTATTAACCAAGATGAAACTAAGGGACAACCTCTGGGGATGCTAATGAGCAGCTAAGGTGGAAAGACATAACTCTCCAGAGCTTAATATCACAACAAAAAATTAATTCTTTTTTCTGCTGTAAAACTGAAAATTTTGCATCTGTTTGGTGTCTAATACTCACCGCAATGGACGAATACATTGCTCAAGGGAAAACATCATGGCAGGGAGGCAAAAACTCAAGGAAAACAGTGGGACAAGATCAACTGACTCCTGGGAGACTAGGACCCATCTCATTCTCCACCTCGGAGCTCTCGCTGATAAACAAGTCCATTTCGGACCAAGTACTGGCTGACTTGACTCCACGATGGGAGAAGGTTGAGAAAACCATTGGGGGAATATCTGTGGAGATAAAGCAGCAAGCGGGCCAAATTCAGGAAGCTGAGCTGTGCATTTCTGATTTAGAGGACACCACAAAAGAAATATCAGAGAAAATTGCCAAGATTGAAAAGGAGATCAAGGAGTTATGAGATGTATTAGACTATCAAGAAAATTACAGCCGGCGCACTAATTTGCACATAAGGGGCTTACCGGAGGGTGCAGAGAAGGGAGATCTCGTGAACTTTAGTGCCACAGTACTGCCCAAGTTGCTGAATTTGAATCCAAAGGCTGGAGAGACTTAAGATCGAGTGGGTACATTGTGCACTTGCAACGAGGTCACCTGCAGACCATCCACCACCCGGCAGGGTTATGGCTGAGTCAGGAACTGACAGGGATAGCCAGGTATCTATGACAGAGAGTACATCAGGTTTATGCTGAGTTATCCTGTCTAGTTGGGGGGAGTTTAGACCAGTGGAGGTTATTGAGGTCATTGAGGTGGCAGTCAATCTGAAGCACACCTTTTGTGAGCTGGACCTGGTGCCGACACGTTTCTTAATGAGATGTGTTGACTCTGTAGGCCTGGTGTTTGCCCTGTTTGTTCGGTGCTCCTTATCCGAGGAGGTCTTTCCAGATGTCTGGAAGGAGGCACTAATGAGACACCTCTTAAAGAAACCATCTTTGGACCTGGAGGTCAGGGCAAATTACCGTCCTATATCCAACCTTCCCTTTTTGGCGAAGGTGGTGGAGAAGGTGATGGTGCTTCAGTTGGAAGAGCACCTCGTGACTCATGAGTTGCATGAACCCTTCCAGTCGGGATTTCGGGCTAGGCTTAGTACAGAAACTGCGCTTGTTCAGGTGCAGAATGACCTCTTCAGGGCAAGAGATCGATGGGATAAGACAATTCTTGTTCTCTTTGATCTCTCTTCAGCATTTGACACTGTGGACCATTGTGTGTTACTTGACTGCCTTAGGGAGCTCTGCAGACTCACTGGTACTGTCATCTGCTGGTTTGAGTCCTTTTTCACCAACAGGAGGCAACAGGTTGTGATGGGGAATTCATCATCTATATCCAGCCTCCTTTCTTGTGGAGTTCCTCAAGGATCGGTACTGGCCCCAATGTTGCTCGCAGTGTATATGCTGCCCCTGGGGGCGGGGGATCATTAGGAAGTATAGCTTGGGTTTCCATTGTTATGCCGATGATACCCAGCTATATCTGTCCTTTGCCCCAGGAACATCCAACACAGTGGATGTACTAAACATCTGCCTGGCGGAGATCAACGACTGGATGGCCTCCAGCTGGTTGTGACTGAACCCTGATAAGACTGAGGTATTGATAGTGGAGTCGAACAGAGTGCGTGAAAGGATGGCCTCTGACACAGCAACTGGACTTGCTCTAGGAGCTGTGTCATTGAAGGCCTCCTTGTGGGTGCGAAATTTTGGAGTGATTCTGGACAGGAATTTAACTATGGAGGTGCAGATATCCTCCACGGTTCATTCCTGTTTTTTCCATCTCAGAAATATTGCCAGGATTAAGCCCCTTGTTCTGCCTCTGGACCTCCCTACCTTGATACATGCCTTAGTCACATCTAGGCTTGACTACTGCAATGCGCTCTACCTCGGGGTCACAGGGGAATCCCTCCGCAGACTGCAGCTGGTGCAAAACGCAGCTGCCCGGTTACTTATTGGCCAGCATAAATTTTGCCACATAACACCAGTACTTCGTGAATTGCACTGGCTGCCAGTCAGGTGGAGAATCCTCTTTAAAGTAGGTCTTCTCACCTATAAGGCCCTACGTGGGCAGGGCCCTGGTTATCTGTTGGACCTACTGGTACCTGCTCTCTCTACCCACCCTCTCCGTTCTTCTAGTGGGGGCTTCCTGGCCATTCCTAGAATGAGGCTAAAATCTGCTGGTGACAGAGCTTTCAGTGTCGCAGCTCCCATTCTCTGGAATTCTTTGTTAGCTGAGGTCAGGGGAGCTCCCACTGTTGATATATTTAAGGCTCGCCTGAAGGCCCTCCTATTTTCCCAAGCTTTTATGGGATACAATCATGAACTGTAGTAAAAACCTGATATTATTTGCTGAGTTATTTATTTTATTCTTTATTTTGTTTAAAAATGTGTGATGTTTTATTTTATTTTGATGCTGTTTTATTTATTTTGTACGGTGCCCAGAGCCTCCGGGATTGGGCGTCTTTTAAATAAATTTTGCCTTGCCTTGCCTTATTTTTCGTATGCATCATTATCTAGATAGGCAGGCCATCCTCAATGCATATAGAAATATGAAGGCCCTCAAATATGAGGGGAATAAGATTACGCTGCATCAGGATCTTTCCCTTCGCATTCAACGTAATGGATTAGCCCTGAGAGAGAGAAAGGGCTGGAATTCTTTATGGTGTATCCTGCAGTAGTTAAAGTCCATTGGGAAGGCGCAACATTTTTGTTCTGGGAACCCAGTAAGCTACAACACTACATCGGGGAATGGGATAAGAAGAACAACAAAAATGGATGAACAGCCCAGTGAGTATGTGGGCCCAGCTGGTACTCTGTAAGACTTCTCCACTACCTCGTGGCTGGAGCTGAACTGTAGCAATGGGGGAGGGAGAGAAGATCATTTTGGTATTAAAAGGGACTGGGGTTATTGGGGAGAGAGTTTCTTTGTCTCAAAGGCAAAACTGATCCATCGAGGAAGGAAGTTTCCTAACGAACTATGTGTTTGTTCTTTAAAGGTGGACACTCAGACAGCCATGGCACCACAATGTACAGCCATGTGGTGACTGGTATGAGTAAAATGTATGAATGTCTCCCTATATACCAAGGGACTGTGGTGCCCTACAGAACTACCTAAGAGAGGGAGGAAATTTATATAAATACGAATCGGTGAAGGCTACGGGGGGGGGGGGCTTATACCTGGGCATACCGAAGGGAGCCGCCACAAGGGAAGATCAAACATGGTGGCGACAGCCCGGATTACCTACAGAGCAATAGGCCCAACAGAATTTACTACCTTAAAGATAGCACAAAAGGAAAATGGGTTTACTAATTTAAGGAAATTCAATGATGTGTGAAAGGGGATACGGAGGGAGGGGGGCGTGGGGTTTGAATACATAACTCATGAGACAAAGAGAGAAAGCAATGGGAATCTTAATACACATAAGTTTACAGAAACAGAGAAATGTAGAATGGATGAATACTGGGTGGGAGCGGGTTGGGGAGGGACTAGGACTACATGTTGATGTTTAAAGTTACTGTTACGAGCACAAGTTTAAATGTGCAACTGTTCGTTGTTTTTACTTATGCCTTGGTATAGAGATTAAGAAAAAGAGAAATGTAGGCAGGGATGTGCAATGGGGGCAATTCTGTGAAACAAATGGGTCAGTGGAGGTAAGACAATATGGATAAAACCTCCAGCAATGTGATTATTTCTTGGAATGTTAAGGGCTTCTCCTCTCCAGTAAAGCAAGCGAAGGTTCTTACAACATTAAAACATAAAGGGGCAGATATTGCCATGCTGCAAGAGACTCACTTGACCCCACAAGAGCACAACAAATTAGTGGGAGGTTGTGTTGGGGCTTGCTACGCCTCTTCTTATAATTCGCACAAAAGAGGGGTTGCGATTCATTTGAAGAAGGGACTTCCATTCTTATTGCGCCGCATGGTAAAAGATCCCCTGGAAGGTAGATACATCTTTGTGGTCGGAGAGGTAAACGGACAAACCATAAACCTGGGGAATGTATATGCTTCCTCGGTGATGGATCCAACCTTCTATCAACAAATATTGGATGTGATAGTGAGGGAACAGTTTCCTAACCTGGTGCTGGGGGGAGATTTTAATTCTGTGGCTGAACCCAAATTGGACTACTCGGGATCTAGATGTAGGGAGGTAGCAGTGATCCAGCAGGCTGATGGACTTAGGGGGCTGATGGACTTAGACTTAATAGATGTATGGCGCATGGCAACCCTGGGGCACGTGAATATACTTTTTATTCACACCCTCATGCTACATGGTCCAGACTGGATTACTTGTACATCCCGAGACATTGTTATGGACAGATGGTGAGGGTGGACCACTGTCCTCTTTTCTTCTCCAACCACGTGATGGTATGACTTGAAATCTCCTGAGGCCAAAAGGAGGGGGAAGGGGAGCATGGAAGTTTCCCAGCTATCTCATGGCCAAGAAAGATTCAAAGAGTTTTTACAGGACCATTGGAAACTATACAAGGGAACTAATCTGGGCACAGTAGAGGATGAGGGGACATATTGGGAAGCCAGCAAGGCATATATGAGGGGGGTAATAATTGGTTATACTGCCAAATTGAAAAAGGAGAAATGGCAAAAGAAAGAAGTAATAGAACAAAATATTAAACTATTAGAACAAAGAGTGGTTAAAGAGGGTGGGGGGTCTGGCACTGAGGGATCTCCAGATTGCCCGTGAGGCACTGAATGAGTGCCCCGCAGAAGAAGTTAGATCAAGACAGATGTATGCTAGACAGCGTTTGCATGAATGGGGCAATAGACCGGGTCCTTTATTGGTTTAATTAATGAAAGGGGGTAAAATGACTATAAAAATCCTAACTATAAAAGATAAAGGGGGTATAGCCCTACAAACTGAATCGCATATAAGGAAAATATTCCAAGAGTTTTATGGCACACTATACACAGCCGAGTGCAAAGGAACTGACCACTTGATGGAAAAGTTCTTAGAAGGTCTTACATTTCCTATTCTGACAGAGGAGCAAAAGACCTCTCTTGGAGGAACCATGACCAAAGAGCACACATCAGATATTGTATAGTCCTTTTATGGTACCCACATAACCCAGCTTTTCTTGAATATCGCCTTCAATTTGGTTTTGAGGAAGTCAAAAAATGGTTATGTGGCCAGAAACTGGTATTAAACTGCAAAAAAATGAAGGTTATGATGTTCAGCACCTCACACAGTAAGTTTAAAGCACATGCCCTCAATATTAAAAAACAGCTTGGTGTTCCACTTGATCTGGTGGAGCATTTCAAATATCTGTGGGTTACCTTGGATAGCCACCTCACCTTTGTCCAGCACATCAAGAATGTAGCTAAGGCCGTAAATATAAAAATTGGGCTCCTCTGTCAGCATAAGCTTAATCTAACTCCTGAAGCCCTCAAACTGGCTATGCATAGCTCCATTCTCTCTATCATAGACTATGACTTCATTATTTATGGCTCTGGCCCCCCCCGCCCACTTCAAAGAATAACTGTCACACATAATAAGGCATGCAGGCTTCTTACAGGCTCCAACCACCTGACGCATACCTGTGAACTTTACACACACACTGGCTGGCTACAGCTTAGTAGTAGGCTTAAATATCAAACCTGCTTACTTGCCAAAAAAGCACTCCCTGGTCTACTTCCTCCTGGTTCTGCAGCACTACTGACATCTTCATGCAGTTCCAAGCACACTCATTCAGCTGTCAACCAACTACTCCATATCCCCAGATGCCGGACTAGCCAAGGTCAGTGATCCTTCTCTTACAGAGCTCCCCTTTGGTTCAATTCCTTGCATTTTGATAGATCTTCTTTGCCTAAACTTGGCCAGTTCAAGCACCTGCTAAAACAGTACCTGGTATCCAACAGTTCCTGTGACTGCTTCCTCCAGTGACTCCCCTTATCATGCATATGTCACTACCTCCATTGTCAAAATCTTACCCTTTGTCAAATGCCTTCCCTAGACTCACTTCTTCCACCCCTCCTCTCTGTTTTCTCTCCTGCCTCAGCCTCTCTCCCACTTCTTCTGGTTCCTCTTCCACCGCCTCCACTCTCATCCCTTCCCAACTTTTTCCTGTGCCCCATTTCAGCTCCCCCTTTGGTCTACCTTTTCCACTCCCCTTGTCTTTTTTGCCTATTGCTTAGCTTGACAAGGCCCAGGGCTGCTACTCCTACCCCCTCCCCCCATAAAGGCTCTTTACCTCACCTCTCTTTAATTGCTGGTATAATTACTGTGTTTACCTATTATTTTCCTTGATTTGAGTTGTTATTGTGTCATTTGGACTACCACTGTTAGTTCTGGATTTTAACTGTTTGTTTGTCATTTTAGATTACCTCTGTTTAGTATTCCTTTGTCTGTTTGTTACCCTCACCTACTGACGTGGAACTTTTGTAAAAGAGCCCCCTTGTGCTCAAAGATATTATAATCCTAGATGGAAATAAAAATACTTCATACGTAGGTTGCATTTTGGCTTGTTGCAACACATAACTTAGATGGGTTCTAGAGTCACATTGTATAAGCACAATAAGAGTCTTCCACCTGTTTGGCTGGGTAACTGCACTTCCAGGGGCTGTAAGGCTCTCCACGCTTGTGGCATTGGCCTCCCAACACTCTGGGCAGGCAGTTATCTCAGCTTAACCCACACCCAGGCTATAACATCTTACTACTTGCTTATGTGGGGTCTTAGAAGATCCCATTATGACCCAGATCTTCTTGCTAGGCAATATCAGTTACTGTTTTGTGTAATCCATTCTGCACTTAATGTGTTGTTAGTTGCCTTTTTCATAAAGTTATGCCAGGTCCAGTCTATCTGAAATAGTCATGTTGTAAGCAACCTGAATTCTTCAGTGCCCCAAGGCATAAAGGAAAAAATAGAATACAGCACATAGCATGGTGTCTCCACCTAAGGTGATCCTTTGGGCTACACACACTGCACATGGGATGCTACCCCCACCCCCAAGAAACTGCAGCTACTGTTTTAGCAATAAGAACTACCAGAAACTAACCAGACCTTGCACATCACAGTCACAGTTCACTAAGATACACTGAGAGCGTATCATACTGCACACATTAATCTTTACTGTTCTTTACAGTCAGAAATACATGGACTCAAGGGACAGAACCCCACACATTTGATAACACAGCCCTCAGGCTGCAGCACATTCCTTGTCTACTTGATTGCATTCCAAGTGCAGTTGAATGTTACATTCAGAGATTACTTAACATTCAGCCCATAATGCTTTAATAAACTAATAGGGCCTCCGAGGGATGTCTCTTAAGGTACAGTATTAGAGACTCCGAGCATGATGTTTGGGTGAGAGGACCGCAAAGCAAGCCTGAATGGTTCTGTCTGCCCAAACCTCACAAAAGGAGTCTCTTATGAACACACAAACATATGAAGGTGCCAGCAGAACAGACCTACTGGTCTATCAAAGTCTGCTCGATTGTGCAGCTGGCCCCCTACCAGGCAGTTGCCCCGCCCCATCCCCCCAGCCCTCCCTTCATTGACCTCCTCACCCACCCCTGTAATCTGTCCCATGCGTTCTTAAAGCCAACTACTTTCTGCTCGATATCACCCCCTCTGGCAGTGTGTTCCATTTCACAACCACTCTCTCTGTGAAGTAATGCCTCCACATCTCCCTTCTGAATCTCCCTCCCTCTATTCTTCGCCCATGCCTCCTATTTTTCCTCCCACTCCTTAGTTTCAAAACTCCCTCTACCCCCCCCGTTGATACCCTTTAGGTACTTGAAGGTTTTGAACATGTCCCCCCTCTCCCTCTTCTCCTCCAGTGCATACATATTCAGCTGTCTTAGCCTCATCTCATAGTCCATTCCCTCCATAGAAACATAGACTTTGATGGCAGATAAGGACCGTTTGGCCCACCTGGCCTGCTCATTTCCTACCTATTGGATAAGCAGCAGATTTCAGTTACCCAGCACCCTAGTTCCTTCTACCCCTCACTAAAATTGCCTTATGTCTGTCCCATGCATTCTTGAATTCCCCCACTGTTTTTGACCCTACAACCTTCTCAGGAAGGTGGTTCCATGCATCCACTACCCTCTCTATGAAAAAGTACTTCCTCAGGTTGCTCCTGAGCCATTCCCCCCCCTTCTTCAAATTGTGCCCCCTTGTTCTTGTACATCACTTTTTCTTAGAGATGCTCCCATCTTGGACTTTAATTCCCTTGTGGTACTTGAAAGTTTCTATCAAGTCCCCCCTCTCCCTCCTTTTCTCAAGGGTATACATATTAAGAACTTTTAATCTCTCTTTGTATGGCTTCTGTTGCAGACCCTACACCATTTTAGTTGCCCTCCTCTGGACTGCCTCCATCCTGTCTATGTCTCTGCAGAGATGGAGTCTCCAGAACTGTACGTAGTACTCCAGATGGGGTCTCACCAACTGTACAGAGGGATAACAACTTCCTGTTTTTACTGGTGATGCCTCTCCCTATACATCCTAGTATCCCCCCAGTCCTCCTTACTGCCTTCTCACATTGCTTACCTACCTTAAGGTAATCTGATATGACTACCCCAAGGTCCCTTTCCATCTGTGTTGTTGTTAGTACCCCCCCCCCGTTGTGTACTTTTCCCATCCCCTGAATGATCCTCGTCACCCTTTGTGGCACACTCTCCAGCAGTTTGACATCCTGCCTCAGGTACAGCCTCTAGAACTACACACAGTACTCCAAGTGCAGCCTGACCAGTGCCGAGTAGAGGGGCAAGATCACCTCCCTGCATCTGGATGTGAATCCCCGTGCTATGCACCCTAGCATCTTATTTGCTTTCGCTGCTGCTCTCCTGCATTGGGCAGTATTGTTCATGCTCACTGTTATCAAAAACCCCAGGTCCTTTTCCTCCTCGGTGCTCCCCAGCTTGATCCCCTCTAGCCAGTAGTCCCTCCTTGGGTTTCTAGCTCCAGAATGCAACATCTTGCATTTTTTCGCATTGAACCCCAGCTGCCACTTCCCTGACCATTCCTCCAGCTTGGTCAAGTCCCTCTGTAGTTGCATCCATCCCCCCTCATCATCTACTACTGCCCCCATTTTGGTGTTGTCGGTAAACAGGCTAATCCTGCTCACCACCCCCTGCTCAATGTCCGAGATGAATAGCCCGAACAGCGCCGGGCCTATCACCAAGTCCTGTGGCACCCCGCTTGTCACAGCTCTAGGCTCCAAGACTCCCCCACACCACCACCCTCTGTAGCCTACCCTGTAGCCAGTTTGATATCCAACTTGCCATCTTCGTCCCCACTCTCACCCTCGGACAACTTCACCCCTAGTTGCCCATGGTGCACTGAATCAAAGGCTTTGCTGAAATCCAAGTACAGCACATCCACAGCATGGCCCCCATCCTGCTCCCTCATCACCCAGTCATAGTACTGTGTAAGATTGGTTTGGCAGGATCTCCCCAAAACGAGCCCGGGCTGCCTCCCATCCTGTAGGTCATTGTCCTCCAGAAATACCACCAGCCTTTCTTTTAATATTGTCTCCATGAGCTTCCCCACTATGGACATCAGACTGACTGGCCTATAGTTCCCTGGCTCATCCCTTGGTACGCTTTTATGTAACGGAACCACGTGAGCCATCCTCCAGTCCTGTGGCACCTCCCTTGTTTCCAGAGAGGTGCTGAACTGGTTTTCCTGTAGTTCTGCTAGAACCTCTGCTGCCTCCCGCAGCACCCTGGGGTGGATACCATCTGGCCCTGGTGCTTTGTTCACTTTCAGCACCCTCAGCCCCTCCAAAACTCTATTACCCTCTATCCTGCCATCTTATTACCTCATGCCCCCCATCCTCCCTCCTTCCTAACCAGGGTGGTAAAAGAATCACCTCCTTCCTTGTAAACACTGAGCAGAAGTACTCATTCAGTGCTTCCGCTTGTTCCCCCCTTACCACCCATTCCTCCCCCCTTTTTATCCTCACTATACTGTCCCTGTACTTCCTTTTCTCCCTGACGTACTTAAAAGAGTCTTTCTCCCCTCCTTTTATTCCCTGCGCTAGTTTGAGTTCTCTAGGAGCTTTTGCACCCCTTACCCTCTTGGTCACCTCCTTAGACCATTTGGTGTACTCCACCCTGTCCTCCTCCTTCCCTGTCCTTCTGAACTTCAGGTACGCCGCTCTTTTTGCCCTCACCTCCTCTATCTCCTCACTGTTCAGCCAGCATGGCCTCTTTACCCTGCTCTTCTTACTCTGTAGCCTGGTGCACATTTCTGTTGCCTCCATGATTCCTTGCTTTATTATGTCCCATTTCTGCAATGTCTCCATCACCCATTTTATTCCTTCGAGTCTCCCCTTCAACAATTCCGTCATTCTCATGAAGTCCGCCTTCCTGAAATCCACCACCTTTGTTGCTGATCCCTCTGGCTCCCTGCTCATTGTGATATTGAACCACACTGTTTGATGATCGCTATCAGCCAACGGATCCTCCACTGTTATGTCCCTCACTGTTAGATAGTACCAGGTCCAGCGTGTTCCCTAGTCTAGTGGGTTCAGCAACCAGCTGTGTCAGGAACCCCTCCTGAAATGTGTCCAAGAGGACCCTCTCCCTAGTGCTGGAGGTGACCGGCATGGTCCAGTCCACCTCCAGCAGGTTGAAATCCCCTACTATGACCACCTTCCCCGTACTACATACTCTACTGATTTGATCTGCCAGTTCCCTGTCCCTATCCACTGTCTGGGACGGTGACCTATACACCACCCTAAACCTCAGCTTCCTTCCCCTGGAGTCCAGGAACTGTAACCACATTGCCTCCGTTCCCCTCTCTTCCCTTTCATCCCTTGTACATTTAATCCCATCCTCACATAGACAGCCAACCCTCCCTCCCTCCCTCCCTTCCCCACGATCCTTTCTGTATAGTCTGAACCCTGGGATTGTCAGATCCCAGTCCTGGTGCTCTGTGGCCCATGTTTCTGTGATGCCACAATGTCTACCCTCGCTACAGCCAAGAGCGCCAGTAGCTCCACTGCCATGTTGCCAAGACTTCTTGTGTTCACAGAGACCACCCTCTATCCTGCCACCCTCTCCTCATTTTCCAGATCCCCTTTCCCACCTTGCCCCTTCTGTACTAAATTCCCTAGTACTCTTTTACTAACCTGGGGGGTAGGCTCACATGGTCCCTGGGTACCTTGCCTACCATCTGGCCACCTGCCCCCCCAGCTAGTTTAAACTCACTTTAGTTGTTATATGCCCCTGTAGCTTCTGTTTTAATACCCCCTTTCCCTCGCCACTTAGGTGCAGCCTATCCCCTGCATATAGTTCCTTATTGTCCCAGGTCTGTCCCCATCCCCCCACCCATCCACACCCTTTTGATCTGCACCGCTCCTCCAGCCAAGCTTTGAATTCCTTAATCCTGTCCTTCCTCATTGTGCTCACACAGGGTACTGAGGTCACCTCCGAGAAGGCAGCTGTCTCCACTATCTCATCGCATAGCTTCCCCAGTTCCCTGAACCTTTCCTTCACCACCTCCACAGTGTCCTCTGCCAGGTCATTAGTCCCCACATGTACCGCTATGTGTGATCCCCCCTTCCCCTCCTCACACACCTTAGAGTTGTTTGTCCCTCACCATCTGCCCTTAGACTCGATATGGCATCCACCCATATGTGACTAAGCTAGTCCTCTCTGCTGCCCCATCTGTTCCCTTTAAGTATGGAGTCTCCCACCACTAACACACCCCCTTCCTCCACTTAAGCCCCCCTCCCCCTGTGAGCCAATCCTGGATTCTCTTCCTGCAGTATCTCTGCTGTTGCTACCAGTGCCCCACCCCATCCACTCCCCTTCCCCCAGGCCCCTGCCCTGCTGCTGCCATGCCCCCTTCCTCTCCCTCATGGCTCTTCCCTACCTCTCCGGCCCTTTGGCCTCCCACCACCCATTCCCCCTTGTGCCCTCACCTGACCCCACTGCATCTCTCCCTCTCTCTCCTCCTCCCCTTCCAGTGTCAACAGTGCATCAAACCTGTTCCCCCTTTCACTTTGGCATGCATGCTCTCCCCCGCCCCGCGTCCCTCCCTTCCTGGTAGACTCGACCTTAATCCATCCCTCATTGCAGGACTGCCTGTCCCTATTGATGCCCACCACACCACCACCCCTCCCTTGGCCCATTGCCCCCCCCCGTGCCATGTAGATGTGTTGTTTCCATGTTCCCTGTCTCCGACTCCATCCTCCTATTTCTTACCTCCTCTTCCAGCCTGTTTAACCTGTGTCATATTGGACATCCTCCCAGCCTCCACAATACATTTATCCATACCGCTGCCCCACATCCATTGCATCCCACAGTTCTCCCCATGTTAGCACCACTTGGCCCTTCGACCAAGGTATCACAGTGTTCTCAGCACTCTAAGCACCAGCTCCCCCATTACAACAGTATATAAACTATATGAACTGTTACAACAGTATATGAACTATATACACCAGCCCTCCCCCGTTACAACAGTAACCTCCCAATGCCTGCAGTCTATAAGCCCCCATGGTCACCTTTGCTGGTATGCCCCTGACCAGAGTCTTAACATTCAACAGTACCTTCTTAGCTGGTGTGTCCCTGCCTAGCTGCTGACCAACAGATTTAGCCCCAGCCTTGATGGCACCTTTTTGCTGGTGTGCCCCTGTCCAAAGCCCCAAAGTCAACAATACCTTTACAGCCGTGTGTCCCTGACCAGCTGCTGATCGTTATTTCCTTGACCTTCCCTCCAGCTCTGGTCCCTGTTGGCTCAGCCTGCTCCCAGGTTTCCAATCCTCCTTTTCATGCTTCCCCTGCTCCAGACCCTTTGCTGCAATCGATTACTCCTCCTCCAGATTCTCCTTATTGGCCGTAGTTCTTGGTGGGAGTGAATCAGCTCCTTTTAAAATTGGTGGCACTAAGGAGATTTAAGCCAGTCAGCAGACTGAGTCACTGTACCTCTTATAAGATACATCCCTCGGAGGCCCAATAACCTTATTATAAATAACTCAAGTTTAGTTTGAGTAATCTATAACGTTTAGAGTCTTTTTTTGTTTTTATTGTAGTTTGTCGTCCTCCTCCCTGGTGCTGAAGTGGAGTGCTCCCTTCTACTGATCCTGCATGAGAGTACACTGTATACAGAATAAGAGGTACAGTGGCTCTGTCTGCTGATTGTTTGAAATCCCTTTAATGATTTATAATACAGTACTCTTTATCTCAGGCCATTTCAGCTATTACATTTTGTCTTCAGCATTATACTTGATTACCATGTCATTATAAAACAGAGTACCTCAGGCCTGAAAACCAACCATGAGGCTCTAGGGCACACTTGCTTCCATCCTTCAGTCCAGACTCCCACAGCTCACCTCATCTCGAAATCCTGCCCCCACTGGTGTCCCAGCCAGAAGACCTAACAGGAACTCCCTTCCCATGCCCTTGTCCCATAATACCAAAGTTGACTTGATATATACTATCCTATGACATAGATAGTACAACAACTACAGTGTTAATGCTCTACTGAACTCTGCATGGTCCCACAGGAACTGTAATGTGCACTATAGCAAGGATCATTGAATTCATAAACAAAGTGCTCAGTATAAATGTCTATATGCACAACTTTACGTTGCGATTCCCTGGATGCCAGCAGTAGGCCTCCTTAGTTACAGAAACACAGCAGAAATAAACCAAAGGCATGTAAAGTAACTGCTGACAAGTTTGTTGTTTATGGTGCTTAAAAGAAACTGAAAAAGCACTTTTTCCATTTGGGATTTAAGTGACTGAGCCAGGAAGAAAACGGACTTGTTAAAGACAGTGAATTAGTGTTTCAGCATCCTGTGTTACACTGCACTGTGTATGGGTGAAGGTGAATATGAAGGAAAACATATGGTATGGCAAGACAAACTTTGAGAACAATCCAGCCCGTAATTCATATAAGTTGTGCATATAGACATTTATATTGAGCACTTTGTGTAAAGTTTATTTCAGCATAAATAACATCCTACCTCCCTATATCAATGGCAAAGTCGAGTCACTTCATACTGGACTGGGACAATATATCTTTCCTTTTAGCTAGCTGGAAATCTTCATTAGTTTCTTAAACCCTCTTCTTGACTGCAGTCTAGGCCCAAAGGCCATTAACTTCCCTCCCTCCCTTCAGGGGAGGTACCCCAGAGTCCTTCTCAGTGGACTCCTTTTATTAGGATCTTGTGCAGTGCTTTGACATTTTTAAAGGCACTATATAAATTGCATTTATTATTATTACTACATACTGACAGGTACTCTGAGAGACCCAAGATCCAAGAAACCTCTCTAGAGAGCCTTTTTATTACAGATGTACCACCCACAAATTAGAATCCCTGGTAGATCTGTCAGGACCTTGTTAACCTATTCCCTAACAGGTCCCCTTATTAACTTATTTTTCTTAAAATATGCAGTATGTCCTGTAATTAACATGCTTCTTGAGAGGAGACTTGGCTCAACCTTCAAAAGTTCTGGCTTGCAACAGCTAGGTACTACAAGAGCTGGGAGTTGCAAGCATTAAATCTGTGGAGTAATTTCATACTGGGGTGGTACGACGTAAACATGAGAGGAGATGCAGGTACAACAAGAAGTGTTAAACTCAATCATAAATGAGTAAGACTACAGTCCAATAGTCCATAAAAAATCTTGAATAGTCTTTTATTCTTCTTATAAATTCTCACCATGCATATTCAACCGGCTATAGTTTTGTAGTTTCATACCACTTCTTCAGGCCAGATTTATAATACAGTGCTGATTCTAAACATAAACAAATAATAAAATCAACATTTTGTATTGATATTCTTTTTTCTCATAAACTTAGTTAATACACAGTTTTAAAGATACCACACTATCACTAAACAAGAGAATCCTGCTCTTAATTATACTCTGGTTACTATCAATAAACTTGAATCATTACCAATTAAATCATTGTTTTTTAATTTATTAATTATCTTTTATTTTTACTTTAAACCATGTTTCTCATTATTATAACAACACTTCTGTTCAGTGTGTAAACTTCATACCTGTTTTTGATATTTCCATTTCACTGTTATGGTGAGAAAGGAGGAGGTTCTAGTTCACTGAGAGGGTGGTGGAGCCATGGAATGTGTTGCCCAGGGGGCTGGTGGAGGAAGAGATGGTGGAGGGGTTCAAGAGGGGGTGGGACAGGTACAGCGGAAGGGTTCTGGAAGCAAAATCCAGTGCAGCAAGAATATCCGGAACTGGGAAGGGAGAAGCCAGAGAAGGCGAGGGGGGCAGCAAGGTCAGCTCCCAGGGTGGGGGCTGACCAAACGAGCAGAAACGAAAGACTGTTAAACCTATTCCTCTGGCATTTTATTATGTTAGTATGTTAGATTCACATTGTGCATTCAAAGTTTAGCCTCAATTTGCTGTGTTCTTAATAAAAACAAACTATGTTATAATTCATTTCCTTAGTCATACAATTTTTGTTTATATGTTAATATGTTATTTAGTACTTACTGTCCCAGCATTTAATTCAGATGTGTGTTGGTGGGGTAATGATTTACCAACTTTTTCCAAAATATTCATCTAAATCTGAATTATATTGAAAGCCCCTGTAATTAAATTTAAAGAGTTTTTTATAGAACTAAATTCTGATTTTAATTCCGGTTTCTATTAAAAAATGAAACTCATTTATGGTATTTTTACCTTTTTATATGCTTTTACAGGCTGGTCTTCTATGATTCACTCATTAGTGTTCCATTAAATCATTATTACTCTCTCTAAGAATAAACAAAGCAGTTTCTTTTAATTATGTTGTGTATGTCAGTACAAGAAGAAGAACAAGAAGAATCAGCATTTATGTAGCGCTTTTCATACACAGTGTCCCAAAGCGCTTTACAAGCAATGCTAGACTGGTAGTGAAGTGACTGAATGTGTGGTGGCGGCCATATCACACATCATCACTTACATAAGGCCCGGATAATTGCATGAACCAGTTTATGGGAAGGGGAATGTTGGCCAGGACACCGGGAATGTTCCCTGTTTTTTGCAAAGAGTGCCCTAGGTTCTTTTACTTCCACCTGGACACCCACCAGGCCAACACCAGGATGGGCAGAAGGGACCTCGGTTTAACGTCTCATCCGAAGGACAGCACACCCCAGCAGTACAGCACCCCCCAATACTGCACTCGGATGCCAGCGATTTTTAGGTGCAAGTCCAATCCTGGTGCGGGATGAGAACCCATGACCTTAGGTCCAGAGGTGGATGTGCTACCAACTGAGCCACGCTGACACCCAGTACAGGTTCCTTCGTTATTATTAACCATTGCTTTTTGCTTATTTTTGATTGTTTGACAGTTATGCTTTATCCTCTAATTACCCACTAGCGTTTTCTATGGTGATGTTAAAAGTTTTTACCTGTTTATTTTATTGCTTCATTTCTTCCCGTTTTGCTACGGTTGTAAGCTACAATGAAATGAAATATATAGATGCACTATGAATCCGTATGTTAAAACAATCGTATCTTGTTTTTTTGTCTATGGGATATCTTGAAATAGCAGTAGTTTCAGTTAAAATCAAGTTTCACAAAATTCCTACCTGGCTAAAATGCCATTCTGTGACCATCTTCTACAGAGAAAGGAGCAGTCGGAGCCTTTGATTATGCGCGGTTTAAAAAGACCGCAAAATTGGCAGGGGGAACAAACGTCACCTCTGACATCACACCTAGTAATAAAATAGGTGTTGCTGTTAGATGTTAGAGAAAGGGGAAACAGCCAGTATCCACCCTATAGCCAAGTGGCTAAAGATGTTGAAACTCACTTGTTGGCAAGGTGGTCAGCGGATCGCGCCCCGCCCACTGCTATTTGCCTAATGTGAATAGTATTAATAAAATATATTAGTGTCAATGTGTTTCTGAGTAGGTTCATCTTGTAAATTATACCTGTCTAAGAGAGGAGATTGGGGAATTCTGTTCAAATTTAGTTTTAAATGGGGTGAAATGTGTACTGCTTACTATTATTTTCAACATCAAATATTATAAAAAGAATTAAATAAGTGTTACAGGATAAAGTTATAATTAGTACCTTCTTAGTAATGTGCAACGCATTTTCACTTTGGTGAGAATATAAAGTAAAATGAAATATTTTTTGTTTCATTAGCTATAGTTTTATACCTCCGATAATGTGGAAGTATTGTGAATGTTTTTACTGAGACTTAACCGACAAATGTGTCTCCTTCTGCTATAATATGGCTATATTAATGCCTAAGTGTTGCAGGAATGGAAAATTGCCAGTGTCCATCCTATAGCTAAGTGGCTAAAGATGCCAAAACTAACTTGCTGGTGGGGTGGTCGGCAGTTCACACCCTGCCAATGGCTATTTGCCGAATGTGAACAGCTTTAACAAAATACATCAGTGTCAATGTGTTTCAGAATTAATACATTTTTCAAAATTGTTCCTATCTAAGAGAGGAGATGGGGGAATTCAAATCAAGTTTAGTGAAAATACCATGTATTCATGTTCATTCTATACATGAAAGGTTTTAACCTAGTAGAATGTTCGAAATCCATCTCCAACCCATTGAACTTTAACTATCAGCAACTTATTGCTGTTTGTATTTGATGCTTAGGTTATTGAAACAATTGTTGTACAATTTTTTTTCCATGGATTGTTTGTTTCTAAAAAATATACAATGTTCCAAAAATGGTTTATACTACTCATGTGTATGTCCATCACCAAAACAAGTTCCAATTACATGATTCATTTATCCCAAATCTCGGATTAGTACTGTCTATTGTGTAAATCCAATACACTTCTCTTCTTAATAACAGGTCATCCCATGATATATTTCATCCTGATGATTCGTTGATCATTTCAAGTCCCCAAAATCTCAGGGACGCTGGTGAATGTCCTTCTCTGTTGAAGTGTTTAGCCACTGATGATATTTCATCTCTCAATCGGATGTCACTTTTATGTTCACTTATTTGCACCCTTAATTCTCTTATAGTCTTTCCCACATATAGCTTGTCACAAGGACATTGCAATAAGTAAATTACATGATGTGATTTACAAGTAATGTGTTGATAAATATTAAATTTTTTGTTAGTGTAAGGATGCGCAAAAAATGCTTTTTTTGTTATATTATTACAATGACAACATTGTCCACAAGGATAACTTCCTTCATTCAAGGTTCCTATTAATAACTTTTTCTTGTTTTGGTGTAGTATCTCTTTTTATGTGCTCTGTATGTACTAATTTATCACACAGTGTTGAATTTCTCTTAGATGTTACCAATGGTTTTTCTTCAAATCTAATATTGGAGCCCTCACCTGACTGTAGAATATACCAATTGTCTAATAATGTGCCCTTTATTTTATTACTTAAATGGCTATATGGAGTGGAAAACACTATCCTGTTGTTAATGTTTTTATCTTCTTTTCTAAATAATGTTTCCCATGGCATTTGGTTTACTGCTGAAACTGATTCTTCCATGTTGTGGTGTTTATAACCTCTCTGTTGAATCTTTTCCTCATGTGCTCTGTTTATTTTCTGAAGACTTTCTCTGTGGTACTGTCTCTTTTTGCTCTGATTATTTGTGACTTAGGAATACTTTGTTTTAGATCATGGTAACTTGTGTAATGCAAAAGGGTGTTTCTATCTGTCTCTTTCTGGTAAAGTTTTGTTTCCAAATTATTGTTGTTTTTATAAATTAGCAAATCTAAAAAAGTTACTTGTTTGTCAAATACCGTTGAAAAAATCTAATTTGTATCCCTGGTGTCTAAATAGATTTTAAATCTTTCCAATTCCTCTATAGATCCATTCCATATTAATAGTACATCATCTATAAAGCATTTCCAAGTCCTTATGTTTCTGAAAAATGAATTGTTATTTGCATCTAAAATATGCGTTTTTTCATAATTCCACATATATAAATTCACGTAGGATGGTGGCATAGTACCTCCCATAGCTGTACTATGAGTTTGTAGATAAAATGTACCTTCAAAATTGAAATAATTTCTTTCTAACACTAGTTCTGATAAGCCTATCAAGAAATCTGTTTCTGGGAATTTATCATTCCTATTCTGTAATGCTTGCTTTAATGACAACAATCTTTCTTCATGTGGGATACTAGTATAAAAATATTTTACATCAAGGGAAACCAGCCAAAGATTATCCATATTTATAATGTTTCCATTTATTTCTTCCAATAATTCAATAACATGGCTGGTATCCTTGATGTAGGTATCCATTTTTTTAACTTCATGTTGTAAATGGTAGTCTACATACTTGGAGAGGGGCCCCAAAATGGAATCAGTTCCTGATACAATAGGTCTGCCTGGTGGTTTCTGTAGATTTTTATGTATCTTTGGTAGAACATAGAATATAGGTACTCTAGGTTTTTTATTTGTCAACATAGCTTTTTCTGTCTCTGTACACCATCCCTGTTCCACCACTCCTTCTAAAAAATCTTGTATATCTCCCTTGATCTCATCTGTTGGATCATTTTCTAGTTCTAAATAGTGCTCAGTATCATCCAATTGTCTATTGCATTCTGTTTTATAATTTTAATAATCCCATAGGACTATGCCTCCACCCTTATCTGCTGGTTTAATTACAATAGATTTGTCATCCTCTAGGTTTTTTAAGGCTTCCCTTTCCTTTTTAGTTAGGTTATTATATTTGTGAAATTTAGGTTCCTTCTCCAACTTGCCTTTTATTTGTTTATCCACTACCTTGATATAGGTTTCCACTACTTCTTTCCCTTTAGGTGGTGTAAAATCTGACTTTATACCCAATGTCTTTTTTAATTCTTGTTTTCTCGTTTGAGGTACTTCTGGTTTATCATGAAACCAGTCGGCTAATCTAAGTTTCTATAAAATTTCTGTAAATCTATTTCCAGTTGGAAATGATCTAATCCTTTGGTGGGTGAGAATGAAAGTCCTTTATTAAGTACCTGAATTTCTATGTCAGTTATTGGTCTGTTACTTAAGTTGAATATTGCTATCAATTCCTCTGTCTCCCCCGTTGATGTTGATCCCCCCTCCTCCTTTCGCAACAGCTAGGTACTACAAGAGCTGGGAGTTGCAAGCATTAAATCTGTGGAGTAATTTCATACTAGGGGTGGTACGACATAATCATGAGAGGAGATGCAGGTACAACAAGAAGTGTGCCACATCTAGTAACAATCAGTAATTTTCAATTGCTCTGTAAAGTGGAATTTGCATTAATTAATTAGAACCAATGGCCAAAATCATGGGGCAGACAGGGAACTAGTGCAGGTTCTCAGGAGGACAGCTGGGTTGTGGAAGTACTAATGGTAGGGGATTTCAACATGCCAGATGACAACTGGAAGATCCCAGACACAGTGAGTGCAAGGAATCAGTTCCTGGTAGAGGCATGCCAGGAAACATTCCAAGCACAACTGGTTTTCAGCCCTACAAGAGAGGACACACTACTGGACCTGGTACTTACAAACAGTGAACAGGTGCCCAGTGCAAGAGTCAAGGAACTGTTGGGTTCAAGTGACCACAAAACAGTGTGGATGGAGGTCTAACTGGAAGCAAGCAAATGGAAGTACAGTGAAGGTGTGGGACTTAAGGAAAGCAGACTTCAGTAAGATACAGGAGCTGCTGGGGTAAAATTGGGGTAGCAGAGATTGAAGGAGTAAAGGGTAAGTGGTATGTGTTCAAGTTAACTGTCATAGAGGCAGTGACCAGCAGTATTGGAAGGGTAAGCAAGGAGAAGAGGGCCACTGTGGTTCTATCAGACATGAAGGAGGCAGTGAAAATGAAGAGAGATGCATTTAAGAAACACAAAGGTAGCCAAAGGGAGGAAGTCAGGGAGGCATACCCAAAAGCAAACAGAGCGGTGAGTATGAAGGTCAAAAGGGCTAAGGCTGAGATAGAGCTTAGAACTGCAAGGAGGCAAAGCTGGGGAACAAGACATTCTTCCAATACATCAGGGAGAAATGCAGAGTCATGTGGGGCATTGTGCAACTTACAAATGAGGATGGATTGGGTGGAGGGACAGAGGCTAGGCTCTGATACTGAACCAATACTTTTGTTCAGTATTTCCAAAGGAGGAGGGGGCAACTACCAGAATGTGGTTCAGTAGTAAAAAGGGGAGTGGAGGACAGCTCCATCAATCATAGCAATATCATGGAAGAAAGTGTGCTGGAAGGGCCAAGGGGTGCAGGAAGATAAATCAATGAGGCCTGATGGGTTGCATGCTAGGATACTAAAGGAAGTACTGTGGGTCCTAGCAGCTCCAGTGTCAGATATATATATATATATATATATATATATATATATGTATTTTTCATATAGCTGTTTTCCCACCCATTGCCACCTTCTCCTGCCATGAGATCCCAAGGGGGCTACCCTGCGGGCTATCACATATGGTGATGGGGCATAGTGTTTTTCCTGTTTTTCTCCCCTTATGTCTATAGTGTCCCAGTAGACATGGTCACATGCACACCGGAACAGGTAAAGATCCCATTCTATCCACCCAGCCTAGTGGCAGCCCCTCATTTGCCTGACACTACCATTGAGCTTCCACCCAGTGGTAGTCAAGGGCCAGGAAGGCTAACCTCCCCAGTCCAGGAGAGGAGAGCTGCCGGACAGCCACTCATTCCTCTCCCAGCCCTCTACCCCCGGCCAAATGACAGTGCTCCGAGTGCATTCCTAAATGCGGGTAGCCAGCATGGGAGAGGTGAAGCACTTCTTGGTGCCTTTACTTTCTATGGGACTGGGCCAACTGTGGCAAATATTTTCAACTGCTAGCCAGACACAGGAGTGGTACTCATGGATTAAAGAACTGCTGGTGTGGTTCCCCTGCATAAAACTGGGAGGAGGGATAAGCCAGGAACTATAGACCAGTCAGCCTGATGTCTGTTGTGGGGAAGATACTTAAGGCAATACTAAAGAAAAGACTGTTAGACTTTCTTGAGGTAAATGCAGTTCAGGATAGTAGGCAGCATGGGTTCACCGTGGGGAGGTCATGCCAGATGAACCTGATTGAGTTTATCAGCTGGGTGACTAGGGTGGTCAACAAGAACAGGCAGTCAACATACTGTACCAGAACTTCATTAAGGCCTTTGTCTTATTCCCCCACAGTAGACTAGTCAAAAAACTGAGTGACCTGGGAGTCAAGGAAAGGATAGCATCATGGGTGGAAAGTTGGCTGGGGGTAGGACACAGAGGTGTTGGGGTGTCTAGCCCCAATCAGATTCTTTACAATAATAGAGGTGCAAATGAATCACAGACACGTTGCATATTGGTAATAAATCTAGTTTATTACACCAAAAGGAAATCACAGTTGCCATAAGCAGTTCTTACCACAGTTACCATAAGACACTGCGAGCCCAGCCTAGCATTCCCCAATACCCCAAGGAGTTTAGAAGGTCTCCAGGGGGACTACACAACACATTATATTATATACTGTGGGGAGAGTGGGGGTGGGGAGGTGGTGGTGTGAGATGACAATTGGGAGGAGGGTGGGGCAGCTGTAAACTAGGGGTGCTAGCTGCACACCCAGGAGACTTAGATAGACCAGGTGGTCTGTTTTTGCTGGCATATTCGTATGTTCATATGTTCGTATACTGTGATAATTGCTATGGTAATCATTCATAAGAAGCAGTGCTAGATGCATAAAATAAGCCCTACCGGCCAAAAGTTAGGTGGCTCCAGTGTTATCTAGTCCTATACAATATGTGCTAAGTCAGCTACATCGTAGAACAATGAAGGCATACTTGGTACATGGAAAACACGGATGTGGTGCAATTATAAATCCAAAAGATGGCACTGCCAACTACGTAATACTATATCAGAAGATTAGAAAGACACAGGTGTCTTGGCATACTATGTGCAGCTTCCATGCATAGGGAAAGTATGGGCACGGGTCCAAAGAGTGCTGACAAGAATAGCATTGGCATGATGCATGCGGTAAAAAAGGTGCCAAATTTTCTTTTGCAGGGGTCTGCTCCCCACCCACCCGATGCAGGGGGCTATGCACCTCTCAGACTAAGGGATTCTAACTCCAGGCGGGTGAATATTGGGGAAAGTTAAAAATCGTGGGGCCCGTGAATAGTGTTTCCATGGCCCCATGTAAGTCCTCAGTGCAGTAAAATTGTTGGAGACTAGGATTAGAACCATGGTCTCCAATAACGCTGGCCGAGCTGCGAGATGCCCCAGCCCTCCACACCATGGGAGCAGCTTGCCCAGCCTCTTGGCTCCTGGTGCCCTTATTCTCTTTCAGTACCCTGGATAGCAACCAGGGGAGCACTTTACAGCAAATGCTGTAAATCTCCCCTCGCTGTCCATGTCAGGCTTTCCAGACTAGTGCAATATAGTGTGGCACTATTCTGATAGTGCTCATTTGACAGGTACCAAAAGTATGGTAGTACAAATCATAATGTACCCAGACACTTAGACATGTACAGTAAGTGTTTATGCCCTAAGCAGTTAGTATAACATATGAATAGTATGGTTTGTCTAAGGTGTACAGGTGGAATGCCAATTAGGGTGTAAGAACTTGACATAACATTCCCCCCCTTGTTGCCTTACTGAAAAGGCAACAACATTATGGGAAAGTGGTTGGAACAAACTGTTGTTTACAGACCCGATGTACGAGCCTTGTAAAGGAATTCAAGCTATTCTTGGTGTTGTTTGAGAGTACACCTTAGGCAGCAAAGTGTTAGTATCAAAAAGATGATCAAAAACGCTTGTATAATAACAAAACCTTTAAAAGTCATCATCTAACCAAGTATTAGTAAGTGTATTAATTAAATCACTATCATGGATAAGGATATTAAGAGCATGTCCTGCAGCAGAGATATTGCTACTGATGTGGATGAGGTGTGTATCCATTCTCTCTAACAGGGACTTAAGAGTCAGTGTGTACATTGAATATAGGTAAATACTGAGATAGTGCAAGCAAATTTCAGGGTCACCATCAATAACATCTGGTTTCACGGTGGGAACAGGAGTAATCACTGTATGGCCAATTACAGGAGTCTGATGAGCAATAAAACAAAAATTAGGTTGCTTATTTTTTAATTTTTTTTACTGTTCTGTTTCTAGCCCTCCAGCCTAGAACTCTCTCAAGCCACTGGACTCGCTGACCTGCTTTACCACCCACTGTGTTCCCCCGCCATCTTCAAGTTCATTATGGTTCCCTGGGTCGGGGGGGACTGCAACCCGAGGAGACCAAAGGGACAGTGGTGGGGAACTAGCATTGGGTGTGTGGCATTGACACGGCAGGGCTGTCATCTATCCAGGCTGGAGAGGTATTTCTGTATGTGAGCCCAAACCCCCCTATGCATGATGCATGTCTGACACTGCGGTGCACGGCAACCCTGCCTGCGTCAGCCACGCTCCTTACGTACAGCCCGGTATCTCATATTTCCCCTTGGTCTCCACCAGGGGTCACCAGAGCGTTGGACAACCCAAGCCTTCCCACCCAGGAAAGGAGAGCAGCCCAGTGGGCACTCGATCCTTCTTTCTCCCCTGCCAACCCTCGACTCCCGAACTTGGGTTGTCGGCATGTCGCAAGGTGTGGCATCAAGCACCTCAACCCTCAGCACCACCGGGCTGGCTCCTAGGTTGCTTAATTTGACAAACTTTGTCACCATAGGAGAAAGATTTATGATTGGTTACAATGCAGTACTGTCCTTCAGAATTACAAGTCATTTTAACAGTTGGTAGCCTCCATTTCTGTAATTGAACTGGGCAGGTGAAAGACTTATTCATAAGTCTTGTAGTCAGTCATTGAACCTCTTCTGAATAAGTATTGTAGAGTTGTCCAGTGTTCACCACTGGTGATGGCGCTGATGATGCCTCGGGGGTACCTGTATCATTAGAAGAAATGACCTTGTCCAAAGTAAAGGACCAATCAACGCTGTCCGGTGAGTATCCACATACCGGCTTGATGATGTCAAAAACATCACGACGACACAAATAATGATAACCCATACGTGCACACCAGTCCATATGAAGTGAGACCGATGCTTCCAGGATCAGATTGTAGACCAGAAGAGGTGGCAGTTTGATGCATTCTCTGTAGATGTCCTCGTCAAGATGCCCAATGAAGTGAACAAAGGCAAGCTTATAAAACATTGCAGTCTGAGGATCAAAGCATGATAAGGATATAGTAAAAGTAACAAACATAGTATCCCAGACAGTATAACATTTAGCAGTGTAACAAGGTCCTCTATTAGGATGTCTTGTAAGGTATCCTAAATTTCTAGCAGTAGAAACAGGAATGGAAATTAAGCGAGACATACACATTGTAATGCAGGATGTAGATGTACAATGCGGGCAATACCATTTAGAAATTCTTCTGTCATGAATAATATCTGGAATACGTCCAGATTCCAAATCATGGAAGAGATTATTGACGGTGGTTATGACATAAGAGCCATAAGCAGAGCAGAGAAGTTCCCTGGCAATATATTGCTTGTCTGCCTCCTTGTTATTCTGGAAAATAAGTTGATTTAGTTTATCTTTGGTATCGTTAAATGTCTTACCAATATCTCTCATACTGTGTACTGTAAAATGTTCTTCCTGACTAATTCCAGCCACACCATGTAACAATGGGGGTAAAATATCATTCTTCATGGCCTCCTGGAATTTTAATGGGAGACTTTTGATGACAGCAATGTCTGCCCTGTTCCAGATGGACATGCCGGATCTGAAGAGTCTGGATATGGTGCCAGTGGCGCCAGTAACATCAGCAGAGTCTGCACATTTCTTGCATGATGTTGGTCTCTTTTTACTTAAGGTCCATGTCTAAATAAACTTAAATGTTCAATAGTATGTATACTAGCTACAGGATCTTGAGTGCCATGTTTCAATGTGTGAGGTTGAAAATGACAGGGACTTGCATGTACTGTAAGTTATTAATAAGGATACCTCTGATAGAATTTGCAGTAAGATCACTAAGTGGACCAGGTTCCTGTGGGAGACATCCAGTAAGTTCTGCTTCAGTAGGAGGTAAAACTGACAAAAACATAGCAGCTGTAGCCATATAGTTGTGTGTACAGAATTCTTTTGTGGAATCTTTGGGGACCCTCTCGCAAAAGACAGGGTCAATTAAAGCAGTAAGGTTATATAAACCAGAATGTCTCTGATTAGCTTGTAAAATGGACATTGTAAAATGGACAGAGCACCATTTGGTGCAATTCTGGTATTGAGACAACCATAGAAAGTTCCTTTAGACAGGCGGGCCACAGGGAGAGTTTGTCCATATAAATCTGTTTGCCATTCAGTTTGCAGGGAAGATTTGTCAGGGGCCACAAATGAGGCAGTGAGGTAGGCGTCTTTGCTTTCCTGTCCAGTGATCAATTTGGTTGGGACTATAATACTAACTCCTTCTGGAATAGTAGTTAGGAGGATGATCTAGATGTGGAAGGAGGCAACCCACCATGCCTTGGATGCAGGAAAAAGATCCTGAGATGAGGAGAATCGGGTGCAAGATAGCTATCTTGCAGGATTACCTGTAAGGAAAAAGAAAAGGTTAGTTGGTAGAATTCTGCCCAGTGGGGTTAGGAAAAGCAATTATACTCCTTTGTAAAGCTTTAGTTGGCTAGCATGCAACCATTTCTCAGTAAGTTTCTTGTTTTGGAGACGTCTAACTTGATAGACTGCAGGACTGAGTTTGTTGACATTGGAGTAGGGCCCTTCCCACTTATTGGAGAAGGAATGTGTGGGGTGAGCAAATCTGAGTACCATTACCTGATCTCTGACTTGCCAGTCCACTTTTTGTGCATGTTTGTCAAACTGGATTTTGGACTGTTGCTGGGGCTTGCCCATGCAATGTGCAGCATACAGATGGGCTCTTACAATATCATCTTTGAGTTTGGACACATACTTGTCTACAGACACTCTATCTGCAGTGGGAGTGTTCAGGTCAAACAACAGGTGCTCAGGTAATCTCATAGTTCTACTAGTCATCACCTCAAAGGGCGTCAACTGGGTGGTGGTTGAAAGAGTACCCCTAATTGTCATAAGGAGTAAAGGCAACAGGGAATCCCAATCTTTGGGATTGTCCTCAATGAATTTGGAAAACATTTGCTTAATCCATCTGTTGGCTCTCTCTATTTGACCTGAATACTGAGGGTGGTAAGGTATGTAGAACTTCTGATGTACCCCTAGAAGTTCAAGTGTTTCTTGAATTAACTCACCTGTAAAACTGGTTCCTTTGTCAGAGTCCACTTTCAAAGGTAGACCCCTCCTGGAGAAGATCTGTTCTACCAGGACTTTTGCAGTTTGTTTGGCTGTACAGTTCTTAGTGGGGAAAGCTTCAACCTACTTAGAAAATAGGTCAGTGACCACAAGTGCATCTTGTTGTTCCTGCTGGTATTGGTCAATGGACCAATAAAGTCAATCTGTATGGCATACCAAGGACCAGAATGTCTTTGTGGTAAGAGTTTGGCATTTCGTTTGGTTGGTATTGAGTTATTCTGAGCACAAATCAGACAGTTGTCAGTGTAGTGCTTGACATCTTTGGTAATGCCAGGCCACCAACCAACAGTTTTGAGTCTCTGGAGTGTATTTTCAACTCCTTGGTGTCCACCAGTGGAAGTATCATGCACCTGGTGGAGAAACTCAGATCTTAAGGATTAAGGGACTATCCACAGTTTGTAAGGCAGGTCCTCTGGCTGGTGCTAAATCAATTTGCCATCTTGTGACCAATGTATCCTGCTCATATGTCTCTTGTAGGGACTGTGAGTGGGTAAGTCTTGTTCAGTTCTTTTGTCAAAGAGAGAGAACACATGTTTTAGTTGGGGATCTGGGTGTTGTGCAGTGGACAAGCCCAGTGGCACAAAAGGTTCTGGTTTCTTCTTGACAGCAGCTATTTGCACAGCTGCTAGAGCATTGTGGTGATCCATTGTCCATGTCTCCCCCCTCGAGCACCCTCTTTTGCAAGAGTATCTGCTCAATCATTAAAAGAATGATAAGGATCCGATTTAAAGTGGGCTTTAACCTTGTGAATGAAAAGCTTGTGCTGAAAGTGCTGTGTGAGCTCATGAATATAAACCATAAGTGATTTATATTTCACTGGGGAGCCATCAGAAGATGCAAATGTGTTCTTCTTACAGAAGGTTAAAAACTCAGTAAGGAACAACAGACCCAGTTGGAGTCTATGAAAATGATGGTGTCTTTGGTACCATGTTGTATCAGCTCGAGAGCACTGGCCACAGCTGCCAATATTGCGGTACTGTGATGATGCAACACTGCAGTGCTTGGAAATTCCAACAGTGTTGCCATTGGGATACACTATGAGCACTCCAAATCCAGCTACCTGTTTTCCTTGGTAGTATGAGGTGGATCCATCTGTGGAACACATGACACAGGGAAGTGTCTGCAAGGAGTTTGGGAGTAGCAAGAAGAAAAGGGCCTGGTTCAGGCAAATCAGGGAGTTGTAGTGCAAAGTCATGTGGTGCTCCTTGATATAGGTGTCCATGAGCTAGAAGTGATGGCATTTTGGCAGAGTGGGCTTGTATATCTCGGTCCTGGAGAAGAAGAGACTAGTGAGTCAGTTTGGTGTTGGATACTGATCCATCCTTTACTCTGTCTGATAGCAGAAAAGTGGTGGGTGTATGGTTTGTGTTGATGATGATAGGCGAGTATCCAATGATATACAGAAAATATTTAACAGCCCAGTAGGTGGACAGAAAGTTTCTTTCACAAAGACTGTACTTCTGTTCCACTGGTGACAACATTTGGGTTGCATATGCAATAGATCTCAGAGTATCATTTACCTTCTGAACGAGGACTGCAGACATGGCAATGTCTGAGGTGGCTGATTCCAGATGAAAGGGCAGTGCTGGATTGAGGTTCACCAAAGTTGGAGCAGAGGCCAAGGCCTGTTTCAGTAATGTCACAGCCTGAGTGTGTATGGGACCCCAAGTTCAAGGAACATCCTTTTTCAGAAGATCATACAGAGGTGTGACCTTCTGTGCAAAGTCACAAATGAAGTCCCTGGAATAGTTGACCATTCCCAGGAAATGTCAGAGTGTTGCCACACTGGTGGGTAGTGGCATATCTTGTAGGCTTTGGATTTTCTTCCAGGCTGGGCTTTGACCTTGTTCTGTTATGCGTAGACTAAGAAAGAGGACTTCTTTCTTGCAAAGCTGTGCTTTTGCAGGATTGCATTTGAGGCCTGCCCTTTGTAGGAGGGTCAGTAGTTCATCCAAAAGGTTAAAGTGTTGTTCTTTGGTGGCAGTTGCCAACAATAAGTCATCCACATACTGCAGAACACATTGTGGGGTAGAGAAACCTTCCAGAGCATCCATCATTTGTAGATGGAAGAGAGAGGGGCTATTGTGAAACCCCTGGGGTAAACAGGTCCGTGTGTACCGTTGACCTTCAAAGATGAAAGCACATTTTTACTGGCTTTTGAGAGCCGGGGTAGTGACCAGAAGTCATTGCAGATATCAAGAGTGCTAAACCACTGGTGATCAGGGGTTGGTAGTTTGACCACATCAAGTACTGATGCTACTGTCGGTGAGCAGCTAAGAGTGACTTGGTTAAGCCTCCTGTAATCAATTGTGAGTCTCCAAGATCCCGTGGGCTTTTTCACCAGCCAAATAGGTGAATTGGTGGTTGAGACACAAGGCCTAATTACACCTTGTTTGAGGAGTGACTGAATGGTTTCTCTGAGCGATGGTAAGGCCTCAGAAGGAAAAGGGTATTACCTTTGCCTGTCATGCTGGGCCTGGGATTTCGAAGATGGTTTGCATCCCCCAACAATCATGCTTGTGTGTGGCAAAAGTATCCAGATGCTTCTGCAGGATGGGTAGGAGTCTCTTGAAAAACTTGTGGTTCTGGAATAGAGCTATGACGTCATATTCCTTGTCATTAGTCATCCAACCTACACCCCTCCCTTCTGTAATCCACTATGTTTAGTTTCCCTTCTTCTACCCAGTCAGTTATCACATTTCATATAAAAGCCCACAAAAGCCCTATTATTTGATTATTATCCCTGCTATATCTATTATCCTCTTCATTTTTACAGGTTAAGTTATTTTACTATGCCTTGTATATCTGTAAATTTTGTATATATCTCTTATTTATTTGATTGTACTAATGTTATGCTATTCTCATGTCTTTGTAAAAAACTTGTACCCTTATTTGTATGACCACTCAGGTCCATCTTGTAAATGAGCTACGCTCAATGGTGTTCGCCTGAATAAATAAAGATTTTGATTGATTGATTGATTGATTGATTGGTGGATATAGCTACAACCACGTGCAAATCAGAAATCATATCACTGTGGTATTGTCCTATGATTTGGATCAGGAGCATATTGACCAGATCCACCACATAGAGATGTGGTGCGAGAAAATCAATTCCCAAGATGCTGGGATGATCACGTAACACCATAAGGTTGAAGGTATGGTGTGTGTCCAAGTTGCCTATAACCACTGAAAGTACGATCGATCCGTATGTAGATAGCTTTATGCCATCTATGCCTAACGAATTAGTCCTCCATCCAGTAGACCAATGAGAGTTTGCTGGGTCATCATCATGTAATACAGACATAGCTGTGCCTGTATCGAGTAGCATTGTCAGTTGGCGGCCCCCTACTACGTCCTTGGTGCAAGACCTTCCATTTATGTTCAAAGCAAGCTTGTTCACAATACAGACTGGGGCCTGTAGTTATCAATCTATACTGCCAGTACCAGGGAGCTCCTGAAAGAGTGATTGGGCCTGTTCCTGTCTGTCCTCATCCAGGTCCTGGACAGTAGCTACAAAGGGAATAGTGTCAGGGTTTAGGCCTGGTACGGCCTGGTTCCCTGCAGTTCTGGAGTCCCCATGGCCTATTGAGTCCTGCTGTCCCGGGGCTAGGGCTGCAATGACATGCAATGGGACCACATCCACTACAGATCGAACCTGACCAAGAAGATTCCAGAGATGTTTGTTCTCCTCTGCAATTTTTCAGTAGGAATGGCTTGATGGATTGTTTTCATTGCCCTGATTGGAATCAGAATTCCAATTGCATTTGTTCTTGTCCCCACCTCCAGACTGGGAGTGCTGTCGGTTGCCTGAAGATGTGGGCTTTTTGTCTTGGGCCTTGCCTTTCACTATGTAGTGGGTTGTGGGCTCGCCAGTAGACTGTACCGCAGCCACCTTTTTCGAACCGGATCCAAGGTCTCAGATGTAGAGCTGGTAAACCCACTCTGTTTTCTAAAGGACATCTGCAAAATTGTCCATGGTGTGGAAAATTGTTGGTTCCACCTTTTCATGGACAGCCAGAAGCATATTCCGGAGGAACAAGTTTTTGTATTCAATGAAGTCAGCATCTGTGGCTTCACCTGCAAGGTATTTGCCAGCACGATAGGCCATCCACAACCTCTAATATTTTCGTCTTTCAGATGAGATGTTAAACCGAGGTCCCATCTGCCTGGATTGGTGGTAGTTCAGGTGGATGTTAAAGATCCCATGGCACATATCGAAAAGAGTAGGGGAATTTCACCGGTGTCCTGGCCAAATTTCCCTCATTCACTAAAAAAATACCACCAACAGCTTAATCTGGTTCAAGGTCAGTTGGCATTCATCTGTATCCCCCTCCCCCGGGTTGTGCCTGAAAATAGGCAGGATTTGTCTAGTGCACTTACCCGGTCAACAAAAGCTAAATAAATAAATAAATAAATAAAAATAATATAATGTCACAGGGCTTCCCTGTCATTTTGTTTTATGGGATGGGCCAGCATCACCCCAACCACGCCTGGGTTGTGCGCAGCAATGAGTTCTGCTATGATCTGATGAAAAGTCACTCTGGTGTCTCGTCGGGCTACATCTGGGAGTTTTGCCCACAGGCTGGGATCGATAGTCTGTCAGAGGATCTGTACCTGGTAGTCCTCTGCTAGGCTGAGCATCTCACAGTTGGAATGTACGTTCTCCAAATGGCAGCTGAGATTGTCAGTGGGGCCCATACGGCCTATGCTGTCAGTGATCTGCTGTACAGAGTGAGCCATCTGAAGGGAATTACTGGGGACACGGTCGGGGGTAAGGGTGTCTTGAGTGCCATGAAGGGCAGCCTCCACTGCAGCATCAGCCACAGTTTGGGCAACAGAATCCTGAGAAGCAGTCTCTCTCAACATTTGTTCCATATGCGCTTTGAAGGCCTGCTTGCTTCTCTCAGGCAAATCTGAATTGCTGAGGGCAGTCTCGATCATTCTCTCAATCTCCTGCCTGTCGCCCTTTGTTAAGGTGGCAATCGGAGCAGCTGTTGATAGGCCAAGAGAGGCTGATGGTAGGCCTAGACCTCTCCCCCATCATGGGGGTTGCCATCTTGGTGTCGCACATGATAATCGTCATCATGGTCATGCTGTTGTAGCAAGGGGATCCGCTGTCTTGTGAATGGTGGGAGGATACTGAACCACAGTAAGGGCATGACTGGGTGTTGTATTGGGAGATGTCATCAGAGTCATCATCCCCAGATGACATGAGATCGATGGGTGTGTAGTGGAACCCACCCATCACCTTAATGTGACCAGCCAAAACCTCTCGCTGATGGCGCAGTTTCACCATCTTGTCTTTACATTCTACATGACTAACTTTTGCAACACACTGTTCCACATCTTTTGCAACATCTTTCTGTAACACTCTATATGCGGCGTTCAATTTGCAGTTATTCCTAAGTTCCCTGCCTAAATCATCACTTACCCATTTCAGGTCATCTCGCAACTCATCCATCTCCTCACACATCTGGTCATTTGTTTTGCTCAACAAATCATTCATTTGCAATACCTGTCTCAGACTTTTATATTCCTCTCTCAACATACATTTGTCTCTCTTATTACCTTCACCAGAACAGTGCAAAATAGTCTCTTTCTCATTTCGCAATGACTGAATTTCACTTTTCCAGCTGTTGCACCTTTTTCAAACTTTCAGATGCCCGCAATCCCTTTTCTTTCTTAAGGGACAAGAGTTGCAGTTCAAGGGAATGAAACCTCAATTCGGAGGCTTCTAAAGCAGCAGATAGAGCCGTGACCAACAACCCTTTAGCTTCACACTTTTTTGCTGTTTATCTTGCCTTGGAGTACTAGGTTGAAATCCCCAGCATGGGGTTTTCAGGTTGAATTGCATCCAGAGTGAAATTGCTCCATGGTAGGTAAGGAAGTTAGAGACATCTAGTTTCAAGTCTGCACATATGTTTGACATCGTTGACATCATGGTACCAGTAAAAGTTATTGGAGGAACACAAAATCATTAATCCATAGGAGGCTGCCTTGCTACATATCAATCCACAACAGGCAATACAAACAGACGTGTGGGCTACTGAACTCTTGTAGTCCTACATTATACAATGGCAAGAAAGAATCATGGACAGTCATTGGTCAGTCTGGGGCTGGACCCGTGATGTTATCCCAGCATAACATCATGGATCTAGTCCCAGCACACTAGCTGACCACATCAACTATTAATAAAATGAATCACTTCACGTAGTCCACTTCATAATCCCCACTTCGCATACCGCTTATTCACTTCCCTGATTCCCGCTTGGCAAAAGTGTTCAGTGTCTGGCTCACTTACTGATAAAAAATACACAAAACAACCAAAAAAAAAAAACAACACGCCTTACACATTCCCCTCAAAATAACAGAATGAACCATCACTGAGTGACCCCAGTAATTAAGCGAGCAAGTATGCGACTCATCAACAGTCACACGCCTCTGTCTTTAAAACGCTCGCTTACTCCTAATGTCACTGTGTTGATTTTCCCCAAATGGCAGCATGTAAAACAAATAAAAAAAACTTTCTCCCTGTAACCTCCCTACCTTCTCTTATCTTTCTTTGCAGAAATCTTCACAGCAGGCAATGGCCGGGCAGATAAAGGTGCTGGGGGGGGGGAGGTGGCAGACCGATTCCCAACCAGCAGCAGCATTTAAAGCCAATCATGAAAACACAGACAGGAAAATATAAGATCAAAACAGAACTAAAACTGCAACACAATAGGGCACTAACTAAAACTGTCACCACTGACAAATGTGTTACGAGGAGAACAGACTCAGAGCCTCACAAAAAAAAAACACAGCAGCTCCACCTACTGGCTGAATCAGCAATATTTTATCATAAAGTAACACTACTCATTCATAAAAATGACAAAAATATATTTTAAAAGTAATTTCTCTTCTTTTTTTTTTGCACTACAAAGAGCCGTTGTATAATAGAAATAATGCACTCCAGGGTGTGTTGTGCTGAGATAACATCACTTCTGGGGTGATTAGTCGTACTCGGCCTGCAGCCTCGTGCCTAATCACTCCAGGCATGACATTATCCCAGCACGACACACACCCTGTCGTGCATTATTCCTTTAATTCAAAACTACCATTGGGCACGGTAAGTTGGCATCGACTGAGCCCAGTAAGCAGCCAGACTTTGCAAGTTGCTACGGAGTAGAGAGTAACAGGAGAGGTGGTGCGGGAGTGCACACCTACTGTACCCATAGGAAAGGGAAATTTTTAAGCAACAAGTGAAACTTTGTACCATTCAAACCGCCTTCACATGGTCGCCAATATGTTGGGGTGTCTAGTCCCAATCAGATCCTTTGCGGTAATAGAGGTGCAAATGAGTCACAGACATGTTGCATATTGGTAATAAATCTAGTTTATTACACCAAAAGGAAATCACAGTTGCCCTAAGCAATTCTTACCATAAGACACTGAGAGACAAGCCTAGTAGTCCCCAATACCCCAGGGAGTGTAGAAGGTCTCCAGGGGGAATGCACAATACATTACATTATACACTGTGATAATTGCTATGGTAACCATTCATAAGAAGCAGTGCTAGATACATAAAACAAGCCTTATTGGCCAAAAGTTAGGTGGCTCCACAGTGTTATCTAGTCCTATATAATATGTGCAAAGTTAGCTACATCGTAGAACAATGAAGGCATACTTGGAGCGTGGAAAACACAGGATGTGGTGCAATTATACATAAATCCAAAAGATGGCAGTGCCAACTACATAATACTATATCAGAAGATTACAAAGACACAGATGTCTTGGCCTACTATGTGCAGTTTCCATGCACAGAGAAAGTATGGTAGTACAAATCATAATGTACCCTGACAAGCTTGTACGGTAAGTGTCCATGCCCTAAGCAGTTAGTATAACATATGCATAGTATATCTAAGGTGTATAGCTGGAATGCCAATTAGATTGTAAGGACCTTGCATAACAGAGGTTAGTGGTTAATGCTGAATTCTCAAATGTTAAGGAGCTATCAAATTAGGTACCACAAGGTATAGTTCTGTATCCTGTCCTCTTTAACATATTCATACACTACATAGGGGTGGGCATACAGGGCAAGATTTGCCCCCTCAAGGATGACACTAAGATCTGTGCAAGGGTAGATACAGGGGAGAGAATTAGAGCAGTAAGGAAGGAATTGGGTTGGCTGGATAACTGGTCAAAAGGTAATGCACATTGGGAAGAAGAACCAGAGAGCACAATACATGATGTGGAGGTGTGATATTGGACAGTGCAGCAGAAAAAAAGATCTGAGGTTAATAATGTTGGTAAATCTGAAAACCATAACTAAGTGCAAATGGGGAAGGCTAACAGAATAAACAGCAGAAGCCAGGAGATAATCATTCTACTATACACACATTGCTATGGGCAAGGTTCTGGAGTCCACACCTGCATAAGGCCCATGATAGGGTGGAAGCATTGCAGCAGTGAGTGACCAAAATGATCCATGGTATAAGGGACAAAACTAATGAGGAAAAGCTACAAGACCTTGACATGTCACCCTAGAGACTTGAAGGAGAGGGGGGTCAGAAACATATAGATATCTGCATAGGGTAAACAAATAAACATGGTGGCTTACAAAGTCATATGCGTTCCAAGAGTGAATATAGGAACATGGGAAATTCACTGAACTGGTGGGAGGAAGATTCAGGAGGTATGTTTACAAGCACTTTCTCACTGTAAATGTGATGGACATGTGGAAAAGGCTTTTAGAGGAGGTGGTGACGGCTACAACAAATGGGGGTTTCAAGGTGAGGGGCAGGCACATGGCCATAGTAAGAGGGTAGAGGGCAGAAGTAAAGGAAAGAGATGACCACTAGTGCCCAAATAGGGCAGGTGGGTAGAGTAGATGGGGAGGTGGGCTTTTTTCTGCAATAATTTTTATGTTTAATTTCCTCCAGTTGTACTTTTAGAAGTCTGAACATTCCATTGCTTTACTTTGATACAAAAGCACCCCTCCAATCTATTATATTCCCCTTATATTACAGCTAAGGTGCTCATCTTTGTAACTTCTACCCTTTAAGTATTTTTTCTGTTACCCAACTTCTTTATTGTATTTTTGGACACTGCTTCTTTTGATTATTCTGTACGTCTTTTTATTTTGCACTTTTCAGTCAGCATCTGTATTTATTTGCATTTTTGCTGCATTATTCTGTACAATATAACTATAACCAAAAAGCTGTTACATTTCTGTGTAAGGTAACTAACTGTACAGTAGCTATTCAACTCTGCTGTACTGTCCCCAGGATCCTCCTCAAAACTAGGGACATCCCCTTAATAAAGATATCCCGGTGTGTGCAAATCCAGATAAGTAAATAAGCAGTGTTTACTATGGCAATACAATACAGTAAAATTATTCATTGCACTGTACAGTACCAGTTTTTGCTTTTGTTATCCATCCACCTATATCCCCTTCCCCTGGGTTGCACCTGACAAGGATCTTCAGCTCAGTCAGCCATTTCTGGTTAACAAATTGCAAATGAATGGGAATTTAACTGGAGTGGTGCTACCATGGTGTAAGCCATGAAGAACACTGATGTTTTTGGTTTCTGTTCATGGAGACAATAAACTTCAAATCAATAATTGTGACTACTCCAAAACATACTTCATGTAATTTGCATACTTGTCTTGCAAGTGATGTAGAACATGATCCACAGCTGGAGTACAGTCGCTGTGCTCCTGCAGAGTGCCGTGGAAAGGTGTGCAGTGCCCCTTCATGCAGGTTGCACACTTTTAGGATATCCTGCAGCAGTCACAGCTATGGCTGCATGCGCACTTCATCCGTGATCCCTGGTCACATGACCATTTCTTCACTGGGCCGGGTCAGAGGCAGGCAAGGGGGTGGAGATGGACATCCGACAGATCCTGAGTGCTGCTAAAGTGGTACTTGAGGCTGGCATAGAGGGCAAATGGTATGCTACACTAGGGGCTGCCATAGTGCCTACGAGCCCCTGTCTGCATGGCCATACTTCACCAATATGGACCTGAACAGCCTTCACTCCACCAGCCCCCAGCCATGGGAGTATTTATATGGGGTCTTGGGTTCACCAGCCAGTGCCATGTGTAACACAGCTGCACTTGCTAGTAGGGGATATGGCAGCCTCTGGAGGACTGACATGGGCTGCCATATCCCATGAACCCCTGCACCAAACAGAGTGGGAGATCCACTGGAGGGCCAACTCAGGCATCTGATCGGATGCATGGGAATCCTGGCCTGGATGCTCCCAGTTCTGACCACAGCTCCTGTGTAGGGGCTCCATGCCAGCAGGGGGAAGTGGGAGATGGCTATGGATTGCACCCATCCCAGTGCAGTCCCAGGGTGCATAGCAGTGCACAGAGATATGCTTGTTTCAAGTGTATCCTTGCCTTTTTTATGGATTCTGTACATAAATTGTTTATTTGGTAGGGTATGCTGTTCATTCTGAATCTGGGACTCATCGTGTACTAAGCCTGAATACACATTGCAGTCCTGCTGTATGCTTCAGAAAGATTTTTATTTTTTCTACAAAAAAAAACAAAATATTTGGAGGGAGCAGGAATAAGGCCACCTTAGTTTCTGTACTTTGCAGGAAGACTTGTTTATGGTGACAAAGAAGAGGCTGTTCTGTCTGGAAACCAAGTAAATTATCTAGACAGACAGAGCTGCAGGGAGAGGTACACTGTGGTAAAACATATTTCCTATGCATTGCAAATAGAACTAGTTGAAAGAATTGAAAAGAACAGGGTTGCCTCAGAATGTTTTCATTTTTGGAACCAAATCAAACCTTCTGGGGAAACATACTGTAGACAAATAAAACACACAGACTGTGCATAACATGATTTCTTTTTTTATAGACATGTGGTCCTTTGTGGATTCAGCAGTGTGCAAGACAGTATTACTCAACAGGTATCTGTTCTGATGTCGGACCCAGTTTAAAACTGTTGAGAAGCTTCGCTCCAGCTGTTCAAAGTAAGGAACTACATGCAAAATTGCTTAGTAATCCTTATTAGTTCAGAGTGGGTAAGAACTTTTTTTTTTTATTTAGTTGTTTAACCAGGTATAGCACACTAAGCTGAAAGCTTTTTTACAGTAGCGACCTGGGAGCACAAGGAGGTTAAGTGACTTGTTCAGGGTCACACAGTATGCAAGTGGAAGCTGTGGGATTCAAACCCAGGTCTGGTCTGCTGGATGTCACCAGATTTGCAGCTCAGAGCCTTAGACCACTGCACTATACTGCCTCCTTAAATAAATCTGATCTTGTAGAGCATGCAGAGATGACTTTAGGACCTTTTCTCAATTATGTGATCCTGATTTCAAGCAATAAAATAGGGCCTACTTTGAGTATACTCTAGAATAGGGTTTGTTAATCAGTAGCTAATGGTCCTGTTACTTTCAGTTCAACCTGTCAAACAAATACTTGTTTTATCTCTGACATGATTGTAGTATTAAGTTCAAAAATGTTATTCTAGGTGCAACCAATATACGGGGACAGTTGTTGGAATAACACTCATTTCTAAATGCAACTAATATAACTGATGGACTCTTACAGGTCATAAACACTCTTTTCCTTGATTATGAATCATGTTCTTTTTCCATTCCATTTAAGTGAATGAGAGCTGCTGCAGCACAGTTAAGACCTCTTATACAGCAGAGTGTGTCATGGACTGCAACTTTGCTGTGTATAATTCAATCAATCAATCAATCACTTTATTTAACCAGGCATAAACACCGTTGAGCAAGCTCATTTTCAAGGTGGTCCTGGGCATTAATACAATACAGTACTCTTCATAAGATTACAATTACGGTGGACAATGGTGCAAAAAAAAAAAAAAAAAGAAAAACATTGTGAGGGTGCTGGTCAATTTAAACATTTGGGGTGACATTTTCAGACAACCGCATCTGTTTCACAGAAATGGCCAGCTGACATCCACCCAGATAGACTACCTACAAGACGGGCTAACTTCTGGGCATGATTGCATCACCTTATGGCCCAAAAATGATGCATGCATCTAAACTAGATGCATGCGTAATTTTTTTTTGTGTGGTAAAAAGCAGCAAGCGTTGCTGATGTCAGAATGTCTGAAAATTGACAGCAAGCATCCCGATGCATTTGCAGGGACACAGCCCGCTTCTGAAATACAAACATGAACACTATTTCCCCACCATTGAAAATCCCAGTCTCTGAGTTATACATTTTATGAAAAGAATGAATAAGACCTCATTCCCTATACAACTGTTGATTGTAGCTTAAGATGTTTTGTAGCAATGTAAAGCCTTCACCCTGTCCTCAGATTTACTATATCCATCAATTACCTAAATTGTTAACCTCCATTAATACTTCATCACCAAACTAAATTTAAAAACAAATCAAATATAGCAAAAAAAAAAAAAGATCCCAAAGTTCCAAGTATTTGTTAGGCACTTGTGCTATTCTGTACTGCCAGTGAGTCTTCTACGTGTTTTACCCTAGCCCGACTGAGTCAGCCACTGAGCTGCTTCTATGCTTATCCACCTGTTTCCTTCTTCTGTGGCTGTGCCATTCTCTGGACCACATTTTACTGCCAGGGAGTCAACATATTTAAATAAACAGCTTCAACAGTTGTTGAAATACTGCTTTCTGTTCACCCCTCCAACCAGAGTCCAACTCAACAGCAACTTCTGTGATTATCTGCTTGCTAGCTTTGTCGCCCTCCTCTACATCAAGTTTTACTGCTAGTGAAGCCTCTGTGCTGCTGTCCATTTTGTGGAATCAGACAGGATCCACTCTACTGAACTCTGAAACAGAGGGCAACATTCTGTTTCTACACAGCTCTAGTGTTGGGAAATTGAGTTATATAGTGTAGGGGAGAGCTGCAGCTTGCCAAGAGAGTGCAAAATGTAATTGGTACTATACATTTGAGGGGTCCCAGTCCACACAAGTTGACTGTCTGACACTGGAAGAAAGACATGATTTATAAAAACAAAAATAATGGCATTTGAAAGATTTCTCTTAGCTAATCAAGAGCATCATCACACAACTCCTGAGTGTTTCAGAACTTCTCAGCTTTGCTTTGCAGTTCTTGAACACTAAGAAGGCAAAAGATAGCACCCTTGTTAATTTGTTTCTACTCTTTGATCGGCTGGCCCCCATCCACTGGTCTCCCCAACCCCATCACCCCGGCGTCCACCAGGATTTACCTTCAGGGCTTCCCGCCCCACCCCCCCGTGGGGTAGGTAGGGCCCCCACCAGGAACAGGATCTGGTTCACTGAGGTGTCCAGCTGGCCAGGTGTGGAGCCTGCGAGGGACAGGCGTCATCCTACTGGTTGGCTGCCATGATTCTCCTCCGGGATAGTCCCATCCTCCGAGTGTGGTCTTGAGAGCATGCAAGGATGCCAATGACCAAGCTACGCATGATTCAGTATGCAGCCCGCCGGGTGTCTGCTCTGCCTCCACCCTGTACATTTTGGAACTTGATGTGCCAACCCCCAGCCACCGCTTGGGGCCAGGCAAGTGCCGGTCTCTGCTTCCACCCTCCCCCAGGAGAGAAGAGCTGTCCTCCAGACGCTCAATCTTCTCCCTCCATGGCTGACCCCTGATGACCTGCTCACACCGCAAACATGGGTCACCGGTGTGGCAAGAGGTAAGGCATAGATGCTTCAGCCCTCCATGCTGCTGGGCCAGCAAAAGGTAGCACTCCTGATCAGCCAATAAACATATCCCAGACACCATCTACTGTACTCATATAACGGCAAAATGAATTTCATTAAATTTAATTAGTGTTTGGTGAAAATTAGATTAGTGTTAGTGGCTCAGCAGGATGCATGCTTACCTCTGAGGCCAGAAAATTGGAAGGTTGTGGGTTCTAGTCCCATACCAGGAACTAAGGTTAAAGTCATACAAGCACTGATGTTTCTGCACCCCCTGGTAAATAAGACAAAAACTCAAATGGTATGTTGCTGCTAGAGTGTTTATTTCTCCTATTGTACCTAAGGTTAAAAGTTCCAGCACTGACATTGTAGTGCAGCGGGGAGGGGGGGGGTGCTGCACTCCTGAAGTGCTGTCTTTCACATGAGATGCTAAACCAGGATTCCATCTCTATGCCCTTGTGGTTGTTCAGGTAGATATTAATGATCCCATGGCACTTCTCGAATAGAGTAGGGGAATTTTTTATTAGTAAAACATAACACAAGACACAATAAAATAAAGGCTGAAACAAAACAATCCAATCATACAGAAACTTGTACTGTATAAACAACACAAAATACTAGAAATCAGAAAGAAAAAGCTAAACGTTAACAGCAATAACAAAAAAAGCAATACATGAAATCAAAAAGAAGCTATCTTGCTATCAGAGCAAGGAGGCAGCTGACTAAAGAGCTAGAACTTTACTACTAAGAGGGCTTTGTTTTTTGGCTACAGCAACAATCAATGGCTAGGGAATTAAGTGTCAGAAGACACTGATGATTGTTTTTACCTTGTAGGTAGATTGCAGGATAAGGACTGTTTGCTTTAATAGGGGATTTACTCATCAGGGGGGGCATGTTCAGTCACTAACTGCAGGCAGACACATGGGGACAGTCAGCACTGTAAGTGGGACTGCTCTGGAAGCAGCAGCAGCTTCAACATCCTAGCTACTCACACTTCCCACCCACATAAAGGAAGTTCTATTTTTACATGCAACAAGAGTGATTGACAGCAGGTATTTCCTTGGCAGGAACAGGAAGTGAGGGAGTTTAAAAAAAAAAAAAAAAAGAAGAAGAAAAATCTTGCTTTTCAAAATGGAGGTGGTAAGTTGCAGGGCCTGTGGGGCAATCATCTTCAGGAGTCAACTCTGGAGGATGGGGCAATGTCCTGCATTTATTTATTTATTTAGCTTTTGTTTACCAGGTAAGCATGCTAGACAGTCAAGTGCCTATTTTCAGGTGTGACCCGGGAGAATTACAAAGGCAAACAACACATCAGAGACAAGGTAACAATTAGTCAATATGGTACAGTCCAGTGCAGGCAGACAGCCCAGGCAAATAACATATTGTGGAACAAGATAGCAACAGTTAAGCAAGGTACAGACAGGAATAGGCAGCAGACTGCAGTCAGGTGCAGGCAGAGAGCAAATACATAGTAAGTGCAGTGATTAGGGCATGGTTACCACAGGAGGTGGCCAGGGGGCCAAACAGATCTCAGCAGAGCCTTTTTCAAAGAGTGCAATCTATACAGTTGCTCACGAGCTGTCGAAGGGACATCAGGGTACAATGGAGGGGAGGACAGCTAGGAACAGAGGCAGGCCGAGGCTTGTTTTAGGTGGTCCCAGAGGGAGGATCTGAAACTCCTGTGGAAGGGGGCAGTCCATACATAAGCAGGGAGTTTGTTCCAAGCTCTGGGGGGAAAAGCTCTGAAGGCATGGTCCCCTATGAGGGAGCGAGTTTTTGTGACCACGAGAGCCTGGGAGTGAGTCGACCTCAGTCGATAGCCAGAGGGGACAGGTTTGAGCAGATCAACGAGTGCAGGAGGAGTGGATGATCAGAGGATGTTGTCTGTAAAGTTGCCCAGTATAAAGGATTGGTGGTTACTAGTGGAGAGCCACCCCAGCCTAGCGTAGAGTTGACAGTGATGGGTGAGACAGGGGGCTGATAGGGCAAAGCGACAAACATTGTTGTACGTTGTGTCCTATTTCATGAGACAGGTTTTGGGGGCGTTCACGAAGGAGGTGAGCCCATAGCAGAGCGTGGGGAGAAGCAACCCTTTTGCAATGGCAAGACGGGCTGCAGGGGTAAGGCAGCTATTTGCCCTGTACGCCAAGCCCAATTTGTAGTTTGTGGCCTTGCAGGAGTTTCGTATGTGCAAGGAGAGGTCCAGCTAAGGGTCAAGGGTGACCCCCAGGTACTTGAAGGAGTCTACCACTGTCACAGAGGCACCATCAACACCAACAATTTTAAGAAGTTCCAGGAACGTTCTAACCTTGGAAAGGGACCCAAATAGCATGGCCTGTGTCTTCTGAAGGTTGACAACCAGCTTGTTAGCCATGAGTCAAGATGGAATGCTGGCAAAATCAGAGCTTAGTCTGGTGTTTATATCTCTGGTATTGTGGTAGCTAGCCAGAAGCACAAGGTCTTCGGCATAAAGGGTAACATGCTGGAGGCAGGTACCGAGGGCAATTGGTTAACAAAGATGGAGAACAGTAGAGGGCCAAGGACAGACCCCTGAGGCATCCCACGAGTTGCTGGGGCAAGCTCAGAGAGGGTTTGTTGGAACCTCATGCACTGTTGCCTTCCCGAGAGGTAGTTTGTAAACCAGGCTAGGACAGGGGAGGAGAGACCGAGGTACCAGAGGGCAGACCCCAGTAGAGAGTAATAAACCAAATCAAAGGCCTTAGTCAGGTAGATGAAAATGGCACCCGTGAGTTTACCTTGGTCTGTCGCAGTTCTGATTGTGGAGGAATCTGAATGACTTTCTAGCCCAGCTGGATGCAGCATGGAGGGAGATTAACAGCCTGCATCACCAGCTACACCAGAGTTCAAGCCAACCACGTCTTCTCCCCCAGAGACCTACTGGTGCTGGGGGTTGGAGGGTAGTAGGTCAGGGGAAGAGGAAGATTTCAAGGCAACATAGGACATGTTCGGACCTGTTCGGACCAATACCATCCCGATGAAGAACCGCTTTTCACCACTGGAAAAGATGAAGGATCCTGATTCATCGAGAGGTGACTCTGAGCTTGTTGAAGGGACCAGGCAGATTGGAGAGACTGCATCCAAAGGAGGCAAGGAAACAAGAAGTGGAGCCACGAGTAAGCAATTTTTTGTTCTGGGGGACTTAATGATCAGAGGAGTCAAGTCCCACTTGAGAAAAGGTATGCATCTTAAGGTGATGGTTAAATGCCTCCCTAGAGCATCAGCACAGCGAGACATTGAATGCATCGGTAGGTTGGTTGACAATGCAGAGGAAGGAACCAATGTTGTAATTCATCTTGGCACGAACAATCTGTCTGCTTGAATGGTAGAAGAAACCAAGCATAATTTCATTAAGCTAGGGGAATGGCTGGAGGCCTGTAGGACCGCCCTGATGTTCTTGGAGGTCCTTCCAGTGTGGGGCAAAGGGGATTGTGAAAACAAAATCAGGAATAAGGACATCGAGGAATTCAATGCTTGGTTACATGGATGGTGTCATGAAAAAGGATATCACGTCATGGGCTCATGGAGCTTCTGGGAAAGGAAGCTATTCAGGTTTGATGGACTTCATCTAACAAAGAAAGAAGTGAGCGCCCTTGGGCAGAAATTCAACATTCACATTGACCATTTAAAGTAGGAAAGGGGAATCTAGTGCTAGGGAACCTATCAGAAAGCACAATTCTGTTACCATCTTAGTCGTCACTCTCCTACAAGCAGGAATTTATCTCTCACAACCTAAGAAATCACATAGGAAGTGGTTGGAAACTACCAAGAACTGGATGTGAAAGAAATATGGGGGCTGGTTAAGATAGTCATTTTAGAGGCTACCAGGGTGTACATAAGACAAGTGACCAAAAAGGAACAACCATAAAAAAAAACAATATGGTTCAGCAGCCAGGTAAAATCCACAATTAAGGCCAAAAGGAAGGCCTATAGGAATTATAAAAGAACTCAGGAAGACAACGCATGGGAAGCATACACTCAGAAGAACAAAGAAGCAAAGAATATGGTGAAATCAGCTAAGGCCACAATGGAGCATCGACTGGCAGAAGGGGTTAAAGAGGGGAACAAACAATTATTTTGATATATACAAGAGAAAAGAAAGAAAAGGGGAGGAATAGTTCCGCTCAAAGACAGTGACAAAATAGTGGAGAAGGGTAGTCAGAGGACCACTGTTCTGAATAACTTTTTTTGCTCAGTGCTCATGAATGAACACATAGTCCATGTACCAGACAGTGGCATCAAGGCTGCTGACAAAGGTGTCCCACAAATGGAAACACCACCAGTCACCAGCAATAGGAGTAGGGAGGCCTTAGATCAGCTCAGAAAGGACAAATCACCAGGGCCTCATGGAATACACCCAAGGGTGCTCAGGGGACTAGCAAGTGAAATGGCAGATCCATTTGCACATTTATTCTGCAGATCACTTCAGATGGGGGTAGTGCCGGGTGACTGGAAAAAAAGCTGATGTGGTGCCTCTCCACAAGGGAGGGAGTTGGGAGAAAGCAGGCAACTACCAACCAGTTTGTCTTAAATCGGTAACATGGAAACATAGAAACATATACTTTGACGGCAGATAAGGACCGCTTGGCCCACCCAGTCTGCCGATTTCCTTACCTACTGTATTGGATAAGCTGCAGATTCTAGTTAACCAACAGCCTACTTTATAGTTCCAGTAGTGGGGAAATTGATGGAAACCTTAATAAAACAGGACTTGGTAGAGTACCTAGATAAGAACCATCTGCAAGATGACAGGCAGCATGGGTTTGTGGCAGTAAGGTCATGTCAAATGAACCTAATCACATTTTTTGACTGGGTCACTAGGGAACTAGACAGAGGTCACCCAGTGGACCTCCTCTACTTTCGTTTCAGTAAGGTCTTTGATTCAGTGCCACACAACCGCCAGCTGAAAAAGTTGGAGGACCTGGGTGTAGCCAAGAGAATAGTCAGCTGGGTAGGTAATTGGCTTAGGGACAGAAAACAGAGAGTAGTGGTCAATGAGGTGAGATCTGATGGAGGCACGGTCACTAGTGGTGTGTCCCAAGGCTTAGTTTTGGGGTCAGTCCTGTTTAATGCCTTTATCAGTGACATCAGCATAGGTATTCAGGGCAAAATTGCCCTATTCATGGATGATACCAAGCTAGTAGGAGGGGTAGGCAGTGAGGAAGCGGTTATGGACCTACAAAAAGACCTACAGAGGCTGGAAAGATGGTTTGACATTTGACAGCTGTGGTTCAATGCAAAGAAATGGACGGTGATGCATTTGGGTAAAGGGAACCCAAGGACAGAATAGTACCTCAACGGAGTCCAGCTCAGCACCATGCAGGAAGAAAGGGACCTGGGTTTCATCATAAGCAACACCCTTAAACACACCAGCCAATGCAACACAGCTTATAGCAAGGCCAACAAAATGTTAGGGTGTATAGGGAGGGGATTTGGCAGCAGGAGAAGGGAGGTGATACTGCCACTCTACAGGTCCCTGGTGAGGCCCCATATAGAGTACCATGTCCAGTTTTGGAGTCCACACCTGAAAAAGGATAAAATCAGGTTGGAGGCTGTCCAGAGAACAGTGACCAAAATGACTGAGGGCCTTCAAGGGCACTCATACAAGGAGCATCTGGACACATTAAATTTGTCCTCACTGGAGACAAGGAGAGAGATGGGGAACATGATTGAAACATACAAGTTCCTGAGAGGAATAAATAAGGTGCCATCCTCTGTCTTGTTCAACAGTCTCCAACTCTTAATACTTGAGGGCATGAGTGGAAGTTTAGGGGGGTGGGAGCTTCAGGAGAGTGCTTAGGGAACACTATTTTACAGAAAGAGTCATGGAACCATGGAATAAACTACCAGCTGAGGTAGTGGAAGCAAAGTCCATGACATCATTCAAATTGGGGTGGGACAGGGCTAATGTGAGATCAAAAGCAACAGAAGTAGGAGGCATTAGGCAGAAGGGGGGTTAGGTCCTGGGATCTGAATAGGCTCAAGGAACACATGGGCAGACTAGATGGACCCTTGGTCTCCTTCTGCTGTCTCTTTTTCTGTTTCTATAAGTGAATACAAAAAGCAGAAATGAAAACATAATTTGTGGTCACCTGTACAAGTACCCTAGACTAAAGGATAATTAAGCGTTGTGAGGAAAAGAGGGCCATATTCTCTTGAATTTTGTACCCATTAGGGCCGCTTGATCACTCTGAAATACTCTACATAAAGCTGCATGGATATACGAGAACAATATTTACAGATGGCAAACAAAACCCCAAGGGTTTCTGCATGTAAATGTTCCCATCCAGGAGGGGAGGAACTCAAAAATTAAGCAATCATAAGGGATCTGGGCAATGGGTGGCCAGTGCCACTTAGCTGCCAGAAAATCTCAGAATCCTTTCACATACAGGCACCCCAAAAATAAATGCTTCTGGGTCTCAAGCACTTGGTTACAGACTGGGCACGAGCAAGGAATTTCTCTTGGCAGACCCCACTAATTGTTTCTGGGGCTCTCTGCCCCTGCCGCTTACCTTTAACACCACCTACAGCAGCAGTTTTGGATAGTGTTATTGTTTCTAACCCGTATTTTTATAGGTCTATGTTATTGTTTGGTAGCTGTTTATTACCTTACCCTGCCTTAAACCTGCCTTTCATTGTTTGGGATGTTTTTGTAGTTAGGCTCCCATCCTGTTCCTTGTTCGTCCCATTTGGGCTACTATTTGCTGTGTTCATCCTCCCTGATTTGCAGCTAGTGGGCAGTTCACAGTGTTCATTTCTTACTCACCCAGTCATTTATATATTTAATTAATATTCAGTCCCAGGTCCCATTCGAGCACTTCTGTGTGTTGAGGTTAACCTGTTGTGGCTTGCTGCTAGTGTGCTGCCAACAGTTTTAACTTTGTGTTTACCCCCAAATCTTATTTTGTTTCATTGTATTTTATTGAATGGATTTATTAGTCACTGTCCACGCAAATAGTGGACTCTGTTAGTTACTTTAACTTTTGTGACCTCCCCAATTTGCAATGTTGAAGACCTGTACTTTTCCCATGATTTCCCTGTAATTGTGGTTTAATCGATTTATCAGCATCCGGGGTTGCAATAAGTGTGTTATGTTGCCTTAACCTCTCTGACCCAGCACCCAAATATACAGCCCTCACTGCTAGTGCCAGTTCTCTGTGCACCATATTAGCATACCTGCATATTTGGAGCATGTTGCTGACTCTGTGCTTTATCAGGGTTCTCAGGCACAACTTTCTCATCCTCTACTGCACCCTTTGTGTCTCTGCTCTCGCCCCAGCCGTTCATGTCAGCCCCCGCTTTTACTCTCTGCATATCTGACTCGGACTCTCTAACTCCTCCTCACCTCCCTCCCACCCCCACCCTCCACCGGATCAGTACCTCTCACTGAGTTTTAATTCTGTTTCCCTCCCCAGATTCTTTCAGTCTTCGCCACCTAGGATGACAGACAACAGGGTTGTGAGGGCCGAGTTCCCCAACCCTCCCCTCGCTTGATCTACTGTACCTGGACCCTCAGTCCTAACCCCTGGTATACCCGCCCAGGAGATGTCACTCACCTTTCAGTGTCTGGTGCAATTTTGGCCTCGAGGACTTTCTCTTGTCAGACCCCATTGGTAGTTTATGGGGCTTTCTGCCCCTGCCACTTGCCTTGAACACCACCTGTAGGGGCAGGACTCAGATAGTATACAATCCTCTTACGAGGGACCAAACCCCCAGGAAACCAAAGACCCCCAAAAACTTCACACAGTGTGGCACCACCCTTTCTAACATCCTACACACTGTCACTGTGGTTGACAACTTCTAGCCTCTACTACCCCACTAAGCCTCCTCCTTGCATACCCTATCTCTGTAGACCTGCAAAAGTATTTTTCCTTCGTCTAGACTGTTTCCTTAATCACATCTGCTATCAACAAGAGCTGCCTCTCCCTGCTGGACAATTATCACAGCAAAATACATTTCCACACTCTTTTCACCAGCCACAAAAAATAAGAAGCATATTACTGTACATAGAGACAGAAAAGAATTTCTCCGGTGACATATCAGACACCAGAAAAGGTATCAGAAGTGAGATGAGCCTCTTTGTTGATGATTTGAAGCTGGGGGAGATGGTAGATGGGGAGGAGGGTAGAAGAGCACTACAGGGGGACCTGGAGACTCTGGAGAGTTGGTCAAGCACCTGGAAACTGAGTTTTAATGTAAGAAATGCAGGGTTCTGCACCTGGGGCTTAGGAACTCAACTCATGAATAGCTCTTGGGGGCAGGGGAGATACTGCAGGTGTCGAGGAGGGAGGAGAAGGATCTTGGAGTGGTTGTGGATGCCAAAATGAACAACTATGAACAGTGTAGAAGGGCTGCAGCCAAAGCCAATAAAATGCTGTGGTGCATTGCCATGGGGATAACCTCGAGAAGGCGGGAGGTGTTTCTCCCTCTGAATAATTGCCTGGTTAGACCACACCTTGGATACTGTATGCAGTTTTGGCACTCGTACTTGAAAAAGGACATTGCACTCCTGGAGAGGGTCCAGAGGAGGGTGACCAGGATGAAACAGGGTCTGGGGGAAGGTCTTATGGGGAGAGACTTGAAGAGCTCAACTTGTATTCCCTGGAGGAGAGGGACGGTGGGGATATAATTGAGGTCTTTAACTACCTTAAAGAGGTAAATAGGGTAAGCCTAGATAGGGTGTTCCAGCTGAGGGAGGCGGGGGCCACCATTGGGCACTCCATGAGGTTGGTTGGCAGGAGGCTCAGGGGGGAGACAAGGAGATGCTACTTCACAGAGAGGGTGGTGGAACCCTGAAATGCACTGCCTGTGGAACTGGTATCCATAAATACTGTGGAGGGGTTCAAGCAGGCTGGGACAGGTATAGGGGGAAGGTGAAGCTGAGTAATGCCAAAACCCAGAGTGTACTTCCGTTGGGGGATAGAGTTGGGAGGATTCATGGGGGAAGCAGGAAAGGCAGCAGCGGTGCCCCCACCAGTTGCTGATTCTCGAGCAGACTCAATAGACCATAAGGCCTACTCTGCTGGCATCTTAGTATGTTAGTATGTACTCTTATTGGTATCTGACTCTGTGCACCCCAACCCAGGCCCCCCTCCCATATCTTCAACCTCCAATACCCCCTGGCCTCAGATGGTAGCACAATCACTATTGCCCACCTCAATATCCAAAGCCCATTGGCTAAGAAACCATGCTTTGAATCCTGGGTCTCAACCAACACATATGGTATCATTGCACTCACTGAGACCTGGCTTACCGATAGAATTCCATTCTCAGAAATTAACATTGCTGGCTACTCAGTCTTCAGATTGAATAGAACAGGGAAAAGGTAGTGGCTGTTTTTACACCTCCAATCACCTTACATACATGGAACTAGACCTCAGGCTCTTCACCCCATCCTAGTATCACTCTCCATTAACATTCTGCTTGGTAAAAGCAAAATCCCCACTCATGCCGCTGCCTACCTCCACCCGGGCACTCCCTGCAGCAAGTTAGAATCACCCCTTGAAGCCAAGAACTCTCTCCCTAAGAACAGAAGATGGATCACTCTGGGTGATTTCAATCTGAACTGGCTTACTAACCAAGCTGATGATGCCAGAGAACTCATCTCGGGGCTTGGACTTCAAATTATTTCTCATCTACCACCTGCACTAACTATAACTCAGGCTATGAATTTCTCCTCAGCTGGATTATTGTCACCATCCCCAACCGGGCCCTCATTTCTGGTGTTCTTCCAGACTCCATTAGTGACCACAATGCAGTCTACTGTCACTGGTCTGCTAAAGGTCTCAAAGGTGAACCAAATTACATCCTCTCCAGACAATTAAAGAAACTTAACACTAAAGACATTGCTGAAGTCATTTCAACCACAGATTGGTCCTTCACCAGAAACATTCAGAATATTGACGATGCCCTGTATTCTTTTATCAAAACCTTCCTCAGCGTATGTGACTCTTTCATATCCTTCAAAAGACTTAGAGTCAAATCACAGAAATGACTGGATCGCTATGGATCTTCTTAAACTTATATAAAAAAGAGACAAGGCCTGGTCATCTTATCACAAACTTAAACTCCCTTTCCTTCTACAACAACATAAAACCCATCGCAACAAGTGTAAACGAGCTGTTCACACAGCCAAAGTTAACTTCTTGAGAGAGAAATAATGCAGCAGCTGGGGCAACTCCAAGCTCACCTGGAAAACCATAAACCACTTACTTTGGAGGGAAACTAAGGAACAGCAAATTTCCCTTAACATAGATGGTACACTCATAAATGAACCCTAAGAAACTGCCAACCTATTTAAATCCCATTTTGCGACCTTGACAATTACTTTTTTTTTTTACTTTTATTAATTTTTCAAGATATAAATGAAATGCAGAGGAGTAAACATATATGAATGGTACAGACCTAGGTCCTATCTTGTACATGTCTAAACAAAAGGTTCTTATGATAACCCACCAACATGGCTGGTATATTACTACAACAACATATACCAAATCAAGAATACCAGACCGGGGACCTACCGGGGAGTTTCTTCGTATATCTTCAGGAGTGACTGTCACTACTTGTATGGGCTGCTTCTCGGTGATTGTTATTTCCTCTGTTCTGAAAAAAGAACTATGGAACCACAGTGCATCATGGTAACACAACATTGTGATGCCTGCGTAATAACTGGGTACATTAGTCTTAAAACTGAGGAGATGGTGCTGGTACTCTGCCTAGAGGACAAGATAGTCAGGGGTATATAGCAAGGGAGAGGTTAAGAAAGTAATCCTATACCTTTCCTGGGATCCATATATGCCATAAAGGGGGCCCAACACTTGTAATAAGCAGCCATGTTATCCCCCCACCAGCTGAGAGATTCTATCTAGAAAAGCTATCACTTTGAGGAAATTTAGTAGTTCAGATAGGGTAGGGATATCTGTGGTTCTCCACCTACAAAGCAAGAGCCTTTTGGCCTGTATCCCCAGCAGGGCCAGCCATCTTTTCTCAGGAGATGAGAGATGAGGTGTAGCAGGGGGTATCACTAATATCCAAAATGCTAGAGTAGATGGGATGTGTCTGTGTGTGAATTCCTCCACTAGCGTCCATACCTGGGCCCAGAAGGGTTGTATGCTGGTGCAGGTCCAGAGTATATGATGAAGATCTCCAGATACTGCTGAGCATCTCCAGCAGCAGTCATTAGGAAGAAAGTTGGCTATGTACACCACCTTAGAGGTCTTGTACCAGGAATGTAAACTTTTGTTCTGTTTAATTGGCTTCTGGGGTTTGTGTATAGACTATGTGCAGCATTCCAGCAGGCCTGCCATTGTTGATCGGTGATTTTGCTTCCCAAGGCTTTTTCCCACTTCCCCTTCTAGTCCTGCGATTGGCTGGGGACCCTATTCCTAATGTCAGAATATATCCGACTTACCACCCCTTTTTAGATGGATAACCACTCTTGTAGGCTGCCGGCTCTACAGGTATTTGGATATCTGTGGAGATAAGCCTGAACCGCAGCACTCAACTGTAAATATCTCCAGAAGTCTGACTGGGAAATATTGTACTGTGTCTTGAAGGTTTGGAACAATGTCACTTGACCATTCACTGGGTCCAACACATGCTGAACCTGGCATATACCCTTCTCTATCTGTTGGTACCATAAGATAGGCTGGTTTCCAACTTGAATAAGCCAGTTGACCCATAATGGAGTATATTTCAGGGGCACTGGGTTTGTCTTTAATCTGCTATGTGTTTTAGCCCAATATCTGACAGATGCGCCTATGGCCGGATGCATTCTTAGAGAACTTGAGAGGGTTCTTGTATAACAGTGAGGACAGTATTGGGAGGCCTGCCTGCTCCTCCTCCATCTGGAGCCATTGTGGGGAGGGTTGGGAGTGGGGACAAAACCATCAGATGGTTTGGGCAGTGCAGTAGGTCATGGTATAGCCCTCATACCAGGGCAAGTTCTGTCCCCCAGATTTCCATGTGCCCTCAGCTTATTACAGCTGTACCTGGGCTTCTTCTCCTCCTCCCAAATAAAGTTGCAGATGACTTTTTCAATTTGGGTGTACCACTGGGGATTGAGATACAGAGCTAGGTGAGAGATAATATGTGGGAGTTTAGGGGAAGTCACCATGTTAATAGTGGCAATTTTTCCTGTCATTGTAAGATGGAGCAGCTTCCATCTTGTAAATTTAGTGCTTACCTCTGCAATGAGTGGTTTGAGGTTTAGGTCCCATAATGGGGGGATGTCTTTAACTATCTGGATACCCAGATAAGTGATACTGTCTGGTGCCCATCTCAGATTATAGGGGGAGACCATCACCTCCTTGCAGCTCTCATTCAAGAGCAGTACCTCTGTCTTGCTCTGGTTGACTTTTAAAGCCAGACTGGTGTGCAAACTGGGCTAGCAGGGCAAGGAGGGGGCTGATGGGACTATTACCGTCAGCTAGGGGGACCAAAAGGTCATCTGCATACATCAACGTAGTATAACTACTTCCCCCTATAGTGACTCCCTGTACCTGTGGGTGTTGTCTGACTGCTGCAGCAAGTGGTTCCACTGCAAGCACAAAAAGAAGCAGTGACGGGGCATCCTTGCCTAGTGCCTCTACCCAGGGGGAAAGGGTCTGACATGAGGGAATTAGTACGAATCCTTATTGTGGGGTTTGTGTATAAGACACAGATCCATGCGAAAAATCTGTCCCCAAAACCCATATGTGTTAGGCACTGACTGCAGATAGTCCTATTCTAAGGAGCTGAAAGTCTTCTCAAAATCTACAGCCAATGCTGCCACTGGTGAGGGGAGAGACTTGGCAACTGTGGCTATATTCTCTCTTCGGGGATGGGGGTCGATACCAGTCCAGTTACAGAAGAAAGTGTTCTGAAAGAACTAGTAAAATTAAAGGTGGACAAAGCAATGGGGCCAGATGGGATTCACCCCAGAATTCTAAAAGAACTAAGGGTAGAACTAGTGACACCGCTGACTACACTCTTTAACAAATCATGGGAAGATGGGGTGGTACCTGAGGACTGGAGGAGGGCAAATGTGATTCCCCTTCACAAAAGTGAGAGCAAGGCAGAGGCAGGAAACTACAGACCAGTTAGTTTGACCTCAGTGGTAGGGAAAATGATGGAATCACTTCTGAAGGAAATAATTGTTGAGTACCTAGAGGCCAGTGGGGCACAGGACCCAAGGCAGCATGAATTCACAACAGAAAGGTCGTGTCAGACAAATCTAATAGATTTCTTTGACTGGGTAACCAAAGTAGTAGACCAGAGAGGGGCTGTGGCCTACCTAGATTTTAGCAAGGCATTTGATACAGTCCGACACAAAAGTTTAATAAACAAGTTAGTCAGCCTTGAAGTGGGTCCCCAGGTGGTAGCCTGGATAAAAAATTGGCTGGGCAACAGGACACAAAGTGTAGTAGTAAACAGAGTCCACAGTGAAGAAAGGAGGGTTACTAGTGGGGTACCGCAGGGTTCAGTACTGGGACCGGTCCATTTTAATGTCTTTATAAGTGACATTGCACAGGAACTGGAAGGAAAAGTATGTCTCTTTGCAGAGGACACAAAGATCTGCAACAGGGTTGAAACACAAGATGGAGTGGAAAGGATGAGCAGGGAATTGGCAAGGTTGGAGGAATGGTCAAATGTATGGCAGCTTAGATTCAACGCAAAGAAGTGCAAGGTAATGCACCTGGGAAACAAAACCCAGGGGAAGAGTACACAGTTGGGGGTGAGATACTGACAACAACAAAAATGGAAAGGGACCTAGGGGTAATTATATCAGATGACCTAAAGGTTGCCACGCAATGTGAGAAGGCAGTAAGGAAGGCTGGGGGGATACTGTGATGCATAGGGAGAGGCATCAACAGTAGAAAACAGGAAGTTATGTAACACCCTTACAAATGGGGGTTCCTGAAAAGTCTTCCTTGAGCTTGCCTAAATGCTCACTGCCAGGCTGATGTCCTGCATTTTAGCAGTCTAAATGTGATTGCCAAAGAGTGCCTGTATAGCCTCTGTGTACTGTCTCTTTAAGAGTTGCCTGGATTGCAGTCATAAGAAATCTGAGAGGGAGCTCTGTTGAAAGATGTAACTATTTGCTGAAAATCATTTAGAGTGATGATGTAGTTTGTCTAACCTGCCTTCTTTGCAACAAGGACTGCTTTGTTTATCTCTACTATCTTGGTCCTGGACTGCGAATTGGACCAATCAGTTCTGGTGGGACCTAAAATGGAGTCAAAATCTGTAGGAATTGTAGTTTTGGGCTTTTGGCACCTTTTTGTACCTGAAGGGGGAGCATTTGTTGTGACTTACAGACAGATCAGCCAACCAAGTATTTTAGATTCTGGGGAAAGTCCCTGGCTTGCTGGCAGTTGAGTCAGATCTTGGTTGGGAACTGAAGAAGCAAAAGCTTGAGACAGTCAAGCAGCCGTCTGAGTAGTTTTATGTGGGAGAACTGTGGAAAGGCCTGAGTTGTGGCCTGCATGTCTGTCTGCTGCCCATGAGAGGGAGAGAAGAGAATTATTTCGGGCTAAATCCAAGTTTGTGAGAGTGAAGTAAGTCACTGATTTTTTACCAGGCTCATACCTGTAGAAGACCGAAGATTTTGCTGAATGTGATCGGCCTGTAAGGCTTTTCAGCTGCTTTTGAATACCTGGTTTGTGCAGAGACTTTGCAATAATGACCAGAGAGCAGTTTGCCTGGTACAGTAGAATTTCCTTACATGTAAATGTGCTGTGTATTGAAAGTGGGTTGTGATTTGGTTCCCCACTGTGTGAACTGTGTTCTGCTTGCTGGAAGCTTTATCCAGCCTAATCAGACTGAATCTGCATTCATCTCCATTTGGCTTGGGCCATGCCACGCTGGCCCTGCCAGACTACCCCACTGCACAGAGAAAGCCACCGACGAGAGACCTGCTTAGGGATCAGCCCCCTGCTCCATGCTTGAACAGGAACAACACCTCAGCGAATCATGTGGGCCCTGCTTCTCCTGGCACTCCAGATTAACTACCTGCTGTCTCGGTTTTCGTCCAGCCTATGTCCAGTCTTGGGTATCGTGAGTAATCATCAGGGTAGCTCCCTGCAACAACAGCCTAATCTAAAAGTGTGTCATCTGATTGTCTTGTTTTCTCTTCATGAACTGAGCCCTCCGGCTCTGGATTACAAATAGTGTGTGTTGTGCATGTTGTTGTTTTTTTCATCACAGGGCCCCAACCAGCTGCAACGTTCCTGGCAAGCCCACCATTCTCCATCTGGGTACCGAGAGTGTGTGACTGTTTATGGACCCTGAAGTGCAAGCATTACTGTTTGATTAATACAGCTTTTAAGCAAATTGACCTGATTACGCCCCTCCCTTGCTCAAGTCCATTAAATAAATCAGATCTAACTCTTTTTTGCACTTACCCTGACTTTCATTCCAGTTTGTGCAATAGTACTGTACTGCTGTTATTTGCTGTGCATAATCTTGTTTTATAGGGGGTCACCAGGGCTGGGCCAGGGGAAAGCCCTGATGGTAAGTGCAAACAGTGTGGGTACTTGTGTGGTGTATCAGGGGTATTGTGAAAGTGATTATTGTGTATTATTCCAGCCACTGGTAAGGAAGGAGGGGGGTTACAGTGTCCCGGAGGGCTGTGCCCAGGCTAGCTTGACCACTACCAACCCTGACTTCCTGGTGGAGGCACCCATTTCAGAACTCAGGCCCCTTAACCTGCTACTAGCCAAGCAGGCAGGGGTAGTAGCCCTTTGGATAGCACCACCTAGGGGTTACAGTTATAATCCCTCTGTACAAACAGTTGGTGAGACCCCGTCTGGAGTACTATGTGCAGTTCTGGAGACTCCATCTCTGCAAGGGTACTTATAGTCTCAGCCACCTCCCACTCCATTATGAGAGTATCCAGCTATGTGGCCTATTGTGCAGTGAGATGTGGGCTATTTAGTGAGGACAAAAGAGCGTCTACCTCTGGGGGGGTCAGGAACCCGAGGTGGGGAGTATAGAGTACCACAGAACTTCTGCATTATTACATTGACCTCCTGGGCCTTGGTATGGATATGACCACTGGCATCCTGCAGGCCCCCATAAAACTCTCAGCCTGCTGCCTCCTCAATCTGTAAGCCAGGACTTTCCTGCCTTTTTCCCTGCTTCCCAGTACTTCTGTCTCAATCTAAGAAGGGAGCTCTCCACCTTCTGGACGAGTATGTTGTTAATGTCCATCCTTAGCCCGAATTTCTTACGGCCCAGTGGGGAATGGTGGTTAGCATGTGGGGTTGCTTTGAACAGGAGTTCTGCTGCCTTAAGTTCCCTCTGGAAGAAGAGGGTGGTGGTCTTCTGTGCCCATCCCACAAAGCCTGGGTCCCTAAGCAGGAGCGGGTCTAGTCTCCAGGATGGGGAGACTTGTTGGGGGAGGGCCCCACAGAAGGTGTAATTGGACCAGAACATGTTCTGAAATTACCATGGGGGCTATCTCAGATGACAAAGATGACTAGGACACTTGAGAAGAAGTTGGCCAATAGTCCAGGCGACTATGTGATCCATGTACAGGGGAGCAGAATGAATAGTCTTGGTGATGAGGGTGGAAAATCTGCCATACGTCTACTAGCCCTGCATCTTTCATCAGCTGTAAGAGGGCAGTTGCCCCCTACTATGTGGTTCCATTCAGTTAATGCTCCTGTCCAGTAGAGGATCCAGAGTGAGGTTAAAATCGCCCTTATGAGAATTGGGGTAGGCGCTGGGGCAAAAGCATCAATTGTTTGAGCCAGGTTGTGAAAGAACCCAGGATCATCTGTGTTAGGGCCATAAATGTTTCCAAACAATATGGGCCCTTGCAGTATATCCACAAGGGGCAGAACCCAGTGGCCCAGTGTGTCACTGTCTGTATTCGTTAGAGTCCATCTGAGTCTCTTATTGATTAAGATAGCTACTCCCAAGACAGAGGCAGGAAACTACAGACCTGTCAGTCTGACCTCTGTGGTAGGGAAAGTGATGGAGTCACTTCTGAAAGAAAGAATAGTTGAGTACCTGGAGGCCAGTGGGGCACAGGACCCAAGGCAGCATGGGTTCACAGTGGGAAGGTCATGTCAGACAATCTAATAGATTTCTTTGATTGGGTGACCAAAGTAGTAGACCAGGGAGGGGCTGTGGACATGGCCTACCTAGACTTTAGCAAGGCATTTGACACAGTCCCACACAAAAGATTAATAGTTAAATTAACCAGCCTGGGGGTGGGTCCCAGGGTGGTAGCCTGGGTAAAACATTGGCTGCACAACAGGACACAGAAGGTAATTGTAAATGGAGTCCACTCTGAAGAAAGAGGGGTTACTAGTGGGCTACCGCAGTACCCCTCAGGTTCAGTATTTGGTCCAGTCCTTTTTAATGTCTTCATCAGTGATATTGCAGAGGGACTGGAAGGAAAAGTATGCCTTTTTGCAGACGACACAAAGATCTGCAACAGGGTTGATACACAAGGAGGCGTGGAAAGGATGAGAAGGGACTTGGCAAGGTTGGAGGAATGGTCAGAAGTATGGCAGCTAGGATTCAATGCAAAGAAGTGCAAAATGGTGCACTTGGGAAACAAGAACCCAGGGGAAGAATACACAATGGGGGGGGAGGTAGTAACAACAACAAAAAGGGAAAGGGACCTGGGGGTAATCATATCAGATGACCTTAAGGTTAGCAAGCAATGTGAGAAAGCAGTAGGGAGGGCTGGGGTATACTGGGATGTATAGGGAGAGGCATTAGCAGAAAACAGGAAGTTGTCATCCCTCTGTACAGACAGTTGGTGAGACCCCATCTGGAGTACTGCCCAGTTCTGGAGACCCCATCTCGCAAGGACATAGACAGGATAGAGGCAGTCCAGAGGAGGGCAACTAAAATGGTGCAGGGTCTGCAAGAGAAGCCATATGAGAAGAGACTAAAGGAGCTTAATATGTATACCCTTGAGGAAAGAAGGAGAGGAGGACATGATAGAAACTTTAAGTACCTCAATGGAATCAACAAAGTCCAAGAGGGTAGCATCTTTCAGAAAAGAGACGGCAAGAACAAGGGACACAATTTAAAGATAGAAGGGGGGGCGGTTCAGGGGCAATGTGAGGAAGTATTATTTCACAGAGAGGGTAGTGGATGCATAGAACAGCCTTCCTGAGGAGGTTGTGGGGTCTAAAATTGTGGGAGAATTCAAGAATGCATGGGACAGACATAAGGCAATTCTTGTGGGTGGTAGGAAGAAATAGGCTATTGGTTAACTAGGATCTGCAGCCTATCCTGTAGGTAGGGAAATGGGCAGACTAGATGGGCCAAGTGGTCCTTATCTGCCGTCGAAGTCTATGTTTCTATGGGTTGGGGCCGAGGAGTGGAACACCTGACCTACCCATTCCATTTCTAGTCTTGTATGGTCTAACTGGGTTAGCTTGGTTTCCTGAAGTAAGGCAAGGTCAGAGTTTTACTTCTTGAGGTGAGAGATCACCTGTTTTCTCTTGAGAGGGGTATTAAGCCCTCTCATGTTCCAAGTTGTGCAAGAGATCTCACCTATAGCCTGCCTTAGGGAACATATACATACAGGATGAAAGTGACAAAAATGGGTCTAAAGTTAGACCTAGACCTCTTACTTCAGCCAGTGATATATCCATACTAGTTAGTCTTAGTAAGAGCACTACAGCACACAGCCATTCATACAAGCAGTACCGCTTTTTGAATTTAGCGCACATCACAATAAACAAACCATTAACATCACTGCTCTCTACATGACCATAACTATTTACATAGGCCACAGCCTGATGTGTTAGAGAGTAGAGTGATCTTGGCCCGGCAACCTTAGTCACCCAGGGCACATCATCTCTCCAGGGAGGTGGGGCGGTTGAGATGTACTTCCTTCCACCTCCATCCCTGGTGTCGGTCCCTGACTGATAAACAGGGAGTATTGTAAGTGGAGGTAGTGAGGGAGGGAGATCTATGGTAGAGTACCTGCACCCACTGTGAAGGCAGCTGTTCATAAAGGATCTTAACTGATGTAAGAATCTGGGGACATGTATTCCCTGACCATTAAAACCCTGCAGTCTGGAGTGCTGGAGGGGATGAAGGAGTGGCGGGGGGGGGGGGAACCATTCACCGAACAGGTATCTTTCTTCAAAGTCCTGCCTTCAGTCAGGTGTGCTCGGGGTTAAGGGAAGGAGTGCTGCATGTACGTTGGACGGTATGACGAATGGGGGAGAGCAAATTCAAAAATAAAACAAGAGGAAAGTCCTAGAAATTAGGAGACTGCCCAATGTTAACCCATAATCCCCCAGTGTCAACCCTAAGGCCAGTACATAAATACCTGGAGCCTCCTAAAGTGTGGGGGGGAGGGGAGCATGCAGGGGGCCTTGGGCTGCCTCATCAGAAACATACTGTAGCACAGAATATTAAAAACTTCTAAACATCCCCTCTGTTTACCCTAGGCAATCAGCATAACCAAGGCATGGATTAGATACTTCTCAGGTGTTGGGGGTGGGGGGAGGAATGTAACATGAGTGAATGGTTTACCCTTGCCGCAGCAACAGACTTAATGGAGACATCCCTGACAGCGACAGCCGCTGTGCCGACTGTCGGCATTGCAGTGGCCGGGGATGCCTCCGTGTATTCATCGGGGGGGGGTTGTGCCCCCGAACCCCCTGGTCTCTAGGATTCTAACTCCGAGTCAGAGTTGGACCGGGGGGGGGGCAAACACCCAGCGAGGCAGTCCCGATCGCTATCCAGACCACCACAGCAACAGGTGGATTTTGCCCAGTTCCTGTCACTGTGGTGGTCTTTGCGATCTGGGAGTCACTGCGGCAACAGTATACTGGGTGAATACCTGGGGTTGGGGGTTTCCTAGCTGCCCCTAGCCAGGGTATGGGGTGCCTTGACCCATCCTGCCCCCAGCTCAATGCCATGGATGTGCAGATTATCAAGGCCCACGTTACCCAAGTCCCTAAGTCTACATTGCCAGTGGTTATCGCAACATAGATATTCAACCCATTATTTAACAAACTATTTAACTCAAGGGCCCTGGGTAAAGCGGCTTTGCAGTCCATAGTCTCGTCTCTTGTAGTGTGTGTTATACTCATGCCTCGTATGGCCAAGATGGAGCAGAGAGAAAGATAAGTCAGTTATAGTGGGGGGCAGGTGGAAGTAGGCTGATGGTTAAGTAGGATCTGCAGCTTATCCAATAGGTAAAGAAATGGGCAGACTAAGTGGGCCAAGCGGTTCTTATCTGCCGTCAAAGTCTATGTTTCTAAAGGGGGGAAGGGGGGACAGGCCTACCACCGCTCCATGCTAGAAGCCTGTGGGAGCGGCCTATGCAGTTTCATGAAATTAGTCCTTACAAATCACGAGAACCTTTCTTTCCACCCCCCAGCCCAGAAACTGAAAACCCCACCAAGGTGCTTATCTGACTTGGGTCTTCTTAATCCATGGGTTACTCTGAGTTGCATCCATCAACGATGTCTGCTGCAGTCATTGGAGATGGTGTGGATATGAGGCCATCTCTGGGCCATAGGTCTCGGTGGTAACAGTGAAAAGGGCATAGGTGTTGTGGTTACTGTAGCCCTCTCTCCCTGGCCAGTAGATGTCTGCCCGATAAGTTCAGAAAGGGGAATGGCAATGTCTATAAACATCAAATCCATAGCCCATGTGTCAGGGAAGGGAGACTAGAGCACTGCTTAGCTGTTGTTCCTCAACCTTGCCTCATCCTGGTCAGTGTGCCATCTATGAGAATCCCCTCTTCCTGGGCTTTGGGGACCAGCTCTGTCAGATGAGTGATCTCTGTGTTGGAATTGTCTGTGAGCCTGCCACTTGTGGTTCTGTGGAGGGACACCGCAGACTCAGCCAAATCCTGCGCTGCACTCCCCCTGCTCTGGGATGGTCCCTGCACTTGAGCTTGCTGCTCTGTAGTCAGACCCTCTATAGTGCGGTGATCCGGGGCACCTTTTCTCCTGTGGCCAGGTTGTGTGCAGGAAATCCATAAGGTGCTCCTGGGATTTGAAATTTAGCAGAGTGCCGTTGTGCATCACCCGCATAACTGATGGATATCTCAGGGAAAAGTTCACCCCCTTGCAATGAAGATGCTTACAGACCTCCATATATGTCTTGTGCCTGTCAGCCAAGTCCTTAGAGTAGTCTTGGAAGATTGATATTCTACAGTTTTGCCAAGACATCAGGCTGATGGTTCGTGCAGCACAGAGAATAGCATCCTTCTGACGATAATCCAGAAATCTGGCTAGCAGGGGCCTAGGCCTCTTCACCTCCTCCCTTGAGCCTTGGTGCTAAAGTTCAGTGGGCCCACTCTATCTGTAGCAGAGGCTACCCTTGCATCCGGAGTATGTCGGGCAAAACAGACTGGAGAAAGCCAGCTGCATCATTGTGCCTATGCAACGGAGGTTGTTCCAGTGGCTCTGGTTTTCTAGGTCATCTACTTTGCTTAACAACATTTGTATAGTCCTGTTTTGTTCCAGCACTCCTGCATGTAACTCCTGTATAGCAATTTCATGTGCGCCGACCCTCTGCTCCATTTGAAAGAGTCAGGCTTCTATATTCTGGATGGCTGAGACTGTGTGATTGGAGGTGGCAGTTACCTGGTCCATTTTCAGCATTAACTGTGTAAATATGGCCTGGATGTTTCATGGGTCCATGCTACATATAGACTCTGCTTCCATGATGCACAGTGGAAATACTCCAAACGGTAAAGCATTGGAAAGATAATACCCTGATGCTCCCTTAAAGTTATTTTGTTGAAAATGCTGCCTTTATCCGATTATTACGGATATTGTCCACGGTACGTATCAGAGCTCTTGAACTACATGTCCATCTTAGTTCAGAGCCAAGCCACGCCCCAGAGCTTGACAATTACAAACCTGTAGTTATTCAACCCAGTGGGATAAATTCTAATGACACCCCCTGCCCCCCTCAACTATTCCATCTTAGCCTCAACCAGCCCACTCATTTACTTTGGACACCTCACACTCACACAGGTGGCTAACTACATTAACAATAACAATCCAAGACCCAGCCTTGGATCTGATGCCATTGACTACAGAATTCTTAAGGTGGTCACTAAATGCATTGCACTTCACCTCACCAGTATTCTTAACCGCTCACTACGCATAGGTGTCTTCCCCACTAAATAGAAAAATACCATTGTAAAGCCCCTCCAAAATCCAGATAAAAAAATGATGCCTGCAATTTCAGGCCGATCTCCTTACTAGCATCACTTTCCAAAATCTTGGAAAGAATTGTCCCCGGCCAAACCATTGACTTTCTAGAAAAATATGATCTACATACAGAATCCCAGCATGGCTTTAGGGCAGGCCACAACACAGAGACAGCACTAGTAAAACTCACCAACTTTATCAACAAGGCCAACAATGAAGGTCTCTACACTGGCTCTTTGTTCATAGACTTCACCAAGGCTTTCAATCTATCTTGTCAGTCACCAGGTGCTCCTCAACACCCTCTCCCAGCTAAACTTCTGTGGTGGCATAATGAATTGGTCCGGACTGGTCTGAGTGCACCCCACACGTTGGGGTCCTCGGGCTCCACCTGATGATGGCTCAGGTTCTCAAAGGGACAAATGCCAACCCCCATCGTCAGTCCTGGATAGTCATTTTTCTAAGGATGACTTCAATTCTTCAAGGTCTTCTTCCTCTCCTGGAGAGTCTTGAGATGGGGATGACCAGGCTAATGAGGTACCAAAGTCTCCCTGATGATCCATCCTTCATGGATGTCATGCACCACTTCTAGTCCATTATAAGCTGGGAGATGGAGGAGCAGGACCCAGAGAAATGCCGGTTGGCCATCTATCTCCAAAAGTGGGATGCCCTCCCCATGGTAGTAGCCCCTTTGATTGACTCCTATGAAGATGTCATTCAGTGGCAGCTCTACACCAGGGCCCACCAGAGCACATGCCCCGGTAAAAAAAAATGCCACTAGTTGGTGCCCCATATGGTGCAGAGCTTCCCCCGTAGTAACAATATATCAGTGCCCTGGCTGCCATCTGTTGTGCCCCAGGTGTGCCCTGGTAACTATTTGTGGCTAGAGCCGCTACTGATGTCATTAGGGCAGCCTGGAATCATCCTTCCACCACCCCTCCTCTGCCTAAAATGATGGACCGCCATTACCATGCCACGGCTTGCAAGCCCCTTCTGGGGAGTCACCCATAAGCAGATTCAATGGTGATTAATGTGGTGCACGACCGTACCAAGAAGCCCAAGTATCTTAGTGCCCTTCCCCCAGACCAGGAGTCCAGGCAACTGGATCACCTTAGCAAATGTGTTTTTACCTGCACCACTCTTGCTATCCAGGCCATAAATTAGTGCAGTATAGGGCAGTATAGGGCAGTATAGCACAGTGGTTTAAGGCTTTGAGCTACAAATCTGGTGACATCCAGCAGACCAGACCTGGGTTTGAATCCCACAGCTTCCACTTGCATACTGTGTGACCCTGAGCAAGTCACTTAACTTCCCTGTGCTCCCAGGTCGCACCTGTAAAACAGCTTTCAGCTTAGTGTGCTACTCCTGGTTAAACAACTAAATTATTTGTCCCACATGGTCCAATATCAAAATGTTCTTTGGGACAAAGCCAGGGACCTGGTGCCGAACTTACCAGAGGACCTCACTAAGACGCAGCTTGCCCAAGTTATGAAGTTGGGCTTGGACATTGGCAGTCATGTCCTCTGGGCACCTTCTGATTCTGTGGACACCTCCAGGCATGGGGCAGCTGCTGGGGTTTGGCTCTGGGTATATGACTTTGCCTCAGATGTGCAAGCAAGCATCTTGGATGGCCTCTTCTGGGGTTTGATCCTCTTTTTGGGGATGTCCAGGATATCATTTCTACCCTGGAGGAGTGAGGACAGGCCCTCAAGTCAGTCTGTTTGCCCTATCACACCCAACCCAGAGCAATCCAGCATCAATCCCTTCACAGGTCCTCCCACAAGCAGTCTCAGAACCAGCCTGCCAAGGGTCAGCAAAAGCGTAAGGCCCAGCGGCCCCTGCTGCTGCCTCCACCAGAGATCCCAGGTCCCCCGTGGCCCCCTTGCCTGCTCCCACCCCTAGCTCCTGACTTCTTAGCCTTCCACCGCCTCTGGCTGAGGATCCAAGGGAGGCGGTTGGGAGTCAGTTCTCCCGCCACCTAAAGCGATGGAAGGGGTGACCACAAACAACTGGGTGCTCCAGATCATAGAACACAGTCACAATCTGGAGTTCCTACAGTGGCCTTCAGAACCCCTTCCCCCGTTCACTCCACATGCTCGGTAACCTCCTAGAATAGCACTACCAGACTAGTAAGAGTCAACAGCGCTAGTCTGGATAGTGCTACGAAGGACAACAAGAGGGGATTTACAGTGCCTGCAGTCAGCGCTCCCCAGGTCACTGTCCATGGTGCTGCCAGAGGACAAGGGCAGCAGAAAACAAGAAACTGGCTGAGCTGCTCCCATGGAGGCTGAGGTATGGAGCATCTCAGCTAGGGGGCTGTGGAGACTGGGGTTCTAATCCTGGTCTCCCTAGATTTTTGATGTTGGGACTTAGTTTTTTTTTTTTTCACAAGAGGCCATGGAAACAGTATTCCATGGCCCCCATGAATTTCAAATTGCCTTGTGATAGTCTCCTCCCAGAGTGAGCATCATTATATATGGGGGGGGGTGAGGAGCAGGTGCGGGGCGCAAAAAAAAATAAAATTTTTGCTGAGCGGTGGTTGACTGCACTATTGTGGTCGGCTATGTTCTGACCCAGTGCCCACATACTCCCTACGCCACACACCTGTCTCTAGTTTGGGAGGACATTTAAGTTCTTCTTCAAAAAAGAGTCATAGAGCCTGTTCCTCAGTCTCAGTGAGGAAGGGGATTTTACTCCCACTCTTTCCTCATCCCCAGAAAGACCAGGGATCTTCGGCCCATCCTGGACCTGAGCCATCTGAATCTGTACATTGAGTACAAGTGCTTCAGGATGGTCACCCTTCAGGGGCTGTTATCCCTTTTGCACCAGAGGGACTGGCTCTACTCACTGGACATGCAGAATGCTTACCTGCACATCCAAGTCTTTCCTGCCTATCGTCACTTCCTCTGCTTCAACTTTCAGGGAGCCCAATTTCAATTCCAAGCCTTCCCTTTTGGTCTTTCCTCTGCTCCCTGAATATTTACCAAATGTCAGAAAGTGGTGGGAGCTGCATTGAGGAGGCAGGGCTTCTGTGTGTTCCCTTACCTAGATGACTGGCTGCTAGCAGCCTCCTCCAGGGGGTACTTAGTTCAGACCCTGGAATACACCTTTCATTTCTTCCAGGCCTTGGGGATCACTGTAAATCTCCCAAAGTCCTGCCTCTCTCCTTGTCAGCACCTCCAATACACAGGGGCAGTCCTGGACATCAGTCAGGGCAAGTCTTTTTTGCCTGAGGACAGGGTGGTTTGACTGATGGAGCAGGCCCAGGCTCCTGCCAGGGTTTTCCTGTGCCTTCTGGGTCATATGGCAGTGGCAATTGCCATGGTTCCCCTGGCCCACCTGCATAAGCAGGTTCCTTGGTGGACCTTTAGGATCCAGTGGGACCACCACATGGATGACCTGGACCAATTGGTCCTGGTCTCCAACCCGGTAAGGAGGGTTCTGTCGTGGAGGCTGGAGCTGGCCAACCTCCTTCAAGGGAGGTCATTTATCATCTCTCAATCTTCCAGCTGATTCTCACAACTCATGCATCTGGCCTGGGATGGGTGCTCATGTGGCCAATCACCTGACCCAGGGTACATAGACGGACATGGAGCAGGGGCCTTCATATCAATGTCAAGGAGATGCGGGTGGTTATGCTCTCCAGTCCTTTCAGACTCATCTCCTCCCTGATTTGCTACTGGTGCAGGTGGACAACATGTGAGCAGTGTACTACATCAACAAATAAAGGGGGATCCATTCTTCCCCCCTTGTCAGGAGGCGATGATAGTCTGGCATTGTACCATAGAACTTGGTCTGGAGCGCTTGGCTGTACATGTTCCTAGCATTCAGAATGTCTTGGCTGAAAGTCTCAGCTGCTCCAAGTCACAGGCTCATGAGTGGGAATCTTCTAACCTCAGTGGTTGAAGATCTCTTCAACAAGTGGGGCCATCCAGAGTTGGATCTCTTTGCATCCCCACTGAACACACACCTGCTGCTTTTTTGCTTGCTCTATCCCAGGCTTGAAATTTTCTGGTGAGACACATTGTCCCTCTCCTGGAAGGGGAGGTTTCTGTATGCCTTTCCTCCCTTCCTCTTCCTGCAGAGGGTTCTGCTCAGGTATCTATTCTGGAGACTGAAGCTTGGAATCCTGAAACTCATTGGACTGAGTTCAGTCTCCTAAATCCTACACTCTGACAGGAAAAAGTTGATGCTGACAGGGGTACGGTAGCGGATGTGACTGACCGCTGCCCCACTCCTAGCCAGGCATCACAGCTCCCTGCAAAATGCAGAAGCTGGTTGAGCTGCTTCTGTGGCGTGGAGGCCTGAGTCAGTGGCAGCTTGGCCAGCATGGCCTCAAAGACCTGGGTTCATTTCCCAGACATGGACAGTCTTGCCTGCATCCATAACTTTTTACTCTTACACCGAGGTCCGCTTCCCCTCGGAGTTGGTTATTTTAGTTATGGGAGGTGCAAGGGGGTAGAGCCCCCTGCATGTTATTTAACAACCTTGCAGTCTTTTGAAATTCAGTCTCCCGAACTCGGTCTTGTAGAGTTCAGGATACTGAGTTTTAGTATTTCAAAATATATCCTCTGCTCAAGCTCTAGATGGAAGGGACAGAGAAGATCCCCATAGCCCCCTTCTGGCCATGCCAGATTTGATTCCCCTTGCTGCAACAGCTGGCAGTGGAAACTCTAGTGCCCTTGCCTCTGTGCACCAGCTTGCTCTCCCAGGACTGAAGCACCCTGGTTCATCTGGACCTAAAGTCCCTGCATCTCCATGTGTGGCTTCTGCTGACCTAGCTATTGCCCACTTTGCAGTATCCTCTAGGGTCACAGATGTTCTGGTGGCTGCCAGGAAACCCTCCACCAGGGCCACTGATGCTATGAAATTCTCCATTTGGGCCACTGCTCATTGTTTGGATCCTTTCACCTCCCCAGTGAGTCAGGTGTTGTAGTATCTGCTTTCCCTTTCAGATTCAGGCTTGGGGTACTCCACAATGGAAGTACCACTTATGCTCAACACAAAATTCCCCGATGTCCGGCACAGCGACAGCACAATACTGACACTAGTATTGTGCAGTCCCAAAATACATTGTTTTTTGAGGGGGGGCCTTGCCCCCCTGCACCTCCCAATTTATTTTATAATCAATTCTAGGTTGGAGTTGTTCCGGGAAGGGCATTAGTGAAAACAGACCATTACAGTGACTCTCGCTGTAATGGTCTGTATTCTCCTTTCGCTGTCAGGGTGTCATGCTGGAGTGGGCCACCACTCCTCACTTAAGGTACACCTTTCTGCCACTGCATACCAGGCATCTATTGAGGGCAAAACTGTCACCCAGCTTGAGGTGTCCTGCACATTCCTGCATGGCATTTTGCATCTGAAATCTCCCATTTGGAACCCCGCCCCTCCATGGGAGCTCAGCTTTATGTTGGAGAAATTCAGTCTACCACCCTTTCAACCAGCGGTGAGCTGCACTTGCTGTCATCCAAAGCATTCTTTTTAGTTGCTGTTATTTCTGCTCGAGGGATCGCAGAGCTCCAGGCTCTTATGTGTAAGGAGTCTTATTTGGCCTTTCACAAAGACAGTGTCTTTGCATACTAATCCTATGTTTTTACCTAAGGTGGAGGCTTTGTTTTCTTTGAATCAATCCATCCACCTTCTAGTTTATTTTTCTGAGCATTCCAATCAGGGGGAGGCCTTGCTCCATACTTTGGATGTACATAGGAATTTGTGGTACTACATGAACTGCACAAAGCCTTTCAGAAAATATGAACAGTTATTTGTTTCCTTTGCCCCTAAGAGAGAGGATGTTCCTGTTTCCAAACAGCGTTTATCTAACTGGCTAGCGAATTGCACTGTTCATTGCTACCGCAAGTAAAACAAACCCCTTCCAGGGGTTTGTCAAAGGCCATTCCATCAGGGGTATGGCTGCCTCCTCGGCTTGCTTCAGAAATGTATCTGCTGCAGACATCTGTGCAGCTGCCACCTGGAGATCTGTCCACACCTTCACCAAGCATTATAGTCTGAACATTGCCTCTAGGTGCAGGGCCAGTTTCGACCTGGCAATTCTTCAGGGCCTTCACTCCTGAGCTCTTGTTTGCTGATCTGTCCTCCTACTGCTGGTGTTATCTTGGTGATACCTGGTACTGTTTGGGACTCAGTCCTACCGCTGTGACCTGCTGCAAGAGCCTTCCTCGAAGTAAGATAGTACAGTTACGTAAGAACTTACCATAACAGTAGATCTTTGATAGAAGCTCTTGCAGCAGGCCCTGCTTTCCCTCCCTCCTTCCCCCTGTTGCTCATTTTCTTTCGCAGTACTTCTACCTTTCTTTTGGCTCTCAGGAAACTTCCTTGGTTCTCGTTTAGCTGCCTGTACGGTGGCTCCGATGGGAGACCTGAGGTAAGTGTGGGGGACCGCCTGCCTGTATAGGCTAGGCTGACATCAGCTGACTGACGTCAGCGGTGGGTGGTCCCCCATGGTAGACTGCTAGCTAGAAGTTTTCCGTGTGGTCCTAGCCTAGTACCTGTCATCTTAGTCCTACCGGTGTGGCCTGCTGCAAGAGCATCTTTCAAAGATCTACTGTTACAGTAAGTTCTTACGTAACTGTACTTTTTCAGACATGAAGTAGTTATTATCATGATACCTCCAAAATGACTGGATGGATTTCCTTATGATATCACCATGTAGTTACCCTGTATATAAAGAGGAGCTGGTTAGATATCAGTGCACGTCAGGTCGAGGATGGTTGACTGACAGCAACCTTTGTTAAACTTTAATTATCAAAAAGGGTGAATTTGTTTACTTTATGATTATATTCATGTTACTTTTTTTAATTGCAGTTTGTTATGCATTGGATCAAAGGTGGCTAAGTGATCTGTATCCTTGTTTTTCATTATTGCAATTGTACCAAAACAGTTGTATTAGTTTTCTTCAAATTGTTTTAAGGGATTAACCTTAAAGTAAAGCTTTTGCTGCTTATCAGAACCATGTTGGCTGACTAGTGGGTGTGTTTGCTATCATAATTGTTTCATAATTACTAGGGAACTAATTTATCAGCCAGATTACTGATCTCTTCAAATGCCATAACAACTGGATTTCAGGTTAATATGCTCCAAAAAGCTGTAATAACCCCAAATATGGCCTTTTCCAAAGCAGCAATGCAGACAACACTGGGCACGCAGCACAGACGGCATGAAGCACTTACTCCCTCAGATCTCTATGGACAAGGAACAACCCTCCGACTCCAAAGAAACCCTTCTGTATCTCCGTTCCCGACGGACAAGATTAACTGTTCAATCTAACACAAAGTTTCAAATCCTTAGTTTGAACTCCAAAACAAGACTCTGAAATACTTGTTTCTTGTAAAATTGCGATACACGCTGGGACTCTAAAACACGTATTTCTTCAAAGAACACAGTCCACCAAAACAGCGACAGCTGGGCTCTTAACAAATGCGGTATTTATAACAAATACAACAGTTTAAACAGTTCCATTTAAAAAAAATGTTCGCTTCTGTCGATCTTCAAGTTCTGTTAAGTGTAGCTGCATAGTTCTTTTGCTTACTTGTTTTACTGGTTGAAAAATAAACCACAGTTGAACAAATGCCTCCTTTTTCCATAGTGCCTTAAAAACCAGAAAGCTGCCAACACCAGTAATTATAAAAAATAAAGGATTGGTAAGTGTGTATTTATGGATTTGTTTATACACTCTCAGTGTGGGATGACCACATAAACCTCTCGAGCTTCGTTTTCGAGATTTATGGGCCATCACATACCTTGAGTGTGTAAAGAAAATCCATAATACACACTTACCTATCCATTATTCTCTATATAATAACTGGTGTGTGCTTTTTCCCATAGTGAAAACCAGTTGTAATGTCCCATTATAATGGCAAACATGCACTAGTTTTCCCTCAGACCACGCACCAGAGAGTTGCCAGTTTTCCTTTACTCTGCGACGTTCCTTGCAGCAATTCGGTATGGCTGCAGATGTCACCGCCCCTCACAGTTGTCGGTAAGTTGATTTTTTCTCTACTGACCCTTACACACACACACACACATACACACACACACACAAAAGGGGAGCTTTTCAAACATGCACCAGGTTTCCCTGTCCCCATGAATGCGCCAGTGGGTCTCCCCGCCTCTTCACGTAGGATGGATGCCGCAGCTCCGAAACCACCGCTTGGTGGTAAGTTTAATGAGAACTCTGAAAAAAAAATAAAAAATAAAGATGTTTTTCACCTTATTTTAGTACATCTCCACTTTCTGCCTCAAACAAGTGAAGCACTGTAACTTCACAGATCGTGGACCATGCAGAATCCTTACTGATCCGCGGCTACCTGAATACCAGCCTTGTTTACTTATTTTATTTTGTATAATTGCTGAGGTGAAAAAGGGCACGCCAGCAGTTCAATAAAATAAAATATGGGGTGGCTGTGTAAAACTCTATTTTACACAAACCCTCATTGTCGGATGCATTTCATAAACTCCACGGGCGTTTATCCAGCATCCCACAACTCAGGTGTGTGTAAAATCTGGTTATACACATCACCCCATACTTTATTCTCTATATACTGTATGGTAGAACATTGTTCTACCTCGATTTTTATATTGGCTAAAACGCTGTTGTACCACAGCTCAAAGGTAAGGGAATGCTTTTCAACTCTTCTGTGGTACAACAGCATTCAAGATGATTTCAGGAGCACATGAGCCACACCAAGAGAAACCGCATGATAAACCAGATCAAAGGAGACAACAACGGAAGGAACTGACAGTTGCGTAATCCCGCAAATGCAGGATCAACCAGATATGGTAAAATAATACGTAGGATCAACCAGATATACTGTCCTATGGAAAAAAAAATAAATGCAGGATCAACAAGACATTTATATTTACTTACAGAAAACATTTACTTCGTTCACATACTCTTGATAACTGAGAAATACAGCCATCATTGTTTTTTCCTTAAAAATCCATCCCAACTAAATTTTCAACCAGTGGGAGTGTGCAACACAAATGTAGGGACATCTGGCCCCCTAACAATGACACCACTCATCCTAGCAAACAGATGTAGCTCTCAGAAGAATTCTTCTTCTACTTAAAAAAAGAAAAATTAAAAAAAATAAACTGCTAAAACTACATAAAAATTGAAGTCAGGGACACCATACACTATAAAAAATATTGAATGGGCAACTCTATGCTGAACCAGTGTGTTCTGCCACTTTGAGGTTCTGATTCACATGGACATCTCAAGCATTGCTCTTGAGGTCACAGGCAATCAGAACCCCTCCGTGTCAGAACACACTGGTTCCGTATGGTCACTCATCCACTATTCTCTATGTTGTCACAGTTAATGCCTAGGTAACATATATTTGCAAGTGTGCACACTTAGATTTACCAAATGTCAGTACTGTAGCTGTGATGTAAGTTCTTGTTCAGAAATCAGTCCCTCATAAACTTACTGCTTTCTAAACATGCAATCTAATATTGGACCTTATTCACATATGGTCCTATGCATCAATGGCATGCTAGGTACACACAACAGGAGTATACCAGCCAGCCCAGTGCCACTGAGGTTTGAGGCACTGGGTGCCACACCTCGCACCACACCGGTGACCTGGGTTCAGGAACGAGCTTGGGGTGCTGGGATCAACAGGGGAAGGACAGGATCAAGCATCCAGAGGACTGCTCTCCTGTCCTGGGAGGGAGGGGAGTTTCCTGTCTTGGGCTCTCGGGACTCTTAGCATTGGCTGGGAGCACAGCAGTCTTCAGGGATTGACTGTGGCAGTGACCCTGTAGGCACACATGGAAGCATGTGTGCCCATGCTGGGACACATTGCACAACCGAGCCAATGGGGTAGGGGCTTACGTAGAAAATCCCTGTCCTCAGGGATAGGCGATGGCACTACCTTCCTCAGCCACACTCCACTAGCCGGACTTGCTACTCTCCTGGGCTGAGCCCAGCCCAGCCTGAATTCTAGATAGAGTGCCCTGGGTGGATAGGGTGGCCCTACCTCGGGGGCTTAGAGCCAGGGAGATAGCTGGGCTGCTGCCAGGAAGATGGAGGAGTTTCAGGCTCGGAGGTAGAGCTGGAGAGTATTGGATGCCTGAGAGAGTTCCCCAAGAGATGGTGCCAGAAACAGAGTTTGAACAACAGAAGTATACCTGGCATGCATAGCTGCGCACCCACAGACAGTTGTGGAGTGAGTGGCATTCATGATTGCCAGCCACCACACACTTCCCATCCATGGTGCTGCCCCCTAGCATGCTAATGCATGGGGGGCAGATCGGTGGACATGCGAGGGCATCTAATGGGATGCCCATTCCTGGCCCATGAGTGGATCCTGAGCTCCACATGGAGCAGGGGATTCTGGGTGGAATGCAGGACTGAAATGTTCAAAACTTGAGAAATGTTTTCAAAATCATTGGTGTTTGGCCGAGCAGCCATCTCCTGCCCTCACTGTTGTCCCTGAGGAGTTTCCACAAGTTGCTGCACTCTAACAAAGTACTGCACTGTCCAGTCATAGGAAAAGATTTCAAAAGTAGTCTTTATTTCATCAAAGGATGAATGCTGCCACACATACGAGTCAGAACTACTCACCCAAGTGCTTCACCAGAAAGGTTTCATCAGGGGCTGCTAACCCCCAACAGCGTCTCAACATTTTCCACAAGTTGCTACACTCTAGCAAAGCACTGCACTGTCCACACATAGGAAAATATTTAAAAAGTACTGTAGTCTTTATTTCATTAAGGGACAAGTGCCACCACACAGACAAGTCCAAACAACTCACCCCAGAGCTTCACCAGAAAGGCTTTGTCAACTGAGATGCTGCTGGTTCAATCTGGGACTGTTGTGCCTGAGGGCTGGGGCACCATGGTGGGGGTGACAGCACATGTCCACTACAGCCAGTGGCTGTACCTTGGGGAAGTGTGTAAGAATTACGGAAAGGTCCCTCCCTGCTGTAGCTTGCACCCCCCCTTGCCCTGCATGCTGCATCTTAGTGAATGGTGTAGAATGCAGGCATGCCCCCTGCACCACCCCTGGACCAGCCCCGCATGGACTTGCCTGTCTGGTTGGGGGATCGGGTGCACAAGGGCTGCATGCTTTGGAGCATGCCACCAGGGATCCACTGGACCTCCGCTGTGCAGCTTTCAGACTTTGTGTCCCCTATGCCCCTCAGATCCATGACGCATAGGCGATCCAATCATTTTGTGCATAGACCTCAAAGGCAGCAGGGAATGTGTCAGATGTGCATACATAGGCCTGGCAATCAACAGCAGCAGGGAATTGTGGGATATGGCTGGTCCTCCCAGCACTGCTGTTTTCCAGTAAGGGGACTTACTGGTCTGCCTGTGCTCAACACCGTGCTCCCAGCCCACATGGTATAGTCAGAGGGCCAAAATAGCTTGATATGAAGGATGGTGCCATGGCTGCCACCCCGTTTAGCCAGCAGGGAGGGGCATGTAATGGCTAAGGAGGGGTCCCTGCCTGTGTATCTGGCACCACCCACCACCACTCCACACAGCAGATCGGAGATAAAGCATGGCGTGTAGCCATGCCCCACTGCCAGCTGCAGCAGGACAGGGGTGTGGGTGCAGAAGAGGTGTGTGTCAATGCCACAGAAGCAACACATTTAAAATTATGTAAGTACACAACAGGCATTGTGAAAATAGTTAACAACTACATAGTAGTGCAGTTGTACAGTAGTTACAGTGTAGCTAGTGGCACTTAAAAGTATCCTGTAGTTAGTGACACTTAAAATTATCATTCAGAAAGCATTGCCTCATGAACTTAGTGCAGTACAGCGTAATGGTTAAGAGCACTGAGCTGCAAACCTGGGTTTGAATCCCAGAGCCACCACTTCTATACTGTGTGACAAAAAAAATAAAATAAACAGTCTAATATTGTAAATTGCTATACAATAAAAATGAATAATTTACATAATTACTTTTTGGCTTTTACCAGTGCTGTAGTTACTAAGGAACGTGCTGCTTCTGTGACATTGTTTCCATAGTTAATGCCGAACTTACATACATTTGCAAAGTAATTATGCAGAAACTGACACTTAAAATAAAGTGTAAGAAGAAGGGTGTAACACTGCTGTAGTTACTGAGGAATGTGCTGCTTCTATGGCATTGTTTCCACAGTTAATAAATCCTAACATGTATGTGCAAGGCATGCAGAAACTAACACTTAATTGTAAGAAGAAAGGTGTAACTACTATAAACTTGCACTGATCAAATGTCAATGCTGTAGTTATGATGTATGTTATCCTTCAGAAATCATTCCCTCATGCACTTACTGCTTAATAAACACCCAGTCTAATATTGTTACTTGCTATACAACTACATTGATTACTTATACTTAGAAAATGGGCTTCTTACTTGCTGCAATCTGATTGGTCAGTACCCTCAACATAGGGGTACATTAAGTTTCAATAGATGACCAGCAAGTAAGAAGTGCCAGCCCAATCCTGCCTTATGCCCAGCCAAGTATCCTTGTGCCCAGCCTGCTTCATCATTGGCTGAAGCAACGGGCACAAAATTTCAAACTGCCGCCATGTTTTCTATCACTTAGATGAGACAGCTAGTGAGATCAGTTCCCCCCCACACACACACACATTCTCACTCTTTTGATCAGGCATCACCCACTAGTGATCCAAAATAAAATATGTGCCTGGTTTCTGATGTAGAGCTGGCTTTCTTTTTTCATTATGTGCCTAAAACCCCTACTGCCACCGCTCGCTGCCACCACTCACTGACCACAGACAGGCATGAACTCACAAGTTTGTTATACATAAACAGCCCTCCTACCCACACAAAAAGATACAAACTAAAGGGAAACAACACAGAAAATATGTTTTTTTTCTCCTATAGAGAACCACCACGCCACCAGAACACATGCGACGGCTCGTTTCACTGGTACTGTCACACACAGCAATTTGTTTCAGGACTGCTCATGCACGCGGCCGTTCGTTTCAGCACTGCTCTCCGAGTATAGGAAGAAATCTTCTCACAGCTATCGCTGTTCCTGCAATATCATCGTTTTTATTGCTCACCCCAAATAAAGAAATGGGAGAAATAAAGTAGCTGAGTAGCGTAGTACTAACATTACCTCTCCTGCACTCCATTGTCCTTCCCAATCCCATTGCAATCAGTAAACACAGAGGACAGCATGCCTCGGTTTCTGTATTCAACTGCCAGGCTACCACTGCAGTACAAAACACAGATGCTTGTAAGCAGGGTCTCAGTAAAAATAAAAAAAAATGTAACTCAAGTGTGGGGGTTGATGGGTTCAAGTGTCAAGGGTGAGATATACTGTACACAGTGGTAACAAACCAGTGAAATGCTGCACTGCCCTCTACTGGTACATATTCTCAAGAATACCAGTAGAGGGACTACTTTACTAACCAAGCAAGTATAAGTTAATTTTTTTTTATGTTTATTCTTAAATATTGCAAAAAGAAAACAACCCGTTAGCCCATTTTCTAAGCATAATAATGCCCTCCGGGGTGGGCGGTATAGGCAATACCGACCAGCCAGGGTTATAAGGCCCTCCGCCTGTGCGATCGGGTCTCATTACGCCCCTGGCCGGTCCGGTATTGCCCAATACTGCCCACCCTGTTGGGAATTATTGCTTGCATAACAAGTGCAGGGGCAGGAGGTAAGGATTTAGTTGCTGATAAACTTTTAAACTCCTTTTGAGTCTGTTACCTTTAGGGCAGTAGGGATTCACTAGCTGCAAAGTTTAGTGCATAGTGGGGGAAGGGTGCTTATGGTCCGACCATGGGCCTCAGCTACCTGATTGTTTCTGGAAGGCACGGGCTAATCCCCCCTTCCCCTCACCCCCCAGTCCATGATTTCCTTTATTTTATTTTTATCGAACTCTGTTGTTTCCTCCCAACTTGTGGAACTCTCTTGGGCATCCTGCAGTGCCCCTAACTCTACCTCCATCCCTGAGAGGCCTCCTGAATCCTGGCACCAGCACGGCTATCCCCCACCGGCTCTGAGCCCCCCAAGGTAGGGCCGCCTTATCCACCCAAGGTGCTCTATCTGTAAATTCGGGCCAGGCTGGGCTGGGCCCAGGTAAGGAGTGCAACTGGCGTTGGAGTGTGGTCGGATAGATGCAGGTGCTGTCACCTATCCACAAGCTGGGGATTTTTCCCTTTATTTCCCTTGTCCCCCCCCCCCGCAGAGTTCGGTCGTGCAATGACGTCACGACATCTGCCACAACTCCGCTCCCTCTACTCAACCCCCACATGTGCCCATCCACTGGTCTCCACCAGGTGATGCTATTACACTGGGCATTCCCTGGATCCCTTTCCAGAGAGAGGAGAGCCATCCATAGATGCTTAATCCTCTCTCTCCCCTGCCAACTCCTGACACCCTGGGCTCTTTCCCAAACCTGGGTTGCTGGTGTGACAGGAGGTGTGGCATCCAATGCCTCAACCCTCAGCGCCACTGGCCGGCATGATTTCCTTTATACCAAAGGTAATGACATCACTTCCTCAGAAGGGCAAAGGACATGCACCTCTCATAGCAGAAGCAGACATCCAGAAAAAGAACAGCTGTGAGTAGAAAGATGAATGCTATCTCAGTGGAAGGGAAGTAACTACAAAACAAGGAGCTTTCATTCTTATCTGTTTGCATTGGTATTTGCATTGTGGAAAGGAGGGGTAGGAGTTTGAAAAAGGCTGTGCAATAGTTGCTTAAAGTCTCTTTTTAGGTGTGGACAGGAGGGATAGGAATGTAAAAAGCAGTTGCTCAATTAATCTAGAAGTATACGACAAAGTGGTTAAGGGAAATTCAGAAAAGGAGAAGAATGTTTTGCCCTGATAGAGGGGGGAGAGGGGAGACTTGGGGGAGTGTTTGGTATCCTGCATCTGGAAGGGTGGGGGGTCACGGGTGGGCAACGACAGCAATGGGTAGGGTGGTAGGCTGCAACAACTGCGGTGTGCCAGTCTTTCCAAATATTGCCTGGAGGGTGGGGGGATGTTTAGTGTGCAACCACATAGGGAAACTTAGAAAGGAGATCGAGGGTCTACAGGAGGAATTAAGACAGGCAAGGCAGACTGGAGGAGATTATAGCCCAATACTGGAGGGAGGGAGAAGGGGAGATGAGGGAGGGCAATTTGAGCCAACAGTGGTGAGGAGAGGGTCAGAAGTAGCGAAGCAGAGACAGAGGGGTCCAGAGAAACCAGGTCAGGGGACAAAAGACAAACACAAGGAGGAGATAGGGACTTGTAAGGGGAGGAGAAGTGGCAACAGTGGAAAGGAGAAAACAGATTACTATGAGGGGAGAGAAAGTGGTCAGTGGTGAAGGGTCTTCAGAAAAGTGTTCTGCAGTACTTGAGGGGAACAAGGAGGAGGAGGGAGGTGATGAAATTGGAGGAGTAACTTGGAAATGCCCAGACCAAACTGGAGCGGGGGGAAGTTCTGCTGGGGGAATTACAGCAGGGGCAGAAGGGGGAAATACTGTGCAGGAGGAAGAAGAGGAGCCAGGACTGAGAGATGGAGAGGAATGGAAGCAAGCAGAGAGTAAGAGGGGTGGAACTTTGGTGCTGGGGGACTCAATACTAAGAGGAGTCAGGTGGGGTAGCAAAGGGGGAACGCATAGTCGCATTTGGATGGAGGCCATGCCAGAAATGACAACAGAAAGGGTGGGAAAATCTGTTCTTAAATATGCTAGAAGGGGTAGGGACAAGCCTCATTTAATTATACATCTGGGAACGAACAACCTGACTGACAAGATGGTAGATATAGTCCAAAGGAGGTTTGAGGAACTTGGACAATTATGTGATGGGGCAGGAAGATCAGTAACATTTTCAGAGATACTCCCAGTGCCCAAGGCAAGCACAACAAGAAAGCTGAGAATAGAGGAATTTAATGGATGGCTAAGAACCTGGTGTTATGCTAAAGATTATGGGGGACCTGGGAGGATAGTAATCTCTATGCCAAAGACAGACTACACTTGAGCGAGGAGGGAAAGAAAGTGTTGAAACAGAGGATAGCAGAGTACATAGAGGAAGTTGGGAATTTAAACTAGGAGCGGGGGGTGGCAAGTGGACAAGAGACATGCAGAGACCATAGGTTGGAAAGCTACATGAGCTTACTCCCCATAACAGTTGCAAAGGGCAAGTACTATTGGTGATGCTATTAAAGGAGGGCAGGATAGGAGGGGGAGTGGAAGGTGGTCACCCTTAATGCTAGGAGCCTTGGAAGGAAAACTGAAGACTTACAGGCTCTCATGGCAGAGGGAAAGGTGAACTTTGCAGCCATCACAGAAACATGGGCTACCCAATACAACAACTGGGACCTGTCTGTACCAGGGTACAGGTTATTTCATAGGGTTAGGGTGATTGGGAAAGGGAGGGAGTGGCACTATATGTAATGGAAGGACTGAAGTGTGTAAGGGAGGAAGGGGAGTAGGGTAGCATGGAGTTACTTTGGATGCAATTCCAGGATTTCAAGAATAGGACTCTCAGAATAGAAATGGTGTACAAGCCATCCTCTCAGACAGAGGAGTTAGACTGAGAACTAGCAGTACAGATCAGAAGGATCTACGTGGGGGGTAGTGTGCTGATTGTGGGGGACTTCAACATGCCAGGAGTGGACTGGAGTACCCCAACAACCAGCAATAGAAGGGAGCAGGTACTGCTGGATGCCTTCCAGGACAGTTTCCTGATGCAAATGGTCAGTGAACCAACTAGGTTAGGGAATACCCTTGACCTTGTGCTGGCAAATGAGGAGTTTGTGAGGGAACCTAGGGTGGAAGAACCACTGTCAGGGAGTGACCACCACTCAGTATGGCTCACATTGGATATGGGCAAGGAAGGAGTGGAATCTGGCACAAGGGTGCTGGACTTCAGGAGGGTCGACTTTGGGAGGGTGGGGGAAGTGGTAAAAGGGTACCTGGCCAAAATTCAACCTAGCATGAACACTAACCAGAGGTGGGAGCTCATAAAGCTGGGGATAGCAGAGGCAACCAGAACCTGCAGCAAGGCCCAGAGCAAGAAGGCTAGGGCTAAGAAACCTAGCTGGGTGAGCAAGGAGGTCATAGAAAAGGTAAGGAGGAAAAGAGCTACCTTTAGGGGGTACAAGAAAACAGGAAGGGGGAGGACATGGAGGAGTACCTGAAGGAATCTAAGGAGGTGACACAGGCAGTGAGGAGAGCCAAGGCGTCTTCGGAGCTCAGGCTGGCACAAGGCATTAAGAAGGGTGAGAAGGACTTCTTTAGGTACATCAGGGAGAAAAGGAACTGTAAGGGCCACATAGTAAGGATTAGGAAGGAGGGGGGTTGGGTGGAAGCAGGGAGCAATAAGGCAGAAACGCTAAATGATTACTTCTGCTCTGTATTTACGAAGGAGGAGAGGGAAGGTGATACCCAAGGGGGGGAGGAATGTCAGAAACAGGGTGGGAGGGAGTGACAAATGGGGAAATCATGGTGGTCAGAGTTCTGGAGGGTTTGAGGGCACAGAGGGTAGACAAGGTACCAGGCCCAGATAGCATTCACCCCAGGGTACTGAAGGAGCTGGCAGAGGTCCTTGCAGGACCTTTGGCAGATCTATTTAATGCCTCACTACACTCCGGATGTGTACCTCAGGATTGGAGGATAGCTCATGTGGTGCCCTTCCACAACAGTGGCCCCAAGGATGAACTGGGTAACTACAGACCAGTGAGCCTCACATCCATTGTTGGTAAGCTGATGAAGGCTATCCTGAAGGAGAGGCTGATAGCCATTCTGGAGGCCAGAGGATTTCAGGACAGCAGACAGCATGGCTTCATACATGGCAGATCCTGCCAAACCAACCTGGTGGAGTTCTATGACTGGGTAACTAGGCAGTTAGTCAGGGGCCATGCAGTGGATGTCCTGTATCTGGACTTCAGTAAGGCATTCGACTCAGTGCCACATTGGAGGCTGGGAAGTTAGAAGGCAAAGGGGCAGGTGCAAAGCTGGAGAAATGGGCAGGGAACTGGCTTCAGGGAAGGTAACAGAGGGTGGTGGTAGTGGGTGGGGCTCTCTCATCCCCAGGAGTAGTGATGAGTGGTGTTCCACAGGGCTCGGTGTTGGGACCAGTGTTGTTTGATTCACTGCAGACATATCATTAGACATCAAGAGCAAGATCAGTTTGTTTGCAGACAACTCCGAGATGGGAGCAGTGGTGGATGACCTAGGGAGATGGCAGGGGTTGCAGGATGATCTGGGAAAGCTGGAAACCTACTCAGACACCTGGCAACTGGGGTTTAATGCCAAAAAGTGCAAGGTGCTGCATTTTGGGGGTGAAGAACCCTAGGAGTTACCAGCTGGGGGGAGTGCAGCTAGCCAAGACAGAGGAGGAGAAGGATCTCGGGGTGCTCATTATAAGGTCAATGAACAACTCTGCACAATGTAGGAAGGCAGCTGCACAGGCCAACAAAATGCTGGGTTGCATTGCAAGGGGTATATCCTCGAGGAGGGGGGGAAGTGATTCTGCCACTGTATAGGTCATTAGTTAGATCGCATGTGGAGTACCGCTTGCAGTACTGGTGCCCGTATCTGAAGAGGGACATTAAGTTACTGGAGGGGGTGCAGCACAGGGCAACAAAGATGATCAAGGGGCTGGGGGACTTGCCATATGAGAGGAGGCTCAGGGAGCTGAACGTGTACTCACTAGAGGAGAGGAGGGACAGGAGGGACATGATTGAAACCTTTAAGTACATGAAAGGAATAAACAAGACAGGTACAGAGGGGCTGTTCAAAGTAAGGGAGGGGAGGGACACCCGGGGCCATGGCATAATGCTGGAGGGAGTAAGGTTCAGGAGGGAGATGAGGAGACTTTTTTTTTTACAGAGAGGGTGGTAGCTGGGTGGAACACGTTACCAGCAGAAGTGGTATCCAGTAGAACAGTGGACTGCTTCAGAAGGGGCTGGGATAGGGCAAGGGGGAAGGTCAATGGAGGGAAGGGTGGGAGGGAGGCAGCTGCAAAATAAGGTGCTGGCTGCACATTCGAGTAGACTTGATAGACCTCAGGCCTTTATCTGCTGACAAATTTTGTATGTTTGTATGTTTGTAACAGGGCTAAAGTTACTAAGAAATGTTCTGCTTCTGTGGCATTGACCCACACCTCTTTTACACCCACACCCCTGTCCTGCTACTGCCCAGTTGGGCGGCTGGGGGTGGGGCATGGCTACATGCCATGCTTTATCCCTGATCTGCTGTGTGGCATGGTGGTGGGTGGTGCCGGATACACAGGCAGGAACCATTCCTTAGCCATTACATGCCCTTCCACCAACTAAACAGGGTGGCGGCCGCAGCACCATCCTTCACACAAAGCTACCCTGGCTCTCTGACTATACCATGAAGGCTGTGGGCATGGCAATGAACATGAGCAGACCAGTAGGTCACCTTACTGAAAAACAGCAGTACTGGGAGAACCAGCCATATCCCACAATTTCCCCACTCCACACAAAGTGCAGGATCCAGTCTGCTGGTGGTCAGTCCATCTGATTGAGTGGTTGCTGTTAATCACCAGACCTGGATATGCACATTTGACACATTCTCTGTCGCCTGTGTGAATAGGGTCCAATATTAGATTGCATGTTTAGTAAGCAGTAAATGTATGAGGGCCTGATTTCTGAATGAGAACTTACGTCACAGCTACAGTACTGAAATTTGGTAAATCTAAGTGTGCGTACTTGCAATGACATGTTACCTAGGCATTAACTGTGAAAACTATCATTATTTCTTAGCCACAATATTGTTTCGGCGCCAATTAATAATTAACAGTTATTTATCAATTCATAATATTAGACTGCATGTTTATAACCTGTAAGTTTATGAAAAACTGGAGTACAGGCATGGAACATCATCTAAAGATTTGCCAGTCAGTGCTTTTAACTGTAGCAGACAGAAGTTCCATTGTAATCATATTTTGCATTCTGATTACTCTTTAAAATTTTCTGTGTGATTACTTTTTAAATAAATGCCAGATAGACACAGACTGTTGAAACAGTGAACAATACCTGCATTCATATTTAGTTACACTTTAAGACCAGATTTAATAATGCCAAAAGTAGTAACATAGTAGCTACACAGTAGATTTGCTGTTACAATTTGCAATAGCTATTACATGTGTAGTTGTCCTTATAAGAACAAATTACATAATGCCAGAAGAGAGACAGTGGTAGTTGCACATTATATTGTCTGTTACACTTTGCAACAACTATTAAATATGTAGTTACTTACACTTGTCAGAATGAATTGATTTGTGCCAAAAGGGAAACAATAGTGGGTGCACATGTATACAAATTGTGTAACTACACAACATGCAAATGTGAAACTATTTAACAACTACATAGTGGTTACATGTGACTGCACAGTAGTTACAGTGCAGTTACACTATAGTTATACAATAGTTACAGTGTAGTTAAAGACACTTAAAATAAAGTGTTACCCAAATATGCCTATATCCTTTAGCGCACATTAACTGGGATGTATTTATTACCCTCCTTAAAATGTAATCAATGCACTTCTCCACAAAAGGTTAATCATGCAATCAAATTGGGATAGAACTGATTTTGGATCACGACGGATTAAGCCAACCGCTTAATCCAATATGTACCTAAATCAAGACATATCCGTATCAGGATTAATCATTTCCATTCATCTGAGGAGGATACTAGGCAGAGTTATTATAATACCATTATTTCTTAGCCACAATATTGTTGCAATGCCAGTTAGTAATTATGCAAATGAAATAGTTTTTGTGTACAGTTCTATAGAGAATAATGTATGGTCATTGATGGTTAACCGGCTTGTTAACCATTGAGAGGTTGCCAGGGTGCTCTCAAGGTTTACATTGCCATGGCAACCTCGAGATGGGTTAAAAAGACAGTTAACCATTGATGTTCCATACATTATATTTTATAGTGTATGATACCTTTTACGTTTTTTAAAAAAGAAAGCAGTTCCTTACTGCAGTTCTTTTTAATGTCACCGCTGCTCTGCTCTCACTGTTGTGGCCATTTCAAAGCCATCCGATCCAGTTGTGTGCATGCTCAGACTGTTCCCAGTTGTTAACCCATTGATGTGGCGTACCATTGATGGGTTAACAACATTGTGACATTGCGTTGATGATAAAACGTTGTTATAAAAAGGTAGATTTCTACCTATAACAATGTTCCATCATACATTATATATCAATTCACAGTATTAGACTGTATTTTTATTAACCTGTAAGTTCATGAAAAACTAGAATGCAGACATGCAACATCATCTGAAGAATTGCCAGTTGGTGCATTTAAGTGTAGCAAACTGAAGTTATATTGTGAACATATTTTAGTTACCATTTTGATTACCTTTTAAAGTTTTTCTGTGTGATTACATTTTAAATAAATGTCAGATAGACATAGACTGTTGAAACAGTGTACAAGACCCGCATTCATATGTAGTTAGTCAATTACAAGAAAAAAATTAATAATGCCAGTAGTAGTAACATAGTAGTTACACAATAGAGTTGCTGTTACAGTTTGCAATAGCTGTTACATGTGTAGTTGCCCTTGTAAGAACATATTACATAATGCCAGAATAGATACAGTTGTAGTTGCACAACTGATTTTCTGTTACACTTTGTAACAGCTATTAAACGTGTAATTATACACTTGCCAGAATGAACTGATTTGTGCTGAAAGGGAGACAGTAGTAGTTGCATGTATATGCAAATTGTGTAACTGCACTTCATACAAATGTAAAACTAGTTAACTACATACCGTAGTAGTTAAATGTAACTGCACAGTTGTTACAGTGCCATTACAGTGTACTGTAGTTATGTCATGCAAACTATGTGTAAATACACAACACACAAATATGAAATGAGTTAACTACATAATAGTTACATGTAACTGCACAGTTGTTACAGTGCGGTTACAGTGTAGTTACTTTATGCAAATTGTGTGCAAGTACACAACACACAAATGTGAAATGAGTTAACTACATAGTAGTTACATGTAACTGTACAGTAGTTACAGTGCAGTTATTCAGTAGTTACAGTGTAGTTAAGGACACTTAAAGTGTTACCCATATTTGTTTGTCACAAAACACATTTCTGAAAATCACAACGTTCTCTATCACATGGGTTTTGTATTCATTATCAATTTATAGATAAAGAAATAGTGCAGTGCTGATTGGCATTTGATTAATGTTTACTTTCTCTTTCATTTCAGCTTGTTCATCTTTCATGGATATTGTGGTTGTGCTGGATGGTTCAAACAGCATTTGGCCTTGGCCACCTGTTCAAAACTTTTTAATAAAGTTGGTTGAGAGCTTAGAAATTGGTCCACAGAAAGCTCAGGTAAGTGTAGGACACAATTATAATCTAAAACTAGCATTTCTGTGCTGTGATTTCTGTGATGTCTCAGAATAATGCCATGAGTTGGATAATACAACTTGTACATTTTATTTTATTTTGTTTTTATTTAAACATTTGGTAACCGGGAAAGGCACACTGAGCCGAAGCTAGTTTCCAGGTGCAACCCGGGGGAAAGTGACATAGGGTAAAAAGTAAACACAAATTACAATAAAAGCATTATACATCATACAAGCAGTGTAACAATCAGGTAGGATGTACAAGTATGCAGGAATGCAATAAAAAACAATAAAAGGAACAAACTGTAATTTGGTAGGCGGTACTAGCAAACAGGATATTTAAAGAAATCATAAAGCAGGTAGATGTTATAGAGCAAGCCAAGGCAATTTTGCAATGCTAGTGTACATAGATACATAGACAGTGTTGGCAGATAAGGGCCTACGGCCCATCCAGTCTGCCCATTTGAGCTTGTAAGTTTACTTTATGTTTTCCTCAAAGTCTGTTGCCCCTTAACCCTGACCTCCAGAATTCCTTTATGTCTATCTCATGCACTCTTAAATCCTATGATTGTTTCAGCCCCCATCACTTCCTCTGGCAGGGTGTTCCACTTGCCCACCACCCGTTCTGTGAAGAAATTCTCCCTCACGTATCCTCTGAATTGACCTCCCTCCTACTTCATCTCATGCCTCTAGTCCTGGAACATCTTTGTTGCTTAAAAATAGTGCATTCCTACACCCTGTTCCTCCCTGTAAGATACTTGTATGTCTCTATCATATCCCGTCTCTCCCTCCTCTCCTCCAGGGAGTACATATTCAATTCCTTCCACCTGTCCTCATAGGACTTGTGATGCAATCCATGTACCATCTTTGTTGCCCTCCTCTGAACCTTCTCTACCCTATCTATGTCCTTACATAATGGGTATTCAATTTGTACACTGTACTCCTGGTGGAGCCTCACTAGTGTCTTGTATAGTGGAATTGTGACTTCCCTTTTCCTGCTGGTGATGCCCCTGCCTATGCCACCCAGCATCCTATTTGCTTTACCTGCTGTCTTGTCACACTGTTTCCCTATCTTGAGGTCATCAGAGATGATAACCCCAAGATCTGTTTCCTGCTTGGTGCATGCTATATCCTCATCCCCCAACTAATATATTGTGCCAGGGTTTTTGTGCCCCATATACATTATCTTGCACTTCTTTGCATTGAATTTCAACTGCCAAACCCCTGACTATTCTTCAAGTTTCTGCAGGTCCCTTCTCATTCTGTCTACACCCTCTGGTGTGTCTACTCTGTTACAGAGCTTTGTGTCATCAGCAAACAGGGAAATTCTACCTTCTAGGTCCTGCGCAATGTCACTGATGAAGATGCTGAATAGGACCAGTCCCAGCAGTGATCCTTGTGGTACCCCACTATTCGTTCTTCCCTCTGTGGAGTGACAGCCTTTTACCACCACACTCTGCGTCCTGCCTCCCAGCCAGTTACCTACCCACTGCACTACTGTCCTGCCCACACCCATATTCCCCAGTTTGTTTAATAGTCTTTTGTGTGGCACAGTATCAAAGGCCTTGCTGAGTGCATATAGGCCATGTCCACTACCCTACCCTGATCCATCTCCCTAGTCACCCAGTCAAAAAATGCAGTGAGGTTGGTCTGACATGACCTCCCCCTGGTGAAATCATGCTGACTTGGGTCCTGTAGTCCATTGACAAACAGATGTTCCTCCAATCTCTCCTTCAGTAGTGCTTTCATGATCTTCCCCACTACCGAGGTGAGGCTGACTGGACTGTAGTTCTCCGCTTCCTCTTTGTTCCCACTTTTGTATAAGGGGACTACGTCTGCAGTCCTCCAGTCTTTGGGTACCTTCCCTGTTTCCAGTGATTGGCTAAACAGGATTGCCAGAGGTTCAGCCACCACCTCTCTTAGTTCTTTAAGGACCCTGGGGTGCATCCCATCTGGCCCCATTGCTTTATCAACTCTTATTACTTCCAGTTCCTTCAGGACCCTTTCTCATGTAAAGGGACTTGTGTCCATTTCTGCACCCTTCCAACCCCTTGTACTCCCTTCAGACCCATTACCTCCTCTTCCTCAGTAAAGACTGAGCAGAAATACCTGTTCAGTATGTCAGCTTTACTGTTGTCATCCTCCACGGGGCCCCCATCCTCCCCCTTCAGTCTCACTATCCCTCCCTTTGCCTTCCTTTTTTCACTTATGTACCTGTAAAAGGTTTTGTCCCCTCTAACCACTGATTCTTCAATGTGCTCTTCTACCTGAGCTTTGGCTTCCCTTACTGACCTCCCTGCCTCCCTTTGCTTCTCTTGGTACTTCTCAAAATTCATTTGCCTAAACCCAGGATTGAATCAGGGACCTTTAAATCTTCAGTCTAATGCTCTCCAACTGAGCTATTTTGTCTACTTAACATGTAAACATGTACTGAGATGGCAGTAGGCCTGGATAGGTACAGTAGGACACGGGTCTAGCTGGAAGGGAGGAATGGGCTATGGGTGGTTGAGAAAGTAGTAGGGGAAGGGATGATATGAGCGTGGTGAGGTGTGGAGGTGAGAGTAGTGCTAATTGTTGTTTTGGGTCAAGAACAAGTGCTATGCTATGGGAACAGAAGAGGGGCAGGTGGCGCAGTAGGGATTTGATAGAGGTGAGAGAAGATGGGTTTTGAAGGAGTGGAGCCTGAATGTTGCAGAGTGAAGGGAGACTACAGGAGTAGGCTGATTTGCCTGCATTTGAGGAAGATTTAGGAAGGAAGAAAGAGCAAAAGTCCTAGAACATAGGGAGTAGGATGAGGAGAAAGCAGAGGTGAGGTTGATAGAGAGGTAGGAGGGGAGCAGATTGAACCAATACTTTGAGATAAAGGAGATAGAGTGGATGTGTCGTTACTGGAAGAGAGAGGTGAGAGATCCAGGAAAGAGAGAAGAAAGCAGTGGTTGGCTTCTAAAGGGGGAATTTGAGGCAAAATAGCAGAAGGCATAAAAGAGGGAGTCCAGTCTAGCAAATGAGAAGGTGGGCGCAGTGTGGTAGATATTGTAAGCATAGTGAAAAATGGGCATTATCATTTTAGTCAGTAGATTGTGACGTACAGGGAGAGGCAGAGAGTCCCAGTTATAGTGGAGGACACCAAGCTTAGGGTAAAGTTTAGAGGATATGGCATCAATGTGTTTTGAGAAGTTTAGTTGTGGGTCTAGCCAGATGCCTAAATATTTTTAGGATGAGACCTCGCTAAAAGGAGTGCTGTCCAGAGTGGTAATAGGTGTGTGGGGGGGGACTAGTCTTTGAGAGGGTGCGAAAGACATAGAAAAGTTTTTGACATGTTTGAATTTGTTTGTCTGGAACCAAGTTTGCACAGAATGGAAATCTTGTAGGGAGGATTGAATTGTGGGTAGGTCAGGGCCAGAAGTGAACAGGATGGTATAATTAGCATACATGTGGATGATGAAGGATTTTCAGCAGACTAAGGGGAGGTTGTTTATAAAAAGGGAAAAGAGTATCGGGCTAAGAATTGAGCCTTGGAGGATGCCTGCTAAGATGGGGAGGAAGGGGGATGAAGAGTTTGCAATCTTAACTGATTGACTCCTGTTTACAAGGTATGAGTGAAACCACTGTATGGTGGGGGGGGGGCAAGCCCTGCACCTTAGAGCATATGTAGAAGCAGTGGGTGGGATACAGAGTTGAAGGCCTTAGTCAGGTCAATGAAGACAGCGGTGGTAAGCTGACCTTGGTCAGCAACAGATTGGATGTGGCCTGTGACACGGAGATGGGAGAATATAGTGGAGTGGTGTTTTCTGAAGCCGGATTGGTAAGGGGAGAGGAAATTTGTTGAGGTAAGGAAGTCAGTTAGCCTGGATTGCACTATCTGCTCCTGTAATTTGGACAGAGCGGGGAGGAGGGAGATGGATTAGTAGTTTTCAGGTAAAGAGGGGTCACTGCCCTTGTGGAGAGGGATGGATCAGGCTGATTTCCAGACTTTGGGGACAGTGCCTGAGGAGAAGGATAGGTTTAGTAAGAAGGTGAGGGGAAGGATGATGGCTGGAGCAGAGAGGTGCAGCAGACTAGGACAAATGCCGTTGGGGCTAGATTTTGATGGTTTGAGGGATAGGATTGCATCCACTACTTCTTTGGAAGAGACAGTGCCGAGCAGGACAATAACTGAGAATTAACATTTTGCAAATAAATGCATTTCTTTTCATGTATGACAGGCCTAATATGGAAATAAATAATGTATTTTAATGTAAGGGGGGCTATCATCATTTATTTCCACTTTAGGATGGTCACAAAGGATAACTTAACCAACAGGGCAGCAGCTTGAACAGTGCCTGATGACATCACAATGGATTTTACCACAGTTAAAAACAGACCAGTGAAATCAAACAGAAACAGCCAAATCTTCATTAAAAGAACTAATCTTGCCAGAGAGGCACTGTCACTGTATAAATGACATATGCTATGGGCTGACTAAAAATATCACATTTGTTTTTATTTGCATAGTTTCATCTTTGCAGACCTTTTTTTTCCAATTGTTTTACCAAGAGTAACACACTAAGCTGAAAGCTTGTTTACAGGTGCGACCTGGGAGCACAGGGAAGTTAAGTGGCTTGCTCAAGGTCACACAGTATGCAAGTAGGTGCTGTGGGATTCAAACCCAGGTCTCCAGATTTGTAGCTCAGAACCTTAAACCACTGCACTATACTGCCTCCCTAACCTCACTTATGGCTCAGTCACTTGTGAGGTTATAAAGGTCAAAACCTGCAGAGAAAAATAAATGTGATATTTTTAGTCAGCCCATGGCATATCTGTCTCTGTCTGTCTGTATGTCTGTCTATCTATCTGTCAACTTAATTTATATACCTCCGCAACAGGAGTTTGGGTAAAAAATTATTTTTTTTTTCTTATTAAAATTTATGGCCAGCAAAGACGCAATAAACCAAGGCTTGTTTCCAGGTGTGTCCTAGAAGCACAGTGACACAAAATAAAGAGATAGAAAAGATATCTTGGTTAGTGACATCAGCAGCAGCAACATATCAAAAATATGTTGTTGTTACTGTTGTCACAATAGATATTTTTAAGGGGACACTGTCAGTTTTTTTGTGACTGTGATTTTTTTACTTGCTATGTTATCTTTGACCCGTTTTGTAAATCTAATGCTCACAAAATTCAAATACATCTAGAATTTAGATGAAATGTAACAATGACTCATTAATATGGCAAAAAGTGCTTAGTCACCTCCGGTCCTGCTGTCGATGCTCTTGCATGTCTTCACAGAGATATGGTGCCGATCTACAGGGCATACTCAATCATGAATGAGTCTGTAAAATGTTCACATTAACAGTGAAACACTCTCCTGGTATCTAGGTGGTTTACTGAAGTCAGGAAAGTGAATCCCATTTTAAAATGAGCGTCCTATCTTAATTTTGTGCTTGAAAATTCATGCCATGACTCTGGGCTTCAATTCGGCTACAGATGCAGATGTGCATGGCCCTTCATGCTCTGCACCAAATGTAAAGTCCATCAGGTTGGAGTAGCACAAGGCCCAGAGGGCTCTGCACTTCTGCAACTAGATGGACTCCTCATTTGGCTCAGGGGCTAGGGGGCCTGGAGATCCCTGCACTTCCACAGTCAGATGGATTATTCACTTGGCAGAGTTGCCTGAGGATCCTGCATATCTACATCTGTAGTAACACAGAAGTGCAGTGCCTGGAGGACCCTGTGCTTCCACAGCTAGATGGACTCCTCACTTGGTGTAGAAGTGTAGGGCCCTGCAGCCCTGTGCTTCTGCACCCAGATGGACTCCTCACTTGAAGTAGGGTCCAGAGGGCCCTTGGCATCTGCAGCTGCACAGAAGTGCAGGGCCCCATGCTTCCACAGCCTGATTGACTCCACATTTGGTGCAGGGACTGCATCTGTAATCGCATGGAAGTGCAGGGCCCATAGAGCCATGCGCTTCCACAGCCAGAAGGATTTCTTACTTGGTGCAGTGCCTAGAGGGCCTTACATGTCTGCATCTGTAGCCACATGGAAGTGCAGAACCCACAAGGCCCTGCACTTCTGCAGCCATATGGATCTGTTGGGACCTGCGTGAATGAGGATATAATTCCACTGTCTCAAAAAGAAAGGAAATTCATTGCAAAAAAACTGTGTTAATGCATCAGTTAGGGTTCAACTTTAATCAACAAAAGTAGAGAAATGTAGCCTTAGGGTTTCCACCCTAACTCCTCACCCTCCCCAAAGCAGTAAAAGACAACACCATACAAGCAACAACAGATAGCCATCATCAGGTAAGGCAAATAACATGCAGTTGTTTCCAGATGACACAAATGCAGTAGCACTCATGTGCTACCTTTGTGGATTTGTATCTGTGGCATGCACATTGCAGGATATACAGACTCACTTGCCGCTGCAGATATAAATCAATAATACTCAAATCACAACACTGCTACTGTATGCAGAAGCACAGGCCTCTGCAGCCACAGATACAAATCAATGATTCCAAAATTACAAGAGTTCTTTTGTCTTCCAAAGCCCCTATGGGGCAGTGCTTCTGTAGGCTCAGGCACTCATGGACACAATAACACACACACTTGATTGGCCTGTGCTTCTGCAGCCACAGGTGTAAGACATACAGACTGGCATGTAGCTAAAGAAGCACAGGTGCCACAAAATCCATGATACCAAAATTGCAACAGTATTTCGGTCTGCAGACCTTCCTTATCCTCAGGAGTAAGACATACACACCAACTTCTGGCTTCAAAAGGGAAGACCCCTCTGGAGCCTACAGGTATGCAGATGGAAGTACTGTTGCAATGTAGGTATAATGGTTTCAGCAGCAGATCTAGAAATTGTTCAAGGGAGCAGCAGTTTTTCAGTTATGCAGGTGCATATAGAAAAGCATGCACTGACAGACCAAGCTATTTGAGGTACAGCAGAGCCACCCATGACACAACAGAGTAACTTGCAGTAAATGACATGTAACAAAATGCTACAGGAAAAAAAATGGCCTAATTGCTATTGAATTAAACTGATCCCTGCAGCATACTGCAACATTTTTGTGATATTCTGAAGCATTATGCATCCTGGCTACTTCTGGCTGCAGAGGCACAATTCCCATGGGGTCTTCTGTCTCCAGAAGGGCAGGCCCCCATGGGGCCTGTGCTTCTGCAGTCACCCTTATTCATGCATGCAGTATGACTTATACACACAGGTGTGACTGCATTAGGGACTGTGCTTATGCAGACACAGACACAAATCCATGAAAGCAGCACATTAGTGCTACTGCATTTGCGTCTTCTGGAAACAGTTGTATGTTGTTTGTCTTACCTGATAATGGTTGTCTGTGGTTCTGCTTGTGTAGTGTTGCCCTTTTGCTCCTTTGGGGGTGGTGGGCAGTTAGGGTTGTAAACCTTAGTACCACATTTACCTACTTTTGTTGCTTTAAGTTAAGCCCTAACTAGTGCAGTTGGGGAAGGATGGCAGTACTTCAATGCAGAGGAAGGACTGGCCCCCTATTTGCCAACAGTTGTAACGGAAAAGTACTGCTGGATTATGAGGCTAGCAGGCTATATTTTAAGGGTTCATTCCTAAGAGTGATCATTTATGCACCTTCAGTCTTCTTTGAGGACAACATCTCCATAGAGCTATAGAGCTTGTGTTGTAAGTCATTAATATCGGGATCATTTGGAAACGTTTGCCTAAGGACACCCGCAATGACAACGTAAACAGAACCTATATAATGTGAGTAGCCCCACGCTTCCTCAGTTCCTTTTCTTCCCATCAATCTTTGAAGATTTCTACTTCATTTTTTTTGGTACTTACAAGAATGTTGTTTTATGCTGTCATTGTTGAAGAAGTCACTGCTTGTCTGACCAACTGGGAACTCTAGTTAACAAGCCCAAGTCAGTTCTGATCCATTGCCAATCTCTGCCATTTATAGGTGCAGTCTCGGATGCCATGCAGGCTGCGACATTTCTTCCAGACAACTGTGGCTCTACCCTGATTGCTCAGGTTTACATGTTTTTTTCCATCAGTTATGTCACTGCCAGCTCCGTACTAAGACTGCTGTGCCTTCAATCAATCAATCAATCAATCAATCAATCAAATCTTTATTTATTCAGGTGATCATCATTGAGCAAGGCTCATTTACAAGATGGACCTGATAAGGTCAAGGTTCGAGTTGGTGCACAGCAATTACATCACATACTTATGAGAAAGTTATACATACAGAAACAAGAAAATGTTATTTATAACACAATAATATACAGAGAATTCACATGTTAAAGCTTGGCAAGAGAAAGTTAAACTAACATCTACAATATGTACAATACATATATATCACAATGAGGGCCATGACAGTCACTCACATAATGAGTACAAGGATGGTGAAGGGAATATTGGGTGCCATATACTGGCGGTGTCTGGCTGGAAGGAATATGCCATATGTGATTGGAATAAGGTTTTGTGGGATGACTATTCTATCTCTAGTGGTAGCAACTGCATTTCTCTGTGAAGAAGGCTGTACAGTGCTGCTTGAAGGATGTAAATGGAATGATAATGGACAGTTTTAGAGATTTTTGTAGGGTGTTCCATGCTATGGCTAGAGAGTAGCTGATTGCTGCCCTCCCTATTTTGGTGTTGACTTTGGGCAATTTGAGCAGGATGATATTGTTGCTTCTTAGGAATAGGAGCTGGGAGTGGTCAGGTTGAAGCAGTCCAGGATATAGCTTGGGAGTTTTTGATAAAGCTCTGTAGATCCATAGAGCTGCATTTCTGCTCCTCCTGACATGAAGGGAAACCCATCCAACTGAATCATAGAGAGGACAATGGTGAGTATTATATGGCAGGTCTGTAATGAACCTTATTGCTCTATGGTATAAGGTATCCAACTTTGAAGGTAGGGAGTGGGGCAGTGACTATAGAGGAAGTCTGCGTAGTCAATGACTGATAGAAAGATGGCCTGGACTAATCTCATCTTTGAATCTCTATTAAGGAAGGGTTTTAATCTGTAGAGGAGGCCAAGCCTTAGGCGTAGCTATTTCAGCAGTTGTTCTAGATGCTGAGTAAAGTCAAGTCTGTTGTCAATCCACACACCTAGGTATTTGAAATTTTCAACATACTCCAGATTTTCTCCAAGTATAGCTGGGGGAGACTGATTGAAGAGGATGTGTTGGTGGAGTTTTGGGTTGTGAACATCATTGCTTTGGTTTTCTTTGCATTTAGCAGAAGCTTTTCTCGAGAAGTGATGTTGTAACAGGAGAATTCTGCTTGTAGGATTTCATGAGCAACTTTAGGTGAAGGGTTGCTGACATACAGTACAGTGTCATCAGCAAAGAGATGTACTGAGGACTTGGTAAGGGTTGAATCAATTTTATTTATATAAATGGCAAAAGAATAGGACCTAGAATAGAGCCTTGGGGACCTGCCTGACAGTGGTCTTAATGGGGAGAGGTCACCAGCTTTTACCTGCTGTGATCTACCGGAGAGGTAGCATCTGAACCACTTAAGGGAGGATGGATCTAGGCCAATGGAATGTAGGGATGAGAGTAGTAGTTCATGGTCCACAGTGTCGAATGCTTTGCTCAGGTCCAGGAATACTGCACAGACATTGTTCTTTTTATCCAGTTCAGTTTGCCAATCATTGGTGACCTTGGCTAATGCAGTGATAGTGCTATGTTTGGCCCTGAATCCAGATTGAGCTGGATTTAATAGATTAGCATTGTCCAGATATTCCCTTAACTGAATACTCACTAATTTCTCCAGCATCTTGGATAACACAGGTAGGACGGAAATGGGCCTGTAGTTATTAAAATCCATAGGGTCCCCTGATTTTAGAAGGGGGACCACTTGGGCTGTCTTCCACAGCGTGGGAATAGAGCCAGAGTTTAGGGAAAGGTTAAAGAGGTGAGTTAGGGGGACTGCAAGCACATGACACGCAATCTTTAGAAAGAATGGGTCCAGAAGATCTGCTCTTGCACTTTTTTTGGTATCTAGATGCCATAATAGATCCTCAACTTGTTTCAACAGTATAGGTTTGAAGCTAAAGGAGGAGTCAACTCTTTGTTCACCAGTATAGTGGGAGCTTAAATGATCCCTTAATAGGTTAGCTGGGGAGGAGTCAAAGGCAAGGCCAGCCGTTGTGAAGTGGTTGTTGAATGCATCCAGGATTTGCCTTATTGCTGCTACCATTGTCTCCATCCAACAGGTCCATCTCTAGATACAGATTCCTCATTGGATGCTGTGCATTCAGTGTACTAGGCTATTTAACCACTGATCACCTAGCCAGTGTTATGGATGAATCTTATTTGTGGCATATCCCCTCCTATCCATTGTGGGGGACCCTGTTCCTCTGTCCTGCCACTTGGAGTGGATAACTCACCTGTGTTCCTTCTGGATCCAGAGGGTTTCATCCCTGGCCAACTACTCTCTCCACATTAGCATTATCAAGAGGAGGGCTGTTCTTTTTGGCCTCTAGGCATTTGTTCCACATATTTAGTGCCATACCAGGGGTGAAGAAGTATGGGGTAGGAGATGATTTATTTATTTATTTATTAAATTCTGGTGACTGGGTAGGCCCACTGAGCGCTGAAGGTTCCTTTTTCAAGGGCAACCCGGGGGAATGGGGAGAAGTGAGTCCTGAAGAGTAGCATGCTAGAATGCCAGGTGTCTTAGAAACAAGATGGAGACCTCCAGGCCCTAGCAGGAGATAGCAAACTGGATATCATGGTAGTCATGGAAACTTGGACCATGTTAAATAATGAATGGGACCTCACATTTCCAGGTTATATCTTCTCTGAAGGGATATGATCAAGGGCAATGGGGATGCCTTGTATGTTAGGGAAGATATCAAGACTACTGAGGATAGGGAAATGGGGAAGGGGGCATGCAGAAACACTATGGGTACAGCCCCAGAAAAGACACAGTGGTCTGTATGTGGGATGTCTATAACCCCCCCAACCTAGATAGAAAAGGTAGATGAGGAACTGGGGCAACAATTAGGAGGGCTGCCAGGAAAGGGGAGCTGGTACAGGTGGGAGGGTTTCAACTTACCTGATGTTGATTGAAACATCTTATTGGCATAGAGTACCAGGAGCCAGGTGGTGATAGACATCCTAAAGGACTGCTTCCTGACCCAATATATAAGGGAACACACTATGGAAGGGAGTATATTGGACCTAATCCTGACAAATGATGATGGCATGGGGGAACTACTGATGGAAGAGGCACTTGGAACAAGTGATCATTTTATGGTGTAGTTTGATGTAACACTGAGGTCAGATGGGCAGATCACTAGGACAATTTTATTTATTAAAAAGTTGGTAGCCAGGAAAGGCACACTCAGCTGGAGCTCATTTCTAGGTGTGACTCCAGGAAGGGGAAGAGGAGACCTCACTAAAGCATTTGACCTGGTAAACCATGATCTCCTGCTCCACCAACTACATTTCATAGGTCTGGATAAAAGTGCACAAAATTGGGCAAGAAGTTACCTATCTGGCCACTCCCAAAGAGTTAAAAGGGATGGCTCCCTTTCAGAACTTAGGCCGATAACCCATGGCATGCCACAGGGATCCATTCTGGGTCCATTATTGTTCTCACTCTTCATAAATGACCTCCCTCAATTTTGTGGTGGTGCCATGGTACATCTTTATGCAGATGATGCAATTATCTACTGGTCATCACCATACCTTGACCAAATCAATTGAGAACTTGCCACTGCCTTTGCCTCCCTTGAGGACTGGTTCAACTGCAAACAGCTCATTCTAAATACCAGGAAACCTAAATGTATGCTCTTCTCCACCTGTTCTACCTCCAAGTATGCTCCTCCCACTCTTAACATAACATCGATCTTGGGAGATACCTTGTAGACAGTCCCGTCCTTCAAATACTTGGGATTCACCCTGGACCCATCGCTCTCTTTCAATATTCACATCTCCAATATAGTTAAACATATGCAGCTGAAGCTTGGTCTGCTCTACCGAATACGCCTATATCTCATTTCTGCTTCCTGCCTAAGAATTGCTTCCTCATCTCTTACTCCCCTCCTAACATATGGTGCCCCCCTCCTATGCTCTGCTACTACCTCATCACTCTCCTTCCTCTCACAGGCTTACCACAGGATTGGTAGGTTCACCTTGGGGGCTAACTCACATTTACATCACTATGACATCTTCTCCTCTCTAGGATGGTTGCCTTATGAAGCTAAATTGAAGTATTTCTCCATGTGCTTAATGTTTAAACTTATCCACCTCTTTACTCCACCCTGCCTTAGGGATCTGATGCATCTCCATCAGGCACCTCGCACCTTACACTCCTCCTTCCTCCCCCTGCTAGTCACTCCCAATCTACATTATCCCTCTCCAGGAGGTCCTTCTTATTTGCTGCTGTCTCTGATTGGAATGCCCTACCTCCCCACATCCTGACTTGTCCTTCTCTTCCCCTTTTCAAGTCCAATCTGCATGCCTATCTCACTGCCTCTTCCTCCTGCCTCTGCTTCCACTGAAGTTCCCAACCTCCCCCTCACCTGACCTCTGACCCATACCACCTCTCCCCTCCCCACCCCCTCTTTCGTCAGCCCTACTCTCTCCATTCTTATTGTGAACAATGTGTGACATTCTAATGCACATGTATAGTTAAAATATCCTAATGTATATAGAATTTATAGATATGTAAATATAGTGAACATAACTAGCTCTACGGTTTTGTATCCTCTATATAAGGTATGTTGAATCTGATACTGTAATGTACTGACTCCCTGTATAAATGCACCGCTATACTATACCATGTATGACCCCGGGTCGACCCTGAAAAAGGGACTGTAATTGTCTCAGTGGTTTTACCCGGTCACCAAAACTCAAATAAATAATAAATAAACAAATATACAGATATTTACAATTCAAAAAAGAGTTACAGTGGACAAACAGTTGGTGAAGAATATACAGATATTTACAATCCCAAAACAGTGACATGAACAAAAGAACCACACTACAATTGCATATCAAGGAATAATAAGGGAAAAACAATACAATTTATATTAAATGAGCAGAAATAAAGAACAGTGGATGTGTGGGACAGGTGGGCTGAGATGGAGGAAGGATTTAAGCCACAGGAAAGCTTAGGAGGTGGAGTTCTGATAGAAATTGAACTTAAGGCTAGAAGGTTAGCTTGGCAGGGGAGCACCAGCCAGTTGATGAAAGCGTGAAGGGGGGTATCAACTGAGAACCTGGGCAAGGATGCAGGAGCAGGAGTGTTGGAGCTAGAGTTTTAGCTGGTATTTAAGGGAGGACAGGGAAGTAAATGATCATATAAGTGGGGGGAGTCGATTCCAGAGTAGGGGGAGGTGGTAAGACAAGGCAGATTGTCCGGCACAGAAGTGCACTTGAGGGGTGTAGAAAGTGCATGAGTCCCTGGAGTGGTGAGGGTAGTCAGAGGCACTGGTTGGTGAGAGGAGGGAAGAGAGGTAGGCTGGGAGAAAGTTAAACCAATATTTAACTATAAAGGATGCACCAAGCAGTTGATGGTGAAGGGGAGAGGAAGGACAGAGAGTAAAATAGGGTCATGAACATAACAAAAGGTTTGCTAAAGCTGACTAGGAAAAACAGGAAGAGCAAAAGACAGAGACTTGATTCTCAAGAAAGTGTGACAAGGTTGGGTAAGACCCTCTCTCATTTGTTATGCAGAGAGAGCTAAAAGCAAAGATCTATTCTGTCCTCTCCTATTCTACCACTTGCCTGTCTCTTGCCTGCCTGATTGCATAAGCAAATTTTCCTTGTGGTACCGAGAAATTGGCCACTCTGTCAGTCCCACAATGTCTCCCTGTTTTCTCCCTTTCTTCACTTGCTGCTTCTACTTTTTTTTCTTCAATTGCTCCTCTGTGGTTACAAAATACGTAATCTGTATGTGAAACTAAGAGCTCTTGGTTTGCAAATATACATAATTATGCTGTTCAAATGAGTGCAGAAAGCTATTTGGGTTTATTTTAAAAATATCAATCTATAATAGAAGGAGTTAACCTTGAGCTGTATTGTGACCTCCACAAGCTTGTTTGCAGAATTATTAACATGAAACTAGCTCTGGGACAGGATGTCTTAGTTGCACCTGCAAATAACAGTAATATACTCTTTTGGCTGATCACAGGAAGGTCAATGAGAACAGTCTTGTTGCATCTTGTGAAAAACAGGAGATGAAACTTACAAGAACAGGATACAGAGGTTAAACTGCCAGGCAAAGCCACCTTATAAGATGAGAGCAATGTTTTGTTTGGGTTAGAGAGAGAGAGAGAGAGAGACTGAGATTTTGGAGAGACTCGGTAGAAGTTTTTTTTGTTTGTACTGCCTTTGCAAAGAGCTATCTTGTACATCTTTTTTATTTTATTATTGAGAATAATAAAAGGCTACTTGCAAATGTTATAACTTCTTCTGGTTTGCCACTGCTTCCTGATCTATGCCTCAATGACAGAAAGACAAGGGAAGCAATGACTGTATAGCAAAGGTGTGTTTAGGAAATGCAACAATTCTCAGTCACAGACCAGTAGGGAAAATAATCTGATCTCCACCAGGTGAACAAGGAAGATAGCACAAATTTCAAAGGTGGCTGAGGAACTCAGAATAGCAGAGGGGGTGAAGTTGAATGTTGAGGTATTTACTAGCTATATACATGACTGGAGAAAGGGAAAACATTGTATGGTGAGACTGAAAAGGGGGGAACCCGGGGTAGAAGAGGACAAGCAAAAAGCTGAAAGACTCAACAAATAATTTTGCTCAGTTTTCCCAGTGCAAAAAGTGCTCCTTTCTTAGACTGTGTCATCCAAGCCAGAGCAAAACTAACATGGATCAAGGGGATAATTTCAGAGGAGAGAGAATGCTCAAGAGGCTGTTAGGATTAAATGTGGACAAATCACTTGGTCTAGCTGTACTTTGCCCTTGAGTGCTAAAGAATCTGGCTCGAGCTCTTGCAGACCTATTCAGCTGTTTCCTGGATAACATAGAGGTCCCAGGGGACAGGAGAGTAGCAGATTAATTTCCTTGCACAAAAGTGGTGATACAGGTGGACTGGAGAACTAAATGCCGGTAAGCCTGATATCCACACTAGGGAAGTTACTGAAGTCCCTAGTAAAAGAATGGCTGGTGGACTTTCTGGAGGCACAGGGGCTTAAACATCCAAGGCAGCATGGTTTTGTGAGGGCTAGATCATGTCAGACAAGCCACATTGAATTCTTCAATGGGTTTCATAAAATCTGGACAAAGGTAGGTCTGTGGAGGACTTGTACTTGGACTTCAGTGAGACTTTTCACTCATGGCCCCACAACCAGTTAGTGAAGAAGCTGAGGGACATAGGGGTTAGTGACAATTGACAAGATGAGTGTGCAACTAGCTTAGGGACAGGATGCAAAGGGTGGTCCTAAATGGGGTTAAGTCAGGAGTGTGGCAGGTGATAAGTGTCATGCTTCAGAGGTTGATCCTGCACCTGGTGCTCTTCAAGGTGTTCATAAGTGATATAGGAGGGGGTATACAGTGTGAGATGTCAGTTTTCATCAGTGACACCAAGATATGTGGTAGAGTGGATAATAAGTAAGGCATTAAACAACAAAAGGAAGATCTTTTTGGAGAAATGGTCAGGGGTCTGGAAACTAGGATTCAATGTAAAAAAGTAAGGTTATGCACCTTGGAAGAAAAAAAACAAGACTGAATTAGAGCTTTGCAAACTGTTCCACCACTAATCAGAACCCCCTCCCTGATTAAGTATTTTATCCACAGATTTGGATAGATACAGACTTTTCTGAATAAAACCAGTTCCAGGTCTGTGGGTAAGCATTTTAGGCCTATTTTTTTTCTCACTTTTCTCACTGTGACTCAGTGGCACCTAGGCTGCACACTATCTTCCCTGCTCTGTCTGATATCTTGGCTCCTCCAAAACACCTAGAGATCATGCAGGACTCTTGTTCAATGCCATTGGCATGTCATTCTCCATGTAGAGCACTGGTGGTCAGCAGCATCCAATAGGGAAGCAGAGCAAAATAGATGCCATGTGATACCAGGCACTCAGGGTGTATCAGCCCTGTAAGTGTGCCACATGGCAACAAGTGAGTGGGCAGTGAGACATCACAGATGGGAGAGACAGAGTGAGAGAGAGAGAGAGAGAATAGTCAGTAGAGCAGGCCAGTCAAGCATTTAAAAATAATTAAGGAGAACTATGTACTTTTAGTAGTGTACTGCAAGGAAAACCAAAAAAAGTAGTGTACTACAAGGAAAACTAACAAAACAAACACAGCAGTAAAGTGACTCTTTCTGCCTCAGTGAATGCCACTCAGGTGCCATGGTGCAGTGCTTCTGGATGTAGGGTAGGCCCAGGGGAGAGCAAAGCAATAAAGGAGGACAGGAACAAATACTGTTCAACAAAAAAAACAAAAAATACATCAATGAAAATTAGTTGCCACTTATTTAGGTGGTGCAGAGCTGCTGGGTGTGTAGGGGTGGGCCCAGGGAAGGGCAAAGCAGCAGTGATTAAGAAAATATACAGTATAAAGAGGACGATAACAAATACTGTTCTGCAACAATTAAAAAAAAATATAGTTGTGAGTGATAAGGGGCAAAAAAGTAAGCAAACATCTACAAAACAAGCCTAAGTAGAGAAACACAGTGAATCTGATGTCTGACTGTGACTGCCAGTAGGCAGCAAAAAAAAAAAAAGAACAAATACAGATTTGTCAGTGAAAGGAGGAAAGAAAAGTCACATGTGGTGTTTTTGACAATTATTACTTTACGGTGACTATTATTTATTTATTTATTTGCTTTTGGCGACCGGGGCTTGCACTAGGCATAGAGATGCCTATTTTCAGGAATGACCCAGGAGAAATACAAGTCAAATACAAGAACAACAACAACAACAGCAACTGTATACAACATACTGCCTTATAAAACTAAAGCATAAGAAGTGTTATCATCAATCATTATCCTTATTCCTTACTGTCTGTATTATCAGCACTGTACCAGTGTGCTCCAGAGGTCTATATCAGCGATTTATGTTCCAAGGCTGTGGTAGCATAACGTTGTTGAGTTGCTGAATGCAGTCAGTCACCTAACAGTAACACTAGGACTCAGAGTCACTCTGCTGCACTGGGCTTAATTTAGAAAGTGGTGGTGGTCATTAATGAGTGCTGTGTACAGTACATTACAGTGCCAAATGTGGGCCTGCAGGTATAGGAGTCTGGAGAAGTAGGGACTCAGGAGGGATATCTTTTACAGTAGAAAATTAAAAATGCAAAAAAAGGATCAAAGTGTTGAGGCAAATTCTGAGCCTCAGGTAGGCACTGCAACCTTAGGTGACTAAAAGAGGGGGCTAAAGGAAAAGGTAAGCAGTCGTTCTGCACAAGGCCAACAAAGTCAAACCTAAAAAAAAGTGTTTTTTGGTACATCTAAAGATTTATCTTTTAAGCAAATGCTTTTATCCAATAAAGGAGCACCTCCTGGATTAGTCTCAGTTTAAAAATAGGAGATTATTTACTTACAACTAAAGAGCTGGTGGGTACCACCTGCAGAGGCATTCCCAGATATGGAACAGTTGCATATTGTGCATAGTGTTAGTCCCTCACATACATCTATTTCCTCTGATGCTAAGCCTGTTGAGGGTTAAGATAAAGATGATGAAGGCAGTGATGGGGCTCAAGGTTTACTAGAGGCGATAGAAATTGCAAATTAAGAAGTAGAAGCAAATTGTTCTATGGTTGAGGAGGAGGACATTGGGTTAGAGGAAGAGAATAAAGCAAATAGGGACAAGCCCAAGAAAAAGCCAGAACCGAAAACTGAAAAGGTTACTGAGCTGCAGCATTTACCTCCTGGCAGAAAACTATAAAGATATCATCTTTTGTTTGGTCATACTTCTCCGCTGGTGCTTTTAATGAGTCAGTGGCAACATGCACTATTTGTAAACAGACAATCAGCAGGGTTAAAAAGAAATGAGTGTTGGAAACTTCAGTACTGAAAAGGCACCTAAACAGATGTCATAACATTAATGAGAAATCCACTTTTGAGACTAGAAGAGAAAGTGATGGTGATGATAGCTCAGTACAATCAGAGTAACTCAGAGAGATGAAAGCAGTGTCAGTCCCCGCAGCAATACAGAAACACCTACAGCACTTTCTTCCATTTGAATGACTCTTATGTCTTAGTGCAACCAATAATGGTCATGTTCAAAAGCCCCATTTCTCTGAGGAAGCAGCTTACCATTTCAGAAACATACAAACACAAAGCCAAATACCCTCGACCCACTCTGTTGCTGTTACAGTAACAAATAAAATTTCAGAGATGATAGCCATTGACTTACCACCATATAACATGGTTGAACATGTAGGATTCAGGTAGCTGCTTGAGTACTATACCTCAAACTTTGATGTAATATACCATCAAGAAAATACTTCTCCTCAGCAGGGATTCCAAATGTCAACAATGTCGTATGTAAAAACCTCAGATGAGTTTTGGCCAATGCTGTTAGGTGCATGGTACATCTCACAACAGATATCTGGACAAGCTGTCAACCAGAACCCTCCATGTCTGTCACTGCACACTGGGCATATTATCATTCTTGTGGGGACAGTGAAACATAGTTTTCTGTTCTAAGAATGTTTTATTTTCCATTTGAACATAACTCATGTAACATCAGTGAGGAGCTCAAATAACCAATACAGCAATGGCTCACATCACAGGAACTGCCAGGTGGCTTTACAGTTGCAGATAATGGGTCCAACAAAAGGAGGGCCTTGGAGGAGGGGAGCTTTCTTCACATCTGCTGCTTTGTGCATTGCTTGAATTTAATAGTTCATAGTTTTCTTGATGAGGACAGGGACGTTTAGGCTCTTGTTAGCACTGCTAAAAGAAGCTGCACTCATTTCAATCATTCAGGCAAAGTTCATCACTTAAAACATACAGGAGGAGCACACATTACCTTTGCAGAGGCTGATCCAAGGCATTGTTCCTAGGTGGAATTTGATGTTTCTTATGTTCTAAAGACTGCTGGAACAAAAGAAAGCTGTCATATGGCACACCTTGGAAAATACATTTGGTGATGCAGACATCTTATTACTTCATCACAGTGGGGCATGCTGGAGTTTGTAATTTTATTCCTCCAGCCATTTGAGAAAATCACTGGCGAGGTGATCGCAAACACAGCAACTCTGAGCTAGGTGATACTATTAATATAAGTTTTGAAATTTAGATTGAATCTTGATTAGGGAAAATTTAGAGAACACAGACAATTCCATCACACATACTGCCGGTAGTGCTGATGCAACAAGTTGCCCATCAGAATACAAAAAGATATAACCAAATGTGTGATAAGAAAAGTTGATAAAGACGAAAAACTACATAACATGCTTCAGTCTGAGCACTACATTAAAGCAACAATCTTGGACCTACAATACAAATAAAAGCAACTATTGAATGATGATGACACTTCTTTTGAAATAAACAAGAAATAACTGATGAAGTCATGCTGTCATAGAATGGAGTACTGTATCAGATTCAGATTCTTCATTAGACAGCACAGCATCAGGTGACCCCCTTCTCTGGTGTTCCAGCATTTTTCCTTCTTCCTCTTGGCCACTGCAGCAGGATCTTCTTTTTCACAAGTATCCAAAAGCAGAACTGTCCCACCACAATTACATGGTTCACATTCAGGTCTCTGTAGTCACTTACAATGTGTCATTGTAATATCTTCATCTACTTCTAACACAGCCTCAGCACAGACCATTGTTGAGCTGTACCTGGCAGAGCCCAGTATTTATATATGATAGAGCTAATCAGACTCCCCCACCCCCACTGTGTTCCAATTATTATTTAATAAGGGTCAGAACTTCACTGAGTTCTGCCAGCCGAACGATGGATAGTGGGAGTACATTTGGAGTGTACAACAGATGAAAAAGACTTGGAAGTCATAGAAACATAGAATTTGACAGAAAATAAGGACTGCTTGGCCCACCTAGTCTGCCCATAACATAGTCAATGACAGCATGAAGAACTCTGCACACTGGAATAAGGCATATAGTGAAGCAAACAGGATGCTTGGAGGCATAGGAAGGGCCTTTCTGAGCAGAAGAAAGGAAAAGATACTGCCACTTTACCGGTCACTGGTTAAGCCTCATTTAAAGTACTGTACCCAGTTCTGGACTTCACATTTGTAAAAAGAACAGGGATCGCCTCCACCTAGAGGCTGTTCAGATGAGAGTGATCAAGATGATACATGGCCAGCAGGGGAGATCCCATGAAGAGACTAGCAGACCTCAACATGTACGCCTTGGATTCTTGAGGGGGGGCATGACTGAACTTCAGGTATCTAAAGGGTACCAACAGTGTGGACTACCAAGGGTTGTTCAGGCTCAATGACAGCAACATCAGGAGGAGCATAATGTGAAACTGGGGGGGGGGCAAAGTTCAGGAGGGACACAAGGAAGTACTTCTTTGTGGAGAGGGTGGTGGATAAATGGAATCACCTGCCACAGGGTCTGGTTAGTGTGCAGACTGTGAATGTGTTCAAGCACACATGGGACAGATTTATGTGTCTGAGGAGGGGAGATGCAGACGGGTGGGATATAGAATGAGCTGACTACAAGGGTGCGAGGGCCCAGATTTAGTGGGAATTAATTATGCACATGGTCAGGACAGGGCTCTACCATGCTGGTTCGACATTCTTTATGTCGACTAACATCTCACCGACAGGAATCATGTTGACCACAAGTTGTGGTCTACATGATTACTGTGTCTCTCCAGTCCTGTTTTTATCTAGGGAAGCTTAGCCCTCCAGACCCCCATGTGGGGGGCTCTGTCCCGCCCCACCCCCATCTTTAGAATTCTCGGCTCCAGTCAGAGTTGATTTGGGGCAGGGGTGCAGGACTGGGAGGCAGCATGCCCCTGTCTCGGGGCACGCCAACACAGCGACCTGTCAGCAAAGTGTCGATTTTGCCGACAGGTGTGTATTTTGCTGTGTTGGTGTCGCCGTAAGGGTGGTATACCTCAGGCCAGTACTGCTATAGATTGCCAACTGGTCTGGGGTAGTGGCTGGACTGGACTGAATGGATGTATCATTGATCTTTATGTGTTCATAATGGTCCATGTTTCTATCCCCTTCTGGTGCAGATAGACTAATAATGTTTCATGCACTTCCTCAACAAACAAGGAGGTACCCCCTCCTACCCCTTTAGCAGAGAAATTATGCAGGTTTTTGAATGGGGTCTGGCACATGATGTAAACATAGTGTCCACTTTTCTGCCTAGCTCTGACTGTCCTGGCAGATGCTCTCTGTTTTATACCATGAATGGGAGCTCCTGGACAACATGGGTGCTGAGCTTTTGCTCACTGCGGTCAACCGGAGCTGGACCTTTTTGCTTCCCCACATAAAGGAAGACTGTTGCCTTTTTTCTCATTCATTCTTGGGCCTTCAGTTCTTTGTAGAGACACATTGTCCCTCTCCTGGCAGGGGAGGTCCCTCTATGTGTTCCTTCAAATTCTCCTAATCCTGGCAAAATCAGCCAGTATAATTCTGACAGCTCCATTGTGGCCCACACAAATGTTATTTCCAATGATCTTCTTCAAGGATATCTATTCCATTAGGCAAAACTTTTGGAACTATACCTGTATCAGTGCTAGGACCACATGGAAACTTTTGCTAGCTCAGGGATGCCCACAATGATGTCATGCGTCAGCATCTACATAAACGTGAGTGGCCCCGTTTCTCCACAGTTCTTTTCTAACTGTCAATCAGATTAATCGGACTTACTGTGGAAATGTCAACTAATTAGATGTTGTTTATTATTTTATATCTCAGTAGATCACTACATTTTTAATAATAGTACCACCACTTCATGCTGCCAAAACCAACATGGAACTGCAAATGAGGAGAAAAGATTTATATATACAAAGCAAACAAAGTGTGTGCCTGCTGTCTAGGCCTCTCTCACAATGTCAGGATTTGTGAGATTTGCCAGGGCCTCAATCTAGCGACCAGGTGATGCAGAGGAAAGGTGCTGGAGAAGATTTTGTTGGAAAAACTATAAAAGTCATGGAAAAAGCCCAAGTCAGAAAGTGGTGTCACCAGCCCTTTCAATCGACTCATGGTTATTGAAATCGAAAGACCATGAAAAATATTGGCTGTTGTCAGAACACAAGCATAAACATAGGGACCAAGACAAGTCTACTTCCTTCCCAGTGAGGTCTAGATCACCATTGCGGCCTGCAGGTACTTCACCTTCTTTGTCATTGTCTGCCTCAGCAGTGGTGACACCAGCCCCCCAACCATTGATCAGACACAAAGGTCATAGGTTTGCTCAGGCACTAGCATACCTGCTATGGACGGTATGCCACTGTCATCGATTTAAGTGTTCAGGACCTCTGACAGGGTATAATTGACGTGCAGGCAGTACTAGCGTCACTTTCAGATATGATACAGTGCATACTTAGGAAGACAATGATGAAGAAGGTAAAGTACCTGTAGTCCACAACGGTCAACAATGTCCAGTGCTAGCTACACTCCAACCAACTGTTTCTGAATGCCAAGAAGACTGTCTCCATGTCCTTTGGCACAAGGCAGAGACTTCCTAGCTCCCTCCTCCCTCCCCTCTTTCCACACCCTAGATGGGACCATATTGGAAGATGCTACCTCATTCAGGTACCTCAGGGTTTGTCTTGACAAACACCTCAACTTCTCTGGCCATGTGAATGCCATACACAAAAAACTACTCTCCAAACTGGGAGCCTTACATAGGAATCATGGATGCATCCCTCTGCTGGCCCACCAAGAAATTCTCCAGAGCCGGCCCGGTGCTACTGAGGGTTGAGGTGCTGGACACCACACCATACCAGTGACCCAGGTTCAGGAACAGACTCAGGTCATTTGGGGGTTAGCTGGGGGAGGTAAGTATTGAGTGTCCTGAGGACTGTTCTCCTTCCTCAGGAAGAGGGGTTTGTTCTGCATGCGTCAGCACAAGAGGGGTTCGGCCCACACCCAGGGTGCTTGGCTGCCTCCATGGAAGTGGAGACAGCTGCAGCACCCATTGCACGGGCGTGGGTGTGAGGGAGAAAAAACAGAGGAAAATACCAGGACCTGACAGGACCCATGATGATCCCGATGGGGTTGTAGCCCCTGCCAGGTCCACGGAGGTGGTGACAAATAATATTGTGATAAAAAAAAAAGAAAAGAAATTCTCCAGAGAAAGAGCCTTCCAACATTTGACTGTGGTGATGTGGTCTGTAGTGACACCCCCAAAAGTACCTTAACCAGATTGGACACCCTCTTCTATTCTTTCTGTTGCTTTACCCTCAACTGCTCTCCCCGGTACTAACCAGTGCTCCTTATATCAATCTCTAGCACTACCTTATCTCAATGATCATCACCTGGCTTCCTTGGTAAAGTCTGGTTTGGTGCACTCTCCTCTTACCTCTCATCCTCCCTCTCACCCCTTCCTTACTTCTCTCTCTCCCTTAGGAGTAGTGAAGCTTGCACCCTTGCCATTCCCACCATGACTTCATCTGCTGGCCAGGTATCCTTCTCCCACCACTTTTCCAAGCTCTGGAACTCACTTTCTCCTCCATACAAAATGCCCCTTCCCTTCGCACTCTCTCCTCCCTCCCTCATTTGAACCTTTACCTCACTACCTGCAACTGTTCCTAACACTTTTCGCCTTCCTGTATTCTAGACTCCTCACTATTCCCCTTGCGAAACCTGTGTTAGTTCATCCTACAGATGCCTTATACTGGGAGTCTAGCTTTGTATCTGTTATTGTAAGCACTTGTACTTCTGCAATAGCTATTAGCCACTTGATTTGCACTGTTACTAAAATTGTATTTTCGGCATTGTATTTTGGCCCTGTTCCCTTCCCCCCCAGGATGCATCAGGAAATGAGCAATTTTTGCTCAGTATGTCTTCCTGGTGAGACTTAAATAATTCCAGGCTTACCTCTGTAACCTGTACTGCTGTCGATGAGTGATCCTGCATCACAGGCCTGTCGACATCATTGGCTGGTTCACAACATATACCTCCTGAACAGCAGCCTTCAGCATTGCCACCAATGACATCAGTTCCTGTCACTGACAGGGACATCAACAAGGAGGAGGAATATATTCCAAACTTCATAATGGAGGAGGGTTATCAGGGGGAGGAGGGTTATGGAGAAGAACAATGTGTAGCATGTTCCAGCTCCACTGTATCTTCCTGTAGTGAGGATTCTGGGGTGTTCACACCCCAGTCTATTCCTGAAGACCTTACCTTCCAAATTATGATGCAGCAAATGCAGAATGCAAGGGGCTTTGCTGTAGAAGAAAAGGAGTCCACTAAAGAGAACCTGATGGTTTTCTTGGAGGTATCATGTACTCCTCTATTATTATTCGTCCAGTTTTTCCTTTATTGGAGGTTACCATATTTGCTTCATGGTACATGCCAAATCCAATACCGGCTGTACCTAGAAAAGCTAACAAGCAGTATCCTGCTGCTGCTGCCAAGCCTTATTATGTCAGGCAGCCTGAAACAGACTCAGTGGTTATAATAGCTGCCCATTACAGATCAAGGGCACCTAAGCACATGAGTACTGAGCCCCCTATAAGGAATCCAGGAGGCTAGATGTGATGGGCACATGTACATATGTGTCTGCATCATTAGGCCTTTATATTACAGACTACCAGGCCCACATGATAAAGTATCAGAATAGCCTGTGGAAGGTTGCCAAAGCTGCAGCTGAGGCTCTTCCAGAAGGAAATGCCAAGAATGAGATAATTAAAAATGTTACTTCTGTGGCTCAGGTTGGCAAACATTTGCTACACTCTGCATATGATGTCTCTGTTGCATCTGCCAGGGTAGCTGCCATTGTATTTGCATGAGAAGGTATTCTTGACTCAGGGTTACGGGGTTTGCAACTGATGTGCAGCCAATGGTTCTGGTTCTGAATGCCCCTTTTAGAGGCACCAAACTGCTCAACTATGATGTGAAAAAGGTATTAAGATGCCTTCAAGTCACTAAAATGACTTTAAGGTCAGTCAGATCCATTTATCCCATGCCTGGTAGAGGTCATGGCAGGGGATCCTTTCATTAGCCTGCTGCCAGAGGTGTCCATTAAGTCTACTGTCAGCAAGGCTGGGGTAATGGTGGTGGGTCTTTGCCAGGTCCTGTCCCCCCCATAGCCCATTCCAAAATGTCAAAGGCCGGGGGAGCTGGTGGCTTTGCCCCAACCAGCTCAGCATGACTCAACTCAGACTGCCCCCACACCACTATTGCCTCCAGGAGTGGTTGTGAGGGCCATTTCTCTGTCATCTGACTAATGGAGGAGATTACCTAGAAAACCAAAAGGTGACTTGCTGGCGCAGTTGTGCCAAGGACCCTGCACGAGATTCTCTATCGGGCAGGGTCCCTGCAGCTAAGTCCTATGACTTGGCGCCAACCCAAACTGTTCGCAAGGAAGGACATATATGATCAGGTTGGTGCAAGCCATGGAAACCATGGCATAGGAAGCCAAGAGCCCCATGCCCTGTTCTGATAGGAGAAAGTTGCCAGGGCTGGCAGCCCCCCAAATACCGCAATACTCCAAACATGCTTAAAAAGTCCCACAGTGTTAGCAGACTCCCAGATGCCCCGATGCCCCTACTATGCTGAAAAACCCTGTAGAGCTAGCAGACTCCCCCATCCCGATTCCTCTAATATGCTTAAAAAGCCCCACAGGGCTAGCAGACCTCCCCACATGCCCCAATCCTCCTAATATGCTGAAAAAGCCCTGCAAGGCTAGCAGATCTCCCCATACCCAGATCCCCCAAATATCCATTATAAAATGCCCTGCAGGGCTATCGATCCCCTATGCCCCAAACCCCCCAAAATGCAATTAAGTAAGCCCCACAGAGCTAGCGCCCCCTCCCCCAATCCCCAATCCGAGTCTGGATACAGTTGTAGTTGAAAAAAAAATTACATCCCCAATATCCCTGGTAGTCTAGTGGTCCCACACCTAGCAGTGCCAGACCTCCCCGCTCCCACCTCATCCATACCCAGCCGGCGACTGGCAGAGCCCACCTTTCACCACCATAGCCAGCCACCAACTGAGCTCAGTATGAGCGCATGCTATTGTAAATAGTATATGCTCAGTGAATGAGCTCTCATTCATTGAGCATGTACTATGTGCGGTATGCCGTTGCTACGGCGATAACTTTACCGTGACCGACACTACAACAACAACAGCGCCAGATCACTGTAGTGTCGGTGCGGGACCCCAACACTGCTTTCGGGGGGTGTTGCACCCCCTTCCCGAAGCAACTCCAACTCAAAGTTGATTAATTTAGTAGTGGGAGATGCGGGGGCAGAGTTCCCTGCATGGGGGTTCAGGAGGCAAAGTCCCCCAAAGAAAACATGTCTGGTGATCCTTTATGCCCACCGCAATGCGTTGACATAAAGGAGTCACTGTAACGTCAGTCAACAAAGTAATTGTCAACCGACTGTCATGGACCCTATGTACAGTGGTACGCACTCATACGGAGCTCAGTCGGCAGGTGGCTGCAGTGGTGAGAAGTGGGCTGTGCCAGTTGCTGACTAGGTATGGGCTGGGGGGGGAGCCGGGTCGTCTGGCACTGCCAGATGGGACTGTGTGGGGGGCCACTAGACTACTAGGAAAACTGGGGATGTTGTTTTGTTTTAAAGCTACAATTGTGCCCAGACTTGGATCAGGGATCAGGGCTGGGGAAGGGGACACTAGCCCTGCTGAGCTTATTTAATTGCATTTTGGGGGGTTCGGGGCATGGGGTGATCGATAGCCCTGTGGGGCATTTTATACTGGATATTTGGGGGATTGGGGCATTGGGAGGATCTGCTAGCCCTACGGAGGGGTTTCAGCATATTTGGGGGATCAGAGCATGGGGAGTGACATGTCATGGGGAATGGGCTGGCAGGCACATTAGTGCAACCCCCAGTGGATGCAAGGTACACTTACACCAGCTTATAACTGGTGTAAATGTACTTTGACGGATGTCCTCTGGGACTTGTTTCAGAACTGCAAATTTGGGAATCCACCAGCCATCCTTCCAGAATAGGACACAACTGCTGCCATAAACCCCCTTGTGCCGTGTTGCAGGGGGTTTATGGCTTAACTGGTGGTGAAGTCCACTTTGGCGCAAGCAGCCTGTGACATGTTGCAGGCTGCTTTGCAGAATCCCAAATGTTGCAACTGATGGCGCAAAGTGCTACATGCACCATTCTTGTTGGTGCAAGTCATTTTGTAACATGCGTAACCTGTTCTAGAACTGGGCCCATAATTTCATAACATGACTCCCAGATTTTACATGTTTTAAGTCCCAGTCAGTATTACGACCTCTTGAATGCAGTGAACCCAATGAAAAGATCCTAACTTTCTTTTATTTTCTACTCTTTATTTATTCTCCTTTCAAGCCTGGGCATCCTTCCGGGGTATGCACTTGACCCCAGCCTCTACTCCCTTGCCTGAACCCTCGCTAATGGAGAGACTGCACCGACCACACAGGCAGATTTAACCAGCTTGATCACCCTCCAGGGGTGGGCCCGTCCTCCCGTGACAGCCTGTCTGTAATTAGGGAGATCGTACCTGGTGTGTGTCGGGTCAGCCATGGAGTCCTCCAGACGGTGGGCCAGCAGTCAGGATGTAAGCCATGTCCCTGGCATCCCCTTCATCTCCACAAGCAAGAAGATTTTTTTTCTACTTTTATGCTTGGGAGTGTGGCGTGCAATAATGTCTGCGCACGACTTTCCTGCTGACACCTGGTGCACTCCCATCCCTTCTTTTCTGACTGGCATACCTGCATTACCCCCAATCTCCACCGGGGGTTGCCAGGATGCCGAGCAGCCCCGGATCCTTCCCCAGAGAGAGAGGAGAGCAGTCCTCCAGATGCTCGATCCTCTCTTTCCCCTGCCAACCCCCCACGTCCCGGGCTCATTCCCGAACCTGGGTCGCTGGTGTGGCACAAGGTGTGGCATCCAGTGCCTCAACCCGCAGTGCCACCAGGCCGGCCCCTAACTTTCTTTTTGAAGGCATTTTGTGAGTCTGTCACCACCTCTCAGTTTCCTGCATACAGTCTCTAGAGCAATAAACAAAGTACCACATGGATTACTGCTGTGTTTTTCTATGTAGTGCCTACAGTACCAGTAGGGGTATCTGCTATTCTAGAGCAAATACTATGAATATGGTCTTGTACAAACTGCTTTAATGGCCTGATAGTGCAGCCATTATACAAGAGGGGGCAGGTACACCAAATAGCATACACAATAGTTTCACTGCTGCAGTTAAGGAAGGTTCTAATTTTAAAATCCCTGTTTTAGCCATCCAAGTGGAAGACATTCCCCTGAAAAGTACTTGCATACATTGCAATGGCCACATTTATGCATGCCTTTAGGTGGAGCTGGCAACCAGTTTCAGGGGGCAGGGGTGACTGCAGTACTGTTATAGCAGCTGTGGGCCACCCTGTCTCTTTAAGTTTTCTGCTCTTGAGAAAGTGATTATCCGATGGTGACCAAATTCAGTTGCAGACTGGGATCATTAAATAAAAAGTGAACCAGTATTTTTGGTGATCCCACCAATTCATCCAGAAATTCTGGTGATTCCCTTTATTTTGGGTTAGGATGAAGAAGACAGTTCCTCTCTTGAAGTTTAGCTTTGGATAGTACTTGTTCCAACGGACTGATTTTATAGTCCCTGTCTAGAAGTCTGAGAAAAAGTTCTGGGATTCAAATTCTTCATCCTCTGAGTAGTTCCTGCAAATGCACAAGAACTGCCCATATGGTATGGAGTTATTTATTTGATGAAGGTACAAACTTTCTGCTCACAACCGACTAATGATTGCCATCGGTTTTCAAAAGCTGTTAGTCTGGACATTCTGGTCCTTGTCCACATACAGAGTGACATCCAAAAAGTTGAGACATTATCCATTATGCCAGTAAATCCTAGACTGAAAGGGTCCTTGTTAAGCCATTGTATGAATTTGCCAGCCTCTTTCTTAGACCCCTCTCATACACATACAATGACATCTATACATCTGTACCATTTAATGATGTGGCACATAAATGGATTTTCAACATGCAAATAGATAAGGGATTCCTCCCAGAATCCGAGGAAGAGGTTGGCAAAGGAGGGTGTTATAGCTGCCCCATGGCCATTCCACTCAACTATAAGAAAAATGCACTTTTGAACTCAAAATAGTTATTCTGTGAGGACAAACCTGACGGCCTCAATAATAAATTCTGTGGGGACTTTGTCCCTCTAGGGGTGATGCCTCATGAAGTGGTGGTAGGCCTGTATGCCCTGTTCATGATCAGTGCTGGTATATAGTGACTCAACATATATGCTGAGCCACAAGTACCTTGGATTACATTTGAAATCTTTGAATTTTTCCAGGACATCCATCATGTCCCTGAGATGGGACCCCAGACTAAGCACACACTCTTTTAGGAAAAAATTCAAAAATTTACGTAAACTGTCTGTCAGCGGACCCATCCCTGACATGATCGGCCATCTGGGTGGCCTGTGTAGACCCTTATGAATTTTGGACAAGGCATAAAACATTGGGATGCTGGTGTATCTACCCAAATAATTTAAATTCATCATCAGAAGTGAAATTGTTGGCCTTGCACTATTCTAGCAGGTCCAAAAACTTCTTTTTGAATGTACAGAGAGGGTGGTGGATGCATGGAACAGCCTTCCTGAGGAGGTCGTGGGGTCAAAAACAGAGGGGGGTATTCAAGAATGCATGGGATAGACATAAGGCAGTTCTTGTGGGGGGTAGGAAGAAATAGGCAGTTAGTTAACTAGGATCTGCAGCGCATCCAGTAGGTAGGGAAATGGGCAGACTAGGTGTGCCAAGCGGTCGTTATCTGTCGTCAGAGTTTGTGTTTCTATGTTTCTATCTGTGGGGTTATGGCTAAACCTGCTATAGTTTTGTAGGTTATCCAGCAGATCACAAACACATTTAAGGTAATCTTTTTCATTCAAAATAACAATGTTACCTACTTTGTCTGCCAGTTTTATAACAATATTTCTCATACTTGTAAGCTCTTTAAGGGCTGCAGCTTCAGTCTGCTATATTATTCGAGGCAGTATAGCGCAGTGGTTTAAAGGTTCTGAGCTGCAAATCCGGAGACCTGGATTTGAATCCCACATCCTCCACTAGCATACTGTGTGACCCTGAGCAAGTCACTTAACTTCCCTGTGCTCCCAGGTCACACCTGTACATAAGCTTTCAGCTTAGTGTGCTACTTCTGGTTAAACAATTGCAAACAAAATATATATATATATGGCAGACAAAGGGTGGTAAGTTGCAAAGCAAAGCATTAGCTTCCATTAAAAGACAACATTCTTGAATGTTTTGATCAAGGGATCGTTGTGAATGTGGCATAACATGGATTTAGGTCTAAACACTGCCATCCTAATGTTCTTAAGGTTATTACCTGAGATGTCCAACACCATGCTGGGAGCAGATGTGGAGTTAGTGACTTCATGAAGATCTCTTAGTAACAGTGCTTCTAAAGTCAAATTAAGCATAACTTGTCCTGAAAAGTCATGAAAGAATTCAGTGCCCTCCATGTTGAGGTTATCGCTAATCTGGGGGGGGGGGTGTCACCCAAACCTGCAAGTAATGTTACTGATTCATTGTCAGTTTGACTTACCACAGGGCTATTAATAGCCATACCTCCTTTGCGCTCTAAAGTAACATCCAACAGCTCCATATTAGCATTAAATTGCTTCTTCTTAGCAAAGAATTCACAGAGACTGAGCTAAAAAATTTAAACAGATCCACCTGGACTGAGAACTTGCCTGGTTCAGTCTGCGAAACAAAACTAAGTTCCTTGCTAAGGATGGAAATGTGTGCTGGAGTTAAGGTTACCTTTGAAAGACTTATGATTTTGTTTGCTTCTTTGAGCTACAGTACTTCTGATGTTTCTTTTTTCTCCTACTTTTCGGCCTCTGTGTGTTTCCTCCTTTATCTTTCTCTGACAGTCTCCATTTGCTTTTGTTCATGGTGCTTTCCAGTGACTCCATCTACAAGAATCATCCAGTTTAGAAGGGCCTTCCCCTGGGGCTGACTAGGTGTCCTCCGAATCATGATGGCTGCTTTCTTGGATTGTCACTTTTTTGGCCCTGGTCCTGGAGCAAGATCTTCCCCTGCTGGCTAATCTCGATTTCTTTTGCCAGGTTAAAGTCTCATTATCCCTTTCTATCTTTTTTTGTTTTTGAGTTATCAGTTCTGAATCATGTTTTCCCAGAAAAAAATTCACTCTGTGTTGTTCTTCCAGATCTTTAAATAAAGGGCTATCCTGATATTTGCAGAGTTCTTGCTTAATGACTTGTATTTCTTTCTTTGTGTATTTATCGGTACTATCATTAGTTCAATAAAGGCTTTTATGCGGTGTTAGGCTGCTTCTACCCACTGTTTTCTCCATGGAGAAGTTATCCACCCACAGGATGTAATTTTATTCACCTTCAAACCCCTGGCTGAGTATTTTTCTCTCCAAATAGGTTTCCAGTGTAATTATATTGTAAATAAAATTTAGTTTGTGGATGCACAGTCTGTTACGATATATGGCTTCCAAGCCACAAGGAGGAGCTCTAGCTCTGTATTTGGTTAACCCCATCTAGTTTAATGACTCATCCAGAGATAGTTAATCTTGGAAGTCAGATAGTATCTTCCTTCCTGTGCTAAAGACTGAAGTGCTTGTCTGTACATGCTGTGTGTGAGCTCTTTAGGAATAAAGAATCGTTCTGCAATCAAAAGCTCCTGTTTTGGCCATTTTTTTTACAAACAGAAACATGGTGTCAGAAGTCCTGAACTTGCGCAGGTAGGAGAAAATGGCTTTTTACTAAAATACACTGAAAAAGAAAGTGAACGCAAGCAAAGCCACCACTGATTCAAGAACATAAAGTTAAAAGTTAGGAATCGGCAAACAGTGACTGCACACAATGGCTTCTAGTCAGATTCCAGTGCCAGCTCCTGTGGATATGAAGGGCAACACCTATAATAACTGAACATTTTTTAGGTTTCAGTGGGAAAATTATGAAATAGCCACAAACCTTAATGAAAAAGATGTGAAGATTAGAGTAGCGACCTTACTGACTGTAATGGGGAAAGAATACCACATGCTACAAAAGCACTTAGATATGGCTGAACAGGACAGAAAGGATCCTAACAAAATTCTAGATGCACTGCAGAAGCATTTTGAGCCTACTAAGAATGCAATATATGAAAGATATCTGTTTAACACATGTGAGGAAAGTCAAACAGAAACTGCAGACCAGTATATCGCAAGACTGTGCAAAATGGCTTAGTCGTGTGAGTACGGAGCTTTGAAAGATGATCTGATATGTGATAGAATTGTTATTGCCACAAAAAATAGTGGAGCCAGGGCCAGAATGCTGTGTGAACCAAAACTAACATTGGCAAAAGCCATAGAAATGTGCAAGACCAGTGAACAAGCACAAATTCAACTAAAAAAGCTAAGTGCAGCAGAAACTGAAACAGTCCGTCACATCACACACATGAAGTATGGAAATCAAAGACAAAAGGTGCCAAATAGCGATACAAAGCAACAGTACTACCCTGTGCAGAACAAAGCAAAACAGCCACCACAAAAGCCATGTAAATATTGTGTTGCACAACATGCCAAGGCAACATGTAAGAATTGTGTCAAAAGAAATCACTTTGCAAAAGTGTCCAGACAAAAGCAGCAAGGCAAGCCAATGCATTTGGTGACTGAAGCTAGTGACGACTCCAACCCTGAAATTTTCTACATTTTGGATATTAAATCTGTGCAGTGTGAAGCAGACAAGTGACTAGCAAACCTGAAACTCACTCCAGGAGAAAATGACCAGTATAGCTATGACCTGACACATGAGATTGAATGCCAACTAGGCAGTGGGTCATCTGTAAATGTGATGAGCCATAAAGACTTTCTCACAATCATGCAAGATGGAGCAGCAAAGCTGGAGCCAAGCAGAGCAAAACTAAAGCTGTATGATGGCACTATAATAAAGCCCCTTGGGCAATGCAAAATGCAAGCAGAATATCTTGGTCGCAAGTACCTGCTAGAATTTCAAGTCATGGAAATCACACAGAAACCATTACTTTCAGCTGCCACCTGTAAACAGATGGACCTTGTGAAAGTGAACCTTGAGCAACCAGTCCACCAAGTGGAACCAGCAAAGAAAAAAACACATTCCGAAATCCAAAACACAGAAATAGGCACTTCAGTACCACAAATTCTGAAAGACTATAAAGATGTGTTTGAACTTGACAAGATGGTCACACCTGGTCAAGTGATGGCATCTAGCTAGGCAGCAGCTGGGACTCTGAGCTCCCCCCTCTGGCCACCTTTTCTGATCGTTTTTGGAATCATCCTGGCTTTTTTTAAGCAAAATTTGTTCTGAAGACATATGGATAAGTAACCTGCTACTACAAAATGAGTTTTACTGGTGAAACAAGCGCCTACAATATCGCGATGGAGGTGGATGGGAAGCAGGCCTCAGTCAAACATACACCCCCTGCATCCCCGGAGAAGGCTGCAAAAAACAACGAAACCAGGCCCCTGCTAAACCTGATGCGAGGTGGGACAGAGTGCAACAGGCTACTCCATTAACAGAGGATAGGTTCCTCCAAGAGCTCACTCCGTTGAAGGATATTTTGAAAGAGCTGACTGGTGAACTTAAGTCCCTACGTTGCGATCTCCTCTGTCTCTACCAGAGTTTGGATATGGAAGCTAGAAGTTTTCATCGGAACAGTGGAGGTCAAAAGCTGAAACAGAGATCACTGAGCTCAGACAGCAGATAAGAAAATTGCAAGCCAAAACTGAAGACCTGGAAGGGCGTAATCGCCGAAATAATTTGCTAATTTTGGGCCTACCTGAGATGGAAGAGGGCCCAGACCTGATGGCCTTTTTGCAGAAGTTCCTGAACAAGGTCGTGGGCCCATCCCCTATCAGTTCTTCTTATCACCTGGAGCGGGCCCATCGTTCTTTGGGACCCAGGCCCTCGTCTGGATCCCCCCCACGTCCTATTATTGTCAAGTTTCTTAGTTATGTGGAGAGACAGCACGTTTATATGAAGTCGCGTGAACTAAAAGACGTTCTTTGGGGTGTATATAGAATCCGGATTACGCAGGACTTGCCTAAAGAAACTCGGGGAAAAAGGGCAGCTTACCACCCTGTTGTGCAGAAATTAATAGCTGCCTCTATTTCTTTTAAGATGATTTATCCGCGATCCTGAAAGTTACTGTTAGAGGCTCGCTATCAGCTTTAATTCCTCGTTGCCTCAAGAACTGGGGCTATCAAGCTACCAGAGCTATTCAAATCGGCTGGCTGAAGGACTCAATTTTCTTATTTTAGTGTGAAAGTTTAATGATCCTGTAGGGCTAAGATCTCTTTTTCTTGCTTAAAATACCTGTATTGTAACCCTGTGAGATGACTGGATAATTTTTGCAATACTGGCCAACTGGGGGAGTCTCTCGGTCTTACCTTCTTTTTCTGGTCTCCTTTCTGCCTCTTGTCGCTTTTTCGGTCCTTTTTATTTCTTTCCTTTCTGGCTTTCCCCCTGGGTTCCTCGGCCTGATTAAGCGGTGGGCGAGTTTGTTGGGTGGCGGTACCCCTCGCTGTTCCGTTCATGCATCCCTCGATGGAACCTTTTTCTGTGGTCGCTGTTTCCTGGAGGTGACTTCCTGGTAGGCGGACCTAATTTGGTCCCTCTGTCTTATCGGTCCCTCGAAACAGCGGTCCTAGAATGGTGTTTTTTCAGAGCTAACGCTTCCATGTCCTTTTTGGATTTCAGGATTTCCTTTTCCTCGTGGGCTGCCTGGATTTCGGGTAGGTGTCCTATTTGAATTGCATTTTCCCTGGAGATGACGTCGGGGGGACCGCTGGGCCAGATAGGGGTGGATGGGCTTTTCTATCGCTAGGATGCTGTGCTATACCCTTGTGCCTCCCTTCCTATCTGGCTCCCTTTTATCTTTCTCCTTCTGCCTGCTTACTCTCTCGGCTATGGGTCCTGGGGGTGGTGGGGGCTCGGGTCTAAAAGTGCCTGCTCGCTGGATGTGGAATCGCGAGCCATATGTTGGGGGGTTGGCTAACCTCTCCCTGGTGCTGGGACTGATGGGGAGTATTATTTTGGCATCGTGGGCTTTTATTCTCACTGGATTGTGCCTGAATTATTTTGTATGCTGGCACTGGTACCCAATGCTGGGGGGTCGGAGGTTCGCAAATAGGGGTTGGGAGGTCTGAGCTTTGGGCACTAGCTCATTTTTTTTGGTTTTCATGCTCGAGCCACTGCTGTACATAGTTATTTTGGGTTTGTAAGGGTATTGGATGTTGGTGGGGGAGAGTTCGGTTTGATGCTTCTTAGACTATGGGGATTTCTGGTGCGGGGGGAGAGGGGGGTTTTCTCTTTTGCTGACTGGCTTTTTCCTAACTTTTTGGACTCTGGTTTCTGTTGGGCATGTTGGGGGTTTGGGATTAACGAGTGGTATCCCAAATGTCTTACATGGTTTCTGGTCTACTATGATAGATTGCTGTTTCTGGGGGGATATTGATGTTGATTACATTCAGGGGGTTTTACGGGTGGATGGCTGTCCTGGGATCAATCATGTTTTGCCGGGGTCTCACAGTTGGAAGGGCCTATCCTGCCTGTACAGGCTTCATTTTTGCTCCGGCTGGATATGTTGGATGGGGTCTTTGCTGTGGAGATCCAGGCCTGAGCTGTTTTGGGGGGTTATTAGGTCCCGGGCCTTTACATTGGGGGTGCACCTTGTTCTTTTATATCTTGCTGTTGTTGTCTGGATGTCTGGTTGTACTATGCTGTGTTTAAAATGGCTATGAATACAGTTAAAATAGCATCTTGGAATGTTCGAGGACTTAGGGATCGGGTCAAGCGGTTGCAGGCCTTTAATCATTGTTCACTACTTCAAATTGCTATCCTTTTTTTGCAAGAGACACATTTATGCCATGACGACACCAAGCTGCTATCCCGTTCAGGTTTTTCTCAATCCTACCTTATGGAAACTCCTGTTTTAGCAAAGGGGTCGCGTTCTTATTAAAAACATGTACTGTTTTACAATGAGATTACTGTTTCAAACCCAGAGGGGAGATTTATCCTGGTAAAGGGTACTCTTAATGGTGGTAATGTAGTCCTTGGTTCCGTGTATGGTCCGGTGGGTGGGAATCGGGGCTTTTTTATGTCTCTAGCTGATAAGCTGTCCAGCTTCCTCCCTGCCCAGTTTATATTGGGAGTGACTGGAATGTGCCCTTCTCATCTACTTTGGATAGAGACCCTCAGGATAAACGCCCTTCTTCTCCGACTCAGCGTGCTTTTTGGGATCTGAGTTCGATGTTGGGTCTGTGTGACCCCTGGCGGCTTGCTAACCCCTCTTGTCATGCCTTTTCCTTCCAATCCCAATCGCATGGCACTAAATCGAGGTTGGATATGGTCTTAGTCTCCCCTTTCTCCTGAGTATCTCTTTGTCTGGTTTCGAGCTGATCATCTTATCGGACCACACCATAGTCTGGATCCGACTCTCTTTAGATCCAGATTATTCCCGCGATTCAATGTGGCGGCTGAACACTCAATTGCTAAAAGATCATCAGAATGTTTCGGAAATTAGTTCTTGGATCTCTCTTTTTCTGGCTGATAATTTGAATTCTACTCCAAGAGTTGATATGGTTTGGGGTGCCCGGAAGTGTTACCTTAGGGGCAAACTCATTAAAATGGCCTCCTTTAGGAAGAAGACGCGGCTGGCTAGCTCCTTAGCTCTGATGAACAAGCTAAGGGAATTAGAGGTTAAATTTTCTTTGACCTCCTCTCTCAGGGATCTTAAAGATCTTTTGTCAGCTAGAAATGAATATTTGGACCTTTTGAAGGAAAAAACAGAATACTGCTTGATAAAAACCCAGGCTAAGTATCTTGATCTGTGTGAAAAATCTGGGAAACTTCTGGCTTTGCGTCTCGTGCATTGGAGAGCTCAAGGATCATTCCTCCTTGTCTTCCCATCTGGTGAGGTTGTCTCTTCTCCCAGAGATATTGCGCGTGTTTTCAAGGATTACTACTCAGATCTTACAGCCAGTCTCCACTGTCCTATCCCACCGGATGTCAAGGAGTACTTGAGGAAATAGCTATCCCTTGTCTATCAGAAGCCAACAAGCTAGTCTACTGGTTCCTATCTCAGCTGAGGAGATAAAGAGCACTATGGCTTCCTTTGGTTCGGATAGGCGCGGGTCCAGATGGTTTCCTGCAAACTTTTATAAGGTCTTTGTTAATGACCTGGTACCTATTCTCCTTAAATTATATAACTATCTATCAGTTTCTCTGAGGTTGACCCTGCTCTGTTTGAGGCTACTATAGTTTTAATCCCCAAAGTTGATAAGACTCTTACAGATCCGCTAATTATCGACCCATTTCTCTCAAAACTATGACATGAAAATTCTTGCTAAAATTGCGAAAGAATCAAGAGGGTCTGGTCTGGGCTGTTGAGCCCAGAACAGAGTTGGTTTGTACGGGGAGGTCGGCAGCCGACCATTTGAGGACGTTGTCGCATATTTCTCAATGCGCTCAAACAGCTCTGTATCCGGTCGCTCTGGTCTCTCTGGATGCTGAAAAGGCCTTTGACCGGTTGATTGGTTTTCTTTGGTCAGTAATGGAGAGAATGGGCTTTCCGTCTTCTTTCTGAATATTATTCAGACATTCTATAGTTGCCCTTCTGCTAAGATTTATTGCAACGGGGTTTTATCTTCTTCTTTCCGTTTATTTGCTGGTACCAGGCAGGGATGCCCCCTTTCTCCTTTATTATTTAATTTATTTCTGGAACCATTGCTGATTAAACTCAAGTCATCCCCAGGTTAGAGGTGTTAGGCTGCAGCAAGCGGAACTGGTTTCTCTGCATATGCAGACAATGTTTTGTTGCACCTAACGGATCCTGCAGCATCTTTTGAAGGCCGCTATTGATATTATTATGCAGTTTGGCATTTTCTCTCGTTATAAGCTGAATATTTCTAAGTGTGAGATTCTTCCTCTAAACAAGTATACTAATAAGCAGGACTTCCTTTCTTTTGGAATGATGTGGGCCTCTAGATCTATTAAATATTTGGGGATCCACTTTTCTACTGATCTTTCCCTCCTGAAAAAGCTAAACCTGGACAGAGTTAGAGACCTGATTAGCCAGGATTTGCAGCGTTAGTCAGCCCTCCCTATTTCACTTTGGGGTCGAATCAATATTATTAAAATGAATGTTCTTCCCAGGATTTTCTATCCGTTGAATTTGATTAATCTCTGGCTTCCTCTTTCTTATTTTCAGCAACTTCATCGGTTGTTTTCTAGTTTTATTTGGCGGGGGAAGGGGATACGGCGTTCCTATATCAACCTATCGCTCCCCAAGGAAAAAGGTGGCCTCACGGTTGCCTAATCTCCTGTTGTACTATTGGCGCTCACTTTTCCAAGTTAGGGAGATGGTTTCCACTGATCCAGAGATTTCCTGCCCAATTTGGCTCCAGCTTGAACGGCCTTTCTTTCTGAGGCTAAACTGGATAAATATGCTCTATTTTATGTATTCCTGAAGGCTCTCACAGCTGGTGTCGGATAGCATGGTGATGGGTGCTATTAGATCATGGGCACAATGTCTTAAGTTTTTCATATTTCTAGCATGTTGGACTTGGGACAGCCAGTGGTCCTTAATCCTAGCATTAGGTTGGGAACTCTTGGATTACGCTGGATTGGCTCCCACAACTTAAGGATGCCAGAGTTGAGCATCTGTTCAACCAAGAATCACTTCTCTCCTCAGGCGGTATTTTGGAGAAATTTGGTATATCAAGTAAAGGGGTTTTTAAGGTTTATCAGCTTAGGCACTTAATTGGTAGTAAATTCGGCACTACTTTCAGGGAATCAGTTGTTTATCCTTTTCTCTCTGACATTATTAGTCTTGCCTCCCAGTCTCACTCTATCTCGTTGATCTACTCTTATCTTCTGAATTATAGTTCTCAGGAGGCTGTTGAGGGTCCCATGGTCTGGACACACCTTCTCCCTGACATTTCCCCGGATTGGAATGGTATTGGAGGATTTGCACAGATACCATACCCAGGATAGAGTTCTGTTAACACAGTATTATATTGTGAATAACCTTTACTATACTCCTGTCAAACTCTTTCAGCGTAAGATGGTTTCCCATCCGGATTGTTTAGGTGCTCACAAGGGAAGGTAATTTAATTCATATTTTTGGGACTGTCCCAAAGTTGCCCGTTATGGTCCTTGGTCCGGAGAACCTTGATCCCCTTCTGGGTCTGAGTGGGTTTTTTTGTCCTGAGGTTTGTGTTCTGGGCGATTTTTCCTGTGTAGATAGTGTTGAGCACCGATATCATGTGGCCTTGGTGTCCATGGCGGTTAAGAAGTTGGTCCTAAGACATTGGACGGACCATCTGGTCTTATCCTTTGCCGACTGGTTGAAGGAGGTAGTGTCATATCTTCAATCAGAGAGGCTGATAGCCAGTTTTAAAAGGTCATATGGACCTGTTTGCAAGAAGATAGGATAAGCTCCAGGCCTTATGTCTGCTCTAACATTGCGGTTCTGTGACCCGATCCTTCTAGTCCTTTTATATGGTACGTTTATTTGTTAAACTCTGATTTCTTTGCTATCATGCTATTTATGATGCTAAATGCTCTGACAATTCATTATAAGCATACAGTGATATCCAGACCTAATGGTTTCCCTTTTCTTTGTTGGTGCGCCCCAGTTGGGTGGGGGGGTTGGTTCGATGGGACTCTATTTGTTGAAGGCTGTGTGTTTTATTTGTCTTTGGGTGATTGGATTGGGTGGGGTGGGTTTTGGGGTAGGGGCTCTTTTGGGGAGGGGTGGATTGATTTGGGTATTTTGGTTGTACTGTCTGCATACTATTCTCTGTGTACATTTTCGGATTGTTCTGTTCCTGTTTTGTGTTTCATTTTGTTTCTGAAAACTAATAAACTTGAATTTCAAAAAAAAAAGATGGTCACACCTGTACAAGAGTGCCCATTCCACTCAAGAAACAAGTAATGGCAACAATTGAAAAGATGAGAAAAAAGGGAATTATCGCCAAAGTAACAGAGCCTACTAACAGTATCAGCAATATTGTTGTGGTAGAAAAAACAGGCAAACTCCGCATATTTATTTTTATTTTAGTCTTTGGTAACCGGTTAAGGCCCACTAGGCACAAGTGCCTATTTTCAGGGGTGCCCTGGGAGCACTGGGTGGTTAAGTGACTTGCTCAGAGTCACACAGTCTGGAAGTGGAAGTTGTGAGAATCAAACTCGGGTCTGGTCTGCTGGATGTATCAAGCTCGTTCACACCTAGTTCCTCTAACCTCTAGGCTATACTGCCAGTCCATAGATCCAAGTGACCTAAACAAAGCCTTAAAGAGATCGCACTATCAGATGCCTACAATAGAATAAATGCTACCTAATCTAGCTAAAACAAAAGTATTTTCTGCACTTGACACAAAAGATGGTTATTGGCAGATACGTCTGGATGAAGAAAGCAGCTACCTCACTACTTTCTGGACACCAGCAGGCTACTATAGATGGTTAAGAATACCCTTTGGTATTAAACCTGCAGTGAAGAATATCTGTGCAGACAGCAAGATGCACTTGAAGGACTTAATGGAGTCAGTGTTATAGCAGATGATATTCTAGTTTATGTCTATGGAGACACCATCGAACAAGCAACGGCAGACCATGACCACAATCTTATCAGCCTTCTAGAAAGGGCCAGAAAAGTCAATCTTAAACTAAACAAGAAAAAAATGAGACTTCGACTGCCTAGTGTAACATATATGGGAAATCTTCTCATTACAAATGGTTTGTGTCTGGACCCAGAAAAAGTCAGAGCTATACAAGATATGCCTAAACCAGCAGACAAAAAGTCAGTGCAGTGGCTGCTAGGTTTTGTAAACTACTTGACAAAATTTCTTCCACATCTTTCTGATGTCTGTGAACCTCTGAAACACCTGACAGACAAAGATTTATTTATTTATTTACGAGATTTACCAGATAGGCATACAGAGCGCTGCATGTAAACTGCCTCGCTTCCAGATGCGACCTGGGCATACAAGATACAACATGGACATGGCTATAACAGCACAATTTAGCAATTTAATCCATCAAATGTCTGACTAACCACCCAATACTGAAGTACTATGATGTGAATAACAAAGTCACCATACAATGTGACACAAGTGAAATTGGACTTGGTATAACACTCTGTCAGCAGGGACAACCAGTAGCATTTGCCTCACAGACACTACTGAACAAAGATATGCCCAGATGAAAAAGAGTGCCTGGGGAACGTCTTTACCTGTGAGAAATTTGACCAATACATCCATGGCCGAGAAGTCATTCATGTGGAAAGTGACCACAAACCACTGGAAAGTATATTTAAAAAACTCTTACTTGCAGCACCTAAGTGTCTACAACGCATGCTGCTTGGACTACAGCGATACCACCTTGATGTCAAATACAAAAGAAGACCTGAGATGTACATAGCTGATTTGTTTGTCACATACTTCACTACCCACAAAACAAACATCTGAAACAATGGACTCTGAGGTTGTATACAACATAGACTCTAGTATGCTCCAAGCAGAACTAGAAAACATAAATCAAGCCAGTACTACAGCTATTTCTGTGCAAGGGCCTGAAAGAGTCAAGCAACTCATTCAACAAGATGTAGCCCTCCAAACTCTGAAATCAACTATTCTAGCAGGATGACCAGATACAAAAGAGGAAACACCTGTCATCATCTGCGAGTACTGAACCTATTGAGATGAACTAGTCATACAGAATGGCATTGTCTACAAAGGTTCTAAAGTCATAATACCCAAGGCAATGAGAATGGAAGTGCTTTCACTCATTCACTCTAGTCACTCGGGAATTGAAGCCTGTCTCAGGAAAGCCGGAGATGTTCTACACTGGCCAAACATGACACATGAGATCCAAGGCCTTGTCAGCAAATGCAGCACATGTAATGAACACCAATGTAAACAGCAAAAAGAAACACTAATGAATCACCAAATTCCAGAGAGACCTTGGAGCAAGGTTGGCATGGACCTCTTCATTGTCAGCAATAAAGTTTACCTCATCTCTGTGGACTACTACTCAGATTTTTGGGAAATAGATGAAATACAAGGCACTACTGCAACCACGGTTATTCAGTGTTACAAGAGACATTTCAGCAGATATGGCATTCCAAATACTGTTGTGTCAGATAAGGAACCTCAATTTACAAGCAGCGACTTTAAACAGTTTTCTGAGGACTGGGAGTTTGAACATGTCACGTCTTCTTCTTATCACAGCCAATCCAGTGGCAAGGCTGAATCAGCTGTTAAGATAGCAAAGACTCTCATAAAGAAGACACGTGCTGAAAACCAAGACTTATGGAAAGTTGTACTTGACTGGAGAAATACGCCAACAGAAGGCATGAACAGCAGTCCAGCACAGCATCTGATGTCAAGGCGCATGCGCACACTGTTACCAACTGCCAGCAAACTACTGATGCCTGAAGTCCATTGATGGAGTTGCTGAGAGAAAGGAACTGCATTACAAAAAGGCTAAACTCTACTATGACCAGCAGGCTAAGGACCTTCCTATGCTGAACGTGGGCGAACCAATACGTGTTAAGTTATTCCCAAATGACAACTCATGCAAATGGGAACTTGGAACATGCACAGAGAAAATCAGTCCCCATTGTATGCAGGAAGTAGATGGACAACTTTACCATAGGAATCGCAAGTACATCTGTCCAGAGAGCAAACAACCACCTGACCACCAACAACCAGATGACACTGCATGCCATCAGGATGATCAAGATTGCACAGAAGATCCCACAACTGAATTGGGGAGTACCCCAATGCCAGCAGTGACTGATTCTCAAACTAATATGAAACCACCAGTAATGGAGAGTGCAACGCCAAAAGACACACCAAAAATCCTTAAAAGCACTCGCACAAGGACTAACATAGGACCTCTTGTGAGATACTCTAAAGACTTAATTACTCGAAAGTTGGATCTTTTATTAATGCTGGCAGGGATAAGTTTAACACTACAGTAATATTCTTACTGATGCTATATTTGTTCGTTTCTATTGCTTAGATTTAATATTTGCCTTATGAAAGCATCCTACTTAATCACATATGGAAAGGGGATGTTACGATATATGGCTTCCAAGCCACTAGGAGGAGCTGTAGCTCTGTATTTGGTTAACCCCATCTAGTTTAATGATTTGAGATAGTTAATCTAGGAAGCCAGATAGTATCTTCCTTCCTGTGCTAAAGACTGAAGTGTGTGACTGTATATGCTGTGTGTGAGTTCTTTAGTAATAAAGAATCATTCTGCTACCAAAAGCTCCTGTTATTGTCATTTATTACAAACAGAAACACAGTCTTTCTAGGTTATTAATAGCTGTTTCATGTCACCTTTTCTGGTTTTGAACTACCTTCTCTCCCTGTCAGAAAGCACCCTTCAGGACTCTTTGGTGACACTGCATCTTGTGGCTATTTCTGCATTTCATGCCTTCTGAGAGGGCAAGACTGTAGCACATTTGGAGGTTTCTTGCAGATTCCTGAAAGGTCTCCTGCATCTGTGTCCACAGTCCATCACTGGGTTACAGTCTGGGACCTTAATTTGGTTTTGGAGTCTTTTACTTAGGCTTCTTTTAAACCTGCTGCCACTCATGAGCTACATTTTCTCTCATTGAAAACTGTTATCTGATGGCTATGACCTCAGCTCAGAGGGTTTTTGAGCTGGAGGGGTTGATTATGGATTTTCTGCACCTTGTTTTTCACCAAGATCATGTCTCACTTCGTACTCATCCTTGGTTCTTTCTCAAGGTGGCGTAAGGCACTGTGCTTCTATTAGTTTCACAAGAAGGACTGTAGAAAGCCCTCACAGCTTTTTGTTTAGTTCATCTCCGGGATGGTTGACACCCCTGTTTCTAAGTATCCCTTTTCCAAATGGTATTCTAAGCATTTTTTTCCAATTGTTTGGCAACCTGCATTTCTTTCTTTTACCAGAAACATGGTAAAGAGCTTCCAACTTCATCCTTCCTTCTACCTGCTGCTGGAGATAGACAGTGGCAGACATTGCCATTCCCTGATGTTATAGGGCCTACTCTGTCTTTTACATCCTTCTTACCTCTAATATCGCCACAGAAATTCCTTATCATTCTTTCCTGTATCCCTGGCAGTGCTATTGTCATAGTCTTGTTTTGCCTTTCTTATAAGCTTCATGCATTCTCTTTGTAAGATTTTATACCCTGCCCTGGTATTGTTTGATAGCTTTTCTGTCATTATCATTAAATAACCCCCATTCTACCAGTAGGTGGCAGGGGGGTATTCACCATACATGTCTGCTGTGAGACAAGCAAGCTATTTTTCCATGTCTCAAGAGAAGCTGGGCATTAGAGGAGTTTAGGCTACAAAGTGAGTAGACTAGAGTTTTTGGTGTGATGGGAGAGGGACACAATGAGGGAGAAGGTAAGGTTGGGAGCTAACTTTATTTATTTATTGAAATGTTTCACCAGGAAGGCACACGGAGCAACTTGTCTCCTGGTGTGACCTGGGGGGGAAGGAGTACCATAGGGATGAGACATTTTACATTCAGGAACACAGCATACAATTAATTAAGGCAGCTGTTACAAACAGTGTTGCATACTTATGTAATTTGTGAGAACAATTAATAAGTGCAGTGGTAAAAATGAACAAGTGCTATCGTAAAATAAGGGGATGATGGAGAGAGAGGATTAGATGATAGTGCAGAGACGTGTCCCAGAGTGACCCCTTCTGGATGCGGGGAACCCTGCAAGGGGACAGGGTACTGGAGTAGGGATTAGAGAGGGAGAGAGAGAGAGAAAGGGAGTAAGTGTGATTAACACATAGGAGGGGAAATAAGACCTGACCCAAAAAGAGAACCCTTCAGGATGTGATGAACCCTGCAAGGGGGCAGGGAAGTTCAGGTGATTGTAAACCCTCCTGCGGTTAGGCATTGTAGTTATAGAGGGATAGTGAGAGGGAGAGAATGACAAATAACACCTGGGAGGGGATGAGGCCTGATCCAAGGAACCCTCTAGGATGCTGGGGACCCTGCAAGGGGACATGGAAGACCAAGTACAGGTAGATGGGAAAGAAAAGGTGGCAAGCCTAGGCACTATAGGACCCCTTCAGGATGCTGAGAACCCTGCAAGGGGAGTGTGAAGGCTAGGGAAAAAGGGGGAGAGAATAGAGGAAGGGAAAAAGGTATGAGAACTGGCACCTAGAAGGAGATAGGATCAGTAGAGGCAGTAGAGTCCATAGAGGCATTGGGTAAATTTCAATGGGGGATGAATTGTAAGGAGCAAGATGAAGGAAATTAAGGTGAGTCACGACAGGAACAGTTAAGTGCAAGATAGTTGGAGAGGGCAGTGTTGATGGAGTAGAGGGAGGAGGAGTGTCTTATTTGGGGAGGTAGAGAGTTACATATTTTAGGGAAATGGTGAGAGTTCCCAGACTGGCCAGAAAGGTTGGAGTGGCGGGGGACAGTTAGTGTGCGAGTGTCAGTAGATCTGAGGGAATGGGAAGGAGGAGGGGGTGTTATAAATAAGGGGGGGAGAGATAGGAAGGGAGTTCACCCAGCCAGTATTTAATGTTGAATTTAGTGAGGTGTGAGAGGTATCTTTTTGTAAGGAAGGGGAAGGAAAGGGCTTGATAGAGGTCACAGTGGTGGGTGCGAGAGGGAGCATCAAGGGCAAAGTGGCAGAAGGAGTTGAAGAGAGTTTCCAGTCTGGTCAGGGAGTATTTAGGAGCAGCACCATAGACTATGTCACAGTAGTCAAAATTGGGGAGGATCATTTTCTGGACAAGCTCACACTTGGCTGCAGGAGGGATGCAACTGCAGTTCCTGAACAAGGCACCGAGCTTGAGGTGCAATGTTTTCTGGATGGCATCAGTGGGTCCAGAGAAGCTGAGGTGTTGGTCTAACCAAACCCCAAGGTATCTGGAGGATGAGGTGTCCTCAAGTAAAGTCACGTCAAGAGTGTGGACAGTAGGCAGGGAGGGAAGCCTAGAGAGTCTCTGCCTTGTGCCAAAGGTCATGGAGACTGTCTTCTTGGCATTGAGGAATTATTGATGATTTGCAAACCAGAGCTGGACCTTGTTGAAGTCATGCTGCAAGCTGGATGTTACCTCAGCTGGGCATGACCCAAATGCATACAGGACAGTATCAGCGTACATGTGTATGGCAGAGAAGGGGGAGCAGACAGATGGTAGGTCCTTAAGGAGGATGGAGACTAGAAGGGGACCAAGCACAGATCCCTGAGGGACCCCAGTGCAGATCGGGGGGGGGGGTGGTGAGATGGTATCTGTGGTCTTAACTGATTGGGTTCTACCAGTAAGGTAGGCCTTAAACCAGTTAGTGGCAGAAGGGATTAGACCAGCAGATGAGAGGGGACCAAGGAGAGGGGAATGGGAAACAGTGCCAAAAGCCTTGGCAAGGTTGACAGATATGGCTAAGGTGATTTGGCCATTGTCCATCCCAGAGAGGATGGAGTCAGTGAGCTAACATAGGAAGGTGGTGATAGAGTTGTTTTTCCTGAAACCAGATTGGAACAGGGTGAAGAAGAAGGTATCAGAAAGGAGGTGAGTTGAGAGAGGACTAGATGTTCTTGTAGTTCAGCTAGGGAAGGGAGTAACGAGATGGGGCGGTAGTTGCCAGGGGATGAGGGGGGTCTCCATCTTTAGGTAGGGGGAGGACCACTGCATGCTTCAATGTGATAGGGATATCGGAGGTTGAGAAGGAGAGATTTAAGATTAAGGAGAGGTGGGCAATGGCTGGGGCCGAGAGAGAGAGAGAGAGAGAGAGGAGTTTAGGGTCAAGGTCGTCTGGGGAAAAGCCTTTTGAGGAGTTGATGGTGAGGAGAGCATTTAGAGTATCGCTGGGGGAGACTGAAGAGAATGAGAAGGAGGGGTGTGGGGAAATAGGAAGTGAAGTGTTTTTTTTAGGGGGGAAGGATAGAGGGGCAGCTGTGACATTTGAGGAAGGAGGGGGTACTTAGGGAGGGACTTCAGCAGTTCGGTTGCACAGGAGGTATAATAGTTAAATTTTGTAGCTATAGCATGGGAGTCAGCTACAAGACTGCCATTAACTTTTAGCACTGGGTATGGGGGCAGGACTGAGGGGTAACGAGGGCATGAACCACCTTCCAAAACTTGGAAGAGGAATTTATGTTGGTGAGGAAAGCATTTTTGAAGTACTTGGACTTGGCTAGCCTTGTTGCCCAGTACAGATGTTTCTGAGCTTATGTTAGTCTGTGAGATTGCTAGGAAGCTGGGTGGATTTGTGGCACTTCCAAGCCGATATCTAGCCCAAAACAGGCTAAGAGTTCTGGAGTAATCCATGGTAGGTGGTTAAAAACTAATATTAGTTTATAGTTTTAGTATTAGTCTGCTAACAGACCTGTAGAGATCCAAGAAAGGTTTGGTAGAATTCCTGTTAGTTGCCATTAGAAAAGCCAAGTGTATAGTGGGATCACTGGGAGGGTGTGGGGGCAGTAGGGGTTTTCCCCTCAAGGAAACAACATCCTGAAGTCTGGCAGGCCAGTGGATGGTCCACTTGAAGCTCAGATGAAGACCCTGGTAAGGGCATGATCAGAAATGTCCCATGCCAAGGAAGAGGCCCATGAAGATTCCAGATGGAGTGCCTAGAGAGGGGCACTACTGTAAAGGTAGGAGTTGCTGCATCTCCAGATTGCTCCTAGCATTCCAATGAAACAGTTGATCAGGTAGGGCTAGCAGGCATCATATCCACAATATCTTCACCTCACCTAAGTGTAAATGGTTCTGCTACTGTTAGATCTCCATAGCCTGAATGAAGCAGATGATGTGATAATGATATGTACTATCACTAGTTATACTTTGAAGTCAGCCAGACTTCATGATTTGAAAAAGGACAAGGGAAAGGCCAATGCTGGTGAAGCATCAAGGCCCAGACTGCTTTGCTCAAATGTGTGATATGTAATTGTCTATCTGGTTTACACCCTTATCTTGGAGTGGGACAGGGACCCAGAAATAGCGATCTGCACATTTCAAATTCAGACTGAAACACAAAGGCATTTTGGTAATCTTATGTATAGGTGTATTGTTGAATTTTCCTGCTAAGATAATTAAATGTGTGTGCAGGAGTGGAATAGCATAGTCATATCGTCATAATAACAGGGGGCCTCACCTTGCTATGGTGCTAAAGCGTGCTAAAACGAGATATGAGTGTTGGTGGGGCTATTCTTGTGACGTTGTTGCAATGAGATATGAGAGATGGTAGAGACATTCTTGTACCCTGTCTGTGGTTATAGAGAAATTATGAGAATTACCTACTGGAAATGAAACTCACTCGCCAAAAAATTTCATTTACAAAAGTAAATTTATTGTGGGTTCCACCAGAAAGTGGGTAACAGTACTGCTGTTGTGCAGTGGAACACCATGCCCACAAGCGTTTCAAGGACGGGTCCTCTTTTTCAGGGCTGGCAGTTACTATATAAGTTATTGAAAATAAAAGTTGTCAATAAAAGGACCAAAATAATTATATAAAATTAAAATGATCTTACATATTATTTCATCGCAAGAATTATTTATTACTTAGAAACATTAATAATTATAAACTAATTCTTCTACACAAATGTAGCTTTCGGCCATTTATTATCTGTAGAATTATAAAAAAGCTATTTAATATCATTACTGTGTTCTTAATAGTGACTTAGGATGACTGAAGTGTACCTGATATGCAAATGAAATAAGGTATTTTGACCTCAAGGTACTTAAAGAGCTAGTGTAGTGCCTAAAACTAATATTAGTTTTTAAAAGCTGTAAAATAGTACCTTTTATGTCTTGTCTAATGTATTTTTTCTTTTTCATCTGGTTAATTAGAAGATTTTTTTGCCTGATGTTAGGTGTGATAAGTGGAAATGCACTCTACCTGGCAGCTGACATATCTAGTTATTTTCCTTCCACTACATCTCCAGCACTGCGGCCTCACTGACTGTGACATCACAGCTGCTCAGAAAGAGCCACTCGCTAGCTGCCTGGTCAGCCACCTGTGATGTCACTGTCTGTGAGGTCACAGTGCTAATGAGTTAGTGCAGGGAATAAAACTAAATACTAGTATGTCAGCTACCAGGCAGAGTGCTATTCCACACATCCAGGATAATACTATCACATTGAAAAGTTCCTAATGGGCTAACGAATAGAGAAAATACTTCAGAAATAAAAGTTACAACTGACTACTGCTTAAGATTTGTAACATCTTCCTGTCTGCTAATTTTGGTTCCAGTAGCTCTTTGAGCATGAACTTTTACAGTTCATCCCAAAGTAAATCCCTGTGTGTGCTTCTATACAATTTTATCTGATTATTGGACACAGGTGCCATAGGGCTGAACTCAGGACCCCTCTCATTAAGCATCTACCTTAAGCACAGATGGTCCTGAACATCACCCTGAAAGATGGGGGTGCTCCTCGGCAGGGTTGTCATAGCCCACAGGTCAGCAACAGTCAGTCACACTTAGCTGGCCTCCTTTTGTTCTCCTGATCATGTTCCCTCTGGAGACACATTCTCTCACAGTCCTTTCTATTAATGATTTTAGCCCAGTCCACATCTCTTCAACCCCCTCCTTACTGCCTCATTTTTTTACAACTATTTCTCTCATTTTGAGAAGGTTGGCCTTGCTAAAATTCATTCTCTCATTAACCATGTTCTCTCTTCTTCATAGTCCATTGATTTAAAATCTTATCATAATGTGTTCACTGGTTCCCATGTTTTCCCCAATTCCTACTTCACAAACCAAATGTTCCTGCTAGTCATTACCAGGTCTAGTATGTAACTGCCTTCTGTGTTTCTGCCCTCATTAACTGCACCACAAAACATCAAGAGGTCAAAGCCTGTCCTGGTCTGACTGCAGAATGTACCTTGTTGTGTAGTATCCATCTAATATGGCCTATTCGACTATTTTCATTATTCCTTTTAGTTTTGTTTGTTTTATGAGGTCTCTTCTGTCATCTTTTTTTTTTTTCACTGCCTTGAAGGGGCTGTGTCTGAGAGCCAGATAAATAGAAACATAGAAAGTGTCAGCAGAAAAGGACTGGTAGGTCCATCTCGTCTGCCCTATTTTTCCCACTGCACAAGAGGAGCTGTACTCCATGTTAGAGAGACAAGCAGAAACAAACGATTCTATGTATGTACTGTATGAATGTCTATGTTTTATTCTGACATGGAGTCTTTGGAAACGAGTCTATGACTCAAAGGGTTGTAATTCCGATTTCCTAAATAAATAAATTACTGTTTGCTTCTGCCTGTCTCTCTAAGATGGAGTGCCGCTCCCCTTATGCAGTGATGTTTCAACTTGGTTGGCTACCTTTGCTGTGCACCCCACCTGTACTTGGTCATAGCATGAGGACTCCTCTGTTTCTTTGCCCTATTTTCCCACTTAACACTACAACCTGGACTTTACTTGTTCACAGTTGTCTGTCCTGGTCTCCATAACCTCTGTTTATAATACCCATGTGCCTATCCAATGCATGTTTGAAGCTCCCCACTGTCTTCATCCCTACCACCTCTTATGGCAGGCTATTCCAGGTATCTACCACCCTTACTGTGAAGAAATATCTCCTGGTGTTTCTCCTTCTTTGAAAGAGGCTTCCTTCCCTGCACTTTGTTCATCGTTCGAGGTACTTACGGGTCTCAATCATGTACCCTCTTGCTCACCTCTTTTACAGGGAGTACATGCCCTGCTCCTACAGTCTCTCCTCATATGGATTCTCATGCAAATCCTGCACCATGTTAGTAGCCCTCCTCTGAACCGCCTCCACCCTGACGATGTCCCTTGTGGAGGTGCAACCTCCAGAACTGGATGCAGTAGGGTCTCACAAGTAACCAATATAGAGGAAGCATCACCTTCCTTCTCCTGCTAGAGATCTCCCATCCTATGCATCCAAGAATCTGGCACACCTTGCCTGCTGCCCTGTGACCTTGAGATCATTAGACATGATCAATGCAGGTCTGTCTCTTGCTAGGTAACTGTAAAGTACCTCCCCCCATCTTATACACAGTCACCAGGTTACCCCACCTGCACTTTTTAGCATTGAAACCCAGTTGCCATTTCCTTGACCACTCCTCTAGCTTCTGCAGATCCCTTTGCAGTCTCTTCACTCTCTCCTGGGTGTCCACCCTGTTGCAGATTTTTGTGTCATCTGCAAAGAGACCCACCTTATCCTCCAGTTTCTCAGCAATGTCACTTATTAAGACATTAAAGAGGATATGATCCAGTACTGATCCCTGTGGTATTCCACTGGTCATGCTGCTATCCTCTGAGTGACTGCTGTTTACTACTACCATTTGCCTACTATCTCTCAACCAGTTTGATACCCAGTTTTCCACTTTCTCTCCAGCTTCCAGGCTGCTAAGTTTCTTTATCTGCCTCATGTGTGTTACAGTGTCAAAGGCTTTACTGAAGTCCAGATTGGCCAAGTTCCCTGTCCTCCCCGATCCACTTCCCTAGTTACCCACTCAAAGAAATCTATGAAATTTGTTAGACATTACCTCCTCTCATGAAGCTATGCTGCCTGTGATCCTGCAGGCATATAGTATGTCTCCAGATACTCCATCAGTCTCTCCTTCTACTAGAATATATTATGGTTTCTCAGTCTGCCTCCAGATCACCTAAAGGCTCAGAGGAGGGTCCAGCCCTCAAAGTAAGCAGCAGTCCCTGTCAAAAGGGATGAAAAGAAAGACAAAACTGCAAAGATGAATCAGAACTCAGGTGTCTGAAAGGGAACCCTGAATCCAGTGAAGTAAAGATCCCCAGAACAGACACTGGAGATGTTGCCTGTCAAGAAACAAACAAAAAGAAAAACAAATCACTGTCCCTCCTCTTGAAGAAGGAAAGGAGGCTCCTGTGGACTCAATGAAAATGCCCCTCACTAGAGGACATGACAAAAGCATGGCAACTCCTCCAGGCATTTCAGGCTATGGGAATTTCATGAATATGCCTGTCCCTCAGTCTCAGGTTCCCCACTACTGATGTGAGACTAACTGGTCTGTAATTGCTGGCCTCCTCCGGATGCTGCTCTTGTGCAGATGGACCACTTTGGCTTCCATTCCTCTGGAACCACCCCATCTCTAGTGAGGTGCTAAATAGCATTGCCAGAGGGCAGCTAGCACTGTACTGAACTCCTTAAGTACCTTTGGGTGAATTCTGTCCTGCCCCATTGTCTTGTTTTCTTTCAGGGTTGCCACCCTAGGTGGACTCTTTCTTCTGTAAATGGACTTGTGTTCACCCCATCCCCATGTCTGTTACTGCATGTTGGCCCTGCTCCCCACCAGCAGCACCCACTGTGAATGCTGAGCAGAAGTATTTAACATTTTTTAGCTTTTTTCTTGGTCTTCCTCTGCGCAGTCCCCACCTCCTGGTCTCCTATTCAGATGGCAGAAATCCCACACTTATGCTTAACAAATACAATCATTCCCTGAATGAGCAGTCATGGTGCTTTAAGAATTGTATGCTAATTGTGGAATTTAGACTGAAATTCAAACTCTGCTGTGTGGTCATGCATTTCAGCACTCTGTCAGATTTATTTCTCTGCCTAAAGAAAGCAGTCAACCTGAAGTCTTCTCCACATTTTGGCTGGTTTACAGTTTATTTTGTTATTCTATAGTGCTGAAAATGTTTTAGTTAATTTTAATGCTCTGCATTAATTAGGATGTTATTTTTATTTACTGTGTACATTTTATTTTTTCCTCTGGTTGTTGATCAGTTCCCAGGAACCAGATAAGGCCTGTTTTTTTTTTCACTTTTAAAGGAAAGAAAATATATTTTATTTAAACTGCTTTGTTGTTTTAACTTGAATTATTCTCGCTCCCTTATTTTTGGGGAACTTCTTTTGAGGTATATCTAACTTGCAGTTTTAACCTTTGAGGAGCCAAACCATAGTTTTCTTCTTTATAACATTTGTTTGGCTTTTTTATAATTATAATTTTTCTGTTGAAAACCACAGACATCTTCCCAGGGTCATCAGTGTTTGGCATGACTGACAGGCCCCAAAAAGAAGACAGGGCCTAGAGGTTTTAAAAATTATAAAGTTTGTTTTCAACTCCTGGCAGAAGCAGACTGCCACAAGTTATGTTTAAAGTATCTGGGTCCAGACCATGGTTTTGCTAATTATGAGTTCTGTATTTAGTTTTGCCCTAAAATGCAAAAGAAAAGGGCTAAAAAATGAGGGTCATACTTTATTTTACCTGTCAGTTTCAACGTAACTACAGGGTAGGAAATTATTAATTACATGCAACAAGGGTAATGTACATGTTTATTGCATGTAACTACATTGCAGTTGCAGTTACAGTGTAGTTACACTGTAATTACAGTGTATTTAAGGAAACTTAAAGTGTTACCAAAATTAGAAGATATTATGGTTTCTCAGTGTGCCTCCACATCACCTAAAGGCTCAGAGGAGGGTCCAACCCCTCAAAGTAAGCAGTAGTCCCTGTCAAAAGGGATGAAAAAGAAAGATAAAGCTGCAAAAGATGGTTCAGAACTCAGGGTGTCTGAAAGGGGGGACACTGAATCCAGTAAAAATAAAAGATCCTCCGAGCAGACACTGGAAATGTTGCCTGTCAAGAAAGAAAGAAAAACAAATCACTGTCCCTCCTCCTGAAGAAAGAAAGGAGGCTCCTGTGGGCACAAGTAAAATGCCCCCTCACTAGAGGACATGACAGAAGCATGGCAACTCCTCCAGGCATTGCAGGCTATGGGGAATTTCATGAATATGCTTGTCTCCAATCCTCAGTCTCGGGTTCTATTTCCAAGGCCTATGAAGGAAGAGGCTGAAATTTACTATGAATATATGTGATGGTGCTCCTATGGTATACTTCAGGGTTCTTCACTCTGAGATGTGGATGTAACTGTCTTACTACCAGCACCAGTGTCACTCCCTAGCAGATGTTGTGGCGGGGTGACACTATAGGTTCCTAGGTGGATGGATGAAGACACCCAACAAGGAAAGGCAGGAGTCATTCTCAGAGGTCCAATGAAACAAAGATATTTATTTGACAGGAGGGGAAGGAGGACACGGTCATACAGGAAAATAATGGTAAAAATGACAGGGATTATGGACAGCATTGTAATCTAAACAGTAATAACACAGGAATAACTAATATAGCCTCAAATGTACATAAATATCTAACATACATTCTAAAACGTACTGTAAGCTCTAAAAGGTGCACCTTGGCCTAAGACATCTATACTTTAGGCTAAGCTTAGCACTCTAACATATCACAGTGAGGCACTTGGTAGCCCAGAGAGCTCTTGTAGCATTGTAACACACAGTACAGTTGTAACAATTCAAGTCAGTAAAGAATACATCAGAGTCCACTTCTAGCGATGGTCTTCGTGCACACAAGCTGAGGATGAGATGAAGAAGAAGGGGGGAATAAGATGAGGGATCCTGCAAAACACAAAACTGGCACTTCAGTGCAGGCCTAGGGGAAGTCACTGGGGTTATAAGAGATTTGTAAACAGACCATGGGTTCATTGGCATAAAACCCACTCTTACAGGCTACCAGAAACAAAGGACAAACACAAGACCTCTCTTGGCTAAAGAAAGCTGGTGAGCTGCGGATATGAAGAACAAACACAGGGATCCAGCCACAGTCCCTGGTGGACAACCAGGATGAGGCAATGGATGCAGAAGACCACCCTGCTACAGCCTGCTTGTGGACTGCCGGGACCTGATGCAGAAGACCGCCCTGCCACAGCCCACTTGTAGACTGTCAGAACAAGCTAGATGCAGAGGACCACCATGCCACAGCCAGCTTGTGGACTGCTAGGACAAGATAGATGCAGAAGACGTTGGGAGGACCCCACAGAAACTGAGAACCAAGATGAGGATATCTTCAGGAGCCAGGCAGAGTGTGGCATTCTGGGCACCAAGGCTGGACGAGCCAAGGATAAGCATAAAACAACAAATGGGACTTTGGTTTGGGGAAATTGGAACAGAAGATCTTGAAGTGTCTAAAACAAGAACCAAAAAAAAAAACAAGAAAACAGCGGCCACGGATCACACTGGTCTTCGATAGACTGCAACTAGCGGTGAACAACAAGCGGACATTGATGCAGTTCTTCCGGGATGAGTACACTCTGGGTGAAGAAGACTCTGACCAGGACTATGGGAACTGAAGCTGGAAGATGGTGATGAAGAACGAAACTGTAGGATCTTCAGAGGATTTCCACTGCAGACTGATTCTGGAATTTACTTGCTGAGCATTCCTCTGGGGCTGCTGAAGACTGATTTAGGAATTCACTTAGTATAAGATGCTGACCCACTACAGTGTAACTGCAGCCTGGGGCAATTACACAGTTCCAGAGGCAAAGAAACGGCTTTGGGGCAATGGATCAGTTCAAGCAGTTCTTGAGCAATGTAACACGGTTCAGACATTTCTCAGGCAATGTAACATAGTTCAGTCAGTTTTCAGGCAATGTAACATAGCTCAGTCAGTTTTTGTATTTATTGCCGCTTTCTGATGCTCCAAATGCCCTTGTGTACCAGCGCTAGCGAATTTAAGGAGTCACTAGCCAGCTCCTTCCTCAGCCACCTCTATAGGTGGTCCAAAGATGGGAAATATGTCTTTTTAAAAACTTCCCACCAATGCAGCCCCAGACACTGTCCCCAAAGCACCAAAATTCACTAGGGGTCCTTTAAACCAGTTCCCACTTCCTGGGACTCTGCACCCCCAGTAGCTTGGGAAAAGAGGTGTAATCTGAAGATGTGAGGAACCTGGGCATGCTAGCCTCCTTTTAATTAACTTTAGCTGGGACCCTTATAAATTATAGGTCTTGCCTTACCCTTTTAAACTCCAGGGCTTTCCTTACTGGGCCCCTTCAAACTGCAGGACTTTTCTTGCTGGTCCCTTTAATTCCCTCCAATGAATTGCCCTGTTAAATCATTCTTTAACACAGTGGGGCCTTTCTGCTTTGGCTCGTTTAGTTGTGTGCCTCTCTACTGGGCCCTTTAATCTGCAGGACCTGTTTTGCCCTTTTAATATCCTCTCCAGGCACCGCCCCTTTAAATATTCATTTTGGCCTTGGCCAGGCCAAATGTATTTGGCTCCTCCTTAGCTCCCGCTCTGGGAGTTCTTCATATTAATATTTATTTTGCTTCCCTCTGGGCTGTCTGCCCTAGCCCTTCCCATGGGTGTTGCTCTGCCTGAAATGAATATTTAATTATTTAAATCTCTGTCTTTTAGCCCACCCCCTCTTGATCTTGGCCACTCTGCACCCTTGTGTGCCTCTTAAACAATTTAAGAAAACTTTTTTCTTACTACTGGCTGTCAGCACTCTTCCTTTAGTGCTACTTCCGACTCACCACCCTGGCCTGAGGTGAAGGAGACTGCTTCATGAAGTGGGTGTTGGCAGAGAGAGGAACTTTTCTTGCAGACGGGAACTGGATGACAGGGTGCCTTGCAGGACCTTCCGATGCTTGGTAGCCTTCCTCTCTTCCCCTGGATGAAGCTTCTCAGCACCACCATCACCGAGGGACCAGACAATTCACTTTTATCTTTAAAAATAATAAATGGGGATGAACAGAGCCCTCACCGAGACTGCTTCTCTCTGACCACCCAACAAGACCGGCACTCCTGCAGGTATGAGAGGTGGATCACAGGTAAGCCATTACTCCCTGCCACTAACCTGTGTCCCTCTCTCCCTTTCTCCACAAGTGGATGTCTCTTTTCTTCTGGAGTGCCTGAGAGCACTCCTTTGGCTCTTCTTAAGCCTACAGCATGGCAGCAACCTTCAACCCGCTTTCACTGGCCACTGCTCAACTGACTGTGCAGCCAGCATTCGAGACGCTGGGTCCCTGGCAACATCGGCTGCACTTTAACAGCCCAGCACAGGCTGTACTTGAAGATGCTCCCTTGGCTTGCGCTTTCAGTAAGCGGAGCCAGGTTTGGAAGCATTTGGGAGCAGGGGGCATTCAGTCAATCATGGGCTCCACAGTGGGCACTAAACATTGAATAATGAAGGTGGTGTGGCACCACTACTCTCACACTAGGGTAGCCAGGAGGGCAACCGCCCCCCTCTAGCTCTCTACCACTGGCTGCTTTCGAGGGGGGGGGTTAGAAGCAGTCAGCCAAGGACAGCACAGGAAAACTTTCTTCTTTTTTTCTTTTTATTCATACTGTAGCTGCTCTGTGATGGGGGAGAACACTCTAAATGGAGCCCCTACTTACTGCCACTGATGCCCACACTGCCCTATGAGGGGGCACTCTATTTTTTTTCTGTGGTGCCCCCATACTCTGGAGCACTACACATAAGGAGGGAGAACTCATAGAACCAGATGGTTCTCCTGAGCAAGAATCTGACCGTTATCCTAAGGTTTCAGATAATTATAACTCTCACTATACCTTTTGTAAGGCATATGGTAAATACCCTCAAGATCTTCTCACAGGAAACTGAGGAGGATGAGAGTGGGGTAGAATTCATGGATATAATGGGCTTGGCTCCAACAAAGAGGTCGATGCAGCTCATCCATTAATCCTTCAGGAAAGCCACTTATAATATTATGTCAGCACCCACCTCAGCTGCTGGCATAGATAAATAAAATTATGAAAAAATATCAGGTGGACAGACAAGGCTCTGAGTACCTGTATTCCCACCCTGATTAAGAGGAGTGGTCCAGACTTCTGCCTGTGACAAGGCCAAAGTGCCCTTTCCTCCTTGCCTCCAGAAAAGATTCCAGGAAACAGGCTACCATGGGCAAAAGTTTATATGTCAGCTTCTCTGCTCCTAAGACAGGCAGCTCACCTGGCCTACACAGCACACATTTAAATTTCCAGTCTCTGAAAAACCTCAGAATGTCCCACGGAAAATGAGCATTTTGAAGTTGTCAGCTGCTGCCACCCAGATGTGAGTCTCAAAACAAAAGAACCTCCAACAACGGAATTGTGTAGGGGGTGCAAATAAATGTACTACAGACAGTTTAGGCATAGAAAATGTTCAATAGTGGTAGGTGGACAGCTATTTAACAATATATTTATATTTATTTATCAGGTAGTGAAAGGCATCTCCTGATGAAGCCTACAATTGTAGGTGAAACGTCGAGATTGTATGCCGTGGAAATTGAATCAATTATTGTGAACATTTTCTATGCCTAAGCTGTCTGTAGTACATTTATTTGCGCCTCTTACACACACAGACATACCAGAAAGCCCTGTGGAATTCCATATTGGCACTGAGTGAAAAGGCCACTGGAGACTTGGCACAAGATATGGCTGCCACAGCAAGATCAGCTATAGATGCCACACATTACCTGTTCCATATGGCAGTGGACACAAATGGCACAGCATGTAGAGTAATGGCCCATGCAGTGTCCTTAAAGATGTTACCTAGTGTTTCAAATTCCCATTTTTCTGATACATCCAAAACGTTTTCAAGGCTGTTTTCCTGCACAGATACATTCTTAAATATATGGAAGCATTACTCTGAAAATGATTTATCCTGCCATGTCCAGCTAAGAATAGATACAGATAGGTAGCGAGGAAATTAACTCCCACAATTGCAGCTGTTGGTATCATTCAAGGCACTTTACATAGATGTCTATCAGTCTTCGGTTACTCTCTTTCATTGATATTAATGTCCTTGTCATTTCACATGTACTGTGAATTGTTTGAACAGTTTTCCGTCACATTTTATCTTTTATTGGGATTTTTAAATTTTTTTGGTCCTGAGCCAACCAGCTTTAAAACCACAACTTTGAAAGGAAATATAAATAAAAGAAGCATGGCAGCCCCTATATTTCTTTCTTTTGCTATCTTTACAACCATATTCTACATCTGTCAAAAAGGTTTTTTGGAAATGACATGGGACTGGAACAGTTTCATACATAAAAACATACAAATATTTCTCCCATTTTGGGGATGTTAGATCAAGAGAGTGTCATATTATTTAAGCTTTACTTTTGCATTTGTGGACAAGAATGAAGCAAACATCATGACACATGATGTGTTGTTTTACATTTTCTTCCACACTTGTGTTGACACCTAAAACATTGATGTTATAACTACATAAAACAATCTGACCCCTTACAGATTTTTTTTCCATAAAGAGGGATTAGGTCTCACCATGTAACTTAAAAACAAACATATTGACCCATGCTTTTTGTGAATTTTAACTGTTTAGATGACCATTATGTAATGGGCAAAAATTATGAATTTGACATGAGGTTGCTGAAATGCCAGGAAACATCCTTAAGGAGGTTTGCCTGGTTTAGAACTACCAGTCTGTCTAAGAGCACTCAAACAAAAGCAATGGGTTTCCACGTGAGGGAAATTAACTGTTTGGTGACAAGACAGAGGCTTATATGAAAAAGGTGGATGAATGCAAAACCACCTACAAGAGCAACACTGAGAAAGAAAAGTCTTCCATTTCCTACAGGCCAGGGACTTTGGTTTACGGGAATGAGAAAGGCAAATTCCATTTTGCACAATGTAAAAGCAGTATTGTCACTGGCGTCTGCTAAGCCAAAATCTGATTTTACCGTGTTTGGTTTTGTGTACTTTATTTAACAATTTTTAACTCTGCTAACATGCATTTTAGCAGTTTTAACCTCCGCTATTGCACATCCATTCATCCTTGTACCAATTTAAATTTATTTTAGGTACAAGATGTGATGACAGCAGCAGCACTACAGCCCTCATCCCTAAGGTGTGATGGAAGCAGCAGTACAGCCCCCATCCCTCAGGTGTGATGGCAGCACCAACAGCACCAACAGCACTATGGCCCCCATCCCGATGGTGTGATGGCAGCAACAACAGCACTATGGCCCCCCCCAGGTGCGACGGAAGCAGCAGCACTGCGGCAGTATTGGCATTATGGCTCCCATCCCTCAGGTGTGATGGCAACAGTACTACATGTCACAAACCCACTCAGCAGGTCAGGCCCTCTACTCCCAAAGTGACAACCTCTGAACACAGTCTTGTGAACAGTTAACAGAAACAGGGTAACCCTCCTGTCTGTTCTGTGGGTTCAAATCAACCTTTGGTCTCAAGTCTTGGAGGGATTCAAACTGTGAACCTCTTGCATGCATACCCAATGCACAGGCACAGATAATTCTGTCTTCTGGGGGCCAGATATCTTTGCCTATGGGTACCTAACCAGGTATGTAGAGATGAACCCTTAAAAACTTTAATAAAGACCTCAGATTTAAAACGCTTCTCTTTCCAGCTTGGTACCACCATTCAAGCTTATGTCTATTGTCTGCTTTAACCATATATATTTTTCTTACAAATAAAAGAAATTCAAAGACAGACCAAGTAGGCTCTAAAATAGAGAGTTTTACTAAAATAGAAAAAATATATAAAACATAAAATACAGAACCAATATCACAAGAGCATACAAATAATTTAAAGGAACAAGGTTTTAACAGTGCAATTACTAGTACATTACTTAGATGTGTGTGTGTCTCTCTCTCTCTCTCTAAATACCTGCTTAAAGTGCTCAAAGATGTTTCTTTGTCAGAGTCTAGATAAAAGTATGTCCTCTGAAGGAAAACAGAATATTGTTTAAAAGTTGGCTTTGCCTACCTCTTTGCATGAGGTTACCTAGCTCCCCCCTGTCAGAATATATAAAAAAAATATCTATACAATAACAGGATGTCTTTTTCCAGTATTAAATTCTGCAATCCTCAGCACAACTCATTTCCTTTTTCAAATGACATTTATTTGATCTTATGATCAGTTTCCCCTTCCCAGGACATCAAAGCATCTTTTATGACTTCACACTAAAACGTCACCACCTGCTCTTCTTCCTCTAAGCGTTATAAAAGTTTATATTTCCCTCTTAGCAACTACAGGTATAATTAACTTAATTAAATTCTGTAATTAGCTTCTGGCCTTCCAGGTAACACCTTGAATCTAAAACCTATGTGTGTGTGTGTGTGATCTCACATGCTGTTTCAGCATTTCTCAAGAGAGACAGTCCATAACCGATTTTTATATTGCAAAAAATGATACAATGATCAGAACCAGCTGTCCAAGTGTCACACTACATTCCCTATCCCTCAGGTGTGATGCCAGTGTCATTCCTATGGGCCCCATTCCTCAGGTGGGATGGCAGCAGTACTACATTCTCTATCCACCAGTGATGAAGGCAGAAGCACTACAGCCCCCGCCCCTCAGATGTGATGGCAGTAGCAACAATGGTCCACATGCCTCAGGGGTGATGGCAGTAGTGACAGCACTATGAGCCCCTTCCTTCAACACCATACCCCACTTGTAGAAGTTACAAATTACTTGGTATTTCTTGTTAGAACTCAGATGTGAATTATTCTAAACTACCACCACTAAGGTGGACCACCTTTGTTTTTTCCTTTCTTATCATTTAATTGCCTGAACTGGATTTCTGTCTGTGACACCGCTGACCAAAGTTCAGGAACAGACTTGGGTGTTGGAGGGACAGCTTCGGGCGGGGAGTGAAGGCTTGAGTGTCCAATGACCACTTGCCTTCTCCTGGGAGGAGGGTGGGTTCATGGCTCAGTATCTGCTGGCCTTTGGTGGAGGCCAGAGGCACAGCAACACGTCGGCCTTCACTGCGGGAGAGAGCCTGATGGATGTTGGCTTGTACCTTGACATTATGTGGCCTGTCATGCTCCCAAGAAAATGGGAAAACACCCCTTGGCCAACCAGAGGATGGCTGCTGGTCCATCCATAAGTCCAAAGCCCCAGACACATGTGTCCATTTGGACCCCTGCTGTGCCCGGAATACACAGGAAGCTCTTTGGGGTGATTCTCCTCCCCTGGTAGCCTTCCACAGGTAGGGGCCCACCCGAGGAAGGGTTACTTCAGGTTACATGATAGCACGGCAATAAGGGGCAGTGGATGGCAGTCGGGACTCAACAGTTGTGGTAGGGGGACCTTGGCATGCCTGAAGGGGTGGATGGCCAGGGGCTAGGAGGAGAAAAAAAAACTGCCTGGATTTGCATCCATGAAATAAAGTGTCTTCACCTAAAAAATCCACAAGTGATTACTGGAGGACCTTCAAATGGAAAATCGTGCATCTCCCAGACATGTGGATGCTTTTTTCTTTACTTGGTGTCCATGAAAAGGGTGTCTCCCAGTTTTTATGTCTGAGCTCAGATGTGAATTGAGCACCACTCTGCCCACCAGTATCATACATCCCTGGGGTCTTACCTTCTGTGTGTCATTGAATGTGCTTGCAAAATCTACTGGCCAAGTGGAAAGTACACTTAAACACTCAACATTTGCTTTTTGTTGAAGCAGTCTATCAGAAAATGTTTTGTTGTCACAAATGCTGAAACAGCAGGTGGGAGAAAAGGTGCAAATGATCCCATTCATCTAAGTGGGGTGGTAACTGTGAAATCTTTGTAAGCAGTAAGGCAGTTTCTTCCTTGTGAATATATTTTCATTCAGATTGCTTTTCATCCAAACAACTGAGGATTTTGGATGGCCCTGCTGATTATAAACTTGAACAAGCTAGTTGGTAACAGTGATCATCCTGTGCTTAGCAATCTACAACCTAGATGCTCACATACAAAAATACAATAAAACCTGACTAAAGTCTAAAAACAAGCTTATAAAACACATAAAATGTATCCCAACATTTATCTTTACCTATATCAAATAATTACAGCAGTAAAACTCAAGTAAATTACATGGTACCCTAACTATTGTATTGTGTAGTAAACATATATTGGTAATTTTTTTATATATTATATATAAACCGGGTCAGACCCACTAAGCAGATCTGCCTGTTTTCAGGGGTGACCCATGAGCACGGGGGGGGCTTGTTCGGAGTCACACAGTATGCAAATGCAGGTTATGGGAATCAAACCCAAGTCTGCTGGATGTACCCAGTTCAGTCATTGTTTGTTACTCTAACCACTAGGCTATACTGCCAACCATAATAACACCCCTGGATAATGTTTTAAAATATTTCAGTAATAGTGCACAGTACCTACAATGCAAATTATGAATATTAAACACTTAACAGCATTTTACTAAAACTGAATTATTTGCCACTCCATCTGCTTATTTTTTCTTACACAAAAGTGGGCGAATAGTTGACAGGGCACTGTAAATAGCTTTTGATCAGGCTTCATTATTCTACATCCAGAAACAGATAAACAATTTGTTTATTCTGGATGTATTTAATGTTGTGGCTCACTAAATAAAATCTATTTAGCACTGTATGAGCAGATGTTTTTACATTTTGGAAGAGCAGCAACACATCTGTTTAGGATTCATGTTAGGAACACAAGTTTTCTTCATCTTTAAACATATTCACGTGTCAGTGTATTCATTTAGTAGTTTATGCTGACTACTGCATGCTGCAGAAAACAGTAAAGAATTTATTGTGAAGCACTGAGGGTCTATAGTAGAACTTCTGCAATTTCCCAGCAAGTTTTGCAAAAATCTCTACAATTTCAGGTTACTTTTCCCACCGTTTTCCAGTGGCCCTGCCCATGTGTGCTGATACTTGTACTTTTTTTGTAGCATCCCATATAATATAAATAGTAAAAGACATTTAGGCACATACTACACAAAAACTGTGGTTTCAGGAAGGAAAGCAGTCCTCAGCTGATGGAGAGGTTGGTGGGAAGCAAGGGTGGTTAAACTGAAGCCTGGCTGGTTACAACAAAGCAGTGCAGGTGATTTCCTTACTGATTCTATATGCAGCAAAGCAGAAAGAATGTGAAACACAGCAGCATTAATTTTAAGATGCTGAAGTCTGGGCCGGCTCGCTGGCACTGCAGTAGTGCTACTGCTTGCAATGCCAGTGACCTGGGGTCAGAAGTGAACTCGGTTTGCTGGAGGTCTGGCCAGGGTAGTAGGATCGAGCACCTGGGGGGCTGCTGTCCTCCTCCAGGGAGGGTGGGCTGCAGGTCCCGCTACTTTACCACCACCTGAGTGACCGTGGGTGGTGGTGCAACAGTGCTGCAGAGTGATTGGGAGAGGAGGGCTAGCTGGGATCTGGAGCAGTGACATGTCTCTATGTGCCCTACCTCCTTGGATCCCCTTGAGTGCCAATGCCCTCAGAGACAGAGACCAGAAAACTGGGAACAATCACCCCACATCGGCCACTGGTAGAAGGGACCCAGCTGCCCCAGACTTCATAACCAGGCTCCATGAGGGACCCACTGGGCTGCCCAACACACACTAAGGGACTGTGGAGGGGTGACCTGGGGTCCTTTCCTTTTCCACCTGAGGGGCACAACCCAGGCAGGATGGGGGCAGACCTACAGGAGCTCCCGAGCATTACCTGGGGTGAAGCTAGGGGATACCGAGCCTAGGGATCTCTGTAAAGTGGAGACTAATGAAGTGAGAAGGGGGCATAGAAGAAGAAAATAAAAAAATGTAAAAAGATGCTGAAATCTTAGGGATTCTATGCAGTGAAATGCAATTTCTGTGAGGCACTGGTACAAGAATTCAAAATCCACAAACCAAGCAGGATTCCATGATTTTTACCAGTGTCACTGGTAAAAGCGGAAAACCAGAGTCCTTGCTACAGGCCTTATGGAAGAGGAGGCAGAGGTAGGAGATAGTTCCCTCATGCATGTGTCTTCTATGAGTGCCCTCCCCAGAGGGACTGCTATAGGGGCAGGGCTAGAAGGGACACCGGGCTTGCAGCTGCAACACTAGCTCCCAAAACCCAAGCAAAGCAAAACCCCTGACAAGTCTGCACAGGTCGCCTATCCATTGCCAGTGGGAGGAAGGCTGGCTCACTATTTCCAGGAATGGAGAAAAAAATCACCACAAACAAGTGGGTCCTGGAATTAGTGAGTCAGGGTTTGCCCCTGCAGCTCAGAAAATTCCCCAAGCTGCAGAATCAAAAGCTTTTCCCACCTCACACCCAGCAGAAAGAATCCTTTTGGAGATGGAGGTGAAGAAATTGTTGTAAGCAAATGCAGTGGGAAAAAGTACCTTCCTCACAGTGGAGCAAGAGACTTTATTCCATGTCCTTCCTGATCCACTATAGAATTGTGGAGTGGCAGTCCATTTTAGACCTAAGATATTTGAACAAACACTTAAAGAAAGAAAAATTTTAAATGGCAATACTGGGCTCTGTGATTCCATCTCTGCAAAAAGGAGACTGGCTAGGGTGATTGAAACTGAAGGACGCCTACTTTCACATATCTGTCAGGCCCAGCCACAGAAAGCACCTCACATTCAGGACGAGGAACTGCCAGTGCCACTTCACGGCCCTTCCCATCAGTCTCACCTTAGCTCCAAGAGTGTTTACAAAGTGCTTCGCTGTGGTAGCAGCACATTTGATAAGGCAAGGGGTGGTGATTTTTCCCCTACATGGATGATTGGCTGATCTCAGAAAAAAAAAAACAAAGCAGGAATCAAAGTCCTCCCTGCTGCTGACACAAGACACATTAGGGGACAAGGGCTTCCTCATAAATCTTCAAGAGTCCCAGACAGAACCAGTTCAGGTTCTGGACTTTATAGGTGCAGAGCTGGATACCCTGTAAGGGAAGGCAATCCTCCCTCAAGCAAGGGTAGCAAATCTGATTTCAGCTGCAGAATCCTTCAAGTCAGGTCCTGCAAGGGATTTTCTGCATTTACTGTGACACATGGCCTCGTCCACTGCAGTGGTTCCAAAGGCTAGGTTCCAGATGAGAGATGTCCAGTATTACCTAGGGGAGCATTGGTTTCAGAGTTGGGATCCACTGTCCAAAATGGTTCCTGTCACAAAGTCTTTGCTTAGGGCACTGGAATGGTAAAAGGAAAAATGCAACCTCAGAGAAGGAATTCCCTTCCTTTACCAATTGCCGATGCTTATACGCACAACAGATGCCTCCCTCCTAGGCTGTGGGGCCCACCTGAATGACCTCATTGTAAGTGGTACTTGGAGTACAGAGGAGACTCATGAGCACTTAAATCTCCTGGAACACAGGGCAGTGTATCTGTCAATGCAGGATTTTTCGTCCCAAATCCATGGTCAGTCTGTCTAGGTCAGAACAGACAACACCACAACAATGTATTACATAAACAAGCAGGGAGTAACAAGATCTTCAAAGTTTTGCACAGAAGCAATGAAGATCTGGAACTTAGCATACTCCCTGGAAGTTCAGCTTTCAGCAGTACACCTGCCAGGGAAAGACAATGTGCTGTCAGGTTCTCTGAGCAGAAGCAGCCAGGGAAATCGCACAATGACCCTGAACCAACAGGTGCTAGCAGCAGTGCTCAGACAGTGGGGTACACCAGAAATAGACTTGTTTGCTTCCTCCAAGAACAACAAGCTCCCACAGTTTTGCTGCAGACCTCCATCAGTGGGTACAGTCCCAGAAGATGCTCTAGTCCTCAACTGGTCGGGGAAGTTTCTGTATGCCTTCACACCTTTCCCACTTTTGCTGAGAATACTGATCAAACTGAGAAGGGAATCAGCAACAATGATTCTCATAGCTCCAGACTGAGCCAGGCAGGTCTGGTACTCCATGCTCCTGTCCCTGTTCAGCAGGCCTCCTCCTATCAACCTGCTCCTGAGATACAGTCTGCTGACACTGTCACAGGGCAGGATAACATTCCCAGATCCAAGAACTCTGCATCTTAGAGCATGGTTCTCTAACAGCTAGAGTGCTCTGCACTAAATCTTTCTGAGAAAGTGATGGAAGTGCTGAAGGTCTCCAAGAAACTAGCAACAAGGAAAATGTATGCTGCAGAATGGAAAAGATTTTCCTTTGGTGTTCCCTAGACAGCTCAACCCACTACTGAAGTCTGTCTTCAATTCTCGCTCACATAGTCCATCTCAGTCCTTGGGCCTCAGGCCCTCAACCCTGAAGGTTCATTTGGCAGCAATGTCCATTTATGAATCAGCTGGAAAAGACAGATCTGGCCTCCCAACCCTTTTTTTTTTTTATATTAAGATTTTTTTTTACTAGGTCTTAAAACAGTAATACATTACAATGCAAAATTGATATAATCCCACAATCAATACAAAATATACAATAAAAATATTTCAAAAATGCATAGGCAGTGCAAAAAATAATAGAAGGAAGCTGTAGAAGTCTGAAACGTAAATTCTTCGCTGCAGGCTCCAAGCTGTGGTGAAACGCAAACCAAGCAGAAAAGAGCTGAAATGAAGTCCATAAGTATAGCTAAACATATCTCTGTAGAACTGTTCAGCATAAAGTCCATATCTTTGTATAACATGATCAAGAAATAATAAAATTACATTCAGTAAATTGTGGGTAGTCAACACAGTGTAAACCTAGACCAGTGTAGAGATGAACAGTAGACTAGACAGAGAGTTATATCTTATAAAGTAGGGTAGGGAGTACTAGGGGGAAGAATAGGACCATGAGAAGAAAAAGAAAGGGGAGGAGTAGAGGGAACAGATAAGAGGAGAGGAGAGGACTTCATGGGACAAAGTCTAGGTAATTATCCAGCGGATATAAAACACACTTACAACATTTAGTTTCAAAAGAAGGTATGTGGTTCATAATCTGGGCTGACATTCATTTCAGTGTATACAATTTGAGTGTGATTTCCCACCAGGTAGTTCGCATGGGAAGTTTTTCAATGTGCCAAGGCATAGTGCTAGCTTTTTTAGCCTCTAAGATCAATAGAAGGACCAATTTTAGAGAGGTCATACTCAGTGTGCAGTAATCTGGTGAAATAGTGGCAAGTATGAAAGAAGGGATAAGCACACCAGGACAATCAAACATGCCCTCGATTTCTTGTAGAACCTGTTTCCAGTAGTGTTGCAGATATGGGCAGGCCCAAAGGACATGTGTTTGATCAGTCATAAAGATGCCCACATTTATGTTAGCATTGCCCAGCAGGTATACCCACATATGTTAGCTATTACAGCTGGTGTACAAAATATCAAAGCTGGCATTTCAAGTGTATTCCTGCCAGCAGGAGGCAGATGTTACCGTATGAGAAGGGTGGGGACTGGTATATTTATGCCAGACATCTATAGAGTGGGTGGTGTCCAGCCCAGAGTTCCATCAGTAAAGGATGGAGATAGTAGAAGCAGTGGATGAAGCTTGTAGTGTCTTATACAGATGGATAATAAGATGCTTCCAGGTGTCTCCGGGTCCATGACACCACAGCGACAACTTTATTTCGACGCAATACTACAATAGTGGATTTATGTCGAAGGCAAGTTGCGGTAGGCATAAATCTGTCAGGAAACTGTCTGGTTTTTTTGGGGGGGGGGCTTTGACCCCTGGACCCACATGTGAGGGGCTATGCCCCCCTGCACCCCCATAAATTAGGATTGTCAACTCCGAGTCGGAGTTGATTCAGGAGGGGGGCAAAACCCAGAGAAACCAGTGCCAGGGTCCCATGGTTACATTACAGCGGCAACAGCGACTTGCCGCTGTAATGTACTTTGTTTTCAAAATGTTGCTGCAGCGTTGGCATATGGGTGTCTCCTAGTAGATAGAATTTTAGGAGATAAACAAACAGGAGTGGGGGTGTCAGCAATTCGGTTAGAGCTTTTCCCTGAATATGAAGGTGAGAATGTAGTTGCAAATATTTATAAAAAGCTGAACCCGGGAGGTTAAAGGCTGCTTAAAGTGTCACAGAGTAAGATCCCTGTAGAAACATAGAATTTGACGGCAGATAAGGACCGCTTGGCCCACCCAGTCTGCCCATTTCCCTACCTAATGGATAAGCTGCAGATCCTAGTTAACCAGCAGCCTACTTCTTCCGCGCCCACCCCTAGAATTGCCTTATGACTGTCCCATGCATGATTGAATTCCACCACTGTTTTTGACTCCACAACCTCCTCCGAAGGCCGCTCCATGCATCCACAACCTCTCTCTGTGAAAAATACTCCTTAAATTACCTCTGAGCCACCTCCTCAATCTTCAAATTGTGCCCCTTGTTCTTGCACACCTCTTTTTTGAAAGATGCTACCCTCTTGGACTTTGTTGATTCCTTGAGGTACTTGAAAGTTTCTATCATGTCCCCCTCTCCCTCCTTTCCTCGAGGCATTACATATTAAGCTCCTTAGTCTCTCTTCATATGTCTTCGGTGCAGACCCTGCACCATTTTAGTGCCTCCTCTGGACAGCTTCCATTCTGTCTATGTTTTTGCGGAGATTGGGTCTCCAGAACTGCACGCAGTACTCCAGATGGGGTCTGACCAGCTGTCTGTACAGAGGGATAATAACTTCCTGTTTTCTACTGGTGATGTGTCTTCCTATGTATCCCAGTATCCCCCCAGCCCTCCTTGCTGCCCTCTCACATTGCTTGCCCACCTTTAGGTCATCTGATATGACTACCCCGAGGTCCCTTTCCATTTTTGTTGTTATTAGTATCTCACCCCCATTGTGTACTCTTCCCCTGGGTTTTTGTTTCCCAGGTGCATTACCTTGCACTTCTTAGCACTGAATCTAAGCTGCCACATTTGACCATTCCTCTAACCTTGCCAAGTCCCTTCTCATCCTTTCCACCCACCTTGTGCATCAACTGTGTTGCAGATCTTTGTGTCATCTGCAAGAGACATATTTTCCTTCCAGTCCCTCTGCAATGTCGCTATAAGACATTGAAGAGGACTGGTCCTAATACTGAACCCTCGCGGTACTCCACTAGTAACCCCACTTTCTTCAGAGGACTCCATTTACTATTACTCTGTGTCCTATTCTCCAGCCAATTTTTACCCAGGCTGTCATCTTGGGACCCACTCCAGGCTGGCTAACTTATATTAATCTTTTGTGTGGAACTGTGTCAAATGCCTTGCTAAAGTCTAGGTAGGCCATGTCCACAGCCCCTCCTGATCTACTACTTTGGTCACCCAGTCAAAGAAATCTATCAGATTCATCTGGCATGACCTTCCCTGTGAATCCATGCTGCCTTGGGTCCTGTGCCCTCTGGCCTCTAGATACTCGACAATTCTTTCCTTCAGAAGTGATTCCATCATTTTCCCTACCACTGAGGTTAAACTAACAGGTCTGTAGTTTCCTGCTTCTGCCTTGCTCCCACTTTTGTGAGGGAATCACATCAGCCCTCCTCCAGTCCTCGGCACCACCCCATCCTCCCATGATTTGTTACAGAGGGTAGTCAGTGGTGTCACTAGTTCTACCTTAGTTCTTTTAGAATTCTGGGATGAACTCATCAGGCCCCATTGCTTTGTCCACCTTCAGTTTTAGAGTTCTTTCAGAACCCTTTCTTCTGTAAATGGGCTGGTATCAACTTCTGTATCCAGAGTGTTTCTACTGTTTGTTTTAGGTACCTCCCCCTCTTCCTTTGCAAATACTGAGCAAAAATATTTGTTTAGTATCTCTGCCTTTTCACAGCCACCCTCTGTCCACCCTCCCTCCCCTTTATTAAGCCTCACTATCCCTCCCTTGGTCTTCCTTTGCTCCTTCTGTACCTATAGCCCCCGTAGGGCTGATGAGTTGAATTATATATCTAATGCTACATCTATGCCAGATCAGCAGAGCTTTATTGAGTCTACTGATGGAAAGGCCATCTCATATGCTATAGCCTGGAGGTAAAGTATATCAGTGGAAGTAAACTAATGTTTTTGAGTAAATATCCGATGATGGTAGGTTTTCACCGTAAATTGCTGGAACTTGCTGAAGGGAGTACAGGAGGGTGGATTACTAAAGAGGTAGCGGGCATGATCATAGGTATCATGGAGCGTGTGTTCAATCTGCTTCCAATAAGAGTGGTGGGATGGAGTAAGCCAAAGGCAGACTATCCTGAGGTGGGATGTCAGCACATATCAACCTGTTGGGTAGGTTAACCTCCCTTTCCCGAGGAAACTGCAAGATGGAATAATGGATCCGGGGCTTACTCCAAATAAAGTGGGAGATTATTTTGTCCCAGGCCCCTAAAATAAGTCTTATCAGGCATGAGTGGGAGGGTTTGGAGGAGATATAAAATCTGTGGAAGAATATTTTGATGTACGACCTCTATGTGGTTAAAAAATCCCAAAGTGAGGTACATCCAACGGGAGAGGTCTTTAATAACTTGTTGAGTTAAGGGCTCATGCTTGAGTAATTCCAAATGTGCCAGATATGTGGCAATTTTAACTCCAAGATAATGGATGGCCAGATTATGCTATTCAAATGGGATTTATGCTTTAGCTGTATAGAGGGTGAGTAATTATAGAGGAGTACATGCCTTAAGTGTGTGTAATTTATATTCTAACACTCCAGATTCATGAAATAGATCCCAAACTGCTGGGATGGAACCCTCCAAGGAGATTAAAGTGAGCAGGACATCATCTGTAAAAGTGAAACTTTGTATTGCCTGCCTCTTCAGGGGATCCTCTACTTCAGGGATATTTGGAATGGCAGCTGCCAATGGCTCTAAGTATAGAGCAAAAAGGAGCAGGGACAGGGGGCAGCCCTGCAAGGTGCCCCTGGTTAAGGGAAAACGTTGTGATAGTGAGCCATCTAACTTAAAGTAAGCCTGGGAGGAGTCATAGATGGCTTGTAGTGTGCGCACAAACTCGTCCAGAATTCCAAAATGTGACAGGGTGGCCCAGAGATATGTCCTGGCCACCCTGTCACATGCTTTTTCAGCATTGAGACTTAACATTATGAGAGGAATTTGACAGGTGATGGTGTAATCAATTAATAAAAGGTTTTGTCTGACACTGTCATGTGCCTGCGCTGCTGGATGAAACCAACTTGGTCGAGATCTGTTGAATGGGGGAGGAAATGCTCAAGTCAACGTGTCTTGATAGACATGTAGATTTTGTAGTCACAGTTGAGCATGGAACTACAGTAGGTCTGTATGATGTGGAGTAATGGGGTCTTTCTGGGGCTTTAAAATCACTGAGATGATCATGTATTTCTGGGGGAGTGTTCGCCTTGTTGGACCGCCTGTAAGCTGAAATCAATAGAGAGGTAAGGGACTCTATGAACATTTTATAAAATTGATGTGCTAGACATCTGGACCAGGGTTTTGTGGTTTTAGAATCGCATAGGGCAACTTCAATTTCAGATGTTATTATGGGGCTAGCAGGCCTCAGCTTGCACCTCCGACAGCTTAGGTAGTGGAAGGTTTCAAGGGATGCCTCTATTTGATCAGAGGAGGATGGAGTGTCTGCCACTTACAGCTGCAGGTAGTACTTAGCTATAGCTGCCTGGATGTCCAGTGGACGATTTAATCCTACAGCCTGTGCCTGGATCATAAAGTTGCAGAACGATGTCGGACTTGGAATGCATGAAGTTTACATGCTAAATTGCGACTCCTGTAGGATCGCTCTCATAGTGATGGTGTCTCAAATATAGTAAGTGTTGTTCCATATTTTGATCTAACAGTTTTTGAAGCTCTTGTTTAGTAAGGTTGATTTGAGAAATCACAGAGTGATCCCCTTGGTGCAAGAAACACTGAAGGGTTTGCAGGGTAGTCTGGAGTTCCTGTAGGCAGACGTCCCTTACTCTTTTTTCTGAGTTGATTAGGAGATAATTTCTCCTCAAAGGACAACCTTAATGGTGTTCCAGAGTATGGCTGAGGTTGTGGGGATAGTATTATCACTCCGGACCCAGGAGATAGTGTCCTCGACCAGGCTCCCAACCCATTTTCAAAAGATTTTTCAAAGGGCTTAATCACCTGTACCCTCCAATAAGGGACTCTGTTCTACAGCTGGGACTTGAAAATGTGCATTGCTCAGCTAATGGAGACTTCTTTTGAGACTATGGTAACTGTTGCACTGAAGTGTGTCACTTGAAAATAAGTTTTCCTGGTGACAGTAGCTTCTGCCAGAAGGGTGAGTGAGCTGCAAGCCCTCTGCCCAGATCCTAACTACATCATTTTCACAGGGACAAGGTGTAGGACCTGTGAAAGTAACAGAAAATTTCTTCCCCAAAGTGGTGTCTGAATTCCATCTGAAACAATTAATCACACCTCCATTTTTCTTTACAGCAAATCAAGCTCAGGAGAACAGAAGCTCCACAGTCTGATGTGAAAAGGGCACTGAGCTGCTGCTTGACCATATACAAAGGATGTCAGATCCATTAACACTCAGTTATTTGACCTGTGGGAAAGTGGGGAAGGTAAACCAGCATCCAAGAGAACCATTTCTTGTTGATAGCTTCCTGCATGCAGTTCTGTTACGACAAAGATGGCAAATTGCCACCTAAAGACCTTAGGGCACTCTCCACAAGGGGCATCTCTGCCTCTGTGGCAGCATCAATGGGTATTTTCCTACAGGAAATCTGTATGTAAAACAGCTACCTGGAAAACAGTATACACTTTCACAAAGCATTACTGTCTGGACATATAGTCCAAAAGGGATGCCAGCTTTGGCACTGCTGTCTTGCAGAACCTTTTCCCCAAGTAGGGTCTGTACCCAGCCTCCCAAGGTACTGCTATGGAGTCTGGTCTGCATTTGTTAAGTATAAGTGAGGGATTCATGGGTTTGAAGGAAAAACTAGTCACCATAGTAATAGTGTTTCTTCCAAAGGGAACCATCACTATGCGTAAAATCCCTAATCACTACCTCCCCTTCCAGAACCTGGTAAAAGGGTTCTAACAAGAATATTTTCTGTTTGTTGAGCAAACTCTCTCTTTAAACTAGGAAAGGGGGAGTTTGTGGCCAGGGAACCTATTGGTCACAGCATGGAAGTTAGGAACGTAGCTGGTGCTCCCCCAGTAACGTGGAATACTCTACCTCAAACTACAAACAACTGTAGGGTACAGAAAAGTGCATGAAGAGACTCTAAAGGGGACTAAGCATCCAATAAGAGGCAGCCAAAACCAAAAGAAGGAAAATACAGTGCCCATGATATCTGGAGGGGAGTGTACTGCATACAAGAAGCCTGGGAAATAAAGTGAGTGACCTGCAGACACAATGGCAGACACCCAACTAGACCTGGTAGCAATAATGGAGACCTGGCTATGGAAAACAATGATTGAGACCTCTCAATACTGGGCTGTTCGGTCTATAGAAGGGACAGGAAGGGAGCCAGGGAGGAGGGGTAGCACTTTATGTTTGGGAAGTGATGAGAGCCACAACACTCAATGTCAATGAGAAAGAAGGGGTAGAATTCCTGTGAGTGCAGATCAGCTCAGCATCAGAAAAAAAGATCTTCTTTGCAGTCATATACAAGCCACCAAGGCAAGCAGAGGAAAAAGACAAGATACTGCTGGAAGAGATTAATGCCTTGACACTGAAAGGGGAAACAGTGATGGTAGGTGTCCTGAACATGCCAGATGTTGACTGGGGTATCTCCTTGGCTAGATCCTCAAAAAGTCAAAAGGTGGTTGAGGCCTTATAAAACTGCCTACTGACTCAACTAGTAAACACCTCAACTAGGCTTGACGCCATCATCGATGTGGTCCTCACCAGCTCTGAACTGATTGCTGTTGTTATGGTTGTAAACTACTAGCTAGTAGCAACCACAACTCTGTTTGGTTCAAGTTGTCCCTAAATGAAGTTAAATCTAAATCCAGGATGAAGATCTTGAATCTCAGAGGACCCAACAGCTAGTTGGGGGAAAACTGTCAGGATCCATGAGAAAATGGAGGTGAAGGTCATCTGGGGGTAGGTTAAACAATCCATTCTAGGGGCCACCAAACTATGCATAAGGACTGTGACAAAAAGGAACAGGCACAAGAGATCCATTTGGTTCACAGACCATGTCAGGGAAGCAATTGGGGGCAGAAGGGAAGCTTTTCACAACTATATGACAGACAAAGGGGACAGCGACTGGGATGACTACATTCAGAAAAGTAAAGAAGCAAAAAGGCGGCGAGACTAGCAACTGAGCTGGATCGTGGGAGCTCAGATCGAGGACAAACACTTTTGGATACATTCAAGAGAAGAGAAAAAGAGAGAGGGATAGTCTGGCTCTAGATGGTGATAGGATCATAGAGGATGATGAACAGAAGGCATCTGCTCTGAACAGTAGTGCTGTTCAGTATTTACTAAGGAGCATGATGGGCCCATTCCGGATAGTGTCATAAAGGCTGTGGATAGGGGATCCCAAGAATGTTGACACCAGCATTCACCACAGACAGGGTCAGGAAAGCACTGGAGCATCTTAAAGCAGACAAAGCATCTGGACCAAATAGACTACACCCCAGGATGCTAAGGTAACTTACAGAGGGAATTAGCAGACCCCATGGCACATTTGTTCAGCACATCCTACAGAGCAAGAACCATGCCTAGGGACTGGAGAAGAGCAGATGTGGTACCTCTTCACAAGGGAGGGGGTAGTGAGGAGACCAGAAATTACAGAGCCTCACATCTATAGTCAGGAAATTATGGAAACATTAATTAAACAGGACCTAATAGAATACCTGGAAAAGAACAGACTTCAGGATGGGAGACAATATAGGTTCATAGCAGGGTGGTCATGCCAGACAAGCCTCATTATGTTCTTTGATTGGGTGACTAAGGAATTAGATGAAGGCCACCCAGTGGATCTCCTATACTTCAATTTTAGTAAGGTCTTTGATTCAGTGCCGCATAAGTGCCTATTAAAGAAGTTATAGGATATAGACACTGCTGGGAGCATAGTCAGGTGGGTGGGAAACTGGCTGGAGGAGAGGCAGCAGAGAGTGATGGTCAACAGTGTGAGGTCAGGTGAGAGAGAGATCACTAGTGGGGTGCCACAGAGATCGGTCTTGGGACTGGTCTTTTTTAATATGTTTACTAATGACATTGGAGAAGGCATTCAGGACAAAAAAGCCCTCTTCACAGATGACACTAAGTTAGGTGGCGGGGTTGACAACGCCAAGGCAGTGAAGGATCTGCAGAAAAACCTGAAAAAATGGAAGAGATGGTCCAAGGTTTGACAGCTACAATTCAGTGCAAAAAAATGCAAGGTGTTGCATCTAGGTAAGGGTAACCCCGGAGCAGCGTACTGGCTCATGGGGTCCAACTCAGCACCTCATGAGGAAAGGGATCTCGGGGTCATCATATGTGACATCCTTAAGAAGTCAAGTCAATGCAACAAAGCTTATGGCAAAGCAAATAAAATGCTGGGGTATATAGGGAGAGGTTTTGACAGTAGGGACAGGGAAGTGATCCTCCCACTATACAGGTCCCTGGTGAGACCCCACCTGGAATACTGTGTCCAGTTCTGGAGCCCCATCTTAGAAAGGACAGGGATAGGTTGGAGACTATGCAGAGAAGGGTGACCAAGATGAATCAAGGCCTCCGGGTGCTCTCTTCTGAGGAGCGACTAAAGACATTGAACATGTGCTCTGTAGGGACTAGAAGGGAAAGGGTGATATGATTGAGACATTCAGATTCATGAGGGGCATTAACAAAATGCTGTACTCAGAAATTTTAACAGAATACAAGACTCTTACCACCAGGGGGCATGAATGGACACTACAGGGTAGGAGCTTCAAAAGGGATCTGAGGAAGTATTACTTCACAGAAAGAGTCATTGAACTATGGAATAGACTGCCCAGTGAGGTGGTGGGTACTAAAACCGTGGTGGCTTTCAAGAGAGGGTGGGACAGAGTAAGAGCTGAACAGGGTACTGAGGGTAGGGGAGCTAAGTCCTAGGACCCATAGAAGGCCTCGGTAACCCTTGGGCAGACTAGATGGATTTATGGTCTCCTTCTGCCGTCATTGTCTATGTTTCTATTACTTGTTACAGTGCTTTTACAATGGTTGCTCAGTGGTCTCAGTTATCTGATTTTTTATAACAGTTAAAATTGTTTTGCCTTATTTAAACTGTTTTTCAAATTTTCGAAACAATTTTAGTATTTTTGGTAGTCATTTGGCTAGTTTTAGTGTTCACTGCTCACCCTAATTTTAGAAATAAATCTGACATTAGAGTGCAGGGGTGGGCATGACCACACAGCAGTTTGAATTTCATTCTAAATTCCATAATTAACATAAAATTCCTAAAGCTCTGGGACAGCTCATTCCAGTGGAATGATTGCATTTGTTAAGCACAGTGAGGGATACCTTTGGAACAAACAGTATTGGTACAGTGAGTAATTTTTTCATCTTCACTATACCACCCTTGTTTTCCTCTCTTGCTTACGCACCTGAAGAAAGTATTATTCCATTCTTGACCACCTGAGTGATCCTTTCCTCAGTTTGAGCTTTTGTTTTTTTACCCTCCTTCTGCCTCTCTGTTTCTCTAACTATACCTCCTGTCTGCCTCTGTTTTGGGTCTCCGTGTATCTGGCTGTTTTTTCCCACCCCTCAGAAGGCAGTATAGTGCAGTGAGTTAAGGCCTGAGCTGCAGATCTGAGACTTGGTTTGAATCCCACAGCTGCCTAGGTGCATACTGTGTGATCCTGAGCATGTCACTTAACTTCCTTATGCTCCCAGGTTGAATCTGAAACAAGCTTCTGTTTAGTGTGCTACTCCTGGTTAAACAATGTTCCTTTCCTTCCCTTTCTCCTCAGCAACCTCAATTGAGAACCACAATGGTTTTTTCTCCTCTTACCCTTGCTTATTACCTTTAAACAGCTTGCCTCTCCCAAGGTTGTGATTCATCCTACCTTTTTCACAGGGACTGTCCTCCTCCTTTTCATCTTCCCACTTCTCACCCTCCTAGTACTTTTCCCAGTCTCAGTTCCACCTCTTGACCCCCTGCCATCCTCCCCTTGCCCATAGTCCCACTACCCTAAAAATTTATTTCCCTTGGGGTTTCTTAACTGCTGCTCCATACATTATACAGTTAATGGTTAATCGCTGTCTAGAATCAGCTTGCTTCATGTCGCTTCTACACCGCTTCCTCCTTTTCTTTTTTACATACTGTGGCTGTGCATCATTCCCAATGGCCTTCCATGTTTTGGCAGACATTTCTGGTGAAGGTGTTAGATAATGGGAGGGAAACTGGTGCAGTCAAAGCAACGCTTTTACATGCTTGCAAAAACACCTACACTGGTGCACTCCTCTCCACATTCCCAGCAAACCAAGGAACTCATTTTGCCACAGTAGAGTGGCTGGGCAATGCTCTGGCAGTTTCTTTACGCTGCCAGATCTGCAATGCTGGCACTGGTGCAGTTTCAGTAGTGTAAAGGAGCTTAAGGTTCACTGATTCTGTCCTGAAAGTTATCAATCTGGGCCAGCTCAACTCTACTATCTTTGTTGATCTAGCCAAGCATTTCATACAGTAGCACACCTAATCCTACTTTGCAAGCTTGCAAGGGCTGGCCTCTCTAATCTCTTTGTTCTGATGGTTGCACTTCTACCTGTCTGACTAGTGTTTATGGGTCCTTGTAGGCGACATTCCACCAGTCTGGGTCAGGAGTTCCCTCAAGGCTCACTCCAGGGCCATATCCTCATCTCAATCTTTCTCAGTTTCTTTCTCCAACGGCATGCATATTCGCACACATTTATATGTGTGGGAATGACACAGAGTCAGAGACAGAGTTTTTTTGTCTGCAGACTGTTGAGCTCTGAGCTCCAGCACGACTTTCAAACTGAAACAAAAAAAGATGCTGATCAGGCTCCACTCTGTTCCAGTTTTCAAGATTCAGGAGGGCTTCCTACTGCAGGTAGTCCACTCCCCTTGTTTAAATACCTTGGCATCTGACATGACTAAAACCTCACAATTTCCAGTCATGTTACCATCAGAAACTTCTCCACCAGCTTAGTACACTGTAGTGCAGAAACTCTGTATCCCCTCGCCTGCTTGCAGGAAGTAATGCACAGCATGATCCTCCTACGCTTTGACTATGGGGATAAAGTCTACACTACTGCCTCTAGCCATGCTGGTCAAACTGGGTCCATTCACTCATTCTGTCATTCTATATGTACCAGCCCCTGCTACATAGGCTCTAACCTGTCACTCCTCTCCTGGAAGGCAGGCATCTCTTTCAGTGTGCCACCTTCATCTCTAAATTCCTATTCAGTTCTCTCCTCTGCTACTTACCCTTCCTCTCTTAGCCACTCTCTAGTCACTTAATCCTCAAAAGGTCTGGCTCCCACTTCCTGTCCCCCTGTAGGTCCTCTGCCAGGCAAGCTGCCTCTTCTGTAGGAGCTACCCTGCCTCTGGAATAACACTCAGACATGGAAGCACATGTGCACACACACATACACATTTATTCTCCATCACCTTTCTGTCTTGATGTCTGGCTCTGAGTGCTGACTGTCCACTTTTGCTCCTGTATCTGGTCCTTAAGCCTTATGGTGCCCTCACTCTCATTACTGCCTTTCTCTTAATGCACATGTAACCCCCCCACCAGCCCCCCTTGTTTAACTAGCAGGGCTTCTCCTCTCATCACTACGTCTAGGTGGGTAAAGAGAGGGTTGGGGGTTTACATTGTAAAATCTATCTATTCATGCACTCTGTGCAGCTACAATGGTCACCATATGTGAGGTGGACAAGACTGTTATACAAAACAGCCAACCAAGTGTGGCAACTACCTGGCACACACCTGGTAGGGACCAATTGCGTGGTCAACAACCCGGTCCCTGGGAGAAAACGTTGCTCAGGCCACGCTTAGGTTTGCAGTTCTGGACAGGGGCACCTAAGTAATTCCAGAAACAAGGAAGCAATAACATTACTGTCCAAACCAGGTTGGGATTCTAGAGTGTGGCTTTTATTCATGTAACAGAGTAGAAAAATCACAAAGTGAAGATGAACCCCCATAGGGCTACACACACTTATAATGCAGATTACTGAGGTACAGACATTTCTGAATTCCCATTTAGCATAGGATGAAGAAAACACACACTAGTGAACACACTGGTTCCTACTGGAAATTGGCACATCCGGCCAGGTACTAGTTCATTGTTCCATTGACTAAGCACATCTGGCCAGTACTAGGACACTTTCCCATATTTCATGAGGAATGAAGGTGGTACACAAGACCACAACGGAGCACATACTGGATCAGGACTTTCAGAACCCACTATATTGGGGTTAACTGAACGATAACAACCCACGTCCAGGGGTAAACACTTTTCTCAGGCACTGGCCAATTGCACCGAAGAAAAAGTAATAGGTGCCCTTCAGAACCCGTATAGGTAAACTAGTTACTCCAGATTGAAGGGGGGGTCTCCCACCTTTTGTTTCCAAGCTTATACTCGGCCATTCATCTGGTTAATAACATCACACAACTGTAGAAAACTGTAGCTATTGTCTTAAATGTTTATCACACTTAACATACTACACACACCCTGGGGTGTCAATTAAAAGTTTTATACTTAGACAGTCACATACAGGACTCCAACATAGGCAGAAAGATTTTAAACCAAAGGCTAGGTGACAGGGTCCCTTTGTCAGAGAAAATCACCTCACAGGCATTGCAGGTACTCCTGGGTTTTATTCAGAAAACAAACAAGGTACTCACAGAGCAGTTGTCACAAGGCAGCTTCAAGAGTCCAGAAAGGACCAGGGGATTGCCCCTGCATCCTGAAGTTCACCCCATCCTTCCTGGGATGGGGCACTGGAAAACCATAGGACAAGGTCTCCACTACTTCCAGAACTGGTACAGTTCAATCAATCAATCAGACTCTCTTTTATTTATTAGCTTATTCCATAAGACCCAGAAGCTGTCACAGTGGTGCAATAAAACAATAAAATCAGCATATATAACATCCTAACATATTAATCCTAAAATAGGTGAAAAAAATATCAGAAGGCTAGTCAATATTAGCATCAGGGAATGCTAAGGTAAACAGTTAGATTTTTAGGGCACATATGAAACACTCAATGGGTCAGGCACTCCCCTAACTTGACCGAGGTAGGGAATTCCACAGGGTCGGGACCATAAATGCAAAAGAGTGGGCCCCAGAGACCTTCAGTCGAACCCTGGGAACATCTAGCAATCCCTCATTAGAGGAAACAGAGTGAGCGGAGGGCAGTAGGAGTAGGAAAACATCTTGCAAATACCGGGTTCACTGCCCGCATGGGGTTTGCCAGGTCAGTAACCCAACCTTGTAAGTGATCTGCCAATACACAGGCAGCCAGTGGAGGTTACAGAGCACATGTGTGACATGGCTAGATCTCAATAAACCACTGAACAACCTGGCCACTGCCTTCTGCACCAGCGGCAGTCGGCGGATATCAACCCCTGGTAGCCCCAAGTATAGGGCATAGCAGTAGTCAAGGCACGAAGTTACAAAGGCGTGGATCAATGTTGGAAGGTCAAGAAGTGGGACCAGGTGTTTAGTTCTATCAATGTTCCTTAGATGGTAAAAAGAGGTTTTTAACAACAGCATACTAGGGTGAGAACTTAAAAAACAAAAACTGGTAGCTCTCTGACAGAGCTGAATGAGGAATTGCCTAACACTGCAGCCTCCTCCACTGAACTCCAACTACAGACTCAAAAACATTCTAAAGCTAGCTCCCTAGCAGCTGGCCAGTGTGGCTCATGCTGCTGTGACAGTTCTATATGGCATCATCCCACCAGAGCTCAGCAGAGACTGAGAACAGAGAGAGACAGAGTGAAACCCATTTAACTGTCATTTCACTAGCAGCCTTCCCTGCCTACCACTGATACTATCTGAGATTCTAGTAACCCCAGTGAACAAGGGGGTTACACTCACCCTCAGCCAGGAAAATGACTGTCCCCAGTCATTACCGTACCTGTCACCAGACCATCCTACCTTATATGTTAGCTATGGGGAGTTCGTGCTACCTTCTCCCCTACCATGTGCCAGCACAGGCAGACAACACTAAGGGCCTAGAGGCCTTTGGCTGATGCATCAGCCCCTACACTAAAATCTTAGTAGTGTGAGAATCAGTGGCTCTGGGAGAACTGCCCAGAGCATGCCCTAACAGTCCAAAACTGTGACCCTTACTGCAGGTCAGGACCACAGCCTGTCTATCCCCCTAACCCTCTAGGGAAAACCTATCTATTAAAACTCAGCCCAAAGGGGAACCTCCCACCAACCCAGGGCACCTGCAAACCCAAAACACTCAGAGCTAACACTATACCAAAGCATTACACTCCTACAATCCCACACACATATACCTGTGGAATAAAAATTGTTAACACATGTTAACCAATTCACAATTCAAAAACACTGTGCAAAAACTGGAGAACTTGGATGAGTTCCCACATCCTCTTCTGGTCTTCTCTTCTTTCTTCACCAGGAACACCCGAAAGAGAAAAAGAGACAAACAAAACACCCCAAATCTGCAAGACACAGTACCATACCTCATCCCATCAAAACAATGGAGAATCCCAAAAATATTTTATCGAAAGGTAGAAAAGTAAAAAACAGTATAAAATCTCTAACATTATGTACAATACACCTTTTGGGGGGATGGAATGTGCTAAATGCCCCAACTAGTGACAAAACAGATGTGCCCAAAGGCAAGGTCCATAAAAGAGTCTCTCCTTGGCAGGAGCCCATTGAAGCACAGTTCTTGAAGTACTGTAGTCCAAAAGGGGGAGAGTCTTTGTGGACAGTTCAACAGTTTATAGTCTGCCAGGTGTAGGATGTGTATTGCAATGTCAATAAAGTAAGAAAAGTCTGCACTTACCAGTCCCTTGAAGAACGAACAAATGGAATCACCTACTTCTCCAGTCAAAGACTCTCCTCCTGGCAGCATTGTTCGATTCTGCTGGCGGATATCTTCCAGAAACGGATGATGAAACAGGAAACTGCTGGGCCAATGTCATCTTGGAAATCGAACCATGGAACAGGAACCAACTACTGGGTTGATGTCATCTGGCATCCCAGGCGATGAATCAGGAAAACAGCTGGATTGAGGTCATCTGGAGGTCCAGGCGAGGAAACTGGAAATGCAAACTGCAGGTCTGACGAATCTTGGATGCACCTTGAATCCTGGAACACCAGTCTGGTTGAACCCTTAGGTACAACAACTGCTGGATGGCAGACACTTCGCTGTCACTGCAGTGCGTCCCTCAGGGTAGGCATGGGCATATTCGCAGGACAGTGGCAACATTAAGGGTAGTACCACTCTGGGTCAGGTGCAAGAACTATGACCCCATCCGGGTGTTCATAATTGATGTTATAGAACGTTTCATTTCCTGTTTTGTCCACATATCGTACAGTGTCCATGAACAATGTCCTGTCCAAGTTCAAAATGTTAGTCTATCATTTATGACACTGTTTTGGACATGAGGGTCGCACCTGGATGCAGATTCTTGCTTGCACTTCCAATAACCAGGCTTTCCTGTTTTGCTCTATCTACTCCCAGACTCTACAGGGAAAGGTAGGAAAGGACATTCCATATATGCCATTAGTCCACCTACGAACCAGTCTCTCCTCCTTACTACTCTCCTCCAATACACGGCCACTAGCATGGCTTGGAGGTGGCCAGCCCTGGTTCAACCAGTGCTGCATACTTAAAGCACGGAAAAACTTGTCCCCGACCATATCTGTAGGCAGGGCAGTGGAGTCACCAAGTTCTTTCTCTGGTTCCTCTGAGGCAAGAGCTTGAGGCCGCAGACTGGGACACTCAACAGAGAGAGACATATCTTCATCCTCCTCTTCCTCACTTAAAACCTGGGCCCAAGATTGAGCAGTCATCCTCACTCCTGAGACAGTCCACTCTTCACTGGGCACAGAGGTAGACACCTCCCATTCTAAAGTTTCTCGAACTTCATCCTCCCCAACTAGGCTAGAACTAGGACCCTCTCTCCATAGGTCCATTGATCCTTCCTCCGCACTGTCCATTTGTGACACAGGCATGGAAACATCATGAGGAATCTGCCCTTGCAGTAAATCTACACCCTCTTCCTTTGGGCCACATTGTGCTGGGCCTCCCCCAACAGGTTCAAGCAGGTGCTGTGTGCTGCTCATGCAGAGTTTTGTACTTTCATCCAGATGGGAGTCAAACAAATTCTAGGTGCTCTGGACAGACCATACTTCACTAAGTGACCCTAACAGTGAGGAATTAAGAAAATGTCCCTTCCAGCCTTGAATCACATTAGGTATACTCTCACAGGGTAGTTGGGAATTGCAACATGAGAAGGCAAACTGTCACCGTACAAGCATTGCTCTATTTCTTTTAGCTTGGTAACCTCCTCAGCTATCATTGCTCAGGCATGATCCGGGTAGCGGGATGGTCCCGAAGCCATGTCTGTAAATAAACACATTAAAGTTCATTGTTACTACACAGTTCACAATACTTGGAACAGTCTCTTAAAATGGCTCCCTGCTGCTGTATTTACATTACAGCCTCACCCGGTAATGGCGGCGACAGCACTCCAGATGCATCAACATATCTGTCTCTGACTCAAGTCACTGCGCATCTGACTTTCTGCTACTGATAATTTGCTCAAATTGTAATGATTGCACTGCTTTCACATTTCTCAGCACTTTCATGGACTTTACGATTAGCTTTCAATCAATTTTACTTGCTCAAAGTCACTAAAAGCCACAGTATATCTAGGAACAAGATTGCCTGCTTGTTGCAACCTCTCATACAACTCACAGTCTCTCGATTGCTCAGAAAATTACACTGTTGCTGAATCCATAATACATGCTCACAGTCTATTGCTCAGAATTCTTGTTTGCTTGGATTTCACTTTACAGTCCTTCTTTGCAAAAACAATCACACTGTTTACAGACAGATCCAGCTGGCTTCGTTAAATCACAACACAGTTTGAGCTCAGATTTGTTGAATGGCACTCAATGAATCAGTAGCTGGCTTGCTCCGGTGGAAAGTTTCGGCCTAAAGCCGATCCTGAAAGGCCTCTGGGTTGAAATGGGCTGGTGATCCCGCCAGTTGTCACTACGAACAATACGCTTGCTTCCCAGTTGTTTGGATACCAGGTTGAGCCCGAACTTAAACAGAAAAAGTCTGTATTTACAGAATTAGAATGTTCACTGTCCTCTCAATGCTTTCTCCTGGCTAACCAGCTTGCACACCACTCGCTCTCTCCCTCTCAAACACTGGGCTGTACTCTGAAGCTGGCTAGGCGATGGGACTGATTGCAGTCACACCAATCACTTGATGCCATGCAAATGAGCCTCTCTCTCTCTCTCTCTCTCTCTCTCTCCTCGCCCTCTTACATAGAAACATAGACTCTGACAGCAGATAAGGACCGCTTGGCCCACCTAGTCTGCCTATTTCCCTACCTACAGGATAAGCTGCAGATCCTAGTTAACCAACAGCCTATTTCATCCTACCCCCTGCAAGAATTGCCTTATGTCTGTCCCATGCATTCTTGAATTCTCCCACAGTTTTATACCGTACAACCTCCTCAGGAAGGCTGTTCCATGCATCTACCACCCTCTCTGTGAAAAAATACTTCCTCACATTGCCCCTGAGCGTCCCTCTCTATCTTCAAATTGTGTCCCTTTGTTCTTGCATCTCTTTTTCTGAAAGATGCTACCCTCTTGAACTTTGTTGATTCCACTGAGGTACTTAAAAGTTTCTATCATGTCCCTCCTTTCCTCAAGGGCATACATATTAAGTTCCTTTAGTCTCTCCTCATATGGCTTCTCTTGCAGACCCTGCACCATTCTAGTTGCCTTCTTCTGGACTGCCTTCATCCTGTCTATGTCCTTGCAGAGATGGGGACTGCAGAACTGGACGGAATGCTCCAGATGGGGTCTCACAGACTGTCTGTACAGAGGGATGACAACTTCCTGTTTTCTGCTGGTAATGCCTCCCTATACATCCCAGTATCCCCCAGCCCTCCCTACTGCCTTCTCACATTGCTTACTAACCTTCAGGTCATCTGATATGATTATCCCCAGTAGGGTTGTCAGAACTAGTTCGGAAAAGATTCAAACCCATCACGAACCCTGGTGTTCGAGTTCTAATTCAGAACTGTATCATGGGAATCTAGTAAAGAGAATGAGCGAGCGCTTCAAAACCAATGACAAATTAGTTGCAATGACGAAATCAAAACACTACATCCTTGCAACTCTCTTAGATCCCAGGTTCAAGGCTATACATCTTCCAAAAACAGATGATATAGAGCAGTACAAATGTATGTTGCTAGATGAGCTGCAGCACTCACAGGAGTCAGACACAGACACGCACAGTACCCTCAGGTTGTTATCACCACAACATGCAGGTTCATCTTCACAAAGGGATACTGAACTGGAAAAGTCCCCAAACATTAACAGTAGTTGTTCCACAACTGCCACTTCTTCAACCCTTAGTAGCAAGCTAAATCTGTGGCAAAAACCTTTCCCAAATTGCTGCCATACCAGCTTCTGCCGATTCCTCTTCTGAGCGGTCTCTGTCCATCATGGTAGACAGTTACCTGCAAGAACTGCCTATTCCTATTGATGCATGCCCTTTTGAATACTGGAGATCAAAAAGTCAATTTGGACAGAGCTGTATAATGAAGCCTGTAAATATCTTGGTTGTCCTGCAACAAGTGTCTCTTCAGAACATGTTTAGTACAGCTGGCAATATTGTGACAGACACCAGAAATAGGTTGCTTCCAGAAAATGTACACACGTTAACTTTTATTAAAGTTAATAAGTCAAGATTCTCGTATCCCTACAAGAGTATACAAACTGATCCTGAAGTGATTGATGTTGTGGATGTTGATGGTGATGACAACTCAGATGGTGGTGGGTGGCAAATACTGTGTGGGACAGAGTCTCTCTGCACCATAAAGGAAACTTTTACAGACTGTGATGACTTTGGTTGTCTCTCTCCTTTCTCGATCTACTACCTTGAACTATATACCCCCCAAAACTTTCACCATTTCATAGCAAACTGCTTTGTAGCTAGGGTCTAAACTAAAGTCAACAAGAATTATATACAGGGCAATTTTAACATCAGTGGGAACAGGCCCAAATTTGGCATAAAAGGGAAACTGTCACGTCAATCCTTTCTGTATCATATTATTTATAGTTAAAGTGCAAACATATATTTTTGGATTTACTTTCTGTGACTTTGTGGTGCATCAGTATGGGCTAGGACAGGAGAATGTCTATTTTTCAATTTTAAAGAGGACAAAACAATGAGTACTAATTGGTAGCTGTTTATTATTTTTTCAATTATAGAAATGTTAGCCATAAACCAAAAATGGATGCTAGTACATGGGTGAGGGTTGGTTTTAACATGGGTGTAAGGGTGGCATGGGGGCTACTGCACAGATGAGGGTGGTGGAAGAAAAGTGGAATGGGTGATGGGGTGAAAGGTAGGTGTTGTTTTAGTCCTTTCATTTACAGATTCGTGATTGGCTGGGGATGGTGAGGAAAATAATGATGACAGACCGAACCTACTGTACACATAATATACTGTATATTCTTATTAAATACATTGCAAACTGCTGCCACCTAGCACAATTGTCCTGTCCCCTTTAAAAAATGAATAAAGGAATCAGAAATAAAAAGAAAATCTGCATCAGCAGTTTTCACAGAATGTGACCTATCATAAGGTGTTTTTGCTTTACAAGTAGTGATAATTTGATACATAATGGGGTTGACAGACGCTGTCCCTTAAACATCACATGGCAACTGCTGCAGCTACATTAAATGTTCCTTAAGTTAGTATGTGGTGAGGAAACCACTTTTTTCATTTATGTGACTGAAATACAGATTTTATTGAAGTATCAGCTGCAAAATGCATCATCTTAGAAAGTTGCATGTATTATTTCAATTTACAACAAAATGTTGGTATATGTATGCATTATCTTAGAAAATTGCATGTATTTTTGCCATCAACAATGACTGGCATATTTTTTATTCAAATGTCTTGACTGACTACATTATGACATAATATGTTTTGCAACAGTTCCACATGCTGCTGCTGTAGTACTTGGCTTGACTTTGTTATAAAAGCTTTCTTTTAAACATAGCAACTTTTGATTTACTCATTTAAAACAGAAAGCAGCAAATAGCTGAAATTAGGTAATATCAGTTATTTTTTCTCATAATTCATGACGATGAGTATATATAACTGAGTACATAAATGGCTAATGTGCCTCTTTCTTTCACTAAGGAACTATGATGCAGCTGCAGCAGGAAAACTTTTAACATATGGGTGGGTGGGTGGGCCTATTACATATTAATTTGCTGGCTTTAGCAAACAGAAGAAACCATAGATAAACCTAGTTGTATTCCTATCAATGTCACACATGATAATTTCTCTCCCCCTTATATTGAAGTTTTTCCTTTACATGTATTTTATTACTATCTTCATTACTGGCATCACAATAAAAAAATAGGGTTCGAGTTCTAAAAAAGATTAGAACCCTAGAACTTTTTCAAAAGTTCTAGACTAGAACTAGAACCCAGAACTTCAGAGGGTTCTGACAACCCTAATCCCCAGGTCCCTTTCTATTTTTGTTGTTGTTACTACATCCCCCCCCGATTGTGTAATCTTCCCCTGGGTTTTTGTTTCCTAGGTGCATTATTTTACACTTCTTTGTATTGAATCCAAGCTGCCATATTTCTGACCATTCCTCCAACCTTGCCAAGTCCCTTCTCATCCTTTCCACGCCTCCTGTGTATCAACCTTGTTGCAGATCTTTGTGTCATCTGCAAAGTGGCATACTTTTATTTCCAGTCCCTCTGCAATGTCACTTATAAAGACATTAAAAAAGCACTGGACCCAATACTGAACCCTGCGGTACCCCACTAGTAACTCCTCTTTCTTCAGAGTGGACTCCACGGCGATCGTCGAACAGAGCAAAATTTAAACAGAAAACTGAACTTTTTTCCTTGGCTGAAATTTCACAGCGGGAGTGCCGTTTTTGACCATTTCTTTGCTTAGAACTTGGCTATTTCTTTAGAGACTCCCCCATTTCACACAACAAGCACATGAAACTTTCAGGACACAATTGTCTCTTTGTTTCCTAAAGTCCACAATACTTTTTGTCACAGGAAACTTGAGATTTAAAGTTTTGTAAATGCTCTACTTAATGCAGGACAAGGGCATACACATTCTGGCTTTACAGTCCCTTGGTAAACGGTGGCACAACACACAGCAGGCACACAGCGGCACATATGGATGGCACTATCCTAGGCAGATCCTTTTGCGCAAAGCTTCCAGTTTTGGGCTAACAATTGCCAGACAAACAAAATGCTAGCCATAGCCTAAGCAAACTATCTTTTGTTTTCTCCCAAATTCGAAATACATAATCGGACGAGCCCCCATTTTTGTAACCCTTCCCCCCCACAGGCCCCCTTGTTTAACTAGTAGGGCTTCTCCTCTCACCACAGTGTCTAGGGGTTAAAGAGAGGGGTGGGGATTTACAGTGTAAAATCTATCTATCCATGCACTCTATGCAGCTACAACAGCTACCATATGCAAGGTCGACTAGACTGTTATACAAAACAGCCAACCAAGCGTGGCAGCTACCTGGCACACATCTGGAAGGAACCAATTGCCATGGTCAACAACCCGGGTCCCTGGGAGAAAACGTTTGCTGAGGGCTACACTAGGTTTGCAGTTCTGGACAGGGGCACCCGAGTAACTCCAGAAACAAGGAAGCAATAACATTAATGTCCAAACCAGGCTGGGATTCTAGAGTGTGGCTTTTATTCATGTAACAGAGTAGGAATAGTCACAAAGCGAAGATGGACCCCCATAGGGCTACACACACTTGTAATGCAGATTATTGAGATACAGACATTCCTGAATTCCCATTTAGCATAGGATGAAGAAAACACACACTGGTGAACACACTGGTTCCTACTGGAAATTGGCACATCCAGCCAGGTACTGGTACATTTTTCCATCGACTAGGTGCATCCGGCAAGTACTAGGACACTTTCCCATATTTCATGAGGAATGAAGGTGGTACACATGACCACAATGGAGCACAGAACCCACTATACTGTGGTAAACTGAACAAAAACAACCCACATCCAGGGGTAAACACTTTTCTCAGGCATTGGCCAATAGCACTGAAGAAAAAGTAATAGGTGCCCTTCAGAACCCGTATAGGTAAACTGGTTACTCCAGATTGGGGAGGGGGGGAGTCTCCCACCTTTTGTTTCCAAGCTTATACTCAGCCATTCATCTGGTTAATAACACCACACAGCTGTAGAAAACTGTAGCTGTTGTCTTAAATGTTTATCACACTTAGCATACTACACACACCCTGGGGTGTCAGAATTAAAAGTTCTGTACTTGGACAGTCACATACAGGACTCCAACATAGGCAGAAAGCTTTTAAACCAAAGGCTAGGTGACAGGGTCCCTTTGTCAGAGAAAATCATCTCACAGGCATTGCAGGTACTCCTGGGTTTTACTCAGAAAACAAACAAGGTTCTCACAGAGCAGTTGTCGCAATGCAGCTTCAAGAGTCCAAAAAGGACCAGGGGATTGCCCCTGCATCCTGAAGTTCACCCCATCCTTCCTGGGATGGGGCACTGGGAAAACCATAGGACATGGTCTCCACCACTTCCAGAACTGGTACAGTTGTCAACCACCAGAGTGATAACTTAAAAAAACACAAACTGGTAGCTCTCTGACAGAGCTGAATGAGGAGCTGCCTAACACTGCAGCCTCCTCCACTGAACTCCAACTACAGACTCAGAAACATTCTAAAGCTAGCTCCCTAGCATCTGGCCAGTGTGGCTCATGCTGCTGCGACCGTTCTATATGACATCATCCCTCCAGAGCTCAGCAGAGACTGAGAACAGAGGGTCAGAGTGAAACCCATTTAACTGGCATTTCACTAGCTGCCTTCCTGCCTACCACTGATTCTAACTGGGATTCTAGTAACCCCTGGGAATGAGGGTGTTACACACAGTTCTACTCCCATACCTCCTATCTGCTTCTGGGGTTGTTTATGATATGTTACTACCATTACCATACATTTCCAGGCATTATTTAATAATAATAATAAACGTTATTTATATAACGCAATTCATGAATATCAAAGCGCTTTCACAATAAAAACACAGTTAAAACAGAATAAAACCATAAATGGTCAGAATTCAATTATTTCAGCTGAGATCATGCATCAGATTATGAAAAGGCAAGCCTGAATAAATGGGCTTTCAGTGCCGCTTTAAAGCTCTCCACAGTCAGGCACTCCCGAACCTGACGAGGTAGAGAATTCCACTGGGCAGGGGCCACATAGGAAAATGCTCGAGCACCAAATGTCCTCAACCACATCCTGGGAATCTCTAGTAAACCCTTGTCGGCAGGGCGGAGGAGTCAGGAGTGGCAATAGTGCCATAGAAGCTCTTGCAGATAGTGCGGTCCCTATCCATGTAGGGCTTTATAGGTCAGCAAGCCAACCTTAAAGGTGATCCTCCACTGAACTGGCAGCCAATGCAGCTCGTGCAGCACAGGTGTAATATGGCTAGATCATGAAAGCCCAGTTAGTAACCTGGTTGCCGTATTCTGCACTAGATGCAGATGGCGGATGTGAACCCCCGGAAGCCCTAGGTAGAGGGAGTTACAGTAATCCAAATGAGAGGTCACAATGGCATGGACCAATAGCGAAAGATCATCGGGTGGAATCAGGTGCATAATCCAGACGATATTCCTCAGATGGTAAAATGAGTTATTGACAATGAATGACACCTGAGATTTCAAGGTCAGCCCCTCATCACAGATAATGCCCAAGCTCTGCATCCGTTTAGAGGCCATCAGCTGGCAGCTTCCCAGCACAAGACCAGTTGCCTGTTCAGCTGAAGACCCTTCTACTCGATGACCTGGGTCCACAACCTACACCTCAGTCTTGTTTGAATTCAGCTTCAACCAGTTGGCACTCGTCCAGTCTTGGATCTTGGATAGGCATTTGTTAAATACCGAGACCGCTGTATCCTGTCTGGGTACAAAGGACATATACAGCTGAGCATCATCTACATAGCAGTGAAAGCTCAGCCCGTATCACCTTACGATGCCCCCCAACAGCAACATATACACTGCGAACAACATGGGAGACAGCACAGACTCCTGCGGGATCCCACATGACAGGGAAAAGGTGTCTGAGGAATACCCTGACACAACTCTCTGAGACCTGCCAGTTAGGAAGGACATAAACCATCTGAGGACTGTACCTGACAGTCCGCAGATCAATTGCAAGTGCTCCAACAATGTCTTATGGTCCACAGTGTCAAATAGTGTGTCGAGATCAAGGAGGACCAAGATGGAATGGCTCCTCCAATCTCTCACTATAAGGAGGTCATTGAGCACCCAGACAAGAGCGGCCTTAGTACTATGCCTCTTCCTAATCCTGACTGGAAGGGATCATAGATGTCATGGATGGCAAGATGATCCTCCAGCTGCAGCGCGACCCCCTTCTCAATAACCTTCCCCACAAAGGCTTTTGAATAATGATAAATGCAATTGCTTTTGTGAATGAAATTGTTTTTGTCATTTTATGATGTATTTGTAAATAATTATTTATGACTGTTTTGTATTTGTAATAAGTATGTAATGTTTTCTGTTTCTTGTTTGTATGTTGACTTGTCGCATATGAAAATGGGCAGATATGCTCATCATGCTAGCAAGTATAAAATAAAAAAATTAAAAAAAAGGTTAGAGACAGGCCTATAGTTCCCAAGACAATCTGGGTTGAGAGAAGGTTTCTTAAGGATAGGTGTCATCGCCATCTTCTTCAGGGAGTCAGGAAACTCCCCGATCTCTAAGAAATGCCGGACTATCTCAGCTAGGGCCGGGCCGATGACCTCCACACAACCCACAAGGAGATGGGTTTGGCCCAGGTCCAAACCACAGCTGGTCGGCTGCATATTCTGGATGACCATCTTGACATCTGGGATTGCCACCTGATCAAAAGCTGACCAACCAGACCAAGGTGTTGCGACCTCCCACTGATCACCATTGGAAAGAGCTGCGTGGATCACTGACCTGATGTCAGCAACTTTATCTGCAAAGCAGCGAGCAAACTCGTCACATTTCTCCTGTGACAAAGCTCTCCATAACTGCAGACAGGCTGGATTGCACAGTCAATCCACAGTTCTGAAGAGCTGGGCCAGTCAATTCTGTGCAGCAGTAATCTCCCCAGACAGGAACTCTGCCTTCTTATGGGGGATCACCAATTGACAGTCTGCATAATGTGACATCAACCTAAGCTTGTTGGCATCAAGGCCAGATTTCCGCCAGCAATGCTCCAACTTCACGCTACCCTCTTCATCTCCTTAAGGCCCCATCAAACCATGGTGAGCAAGGGGGTGAGGGAGGAAGGGTGAGCACGGACTAGAGCTATGGAATCCAGAGCCACCACCACAGCTTTGTTATAGACCTACTGTAGATTCTCTGCATCCATGCTTGCATTCGGAAATCTCGATAGATCCAGCACCACCATCAGGCCATCTGGGGTCACACCCCTTAATGGGTGGTACCAGACCATCTCCAAAGGGGCAGGCCTATAAGGGGGTGCCTGGACATTGAACCTGATAGTTCAATGGTCAGACCATCTGACCGGTTCCACCTCCAAACCAGTGCTCTTCATACCCAGTAGGAAGACCAGGTCCAATGAGTCACCTGAAATATGGTTCGCAGAGGCAACCGCCTGTGTGAAATCCAACTAATACATCAGTTGGAGGAAGTCTTGACCAAACTGTCAGAGTTTATCATCGATCCAGGCATTAAAGTTACCCAGCACCATCACTCTGGGGGACTCCAGCACTGTGACAACAATGAAGTCCGTGACTTTCTGCAGAAATTGCTTCCAATCCCCGGGTGCACAGTAGGTGAGAAGAATTTTGCACCCCACACCTGCACCCAAGATACACTCAAAGGATTGGGTCTCTCCAACGGTACATCTACCAGGCCCAATTCTGTTCTAAAACCTATGGTGGTATATCACGAGAACTTGGCAGGAACCACAGCCTTCAAAACTGGGCGGCATTCTCATCCAGCCCAGTCTTGGTGATGCAAGTCAGGTCAATTGACCCAACAAGATTGGCAATCACTGCTGTCTTGTTCCCAATGGACTTGGCATTACACAACACCACTCAGATCGGATGGAAATCCGAGGCTGACAGCAATATCTGCCCACTCAAAGTGGAGCCCTTGAGTATGGGGATCAGGCAGAGAGGACCCCTCTCTAGTCTTTATTTCACCCCAGGGTATCTTCTTGCCTCCACTGTCCCTATCCGGCTGCCCAGTCCTCTCCTCCCCAAGGTCCCAGCCCCCCTCCCGCCCACATCTCATACCTACTATCTCCAATGCCCGATAATGGCCATAGACATCAGCAGACACAGGAGGACAATAAAAGGGGCGGAAGCCCCGGAGCTCAATAGAGTAGCACCTGACTGGGAGAGCCACCTGCCAACACAGTTTCCTACCAGCTCAAAAAGTCAACCCACCATTAATTCAATAAAAACAAAATAAACCATCCACCCACCTTCAAATAACTACCAAATCCACCAAACAGACTCAGAAAAATTAACCTAAACTACTACACATCCTACAATCACCCTACTAAACCCCAACTCCCAACCCCAAATAAACACAGTAAGAAAGAAATTGCTTGGATAGTTCAAAATAGCTGATGGTACAAAGCAGTATCCAGTCTAAGAAGCATGCCAAAGCTTCAACAGAATGCCTTAAGGCAGGTGAGGCTCTCACCCTCACCCAAACCTTATAATCCCAAACCTGGAAATTGCTATCCTCTCCTACCAGCAGCAATACAGATATTAACATGGAGTCAGTCTTTGGAGGCACTCTCACTACCTCCCAAATGTGCAAGTATATGTCCCAGGTTCAGCCAAGGTAAAATAACCACTAGGCAGTCACCTATATTGTGGACCAAGTCTCCTCCGATAATCCACACCTCTAAGCCCGAATCTCCACACCACCTCAGGGCGCATAATAGCACTCTCTGGGGCAGCACGCCAAATACTACCAGCAACTAGCAACTTACGGGTCCCCACCAGAAGAACCTCCGGTTCTAACTTTGATGAACCCTAAGGCCCCCAAAGGAGCACGTCGCCAACTGGTCTGGTCCTCCAGTGCTCCTTCTAGACACTGGCCAGTCCATGCCACTACCACCAGGTTCAGTGCTGTGGCTTCCGGCAGCATGAACTGCCTTACCCTACCCCCAGAGCAGTGACCTGTAACGGCGAGCCGATACCCAGGCCACCCGTGACAGGGGGCTATCTGGAGACCTAGCCGCCCATTGAATGCCAAGATCCCCATCCTAAACAGCAACAGGAGTCAACCCTCTGGTCATGTCCCCAGTGCTGTTCGCCCCAAGATGCCCTTCACAGCCCACGCCCACTGGTCGCAACCCAAAGGACAGAAGAAAGCAGCTACCTGACTTACTGGAGATAATTCCAGGTCAAGAAAGGTCCGCTTTGATGTCCGGGTGCTGGCCATGGTCTCACCATGCCAGCAGTTTGTTAATTCTCAGCAGTAGTCTATGCCACAAACTCCACCGCCCAGCTGAAGCAAGGTCCACTTTGATGTCTGGGTGCTGGTTGTGCTCTCACCGTGTTAGCAGTTTGTTAATCCTCAGCAGTAATCTCTGCTGCAAACTCCACCACCCAGCTCAATCAGAATTCCTTTGGATCTTCACTCCAGTGGCCCCAATCAAATGGGTTTGGTGTCCAGATAGCAAATCCAGTAGCTCCGGCAGAACTCACAGCTCCCGCTCTATGAATTACAGAGCCAAGTCATGACTTCCCTAGTAAAAAGCAGTCCGCTGAGAAAAAGGTGAGAAAATAACGAGGCACTAAATGTTCCCGCTGTCAGTCTTTCAAACTGTGGGAGCAAAACAGAATGATGAGGAGAAAAAATTGCTGGCAGTGTTTGAATGTCTAGCTGACAGTCTGGCATCCCAGAAGCGTCCTACTCCAATAGTAAGAACCACTCCAACAGAAAACCCCTACCTACGACCCGGAAAATAATAAACGCATTATCTTTCTACCTATCTCACTGAATACCCTATCTAAGCTAAACTATAAAACTAACTAAAAACACACAAAAAAGCAAAACAACTAAACAAAAATCAGGCAATAAAAGTGAGGATGGCTGAATTAAAACTCAGGCAGCCCACATGCAGCCACCATTTTGAAAATCTGACCCTCAGCTTTGTGCTCCTACCTGTATATATTGAATTTTATTTCTATTTCTATTTGTAGTTCATCTTTGTATTTTTGTATGCTTGATGATATAAAAATCTTGACCTTTTCTTATGTATCAACCCAGGTTGCTCTTGGAAACTAGCTTTTTCTTAGGGAGCTTTTCAGGCACAAATAAAAGAAATAGCCTACCCGAGGAGTTTATGAGAGCTGGCAGGGTTCATTATTTCAAAGCAGAAATAGTCATATTTGATGAGGAATTGCATAAAGGGTTGCACAGCATGTGTTCGGGTAGCATTCCTGCAGATATGTTTGGATGTGTGTCCATACTTAAAGAGCAAGGGCCCCATATTCAGATGCGGCTGGATGTGTGGCGCAAATGGATGCACGGCACAAAAAAAACGGGCCAGCCAATACTGACAGGATATTCAAACAGAATGCATGATCAGAGCAGATCACACATTCTGTTTGAATATCAGACCCTGGATGTGCGGCATATAGCGGGCAGCCGCCATGATTGGGCAGTGCACCCAAAGTCCGGGCTGAAGCCCACCAAACGAGGAATGCGTAGCACATACCTAGATGTGCCATTTCCCCCAAGGACGATAGTCAACCAAACTATGCCAATGAGCTCATTGGGCATGCATGGTGCAAAGGGGCCTCATGCATGCCCATTGTGGGCTCATTAGCATGGCTGCATCCAGCTAAGTGCACCGGGCCAGCCCTCGCCAGCCCCAAAGTCTGTGTAAAATAAACTTGCCCGATCCCAGTGTTTCCATAGTGTAGGGTCCCCCCCCCACCCCGATCACAGTGTGCTCATACATAATATTATATCCCTGTTTCCATAGTGTTGGGTCCCCCCTCTGCACCCAGATCACAGTGTGCACAAACACAATAATACATCCCCATTACTATAGTGTAGGGTCCCCCTTCCCCACCCTGATCACAGTGTGCACATATATAATATTATATCCCCATTTCCATAGTGTAGGTTCCCCCCACTGCATCCCCAATGTCTTTAAAAGTAAATCATGTTCAATCCTATATTTTCCATAGTGAAGGGACCTGCCACCCCATCCCCAGTGTCTTTAAAAGTAAATCATGCCAATGTCATATTTTCCATAGAGTAGGGACCCTCCCCGGCCCCGACCACTGTATGAAATGTGAGTACAACATTCCTTTTGCATAGTGTCATCAGTACCCCACCATCTGCACCCCAAGTTCCCAACCAGCGACTAGTACACCCCTCCACATCCTGTTATGGTCAGCCACCGACTGATAGGTCACAAATCACATAGAGTAAATAGTATGCTGTCATTGGTTGTTTCTGAGATCAACTAACGATCCTGAGATCAATCCTCCCACCCAACTGTTGACTGTTTCTGACCCCTTGTTTACTACCTGAGCCCTTGCCCTATCCCACCCCCTCTTAAATGCAACCACGGTCCATGCACCTACCACTTCAGCTAGCAGGCTGTTCGATGGGTCCACTACTCTTTCCATAAAACAGTACTTCCTTAGATCCTTCCTGAAGCTCCCTCCTCGAAGCTTCTACTCAATCCCTTTAGTGATTGAGCCATCTGCCTTAGTGAATAATTCGGTGTGGAATATTATTTATACCTTTCAAGATTTTGAAGGTCTCGATCATATCCCCCCCCAGTCTCCAGTGAGTACATGTTTAGTGTTTCCAGGCGTTCCTCGTACGAGAGTCCTTGGAGACTCTGTACCATCTTGGCTGTCCTGCTCTGCTCTCTCTCCTGCCTATTCTTGTCCTTCCTAAGGTGTGACCTCCAGAACTGAACACAGTACTCCAGGTGAGACCTCACTAAGGACTTTAAGAGTGAGAGGATCACCTCTCTGCTAATACTGTCAAATCTTCTCCCTATACACCTCAGCATTTTGCTTGGCTTGCTGTAAGCTTTATTGCATTGGCTTGACTGCTTTAGGGTGTCTTTAATGGTGACCCCCAAGGGCCCTCTCTTCCTGTGAGATGCTGAGTTAGACCCCATTGAGATCATTTTTCTCTCCCTCTAGTAGTCAACTGGATCAATGCTGAAGCTAATGAGTGGGTCTCAGAAATAGATATCCACTATTTTGGATACAAATAGTAGTCATTCAACAACAGGAACAATTTCACTGACAAAAAGACATTTTCAAACACCATCAAGACCTACTGATCATAGTCCTGCAGGCATTCTCAGATTCCTTGTTGGATCAGAGTTGTGGATGCACTTTTATTAAAACAACTCTGGCTTAGGGTATTGTGTAGTAGTAAAGGGCACTGAGCTACAAACCTGGAGACCTGGGTTTGAATTCTATCAGCCCCCTCTTCCATACTGTGTGACCCTAAGCAAGTCACTTAATGTTTTGTGCTCCCAGATCGCATCTGGAAACAAGCTCTGGCTTAGTGTGCCTTTCCTGGTTAAACAATTTCTCTTTTCATTTCCTTAAGTTTAAGCCCACCATAAACTAAGTCTAAAGTGTCTAGTCCCAATCCTCTCAAAAGCATCAAGTGGCCCTCAGATCCTTATTGACAGGATTTGTGACTTGATACTGCAGATGAAGGAGTATATGGTGGGCTTAAACTTGCCAGGCTGTTTATTGAAAGTGCATCCACATCTCTAACCCAACAAGGAATCTGATTTTGTCTACATGGCTGTTATCAGCATGTCCCGATGGTGTTTAAAAGAGTTGGTTTCTCAAAGAGGCCTGTAGCAGCTGAAATCACAGCCACATCGGGCACCCCACCATAAACAAATTAAGCATCCAGTCAGTGGCTGTGGGGCTGGCCAGCGAGTTTTCTTTTATTTGTAGCCTCCTACTGGCCACTTGTTTAACTAGTAGGCTCACCTCCCATACTTTTTCTGTCTTGGGGAAAAGAGGGGGGGTGGGGGTACAAAGCAAATAAACAGAAACACAGAGTGTGTACAAAACACAAACAGACCTTTACCAAAACCCAGGTCCTGAGGAGAGAACCTTTGCTAAGGGCTATGTTAGGTTTGCACTTCTGGCAGGGGTGTCCAGTAAATCCACAGAGGAAGCCGAAACTAGACTGTCCATACCAGGTTGCGATTCTAGAGTGTGGCTTTATTCCAAAATAGTTGGTACACAAAAGCAAAGATGGACCCACAAGGGTTTACACTACATGGCACCAGGCAATGCAGAAAACATTTGTAGAAAGCAGAAACTCGAACTTCCCATGTAGCATAGGATTAAACATCTGGAATTGTGGCACACTGGCCACCCCGAAACACACAAATTCTCCTGGTAGTGGCACTAGGACATGACTTAGAACAGTTCCCATATGGCATAGGCTTTAAAGTAGGAAATGTGGCACACTGGTACTCAAGACAAGAACAACCCACATACAAGGGGTAAACTTCATTTTCAGGCATTGGCCACATGCTCTGAATAATAGGCGCCCTTACAGAACCTGAAGTGCTGAACTGGTTACTCTAGATGGGGGTTGCCCACCTTTTATTTCCTCGTCTGTTCCCAACCATACTTTCAGAGTTACACCTCAACAGATAATGAACAATAGAAATATACTTTCTTCAAAAGTTTAGCACATTTTAGCATTAGAAACACCACAAGGGGTGTATGATTAAAGTGCTGTACAAAGTGCCAAGTCACACCTGGGATTCCACTATTGTCAGCCAACGTTAGGAAAACTTCTTGAGAAAAGTCTCACTGAATTGGGTGAATGGGTCCCATTTTCAGAGCAACACTCCACAGAAAATAACAGGCAGGTACATTTCTCCTGGGAACTCACAGATAGAATTACTCACAGTTTTTACACAAAGGCAGCTTCAAAATGTTCTGAAACGAATCAGGGGATTGCCCCTTGAATCTCTTGGCAGTCCTCTGAGGACATCAGGAACTCCTGAAGATGGTTTCCACCACTTAAACAAGGCAGGTAAAAGGTTCTCAGACTAGGGTGAGGTGAGAAAAGTAGGCTTTCCTCACTCCTCCACTGCTCACCGCTGAGCTGCTAGATGACACTTCCAGACTCTGAACCAAGACTAACTGAAAATTCTAAAACTTCCCCACTCACAACAAGCTATGTGGCTTATGATGCTGCAACAGTTCTAAATTACATCACCTCTCTGCTCTCAGCTGAGACCAAGTAAACAGAGAGGGAGCAGGTGAAAATCCATTTAACTTGATATTCACCAGCTGCCTTCCCTACCTAACACTGACACTGATTGGATTCAGGTGTAACCCCCCTGCAAATGGAGGTTCCCAAAAGTCTTTCCGGAGCTGGCTGAGTGCTCCTAGCCTGAATGGTGTTCGGCGTTTAAGCCGTGTATCTGTGAGTGCTTTTAGAGCCTCTGATACTGTCTTTTTAAGAGCTGTCTGCTTGCAGGCATGATTAGTTCACACGGGGGGGACTGTATGTTTCCCTGCTCAAGTCCCACTCGAGCGGCTGACAAATTGCTCCATTTCTGCCATTGCTAAGTGGGCAGAGTGAGCACTTATCAGAGATGTAACTGTTTGCCACATATCATTTAGAGTATTAGTGGAACTGTAATTGGTCTAGCCTGCCTTTCTTGCAGCTGGGACTTCTGTGTTTTGCCCTCCATTTTGGATCTGAACTACTGAGTAGATCCAATCAGACAAGGAGGGGCATCTGAAATGGAGCTAAGTGGACCAACAAGAATCAGGACTCTCTCTGGAGCCGGCTTGCCATTTGCACCAACAGGGGAGTTTTGAGGATTGACAACTGAAGTCCACCAATTGACTGGTGGTGCCCAAATGGAATACCCTGCCTTGTGTTTGGAGAAGCAGATCTGTTGTGACCGTGACTGGGAAGGAGCTCTAGCTTCTGCGCTACAGTTTTCGCCGTAGGAAGTGCGTGGAGGCTCTAACTTGGTGGCGATTGTTGTTGTAACTCGACTGACTACGCAGCTACTGAGAAGAGAGGCTGAACAATTGGGAACCAGGATCACCCTGTAGAGGACTGGAGAATCTGCTTTATTACGCTCGGTCTGTCAGGAAAGTGAAGTTTCAGTGTGAACTCCCGGGTTAGCAGTAAGTGCGATCGGGACCTGAGAGCAGCTGCCGGGTATAGTAATTTCCTTTACATATAAATGTGTGGAGTGCTTGTGAAGGACAGCTAAATGAGTCCTCTTGTCCCGTGTGTGTAGATGGAAAGGCAGTTGCATGCAGGCGGACTGAATCCGTTGCTGATTGAAGCTGTGTGCCTGGCTGGTAGAATTTCATTCCCCTGCTGTGTGAGGGCGTCTGGCAATCCATGACCCCCTCTGTGGCAGATTTCAGCATGGAGTTTGTGAGTGCAAATCAGGGTAGCTCCCTGCCATCTGTCTATCTAATTGCAAGTGTTTCATCTGATTTCTTTTCTGTCTTTCTTCATGAACTGAGCCAACCGGCTGCGGATTACAATTGGATGTTGTGCAAGTGTTTTTCCATCACAGGGCCCCAACCAGCTGCACCAATCCTGGCTAGCCCTCCACCATCCTGGGTACCCAGTAAAGTGACATTTTGGGACTCTGAGTTTGTGCACAGTACTGTGATTATTAATGTGTGTAATCTACTTAACCTGATTTCCCCTTGTCCTTGTTACAATCCCCTAAATAAATCAGATCTGTTTGTTTCAGCAAAGTTACACTGACTGAGGTATCCATTTATGTTAAAGTATTGTACTGTGTTTTACAGTGGGTCCCCTGAGTCAAGCTGACCGAACCAGTCCTGGGACTAAGTGTGAATAGTGAAGGTACTCACGGTGTACGGTGTGGGTCACTAGCAGGAATAAAAGGGGGTCTCAGTGTCCCAGAGGGCTGTGACCAGGTTAGTCTAACTACTGTAAACCCTGACCTCTGGGTGAAGGCACCCGCCATAGAACCTAGGCCCTATTAGCAGTTACGCAGGCAGGGGTAGTAGCCCTTGGGATAGCGCCACCTGGGAGTTACACAAGTAACCCCAGGGAACAGGGGGATTATACTCACTCCATGCCAGGTAAATGACTGTCCACAGTCATTTCTCTACCCAGCACCAGGCCATCCTGCCCTCTGTGTTACCTACTGGGAGGGGTGATCAGGCCCTCCCATACCATGTGCCAGGTACAGGCAGGCAACACTAAAGAGGCTGGCTGATGAAACTTCAGCCCTTAGCCTATGATCTATCTATGGAAAATCAGTGTCTCCAAGAACTACCTGAAGCATGCCCTAATAGACCAGAACTGAGGCTCCTACTGCAGGTCAGGACCACAGCCTGTCTATTCCCCTAGCCCTCTAGGAAAAATCGTATCTGACCAAGCTGCCCACTGGGGAACCTCCCCCCAATCCCAGGGTACCTGCAAACCAAACACAAGGAAGCAATAAATTACAATGCATTACATTTCCCACAACTTTCCCCACACTTTACACCTGTGAAGAAAAACATGTTAACACCCTGTTAACCAGAAACAATCCTAAACTTCTAGGAAAAAAGAGGAACTCAGATGAGCTCCCATGTCCTCTTCGTTTCTTCATCAGGAACACCTGCAAGAGAAGAAAAACAAAACACCACATTCTGCACATCACACAGTGTCTAAACCTCCACCTGAACACTAGAGAATCCAAAAAATATTTTTCTAGAAAAGTGCAAAGTAAAAAATGAAAAACAGACATTTATACAGCACATTTTGGTGGATGGAATGGCCTAAATGTCCCATACTAGTGACAGAAAGTTGTTGCCCGAAGGCAAGGTCCATAAAAGAGTGTCTCCTGGGCCGGAGCCCACTAAAGAACAGTCATGGAACAAGGCAGGGCATGAAAAGCACTGCAATCCATGGGGAGAGTCTTTGAGGACAGTTCAAACAGTTTGTGGAAGTCTGTCAGTGTAAGGTGTGTTGTGCAAAGTCAGTAAAACATAGAAAAATGGGTCTTACCAGTTCCTTGAAGATCGAAACAAAAGGATCACCTTACTTCTCAAAGCTGAGGACTCTCCCCCTCTAGGCAGCATCTTTGGATACAGCTGGGTAATGTCCTCTGCAAAACCAGGTGATAGAACAGGAAACAGCTGGGCTGATGTCATCTTGAAAATCAAACGATGGAACAGGAAAACAGCTGGATAGAAGTCATCTGGAAAACCAGGCAATGAAACAGGAAAACAGCTGGATTGAGGTCATCTGGAAGGCCAGGCAATGGAACATGGGAAAACACTGCTGGGGTGACGAATCTGGATGCACCTGAAGAATCCTTGAATATCAGTAGAGCTGCATCTTCCTGCTTGGATTCTGCTGCTGCTGGATGACAGACACTGTGCTGCCACTGCTTTGCTTCCCTCTTGGGCATGCTGGGCATATTCACAGGGAATGGCATCATTAAGGATAATACCACTCGGGGTGAGGTGCAAAAACTATGACACCATCTGGGCATTCAAAGTTGATGTTGTGGAATGTCTCATTCCCTGCATTGTCCACAATTTGCACAGTGTCCATAAACAAAGTTCTGCCCAGTTTCCAGAATTTCAGTCGATAATTGATGACTGTCTCTGACACATGCTGCTGCACCTGGATGCAAATTCTTGCATGCCTCTTCCAACAACCAGGATTGCCTGTTCTGTTCAGTTTCCTCCCAGACTCTATGAGGAAAGGACCTCCCGTATATGGCATTGACCCTCCTACGTACCAGTCTCTCCTCCTTGCTACTCTTCACAAGTGTGCGGTCCATGGCTTGGCTTGGGGGTGGCCAGTCCTGGTTAAGCCAGTGCCGCATGTTTAACGAACGAAAGAACTTGTCCCCGACCACCTCTGTAGGCAGGGTACTGGAGCCTTTTTCTTCTCTCTCTGGCTCCACTGAGGCAAGAGCTTGAGGTGACTCACAAGGACCCTCAACATGAAGATACATATCTTCATCCTCCTCTTCTTCACTCAAGATCTGAGCCCAGGAGTGAACAGATGTCCTCACTCTCGAGACAGTCCACTCCTCTGTGGAGGTAGACATCTCCCAGTTCAGTGTCTCTTGTAGTTTGTCCTCCTCTACTAGGCTATAACTAGGACCCTCCTTCCATGGGTCCACAGATCCTTCCATTGCACTGTCCATCTGGGACACAGGCGTGGAAACGTCTCTAGGTGTCTAACCTTGCAGTAGATCCATACTCTCTCCTCCTGTGCCACACTCTATGGGGTCTCCCCCAACAGGTTCAACCTGATGCTACATGCTGCTACTTGCAGGGTTTCTACTGTGGTCCAAGTGGGAGCCAATCAAATTTGTGATGCCCTCTCTGGCACTGCACCTATACTCATACTCATACCATACTTCACTAGGCAATCCAACAGTGGGGTATCAGAAACACATCCCTTCCAGCCTTGAGGCACACAATGCACAATCACACAGGATAGCTAGGATTGCTACATGTAGAGGCAACCCTTCACCATAGAAAGTTATCTCTATTTCTCTTAGTGTAACCTCCTCTCTGCAATCATAAGCGGGCATGATCCGGGTAGCAGGAAGTTCCCGAAGCCATGTCTGCAATCAAAACACATAAAAGTTTGTTGTTACCATTTGTTTAGTAGTCCCATTACAGTCTCATAAAATGACTCCTGCTGCTGTGTTTACATTGCTAACCCCACCCTGCTGTAATGGCTATGGTAGCTCTCCTCATTCATCAGATCTGTTTCTGACTCAAAAACTGCCTTTCAACTTTTCTTGCTACTGATTTTGCTCAAAACTGTTATCGACTGCACTGCTTGTATCTCTCTCTCAGCACATTCATATGGTTTTACAGGACCTTGCGATCAGCATACAAATCAAGACTATTTACACAAGCTCAAAGTCACTTGCAAGCCACAGTATTTCCATCGCACAGGATTGCCGGTTTGCTGCAGCCTAATATACAGCTCAGTCTCTCACTTTGCTTAGAACATTTTACTGTTGCTGAGCCAATCATAAATGCTCACAGTTTATGCTCAGAATTTTTGTTTGTTGTGTCGCTACTTACAACTCACAGTCCTTCTTTACAAAACAATCTCACTGCTTGCATACAGATTCAGCTAGCTTGAAAATCACAGCACAGTTTGATGCTCAGACATTTAGATTGTACTCACTGAAATCAGTAGCTGGCTTTCTTCACTGGAAATTGTCGACACAGGTGCTGATCCTGAAGGCTCTCTGGGTGAAACGGGCTGGCAGTCCCGCCGATCGTTACCACAAATGCCATGCTCATTTTCCAGTTAGTCAGATAACAGATTGAGCCTGAATTTACAAACCAAAAGTCTCTTTTTCACAGATTAGAACGTTCACAAGCCCCTCAATGATTGATCCTGGTCTGACCAGCTCGCACGTCACTCGCTCTCTCCTCCTCGAACACTCGGCTGCATACAGAAGCTGGCAAGTGGGCGAAACTGATTGCAGTCACACCAGTCACTCGATGCCATGCAAATAAACCTTTCTATCTCTCTCTTCTCACTCTTCCCTCATGGCGATCATCGAGCAGGGCAAATTTAAACTGCAAACTATAACTTTTATTTTGAGGCTGCAATTTCAGTGATGGGAGCGCCATTTTGACCAATTTCTCCACAGATTTCAGCAATTTCCTTTAGCGACTCTCCCAATTTAGCTCTTGTTAAATTGGTACTCTTGTTACCTGGGTCGACCCTGAAAAAGGGACTGTACTTGTCTCAGTGGACTTACCCGGTCACAAAAACTCAAATAAATAAATAAATAAAAATAATTTGCACACAAAACACATGAAACATTCAGGGCACATTTCTCTCTTTGTTTCCTAAAGTCCACACTATTTTCGGCATTGGAAATTGCAAGTTAAAAAGTTCTGTAAAATGTTCTGGATGCAGGAACAAGGACTTACTTTACTGTCTGGCTTTACTGTCCTTTGTAAGCTGATACAAAACACACAGCAGTACTGTACTAGCAGGCACACAGCAGCACATATGGATGGCATTCTCTTGGACAACATCCTTTTGTGCAAAGCTCCCTTTTCTATTTGAAACCATGCTACCAGACAGACAAAACGCTAGCCATACCCTCAGCAAAAATCTCTTGTTCTCTCCTTAAATTCAACAATATCCTTGGACGAGCTCCCATTTTTGTAACCCCCCACCGACCACTTGTTTAACTAGTAGGTACACTTCCCATACTTTTTCTGTCTAGGGGGAAAAGAGAGGGGTGGGGATACAAAGCAAATAAACAGAAATACAAAGTGTGTACAAGACACAAACAGACATTTACCAAAACCCAGGTTCTGAGGAGAGAACCTTTGCTAAGGGCCATGCTAGGTTTTCACTTCTGGCAGGAGTGCCCAGTAAATCTACACAGGAAGCAGTAACTAGATTGTTCTTACCAGGTTGGGATTCTAGAGTGTGGCTTCATTCTAAAACAGTTGGTACACAAAAGCAAAGATGGACCCCCAAGGGTTTAAACTTCGTGGCACCAGGCAATGCAGAAAACATCTATAGAAAACAGAAACTCGAATATAGCATAGGATTAAACATCTGGAAATGTAGCACACTGACCATGACGAAACACACAAATTCTCCTGGTAGTGGCACTAGGCCATGACTTAGAACAGTTCCCATTTGGCATAGGCTTTAAAGTAGGAAATGTGGCATCCAGCCATGATGGAGCACATTGGTGCTCAAGACTAGAACAACCCACATACAAGGGGTAAACTTCATTTTCAGGCATTGGCCACATGCTCTGAATAATAGGCGCCCTTATAGAACCCGGAGTGCTGAACTGGTTAACTCCAGATGGGGGTTGCCCACCTTTTTGCTTCCTCATTTATACCCAACCATTCTTTCAGAGTTACACCTCAACAGATAATGAACAGTAGAAATATGCTTTTTTTCAAATGTTTAGCACATTTTAGCATTAGAAACACCACAAGGGGTGTAAGATTAAAGTGCTGTACAAAGTGTCAAGTCACACCTGGGACTCCACTATTGTCAGCCAATTTTAGGAAAACTTCTTGAGAAAAGTCTTACTGAACTGGGTGAATGGGTCCCTTTTTCAGAGCAACACTCCACAGAAAATAACAGGCAGGTACATTTCTCCTGGAACTCACAGATAGAAGTACTCACAGTTTGTACACAGAGGCAGCTTCAAAATGTTACGAAATGAATCAGGGGATTGCCTCTTGAATCTCTTGGCAGTCCTCCTCATCCCACAGGGGATAAAGACCTCAATAACTCCTGAAGATGGTTTCCACGATGTAAACAAAGCAGGTAAAAGGTTCTCAGACTAGGTGAGGTGAGAAAAGTAGGCTCTGCTCATTCCTGCACTGTTCACTCACTGAGTTGCTGGATGACACTCCAGACTCTGAACCAAGACTAACTGAGAATTCTAGAACTCCCCCACTCACAGCAAGCTCTGTGGCTTATGATGGTGCGAGAGTTCTAATGACATCACCTCTCGCTCTCAGCTGAGGCCAAGTAAACAGAGAGGGACGGGGTGAAAATCCATTTAACTAGATATTCACCAGCTGCCTTCCCTACCTAACACTTACACTGATGGGATTCCAGTAGCCCCAGGGAACAGGGGGTTATATATTCATTTATGAAATCTGTGTGGGCAGATGTTAATGGGATTGGAAAGGATTGTCTTTACCTTCCCCAACTTCCTGACTCTGGAGAAATCCTCACTAATTTTAAAGTGAAAGTGCTACCCACACAGTCCCAATCTAGCAGTTCCTGCAGCCGCACATCAAAAGCTGTTTTTCTGTGGGAATCAAAATGGCAGTTAAAGCCATTAGGGTGTACTCATGCTAGGGAGGCAGCATGGGGCTGAGTAGCAGTTCTCAATGCTGATTGGTATGAGTCAAGCCTGATTTGCATAACCAATCAGCACTGCCCCTTATGGCTATCAGGGAACCCCCCCCGGGTAGCCACACACCCTCCTCTCAGCATAAAAAGAGGCTGCCAAGAGGGTTCAAGACAATTTCAGGAGGGGAGCTCCTGAGGAAGGAGTTGTAGGAGAGCTCCTGAGGAAGAAGCTTGAAAGGAGAGTTTCTGGAGAAGAAGGAGCAGCTTGAAGGAGAAAGGGGCTGCTTGAAGGAGAAGAAGTAGTTGGAAGAGGAGTTGGAAGTAGAGACCCTGAAGAAGAGTCCCAGGGAGGAGCCTTATGGGACCTGCAGGAGGTAGCTGGGAGAGGCCAGCCAGCCTGGTAGCCTTTCTTTCTTAAGGGGCCTAAGAGCTCCATCACCCAGGCTTGGCAGTTTACTCTGGCATCCTGCAAAAGGGGAGGCCGGTGATGCCAGACAGCCTTCCCCAGACCCTCACAGGTATCTTTGGGACACTCGGGTAGCAGCTTGGCTAGCAGAGATAAGGGCAGTACCTGCCACCAAGTACCCTTGGAACACTCGGCTAGCAGATCAGCTAGTGGCAGAGCACTTTGGGACACTCTGCTATGCGGTCAGCTACTGGCAAAGAGCATTGGGACACTTGGCTAGCAGGTCGGCTAGCGGCAGAGCCTTGGGACACTTGGCTAGCAGATCAGCTAGCAGCGCACACATCTTCAAAGGCCTGTATCCTTTTGCAAGCTTGCAGTGGTCCTTCAGCAGATTTATTGTTGTACCAAAAGCTAAGGCAAACAGAAACTCCATGGAGGGTGTACAGTTCATTAGTTCAGTGTTTGTCGAATAGCAATCAGGAGAGATGGGGTATATAGTGCTTGTGTAACTTGTATTTCCTTTTTGGGCTTAACTCTATTCCCACCCTTGAGTAGTAGGTATGTAAGTAGTAATTTGTAGTGAATAGAAGGCCTATGAACAAAGGTGAGTAGAGTGCCGAAGAAGGAGGAGGAAGGGATGGTGGTGGACAAAAAACACTCCCTAAGCAAGGAAGGGGCTTTAGTGGAGGGATTAAAAAGAGGTTGTGGGAGGAGCTATTCCCACACTGAACCTTGGACAAAGCCCTCCCATTACAGTCCACACATTCCACTATGGCAAGGCACCATGGCACATTACTTTGGGGGATACAGGTTCGATCCTGGACCCTGGCAACTCTTCTCCTTCACAACTGAGCCATTTGGGGCTCCAATTCAAACAGCAGAACACTAACAGTGTTCCTCAAGGTCTCTCTATCTGCTCTGACTTTCCCCACCAGTGGGAGTGGGATGCTTTCTTACTACCAGATCATTGACCTCTAAATGGGGGGGGGGGTTCTTGTTTCCCAGGGCACAGTCCTTTCATATCTCTAGGGCAGGCTGCCAGCTGATCCACAGCAGAGTTCATGCATGACAGCCGTCCCACAAACTGCAGTCACCAGGAAATCTCTATCAGCCTCCCAACACTTCTCTTTGGTGAACACAGAGGGTAGGGGTCGCTTCTGCCATAATGGCCCCTCCAAGGCATCACTGACACCTTAACCTTGGTCCCTGCTCATGGCAGCCACCTCTAGCACTTCAGTCCCAAGCAGAGCCTAGTGGGTTCCTAACCAGCCTTTCTCTCTGTCTCTAATTGGCTGCAGACTTCCTCCTTCATTTCCCACGATGGCATATGTGGCTAGCTGGGGGCAGGGTGACAATCTCCCCATCTAGCCTCTGGCCTACTTGTCCTGACTGGAGGCCCTCCATCAGGCCTATGAGCTACACCTCACTCCTTCCTCATGGCGATGATTCTCCCGAACTAGCTCCTTAATAGTTCCTTCACGCCAGTGGGAACCCTTACAGTTTCGGCACAAGACGCCTCCCAATGCCAACAGGGCATCCAACTAGTAAACCCCCCGATTGGGCATGGGGGTTACTTAATAGAGTGATGAGCCTTGCCATTTATAATAGAGTGATGAGCCTTTGCTGTTTATGATAGAGTGTTAAGCCTTGCCGTTTATGAGACAGTAACAGACTTGATTGTACTGAAAGTTTTGTGTTGCATTGCTATATTTTTTTTATTCTAAGTGAAGATCATTTATTGTATTAGATTCTGTCTGTGGATGGTTATTTTTAGTAGATCTTGGTGCCCCTTTTTAGTCTGTTTCTCTGGGTGGTTGCAGTTGTATTTTTTCTGGAGGAACAGTGCCTCCCCCTTATTAAGGCACTTTTTCACTCCTGCCAATGGATGGCTCCATACCACATTTGGGCATCCAGCACTCGGGCCGAACAGTCTGACACTGTCACCTCAGCGAGCTTATGCCCACTACCTTTGGCTGAGGGTGGCACCACCAAGAAAGCCATCTTGGCGATGTCAGCAGGCAGGTATAAATGTCATAGGCCTATGTTGTAACTTAAACTGAAGGTACATGTAACCCCTAGATGGCGCTATCCCAGGGGCTACTACCCCTGCCTGATTTGCTACTAACAGGTTGAGGGCCTGGATCCAATGGCGGTGCATCCACCCAGAGGTCAGGGTTTGCAATAGTTAAACTAACTTGGTCACAGCCCTCTGGGACACTGCAACCCCCTTCTTCCCACTCAGTGGCCTACACAGTATATCAGAATTACCTTCACAGTATACACTTACCCCAGGACTGGCTCAGGCACTGGGACCCCTGTAAAATAAGAAGATACAGTGCAACAATCACAGTACAATACTTTAACATAGACAAATACCTCAGGCAGTATAACTTTGCTGAAACAAGCAGCTCTGATTTATTTAGGGGGATATAACAAGAACAGGGGGAAATCAGGTTAATTAGCTTATCACTTTACTCATCTACCTATGGGTCTGTGCACAGGCCTATCCCTACCAGTTACTGTCCCTGGGTACCCAAGCCCTAGTGGCTAGTCCAAACCGTGGCAGCTGGTAGGTGCCCTTTCACACAGAGAAAAGAAAAATTAGTTAAACAGTCAGCAGTACAGTAATTCCATTTGGATTCAATGTGGCAATTCAACAGGAGTGACCCTGAATTAGTACTCACGACCTCCAAACAAGATAGGGTCCTTCAACATCAGCAGGGCTACTCTTGAGCTCGCGAGACGCCTCACACATTTATATGACAAACTGCAACAGGCAAAAGTCCTTTAATGGCAGCAGGATTCACTTGAGCTACACAAGCCTCCTCACACATTTATATGGTACACAGTAACAGGCAAAAGTCCTTTAATGGCAGCAGGATTCACTTGAGCTACACAAGCCTCCTCACACATTTATATGGTAAACAGAAAGTACTATACCAGGCAGGCTGCTTCTCTATCCCGATCGCAATTATTGCAAATACCCGGGAGAACACACAGCAGATTCAGTTCCTGACAGACCGAGCGCAATTCAGCAATTTCTCCAGTCTTCTACAGGGTGAGCCTGGTTTCTACTCTTCAGATATCCTTTGATTCTCTTCACAGGACGGATTCAGTCCTAACAAGCAGTTACACAAGCTGCAGACCGAACTCGGGCCTTACACGCTGCTTCCGACTAAAACTGCACATCCAAAAGCACAGGGCCCTTCCCTTCACTGCCAGAGCTCAACTGAAACTCCAACAGACAAAACTGGCACTTCTTTGAGTTCCTCCCAGTTCTTGGCTGGATTGGCTGTCACTCACAATAGACTGCCCCTGTTGGTCCAAAAAGGCGCCGAAGTCCAAACTACATCTCCCAGAGTCACTGCCCATACAATCCTCTTGTGGCTGGCTCAGATTACGAGTCCAAGTTCTGATTCGTCCAAGGCACCATTTTAGAGCTACCTTAACCCACACTGATTGGTCCAGTTCAGCAGTTCAAAACTAGAATGGGGAACTAGGCAAACACAGTTCTGACTGCAAAGAAAAGCAGGTTAAACAAACTGTATTTTCATTATTACTCTAAATGATTTCTGGCAAACAGTTGCATTTTTCAGATAGGTTCCCTTTGCACTCCTAGTGACCGCAAAAATGGAGTGAATTAGCAGCAGCTCGAGTGGTACTCAAGCAGAGAAACACACAGTCCCCCCATACAAACTAATTATGTCTGCAAGCAGACAGCTCTTAAAGAGACAGTACCAGAGGCTCTAAAAACACTCACTGATAAATGGCTTAAACGCCAAACACCATTCAGGCTTGGAGCATTCAAGCAAGCTCCTGGAAGTCTTTTGGGAACCCCCATTTGCAGGGGGGTTACATACAGAACAGTGGAAAGGATATAACATTCTGGTCTGTAGTCATATTGCTCAGTCACTGGCAATTTTGGAATTGCTGTATGAATTTGTTCGTCAGAGATATATGGTACCAGATGCTCATGTCTTGCATTAGAAGTTTTTGCACCTCACAAGTTCTTTTTCCTGTAAATTAATTATCGGAATGATTGGGTTAAGGGTGGTGTTTTCTGGGCTAATTTGGCAGGTGGCTTCCTCAAGAGAGTCAAGAGCAACACAAATGCTCAATTAGTCTCCATTGAACTGAGTTCTGCACCACCCCATCTGCAGTGTTGTGTTTCATGGTAAGTTTGTGCACAGTACTGCCTTTCTTAAACTAGAAGTCTTTAGCAGGATGAGTTCCACCTTGTGGGCACATCTTGCTTCACTTGATGTTTTGGAAAGTTTTTTTTTCTGGTATCCATCACAATACCATGTGGTTTTACTTAAGTGCTGGAAATGGGCACAGATGTTCTTCTCACTAATGTGACTTTTTTGTAGCTACTGGAAAGGAAATCTCCGATGAGCAGATTTGGGGACTGTGCAAAATGGAATATGATGAAAGCCACAATAATTCAAAGCTCAGACAGCTATGCCATCTTTAGCCACGTTTACATGGCTGCTCTGTTGCAATTCTTGGATTGCTCCTGTACTGCCCCGACCTCACATGCCAATACTGAGGCTTATTTACATGGCCCCTCTCAGTGCTGATGTAGGCTGCATTGAAGAGGAGGCCATGTGGGTGTTCTTGGAGGTCAACAGTGACACACCTGATAATACGCGGACTGCTGATCACATGTCTCTAGAGGGAAGAAACAGTGAATTGTTTCATATAAACCTTTTAACACACTGCACATAATAATTGTATTTCTTTTGCTTTTTCTTCTTATACCCATATTCCACGGACAAGCAAACACTGTCCGTTGCTGCCACTGCTGCCTGCAAATCCTCCTATGGACATACTCTTCCAGGTCAGCAAGATACAAACAAGAACCTGACCATGACTTAATTTTTTATTGGAGTGTTTAAAAATTGAAATACTAGCACTGTCTTCTTGCCCAGCACCAAAGCACTTCCTGGTTCCGGCCTATTGGAAGGCAGAGGAAGATGCTGGGAGCATCCACTGTGTGCCGGAACAAGTGGTGCAGCCTGTTTACATGACTGCTTATACCGCGTACTCAGGAATGCATTCTCATGATTGAAGTGGTTCAGGAAGAATTGCAGTGAATGACTTATCATGACTGGGTAAGTGTCCACATAGCTGTGACTGCAACACAGCAACCCGATCACCCCAGTTGCTGCAGTGCAAATGTGACTGTGTAAACTGCCCATTTGTTGAAAACTACAGAATCACAATTCAGAATTTGGGGGCTGGATGGCTCAGTGGAGTGGTTGTGAGTTAAAAACTAATTATTACCTAGAGACGCTTTTTGAAGTCCAAGCTTTCCTCTGCTTAACCATTATATAAAATGACTGCCCTGGCATAACTGAGCTAAGGAGCCTTTCACTCTGGGTCACTGGTTCAAATTCAGCCCAAGTGTGTAGTGGCTAAATGCCACTATTTCCTGAGGGCTGATTCAGTGGCCTACGTGAAATGAGTTGTGGTATTCTCAGTCCAGTTCATAATGGGCAAGTGTCCACATCAGGAAACCACCAACGCAATTGAAACTAAGTCTTGTCAGTTTCACGTGAGAGGCCAAGGACTTAATGGGCATGGAATCTGAACTAATCCCTCACCTATGTTATGGTCCCTCCATGACAGAGTTGAGGCACATTGGTGGGGGAAGGTGGGGAAGCTTGCACTATGATCACCTGTACTGTAGCTGTCATGTAGATAAACACAGGGCTTCAGTTTCCAGTGCTGTCAATCCAGCACCCACCTTTCAAGAACACTAGAAGTTCACACACAGAAAAAAAACTTGAGATGCATTGCAGACTCAGTGAGTGCAACTTCGCAACTTTTGTCGTGCAGCTCTTCCAACTGCTTGCTGATGTGTTATTTTTATCAAATGTGCATACACATAAAGTAGCCATTATTTACTGCAGCCTCCTCTTTTTACTTACTGCTTGCCATCGTGGTGGTGGTGGTGATTAAATATGAAGATGGTACCTTCAGAAATGACACTCAGTGTGTGGTGGTGCAGATATACTGTAATTGGTGGTTTGACAGCTGGTCCGCATATCAGTGGTAAGGTTTACTATGCCACATTCACTCTTCTTATAATTCAGTTTTATTTGGTTTTGCATACTTTTGTAGATTTGTACATCTTTTTATGGATCGAGGGACCACTCTTGGCCATTTGGAGCACTCCTTTCCCTTTGAGTGAGACATTCTTATTCTGTAAAGAGTGTCTCTTGCACAGCTGCCCTGGAAACAGGCACGCTTAGGGAAGTTTAAAAAAAAATGCTAATGTATGATTGATCGATCTTGATCAATAATATATAATACCACAAAATATTCTTAGATTAGAGAGGACCACTTACATTCTGGGGTACCAGAATCACTCACTTTTGGTTCATGGTTCTTATACCCCAAGAATGTGTGTGAGACCACTCTTACAACCATAAGACAGGTGTCAGTGGTATTACTAACATGTATTAAAAATCATGACATCATGCTTAGCCAATCAAGATTGTTTATTTCTAAAACATTCCAGCTACTTTTTTAACCACAAGAGGTTGTCTGTGCTTCTAAAATTGTAAAGTTCAGAGTTTATTTGGCACAGTCCATTCCCATATGAAGTAAAACATTTTGATTTTAAATTCAAATTCCAGTTTGTTTTAAACAAAGGTATTCAACATGATTTATAATATGTTTATATGTACAACTCCAGTGTCTCATATGGTTATAAGAATTTCTTCTCAAGTCTTTTGTGTGCCACAACTGCTCAGCTTCACTTTGCAGTTCTCTCACCCAAAGAACTCAGGAATGCACTCTTATAACCATAAGAGACACAGTAACTACATAAAAACATGTATACATCATCTGTGAGTATGAAGCCGGCCAGGTGGCACTGAGGGTTGAGGTGGTGGATACCATACTTTGTGCTATGCCGGCGACCTGGGTTCGGGAGTGAGCTCGGGTCATCGGGGATTGGCGGGGGGGGGGAGGAGCAGGATTGAGTAGCCGCTGGCAAGCTCTCCTATCCCGGGGGAGAGTTTCCGTGGTTCTGTGGTTACTGGCTCAGCAGTGGCACCCAGTTGTAACTGGGAGCCTCTACAGCCGGGACCACTCAAGAAGGGTACAGGAGGGGTGGAGGCCTACAGGAGTCACACGGGAGTGTACAACTTGGCATGCTGCATCATTGCATACCGTCCTCCTTGGGCACCACAAGAACAAGTGGAAAAAAACAGCGGAAGAAGGAAAAGAGTTCTGAAAGGAGGTCAGTCCCACAGAAGAGGCTGACTGGCCATCAGAGGTGTTTGTAGATCAGCCACAGACTGGAAAGGGCTGCCCAATAAGCTGAAGAGATTTGATACTTTAGCACAGTGTAAGATTTTACTGAGTGTCCATTTGAAGGCTTTCTGCATATGTAACTGAGGTAAGAAGCAGGTCTTGGCACCTATAAACTTTCTATTTAAGGATTACAAAGGTGAAGTGTGTATATATATCAGGGGAGTAGCTGGGATTTCAAAACCTGAAGGCCCAAGCATCAGTAAATTTTGTGTAAAGAAGGTTGGTATCCAGAACCATCCTTTTTTAATCCAAGTGAAGGCCTAGCCCTTCAAGTTACAGCCTGGCTACTCCCCTGTATATCGGATGCAGTAACTCAGTCCTGTCATTATTATTGTAACAAATTTTAGTACTGCACTTCTGCCATTTTTGCTTTCCCAGGACTTCTTTTTAAATAAAATGCTTCAGAAGATGCCAGGGAGGAGGAATGGCTGGACAGTGGTTCTGGAAGAGTGGGGATGGTGGGCACTGGAAGGGTAGGGGTGGTGGGTTGGAGGCATATTCCTCAACTAGTACCACTACAAAATTCCAGTGCCACTCTGGCAGGGTGGGACTGCCTGGAGGAGGCAGCCGTGGTAGTGGCCAAGGAGTGTGTGGGGGTCCTCCATTGTGGAGACTCCAAGGAGAGTGGAAGAGAACCCCAGAGAAAGAGGAAGCAACTTCTGCTGGGGGATTCAGTTGCCAGGGGGATAGATTTGAGAACAGTTACAGGACAGAGAGGGTTGTTAGGTGCCTAAGTGGTGCTATAACCAGAGGGGATGGAAGCAGATCCTGGGGATTGCTAAGGCAGCAGTACAGAACTGGGAGCTGGATGTCATTGTCCAGTGACCTGACCAGGGACAGCACTGGAAAGGTGCAGGAGAAGTTTGGGGAGCTGGAGAGTGGTGTTAGACAGGTAGCGTGCTCTGTGGCTTGTTGTGAAGTGCTGCCTGTGTACAACAGGTGGGAGGAGAGGGATGTCTGAACCAGAAGCTTCCACTAATGGTTGAAAGAACAGTGCGGAGAGGAGGTGTTAAGCTATATTATGGACTGGACTGATAAGGGCCTATACAAGGGTAGTGGCCTGCATCTGTCTGGGAGGGGAACTGCAGTCCTTGGTAAACAGCTTAAACGTTACTTTTAGTGTTGCTCAGATAGTATCCTAGAAATGAGGATACCAGCAGATACCTCCCATTTAGCCAGATAGTTGCTGTGGCAGGATAGTAGTATTATCTGACCATGGAACCTACTTTCTAGGATCCAGCTCAGATCCTAACTATCTGACCTAAGATCCCTGGATCTGAGCTAGGATCCATAACTATCTGACCCCGGATCCTAACTATCTGACCTAGGATCCATTGCTATCTGACCCCAGATCTTAACTATTTGATCTAGAATCCCTGTATCCTAACTAGAATCCATCACTATCTGACCCTATATCCTACATCTGTCTTTCATAGAATATCCAGTAGGATCCAAGATAACACACCAGCACTGTCTGATAGATAGTGGTAGGATCCACAAAAGCACTATCTGAGCAACACTAGTTAATTTGAACATTTAAACTAGCTGATGGGGGTAGCAGAAGAAATCAGGAGGCAGAAATACCCCCCAAACACACACACACACACAGGCTGAAGAAGTGAGTAGGGAGAACCCAGAGAGAGGATCCCCCGTGCAAAGTAATGAAGGAAGCAGGGTAATAAAATGAAGGGGGATGGGAACAGGAGCAAGAAAAAGAGATGGAGGGAGGGAAGGAGGGCAAAAAAGGAAAAAAAAGGGGGTAACAAGCAGAATGGTAACAAATTCTGGAAGGCCATGAGCACGAATGCTAGAAGTCTAGGGTATATGATTCCAGACCTAGAGGCTATCATGGCACAAGACCTGGATATTGTGACCTTTACTGAGTCATGGTGCACTGAAAACCATGACTAGGACACGGCCTTACTAGGCTATATGCTTAGGAAAGACAGGGTGGGAAGGAAAGGGGGGATATAGTGCTTTATGTGAGGGAAAGCATAAGAGTGACAGAGATATAGGGAATATGGGGAAGGGGAGCAGAGATACTGTGGATCACCCTGGAGCTAAGGAACAGAGCCACTATTCACACTGGCATGATCTGCAGACCTACGATATACATGGAGGAGAAGTTAGATAAGGTACTGGTGGAAGCCATTTGCAAAATTGGCAGAAAAGGGGAAGGTGCTGCTGGTGGGGGGCTGCTATCTGTGAGATGTAGAGTGGAGCATCCCAGCTGTGGAGCCTCCCAGCTGTGGATCCAGCCAGAAGCAGGAAATCCTGGATTCCCTCTAGGGGACATTCCCCAGGCAACTAGTCAGTGAACCCACTCGTGATGTGGTAGTACTGGACTCGGTACTTACTAATAGGGATAGTGTGGCAGACATCAAAGTGTGATGACACTTGGGGACCAGCAGTCATCGTACATTATTGTTCAGTATAAGGACAGCTGTGGAATCAAACCACATAAGGGCAGGGATCTTGAAATTCAGGAGGGCAGATTTTTAAAAAGATGGGTGAATGCCCCAAGGATGACATGGTGGTGGGGGGAGGATGACCCAGATGGGATGGAGGAACAGTGGATGAAGATAAAAAAAGGCCATAGTGATGGCAACAAACCTGTGCATCATGCAAGTGAGCAAAAACAAGGGGAAAAAGGTACCACTGTATTTCTTGAAAGAGGTGATGAAAAAGGAAAAACATATAAGAGTGGCATTCAGAAGGTATAAGGAGATGCAGAGTGAGGAGCAAAGGAAAGTGTATCAGAGGAAACGGATGGGAGCAGGGAGAGCAGTAAGGAGCATGAAGGCACAAACAGAAGAGAGAATAGTCCAGGGGTAACGAATGGGGGCAAGACATTTTTGAGGTATGTAATCGAGAAGAGGAAGATCACGGTGGGACTATAAGGTTAAAAAGGAAAGGGGGGACTGTGAAAAAGGGGACCAGGAAAAGGTAGGTATTCTGAACAAATACTTTTGTTCAGTGTTCACAGAGGAAGCAGAAGGGGAATGGCCACAAAAAAAGTAACAGGAGCATTGCATGGAGGGAGGTGGACACTAGTTCATTTTCAGAGGTGTGAGTCGTGAAGGGACTCGATAATCTGAAAGTGGACAAAGAGTTGGAGCCAGACTGGGTACATCCAAGGGTGCTGACTCAGGAAGCTCAGGGAGGTATTGGCTGCACCTCTGACAGTCCAATTTGACAGCTCATTGGAAACAGGAGTGGTTCTGGAGAACTGGAGGAGGGAAGATGTGGTCCCACTATTCAGGGAAGAGGCTAGCAATTATATGCCAGTCAGCTGACATCAGTGGTGGGAAAATTAATGGAATCACTGCTGAAAGAAATAATAGTAGAATAGCTGGAATCCAGTGAGTTACAGGATGTGAGGCAGCATGGGTTCACTGGGGGGAGATCATGTCAAATGAATCTAGTAGATTTCTGTGACTAGGTGACCAAGGAACCCAGATCATGGTGGAGCAGTGGACATTGCCTACCTAGACTTCAATAAGGCTTTCAACGCCATTTCACATAGGAGACTATTAAGCAAGCTGGTTAGCATAGTGGTGGGTCCACAGGTGGTAAACTATGTAAGAAATTAGTTAGGGGATATGTGGCAGAGGGTGGTGGTGAACAGAGTTCACTTTGAGGAAGGGAGGGTGACCAGAGGAGTGCCTTAAGGATTAGCACTGGGACCATTCCTATTTAGTGTCTTTATAAATGATATTGCAGAGGAGCTAGAAGAGAAGGTCTGCCTCTTTGTGGATGACATGAAAATCTGCAATAGGGCGGACACACTATGGGGGGTGGTGGAAAAGATCAGCAGAAACCTGAGAAAACTCGAGGAGTGGTCAAGGGTATGGCACCTGGGTTTCAATTTGAAGAAGTGTAAAATAATGCACTTAGGGCATAGAAACCTGAGGGCAGAGTACAAAATGGGTGGTGTGGTACTGATGACTACCAGGCAGGAAAGAGACCTGGGGTAACTATATCAGATGACCTAAAAGTGACCAGGCAGTGCAACAAGGAAGTTGGGAGAGCTAGTGGGATGCTCGGGTGCATAGGGAGGGGTATCACCAGTAGGAACAGGTAGGTGGCATTACCTTTGTATATATTGCTGGTAAGATTACATCTACAGTTTATCCACAAAGGCGGCTCAAGGGAGGAACCGGGTAACTACAGACCTGTCAGTCTGACATCAGTGGTGGGCAAGATGATGGAAGCCTTCTTGAAAGAGAGGCTGGAGGTGTTCCTGGAGACTCAGGGTCATCTGGATGATCACCAACATGGCTTTGTTAAGGGCAGATCATGTCAGACTAACCTTGTGGAGTTCTACAACTGGGCGACAAAGGCAAAGGACCAGGGGAGGCCAGTGGATGTCCTCTTTCTAGACTTCAGCAAGGCGTTTGACTTGGTGCCACACTGGGGGTTGCTGAACAAGCTGGGAGAATTGGGGGTGGGGAACAGTATAGGGAGGTAGATCGGGAACTTGCTAACTGGGACGTTTCAGAGGGTGGTGGTTAGGGGGGAGTTATCATCTCCAAGGAGGGTCATTAACAGAGTCCCACAAGGGTCAGTTTAGTGCCCACTCCCGTTTAATGCTTACATCTCTGACATCAGGAATGGCATCAGGAGTGAGATGAGCCTCTTTGCTGAGGACTCGAAGCTGGGGGTATTGGTGGATGAGGAGGAGGGTAGAAAAGCCCTGTAGGGGGACCTTGAAACTCAGAGAGGTGATCACAGACTTGGAAATTGAGATTTAATGCCATGAAGTGTAAGGTTCTCCCCTTGGGGCTTAGGAACCCGGGTCATGAGTACTTTTTCGTAGGGAAGAAACTGCAGATTTCGAAGGGGAGGGGGGGAATCTGGGGGTGGTCATAGATGACAAAATGAATAACTCCGAACAGTGTAGGAGGGCTGTGGCTAAAGCAAATAAAATGCTTGGATACATTGCCAGGGGAATAACTCCGGGAAGACTGGAGGTGTTTCTCCCTCTGTATAAATGCCTGATTCGACTGCACCTAGAGTACTGCATGCAGTTTTGGCACTCGTACTTAAGAAAGGACATTGCACTTCTGGAGAGAGTTCAGAAGAGAGTGACCAGGGTGATATTGGGCCTGGGGGAGAGATCCTATGAAGAGAGACTTGAGGAGCTAAATTTGTACTCCCTGGAGGAGAGGAGTACAGAGGGGATATGGTCATGGTCTTTAAATATCTACAGAGAGTGAACAGAGTCAGCCTGAATAGGATGTTCCAGCTGAGGGAGAAGGGTGCCACCAGGGGGGCATTCCCTGAGGCTGGTTGGCAGGAGGCTCAGGGTGGAGACTAGGAGACGCTACCTCACCAAGAGGGTGGTGGACCCACGGAATGCACTGCCTGCGGAGCTGGTGACTGTGGATAGATTGGAGGTATTTAGGAGGGGCTGGGACAAATATAAGGGGAAGGTAAAACTTGGAAAAGCCAGACCTGGAGGTGTAACTCTGTTGGGTGACGAGGTCGAGGGGATTTACAGGGTAGGAGTGGAGGGCAGCAACAGTGTCCTGACCAGGTGCTGATTTTCAAGCAGGCTTGATAGACCTTTAGGCCTACTCTACTGGCATCTTAGTATGTAGAGTACCATGTCCAGCTCTGGAGACCACATATCCAGAAGGACAGAGACAGAGTGGAAGCAGTCCAGAAGATGGCAACTAAAATGGTGCAGGGTCTGCATCAGAAGCCCTGTAGTAAGAGACGTAGAGACCTGAATATGTACATACTGGAAAAGAGGAGGTGGAAAATAATAAAGACCTTTAAATATGTCAAGGGGGTAAATAAGATACAAGAGGGAAGTGTTTTTCAGAAAAAATGTGCTCAAGAACAAGAGGCCGTGATATGAAGCCGGGGCGGGTAGGGGGGATTCAGGAGAGATATGAGAAAGTACTTCTTCACAAAACGAGTGGTGGATTCCTGAAACAGATTTCCAGCAGAGATGGTGGGGGGGTGAAACAGATTCTTGAACCCCAAGAATGCATGGATAGTCACAAGGGAATCTTTGGGAAAAGTAAGGGGGAGGAATAATGGAGTGGAGTTCAGGTAGGGATCTGCAGTGATACTATAGGCAGGGAATAATGGGCAGACTAGGTGGGCCAGTTGGCCCTTATCTGCCAGTAAATTCTGTGTTTCCTATATTTCCTTGATAATTCCTGATTATTTGCATATTTTACCTATCATTTTATTTTATTCTGGAAACTGTCTTCTGTCCTGATTTCTGTTTAGTCCTTCATCAATTGATAACCTTTCACTAGCTGCATTGTATTTACATTGTTTTGTGATGTGTTGAATGAGAAATGAGATATACAGTTGAGACATACTTGTTTACGTGGTAAACAAACATCTGAACTACAGAAACTACTCTTCTGCCATGTGGAAATTTAATCAGATTTGAGCTGGACTGCTTTGATTGCTGGAGAAATAGGATTAAACAGTTAAGAAACACTGTCAGATTACATTGTTTTTTTTTCAAGTGAAATCAAAATATTTTATGAAAAGTAATTGGGTAAAATTTGGAAATATTTTCTCGCTCAAGCAATATGTTTTGAAGCTTCACTTATTAGAGACATGTTTCTGTATCAGAAACACATTCTTCTTTTGTGGCTGCTGTAATTACTCCAAGGCACCTCCAACCCTCTTTTTTAGATCATCAGCATTTGATTTTTCTGACTTTTAAGGGGTAAAGAATAAACCTATGACGTTTTATGTTTCTGATCCAAATGAATGGTGATACAAAGGAAAGTGTATGTTTGAGTAGATGTGTGACATTATTTGCACTACAGTAATTTAAGACAGTGCTGCAGTTCCCTCGGTTACTAAGGTGCAATTATTGAGAGTTTTACCATTCCTATGAAAACTCCATGTATCCCTAAATAAAATGTTGACAACTCAGTCTGCTGATGGACTGTAACTGATTACAGGTGCGTTCAATTTTGTGTCTTTGGTAGGTTAGCATAATCCAGTATGGCAATGACCCACAAGTAGAATTCAACTTGGATACCTACAGTACAAGAGATGCCATGGTTGCTGCAGCAAAAAACATTAATCAAAAAGGTGGAGACCAGACTAATACTTTCCGAGCGATTGAATATGCAAGGTAAGAAATACCTCTTGAAATATGTTGTTGCTTTTAGTAAATTGTCAACATACAGAATCATAGATGGCAACCGTGCATACCAAGGTTGTGTTTACATCAGTGGCTTCTTGTGATATCTTAGGTCTCTGATGTAATCAGAACAATAAGATGGAAATAAAGCCTTGTTGTTGAAGTGGTTGCTCATTCGCTGTTCTTTATAGTACATAATATACTTTTAAAAACCATTTCTTTAAAAAGTGTTGTTTCCTCCCCCCCCCCCACAAAAGAAACTTAGCACTGATTGCTCCAGGGTACATGGTGATAATGAATCATGTGTTTTATCTTGACAGCAGATGACTCTGGTGGTGGGTGCCTTGATTGGGCTCTGCCTGGGGGAGGACGTTGGAAGGAGGAGAAAACGGAAGTGTAAATTGTATGGCTTGGCTCAGGAAGATGACTTCACCTTATGCCTTATGTCCTCCAGGACCGCTCCACCCATCCAGCAAGGCTTCCCATCCCCACCCTCACCTGATCTTTAGTCTTGTTGGCCAAGCCTGGAGGGTAATTGGGTCTTGTCATAAGGTGGGAGTGAGGGGACTGTACTTGTGGAAGCTTTGTGGTTGGTTAGAGAGGTACAGTAGGTCTAGGATGGTGGGTGGTCTCCTTTACTGGAAGTGAACCTGTAAGTTGTAACATACTGGGGTTTTGGGGACAGACAAACTCAGATATAGACTTGTTCTGTGGCAGCCATCTTAATTGTAAGAGCTGGACTAACTGCCACAGGTGCCCACTAGGCATTACTGGAACAATGGACTACAAGTGTCCCTGGAAGAATTATCTCTCAAAAGACTTCCCCACTACTTCCTTGGGAAAAAGTACATATATTCACCTCCCTCCTCCCACTTTGACAAAACTAGTCTAACAGTACTCAAACAATTAACAGGTTCTAACTTCAGTACCCAGAATGAGTTTGAGAGATTATTCTGGCCAGCTGGAAGGATTTGTCACTAAGTAACAAAGCATATAACAAATCCTGTTGAACCAGAGTTGCTGTGAGAGAGGCATGAATTTTAAGATTATTCAGCACAACCCCCAGTGGAATTTCATGGACAGGAACAAAGTCAGCAGTATCACGTTCCTCTTCTGGAGTGGTGTCTTCTCTTTGAAGGTAACAGATTATTCACATGCATGCGAATAATACGACGACCCACAGGGTCTCCATATGTCGAAGGTCCACGTTTTTCAAGCATCATACCAGAAATACAAAGATGCCTGAAATTTCGAGCCATCACCCTTTCCCTAGAATGTAAGATTTAAACTCACTTGGGTGACTTGTCATCATGACCGCTCTGCTGTTGCAGTTGATGTTTTGCCACTGTATGGAACAAGTCCAGCTTCAGCAATACCAAACCGGCATGGGGTTGTCATTTAAGAAACAGCTAGCAGGTGTTTGCTGTGCGACATTGTAAGGAGTGTTCCTGTAGGTAAAAATAACTTGAGTCGAGCTCTGGGTTGCAGGTATTGACTGAGAACCATGTTTCATCCAGGCTCTCTTGAATGTTTTGATGCTGGATAATGAGATGGAGACAAACTATATCTGAGTCATTCTGCTTTAAGTACAATCTGAACTTCTGTGAAGAAAACTGGGAACTGTTGTCTGACATTGGCTCCTGTGGCAGTCCATATAAGGAGAAGAACTGTCTTAGGAGACTCACAGTCTTCAGTGCAGTTGTCACTTGTTTGGGAAGAACTTCGGATCCATTTCGTGTGGATATCAATCACTAACAAATAATATTGTTTGTCCACTTCTGTGTCATCAACATGGATGCATTACAATGGTGTGGCAGCTCAGGAGCAGGGATGCAGAGTGCAGTTGCAGATTGGTTGCAGACAGCTTCTCACAGCATGCATGGGTTGACAAGATGCTGGATATCTTTTGATTGGGTCCCGGCCATAAGAGGTAACCCTGGGCCAGTGCCTTCATCCTTGAGATTCCAGGATGTTTCTCATGTAAGTCAGAAAGTAACCTCTTTTAAAACATAGGCAGTATCATGACTTGGGCACCCCACAGAATACAGCCTTGATCCATGGACAGCTGGTCCTTTTTGCCAAAGAAAGGTCGAAGAGTTGGAATCTCTTGTGAAGTAGGGCACATCATTTAGGGTAAAATCCAGGATCTCTGAGAGGACTGGATCCCATCTGTTTCCTTTTACTACATTCTAGGAAGCTATTGGTAACGCCTCAGGATGCAAAAGTTGGAACACTGCCCCAACATCTGTCTTCTATGCCGAATCTCTGCATGGCAATCTTGATAGTGGATTCACTTTTCTGTAATCTGAAGAAAGATAGCATTCAGTGTTATAGTCGTATGCCAATAGAATTAGGGCCCATCATTATATCGTCAGCACTGCAAGAATTGATATCTCTGCCTTTGGCCCCAAAATGGCAAGTAGAGGCTTTTGATCTGTTTGCAGACTGAATTTTTGTCTCTACACGTACTTCTGGAACTACTTGACCTGAAGATTATGCTCAAGGCTTCCTTCTCAATCTGAGCATAGTTTCTTTCACTTGGAAACAGGGTGGTTGATAGAAAGACAATTGTGTTCCTTCCGTGAAGGTAACACATAAGAGATTCATGTGCCAACCCCATGTGGGGACATTTTGCATGCCAGTTTTGGAGGTTTCGCTGTGTCATAGTGTGTTAACCACTTGCTGTTCAGAAGTCTGCAGCAAAAAAATCAAGGTTAGCAAGACTGGGTAGGCCGAGAGACCCTTGTCTGCTGTCATTCTGTGTTTCTATGTTTCTAAGCCACTGATTTCAAAACTGGAATGCTGTCTCACATTGCAGTGAGCAATTCCATTTAGCCTCTTTTTGCAGCAAGTCATGCATTAGGTGCAACATTATAGACACGTTTACCGGGAAATGGCCATAATAGTTCAACAGGCCTATGCATGATCCAACTCAGTCACATTTGTTGGTGCCTGTGCATTGGCAATTGCCTCTGCTTTGCTTTCTGTTCAGTGCAGGCCCTGGGCGTCAATCCAGTAGCTCCGGTGCTTAACAGAATTGTGTAGAAACTGATATTTGTCTAGTTTCACTCTCACTCCATACTGTTGTAGTCTGGACATGACCCAATTCAGGGAGGCTCAACAGAGGCTCTTTCACTGTGGGTGCTGTTGCCAAGATATTTCTCATAAAGCAGACTGCACAGTACATTCTATGCAGTATCTGGTCCATTGTGTATTGGAAAATTGCTGGCACTGTAAAAACTCCATAGGCCAAGCAATGATATTAGTAAAGTCCCTTGTGGGTTTTTATGGTGAGATAAGGCTCTGACTCCAGTTCCAACTGCTGGTATGTGAAAGATAAGTCCAGTTTGCTGAAGAACTTTTCCTTCTGCCAGTGTGGTAAACACATCCTCAGTACTGGGAAGTGGGTATGTTTCAGGTCCTATACTGAAGTCTACACACTGTGCAGTGCTTTATGCCACTTTGGTACCATTGTAACCCCTAGGTGGCGCTATCCCAAGGGCTACTACCCCTGCCTGCTTGGCTAGTAGCAGGTTAAGGGGCCTGGGTAATGAAACGGGTGCCTCCACCCAGAGGTCAGGGTTGTTAGTGGTCAAGCTAACCTGGGCACAGCCCTCTGGGACACTGTAACCCCCCTATTTCCCTTCTAGTGGCCTGAACAATATACAGTAATTACTTTCACAATGACCCTTATTCGCCAGACAATTACCCACACTGTTTGCACTTACCACCAGGGCTGGTTCTTCTAGCAGACCCTGGGGACCCCCTGTAAAACAAGATTAAGCACAGCAAATAGCAACAGTACAATACTTTTGGCACAAACTGGAACCACAGTCAGGTTAAATGCAAACAACGTTAAATCTGATTTATTCAGGGGACTTGAACAAGGAAGGGGCGTAATCAGGTTGATTTGCTTAAAAGCTATATTAATTAGACAGTTATGCATGCAGTCCAGAGTCCCTACACAGTCACACAGTCTGGGTACCCAGGTAGTAAAACGCTGGGCTAGCCAGAAACATTGCAGCTGGTTGGGGCACTGTGATGGAAGAAAGCAACATGCACAACAAACACTATTTGTAACCCGGAGCCGGAGGGCTCGGATCGTGAAAGAAAAGGCAACAAGACAATCAGATGACAACACTTTTAGATTTAGCTGTTGTTGCAGGGAGCTACCCTGATGTTTACTCATGATTCCCAATACTGGACACAGGCAGGACGAAATCGAGACTGCAGGCTCTTGAGCTGGAGTGCCCGGAGAAGCAGGGTTCACACGAATCACTGAGGCGTCATTCCTATTCAAGGCATTGAGCAGGGGGTTGATCCCCAGGCTGGTCTCTCGTCAATGACTTTCTCTGCATAACAGGTATTCTGTCTGGGCCAGTGTAGCAAGGCCAAGGCAAATGGAAATGGATACGGATTCAGTCCATGGAGCTGGATACAGCCTCCAGCAAGCAAAACACAGTTCAGACACACAGTGGGGAACCAAATCACAACCCACCATAAGCACACAGCACATTCACATGTAAAGAAATTCCACTGTACCAGGCAAATGGCTCTCTGGTCACAACTACAGAGTCTCTGCACAATTCAGGAGCCCAGAGGTAGCTAGAAGTCCCGACAGGCCAATCGCACTCAGCAAATTTTCGTTCTCCTTCAGGTTAAAGCTTGGTCACAATTCAGTGGCTTAATTTGCTCTCCAAATTCGGATTAAGTCCAAAAAAAGCACAAGTTCTCTATCAGGGACAGCAGGCAGGCATGCAGGTCAAACTCATGCCTTTCTACAGTTCTCCCATGCGAATCCACTATGGATTGCTGCTCGAACTATCTCGAGCTGTTACTTCTTCACTTCCTAACTCAGATCTAACTGAAACTGCAAGCAGTGTGGGACTTTCCCCAAGATCCAAAAGGTTCGGTTGGCTGACCTGTCTGTCAGTCACAACAAGGGCTCCCCCTCCAGGTTATTTTAGGTGCCAAATCCCAAAACTACAATTCCTACAAGTTTTGGCCCCATTTTAGAGTACCAAATGTACTGACTGGCCCATTCTGCAGTCCAGGATCAAGATGATGGAAACAAACAGAACTGTCCATGCTGCAAAGAAGGCAGGTTAGAACAAACTACAATATTATTATTACTACTGTAACAAATGATCAGCAAACAAGTACATCTTCTAGCAGAGCTCCCTCTCAGATTAATTATGACAGCAATCCAGGCAGCTCTTAAAGAGACAGTACACAGAGGCTATATAGACACTCTCTGGCAGTACATTTAAACTGCTAAAATGCAGGACACCAGCCTGGCAGTGAACATTTAAGCAAGCTCAAGAAAGACTTTTTGGGAACCCCCATTTGTAGGGGGGGTTACACCATGATGATAGGGGCTACCCTGTCATGCCTCTCTACTTATGATGACACCATGCCATGTATCTTAAGACAACTGAGTTCTTTTTCTACCTTTCTCTAAAGCATAGTCACTGGTTGAGGCTTGTGCAAGACTGAAGTGGTACATTTATACCCAGACTTTTTGCCGTGAAATCCTGAATGGTGGTTTAGCCATCCTAGAAAATAGGGCCATGTTTGTCTAACACTTTCCTCATAGAATCATAAGTTGCTTTTGTCACAGTTCATAAGGTGAGAATCTTTTACAGTTCAGTTTGATCTGCTCCAGTCTGTTTCTTCCCAATAATGCTGGTCTCTCTCCTTGCACTAAAACTAGAGGCAAGATCCACAGTCTTCCCTCATGGGTGACTGCTACATGACTCTCCCTCAGAACAAGGCTTTGGTCTCCAGGATAAGATATGAGCTGAATATGTGATTGTTCCAATGGGTACATGTTGAGATTCTTGCTGTAGATGTGCTCCAGCACAAGAAATACTGATGCACTGGTGTCAAGCTGCATGCTCACCGTTTGCCTGCTAACTTGATCTGGAGGCAAATTCCCTCTCAATTTCCTTGCATTGCATAGACAGTGAACAGCTCCAACAACTCTTTGGTCACTTCAGTCTCGGGCATGGTGTCAGTGACATTATGAACACAGGCAGCATGTAATGCACTTTTGCACTGTCTCATCAGATGTCCCAGTTTGCCACAGTTGGGGCATTTTTCTTGATAAAATCTGCATAGGCTTTGCTGGTGTTTACAACCACAGTTGTAACAAAGTTGCTTCGACTGTGTGGAACTGGCCTCTGGTGTTGGCTTCCAATAACCTTGTTGCTGTTGACGAGATAGTGGTGGACTATTTTGTGGTCTGGAATGTCCCTAGGCCCCTGGCACATGGGGTAATTCTGTTAACCTCCCTTCTTGGGATTTCAAATTGTTCTGATAGCTCGCTGTTTTTCTCCTGAGTGAGCTCAAAAGCATGTGCAATATCACAGGCTGATTTGAAGGTTAAGTTATTTTCTGTCAATAGCCATTTGTAATAGCCTTCTCCCCATAGACTGTAAACAAATTAAGTAATAATGCCTGACAGGGTCTGTGTTGTGCTGGGATAACGTCACGCCTCAGGTGTTTGCGCACGAGGCCACAGGCCGAGTGCGTCCAATACCTGAGGCGTGATGTTATCCCAGCACAACACACACCCTGAAGGGCATTATTGCTATTATACAATGGCTTGTTGTAATACAGAATAAAAAAAAAGCATTTTAAAGAATGTTTTTGTTAGTGTGGAAGAATATTTTTGTTTCTTAAGAGAACATGCAAAAAAGAGTATATCCTAATGGTCCAAGAGGTCATGTACATTGGTTCACAGTGAGGCTGAGACGAGACCCATGATGTTGTGCTGGGATAACATCATGGGTCCAGTCTCAGACTGACCAATTAGAGACCAGGATTCTTACTTACCATTGTATAATTGATCCTATAGAACAGCATCCTGAAACTGGCTGAATGCACAGGTGCTTGCATGATGCTTCAGTAATGTTGACGGCAACAGCTTCCCCCTCAACTTGGTCCTGATAATGAAAATAAAAGTGCTTTTCAATGAGAATCAGCTAGGGCATGAGATGTCATGAAAGTGTTTTGGTGAGTTGGTCATACTGCATGACTAGTAGTTTTACTGGTGAAGTCAGACTCTTGAGAAGCCCAAACACTCTAGGTCTTAAAACTGCCAGGAGGACATCCACCTTGTTGTCTTCGGTGACCTTGTGCACTGCCAAGCAGTGTTCAAAGTGTTTCAAATAAGAATCAAAATCCTCTTTTGATTTGTTGAATTCTGACACCCATCCGATTGACACAATGTTGTCAGCAATTCACTATTGCGATGCTTGACACCTAGCCCTTGTATTTTGTAGAAGTTCTACATTCAGTGTCACACCAGTAGTCTTGCTGCTGTGTAGTTCCGCTGTCCAGAAAAAAAAATCTTTCTACTTTTTCTGTGCTTTCTGCATTTACTTGGCTGCAATTCCTCACTTCAGACACTAGGTGTGGCTGTTGTGCTAATTTTCCTGCTTATACCTTGAAATGCAGTCCTGCCTAGATGGCACTTTTGCACTGTGCCTGTGCTGCGGGCTATGCAGACTTGAGAGGAGGTGGTGACTGCTTGCTGCCTTTTGCTGTCCTCTGCATTGCCAGACAGTGTTACTGAGCCCCCTGTATCCCCTTAATGTGTTCCTTCCAGCAGGTACAGTTCTTTTTAAATATATTTGTTTCTGGTGTCCCCCACGGACTTCTTTGGTGTCTGACTCTGGTGGGGGATCCAACCAAATCACACTGCTGATTGTGATCACGGGCAGGGCAGAGCGGTGGTCAAAGCAGCAGTCAGTCCATTAATATACTTTTTATTTCAGCAAGTTTTTTACAGTTTAAACATGCAGGCATGCTACCAGTGGTTCCAGATAAAAACTGCAAAAAGGAACTTTCCCTTGTTTCAATTGCTGACACCTGGTATTGTCCGTAGCTGTTGCATATGAGGGTTGTAGGAAGCTGTGTGGGAAGTGGAGGGAAGATGCACAGCTGAGGTGGGGTTCCTTTTTCTTTTACAGCCTCACTTCTGACTGGCTATGGCACAAAACTTTTTTTTACAAAAAATACAGGCTTACCAGACCAGCCCTGGCACCCATGGATTTGAATATACCTCGTTACCACTGTAATTTACTGGGGTTTGGGAATCAGATGAACTCAGATGCAGACTCCTTCTCTTGCAAATATCTTTATTCTCAGATGAGGATAAACTGCCAAAGATGCCCACTGGGCATGACTGGAACCAGAATTGACTACAGTTGTTGATGGAGGGTGCCCACAAATGTCAAAACCACTTACTTGAACTCAAGGACCTTTCAGCCTACATAATCTCCACCAATTCCATGCTTTGGGCCCAGCTACTCGAGGGCCAGTGTGGCTCACCACACAATTCAGAAGGCTTAAGAGGGGCACTTCTCTGCCACCTCACCTTCTACCCCACCAGCCCCCATGGAGCAGAAGATCTCAGGCCAAATGATAGCATTACCCTATTAGTGCAGGATGACAGGCAACATGGGTTTGTGTCTGGGAGATAATGTCAGACGAACTTCCAGTCCCCACACCAGGCACCTGGGTTAATATCCCAATACTGACACAGTAGAGCAGCGTGAGGGGGGTGATGCACTCCAGAGGTGCCGTCTTTCAGATGAGACATTAAACCGAGGTCCCATCTGCCTGTTCTGGTGGTAGTTCAGGTGGATGTTAAAGATCCCATGGCACTTCTCGAAAAGAGTAGGGGAATTTTTTATTTAGAAACATAAAATAAAACCATAACAATCAGTGTTACATCACGCAAACAAATTCAATTAATGCATCACACAAAATAATAAAGTGAGGAACATATGTGAAAATCTTTGGAGAGAAAAACAATTAGTACAAAAAATTATAAGTGCAAAATTAGAAAAAGCTGTGATTAACCCCCTTTTGGCTAAGTATGAAAAACCCATAAAAAACGAAATGGTTGGCCAGCCATAATATTAAACTGACTCCTGCTTCACCCAGTCACAATTTTTCCAAAGAACATGGAATTTAGTTCTAGAAAAAAAAGGTTCTTTCTTGTTCATATAAAGTACGCAAAAAAAAAACAGAATCTGTTGAACCACCCCTTTTGGGGATACTTCTTTTTGTTGCAGTAAAAAGATACATCAAACTTGCCACATATAATACTTACAAGCAGCAAAAATAACCCTAAGGGTACTCTTATTATTATTTCCAAAAAACATGGCGGTAAATACCTAAAATCAGAGTCCCGAATGTAATGGAAATCAGACGTGGGTCTTTCCAGATATTTTGTAAAATAAGCCAGACCTGTTCGGCAAAGGGTCATTTTATAAGAAAGTGTTCTAGGGTCTCTAAAACCTGACAACATGTAAATCTAGGGCACCCTCTTTCTTCTAGAGCATTGTGTTTTAAATTGTTACGAACACCTAACCTTCTATGGCAAGACAACCAGACTACATCCCACATCTGTTTGGGAATTCTCTTGTTTGTTAGCTGAAGGCAGGTCTCTGGCATATTAGTTGGTAAACACTCTGGGAATATTGGTTGTTCAAATAAAATGTGTGAAATGATATGGTTATAGAAAGCTTTCCTTTGGATGGTGCCAAGTAGTTGTAAAGAGACACTCCACTGACACAATTTGGTTAGACAAGGTTTAATAAACCCTGGGACCCCCTTAGTGTGGGTAAGCATGGAAACATTTAAAAGACCTGGACCCCATTTATCTAGTAATGTCAAAAACCAAGAAAAACTGAAATTAAACCAGTGGAGCATTTTATCGTTGATGAGATTTGTCAGGTTTTTATAAATAAAGATGCTGTGGAAAAAAAAATATAGGATTGAGCATTCTGATCTCTCCTAAAACATAATCATAATACGTAAAACATGCTTAATGGGGTTTAAATAACTACCCCATAATCATTGAAAATATATGTTTAATACCCGAGATTCTAAGGAAAAAGGACTAGGAAAAACATTTGAAACATGAAAGAGCTGTGGCTTTATTAAAGTTTTTAATAAATAAACCCTTTTTTTCTTGGAAATAGTTTTATGTTTCCAGTGCTGAAGTATACCTTGACATTTGTCAATTGCATTTTCCCAGTTATAGGAAGCATTATCTGTTGTACCAAATGTAAGTCCTAAAATTGTAATGGGATCCGTCTGGACTGGTATAGTGAACTGGGTAGCAAGACAAAGTTGTCTGGATGCTGGGTCAATTTGAAAGCAATGGCTCTTGTCATAATTTAATTTAGCTGCTGACACCAATTCATATGCCCGTAGCGTCTTTTCTATGATAGGGATAGCCTCTACTGTCTGTGTGGTGATACAAAGATCATCAGCATACACACTTATGGTGGTCAATTCTGGGAGTCCTGACAATTTTATACCTGGAATTTGACTGTGTGTTTGTATTTTGCAAATTAAAGGATCAAGTGCGAAAAGGTACAATGTGGGACTTAAAGGGCACCCCTGGAGGACACCTCTTTGTAAACGAAACCCTGTGCCTGTAGTTTTATTTATAAATGGTGTTATGGTAGCAGAGTTATACAATAATTGTATCCAAGATATAAATTGAGCCGGAATCCCATAAAATTGAAGTGTGTCAAATAAATAAGTATGATCAACCCTGTCAAAGACTTTCTGCTGGTCTAAAATTAAAAACCTATCCTGACTGGCCCTTTGTTGTACCTAAGTTTATGACCTCGCGTGAAAACTGCAAATTATGAAAAATGGATCGATTCGGAATGCCACATGATTGTACTGGGGAAATTACTTTGTGGGCTATATGTGACAATCTGTGAGTTAAAATAATGGAAAGGATTTTGTAATCCATGTTCAGTAAACTAATTGGTCTCCAGTGAGCTAAATTAGTGCGGTCCCCTTTTTTTATGTAAAATTATCAGTGCTTGAGAGAATCTAGTGGGAAAGTGTGAAGCTTGTAGCAAGGAATTAAATAATATAGTAAGAATAGGGCTAAGCTGAGCTTGAAATGTTTTGAAAAACTCTGCGGTTAAACCATCTTCTCCCGGTGCCGTGCATAGTTTTAGTTTTGAGACAGATGATGTTACTGCTTGCAAGGAAATGTCAGCTGATAAGGAAGAAATATCAGCTTCAGAAAGGTGAGGTATGGACAGATTAGAGAAATAACCCATGTTCCTTATAATGTCCATTGTTGTTCCAAACTGATTGTACAAATAATTATGTACTGCCATTTGAATTCTGCTTTTATCTGTAATAGGTTCATCAGGGAGCAATACGCTTTCTACCGTGGATGCCTTTACTCCAGTCACACAGCTGCAAAAGGTGTCTAATGTGGGTTGTCTACCCTGAGTACCGAATGCGGCTTCTGTTTTAAGGCTGAGAAATCTATTACAGTATAACCCCGATTATTCGAAGCCCGATTATCTGAATCTCCGGATTATCCAAAATTCTCTTGTGTCCCCCAACAAAACTGTGATAACCGCATTTTTTGTTAAACGTAAACAAAATTAAGTAAGGATTAAGCCACGAGAAAGCATGGGTCTGCTGTGGTATCAATCCATGGTTGGGGGGGTTGGACCGAGAGGCCGAAGGCCAAGTGGGTCCAACCAACCAACCATGGATTAATTCCACTATAGACCCATCCTTTCGAGTGGCTTAATCCGCTTATAACATGGTAATGAATGTATGACTAATTGTCTTTGAATAAATGAGTACAATCACACTGATTTACTTTCAGAATACTATAAATTGAGTTATTAAACATGATGTACATATACTTGAAAACAATTGGAACACACCTATTGGAAATATCGTGGCTACTATTTCACTTTTGTTAAAATAACTTTCTTTACAAGCTTTAAGCTTTCTAACATCAAAACATATTTTACAACTTTTCAAAACCTTGCAATTCACTTTCTGTTCTAGGTGCTTTGATTTTCCTCTCTATGTATTAGAAGATATGGGCTGCACTGCATGATGGGAGTGTGCTATGGTACATTTTAGTTTTCTTTCTCCAGTTCCTTTGCAGACCAATAGGTGGCTGTCACACAATCCTAGTAGCACAAGCACCTTTTCTCCAAATGTACTGAACTAAGCCAATCTGAAAAACACTTTATTGAACAACTACTATTTTGCAGAATATTATTTCCACTTTTTTTCCCTGTAAACTACCTAACTCAGCAGGACATAGAACAACGTAACGTTTACTGCTTTCATCTTTCAAATACTTGTTTTGACTACTACTGTTAGCCTGTTTCTTTGATTTCTTTTTGTTTCTATCAATTTATTTTTCTTTTCACCCACAGAAATATCCTCTCTCTTTAATTTTGCTTTGTTTATCTCAGTGTCTGTTATTTTTGCTTTCGGTTATAGAAGCTGCATGCTTATCTTTACCACTGTGTATTCACCAAGAAAAGGCCAGGCCAGATAATATTATTCAGTCATCCACAATGCATTGCACCCACAGTTGCTTAGAAAGCAGTAGATCAGAAGGGATGGTAACAGATGTAACTGTTCACTTCTATAGAAATATTGCTGCAGCATAATTAACAGTATATGTGGAGTTTAAATGTACAATCTTTAGTAACTCATGAACTTCTGTTGTAGTTACAATATAGAACAGTTTTGAAAAAGTCAAAAACCCTGTGCCAGGAAAATTCTTAGTAAATATGACTTGGGATAACTACACACTGTAAGCTATTTGCATATTTCTTTCACTTGTATACTGCTTCTTACCTGTAGTGGATTGCCAAGGTATTACAATACAAACCATGATCTACTATGGTATTAGACCATGGTTTCTACTGTATCACATGGTGTGTTTGCACCTATCTGAGTGCTTCATTTCGTTTTTCTTTTTTATGCCATGTTACAAGCTTGGTTAAAGCATTAAATCTATTCCTCGTAACAATAGGAGAGTTGGTAGTATAAGAGTCTATTTTATTTTAGGAACGCCTAGTTTTGTTGGGGAGTACCACCTCCATGGGGGTTTCTCTGGGCGGTAACATGGACTCAGAGGAAGGTTCACCAGGTTTTTCAGAAACTTTGGAAGTGCTAGCTTTCCCATCTACTTTATCAGAAGAGGGACCAGGGCTTATCGAAGGAGCCACATTCATTAGAGTAGAAGTTCCAGAATTTTGATCTAGCTGTGGGGGGTGGGGGAGATGCTGTCTGTACCAAGACTAGCTTCCTGTCTGGCTTGAAGCACTTTAGATTGTTGGGCAGCAATCAATGTGTCTCGATCTTACATGGCCTTGTCTAATCAATTCTTCGCAGCCCAGGGACAAGAGGCATAGGTATGGCCTGATTCTTTGCACGGGTTGCAGCGAAAAGGATTAGGGCAACCAAGACTAACGTGGCCATAGTCAAGGCATAGGTTACACCTAGGCAGATAACAAGTTTAACTTAGGTGCGTTCAGGCCCCACACTTGTGACATGTCTTGGGCTGGCCCGGGTAAAAACAAATACCCTGATCCCTGCCTATGTGAAAACTGCTAGGGAGACGTAAAACCCCAGTGTTAGTGTGTTGTAATTTCACTTTAATATGCCAACCCCCACATCCAAACTAAATCTTCATCAAGGATGGGAATGGGACTCTAATATTTCACACTTCTGCCTCAACCAATACTGAGCGTCTTCTATATTAATTGCCTCGTTTCGAAACAACAGGGTGATAGTTTTAATAGTAGGTTTGGTCAGAGGGATAGGAAAAAAATCTTGCCATTCAGGTTGATGTCTAAGTGCTTCATGTTTCTGCCAGAATTTTTCTAGAGTAGTATTCATACGAAAACTAATATCATAAATATTTTCCCCTTTTATATGAATAAAAGCAAACAATTCATGTGCTGGGATACCCATAGCTTTCACTAATTGCTGATGCAAAACACTTTCTGTCAGGAAAAATGTCATTAGTCCCTGTGTACTTTAGACTGATTGCGTTCCGCCTTTGTGCAGGTTCATCCACTTGTTTAAATAAATCAGCCATCCTAAAAGGAGTGTCCATATTGTTTTCACTAGTTGCATCTGTCAAGGTCTCCAGAATAGGAGGATGGAAATGTCCTGTGGAGTCTTCAGTGTGCACACTCGTAGAAGGGTTTGAGGCGTCCTCAGAACGAGGCCGTGTAGTAGAATGCTGCGGAGATTCCAAAGGCAAGGGAGAAACTACACAGGGCTGAGAAAAAGTAGAAGCATCCCCAGATTCCAAATTCTCGGTAGTCATCTCAGCAGGTGAGCTCGAAATGGTAATCAAAGGTGCAGGGGATGAAGGAATTTCAGTCAACATGTTTGCTGGAGGAATCGGTCTAACTGACGTGATGGGCTGCTTTGTGACACTGAGAAGAATGAATGACTTCTGCAGCCAAGACGGGCCCAGGTGAAGTCCAACCTTCGTCCGAATTAGATAGCCATCCCACAACGTGTAGCGCTGAGGCCGGATCCCAGTTAGTGTCAGTGACGTGAGGTCTGGGAAGGGAGACAGAGTCACTGTCTTGTGGAGTTTCCACAATTGTATTTGGTTTAGGTACATTTAGAAGAGGTTCAGGGGAGTTAAGCTGGGAAGGTATTTCTTGTGCAGTTTGGAAGGTAACAGCTGGAACACGTATATCTAACCCAGGTGTAACCGAGTCCATAGAAACCAGAGGTTCGACTCCTGACACAGTTGCAGGTGAAGTTTTTGCAGATTGCACCAAACATTTTAACAGGAAAGCCTTATTATGCAGGATGGCATTTTGCAATAAATGTTCTTCTTGCTCGGACATTGAGGGATTTAAACCAGAAACATCAGATACCAACCTTAAAGGTGTGTTGGGTTCCTGAGGAAATTCTTGTCCAGCAGTCTGAGCCTTTGTAGAATCCTGTGCATTTTCAGAGACATCATCCAATAAAAAATCCACAATTTCTTCCATATCTGAGTAGCTTTGGTCCTTATCAACATCATTGACATTAGTAGCAACCATAAATGTACTAGGGAGAACATCCCCAACCTTCATCACTCCAGCATTACCACCGGTACACTCCATGTCCACCATCTTGGAAATGGCTGACATGGGGGGTCCCCCTACAGTTCAGTAGGGGAATTTTCCCGGTGTCCTGGCCAAATTTCCCCCCATTTACTAAAAATACCACCAGCACCTTAATATGGTTCAATGTCAGTTGGTATTCATCTGCATCACCCTCCTCTGGGTCGTGCCTAAAAATAGGCAAGAATTTGTCTAGTGCACTTACCCGGTCAACAAAAACTAACTAAACAAATAAACCTTGTTGACTATTTTGACTGGGTGATGAGGTCACTGGCAAGGGGCCACGCAGTGGATGTCCTTTACCTGGACTTCAGTGAGGTGTTTTACTCCGTGCTCCATGGAAGGCTGACCAGCAGGTTAAGTAGCCTGGGAGTGGGGGGGCTATAGAAGAAGCTGGTTGGGTGGATTAAGTACTGGTTGCAGGGCAGGCAGCAGAGGGTGGTAGTTGGCGGAGAGCTCTTGGCACCCAGGGCAATAACTAGCAGGGTCCCACTGAGGTCGGTGCTGGGACCAGTTCTATTTAACATTTTCATACCAGACATTTCAAACAGGATAATGAGCAAGATCAACCTCTTTGCAGACGACACTAAGATCTGTGCTGAGGTGGATGGTGAGGAAGGGGGTAAGGTTCTGCAAAAGGATCTGGTGACCCTTGAGTGCTGGTCAGCCACATGGCAGCTGGGGTTTAATGCCAAAAAATGCAAGGTCATGCACTTGGGGACAAAAATACCAAGGTACAGCTACTGGTTGGGGGGGGGGGGAGTGCAGTTAGCCACTTCAGCAGAGGAGAAAGATCTGTGAGTACTGGTGACAGGGGACATGAAACACTCTGCACAGTGTAGAAAGGCAGCTGCAAAGGTGAACAGAATGCTGGGATGCAACGCCAGGGGAATCACCTATAGGAGGGAGAAAGTCATTTTGCCCACGTACTGGTCCCTGGTGAGGGAGTACTTTTGTGTGGTTTTGGTGCCCCTATTTGAAAAAGAATATCAGGCTCCTGGAGGGGGTCCTGTGTAGGGCAATAAAAATGATCTTGGGCATGGACGACAAGGCATATGAGGAGAGATTGAAGGAGCTCAGCATGTACACTTTAGAAGATAGACGGGAGAGAGGGGATATGATTGAGACATTCAAGTACCTAAGGGCATGAACAAAGTTAATGCAGAGGGCTTGTTTAAGATAAAAGGAGGGAGGGACACCAGGGGACACAGTCTGAAGTTGGAGGGAGGAAGGTTCAAGAGAGAGATGAGGAGGCACTGTTTCACGGAGAGGGTGGTGGTGGGTTGGAATGTGCTGCCAGAAGAAGTGGTATCATTGCAGACTGTGGGCAGCTTCAAGAGAGGGTGGGATAGAGTCAAAGGAAGGGTCAAAACAGTGGGGAGGGTGGGGGGAGACAGAACGGGGGCACTAAGTTAGAAGGGGTGCAAGGAGAGGGGGTAGCTGCAGTCTAAATGACAGCATGCTGCACATTCAAGCAGACTAGATAGACCGAATGGCCTGTATCTGCTGGCAATTTCATATGTTTGTATTAGAGATTTACCCCCTGCTACTCAGCAAGGGGTAGGCACCAACGTACATATGAACATACAAACATACGAAGACACCAGCAGAATAAGGCCATTTGGTCTATCTAGCTTGCTAGTATTGTAGGGTCCACAGCTTCAGCTACTAACCCTGCTCTCCTTCACAAATCCTCTCATCCTTTCCATCTGCCCCTTCCCTGACCCTTACTTTCCCCTTAAGTCTATCCCAGCTTCTCTTGAAGCTGCCCATCATCTCCATCGAGACCACCTCTTACATCAGTACATTTTAACTGGCCACCACCCTCTCCTTGAAGAAATGCTTCCCAGCCTCCCTCCTGAATCTCCCCCCACCAACTTTCCACCTTTCCCATTGTGGGCCATTAGTGACTTTCCCATTGTGTCTCTTTTTTGTCCAAATTTGGGTTCGGCACCCTTCCCTGTTATCTCAGATCCGTCCTATCCCCTCATCCTACCCTCTCTGTAACACTACTTCTTATTCTCACCCCAGGAATACTCCAATATTTCTAACTCTTCTGTAGTTTGCCTTTAAGCCAGATCCTCCCAGAGATAGAATGTTATGCTAATGATGAAATCATTGGCACATGCCACTTTTTCAAATGCTGCCACCTATCAACTGCCTACATTCTAACCCACAGATTTCTCTCTCCGTTTGTCAAGACTAGACGCTCAGAGGTTTTCTCCTCATCATCTCGCCTTCAAATACTTAGAAAATAAAAATATAAGTATAACTTTCATTTTATTTTCAACTGCTGCCCTTATCTAGTGTTTATTTTATAACCATTAGTGTTTTTAGTAAAATTTTCATTGTTTTCTTGGTTTCTCATGGTTTGGTATAACCGGGGAGAAACAGAGGATTTTCTTAGTTTTAGCAGGGTTTTTTCCCCTTAGTTTAGTTTTATTTCTTACTAAATTCTAAGTTTTTATAACTTTTTGTAACCGAATTTATCAGTTACTGTACCGCTAATCCCAGTTCCCTTTCTTCAGTTTCCGGTTCCACTCGATTCTCTGATCAGTTCCTGAACCAACCGCAACCGATGTATTTATTTAAAAAATTCTTTAAATTACTTAATTTTATTGTGTTTGCTGTTTTTTCCATAATGTTAGAAAAACCAAAGAAAAAGACCGGAGAACCTGGTTTCAAAAACTGCACGAAGCGTGGTGAAGTCTTTGCCAAAGCAGATAAACACAGTTCTTGTGTCACCTGCCTTGGTTTTGACCATTTGAATACAAACTGTGAGGTATGCAAAACTTTTCCAGAAAAGACACTTGAAAAATGTCTGGAAAGGTTAAAAAAGAAAGCACCTCTTCTTAAGGGTCCCTCTGGCTCTGACCAGCTGATACCCTCTGGGGCTGTGGGTGAAACCGCAGTTCCCATTACTTCTACTCCTGATACAGGTACAAAAAAATGGCTGAACCGGCTAGCTGTCCGGTTCCAACAAAAAAGACTAAAAAGACAAAGCACACTGAACCCCCTGCTGGTCAGCCTAAGGGGACTTCTGTGCTGCCGCCTGCCATGCCTTCTCTTCTGGAAATAGCACAAGCTTTTAAAATTCTGCAAGCCTTGCAAGGTCTGCTGCCTGCTGATCCACAGCCCCCAGTTCAGACACCTACTGGATCCATTCAGTCTTCCCTACTAGAAAGGGAAGATTATGGTGAAGAGGAGGAGGAGAAGGAAGGGAAGTCTGTAGAGCCTGAGGTATTCCCTGAGCAGCAGTTTGGCTCTCCTCCCAGGTCCTCTGAAGACTATTCTTCTCACTTTTCTTTTGTCAGGAAAATTGTAGATGCTCTGGACATCTCCACCACTGAAGTGACAGAGGATGAGGAGGAAGTTGAGTATCTTGAAATGATGGGTCTAACACCCACCAAGAAACTGTTGCTCCCTATTAACAATTTTTTAAAAGGGATGCTCTCAAGCTCCTCCAGACACCTGGGTCTGCCCCTCCTTTAGATAAAAGGCTGGATAAAAAATACCAACTTGAAAGGGAAGGGGCTGAATTTCTATATTCACACCCTGACCACTAGGGGGTGGTGCAAGCTGCTGCCTGTGACAAGGCAAAAGTCCCTCTGGCTTCTCACCCTCTAAAGAAGGACTCACGCAAAATAGACAGTATGGCCAAGAAAGATTATTTGTCAGCCTCTCTGGCCATCAGGCAGGCTAGTTTTCAGGCCTATGTGGCACAATACCAAAAGACTCTCTGGCAGTCTGTGCTGGCTATGGCTGATAAAGTTTCTTCTAGCTTATCTTCAGATTTAGCTGAAACTGCTGAGTTTGGCATGGAAGCTGCCAAGTACCAGTTTCAGATGGCAGCAGATGCCAGCGACAGTGCTGCCAGGTGGATGGCCAATACCATTGCTCAAAGGTGGTTTGCATGGTTGAGAGCCACAAACCTCACCCAGGGCACTCAGAATAAGGCCCTAGATTTTCCTGTGGAAGGTAACTCCCTTTCTGAGAGTCATACAGAGGCCTATGTGAAAAAGGTTGATTAATATAAAAACCACCTATAGGAGCAATTCAGTCAAAGAGAAGGTCACTTCCTCCACATGGCCCTACAATAGGGGAGGAAGGGGCAGACAATTCCACTCCAGGCCTTTTTATCAGGCCATAGCTATACCCCAGGTACCCGAGTATCACCAGCCAGGGTATTTTAGAGGTAGTGGCAGGATGGTGCCAGGCGTGGATCGCTTTCTCAGCCCCAAGCCAAGCAGGATCCCTGACTTGTTCTCCCAGGCCGCCTCCCCTCTTCCAGTAGGAGGCAGGCTGACCCATTATTTCCAGGCCTGGAAAAATATCACCACAGACAAGTGGGTCCAGGAGATAGTGGGTCACAACTGCCACTAAACTTCAAGTCCTTCCCCTCTCTAAGAGCAAGAGCTTTCAAAATAGCTTCCACCCTGGAGAGAAAGCTGTTGGAAAAGGATGTTCAAAACCTGCTGCTGCTAAGGGCAGTGGAACCAGTATCTCCTTAACACAGGGGAAAAGGTCTATACTCAATATATTTTCTTACGCCAAATTAAAATGGGGATCTGCGGCCTATTTTAAACCTAAGGGTGCTAAACAGGCACTTGACAAAACCAAAATTCAAAATGGTGACACTGTCTCTGAGTCTGCCAGCACTCCAAAAAGGGGATTGGCTGGCATCCCTGGACCTAAAAGATGCTTGCTTCCACATCCCCATAAGGGAGTCTCATAGAAAGTATCTCAGATTCAGACTCCCTTCAGGTCAGCCCTGCCATTCGGTCTCACCTCAGCTCCAAGGGTGTTCACAAAGTGTCTGGCAATAGTTGTGGCACACTTGCAAAGGCAAGGTGTCACAGTGTTTCCCTACCTGGACGACTGGCTAGTGGTGGGAAAGTCACCACAGCGGTTAAAGGAACTCTTACAACTCACCCAACTACTTCTGGAGTCCTTGGAGTTTCTGTTAAATTTAAAGAAATCAGTTCTTCTTCCTACACAAGTTCTGTAGTTCATAGGAGCAGAACTAAATACCAGGGAAGGCAGAGCTTTTTTGCCACTGAACAGGGTAAAAAGTCTTCTGCAACTTGCAGGGTCTTTCAGGCTAAATGTCCCAAGAACTGCAAGACAGTTTCTTCAACTCCTGGGATACATGGCAGCTGCCACAGGCACAGTCCTGGGTTCCAGGTTTCAGATGAGTGACATTCAATTCCACTTAAGAGCTCATTGATCTGAAAGACAAGATTCTCTCACAAAGCTGGTCCAAGTAATGAAAAACGTTAATCCAGGCCCTCTAGTGGTGGAAAGAGGAAGTCAACCTCAGAGAAGGGGTACCCTTTTAAAAGGAGGTTCCTACTGTAATCCTTACAACAGAAGCGTCCCTATTATGGTGGGTGCCCATCAGGCAGAGCACACTACCCAGGGCACTTAGTCAATTGCAGAGTCTCTCCTACATATCAATCTGTTGGAGCTCAGGGCAGTGTTTCTGGCTATACAAGTTTTCCATCACTGATACAAGGGAAGGTGGTGCAAGTCAGAACAGACAATACCACCACCATGCATTACATAAACAAGTAAGGGGGAACAAGGTCAAGTCTTCATTGCACAGAAGCAATGCGAATCTGGACCCTGGCATACTCCCTAGGCGTCTCTCTACAGGCCATTCATCTGCCAGGCAAGGACAATGTTTTGGCAGATGCCCTAAGTCGAAGCAGCCAGGCCCATCACAAATGATCCTTAAACAGGCAGGTGGTGGAAACCATATTCAGAAGGTGGGACACTCCAGAGACAGATCTCTTTGCCTCCCACCAGAGCCACCACCTCCAACAATACTGTTGCAGGCCCCCAGCAGTAGGCTCAATCCCCCTGAATGCCCTCATCCTGGTCTGGTCAGGGAAGTACCTGTATGCATTCCCTCCATTCCTATTAGTGTACAGGGTACTGCTCAAGCTCAGGCTTCAGCCAGCCACCATGATTCTGATAGTCCCGGATTGGGCCAGACAGCCATTGTATTCCCTACTGATCTCCATGTCAGTGGACAAACCAATACACCTTCCCAGGAGGCACAATCTGCTGACCTCCAGTTGGGAGGTTCCGATACCCGAACCTTGGGTCACTCAGACTCAAAGCTTGGCTTTTGAGGACCTAGCATAAGCTGACTTACACCTCTCTGAAGGCATCATAGATGTTTTAAGGGGATATAGGAAACCCTCCACTAAGAAAACCTATGCTGCAAAATGGAAAAGGTTTTCTATTTGGTGTTCCACCAGGCATGTAGTGCCAACACAGGCAGGAGTGCCACTTGTTCTGGACTATCTGGTTTACTTGCGTTCTTTGGGATTGCAGTCCTCTACACTGAAGATCCATTTGGCTTCAGTCTCTGCTTAAATCTCAGCAGGTAAGGCTACCTCTATGGCATCGCACTCCATCTTTAAAATGTTCTTTAAGGGTCTATCCCACTTGCACCCACCGTTCAGAGAACCGGTTCCAGCATTGGACCTCAACATTTGTATTGCTAAGCGCATGGGTCCTTCATTTGAACCCATGTCTTCAGTACCTCTGAAGTATGTTACATGGAAAACAGTATTTTTGGTAGCCATTACTTCAGCCAGATGAATCAGTGAACTTCAGGCCCTATGCATTGAGCAGGACTACATCTCCTTTCACAGGGATAAAGTTGTCCTTAAAATTAATAGGAAATTCCTTCCCAAAGTGGTTTCTCACTTTCATCTAAACCAAACCATCACTCTGCCAATGTTTTTCACTAAGCATTCTTCTTCTTCTTCTGGTGAACATAGATTGCATAGTCTTGATGTCAAGGGAGCTTTGAGCTACTATATGACAGCTACTAAGCCCCACAGGTAGAGCAAGACACAGCTTTTCCTCACTTATGGGGAAGTGGGAAAGAGTAATCTAGCATGTAAAAGTTCAAGTTTTTGCTGGATTGTTCAGTGTATTCAATTCTGTTATTCTAAAGCAGGCAAAGAAGCCCCATTCCGGGCTCAGAGTGCACTCCACAAGAGGGACAGCTGCCACACTGGCAGCTGTCAGGGATGTCCCTTTGTTGGATATCTGTAAAGCAGCTACATGGAGAACAGTTCACACATTTACTAAACATTACAGCCTGGATATACAGGCTAGGGCTGATGCCAGGTTTGGTACAACTGTCCTACAGAGTCTGTTTCCAAAATAGGTTAAGTTCCCACCTCCAAAGGTACTGCTTCTTAGTCTGCAGAAGAGTTAGGAATATTGGAATATTCCTAGGGTGAGAAGAAAAAGTTACTTACCATAGTAACCTTGTTTTTCCCAGGGGATACTCCAATATTCATAACTTTCCCACCCTGCCTCCCCTACCAGAACCAGTGGCCTCTGCATTCCATGCTGTACCTTCGGTATGTATGCCACATTCTGGCTTTTATTGAAAGTAGTTTCAGTGGTTTTTCTCCTTTCAGGTTATTCTGAGATTGGAGACTGTATTGTTATGAATATATTCAAATAATTTTCTTTCTCCAGTTGGAGGCTGGTTGTGGGACTTCTAAATTTAAATTTTAATGTAACCCCTAGGTGGCACTACCCCAAGGGCTACTACCCCTGTCTGCATGGCTAGTTGCAGGTTAAGGGGCCTAGGTACTGAAATGGGTGCCTCCACCAGGAGGTCAGGGTTGTTAGTGGCCAAGCTAACCTGGGCACAGCCCTCCGGAACACTGTAACCCCCTCTTTCCCTTCTAGTGACCTGAACAATATACAACAATCACTTTCACAATTACCCTTATTCACCATGCACATACCCACACTGTTTGCACTTACTACCAGGGCTGGTTCCTCTAGCTTGACCCTGGGGACCTCCTGTAAAAGAAGGTTATGCATAGCAAATAGCAACAGTACAGTCCTCTTAGCACAAACTGGAACCACAGTTAGGTTAAATGCAAAAAGAACTGACAACACTTTAGATTTAACTGTTGTTGCAGGGAGCTACCCTGATGTTTAATCAAGGTATCCAATACAGGACACAGGCAGGACAAAATCAAGACTGCAGGATGTTGTCAGCAGGGGAGGAAGAGGCTTGAGCATCCGGAGGACAGCTCTCCTCTCCCGGGAGGGACAGGGGTCCCTAGTCAGTGCTCGGCTGCCCTCTGGCAGTGGCCGGAGAAGCAGCAAGTGCTGACGAGGTAGAGAAGGGGTGGGGGAGTGGCAGACGTCAGTTCCATGCCTTGACGTCATGGTGCTAGCCGCTCCCCAAGAAACAGGGGAAAAATGTCCTTCAGCTCCGGCGGAGACGGAGCACCGGAGCTTGCCCTCGATCTGCGACCACCCGCCTGGCACCCTCCCGACCAGCACTACTGACTGCTCGGGGTGTTGGGGCCCACCTCATCCCCGCCCGGGGGGGTAATCTGAGGCTACATGGGTGACGGAGGACTGTCCAGGTAGGGCAGACCACAGAGGGATGACTCCTTGGTGCTCCTGAGGAGACCAGAGCTGAGGGGAGGAGAGGAGGAATAAATACAAAAAAAAAAAAAAGAGAGACTGCAGGTTGTTGAGCCGGAGTGCCAGGAGAAGCAGGGCCCACACGAATCACTGAGGTGTCATTCCTGTTCAAGGCATTGAGCAGGGGCTGATCCCCAGGCAGGTCTCTCGTCGATGGCTTTCTCTGTGTAGCGGGTAGTCTGGCTGGGCCAGTGTGGCAAGGCCCAAGCCAAATGGAGATGCAAACGGATTTAGTCCATTGGAGCTGCATACAGCCTCCAGCAAGCAGAACACAGTTCAGCATACAGTGGGGAACCAAATCATGACCGACTAACAGCACACAGCACATTTACATGTAAGAAATTCTACTGTACCAGGCAGATTGCTATCCGGTCACAATTACAGAGTCTCTGCCCAAACCGGGAGTTCAAAGGTGGCTGGAAATCCTGACAGGCCAGTCGCATTCAGCAAATCTTCGGTCTTCTTCAGGTTAAAGCCTGATCACAGTTCTGTGGCTTAAATTGTCCTCACAATTCAGATTCAGTCCGAATAAACTTCAGTTTCCCTCTCAGGGACAGCAGGCAGACAGGCAGGCCAAAATTCAGCCCTTACACAGTTCTCCCATGTGAATCTATGCAGGATTACTGCTCGACTATCTCGAGCTGTTACTTCTTTCACTCTCCAACTCAAACTGAAAGTAGCTGCAAACAGCCTGGGACTTTCCCCAGGATCCAAAAGGTTCGGTTGGCTGATTTCTCTGTCAGTCGCAACAAGGGCTCCCCCCCCAGGTTCATTTAGGCGCAAAAAACCCAAAACTACAATTCCTACAGAATTTTGCTCCCACAAGACCCTTGGGGACAGGCTCCATTTTAAAGTCCCCAAAGGTACTGATTGGCCCATTTCGGCAGTCCAGGACCAAGATGGTGGAAATAAACAGAACTGTCCATGCTGCAAAGAAGGCAGGTTAGACACATTACAATAGCTTTACCATTCTAGTAGATAACCAGCAAACAAGCACGTCTTCTGACAGAGCTCCCTCTGCGCTAATAGTGATGGCAGAAACGGAGTGATTATCTGGCAGCCCTGGCGGGACTCGAGCATGGAAACACTTAGCCCCCTCCCAGATTAATTATAACTGCAATCTATAGCACCTCTTAAAGAGAAAGTACATGGAGGCTATACAGGCACTCTCTGGCAATGACGTTTAAACTGCTAAAACGCAGGACACCAGCGTGGCAGTGAGCATTTAGGCAATCTCAAGGAAGACTTTCGGAAACCCCCTTTTGTAGGGGGGTTACGCCCTTCCCTGCCTGGAGAAAACTTGGCATCCACATCAAGTCTTATACCATCACAATATTGAAAATGCACTATATATAAGATATACATGACATTAGCATACCATGGAAATACTACATCATACATCAGTTAATCATAGCTTATCACATTACTGTACATTTCACTATACCATATCTTCATTGACAATACTTATGCTTGTTTTTCACACTCTATACTGATTCTATTATGATTTACATACTATGAACAGTTACCTATGACTTCACTTTATAACTTCTTGTACAGTAAACAATGTGGAAGGGGGCCCTTTCCTATCAGCTAACTTGGGGCTTGATGGGACAGGGACACCATGTTCTGAAGGAAGAACAACTAACCTGGAATTGGCCATTAAGCTCGGTTTGGGTAGTGAGCTCTGAGAAATATAAACACCTTTGTGAACCACATTGAGAGGCAAAGCCATTGGCCTCCAAGGGGACTCATAACTGAAGCGCAATATTGGCTTAACAGCTCAACCAGTCTTTCTGGGAGGAACAGCCACAGTTTCTGTACTTTCAGCACTAACTTTGGAGCTTTCATCATTCATGAGGGGTGCCTCTGCATGGATGGAAATGTCCAAACTGGGAGCACTGTCAGCTCCTTGCTCCGTAGGCTCTGTTTCCACAACACTTGGCTCATTTAGAGAAGGTTCTGGCACAATTAAGCTTTTTTGGCACTGAAGGGGAGCTGTCAGCACTCTCATATTGTTGTTCAAGTTCTGGTGTGTCACCAGAGAGACTCAGACCATCAGTCCCTTCTTCGGGCAAGTCACACAGTTCCACTAAACACAGGGAGCCCGCAGCCTCAGACGTGATACTTTGCACTTCACTTTCAGGGAGCATTGCCTCCAAGGACGAGCTGGGGGTCAGGCAGTCCAGAAGGCCCAGCTTCATCCCCACGATTCTGCATAGGAATTCCACAAAAAAACTGAGTCAGTTCATTGGAGGGATAATAGGCATTACCATAGTCACTTTAATCAGAGGTGGACTGACAGTCACTATCATTCTGTGCCTGCTGGGGGAAACCTTAAATCTGTAACTACTGGGGTAGGTTGACTCTGTCTCTTTTTTACAGCAGCAGCATGAGTCACTAGCCCAGGGGAGGCAATATCTACTGGCTCAGCTTCAATAACAACTTGGCCGATAGGCTGCAAGTGGTTACGGTGCATGGTCTTGACAGCTTTGGAGTTATTCCCTGGGCGTACCTTGTACACTGGTAGATCATCCAACTTTTCAACTATTACATGAGGAAGATGGTGCCACCTATCAGCAAATTTGTGCTTGCCATGTAGTCCCAAATTACGTAACAACACACAGTCTCTGGGCCATAGTTCTTGAGCCTTTACTTTCTTATCATGCCTCTCTTTGTTGGCGAGATTTCTCTTGGCGGCCATTGTCTGGGCCAGTTGATATTCATGGTTCAATTGAGCTTTCAGTTTCTGTACATTCTGCAGGTAGTTTTCGGCTCAGACCCCATCTGGAGAGACCCCAAAGTAGACATCAACTGGCAGTTGGGCCTCCCTCCCAAACATGAGGCGGTAGGGGGAGAACCCAGTAGCATCATTTTTGGTGCAGTTGTATCCGAGTATCAAGGTGCTAATCTGCTGGTTCCCCTTATGCTTGTCTTTTGGATGGAGGGTGCCCAGCATGTCTAGAAGGGTGTGGTTAAAACGTTCTGGTTGAGAGTCCTCCTTCGGGTGATAGGGGGTGGTTCTTGACTTCCGTACCCCCCACAGAGACAGCATTTCTTTGATTAGCCTACTTTCAAAGTCTCTGCCTTGGTCAGAGTGGATCAGCTGGAGGGCACCATAGTGGACTAAGAATTTTTCCACTAGCACCTTGGCCATGGTAGAGGCCTTTTGATCTTTAGTTGGAAAAGCTTGTGCATACTGTGTGAAATGATCTGTAACCACTAACACATTGCCAATATTCCGTTGATCAGGTTCTAAGCACAAAAAATCTATGCAGACCAGTTCCATGGGGGCACTGGTAGTGATACTGACAAGTGGGAAGCCCTCTGAGGCAGAGCTTTTCTTTGGAGGCAACGACTACAGGTCTTTACATGGTGCTCAATATCGGCCCCCATCTTGGGCCAGTAGAATCAAGATTGTACCAGGTCAAGAGTCCTGTCAATACCGAGGTGCCCCATGTGATTGTAGAGGGACCTCAGTACCAAGTGTTTAAAGGCCATGGGCAGGACCAATTGTTGCTTGTCTACTTGACCACTATGATCCACTGTCTCTCTGTATAACAACTGATTGAGTAACTTCAACCTGGGGCCTTCTTTAAACAATAGGGCAGTTCACAAGTCAGGAGAATGCAACTTAGACACATCTTTCCCCGCACGCAGGGCATCAAGTGCGGGTTGAATCACAGGATCTTGCGATTGAGCTCACTGAATACTGTCATTGTCAAGTTGAGGTAGTGCACTAATATCTAGAGCAGAGAAATGGCAATAGGCAGCCAGTATTCAGGTATCAGGAGGGACCAAGCAATCTACTAGACAGTCCACTGTGTCCGCAGACATCTGTTCTTCTCTGTCAAACATTTGGCACAATGCTTAGATGTCAGGTTCAGACAGCCTGACCCAATCACTCTTGGAAGCGAGCCATTGTGACAGGACGTCAGCATCAGTATGGTTCAGTCCCAGTCTGTATTCGACAGCATAATCATAGGTTGATAAGGCAGAAAGCCACCGGTGTCCAATGGCATCTAACTTAGCTGAAGTCTGTACATAGGTCAACGGGTTATTGTCGGTCTTCATCAATATCTTTGCCCCATAGAGGTACTCATGAAACTGATCAACGATGGCCCATTTTAGGGCAAGGAACTCCAGGTTGTGCACAGGATTGTTTCGCACTGACAAGGTCAAACTCCTGCTGGCGAAAGCTACCAGTCTCAAACCATCCTCATGGTCTTGATACTGCACAGCTCCTAGGCCCTGAAGACTAGCGTCCGTATGCAGCACATAGGGCTTGGTAGGGTCAGCATAGGCAAGGATGGTGGCGTGGGTGAACTGATATATCATTTTGTGGAAGGCTGCTTCACATTCAGGTGTCCAGCAGGGCCCAAAAAGGTTCACCTGTGCAGAAGTACACTTTCTCTGGTTCTTTGACAGACCCTTTTTTGTATTTACGTTTGGTAGGGGGGTAACCCTGGGTAGGATTCAGGAGCAGGTGAATCACCTTTGAATAGTCTTTTGTGAACCTGCAGTAGTAGCCACAGAACCCCAGAAAACATTGTAGTTCTTTCAAGTTATGAGGCTGAGGCCAAGTGGTCAGTGACTCAACCTTACTGGGGTCGGTCTCTATCCCTTCTGCAGATACTATGTACCCCACATACTTCACATAGGTTTGAAAAAACTGGCACTTGTCGATGGACAGCTCGAGACCAAAGTCTTCCAATCAGTCCAGCACTTTAAACAGTCGCATTTCATGCTCCTCTAATGTACGTCTGAACACAATGACATTATCTAGATACACTAGACATACCACCAAGTTCATATCTCCCACACTGCACGTTCCATCAGTCGCTGAAAGGTGGCCAGGGCACCCAAAATCCCCTGTGGCATTATCAGAAAATCATAGAACCCCAAAGAATAGATAAAGTCTGTTTTCTCACGGTCCACCGGGGCCATTGGAATCTGGTAATATCCGCTGCAAAGATCCAATACCGAGAACTATTTGCTCCCATTCAAGCAATCCAGGGCATCTTGTATACGGGGCATGGTGTATTGATCTGGGGTGGTCCGCTGGTTCAGGGTTCAATAATCAACACACTTCCTCATGGACCCATTCTTCTTGTGCACAATCACAATGGGAGAGGCATATGGGCTCCTTGATTCTTGTATCATGCCAGCAGCGAGCATTTCCTGCAGGTGTCTGTTAACATCATATACGTCTGCTGGGGCGAGGTGTCGGGATCTCTCTTGAAATAGCCGGTCATCATGCAGGTGTATGTGATGCTCTGCACCCTGGACACACCCCCACATCCCATTCTTTTAATGAAAACACTTGGTCTCTCTGGGCAACTTTCTTGCTAATCCTATCCTTCCATTCAGCTGACAAAGGGGAATCACCAAAGTCAAATAAGTCCGGGGTCACTCTTTACTTTTCACCAGAATACTTGTGGCTGGGTAAAACGGCAGCATTTGCACAATGTACTGTAGCTAGGGTGCACCCTCTGTTCAACTGAACCTCCCGATCTAACACATTCTGAATCTGGACCATCACTCGTCGTGCATAGACGTGGGCACGGGCAGGTAAAGTGCTGGGTTTAATCAATAATCCCTCTGGCAACTTTCCATCACCCGGTGCATCCAACATTAATATTTTATTTTTCACTTCCTTTCTAATGCGAACCTCTCCCTGAATGAGGTACTGAGCATTTGAAGGGAGTACCAGAGAATCAGGATCTTTCTTCCACACTATCCCCACCGGCTCATCTCCATCGGCTTCAGTAGTCAGTTTTTGCAGATCATAGGCTCTCTTTATCAATGCTGGGATTCTCAGTGCCTGCCCAGTCCATTTCCCTTGTTTTTTGTGACACAACTGCGCTAGTCTTCCAAACATGTGGGCGTTGGTTCCAATGAACAAGGGAATCCCATCATACAATCCCGTAGGAGGGCACACCAGGGCTATTGTCTCTACTTGTTCATCTACACCAGTTACAGTCACAGGGAAAGACAAACAGAGCCGGAAATATCCTAGGTAGGGATAAGACTTGTCGCTCAGGCCCCACACATGCAAATCTTCCAGAGATTGTAGTGGCACATCAGATAAGTGTTTGTCATACCAGTCCTGGAATACAATGGTCACTTGCGACCCACTATCGAGCACAACCCAAACATGGATACCATTGACAGTCACAGAAGTCTCCATCGAAGGGCCTAATATTCTGGACAAGTCTGGAGAGGCAGTAGCAGAGGCCTGGACAGACGATTTAGCCACAAAGAAGTTTGAGTTAGGGTTTCCCAGTCCTGCACTGCAGTCATTTCCGACACTCCTTGGCCATGGTTTCGCTTTCCGAAGCTCCCCTTGAAGTCTGTATACAACTTTATCTAGGTCTTTTGGGGACCGGCATTCTCTCTTCATGTGCCCATCCTTCCCAATATAATGGCAAATTATGACTTCCGGGGTCTGGTGTGGCCGAGGCATCACTTTGGGAGCTGAGGCAGGGGTACTACCAACAGCAAACCTTGGTTCCACCTCTTTCTGTGGTGTGACGAGCATTTGGAGACATCTTGTCAATTCTCTCACTTCCATAGTCAAGTCATCAATTTTTGAGCTGCTGTCAGCAGGAGATGCCTGGGTGTGCACCTCCACTCCCATAGCAGATGCAGTTGGATAAGGATCGGGGCCTGTACCTGCAGGAGCAGCCTTCATAAAGAGACAATTTTTGGTTTCTCTGAACTCCCTCAGCAGTTCATCCCGTGGCAGAGCATCCACAGCAGTTCCTCTCTTGCTGGGCCCCCCAGGGCTGGCATTTAGTTCTCGGATTCCATCATGTGACTGCAGTGATTCCAGGCCATCAGCGATCGACCACACGCCTGGAGCAGGGGTTGTGGCAGCTACGACTGCACAGGGCTCGGAAAAACCTTCCTCCTTCTCAACTTCCCGTACCTCCTTCATCAACACATAGAAGAGCAAGAGACTGGATTTCCTTTGTTGCAGTTGCAATTTGAGCAACACCCAGCTGGAGTGCTGGGCAGTGCAGAGTATATGCTCCAGTCTTACCCGGTCCACTTCACTAGAGGCCCATCCTCCTTTCCGAAAAATGGTTTGTAGGATTCCCTCTAATCGATCCATGTAGGCAGATAACAATTCCCCGGCTGTTGTTTAACATCTTTAAGTTTTCACTTCAAGGCCTCAATACTAGTGGTGACCCCAAACACATTTTCTTTTTTTGAAATTCTCATTTTTATTTAAACTTTTCACATTTCGACAAACATACAAACATTGACAGGATTGTTGGTATACAATTAATTGATTTGGGATCTATAAATAGACATCTGAGATCGCTAATTTCATAAGTTCATATGGAGATATTGAATACTTGCTACCCCAGCATCATCTGAGCATTCCCTTACCGGGACCTTTTCCGGGGCCACCCAAGGCCACGAGCGCCAAGCACCAGCGAGGCCTATCCAGTCCTTCAGCCCTCCCCCCTTTCTCCAGAATCGCCAGCCCGTAGGGCTGTATCTGAGCAAGAGTTGGTTTCAGGTAGTCAACCCATTACCCTCTCCTCCTCCAAAAGTAGTGGCCACTTCCCCAAAATGTACTCAGTCACTTTTCAGACCCACCATTTCTCTTCATGGTACAAAGGTATCTTCATACCTCATATAATATACTAACCAGCGGGACCACCTATCGAAGAACTTCTCTTTTAATTGATTCAACCCATGAGTAATCTGCTCCATCTGGTATATCTGCTTAGTGACCTCCCACCATTGCTGGATCGTGGGTTGACTGTCGGTCAGCCAATGCTTAGTAACCACTTTTCTAGCCGCCGTAAGCAGCAAATGTAAGAGGTATCTAATGTTCGGGTTTTTGTACTCCTTTGGAGTGTCAAAGAGAAGATACAACCTCCCTGTGAGTTGTAGCTGCGAGTCAAATATCTCTCTTAAGTGTTCCTGCAATTGATCCATGAAGGGCTTGAGGTTCGGGCACGACCACATAACATGGGTGAGTGTGGCTCTATTCTCACCGCAGAGTCTCCAACACCCTGCAGAGGCTGATGGCAAGTAGTGACTAGTTATTGCTGGCATTCTGAAGTATCTTATTAAGTTCTTCCACGCAAATTCCCCCCAAACACATTTTCAAGGGCGACAATGTACTCTTGGGCTTTGGCATCAGGGTCAGAGGACCTCAGAGAGTGAAAAGTACGTAAGCATGCCCCTGGAGGCTTTCCCCCAGACGGGCCCTTTTTTCAGCCTCTGAGCATTACCAGTACTGTACCGCAAGAGTAGCAGAGTCTATCCAGGTCGACTTCCCCATTAGGAGTAGGGCAGATGCCAGAGAATACCTTGAGCTTGCGGTAAGGGCCATGGCTACTGGCTGGCTCAGAGGCAGGTACAGAAGTGATGAAAGAATAGGTGCTGGGGCAGGTGTGGACAGTGGGGAAATGACACTCCCAGGTGGCAGGAATATTTTTTAAACTCCTCCACAGTTTTATCCTCCTCCAGTAACATCTTGGCAAACTTCTCCTCAAAAGACTCAGATAACGGTGGGGGCTCATCTTCTAAGGGATCCTTACTATCTTTGGTTATCATCCTCCAGGTGACTGGGAACCCATCTGGAGTGATACTCTGGGACACCTTTGAACTGTCCAGAGGGTCGCTACACTCCACTAAGGCCATGAGAGTTTGGGCAGTTAAATCTGCCTGTCAACCCACCACTACAGCTTTTTTCAAACATTCAACTTTAGAAAGTGCCCCTTCAACAGTGTCCTTACTAGTGCCCATAGGTATATCCAGTATTAGCAAAGCATTAGGGGGTCAATCTCTTGCCCCGTACACCACACCACCAATTGGTGCACAGCCACTTCTGTTGGGGTAGCTTTTATGTTTGACAATAATTAGTAATTTCTGCCACTAGAAGACAGAAAATCCCAGCGGTGAGCCCCAAGGGCTACTACCCCCGACTGTGTGACGAGAGCAGTGCAAGAGGAGTTTGTAGAGGTGGGGAGGGGCCTTAGACAAGTAGCGCATATGGTGACCTTCTCGGAGGTGCTGCCTGTCTATGGCAAGGGTGATGCTAGGGCACTCCTCACCAGGGAATTCAATGAGTGGTTGAAAAACTGGTGTGGAGCTCAGGGTTTTGGCTTCATTGGGGACTGGGGAGCCACCTGGAGGGATGCAGACCTATACTGGTGCGATGGTCTGCATCTGTCCAGGGGGGAACCAGGATCCTAGGTGAGAGGTTTAAATGCTTCATTGGCAAGCATTTAAACTAGCCAAGGGGGGTGAAAAGGAGCAGGAAATCCCAGCCTCCCCACAAAACATGGTAATTAGTGAGGTAAACACCAAGTTAGAGAAGTTATTAGGGAGCAGAACAGAGGTAAATGTAAAAAAAGACAAAGGCAGTAAGGACAGGAATGGGGCTAAAAGGGGTAAGGCTATCAAAAAGTGGAGGGTGATGAGTACCAATGCCCATAGTCTGTGTAACAAGCTCCCTGAACTAGTGGCCTTGATGGAAGAGGATTGCCTGGATATTGTGTCAGTCACAGAAACATGGTACACAGAGAACCATGACTGGGATGTCAACATACCAGGATACACAATCTACTGGAGGGACAGGGTGGGTAAAAGAGGAGGAGGAGTAGCTCTGTATGTAAAGGAAGGGATCAAAGCAACAGAACTAAAGAGTAAACAGGGAGCAGATGAGGCACTCTGGGTCACCCTGGAGACAGGAAATGGCACCACAATCCGCATGGGGGTTGTATACAGACCCCCATCTCAGGTGGAGGGAATGGACAAGGAAATGATAGAAGGCTTCTCCTTAGAATGGCAGAAAAAGGGGAGATATTGTTGATGGGGGACCTGAATATGCCAGATGTTAACTGGAGCACCTTTGCTGCAGGCACATCCAAGAGCAGGGTCATTCTTGATGCCCTACAGGGGGGCATGCCTCAGACAGCTAGTATTGGAACCCACTCGGGAGGGAGCAATCTTAGACCTGGTACTCTCAAATGGGGACGGAGAAAGAATCTCAGATTTAGAAGTGGGTAGCCATCTGGGAACAAGTGACCACCAAACAGTGTGGTTCACGATAAACACAGCCATAAAATCAAGCCATACAAAAGCAAGAGTATTGGACTTTAGGAGGGCTGACTTTGAGAAAATGAGAGAGTGCCTCAGAAAAGCACTAGCAGACAGGCAAGAAGGAGGGGTGGAGGAACAATGGGGAGTAATCAAAACAGCCATCATAGAGGCAACAAGCCTTGTGTAAAGCAAATCAATAAAACACAATGAAGGAAAAACCACTATGGTTCTCAAAAGAGGTGGCAGGGAAGGTTAAGGAGAAAAGGATAGCATTCAGAAAATATAAGGAAACACAGAAGGAGCAGGACAGAGAACTTTATCAGTTAAAGCAGAAAGAGTCTGGGAAGGCAGTCAGAATAGCAAAGGCCCAAACCGAGGAAAGGATAGCTAATTCTGTTAAGAAGGGGGATAAGACCTTTTATAGGTACATTAGGGAGCGAAGAAAGACCAAAGGAGGGATACTGAGGCTTAATAAAGGGGAGGGAATGTGGGTAGAGGGTGACAGTGAAAAAGCAGGGATACTGAATGAATATTTCTGCTCAGTATTAACAAAGGAAGAGGAGGGGGAGGTACCTAAACCAAACAAGAGAAACACTCTGAAGACGGGTCGATACCAGTCCATTTACAGAAGAAAGGGTTCTGAAAGAACTAATAAAATTGAAGGTGGACAAAGCAATGGGGCCTGATGGGATTCACCCAAGAATTCTAAAAGAAGTAAGGGTAGAACTAGTGACACCGCTGACTACTCTCTTTAACAAATCATGGGAGGATGGGGCCGTACCTGAGGACTGGAGGAGGGCAGATGTGATTCCTCTTCACAAAAGTGGGAGCAGGACAGAGGCAGGAAACTGAAGACTGGTTAGTTTGACCTCAGTGGTAGGGAAAATGATGGAATCACTTCTGAAGGAAAGAATTGTTGAGTACCTAGAGGCCAGTGGGGCACAGGACCCAAGGCAGCATGGATTCATGATGGGAAGGTAGTGTCAGACGAATCTAATAGATTTCTTTGACTGGGTGACCAAAGTAGCAGACCAGGGAGGGGCTGTGGACATGGCCTACCTAGATTTTAGCAAGGCATTTGATACAGTCCCACACAAAAGATTAATATACACAAGTTAGCCAGCCTTGGAGTGGGTCCCAAGGTGGTAGCCTGGATAAAAAAATTGGCTAGACATCAGGACGCAAAGGGTAGTAGTAAATGGAGTACACAGTGAAGAAAGGAGGGTTACTAGCAGGGTACTGCAGGGTTCAGTACTGGGACCAGTCCTTTTTAATGTTTTTATAAGTGACATTGCAGAGGAACTGGAAGGAAAAGTATGTCTCTTTGCAGACGACACAAAGATCTGCAACAGGGTTGATACACAAGATGGAGTGGAAAGGATGAGAAGGGATTTGGCAAGGTTGGAGGAATGGTCAAATGTATGGCAGCTCAGATTCAATGCAAAGAAGTGCAAGGTAATGCACATGGGAAACAAAAACCCAGGGGAAGAGTACACAATGGGGGGTGAGATACTGACAACAGTGAAAATGGAAAGGGACCTGGGGGTAATTATATCAGATGACCTAAAGGTGGGCAAGCAATGTGAGAAGGCAGTAAGGAAGGCTGGGGGGATACTGGGATGCATAGGAAGAGGCATCAATAGTAGAAAACAGGAAGTTGTTATCCCTCTGTACAGACAGTTGGTGAGACCCCATCTGGAGTACTGTGTACAGTTCTGGAGACCCCATCTCCACAAAGACATAGACAGAGTGGAGGCTGTCCAGAGGAGGGAACCAAAATGGTGCAGGGTCTGCACCAGAAGACATACGAAGAAAGACTAAAGGAGCTTAATATGTTACCCTTGAGGAAAGAAGGGAGAGAGGGGACATGATAGAAACTTTCAAGTACCTCAAGGGAATCAACAAAGTCCAAGAGGGTAGCATCTTTCAGAAAAAGAGATGTGCAAGAACAAGGGGGCACAATTTGAAGATAGAGGGGGGATGGCTAAGAGGTAATGTGAGGAAGTATTTTTCACACAGAGAGTTGTGGATGCATGGAACAGCCTCCTGAGGAGGTCGTGGAGTCAAGAACAGTGGGGGAATTCAAGAATGCATGGGACAGACATAAGGCAGTCCTAGTGGGGGGTAGGAGGAAGTAAGCTGTTGGTTAACTAGGATCTGCAGCTTATCTATTAGGTAGGAAAATGGGCAGACTAGGTGGGCCAAGCGGTCCTTATCTGCCATCAAATTCTATGTTTCTATGTTTCTAAACTGCTAAAGTGCAGGACATCAGCCTGGCAGTGAGCATTTAGGCAAGCTCAAGGAAGACTTTTTGGGAATCCCCATTTGTAGGGGGTTACATTAATGGTTATAAATCCTTTTGTTTTGGGTCCTGTCTTTCCAGGCATCCACGGAATCTGAGGTTTAGAAGGTAGGCAGTTGATAGGTGGCAGCATTTGAATGAGTGGCATGTGCCAGTGATTCCATCATTAGCATAACGTTCTGTCTCCGGGCAGATCTGGCTTAAAGGTACACTGCAGAAGAGTTATGAATATTGGAGTATCGCCTGGGAGAAACAATGTTACTATGGTAAGTAACTTTTTCTTCTCACTCTCTTCCTTCTAGAAAATCTACTGTAGATCAATCTGCTTTTCCTTACTGCTTTCATAAACGTTGGTCCTCTCTTCCCCCTTCTATTCGTTCTGTCTCTTCTCCTTCCTCCCTAAAGTCTCTTCTTTATGACTTTTGCTATCTTTCCTGCGACTGTCTACGAACCTTTCCTCCTTTACTCCCTTATCGCTTGTTACTGGTAGTCTTACTGCCTCTCAATAGTTTTGCCTTGTTCATGCTGCTTCACTACCTTTTTCCTGTTTTACATATAGCTGATTGTTTTATTTTCTAATTGCATTCATTACTAATTTTCCTCTAATATTTATGATTCTGCTTGTATTTCTGTATCATTATATTTGACTTTTTGTAATTTTAGCAGTTATATTGTTTAGCTTTCTCCTTCTCCCCTGTCCCCCAGAACTCATCTGGAAATGAGCAGTTATAAGCTCAGTATGTATTCCCTGATTACATTTTTAAATAAATAAATAAACTTAAGACTGCGTCCTCTCATGTTACGGTTGCCACTTAGCTTAAAGAGACCTGTATTATCCACCCTATTTATCCTCTTCAAGTACTTGAAGGTCTCAGTTATGTCTCCTCTTTCTCTACTGTCCTTCAGAGAGTACGTGTTCAGGGCCCCCAACTTCTCCTCTCAAGCTCTACCCTGCTAGTCATTGGTCATCATAGTTGCCCTCCTCTGGACAGTCTCTAGCAGGCTAATGTCCTTTTTATGGTGTAGGCACCAGTACTGTACTCCGGACTCTAGATGTGGCCTTGCCAGTGACCTGTACAGGTGTAGTATAACCTCCTCTTGTCTACTGCTGATCCCCCTGGCAACGCAGCCCAACATTTTGTTTGCCCTTGCTGCTGCTTTCCTGCACTGCATGGAGTGCTTCAGTCTGCCAGATCCTTCTCCTCCTCTGTTGCAGATTTTGTTTTTTATTTCATTTTTGATAACTGGGTGGGTGTGCTAGACATAAAACTGCCTATTTTCAGGCATGACCTGGGAGGGTACAAGGGAAAAAACAGTCCATAGAAATACAAATTACAAGTCCAAATAAGGCAAGGAGAAATACAGCGCAAAACATCAAACAATGTTGACAGTTCAATAAGTAAAACATCAACAATGACATCAGTTATATCAGTAAAAGTTCAGACAAATCAGAAATATAGATAGCATACATCATGGAAAAGACAAAACAGTGAAGTAAATGGAAAAATGTACAATTTAAGGTCAAACACATTTGGTCCAAAAATCACAACCAAAATACAAAACAAAAATAAATATTACATAACAATTGTGAGAGCAGAAGTGAGAATATAAGCTATTTTAAATTGATAATAGATGAAACTGGATATAGAATCATGAAATCAGAGTGTAAGAGGTCTTCACAGTTCAGACGTGTCAGTTATGGGAAGGGATAAGTCTATGTGGCAGTCTAACAGACAAGATGAGAGAGAGAGAAGCAGGGCCAGGATAACTGGACCCCTCCCAGGTTATACACTTTCCTGGGATTCTTGGCTGCAGTGTACATAACTTTACATTTCTTTGCATTGAAGCCAAGTTGCCCAATTCCAGATCACCTATCAGGCTTTTTAAGACCATCCTTTATGTCCAGTGTCCCTTCGGCTGTGTCCATCCTCCCACACAGCTTGGTGTTGTCTATGAATGGGCTGGCAGTATAGCCTAGAGGTTAGAGTAATGAACTGTAAATAAGCTTGGTACATCCATCAGATTTGGTTTTGATACCTACAACCTCCACATGTATACTTTGTGACTCTGAGCAAGTCACTTAACCACCCCAGTGCTCCCAGGTCGCCCCTGAAAACAGGCACATGTGCATAGTGGGCCTTACCTGGTTACCAAAAAGAATAAAAATGAATAGACACATTTTGGCCATAATGCCATCCCCAGTATCACTTATAAAGACATTGGACAACACTGGACCCAGCACTGAGCCCGGCAGGACCCCACTGGTGACCTTCCTGGTGCTAGATATCTCCCCCAACCACCACCCTCTGGGTCCTGTTCCTCAGTCAGTTTTCTGCCCGTCTGGTCATCTTCTGTCCAACCCAGAGCTCTGCCAGCTTCCTGATCAACCTCTTGTTGGGTACAGAGTTAAATGCCTTGCTGAAGTCCAGGTGAAGGACATCTACTGCTTGGCCCCTGTCTACTCCTTTAGTGACCCAGTCAAAAAAGTCAGTCAGATTCATTTGACAGTCTTCCTCCCATAAACCCATGCTGCCTCACATCCTGGAGACCATACTGCTGTAGATACTCTAGCAACCTTTCCTTAAGAATGGTCTCCATGAGCTTGCACATGACTGAGGCCCAGCAGACCGGTCTGTAATTCCCTGGGTCATCTTTGGGACTGCTGTTATGGAGGGGCACCACATGTGGCATTCTCTAGTCCTGCAGTATCATGCCTAACTCCAGTGAACTTCTGAACAGGCCAGCCAGCGGTCCTGCAAGTTCCTCTGGCAGTTCCCTCAGCATCCTTGGGTGTATGCAGTCCAGGCCTGGTTATTTGTCAACCTTCAATGCTAGCAGCCCTTCCCTCACTCTATCCTCCTCTACCACCACATCCATGCTCCCTCCCGCTCCTCTTCTCCCTCCTGTAGGCATCAATCTGTCTTTCAGCCTGGTGGAGACAGAACAGAAGCATTCGTTCAGTACTTCTGCTTCTCCCCCATTCTTCTCCACCCACTCGTACCCTTTATGAAGCCTAACAGTTCCATCCTTCTCATCCCTTTTCTCACTTATATAGTGAAAAAAAGGCCTTCTCCCCCTTCTTGATTCCCTCAGCTGCCTGCAGTTCCATCTGTGCCTTAGCCCACTGGACTACCTTAATTGCCACACTAGCCAACTTTAAGTAATTCTCCCTATCCACCTCTTTCTTGGTCTTTCTGAAGTTCTTATAGGCTAACCTCTTGTCCCTTACCACCTGGTTGACCTCAGTACTGAACCAGCTGGGTGCTTTGGCCCTTGGGTTCTTCCCCTTGAGCCTAATGTACTCTTCTGTGGCAACCATTATTCCCTCCTTAATGATGGACCACCTTTGGTCCACCCACATATGTGCTCTGATGCCCACCAGGTGCCTTCTTAGCAGTTTGGTTTTAGTGGGGACGTTTTCCCTGCCCATATCCAACTAGAACCATGTGTGCAATGGTCACTGCCACCCAGGGACTTGACCTTATTTCTTGTATGTGCTCCCCATTTGTGAGTACTAGATCAAGGATTAACCCCTCCCTGATAGGATCTGTTGACACCATGAGTCAAGAACCCAATCTTCAACTATTCTAGGATCACCTGACTCCTGGCACATCCTGTGAACTGTAGGCTCCAGTCTATCTTGGGCAAGTTGAAGTCTCCACTATTACCACCTGAGCTTTCCCTGCAACTTTCAATATTTGCGAGCTCAGTTCCCTATCCCTTTCCACGTCCTGGTTGGGTGGTCTTTAAACTACCCCCAACCTCATCTTTGTCCCTCTGCTGGACAATAGCTAAACCCTCAATGCTCCCTTCCTTCCTTCCTCCCCTCCTCCAACTCCTCTACCATGCATATTATACCCTCCTCAATCTAAACTGCTACTCCCTCATTCCCTACCACCCTGTCCCTCCCCTATAATTTATATCCAGGAAGCGAGAAGTCCCAGTCATGGTGTGGTGTAGTGTGGCTCAACTCTAGGTTACTGCCACTATGTCCACACTCCCATCTGCTAATAATGTCTGCAGGTTGTCCATGTTGTTTCCAAGACTTCACACATTTAAAGACATCACCTTCCACCTAGAGTCCTACCAGTGGCTGTGACTGTGGGATCTAGGCATCTTGCCTACCCTCCCTCTCCTGTTTTTCCCCTCCAGACTACCCTGCCTCCTTCTACCTCCCCCCTCTCTCCCTGCCTTCCCCACCTACCACCCTCGCCAGCTCTCCCTCTGCCCCTGGTGACTACTGACCCACATTAGTACCCTACTTTCCACATGAACCACCTGCCTTTAGCCTCTCCCATTCAACCTGCTTTTCTTCCTCCGCCCACCCTTCCCTTCATCCCCCTCTTCAACACATGGCCTTTCACCCCTATCAGGTGCTATCACTCTTTTCTGCCTGGCACTTGGAGGTCATACTGTCTTGCACTTAGACAAGAGAACTGCCTGTATAACATGTTCTGACTAAACGCTGCTACTGTAACTGTAACAACTTGTATCCGATGTAACTATAACAATATGAAACTGATACATGTACCTCAGTGTATAATTTATGTACAGTATATAGTCCCTATCCCTCCCACTAACTCTCCATCCTTACCTGCCATGCTATATATTGTATTAACCTGACCTTTATCCTTAAACTGTACACTTTCCCAAGTGTCTCATTCTATTCTAAATGTATTTAACTCCTAGACTTTTTAATATGTATGCAATGACTGACGTGGAACCTTTGTAAAAGAGCCTCTGGCTCAAAGGTATATCTGAAATCTAATAAATAAATACAAAATAAATAGATAAGAGTCTGAGCCTCCTTCCCTTCCCTCTCTACCTAATGCATTTCTTCTTAAATTCCAGAACAATTACATTTCTTCCTTGGGGGCTGCCCAATTAGGTTTTGTGAGTAAAGTAATAACTTCCATTAAGGATCTGCATGCTATGGGGATTCACCCCACAGGGGGCTGCTAGGCAAAGGCTGCTGCCATCATCCCAAGGCTTGGGTGGGTTTAGTTTCTAGCAAGGCCTCAGCTCCTTCAGCTGTCTATTGCAGCTCCCTTCCAACTGCTCTTCAGACTGAGATAATCACACCCAATGACTCACCAGTCTCAAGGAGCTGATTACAGCACCTGAAAACACCTTGCCAGTCCAGCTAGGAGGTGGTTTCCATGCTGGCTAAAGTTAACCTTTAAAGGTCTGTGAACCTACAGCAGAACCTTAGGCAGTATAGTGCAGTGGTCTAAGGCTCTGAGCTGCAAATCTGGTGACATCCAGCAGACCAGACCTGGGTTTGAACCCCACAGCTTCCACTTGCATACTCTGTGACCCTGAGCATGTCACTTAACTTCCTTGTGCTCCCAGGTTGCACCTGGAAACAAGCTCTGGCTTAGTGTGCTTTTCCTGGTTAAACAATTTCCCCTTTCCCCCCTTAGCTGCCCAAGGGTTACTTATACAGGGGGCCCTTAGTGCTCTCTAGCACTTTGTCCTGATTTCTGCATCAGGGCTCTCAGGCTGCTGCGGCAGCATTTTCTGATATCTATGGCATGATTTATTTATTTCTGTGGCAGAATCTAGTCCTTCCATTGGCTAAAATAGGTGATGTCATCGATGACATCACAGGCCAAACATACAGGAGGGGCTTCAGGATAAAGGAGATGAGGAAGGGAGTCGGGGACTATGGAAAAACTGTATGTTTAAATGAAAATTCACCATGAACAATGAGTTCAGTGGCACTGTATATATTCTGCAATGTGATGCATATTGTTATCCCTCTGTACAGACAGTTGGTGAGACCCCATCTGGAATACTGTGTCCAGTTCTGGAGACCCCATCTCTGCAAGGACATAGACAGGATAGAGGCAGTCCAGAGGAGGGCAACTAAAATGGTGCAGGGTCTGCAAGAGAAGCCGTATGAGGAGAGACTAAAGGAGTTTAATATGTATACCCTTGAGGAAAGAAGGGAGAGGGGGGACATGATAGAAACTTTCAAGTACCTCAAGGGAATCAACAAAGTCCAAGAGGGTAGCATCTTTCAGAAAAAGAGACTTGCAAGAACAAGGGGACAATTTAAAGATAGAAGGAGGGCGTTCTAGGGCAATGAGGAAGTATTATTTCACAGAGAGGGTAGTGGATGCATGGAACAGCCTTCCTGAGGAAGTTGTGGGGTCTAAACTGTGGGAGAATTCAAGAATGCATGGGACAGACATAAGGCAATTCTTGTGGGGGGCAGGAAGATATAGGCTGTTGGTTAACTAGGATCTTCGGCCTATCCTGTAGGTAGGGAAATGGGCAGACTAGATGGGCCTAGTGGTCCTTATCTGCCGTCAAAGTCTATGTTTCTATGTTTCTATGTATTCAGGGAAAAATTCCTCAACCACAGCATCTTGGAATTCCAGGGGCCTTGCTTATACATTCAACAATTATTCTAGTGATATGGCAAACTTGTATCTGAATTAGATCTGAATTATTATAGAGTGACATTAATCTCTCGGAGGTAATACGGCTCCTTACGTCATGTTAATATTGTTGTAATTTATACTTTATGACTCATAGAATCCCAACCTGAATCACAAGAATTGATACATCTCTGCAGCTAATACTCAAAACATATTTCTCCTTTGACTTTTTTCTCATCTTACCCTGTCTTCTCTCTGTTTCTCACAGATTAACCCCAGGCGCCATCTTAACTTGCTCCAACTCAGTGTTTCTAAAACAGAAATTCACCTCAACCAAAAAGAGCCCTTTACTGCAACTTTGCTACCTCTGTCACTCTCTGAGACAACCTGTCTTTTGCCTTCTGTGTCATAGGAACAAGGAATCCTAGGTAATGCTAGATGAAAAAACTATCATGGATCCACTGTGTTTATCTCATGCCATCCAGTTAGCTGTAGCCCTCAATATGAGAAAATATTGCTGTTGTTTAGTGGAATATGTTACCACTATATTGTATGGACTTTGGCACTTGAGGAAGACTGCCATGGGAAGCCGGGGCCAAGTGATCCACCTGTTCCTTCCAAGAATACTGACTCTGCTATGAGATATATTCCTTTTGGCTTTCCCTTCCTCAGTGAATTAGAAATTACCCTGTGATGATAGCCTTCATCGGAAACTGACCCAAGTTGAGTTTAAAAGATTCAGCCTTCCCCATTTCCCCCAGATTGTTCCATAGGTTTACTACTCCTTGGGTGTAAGCTGCTTCCTCTCATACTCCTAATTCTGCCTATCCCCCTTCAGTGCAGGATATACTGTCTAGCTTTGCTTTTTTAACCAAGCTGAAATTTGTTAATTTATTTGAAAGTTGGTAACTGGGTAAAGCACACTAAGCCGAAGCTCATTTCTAGGTGCGACCTGAAGGAGTGGGAACAAGCAAACAAAATAAAAAAATGAACAACTAGCAAGGTAGAATCATGCCAAGGTAAATCAGATGATGAGATGACAGGAACAACAGATAATGAGTAAAATGTACAAGGTACTATACAGCAGTGCAGCCCTTGAGTGTATAATTAAATATTCAGATAGGATATGGCCAGCTACTGAGAACTGTTCAAAAGGTGAAGGTCAGATTACAATATTATTTATTGAGTGATTGATTTTTGTATTTATTTCAAAAGTTTCACCAGGAAAGACATACTGAGCTGGTAATAGCTTGTTTCTGGATGTTTCTTGGGGGAAGGGGGAAAGCAAGACAATGAGGAACACTAAGAACAATAGTTCAATAATGACAATAATACAATAATGGATGAATAATCATCATAAATAGCAATTGTGTAAAGACAAGGATTGTGAGAAATAAATAGTTAACTATACAATAAAGTGCTGGAGGATAACCACATTTACAATTACAGTACAAATAAATACTGAAGGATAACATTTGCAATGTGCAGAAGCAATACTGAGTTAAGGTTGGGAGCAAAGGTTGTCAAATGGGGTGGGTGAACAGGGAACTACACTAGTGTAGGTGTGAACTCTGACAGGATTGAATAAGGCCCTGTTCCATTTGTTATGCAGTAAGAGTTAAATGAAATGATCTGTTCTATCCTCTCCTTTTCTGTCTCTTGTCTATCTGGTTGCACAACCAAATGTTCTCATAAGACCTAGGAACTGATTATTCTGATGGTCTCGTGATTCGCACCATCTCTCTGCCTTACCTTGCTGTTTCTGTCTTTACTTCCACCTTGCATATCTGCAGTCATAAAATATGTGTAAATCTTTCTGTGAAACTGGGATCCCATGGTTTGAAAATGTGCATGGTTATATTGTTGAAATGATTGCAAAAAACTATTTAGAGCCCAAGGGGTTAACCTGAGATGCTGGTTTGCCAACACTTTTACAGAGCTGTAAACAGGAGGTCATTTCTGGGACACCATGTACTGTTTTGTTGCACCTGCAAGGAAGGAAACTGATGAGAACATTTTCAGAAAAATAGAATGTTCTCCTTAACGAGTTCCCTGGCAAAGGCTTGTTATAAAACGAGCAGCAATATTTTTGCTGGAGAGACTGAGATTTGAAATTGAGAAGAAACACTCAGAAGAAGGACTTAATTTTCTCTGTTTGTACTGTCTTTGTAAATAGCTATACAGAACAAATTTTAATTTTTTATTTTGCTGCTATTAATAATAAAACACTCACTGCAAATTTTACATCTGCTCCTGGTCATTATATGCTTCCTGACCTGTGCCTTGATTACATGAACCAAAGGAGGAGCAGAGGCAGGAGGGTGGAGGGAAGCAGCCCAGGGACCAGTATCAGGGGCAGCTGCAGGAGAGAGTAGTGAAGTCATGGAAGAGGGAGGTGAGTGATGAGTAGGAAAATGCAGAGACAAAGGTAAGGGAGAGAGAACCTAATAATTTGGGAAATAGAAGGAGAAGGCAGCTTGACCAGCACTGGAGTTCCTTGAGTGGAGTGCAAGAGAATGATAGCCAGACTTAAGAAGGTGGGGTGAGAAGTGAGTGGAGGTAGGAGAGGAGGGTAGCAAGGTAGGAGTGGAGGGAGCCAAGCCAGTATTTAGAGACAAAGGAAACACAGTGGGCAAGATGTCTGGCTTCAAGGGAGGGGAAGGAGAGGGAAGAGTATAGAAAGTGGTGGTTGGTTCAGGGAGGATGGGTGCAGGGAGGACAGTCCAGAACAAAGCGACAAAGAAACAATATCTATTCAGTGGGGGGGGGGGCAGAGGCACAAGGAGCCACAGCAGTCATGGGCAAGTAGAAAGGGTAAGACTGGAAGTAGGAGAAAAAGGGGAAAATAAAGTTTAGCAGTGAAGATTTAATGGAAAGACAGGAGGAGGATAGACAGAGCGAGATAAAAAGTTTGTTTCAAACTGCTGGGAGCCAGAACAAGAAGGCAAATTGGATTGTGTAGTCTGGCAGGCAGGAACAGAAAGAATATGAGCCACACAGGAATGGAGGGAGTAGTTAGATGGAGTAGAGAGGATAGGAGGCAGCTAAGATAAAGATGAAGAAAGGACCACCGGAATTAGGATAGAAAGAAGGCACAATTAATAAGACAAGCTAAAGTCCCGACATGCCAGATGTTAACTGGAGTGCAGCTGCAGCAGCCACTTCTAAGAGTGGGGTTATTCTAGATGCCCTACAGGGGGAATGCCTTAGACAACTAGTATTGGAACCCACTCAAGAGGGAGCAATCTTAGACCTGGTTCTAGCAAATGGAGATGGAGAGAGGATCACAGAAGTAGGAGTGGGTAGCCATCTGGGAACTAGCGACCATCGAACAGTATGGTTCACAATAAACACAGTAATAGAGTCAAGCCATACAAAGGCAAAAGTACTGGGACTTCAGGAGGCTGACTTTGCCAAATGGTGAGTGCCTAAGGAATGCACTAGCAAATGGGCAGGAAGGAGGGGTGGAAGAAAATGGGAATAAAAAACTGCCATCACAGAGGTAACAAGCCTTTGTGGAAGCAAATAAACAAAGAAAACGATGTAAAGAAACCACTATGGTTCTCTAAAGGAGGTGGCAGTGAAGGTTCAAGAGAAAAAGAAAGTATTCAGGAAGCACAAGGAATCACAGAAGAGAAGGACAGAGAATTGTATCAGTTAAAGCAAAAGGAAGCTGGGAAGGCAGTCAGAACAGCAAAGGCCCAAACAAGGAAAAGATAGCCAACTCAGTTAAGAAGGGGATAAAACCTTTTAGGTACACATCAGGAGCGAAGAAAGACCAAGGGAGGGATAGTGAGGCTTAATAAAGGGAAGGGGGGTGGGCAGAGGGTGACGGTGAAAAGGCAGAGATACTAAACGAATATTTTTGCTCAGTATTTACAAATGAAGAGGAGGAGGTACCTAAAACAAACAATAGAAACACTCTGGATACAGAAGTCGATACTAGCCCATTTACAGAAGAAAGGGTTCTGAAAGAACTCTTAAAACTGAAGGTGGACAAAGCAATGGGGCCTGATGGGGTTCATCCCAGAATTCTAAAAGAACTAAGGGTAGAACTAGTGACACTACTGACTACCCTCTTCAACAAATCATGGGAGGATGGGGTGGTACCTGAGGACTGGAGGAGGGCAGATGTGATTCCCCTTCACAAAAGTGGGAGCAGGGCAGAAGCAGAAAACTACAGATCTGTTAGTTTAACCTCAGTGATAGGGAAAATGATGGAATCACTTCTGAAGGAAAGAATTGTCAAGTACCTAGAGGCTAGAGGGGCACAGGACCCAAGGCAGCATGGATTCACAGCGGAAGGTCATGCCAGACGAATCTAATAGATTTCTTTGACTGGGTGACCAAAGTAGTAGATCAGGGAGGGGCTGTGGACATGGCCTACCTAGACTTTAGCAAGGCATTTGACACAGTCCCACACAAAAGATTAATATACAAGTTAGCCAGCCTGGGAGTGGGTCCCAAGAAGATAGCCTGGGTAAAGAATTGGCTGGAGAATAGGACACAGAGGGTAATAGTAAATGGAGTCCACTCTGAAGAAAAGGGGGTTACTTAGTGAGGTACCGCAGGGTTCAGTATTAGGACCAGTCCTCTTCAATGTCTTTATAAGTGACATTGCAGAGGGACTAGAAGGAAAAGTATGTCTCTTTGCAGATGACACAAAGAACTGCAAGAGAGTTGATGCACAAGGTGGGGTGGAAAGGATGAGAAGGGACTTGGCAAGGTTAGAGGAATGGTCAAATGTATGACAGCTTAGATTCAGTGCTAAGAAGTGCATGGTAATGCACCTAGGAAACAAAAACCCAGGGGAAGAGTACACAATGGGGGGGGTGAGATACTAACAACAACAAAAATGGAAAGGGACCTGGGGGTAGTCATATCAGATGACTTAAAGGTGGACAAGCAATGTGAGAGGGAAGTAAGGAGGGCTGGGGGGATACTGGGATGCATAGGGAGAAGCATCACCAGTAGAAAACAGGAAGTTGTTAGCCCTCTGTACAGACAGCTGGTGAGACCCCATCTGGAGTACTGTGTGCAGTTCTGGAGACCCAATCTCCGCAAGGACATAGACAGGATGGAAGCTGTCCAGAGGAGGGCAACTAAAATGGTGCAGGGTTTGCACCGAAGCATATAAGAGAGACTAATGGAGCTATTATGTATAGCCTCGAGGAAAGGAGGGAGAGGGGAGACATGATAGAAACTTTCAAGTACCTCAAGGGAATCAGCAAAGTCCAAGAGGTAGCATCCTTCAAAAAAAGAGGTGTGCAAGAACAAGGGGGCACAATTTGAAGATAGAGAGGGGGCGGCTCGGAGGTAATGTAAGGAAGTGTTTTTTCACAGAGAGGGTTGTGGATGCATGGAACGGCCTTCCGGCGGAGGTTGTAGAGTCAAAAACAGTGGTTGAATTCAAGCATACATGGGACAGTCATAAGGCAATTCTAGGGGGTGGTGGTAGAAAGAAGTAGGCTGCTGGTTAACTAGGATCTGCAGCTTATCCATTAGGTAGGGAAATGGGCAGACTGGGTGGGCCAAGCGGTCCTTATCTGCTGACAAATTCTGTGTTTCTATGGGAGAGAAAGGGACTGGTAGAGAAGACAGTAATGTATGAGTGGAGATGAGTTCATGGCAAAGAGGCAGAAGGATTATAAGACATGGTCCAGCTTGGCCAGGGACGTTTGAGATGCTGCCCCGTAGACTGCATCCGCATAATCAGAAACACCTGCAAGATCACTTTAAGAACAATCTCCCAGTGGACCAGGGATGGAATGCAAGCCTTATTGTGGTATAGGGCTCCAAGTTTTGGGCATAACTTTCTGTTGAGTGGATTGATATGGCTTTGATATGTTGGGAGAACTCAATGTTCTGATCAAGCCACACGCTGATTTAAAGGAGGGGACATCCTTCAGAGGTGAACCATCAAGGGTGGTGAAAGAGGGGATGGAGAGGAGCCTCACTATATTATGCCTAGTGCCAAATGACATGGACATAGTCTTTTTAGCACTGAAAGCCGGTTTGAGATGAACCAGTGCTGGACATTATCAAAGTCCTGTTGATGCAGTAGTTCAAACTTCAAGGGAGAGGGGCTAGTGGCATACAGAATGGTATCACTGGCATTCATTTGTATGTTGGCATTGATGCAGGAAGAAAGGAAGTCATTGAGGGACAGAGAGAAAACAGTGGGACCAAGTATGGAGTCTTGTGGGACTCCTGTCAGGATAGGGAGAGGAGCAGAAACAGAGCCACCTACTTGAACTGACTGGTAATGGTCAGAGAAATAGAAGTGGAACCTATCCACTACTGGGAAAGAAAGACCTGCAAGTCTCAATTTATCTAAGAGAAGGGGTGGTCAACTAAGTCAAAGACCTTATTAAGGTCAGTAACGATGGCTGAGGTGATGAGGCCCCAGTCCGTTCACTTGGGGGTGAAGGCATTGTTCTGAGTAGGGAAGAAACAGTGGAGAGGTGTTTCTGGAAGCCAGACTGGAACTGAGAGAAGAACCAGAGAACTTCAGAAAGGCGGAGAGTCAAGAGAACAAACTGCTACTGGAGCTTAGCCAGGGAAGGAAGAAGAAAGATGGCAGATGGGGCAGTAGTTCTCGGTGGAGGATGGGTCACCTTCTTTGTGTAAAGAGAGGACCTAGGACTGCTTCTGAAGCCAAGGAACTGCACCAAGGGCAAAGGAGAGATTCAGGAGGATTGTGCTAGGGGCAGCAATGGCTGGAGCACTAAGGATAAGGAGTTTTGGGATCCAAATCTTCAAGACTAGGACCCCTGGATGGATTTAGGTTCAGTAAAGTAGAAAGGGTGTCAGAGAGTATGACAAGGGGAGGGAAGGCATTAGAAGAAGAGGAAGTTGAGAAGGGAGATGGGGTAGAGGATGAGGCAGGAAGAATAGAAACACAAGAAGTGAAAAATTCATTGAGTCATTGAATACAGTAGCCACTGACACACGGTTGAAGATATGTGGACCTCTAGAATTAGGCTACAGATAGGTGTGGTACACTAGGGAAAATAACTCCCACCTTATCCATCTTATTTAATACCTTTAAGATTTAAATGAAAACTAAAATCATATCCCAACTTAGGTTTCTTTTTTCCAGCAAAGGTATACCCAGCCCGTATAAATGATCCTCTTAGTTTAATCTGTCCAGCACCATAAACATTTTAATTACCCTATGCTGCAACCTTTAAAATGCCACAATAGCATTTATATACTGTGGTGACTAGGCCTGCACACAGTACTCTATGTGTGGACTTACAGTGCCATATAAAATGGCTCTTTCTGGACGGTAAATCATGGCTAGTTGGTGCTAATTAAAAAAAAAGGCAGTTAAGAACACACAGCTCCCCCATCTTTATGGGTGTCTTGCTTATATTGAGCTATGATGAATTCTGATACTTGATCAACACCATAAAAAAGTTGTTGCATTCCTTTATACTTGATGCATAGTTTAGCCGGAGATAATAGTTGGAATTCAGCCAACTTCTCATGCAACCCCTGCATTATGTCAAAAAGCAACATCCTCTTTATTGCATCACAGAGGAATAGTCTGGATAAATTGAGAACTTACGTGATTTGTATATCAATAGAACTTTAATTCATGAAAGATGCATGATTAGATCTTGACTGGATTCAGAAGCGAAAGTGAATATAATGGTGGATTTTTTTCATAGAAGTTGATGCAGCATCAGACTTTGCAGTAGGGATATTATTTGTTTTATTCAGTGCTCATTGTTTTGGCAGTATTCCATAGACATGAACAATAAAAGGCAAATTGTCTTCTGATAACTCAAAAATATGAATAAAACTGTCATTAAGCATAGGGAAGTGAGGGTGGAGGACCCCATAGAGGGGAGTGACCATAGCTCAGTATGGTTCTTCCTGGAGCTGGGTAGGGAGGAGGCATGTACCACCACCAAGGTCACTGATTTTAACAGGGCCAACCTCGATATGATGGCTGCAGTACTGAGGAGGCATGTGACTACCATAAGACCAGACATGGACACCACCCAGAAGTGGGAAATAATAAAGTTGGGGCTAGTGGAGGCCACAAACTCCTGCACTGTGTGGAGGAGAAGGAAGGCTAGGTCCAATAAGCTGAGTTAGTGGACCATGGAAGTACAGACAAACTTGAGGGAAAAAAGGGTGGCCTTTAAACAATATAAGAGGACCTGCAAAGAAGCAGATAAGGAGGATTACATCAAGATCTCCAGGGAGGTGACCAGGGTGGTACAGGCAGCCAAGGCTATGAAGGAGCTAAGGCGTGCTCAAGGGATCATGAAGGGAGAAAAAGGGGTTTTCAAATATACAAGGGAAAGAAGGAACTGTAGTGAGCAGATTTCTAGAATTGAGGTGGAGGGAGGATGGGCAGAGGAGTGGGCTAAACAGACAGCAGTATTAAATGAATACTTCTCAGTTTTTACAAGGGAGAATGGGGGAATCTAGTAAACTGGAGCAGGATAAGGTAGGGAGGAAAGGGGGAGCTAGAATGGTAGATGAGGGGATGTCAGTGCAGATGGTGCTAGAGGGCCTGAAGTCTCTGCGGACAGATAAAGCACCAGGACCAGACAGGATACACCCCAGGGTCCTGAAGAAGCTTGTGGAGGACCTGGCAGTGCCTCTGACAGATGTATTTAACATATCTCTTCTATCGGAATGTGTGCCCCTGGATTGGAAGATGGCACATGTAGTGCCTATTCACAAAAGTGGCTCTTGGGAAGAACCAGGGAATTACAGGCCAGTCAACCTCATGCTGATTGTGGGGAAGCTAATGGAGACTATCCTGAAGGAAAGGATAGGGGCATTCCTGGAGGAGACAGTCTCCATGATGATCAACAGCATGGGTTCACACAGGGAAGGTCTTGTCAGACCAGTCTTGTGGAGTTTTACGACTGGGTGACTAGGGCTCTAGATGAAGGCAAGGCAGTTGATGTCCTGTATTTGGACTTCAGTAAGGCCTTCGACTCAGTGCCACACAGGAGGCTGGTAGGCAAGCTGAAGGTTCTGGAGGTGGGGGATAAGGTGGTCAAATGGATTGGGAACTGGCTGGAAAACAGACAGCAGAGGGTGGTAGTAAGGGGGTAACTATTATCACCACGGGCAGTCATCAGCAGGGTTCCACAGGGCTCAGTGTTGTTATTCAACATCTGCATAGCAGATATGGCTGATGGGATCCAGAGTCAGATAAGTTTGCTTGCTGATGACACCAAAATGGGAGCAGTGGTAGACGGGGTGGAGGGGGTATACTGCAGAAAGACCTAGAAACATTGGAGAGATGGTCATACACCTGGCAGTTGGGATTCAGTGTAAAGAAGTACAGAATTATGCAGTTCGGTAAGGAGAATCCTGGATACAGCTACCAGCTGGGTGGGTGCAGCTGTCGGTCTCCATCGAGGAAAAAGATCTGGGGGTGCTGGTCAATGGTCATATGAGTCATTCTGCACGGTGTAGGAAGGCGGCAGTGAAGGCCAACAAAATGCTGGGGTGTACAGCGAGGGGAACCACATTAAGGAGTGAAGAGGTGGTTCTGCCACTGTACAGGGCTCTGGTGAGGCATCATCTGGAGTACTGTGTGCAGTACTGGCACCCCTTCTTAAAAAGGGACATCAGACGGTGGGGAGGGGGTACAGAGAAGGGCAGTCAGGATGATAAATGGGATGAGAGATAAGTCCTATGATGATAGGTTACAGAAGCTCAATATGTACTTCCTGGAGGACAGAAGAGATAGGGGCAATATGACTGAGACCTTCAAATACTTGAAGGGCATAAATAGGGTTAGTCAGGAGGGTCTGTTCAGGTATAGAAAAGAAAGGACTACAAAAGGGCATAGTCTGAAATTGGAGGGGGGAAGGTTCAGAAGAGAGATGAGGAGGCACTTTCTCACAGAGAGGGTGTTGGCAGCTTTGAATGCATTGCCTGAAGAACTGATTTTGCATACATCAGTAGGGGGATTTAAGAGGGGGTGGGACAGGGTCAAGGGCAAAATCAGAGACGGGGGGTGGAGGATGGTGATAACTCATACGGTACAAGCAAAGTGGAAAGAAAAGAGGGGGAGAGAGGGTAGCACCAGTACTCAACACTGAGAGCTTCACACTAAAGCAGACTTGATAGAACATAAGGCCTGTATCTGCTGGCATCATCTCATATTCGTATGTCTCTGGTGAACTGAAATTCTTGATTTACACTAGATGGTAACCCTAAGCAACCTTAAATTCTTATATTTCTGTTGATTTTCTAGCAGCTCTGTTTTTCTCTACATTGCAACATTGTTTCTTATTAAGTTGCCTACAGACTTTTCAGTCTCTTTCTTATGTGCCTCCACATCTTCAGTTACCACATCTATCTTGTCCTGGTTCATTTTTGAATCTTCTTGTAAAAATTCAGCCTTTTGAGATAACGCAAGAAACTTACGATCAAAAGGTGGTGTCCATTGCAAACGTTTTTCAATTGCATCTCTTAGAGAAGTAATATTATCAAAGAAAAGGCAATACTGGATAGAAAAAGGCCCACTCTCCCCAAAAATGTAAAAAATCATGAATTTTGTTTCTGAATAATTTATTCATGTATCTTCCAGATAAACATCAACGTTTCGGGATATACCCTTCATCAGGAAACTGGTCAAATTATTTCAAAATTTAAATTCATACATCTCTGTCTTCTTATGTAAACACATTAGGTTTTAGGTTTGACTCCCCATTTGATTCTACTTTCGGTTTGGTTCAATCTATCAATCTTCAGCGGGAGCTGACATCAGACTCCAGACGTGGTTACTTGAAGACTGATAGATTGAACCAAACCGAAAGTAGAATGAAATGGTTTCGGCACAAGGAAATAGTGGACAAGTTTAAAAACAAAAAAACAGTGGCTGTAAGGAGGAGTCAAACCTAAAACCTAATGTGTTTACATAAGAAGACAGAGATGTATGAATTTAAATTTTGAAATAATTTGACCAGTTTCCTGATGGAGGGTATATCCTGAAACATTGATGTTTATCTGGAAGATACATGAATAAATTATTCAGAAACAAAATTCACGATTTTTTACATTTTTTGGGAGAGTGGGCCTTTCTCTATCCAGTATTGCCTTTTCTTTGATCATTTAGCATCAGCTATATACTGGAATTAGGCCTCCCCTATAGAATTTTTATCTATATTTTTTGAGGAATATGGGCTGTACTGGATGATTCTTTCTTTAGAAGTAATATTATACAATGGCAAAAAAAATCTTGGGCTCTGATTGGTCAGTCTGGGACTGGACCCGTGATGTTATCCCAGTACAACATCACGGATCTATTCCCAGCACACAAAAGACTGCATCAAATTAAAAAAAAAAAAAAAAAAATCACTGCACGACACGATTGCCTGCCCCACTACTCTCCTTGCTGAGACCACGATCAGCCTTAATACCTGGTCTGCCCCTACACTGACAGCACTCTGTTTACTGAACAGGAAGTTAAAATCTGCTCCTAAGTTACCCGAGGAAAAAAAAACTACATCGTGAACCCCGTCATTTCAGATGCGAGTGAGCGTGCATTTTAAAAGGTGACCGCACGGCTCTACTCATAATGTTCGCTGAGTCCTGTCTTCCCATAACGCTCGCTGGGTCCTCAAATACATTTCTCTCTTTTACTTGTTTATTATTTTTAAAACCCAAACTAACCTTCCTTCACTTCAGGCTTGACACCAGACTGAGCGAGTGAATCACCACATCGAGCAAGTGAATTAACAAGGGAAAAAATTAAACACCAACGTCTTTTCAAGATGCATACAGTCTCTACACTGTCTCTCTCAGTAGCAGCAGGGGGAAACAGCAAAAGGACAAGGTGCACAGGGGTCAAAAAGACAGAGCCACAAAGACAGACATTAAAAGGAATACAGAGAAACCATTTAGGGGCAGCGCCACCTCCTGCACAAGACAGGAACTGTGGACTTTTTTCAATAAGTATACCTTGCCATACAAAAATATGAAATAAATTTATATTTTAAACAGGTTTTCCCATCTTTTTCTACTTAAAATAAAATGAGCGATTGTATAATAGCAATAATGCACTCCAGGGTGTGTGTTGTGCTGGGATAACGTCACTTCTGGGGTGATTAGTCGCACTCGGCCTGTGACTTCGTGCCTAATCACCCCAGACATAACGTTATCCCAGCACAACACGCACCCTGTCGTGCATTATTGCTTAAGTATGTCATGCCCTGTGGTCATAGCTGGTATTGCAACTTGCTTCATTTTTCTCTGAGGTGGTAACAGGACTGCCAAGTAAAAGTTTTACATTTTGTACAGTTTCTTGCAAAGCCTCTGTAGTCTCTTTAAATGATTTAGATGCTACTGCTGCAATGTCCTCCGCCAAAAAAAGAGTGTTACTTTGCAATGGGAGTTTCTTCCAAACAGTTAACATTGTATTGTGAGCCCCAGTTTTGTATTAGCTGCTACAGCAGCAGTGTCCCAAGAGTGAGATAAGTAGCCCTGTCCTTTCTGTTGTTTCATTTGTTGAAGTGAGCTGACTTCAGAAAAAGTTTTCGTGGGCTGTGTTGGGTTGGCTACCAGCGCACCTGTACCAGAACTGGAGCTTCTCTCTCTGACTCTCCCAACACCTGCCATGCCGATTTCTAGTCTGAAATATTTCTCCACTGGTCTGATGCACGGAAAGAGATGAACTCCGCGGATGAAGCTGAAGAGATAGCTTTCGCCTTATGGGCCAGTAACTGGAACTGAGGAATACGTACTTTGTCGTAGTCTGAAGACCAAAAAAAATATGTTTTTCCATACCATGTATACAGAGCGCACACTAAAAGCTGCTATCTATAGCCATATTGACTCCTCCCACTGTGTCAGTTTCTTTTCATTGTGGCCGCAGCTTGGATTTCTGCAGTGCTTTTTTAGTCAGTGGATGGCTTTTGGTTTTGCCTGCTAATTTTTCTGCTCATTTACAAAACCCTTAGTTTGTTTCCCCATTGTAAATGCAACAGCTGAGGTTATTTGAAAATCTCCCAACTGCTGCCTGCTGTCAGTGTCAGAGTGGGCAGTCTTTTCGGGAAACACATTGGAGCCTTTGATCTGCAGCTCAGCTGTGCGGTCTGATGCATTAGCTGAAGCTGTCAGATTCAGTGCTACAGTTCGTGGCTCTGAAACTGGACGGGTCTCAGTCACCAAATCATTGGGGGCTGGAGTAAGTTCTCAGTAGAAACAATATCTCTTTCCAGCTGATGAGAAGAGGCAGCAGAGCCAGTAGCAGGGTTAGCATTCTTTCAGTCGTAATCTCTCTTTCTCCAGAATGCAGTGTTCCTCTTCTTCTGCAGTTTACATTAGCAATGCTGCTTTCTTGCGCTGTAGTTCATGCTCCAAACACTGCTCCTCCTGGGACTCCTCACAGAGCTTGGCTGTAATCATGGCAGCAACTTCAGGGACCTCGACTGGACCCCACACCTTCTGCAGTTTGGGGCAATGCTCCAATTACAGCAACAGAATAACTGGCCGGATACACCTCTTACCTGGTTTCACACCTCATTTTCACTTCACCACTGCCCACAGGTAAGTTGTTGCTCTTGCTACCTTCACCATGAGTGGCTGACTCCTTATTTCTTACAGAAACTGTTGTGCTTTGTTCAGGTTGCACAACCATTTTGACAGAAACAACATTGGTAGGGGCTTCCTCAATACTCCGGGGTGGGGAGGGAAATTATTTCCACCACCGGCAATACCATAGCAGTCTCCTGATCACCAGACATCACCCTGTCCCTGACAGGAAGCAGCAAAGCCCCCTGTAGGACAGGAAGAGTAGGGGATTCTCTCTGGTGCCCTGGCCAGCATTCCCCCCTGCCAAAAAGACAGGTCCATGGAGGCCAACCCCAGAATGCACCTAGACACAAGCTGTTACAAATCAGTGTGTCTTTTCTGGTCAAATATAATTGCAAATAAATAAATATAGTCTCTGCCAGGTTAGAAGACTACGACTTTATTTTAATCATGTTGATCTTATCAGCTATGGAGTATTTTAATAATATTGGAAAGGATTTTTTTGTTCAGTTTTCTTGCTCTTACTTTGTTGCATTTAATTGGGCATCTGGATCATATATGCTTTCTATATTATTTAAAAGGTTCTCCAAGGACAACAGTTGAGGACTGCTGTAATTCGAGCTCTCCTTATTCTGTGTTTGTAAGCCAACCGAGGAGCATTCCATGTGGCAATGATCTTCTTGTTTGCAGCCAATTGAAAACAGTCATTCATTTTGTTTTCCAACATTTACCTGGCTTCAAGCCTGAAAGACAAAGCTCTGGTAGAGTATACATTTTTTTTTTCACTAAAAAGCTTGAAGGGTGCTTTGTAAAAGTCTCCGAAAATGTATAAACAGGGGAAGGGCAATCCCATCATAAATGAAAAGATGTTCCTGTCTGGCCACAGTCAAGTAAACTGGCAGCAGTTGTCATGACATTAATATAAATTATAAACCAGTGGCTGGACAATGAGCATTCTAATTTGCTGACTGCATGCTGAAGAGTTATGTTAACAGTTAGAACCCCCCCCCCCATATAATAAACAGATTTAAAAAAATTTCTTTGAAAACAAACATGAAAACATGTTAGTTTAATAATAACATTAAAGCAGTACATGGGTTTGGTTTCCTTTGTAAATCTAACCCTAGGGAACATAAGTCCCTCTACTTTACCTCATACCTAATGACAAGAGTGTGTGTGGAAGGAATAATATTTCCCGAATACCACAAATAATGACCTATTAATTGTTCAAGAACAAAAATGAATAATCAGACTAATTATATGTGTTATTTGGTGTTTGGAAAAAATCAAGTTTAAAATGTTGTCCCCCACCCACCTTCCCCTTTCCTGATGCCCAGAGAAGGTGTCTAGTTAAATATTTTAAGGGTTGGCTCGGCTGACAGCATCTTTGCAAGCTTAACCCCCACCCTAGCCTGACCAAACAGCCTGTTCTTTTTCAGTTCAAGTCACTTGTAATACCTGCTTTATTGGGGGAAGGGGGAGAGTAGTGGCAAACAGTCCAGATTCTGTTCATTTCTGAGCTGCTGAATTGAGCCCCCTCCCACCATGTTCATCCCCCAAACAAGCTCATATCTTCTCCCAGGCCCAATGTACTGTACCAGCGGTGGCACTGAAAAAAGCGTGACAGCATCTCATATTCAGTTAAGGAGTGGGTTTACAGTCATGAGGGTGGGGCAGGGCAGTAGCGTCACAGTGACATTAGGTTGCATAGCATCACTATGACGCTACTTCCTGGCCCTCCCTCATTATTGTATCGTGTGCTCACTCCTCGCTTGCACACAAGATGCTGTCATGCTGTTTTCAACACTGCCATTGGTAGTCCAGTACAGTATGTCAGGCCTGGAAGGAGAAGCAAGCTGATCTGGGTGATGGGCCCTGCAGGAGGGGGGCCCAACTGACTTACCTGGAAATGTATTGGCTCTGGATTGCTTGCCACCACCCCCCTTCCCCAATAAAGTAGGCACCATGAATAATTAGAACTGAAAAAGAATGGGCTAGCTGCTGGTTAGACGAGGGTGGGGATTAGGCTTGCAAGGATGCTGTTGCTCCTGGCATTGTGCTAGGAACCAACAGTTGAAATATTTAACTCTCAAGACACCTTTCCTGAGGCATCAAGAAAGGGGGGAGGTGGGTGAGAAATGATTGGGAAGGGCAGTGATAGTGGCCAGGAAGTGAGGGGATAGGGCACTTTTAGTTGTCCTGTCCCCCCCCCCCACACACACACACACAAACAGCTGAATAGCAAATATAAATATCCAAATATTTGGGGTCCCGAACATGACTATTCAAAAAAGGTATTCACCCACCCCCTACTAAAAAAACCCTGTAGGGTTAGATTATCAAAAATGTTTGGGGGACCAAGATGGTGGCCAGAAGGAGGTTGCATAATGGCAGAGTACTGCAGCCTCACAGCTAAAACACGTAGCATTTACAAGATTAGAAAGACTTTTATAAAAAAGAAACCTACATAAAAGAAGTCCTCTTCATTAGAGCAAGATACTTCTGAGAAGAAAAGGGCCCCATTAGATTGTTTTTTTTCCTGCATTGTTGTGCCCTGGTCGAGGAACACCAGTGAGGTTGCCATGAGTATGGCATCCAGTGAAGGATCATTGGCCATAGCCTGTGGGAGCTTCCACATCTTTTCCACGCATACAAAATTGGTGTAAATATTAGCGTGATTACTTTAGCATATTAATTATGTGCATATTGACTTTACAGCACGGTTCCCAATAGCGCAAAAACACATTACTCGCCCAGACAATGCCAATTATTTAATTAAGTAATGTATGCCTTGGAATAGCTAATTGATTCTGGTTACTATAGTAACATGATGCAATTAGCTATTTCCAATTAACTTAAGTTCACAACATCTGTTGTGCATTCTGTTTGCTGCAATGCCTCTTCATTTCGTACTGAGCACCAAAGGGCAGCAACTACTTGCACACCATGGGTACCTCTATAGGAGAGGAAGAATATATGATTCTTGTACATACTGGAAATACCTACAGTACGACGGGTTCAAATGCAAGGCACGGTGTCACACTAAAGCAGACAAAATAGTTAAATTTCTGGGTTAGCTCAGTCATGTTCCTGACGTTGGTTCTACCGAAGTCAGGAAAGTAATTAACAAAATGAAAGAAAGGGCTGTGAGCTCACAAGAGTGTACTCATCTTGTAGTGGCAGGTGCCACTAAAAACATTTGTCAAGCCACAGGAGGTAAACTACCTTCATTTCAGAATCTTAAGCGTACCACTCAGCGTGCAAGACAGGTATCTTCTGTAGCTCCAATTCAACCCTCTACACTATCGGAACTTCAACTCCTACCAGAATACACAGTGACAGACCACGGGGATCAATTATTGATGTGTGATAGTGGTAAAGAAGATTCAGAAAGGTTCTTAATCTTCACCACTGTGAAAAATCTGCAGTACATGCAGTCAACAAAGCACTGGTTTGCCGATGGGACCTTTAAAGCCACTCTACCTCTATTCGCTCAATTGTACAGTATTCATGGTGTATCTTACTCGGCTGTCATGCCTAGTGTGTTCATTCTTATGTCTTCCAGAAATTATGCTAGCTATGTCAGAGTGATTAGTGAAATAAAAAAACTGTGCCCCAACTTAGCGCCAACCTCAATAATGACTGATTTTGAACTTGCCACTGTGAAAGCCTTTAATACAGAGTTTCCCATGACAAGAACTAGGGGATGTTTCTTTCACTTATGTCAGTCTATCTGGAAAAAGGTACAGGAGAACTCTGATATACTCAAGCAACATACAGTAGACGAGGAATATGCCTTGAAAGTCAGAATGTTAGCTGCCCTAGCATATGTTCCATCACAAGATGTTTCTGTGTTTGATAATTTGAGGTCAACTGAATTTTATATTGCACTCGATGATCAACTGGCTCCATTGCTTGATTATTTCAAGGACACTTGGATAGGGAGACCTGTTGGTCGTCGTGCACCGTCATGAACCGCGCCAATGATAAATTTTGAAATTGTTATGAAGCAGTAAAAGAAGGCATTCCAAGGACAAACAATTCTGTCGAAGGTTGGCATCGAAGCTTCAACAGCATGTTGGGGGCAAGCCATCCTACTATCTGGAAGCTGATAACAGCTCTGAAAGTTGAGCAGAGTGTGAATGAAATAAAAATGGAACAGTATCTGTCTGGTCTCGAACCACCGGCAAACGAAGGAAGTATTGAGATACAGTTAAAAGATTGACAGCTGTCGTTGAAGGTTATGGTACTCTTTCTGAATATGACTATCTCCGTGGTGTGGCTTATAATTTCCAGCTTCAAGTTTAAAAAAGTATCCAGTTGCTCATTTTTACTTTCCCCTTTGTTGCACAGTGACTTGTCTCAATAAAGATTAATGAAAGGACTGGGGCGCACTGATGTCATCGAGCACTATGCGATCGCTGGAGATATATGGAGCTATTGCAGTTGCTTTTAACTTTATATTTTAGAATTGACTTATATAAAGCTTTGGATTTTATATTTTGCTGATGATTTGATGAACTGAACTGAACTACAGAACAGGTAAGAGCAATTTTAAAGTTTTCTCTCATGTTTAACTGAATGTTAATCCGAAGACTGCTTACGCTGTTATGAGTTTCTCTCAAGTTTAACTGAGTGCAGAAACGCTGTTTAATTAATCCAGACTGTTCATCGGTCATACGTAAGAGGTACTGGGTTTGCTGTAAGTAGTGCTTCATATTGTTTAAGCTGTGGTGAGCAAGTGAGAGGGAAAGCAACTGTTTAATTAAGCTTACGCTTACATTGCTTATGCTGTTAACGCTTATGCGCTTACATATATTACGCACTTGCAGAAATGCTGATATTGCTGCGCTGATGCACTTGCGCTGAAATGACATGTTACCATTGTGGGATGATGCAGGGTCTTGACCTGATGCCCTTGAATTTATTGCCTATCTGGAATCGTGGTGAGCTGGAGTTTCTACCCACAGTGGGCTCAAGGCTCCTAGATTCATAACACAGAAACATAGAAAGTGATGGCAAAAGGGGACTGCAAGTTCCATCTAGTCTTCCTAAGAACCTATCTGGTGCTATTCCCCCCTCCCCTCCTTTGCCTGTCTGTATGCTACCTTTATGTCTATCACATGCGTTCTTGAACTCATGTACCATTTTGGCCCCCATTACCTCCTTGAGTAGGCTATTCCATGGGTCCACTACCCTCTCTGTAAAGAACCTCCTTGTATTACTCCTGAACCTCCCTTCCTTCAGCCTCATGGCATGCCCTCTCGTTCTCCCACTCTCTTTCAATTGGAAAGGCTCCTGAACATTAACTTTATTTATACCTCTCATATATTTAAAAGTCTCAATCATGTTTTCCTGCTCCCTCCTCTGTTCCAGGAAGTACATGTTGAGTTCATTCAGCCTGTCCTGGTATGCCCTATGGTGCAGTTCCTGAATCATTTTTGTGGCCCTCCTCTGCACCGTCTAGATTTTGTCTATGTCCCTTTTGAGGTGCAATCTCCAGTACTGTACACAGCACATGAAGTGGGGGTGCAGCAGCACCCTGTAGAGTGGTAACACCACCTCCCTCCTGCGACTTGCGATTCCCTTCCCGATGCAGCCCAGTATGACACTTGCCTTTAGTGCCTCCTTTTCGCACTGTATGCCCACTTTCAAGTCTTCTGATACAATGACCCCTAGGTCTCTCTCCTGGTTGGAGGAGATTAGCTTCCCTCCTCCCAGGTAATAATCTTCTTTAGGATTGTTTATGCCTAAGTGCATGACTTTGCACTTTTTGGCATTGAATTTCAACTGCCATGTTTCTGACCACTCCTCCAGTTTCTTCAAGTCTGAAGTCATACTGTACTCCTCACACCCTTCACGGAGTCCACTCTGTTGCAAATCTTATTGTCATCAATAAAAAGACACACTTTACTTTGCAGCCCACTTGCAGTGTCTGCTTTGAACACATTGCACATTGAAGGTAGGGGACCCAGTATTGAACCCTGTGGTACCCCGCTGGTCACCTCCCTCTCGGCTGAAAATGCCATGTTTACCTGAACCCTCTGTGTTCTTCCTCTCAGCCAGCAACTCACCCACTCAACCACCTCCCTGCCCACCTCATGTGGTCCAGCTTCCTTACCAGCCTTCTATGTGGAACAGAGTCGAAAACTTTTCTAAAGTCCAGAGGCAGACGACATCTACCACCTCTCTCTGATCTACTATCCTTGTAATCCAGTCAAAGAAGTCGATCAAGTAAGTTTGGCAAGACCTCCCTGCCATGAACTCATGCTGTTTTGGGTCTTGCTGCTCACTGGATTCCAGATACGTTGTGATTCTCTGTTTGAGTAGTGTCTCCACCAACTTCTCCACCACCAACGTGAGGCTTATTGGACGGTAATTGCCAGCCTTCTCCCTGCTCCCTGCTTTGTGGAGTGGGACCACTGTTGCCCTTTTCCACTCCTCCGGTACATTGCCACTCTCTAGTGATTAGGTGACTAGTTCTGCTAGGGGTGCTGCTAGTACACTCCCCAGCTCCCTATGGTGAATCCCATCCAGTCCCATGGCCTTGTCAACCTTTAGTTTATTTAAAGCTTCCAAGCTGTGAGCCTCTGTGAAGAGGCTTGTGTCAACCCCCAGTCCCTGGGTGTTGCTGCTATGCAGGCTTGGCCCATCCCCTGTGTTAGCTCTTTGGTGAACACAGAACAGAAGTTTTGGTTTAAGACTTCTGCTTTCTGGCAGTCTTTTTCTACCAGTTTCCCTCCATTATCTGCTAGTCTAACTATCCCCCCCCTTGGTTTTTCTATTTTCCCTTTTGTCCTTCCTTTACCCCCTATGCAATCCTCAGCTCAGCCAGGGCTTTAGCCTTCCTTATTGCCTTACCAGCTTCCCTCTGTGCGACCTTGTAGGCTTCCTTATCCTCATCTTTCACTGACACTCTAAACTTTGTGCATGCCTTCTTTTTCTCCCTTACTAACTATTGCAGCCACCTCCCTGGAGAACCAGAGGGGTTTCCTTTTCTTATTTGCCTTGCTGACCCTCTTACGCACTGTTCAGTTACCTCTGTGATAGCTCCTGTGAGTTACTCCTATATTTCGTCTACTCCTTTCTCTTCCCTGTATCTAAGACTCTTTGCCAGACTATTTCTCATCTTCCAAAAGTCTGCTTTTCTGAAAGCTAAAACCCTGATCTTGGAATGATTAATATCTTCACTAGTGTTTACTTTAAATGCCACCATGCAGCATTCACTATTTCCTAAGTGGCACCCCACCTCTACCTCCTTTACCCCATCACTGTTAGCTAAAACCAATTCCAGGACAGCTTCACCTCTGATAGAAGTTTCCACAAGCTGCCTCAGCCCTGCACCCTGCAGGGTCATTAGAAACTCCCTTCCTCTTGATGAAGATGCTGTACAAGATTTCCAGTTTATGTCTGGCAAGTTCAAATCCTCTACTATTATTGTCTCGCCCTTGTCTGTCATTTTGTGTAATGTCTTGATCATTTCCTTGTCCCCAATATCCCCTTGCAATGGGGGCCTGTAAATGATGCCTATCCTAATGGCTTCCCCTGATCCAGTCTCAGCTGTTACCCATAGTGCTTCTGACCCATCTGGGATCCCCTCAATCTCTGTAGCCCTGATTTCCTCCCGGACATAGAATGCTACCTCACCCCCTTTCCTACCCCTTCTGTACAGGTGGTAGCCCAGGACAGCCATGTCCCAACCATGGTTCTCTGTGAACCAGGCTTCCATCACAGCCACTAAGCTGAGTTTGGCTTCTGCCGTAATGGCCATGAGGTCAGGGATTTTGTTTGCCAGGCTTCTGGTGTTTATTGCCATTGCCCTCCATGTTCTACCCCCACTCTTCGCACAGGTGGGTTTCCTTTTCCACACCTGTTTAGCTACAATGAAGTGCATAGAGGAGAAAAGTATTGGTTTTCTAACCAAAACTGATGCAATTCAGAAATATAGTGAGCAACTTTCCCAACAAAGTTTTTGAACAGACTACACAGTCAAAAAAATAATCTGGAACTGCAACATTTTTACATGTGATAAATATACTAGCCACTATTGTAATCATTTTAGAAAGAAAAACTGAGCATTGGTAAACACTCAGAAGTACTATAAGTTACATCTGATAGGAATCTTTAAGGAACCATATGGGCAACTTGCATGTCTCAGAGGTTTATTAAAAAACATTTTCAATGGAAACCTTGCAGATTCCTCTATGGAATGTTCCCATTCTCTTGAAAGCTTACCGTACATTTTTCTTAAATAGCCTGATTGCAAAGAGGTAGCACTACTGCTCACTATGCTATCGACCTGGGTTTGGGAACAGACATGGGTTGCTCAGGGGCTGGCTGTGGGAAGGAGAACTGAGCACCCAATGACAGCTCTCCTTCCTTAGAAAGGGGGACGCTGTATCCTGCTACCTCACTGCCACCTGGGGAGGCTAGATGGCAGCACACAGGGAGTAAATAGAAGGGAAGGGGAGGGGGGAAGCCCACTGATGCCAAGTGAACATGTATGAGTGATGCTGCATGCATATATGTATATATGTGCATCATTGAATGCCAGCACCCACAGGGAGAAAACAGGAGTAGGAGAAAAACAGTCCTGGTGTCACATTGAGCCTACCCCCCCCCACACACACACACACAGGCCTATGCATGACCAACATGGCAGGTCACCCACTGCTGTCATGGTCCTGGGCAAGTATTTTATAACCAGCAAGTCCATGAGACAGTTGATGATGGGGTTGTGGGGTGCCATTAGACAGCCCAGAGGCAAGAAAAGCTTAATAAAAAAAAAACCTGCTTCATCGCTCTCCAGTCAGAGTCCACAGAATACGATAATTCTGCTCTGTGCAATGTTCAGCTGCAAGATAGTTCCTCTAACCTTAAATTCACAACAGTTTTTCCCTTGCTTTTACAATGGACAGAGATATCATTATTAAAACAGTTCAGTGGAAAGGCGCATTGAATGTCAAAAAACATAAATGTTAAATTTACCTAGATATTTCGTTTATATTCCAACAAAGGAGAAAACATTTTTTGCAATTATCAAACTTGGAGCATCGTTTTATACTCCTTCTTTAGCCAAATGTCTGATTGCCTTCAGGAGTCAGAAATGTCTTTTTTGATCCAAGCCAAGTTACAGATGTCATATTAGCAAGAAAAGCTATAAAGATTGTTAAATACAATGAACCACAAAATGATTGTGCCCAGTTGCAGACAGAAAGTATAAGTGACAGAGAGAGAGGAGCCCAATAGCCTTAAAGTGGATTTGGATGATATGCCTCTTTCTTAAAATTAAAAAAAATAAACAAACACTTGCTTTCCAATTCATTTTTTGCATTGGCCTTTTAAAGGACTGTAAGATATTACAGTTGATCACTTGAGCAATGAGAGGTTTAACGCTGCTATCAGAACCACCTCTACCCCTAGGTCCTCTAACTTTTTTAACTGCCTACTGCGTGGCGCTGAATCAAAAGCTTTGTTGAAGTCTAGATATAGCCTGCTAACTACCTGACCCTTATTCACTGCCGTGATCTCCCAAGCAAAGAATTCCAACAAGTCAGTGTGGCACAATCTACCTGTCATAAACCCATGCTACCTAGCATCCTGCAATCCTAATCTTTTAAGGGAGCACTTAAAACATATCTTTTTAAACAAGCATATAATGATTTTTAATATCTTATTAGTGTGGTTAATTTATTGTTTTATTGTTTTATCAAGTGGTGTACAGGCACCTTGGTTTTTAGAAAGGCGCCTTTTATAAATAAAGTATTGACTGATTGATTGATTGAATCCATGGGACTCCAGCTATACCGCTACTTATTCTTTGACCAGTGTTTTCAAGAGCTTACTTACAATTGAGTTTTGTGAATAGGGCCCTAAGAACTTTTGCAATTATAATAAGTTTCATTGATTGTGGTCTCTTCCACTCACAGTTGGAGGACTTGCTATATACCTACCATAGGTGCTTAATTAATGGCAGTAACAGGCTGCATGGCAGTATCTGGCCTTCCGCATCTGAACGTATCTAATGTTTTTTTTGTTTCGTTTGGGTGAATGAATTACATTTGTCCTTCTTGTTTAGTTCTCTATGTAATTAAGTTACTGAATATTCAACATTGTGGGGATAAAATTATCAATTAATGTTATGAATATGTATCCAGAAAAACTTAAAAAATCAGAAGTTAAAAAAATGTATTTTAATTGTAATATTTATAATAGTAAGGCATTTGTAACCTTTGTTAATCTAACCCTGGGTGCATAAGGCACTTGGTTTCACCTTATACCTCTCTGTATGGTTACATTATCATACAAATTGCCCATTTCCTTTATGCTTAAAATCTGTATGGGTGTAAGACATCCTATTTAACATTTTATGTTACATAGGTTTATTACAAACATGTAGAAAATATGACTTTCTGCCACTGGGTATTCCACTGTTTCTCAAATAATATACCGTATGTCCTGTGCTGTATTCCTAAGCATAATATTGTGTGGATGTGTCTATTTTGTCAGTCTCTTCTGCAGTATAAAAATGTTGTTTTGAATCTTTATATTCTTGTAAAAGCAGTATGCAGAAGATGAATTCAGTCTATCAATCCCTAAAATATACCACAATTGGTGTAATAATAGTATCTTTCCTTGAGTTGAGTCTGCGTATGTGCAGGAATTTGTCTTTGCCCTCAGTGAGCTGCAGCCCTTTCCAGTGGGGGGGGGATCAGACTACTTCTGATATCTGCTGCCATTGATTGCACAAGCTTGAAATCCAGCTTCTCAGAATATATACCATAGAATAATGTTGTGCCAACCATACACAACAAGGCTGTGTTTCCATCGAGGGGTGAAACAACATCATAGACCTCAAGAACGAAGCTCACAGGGAACACAGGAAGGTGATCTTTGAACATTCCTTGTGAGGTCTATGATGTCTTACTCCATGATGGAAACATCAGCCTTGGTTTGTATGGTTGCAATACATTATTTTATATAATTGGTTTCATTCATTTACCTTCTTTCTAACTCTGTCTTGAACAGTGGTAAAAAATAAAAGAAGAAACGGCAAAAAAATGGGATAAGACTAAAAACATTTCATGTGATTTAAGTAATAGCTATTATACATGAGCTGGCAACATTTCTAGTAGTTCATCTTTTAACTAACAATTCACTTGGGTGTTCTCTCTCTCTCTTTCTGATATCTTTATTATGAGAAATCTGTAGTGCGGGTAAGCATGAGGAATCTAAATAGATATAGGATTCTATGGTGCTGTACCACAAAAGTGACACAGCTACTGTGGTACAGCAGCATTCTGACATTAGTACTATGGCGCAGCAGCATCTAATGTAGAAGTGTAACAACACAAAACTATATACTGTATAGGGAATATTGGATGGGCAGCTATGCACAACCAGTGTGTTCTGCCACAAAAGAGTTATCTGATTCCCTCTGATCTTGAGAGTGAAGCTGGAATGGTCTGTGGGAATCAGAAACCCGAGGATGTTTGCTGTCAGGGCCACTCATTGGTTAAATGAACTGCCTGACACTCTGTTGAATCTCCCCAAGATTAATCAGTTTAAAAGATCTTTGTGGTCTGCCCTTGTACTCCATTGCAACTGTAACTGTTAAACTGTTTTATCTGGTTTCTCTCTGTACATATCCTCTGACTTTTTCTACAAAAATCTGCATAGATTTTTTCAAAACTGTATGTAATTGATCTGTTTTAAGAGCTTTGAGCCTGACTCGACTGCATTTCCTCTGGAACTGCTTATTGTACTTGTCATGTTTTTGTGTCTATGCATTTGATGTGAAACCGTTGTAAATGAGCACCTGTGCTCAAAGATAGTTTCCAAAATTTTCATTCACTAACTAATTAAATGTTGTCCCCAATTTCACTAATGAACACATTAAACAACACTGGTCTGAGCACTGACCCCTGTGGGACTCCACTGGTAACCTCCTTCGTATCTGAGAGCTTCTTCCCACCACTACCACCCTTTGAGATCTACCATTGAGTCAATTTATTTACTGCTCTTAGATCCTCCTGCTTCTTGAGCAATCTCTTGTGGGGAGCTGAGTCGAAGGTCTTGCTGAAATCCAAGTGCAATATGTTTACTGCCTGCTCTTTGTTCAACACCTTTATCACCCAGTCAAATAAGTCAATTAGGCTGATCTGACATCCCTAGGCCCACTCTTGTGCAGCGCTACCACATATGCAGTTCTCTACTCTTGCATTCCCTGCCCCCCACCCCATATCTAATGAACTAGAAAAAGGGCAAAAGTTTATTTTCAGACTATTATCACTAGTATCTTCTCACAGCTTTGTAATGATTCAAGACAACTAAAATAATGGATATCACTCAAGAAGCAATGGCATTTTGTTTGGCGGATAGCTCATAGAACTGTGAAACAAAATATCCCAGTTTAACTTTCAACATTGCAAGTAGCCACCGATGTTTCATTAGGCAAGTCACAGGACTTAACTGTGTTTTAGTCCTTCCATCTGAAAAACTGGGTATAATCATGGCCTCACTGTTAAACTAGATGTTGAATCTCACTGAGTTGTAATGGCTGAATAAAAAAAATAAACAAATAAAGTAACATTTGTTTTGTCTTTCTGTAAAATTTAGAACTGAGCAAAGCTTATTTACAATGGTATCTTACAAAAAGTTTACTTTTACAAAGTCTCATCACAATATTGACTATAAATAACAATATGTAACGCAATTATGTGACTAATAAACTTTTGCTTTAAATAATGGTTTCGTAGACACTGAATGAGTGTAATTTGGTGGCTTTTACTATAGAACAGTCCTCTTTAAAATTCAGTTTAAAGTGTCTGTACTGGAAACCTACCAGTTTTGTACTGACATTACTTATGCAAGAAGAGATGGCTAGAAAGGGTCTGTCACTCATGGTCTCTAAAATTATGCATCGTGTTTTTTTGTTATTTTTTGCCACACCAGTTATGTCATGTCCGGGTGTTAGCTTGAGGAGTGTAATTTATGGTTATGATGATGTCAACTTAGGGACTTCATATTTATACATTACAGACATTCACTTATGCCAATGCAGTCTTGTAATTTATGTCATGGGTATGTGTTATACAGCATGTTGAGTGGTGACTGTGGTATGGAACTACACTGTAGAGAAGTGACCTCAGCAGCATATGGATCCAATTCATCCAGAGATGGTTTTCTTGCTTTCAGCAAATGGATCCATACTCAAAACAGTTCTTCATCACAATATGAGAGTTTAATATTTAAGTACTATTCCCACACAGCCAGAAACTTGGACACATACAGTGTAATGTCCTTGGTGCTGTTTTTTTGAATTAGTTATGAAAAACAGGTCTGGTTATTGCCAACACATTTGCACTACTTGATTGGTAGTAACACACATCTTTAGAAAACCAGGAGAAAATGTGTACATTTGATGCCTATGAAGATAAGAGGGTCTGATTCTCAGTTGCTAGCAAGGGCACAGAGTGGTCACATGGACCATCCTGTGCTAGTGCCGTGTGTGTGACTCCACTGAGCAATGCTCGGTGGAGTTGTAAACCCTTCCTTGGTACTAGCAGAGTCATCTGTAGGCACAGAAGATGAGGGGCAGGGATTACAGTTCTACCAAATGATTTTTTTTGTTTATTGATGTCTGGCTGCTATGTTCTGTGTCAGCTGCAGGTGATGCACCAACTGTCTACATAGCCCTGGGTACAGCGCATTATGGTAATACAGCCTTATTGTCACAATAGCACACACTAGGGTAGTCAGATTCCCATGCACTAGATAAGTCTTGTTCCAGGAGATATTTCTCAGTTGGAAGAGTCCACTGCAGACCACTATACCACGTGTCAGCATTAGGGCTATGCATATCCCTAATATTATTTCCCGAATACCATGAATAGCAGCCGTTCCGAATATTTGGACAGCCATTCTGAATAGCTCGCTATTTGGTATTCAGGAAAGGTATTTGGGGAATGAGATTTCCTAGTCTCTCAGAGCTTTCTTGGCCAATCGGAGGCTTCTCAGCACTGCAGATCATGTGATCTCCTCATTGGGAGACAGCATTCTCAGAGAAGAGATCGTGTTTCACTCTCAGAGCTTCTCAAACTACAGAATCTGGTTGTTGAACTAGTTTTTTTTGCTGGAGTGTGATCCTTAAGTTTTAGAAAGACTTTTTTGTGACTGATTTTTTTGTGTTTTTGCTAAGTTACACAGGGAGTAGCAGGCTGCAGCCTAGCCTAGGAGAGAGGAAAGACTGTTTGTGCCTGCATCCCCCACTGCATTCATCCACTCCGCACTGCTCTAGTGCGTGATTTGGTTTGGTTTAGATATTGTTTATTTTGTGGCAGCAGAGGCTTTTGTTGTTCCTCTCAGTAAGGTCAGGCTTTAGTTTTCTGTCTAGTGTGACAGAATGATATAGCATAATATAGTAATTTAGGGTAACTGTTTCTGGGCTCAGGAAACAGTAATTCAGAGAGGATTTTGCTAATTGCTGCCACTGCTAGTGTGTATTGTGTGTAGTACCCAACCCCACCCCAGTTTAACTTTAAAGTTCCAGTCCACACCAAATCTCGGTCAAATCTCAGTAAAGTTCAGTGAAGTCAGCTAGGCTTTAGTTTTCTGTCTCGTGTGACAGAATTAATATAGTATTATAAAATATAATATAAGATATCTATATATATATATATATATATATCATTTTGGGTAACTGTTGTGTTTCTGGGCTCAGTCACAGTCATTCACACAGGGTTGTTTGCTAAGCAGCATCTCCGCTTAGTGGCCCCCAGCCCACACCCCCAGTGTTAAAGTTCCGACTCACACAAAATATAGTAGTGTGAGTGTAAAAGGCTGCTGCCTGTGATATAACTGAAAATTAATGACAATCTGATTTTGTTTTGAAAAAGAAAGTAGTCTGACACCTAGTCTTCCCCACCCCACTGCGTCTAAGTGCTGCAAGTGCAGAGCAAGTCACACATCTGTCTGCTCTTACAGTGTGTGATTTTTTGTTTAAAGATATTTATTTTGTGTCAGAAAAGAGCACTTTTTTTGCTCAGTAAAGTCAGGCTTTAGTTTTCAGTCTAGCATGACAGAATTATAGTATTTAGAAAAGTTATAACTGTTTCTGGGCTCTGTAACAGTCGTTTACAGAAGGTTGTATTGTTTGGTAAGCATCGCCACATAGTGGCCCCCCGTCGCAGTGGTTAATGTTCCAATCCACACAAAATATGGTAGTGTGAGTGTGACAGGCTGCTGCCTGTGATGAACTGAAAATGGGTGTCAATCTGATTTAGTTTTGAAACAGAAAGTATTTTGACACCTAGTCTCCCCACCCTAGTGCATCTACATGCAAGCGCAGAGCAAGTCACACATCTGTCCATCATTTTCTGCTGGGGACTTTCAGTGTGTCAGGTGTGGTACAGTGAATTGTGTGTGTGTTGGACCTGTTGGGTATAGTCCTGTTGTGGGTTTATTTGCATGCTGCATATATTACACCCATAGTTACACACGTAGTTGCATATCGTAACGTAAATATAAATATTTGCCTGTGTTGTTAGTTAATCATTGCACTTCTACTGATTGTAACATTAACCAGCAGCGGTATCATTTATCTTGTCCAGTGATAAGCAAACCCATAAACGGTCTTGGTGTACCCCCAGCAAGTCCACAGCCCTGCCTGTACCAAGCATGGCAAGCAGCAATGATGCTGAATCAGAAGGTACTGTTCATTCATCTGGACGTATTCGGCATCCCAAAATATTTTTCTCACCTAGCAAGGCGGTAGGCTCAAATAGTACCTTGAGTGGTGAAAGTGGCTCTAGTAGTAGTAACCTAATTGATAGCACTGTCACTGCCACCAGTAGCAGCCACCATTTTCTGCCCTGACCTTCTACGACAGTAGTAGGAGAGCATTACAGCTTAGTAGAGTTCCAAGTGAGGAAGTAGCAAGCACAGCCGCTGTCTTGAGTCACCATGTGGCTTCTGACACTCTTGCTGATGCTTCACCTCTTGCCATCACTGGCGTACTGCCAGTCCCTATGACCACCTGTATCACAAGCACATTAGCCAGTGCCATCAGTACCACTTTTGCTGTCCCTGTCACTGTAACCCTGTCCTCCACTATAGCCACCACCACCACTGCTTCAACAAGTGCTACCAGTGACAATATCGAACCCGTGGCCACTAGTACTATAACCACTACCAGTGCAGTCACTGTAACTGCGGCTGCTGCCATGACCCTGGATACTGCACCAACAGATATTTCCACAATGCATGTAACAACAAGTACTCCTACCCCTAGAATGCAATCCAAACGCAGCAGTCATGCTGCTCAGTTGGTTGATGACGTATTACATGAGGAGGATGCAGAGTCTGTGGACCAGTCTTCTGGCTCCTAATACATTCCAGACCCTAGTGAGTTGCTATTATCATCAGCATCTGACAATGACAGTGACACCCACATTAGTGACTTTGAGGATGAGTCAGAATATGCCTCATATCTTTCTAGTAAACAACTAAGAGCTGCAGAGTCTGCAGACAAATTGAGGAAAGCTGCTAGGAGTACTGAGCAAAGTGAGCATAGGCATGGTCAGCAGGGCAAGCAAGGCGTTAAACCTCCATCTGTCAAAAAAAATGAAGCAGTCCACACTATGCTTCAGCAGGGTTGTGTCACCTCCATCCACACAAGATAGGGAAAGTTCTAATCAAGAAAGTCAGACAGCTGTTGTGGAGGAAGATCAAGATGCTGTTGCAGCACGCAGTTCAGCTGGTGGTAAAAGTGGGAAAAAAAGCAGTAGCTGTAGCCGTCCTAATGGTTTGAAAAGTGCTGGTTCAAGTAAGGCTGTAAGAAGCACTGTGTGGCTTCATTTTAGCCTATCCAAAACTGAACCAACTAAGGCACTGTGTGGGCTGTGTCACACCATAATTAGCAGGGGAAAAAATGTCTGTAACCTGACTACCACAGCAACGAGTAAGCATTTGAAGCTGAAGCATGCCAATTCACTGCAGGGATCCAGTGTGTAGCCCTGCAGTATGCCGACAACACCCTCTTGTGGTACTGGTGGGGGCCCAGATCATGTTGTTGATTCCCAGTCACAAAGCGGTGGTAATGATTATCATGTCAGTGAGTCTGACAGTTTTTTCGTGCCCATCCACACCAGTGACAGTTCATCACAAAACAGTGTCTGGATAAACTGTGGCTGCCTCTTTACCTCCTGATGATTCATCTGCTGCATGGTCCGCAGCATCTCTAATTGAAAGGTATCAGACCCCATTACAGTCCCAGACTTTTTTGGCACCCATTATGCAGCCCTTTCACGCAAGGACTAAATATCAGCCATCACACCCATGTGCACAACAGATCACCCAGTTAATTGGGGAAATGATTGCACTTGATCTTCAGCCACTTTCAATGGTAGAAACCATCAGTTTCAGGTACTGTAGCTGATGCAATATTTGCACCACGGTATCTGATACCATCACAAACAACATTCTCCCGTAATGTTGTGCCCAACATTTATGAGGATGTACACAAGGCAGTCTTGCAGCCACTATCAAATACAGTCGGGGATGTGTTTCATTGCACAACAGACATATGGAGTAGCACAAACTCCAACCATGCATGCACTTCATTGACTGCACATTGGTGTGTAGCAGACCCAAATAATATAGGCAGTGAAGGTGCAGGTCTACATACTTCCTGTCATTTCTCTGGTGTAGCCTCCACAATGTCTCATAGCAGATCCACACTTCTGAATGTGTCCATTATGCCTGTGGATTGCCGGCCCGTCAACATTTTGGCTTTATTGCAAGACATACTGCGTGTGTGGTCTGAAGACATGTCGTTGCGTGTTGGGTTCATTGTGACTGACAATGCAGCAAATATGATAAAGGCCTTGTCTGATGGGCACTTTAAAGGCATTCGTTGTTATGTACACACTTTTAATCTGGTGGTGACAAAGTCCATCTGCAAGACACCAGAGATTGATCACTTAAGACAGCAAGAAAAATTAGTGCCCATATCCATCTCTCGGTTAAAGCCACAAACCAAATGTGACAGGTGCAAGAGTGCATTCAGCTAGCACAGCACAGGCTCATACAGGATGTGTCAACATGGTGGAATTTGACATTCTGCATGTTGCAAGGGCTACTGGAGCAGAAGCGAGCTCTCCATGAAATGAGCATGGAGACAGACATTGGGAGAATTCTCAGCCACCAGGACTGGGCTGTTATTGAAGGAACAGTAAAGGTGCTTGGTCCTTTTGAAAGTAGCACACGTGACATGAGTGCAGAATCTGCACTACTGAGTCGGTCATCCCTGCAGTTCAGATACTGAAGAAGTCACTGCAGAGATTTCCCACCAATACTAATCTTGCACCTGCAGTTATGACCCTTGTACACAATCTAACTATTGAATTAGGGAACAGATTCACGGATATTTGTGCCACTGAGCCATATGTTTTTCCAATGATGCTAGACAAGAGGTTTAAGTGCAAGATACTACATCTTGAAATGGCTGCCCACCGTGTCAGTGAGTCAGCAGCTGTGCTCAGAGCTCACCTTTACAATGTGTGCCAAGGATGTGATGCCTACTGAAGTGGCCCTGGATAAACAAGAACAGCAGGTGGAGAATGCCCCAGAAATGGAGGAAGAAGACTGCTGGGCACAACTCGGTTTATCCCCACAGGCAGAGCAAAGAAAGTGAAATGAGCAGCACCCACTCTCGGCCAGCAGTGTTTTGAATTGCTTCTTGACAGAAGCTCTTGAACCCATCTCAGCTGACCCACTGGAGTGCTGGACATAAAAGTTGAGCTCATCCCCTCACTTAGCACTGCTGGCCATGAAATATCTGAGCTGCCCCCCAACCAGTGTACCATCAGAGAGGTTGTTCAGCACAGCATGGGATGTGGTGGAGCCTCACAGATCCTCATTAGACCCTGAATATGTTGAGCAATTTGTGTTCATCAAGCTCAATTTACGACATCTCAATTATAAGTACAAGTCTTAATAATAATAAATTATATAGAGCAATTCAAAACATATCACTGCGTTGTACAATAAAACAGGATAAAAAGATAAAATACAATAAAACATGCATTAATGGAGTATACGTTTAGCGATACTTCTTACACTTAATCCCCAAAAGCATGATTAAACAGGTCCATTTTTAGAGCCATCTTGAAGGTCTCCATGATCTGGCACTCTCGAATATGACGAGGTAGAGAGTTCCGCAGGGTCGGGGCTGCATACATAAATGCTCGAGCACCAAAAGTTTTCAGTCTAACCCTGGGAACCTCTAGCAATCCCTCATCAGCAGAGCGGAGGGAGCAGAGAGAGCAGTAAGGAAACAGGAGCTCTTGCAGGTAGCCCAGACCCTATTCGTGTAGGGCCTTATAGGTCAGTAAACTGACCTTGAAGTTGATCCACCACTGTACAGGCAGCCAGTGCAGTTCACACAGCAGGGGGTGATAGGACTGGCCTCAGAAACCCCAGTCAGTAACCTGCCCGCTGCATTCTGCACCAGCTGCAAGTGGCGGATATCAACCCCCAGAAGCCCTAGGTAGAAGGCATTGCAGTAGTCAAGGCACATGGTCACAAAGGCGTGGATCAGTGTTGGAAGGTCGCAAGATGGAACAAGGTGCCTAATCCGAGTGATGTTCCTCAGATGATAAAAAGAGGACTTGACTACTGCAGACACCTGGGTATGCAGTGTGAGCCCCTCATCAAAAATCTCCACCAGATTCTGCACCTGAACAGAGGGCATGAGCTGGTTACCTCTGACCCAAAGCCCAGAGGTAGACCGTGCCCCTACCCTCTCTATCCTGCGACCCAGATCCACCACCAACACCTCAGTCTTATTGGGATTCAACCGTAACCAGCTGGCCCGCATCCAGTTCTGGAGTTCTATGAGGCAGCTATTTAAAAACAGAGACCGCAGTATCCTGGTCAGGTGCAAAAGACAGGTAGAGCTGGGTGTCATTTGCATAACAGCGAAACCTCAGACCATACCATCTCACAATGTCTCCCAATGGCATCAGATACACTATGAACAACATAGGGGACAGCACAAAGCCCTGAGGAACCCCACATGGCAGAGAGAATGAGGCCGAGGAATAAATCTCAGACACCACTTTCTGAGTTCTGCCAGTGAGGAAGGATCTAAACCAACTGGGGACCATACCTGACAGGCCGCAGATGTCCCTCAGGCACCCCAGCACCCCCCGATGGTCCACGGTGTCAAAGGCTGATGAGAGATGAAGAAGGACCAAGACTGAATAGTGCTTCTGATCTCTTGCAATCGGGAGATCATTGAGCACCCGAACCAGAGTGGTCTCGGTACTATGCCTCTTCCGAAAACCAGAGTGGAGGGGATCGCAGATGTCATGGATGGACAAATGGTTCTCCAGTTGTAGGGCAACTACTTTCTCTATCACCTTCCCAACAAAGGGAAGGTTAGAGATTGGCCTGTAGTTAGCAGGGCAGTTAGGATCCAGAGAAGGTTTTTGAAGGAGAGGTGTAACCACCGCCTCCTTCAGGGAGCTCAGAAACTCTTCTAACTCTAATGAACACCAAACTATCTCTGCCAGGACAGGGCCAATAGAACCCACACACCCCAGAATGAGGCATGTAGGGTCCAGGTCCAAACTACAGCATGTATGCCGCATACTCTGGACAATCTGCACAACATCAGAGATCGCCGGCAGGTCAAAGTGGACCCAAGAAAACTGAGGCATAGTAATCGTACACCGACCACTGTAAACCCCCATAGAATGAGCTGAGTGGATTTCCTGTCTAATGTCAGTCACTTTATTAGCAAAGAGTTGAGTGAACTCATCACACTTATCCTGTGAAAATGCTCTACGAACTTGAAGACAGGTTGGATTGCACAAGTTGTCCACAGTTAGAAAGAGCTGAGCTGGTCGATTCTGAGCCACAGCAATCTCCCCGTACAGGAACTCTGCCTTCTTATGGGAGGCTGCTGATTGATAGACTCGATAATGCTCCATCAATCTAAGGCAGTTGACATCCAGGGCAGATCTCCACCAGCCCTGCTCTAGCCTTCGTCCCCTTCGCCTCAACTCCCTCAAGGTCCCATCAAACCAAGGCGACTGAGGGCAAAGAGTGAGGGGCTGAACTTGGACAGGAGCAATGGAATCCAGAGCACCCACCACAGCCTTATTATAGGCTTGTACTAGATTCTCTGGACCCTCACTAGCATCCAGAAATCCCGATAGGTCTAATACCACCAGAAGACCAGTGGGAGTAACATCCCTCAAAGGGTGGTATCCGACCATCCCCACAGGGGCAGGCCTATGGGGGGGGCCCGGAAATTGAACTGATGGTCAGACTATTCAACCAGTTCCACCACCAGGTCAGAGGCTTCCATCCCTAGGAGGAAAACCAGGTCAAGTGAGTGACCCTGATCATGGGTTGCAGAGGCAACTACCTGTGTGAGGCCCAATATGTTCATAAGTTGGAGGAAGTCCTGACCAAATTATGAGAGTTCATCGTCGACCCAGACGTTGCAGTCACCCAGCACCATCAACCTGGGCAACTCCAACACCTTGTCGGCAATGAAGTCCGCAACTTTCTTCAGGAACAATTTCTCTTGAATAATTGAATTTCACAGCACTTTAATAACAATGTGACACACGCCTCCTGTACTTGTTCTGCTGGCCTGGGCCAACTTGAGGACTATGTGCACCAACACCCCATCTGGTATTATGTTAATGACACTCAATATATTGCTCTTTTTCCAAAAACCCATGACTGGTGATGCTGTCCTTTATTGAAAAATCACGGCGAACACCCAGCACCTCACATTTCATGGACACCATCTGTGGTTTACAATTTCATGTCATTATTAAAAAGCACAATGCCTGACACATTTCCTATCCCAAAAGATCATTTTCAAAAGGCGATTACAGCAAGACTAAAAAGTATTATATATATACATAAGTGTTGTGACATTACAGTAACAATTAATAAACAAACTGTAAATTCATAGGATGTAATAAATACATTAATACAGCACATGATGTGCCCATGTGAAACATCCATTACCCACTCTTAGGTGTTACATATTGTTAAACAGACAATTCCAAAGGTAATACAACACAGTGTTACTGAACTGCAGTGCATAACCATTGAAAGTGCAGATGTTGAAAACATATAATATCACATATATACAACAGCATAGCCAAGAAATCTCTTGTATCTTAATGTAAAGAAAAGTAGTGGAAGGGAAAGGAGGGGAATAAAAGAAGGAAGAAGGACAAAAAAGACCAAAAGAAAAAAAATAAAAAAATGGAGAAAATCAAGGGGGAAGGGGAGTGGGGAATTTAAGATTTTCACTGTTATAATCCTGAAGTAATGTAGCAGCAGCCAGCAACCCAGCAGTGTGTAACACTTCATTTCCATTTTCTTGGCCTCGATGGTCCGAGATCAAGTTCATAATTTAAGCCAAGGAACTTATTATCTCCTAATGTTACAATCCAAAACTTTGATTTATTCAGCAGCACTGTATCATTGCTGTATTAGTGAACTGCTCTCGTAGGGTAAAATACCTTTTCAATGCCCTGAAACTGTAGTTTTTAGGCACCAGGTTGTTTTGGCCCCATAGAAGGCTGGGACTGAACATGTTGCCAGGTAAATAACCCCTGAGGCATCAGAGGCAAGCAACTGTCTTACTGAATATTCCCTTTGAACATTACAGCTGGTGAATTTTTACTAACTGCAACATTTTTGCAATAGACACATCTTTTGCACTATACACAGCCATTTATTTGCTGATTTAACCAAGTTTTTGGAAACTTGGGTTCAGTGGATTCGATGTGTACTGGAACAAATGTCCTTCAGTGTTTTAGCTCTTCTGCAGGGCATTCTTATTTTATTTTATTTATTTATTTATTAAATTTTGGTGACCGGGTAAGCCCACTGGCCCTGGAGGTCCCTTTTTCAGGGACGACCCTAGGAATTACATAACACAGGAGACAAATACAGCGTTAGTTCAGTTTACAGGAATCACAACAATGCAGTTATGGCTACAGTACAGGAGCCTAACGGTAAAAGTGGAATGAATAAGTAGATCAGCAATGATAATATAGTACGGATGTTAGTAGTTTGCCATTGAGTTAGACTGGTAGGTGAGGAGAAGGACCTGGTAGGTCATTTATCTCCTGGTTCCTGTCAGGGGCTGATGCAATGGCAGGAATTGGAGACCAGTAGGTGGGCCTTAAGTCTAGTGTGGAAGTTTTTGATAGTGGGGGCTTCCTGCGCTCCAGGAGGGAGCTAGTTCCACAGTGTGGGAGCAGTGAGGGCAAATCACATACCACCCACCTTGGTTCTAACCCTGGGGATGTCAAGTAGAGTTCGGCCCTTTGTGCGGAGGTGTCGGTGGTTGGCCTTCGGAGCAACAAGGCCAGAGAGGCTGGGGGGGTCAGGCCGATTAGCTTGTAGACTAGGCAGAGTAAGGGGTATTGGAGGCGCGCTTCCAGTGAGGGCCAGTTTAGGAAGGATAGGGAGTCGCAGTGGTGATCCCTAGGGTTGGCCTGGGAGGCGAATCAAGCCACCTTCTTGTAAAGTACCTGAAGCCTATTCCGCTCCAGCTTTCCCAGCCCTTACACCACTGGGGCAGCATATGCGAGTGTCGGTAGGAGGACACTGGTGGTGACTGAGATTCTGGCTTCGGGTATGAGCTGGTCTTTCAGGCGGTAGAGGGTTCCCAGTTTCCCGTGTAGGGTTTTCGTGACTGAGTCCACATGGCTCCTCAGGGTGAAGCCCTGGTCGAGGGTTAGGCTGAGGTATTTCAGGGAGGGCACTACTGCTAGGCTTTTGCCAGATGCAGTGGTGATGTGTAGATGCTGTGTTCTGTCGTGACCAATGGATCTAGGGCTGAACAGCATTGTCTTGGTTTTGGATGTGTTAAGGACCATTCTGTTCTCGGTGAACCAGTGCTTCAATGACTGGCGGTCATCCTGGAGTAGGGGGCTAAGTCCTCCCAGATTAGCGGTGGCCTGGTAGATGACTGTGTCATCCTCATACTGGATGATGGAGCTCCAGCCACAGTGTTCCAACAGTTCATTGGTGAACAGGGAGAAGAGGAGGGGCCAAGTATCGACCCTTGGGGCACCCCCTCTTTTAGTGGAAGTGGCCCAGATGTGGTATCCATCCACTTTACCCCCTGTGTGCAACTGATCAGGTAACTCTCAAACCACTTCAGGGCGTGGCAGTCTAGGCCTGTGTTGCTTAGCTTAGTGAGTAGGAGATTATGGTGGACCTGGTTGAAGGCCTTGGAGAGGTCTATGAAGACTGCTCCACTGGGGGTGCCCTTGTCTAGGTCTCGGAGTACGTCTGTTGCAAATTTTGTCAGAGCTGTGTCTGTCCCATGATCGGACCTGAAGCCATGCTGGGAGGGTGACAGGATTCTATGGGCCTCTAAGTAGTCACATAGTTGCCCATAGATCAGTTTTTCCAGGATTTTAGACAGGATGCAGAGTAGAGAGATTGGCCTGTAGTTACCAATAGACTGCCGGCGGCCACCCTTGTGGATCAGGACCACATGGGCTTGTTTTCACTGTGTGGGGACTTTTTTTATGGCCTGTTTGCATCTGTTCCTGAGGGTTTTGTATGTCACGAGGTCTGCTTGTAAGGCTGAATGCTTGAAATTTTTCCAAGCCTTGTCACGATGCATCATACGAGCCTTTAATGGAGGGGTTATCCATTTGTAGCAGCTGCCCTTGACACACAGTTTTTCAAAGGGGCAAGAAGGTTGGCTGCCGTGTTTATGGACCTCTGGAAGAAGGCCACAGCCTCATCCAGGGTAGTGAGATGCTAGATGGGGCTCCAATCTAGGTAGCTTAGATGACTGGAAAATTGTTCGGGTGTGTAGTGGGTGAGATCCCTCATGGCCAGAGTACGTGGTGGCACTCTAGGCACCCTGTTCTTCCAGGTGCAGAAGATAGGCAAATGATCACTCAAAGCATCAGCCAGGATGCCAGCGGACTGGATATTACAGGGGTTTGATACTAGAGCCCAGTCGAGGGTAGAGTGTTTCCGTTTTGTGGTTCAGTCTGGTGGGTGAGGAGATCACCTGTGCAAGGTTTGCGTCTTGTATCAGGCCCAGTAGGGATTGGGTGGGATCCTGGGCACAGTTGAGATTGAAGTCACCCAGGATGAGGAGTTCAGTGGTGATGTGTTTAACTATATTCTGTAGGAGTGCTTCCAGGGATTGAAGGGCATTCTTAGGAGGGTTATATACGCACTCTATGGTGAGGTGCTTGCAGAGGCCCAGAGTGATGCGTACAAAGATTGATTTGCTGTCTGTACTGGCATCATGTTGCAGGGTGACCTCGGGTGTATTAAGGGTATCTTTAACATAAATGAGTATCCCTCCCTCTCTTTTGTTGGTCCTGTCTTTCCGGTAGGAGTGGTAGCCAAGGGCTGTGACCTTGTGAGGGAGGATGTGAGGTTTGAGCCAGGTTTCTGACACAGCCAGGACATCTGTTCTGTGTCAATATAGTGCTGCTGAATAAAGAAACGTTTTGGATTGTAACACTGGCAGATAAGTTTCCTGACTTACATTATGGTCTTGATCTCGGACCATATTTGTGGAAAAGAAAACAGAAATGAAGTGTTACACATTGATGGCTTGCTTGCTGCTACATTATGTTTGGATTCTGACAGTGAACATCTTAAATTCCCCCCTCCCCTTCCCCCTTGATTTTCTCCATTTTTTATTTTTCTTTTGGTCTTTTTTGTCCTCCTTACTTCTTTTATTCCTCTCCTTTCCCACTACTTTTCTTTACATTGTGGTATAGGAGATCTTTTGGCTATGCTGTGTATATATGCTATTGTATATGTTTTGAACGTGCACTTTCAATGGTTAAGCACTTTACTAACACAGTGTTGTGTTACCTTTGGAATTGTCTGTTTAATGATATGTATCACCTAAGAGTGGGTAATGGATGTTTCACATGGGCACATCATGTGGTCAGGGTGTATTACATCATATGAATTTGAAGGTTGTTTGTATTATGATGTCACAACACTTATGTATATATAATAGTGTTCAGTCTTGCTGTAATTGCCTTTGAAAAGGTTTTAGGGTCTGAAATGCGTCAGGCGTTGTGCCTTTTTTAATAATCACATGAGTTTGTTAACCACTTATGGTGTCCCTGAAATGTGAGGTGGTGGGTGCTCAGCATAATTTTGCTCAAATATTCCAAATAGTTGCTTACAGCACCACCAGCCAAGTGTAAGACCTGGTTTTCCATCATCACTCTCCATTCTCCAGTATTCCCCATGCCTGAAATATGCTGGATACAAATGTGGCATCACCAGTCTCCAGTATTGCCCATTCCTGAAATTTGCCAAATACCAGTGTGGCATCACCAGTCTCGAGTATTGCCCATGCCTGATATTTGTCGAATACCAGTGTGGCATCACCAGTCTCGAGTATTGCCCATGCCTGAAATTTGCCGAATACCAGTGTGGCATCACCAGTCTCGAGTATTGCCCATGCCTGAAATTTGTCGAATACCAGTGTGGCATCACCAGTCTCGAGTATTGCCCATGCCTGAAATTTGCCAAATACCAGTGTGGCAGCACCAGTCTCGAGTATTGCCCATGCCTGAAATTTGTCAAATACCAGTGTGGCATCACCAGTCTCGAGTATTGCCCATGCCTGAAATTTGTCAAATACCAGTGTGGCATCACCAGTCTCGAGTATTGCCCATGCCTGAAATTTGCCGAATACCAGTGTGGCATCACCAGTCTCGAGTATTGCCCATGCCTGATATTTCCTCTCCAGAATTCCCTATGACTGAAATATGCCAGATACCAGTGTGACATCACCAGTCTCGAGTATTGCCCATGCCTGATATTTCCTCTCCAGAATTCCCTATGACTGAAATATGCCAGATACCAGTGTGACATCACCATTCTCCACTCCAGTATTCATTTACCATGTCAGATCACCAGTAATTATGATGAAGAAGTCTGGATGATGATGACCACCCAAGCCAGAGTGATGTTGCTCATCTTCAAGTACCACATTGTGTGCTACCAGCAAAAGTAAGTACATTGTATGAAATCTTTTGTTTTATGTTTGTTTGGGTGAAGGGGTTTGGAAATTATGATTGAACAATGTATCTGTAGTTCTATAATTCTGTATCTTGGATGGAAATTAATCATGTTTATTTATTTCTTTTTTTCACCCTGCAGGAATTGCATCACGAGTCTGATGAACTATTTGAAAAACACTGTGTGTATGACTTACGAAGGTAAGTATTTAGTCATTTCATTGTTTTCTTTCTGTTTGGTAGTGTTTGTATGAGAATTACTGAAACAGAACAGTCTAGGCTGGCCCAGTGGCACTGAGGGCTGAGGTGCTGGACACCTTACCTCACGCTGCGCCGGCAACACAGATTTGGGAATGACCTCTGGTCACCACAGGGTGCCGGGCTGGAAGGGGTGGGGTGGGAGTAGGATTGAGCACCTGGTCTCCTCTCCCAGGTGGGGGGCACCTAGCTGTAGTCCTGCCATGGTTGGGTGAAGGCCCCACAATCAGCGTAGGTGGAACCTGGTGACTGGCAGGTTGGGAGCATCCCGCAAGGCATGCGTGCGCATGCCTCCACATGTGCATGTCACTTCAGGAGCATGTGGGCAGGGTATAGGATGGGAGAAAAAAAGCAATACATAAAAAAAAGAGGAAGAAATAGAGCTGTCTGATTAGTGACCACTGATTTTGAATCATCTGATGGCCACATGGGAAGGGAGACTTCATGGATGTGTGCAGGCCATTTTGAAGCACATCACTTCATTATGTGTCCCTAACAGGTAGCATTCATTAAAAGGCATCTTTGTGGCCACACATCATGGGCAGAATGGGCGTCATGCAAGAGTGCTATCCTCACATACGTCCCACTCCGCTACGAAGGTAAGATTTGAATTTGTATGTTAGCCCGATGAAGTAAAGTTATAGTGTTCTGTGGGCATAATTATGTTTTATTAGTTTTTTTAAGCACAGAATTATTTAAGGATGTGTCGTGTGTTTTCTGTAGTACCCAATCCCATTAAGATGAATGTGCCCATATATAGATTGTCAATTAAATACCAATATTGACTGGGTTAAGCCTGTTGAATTTATGTTGTTCTCCTATGGGCATAATTACATTTTATTAGTTGGTTTTCTTAAAGGCCACAATTGTTTAAGTGTGTGGCTTCTTTTGTTCTTGTAGTACACATTGTTTTTTCACCTAAGTACAATAAATGACAGAGTTATGTCTTCTTATACTTTCAGTTGAATCCTATGGGAAACAGAATGGAATGCCCAAGATGAACTAGTTTCCTGTGCATCCTCCTCCAGATCCTGTGCACCCTCCTCCAGAACCAGCAGCTGGACATGGTAGCTTGCGGGACATGGTAGCCTGCCTCTTGCACCACTGTACAAGCCAAAGTGCCATAACATTGGCATCCTCCTCCACAACAGAACCATACCCCACAAGGCAGCCTGTGGCACCGGTGTACAAGCCAAAGTGCCTGTGACATCTGTATCTTTCTCCTGAAGCATCAGCAGCATAATAAAGCCTGTGGTACCAGTGTACAAGCCAAGATGCCATGACATCTGTATCCTCCTCCACAACAGAACCGTACCCAACAAGGCAGCCTGTGGCACCAGTGTACAAGCCAAAGTGCCGTGACATCTGTGTCTTACTCCTGAAGCATCAGCAGCATAACAAAGCCTGTGGCACCAGTGTACAAGCCAAGATGCCATGACATCTGTATCCTCCTCCACAACAGAACCGTACCCAACAAGGCAGCATGTGGCACCAGTATACAAGCCAAAGTGCCGTGACATCTGTATCTTACTCCTGAAGCATCAGCACCACAACAAAGCCTGTGGCACCAGTATACAAGCCAAGATGCCACGACATCTGTATCCTCCTCCACAACAGAACCATACCCAGCAAGACAGCCTGTTGCACCAGTGTACAAGCCAAAGTGTTGAGACATCTGCATCCTCCTCCTGAAGCGTCATCAGCACAAGACAGCCTGTGGCAGTGGCATAATGTACAAGCCAAAGTGCTATAAATTCTGCATCCTTCTCCATAACAGAACCATCCCCAACAAGACAGCTTGTGGCACCAGTGTACAAGCCAAAGTGACATGACATCTGCATCTTCCTCCTGAAGCATCAGCAGCACAACACAACCTGTGGCACCAGTGTACAAGCCAGAGTGCTGTGACATCTGCATCCTCCTCCTGAAGCATCAGCAGCAAAAGACAGCCTGTGTGGCAGTGGTAGCAGTGTACAAGCCAAAGTGACATGGCATCTGCATACTCCTCCAGAAGCAGCAGTGGGACAAGGCAGCCTGTGGCACCAGTGTACAAGCCAAAGTGCTGTGACATCTGCATCCTCCTCCTGAAGCATCAGCAGCATAAGACAGCCTGTGTGGCAGTGGCAGCAGTGTACAAGCCAAAGTGACATGACATCTGCATACTCCTCTGGAAGCAGCAGTGGGACAAGGCAGCCTGTGGCACCAGTGTACAAGCCAAAGTGTCATGACATCTGCATCCTCCTCCTGAAACAGCAGTGGGACAAGGCAGCCTGTGGCACCAGTGTACAAGCCAAAGTGCCGTGACATCTGCATCCTCCTCCTGAAGCATCAGCAGCACAAGACAGCCTATGGCACCAGTGTACAAGCCTAAGTGCCATGACATCTGCATCCTCCTCCTCCTCAACAGAGCCATATCCAATACGTTAGGCTGTGGCATCAGTGTACAAACCAAAGTGCTATGACATCTGCATCCTCCTCCTGAAGCAGCAGTGGGACAAGGCAGCCTGTACCCTGTAGCACCAGTGTACAAGCCAAAGTGCCGTGACCTCTGCATCCTCCTATTGAAGCAACAGTGCCAAAAGACAGCCTGTGGCACCAGTATACAAGCCAAAGTGCCATGACAGCTCATCCTACTCTTCCAGAAGTCATTTAAAGGACTTCTACACCAATTCTCTAAGACATTTTCTCTAGCCAAACAACGAATATCTGGGAACTAATACCGAATATTTGGCCAAATATTCAAAAAAAAGTATTCACAGAGCCCTAGTCAGCATAACTTAGTTAGCAGTACATCTGCTTGTGGGCCAAAATGTTGTGGGTTCTGGTCCCACACTGGGACTGGGCATATACCCTAAACACTGGCACCCAAGTATAGTACTGCGGGGGTGCTGTACTGTGTGTATTGGGGGTTGTCTTTTGTATGGGACATTAAAGATACTAGTGGAAGTTGAGAAGAGATTGGAAACTATTAGAGAACACAAAGGAAACCAACATGTGTTGAAGAAACTACAAAATACACTGCTGAATGCTTTTTAACATTTAAACTCATCATCATGCCTGCCAGTTATGTACCGTGCATTTAACATTATTCTAGGTCCATCAGCTTCAGACAAATCTGGTTTGGTCAAGTTTAATTGCAGAGGGGAAGAAGTTTATCAAGTTTATGTTTTAGAATGGAGCTGAAACATTTTAAGTCTGTGTTGAGAATGGAAGTAGGCTGGTTAGAGTCACAGGAAGTAAGGCTTTTCAGGGCTTAGGAAGGACAGTCATGGTGGCAAATTGACAAGAAAAGGGAATAAGATGGTCCTTTATAACCTGAGAAACAATGAAAAGAAGAGTAAGAATAAGTTGGCATCAAAATTCCTTAAAAAAGTTGCCAATATAACCTTCTCATCAAGGGCATACTGTACAGTACTGTATATTAGGTTTACATTGACTGGAGGAAGAAAGCGACTCATCCTATTACAGGGGGAAGCAAGTATTTCTAGTTGATCAGCTGCCAGTTTGGGAAACCAAAGGGAAAAGAAAGAAAAATAATTTGCAGCTTCAAGCTCTGGAAGTTAAGCATATACTGCTAAGTAATAATCAGCAAATGTTTCCCTATGTCCCTTGAAGAAGTGAGAAAGAAGCCAGAGTAGAGGCTTCAAATCTCAGCGATAGATGCTCAAATGATGTAACCTTGAAGTCTGTGAGCTAGGATTATTGTGCAATGGGCGCTACTCTCAAGAAATCACTGTGCTAGTTACCTAAGAGTAATTTTGGTTATTATGTTCCTAGTTTGGTCTAATTCATAGTTAACCTTGGTTATGGGAGGTTTCAAGTTGTAGGACCACTGGTTTTGGAGAAACTGCCATCTGTATATTTGTTATTGTAAGTCCTGACAATGCTGGCATCTCTCCTTTTTCCTCACAACAAAGGAAATAATACTGTACAGACTATCCCCATAAAAGGACTTTCAGTTTGTCCCAAAGCACTATAGGAGGAGTATCAGCAGAGGTATTTTCACAGAGCAATTTGGGATTCTATCTCGGATAGGCACAAGGATCTTTCAAAAGTAGTGGGTTAAATCACCATAGAACGAACAATATAAATATTGTAATACAGTGCAGAAGCCAGCATAACACACACTTATTACGGTTTTATCAAGTGATATCTTGCAGGATCCTGCCAGAACACAATATAATCTAATAGCAGGTAATCTGATTTATCCCACAGGAAACTGTAACATCAATATTGTGAAATGTTTTGTCCTGGTGGGCTGCACTGTAGATCATCCTGTTGAGGAGATGGAGTGCACCATGCAGCAGCAACACAAAGTGAAAAGGACAAAGCAGTATTTAGGAAAGTGAAGGGGGTGGTGTCCTTAAGGGATATTGACTATTACAGGAATAGAAGTTTGTAGCCATGAGCAGACTTGATAGGCCATAAGGCTTTTATCTGCTGGTTTATTTATGTTTATACATATGTTCGTGTGTTAGCTCTCTGATTTGGACTTTAAGATAGAAAGGACAGGAACAAGACTGGAGGGAAGGGGAGAGGAAGGAGGAGGTTATTCAAAAGCAGATGGGGTCTGGAAGAGAAAGCAGCCTGACCAGCCGAGGTCTTGCTGCAGATGAGAGGAAAGGGTGAAAGAGTGGGTAGTAGAGCTTTGAACTCCAAGTCAGCAGAGGTAGGGGTAGCAAGGGAGGGAGGGAGCAGAACCAAAATTTAGGGATGAAGGAGGTGCAGTGGGAGTGACACCTACCTTGCAAGAAGGGGAGAGACAGGACAATGTACATGGAGCAGTGGCAAGTGTGGGAAGGATGGTTTGAGGCAAAATGACAAAAGGTGTAAAAGAGAGGTCCAGTCTGGCCAGGAAGGACTCAGAAGCAACACAATAAGCCAAGTGCTAGAAGATCATTTTGAGAATGGCAGGGTCAAACTGTGGTGCAAGGGGCTCACGTAAGAATTTGGTATTGGGGCCAAAGTAGAACTTGGGCACTAGGGGGGCCAGGGTTGTCAACCTCCTATCAGCCTACTGTAAAATTCTAGGTATCCATATCGGCAAGTTTAGTACTGTGTGATGAGCAAGGAGGGGGATACAGTATTTGTTATGATACAGTGCACCAAGCTTGAGGAAGAGTTTCTCATGGATGCCATCAGTGTGGCTGGAGAAATCAAGGTGTTGAACACACCAGATCCCAATGTACCTAAAGGAGGGGACTTCCTCCATTATGGGGCCATCCAGAGTCTTAAACACCAAGGTAGTGTAAATCATGGCCTGCCTTTGTCTGTTGTTAAACATCATAGAGACATGTATTTAAATAAAGTACTCAGAGTGAATTTGTTAGCTCAGAGCTAGCATTAGATATGACTGAAGTGGTACTGGAGCTCCACTTTCAAATCTGTGACCAAACATCATCTGCAAAAAGCACTGTTCTGTCCACATTCATATAATACAGATACACAGGCATGGTGGATTTCATTGAACAAAAATGAGAACAAGGTGAGGCCCAGCCCTAGGGTACTCTGAACCCAATTTGGGGGCATCACAGAATGAAAGTATTGAAATTCATGATCTTACTTCGAGAGGGCTCTTGCAGTAGGTAATTACATATAGGACTGACGTCGGCAGGCAGCAGGACCCCACGGAAAAATCTCTAGCTAGCAGTCTTTGGTGAGGGACCGCCCCCATGTCAGGTGACCGGCATCAGGAGACGTCGGTATAAAGGGGCAGTCCCTCACATCCACCTTCCAGTTCTTTCCCGCCATTAGCTTATGCCAGTGCCTCATGGTAAAGTTCCCTGCTCATCAGGCTCCTTCATCGGTAGTTTTACCGAGTATTTTCGATTTTTTCTTAGCCATCGTCAGGTACCCATCGATGTATGTCGTCCCCTACACCCTCCAAGCACAAAAACAAGTGCAACCCGTGTGGCACCCAACTCCCACACAAGGACGGCCATTCACTGTGCCTTTTTTGCCTAGGCCCCAACCATCCGGTGGAGAAGTGCCAGCACTTCCTCAGCTTTAACGTGGCCACCCAGAGAAGGCAGCAGCAGTCCCTGGAAGCTCACATTTTAAAAAAGAAAATAAGCTCCATGGAGAAAGAACTGAAAAAGCTTCAGCAGGCGTCGACTTCCCCTAAAGGCCATCGCAAGGAGACGGATAAGGAAAGGCACCGGGACAAGGGCTCCTCTCCCACCGCGTCTTCCTCAAGAATCACCGTGAAACAGGTAATGTTCCCCCCGAGGGACTGCTCCATGACGGCCACCATAGAGGCTTCTAAGGTGACGGCCCATCCATCTGGCTCATGCTCGGGCCCTTCAGGTGCCTCTGGGCTTGTGGAGGCCTCCTCTCCCAGTAAAGCGGTAGTTTGATGACCTACTGGTGTGAGTGGTTTTGATAAGCTGAACGTCGGCTCCCCCGACGCCCATACAGAGAAGGTCGGTAAGTCACCCGACCCTTCTGGGTGGCACGCAGCCCCTGTTCCGCCCGACCTGGTCGCCTCTCCATCGCGGCCTGCCTCCGGCGAAGGATACATTAAGTTGGATGCCAGCCCTCCGGTGTCCGTCCGATCCCGCTGCTGTTACACGCCAGTTCGTCCGGTCCTCACAACAGATGAGCTGACGCCGGACCCCCCCGCCACGTCCGTTGTCCCTGGCTTCCCGAAGCCTTCGCTGCCCTCCAGGAACTCAGAGTCTCCTCAGCCTGATCCTGTGGATTTCTCCCCCCCATCCCCGGGCGACACTGAGGTTTCTGGTCCACCTCCGTCAGACCGTCCACCTTCTGGTCCGACTGATCTGATGTCAGTTCCCTGGATGCCGGCTTCGATGCCGGTATTGCTGACGCCGGACGACATCCCATCCCCCGATGTCGCCCTGATGCTGGGCCCTCCACCCCTCAGGTCTTCCACTCCAGAACTGCCTGTGGAGCCTCCGGCCAGGCCGTCTGCTCAGGCAGCTCCTCTGGCACCCAGGTACCTGGCCCCATCGTATCCGATGCCGCCATACGTGGGACCGCAGTATCTGGTGCCTCAGTACCCGGCGCCGACATATCCAACACCGCAGTTCTCGGCTCCTCAGTACCCGACGCTGGGCTTCCCGCCGTCGGGTTATGGATATGTGCCCTTTGGGTATAGTCCATACCTGTATCCCCCTCCTTCTCCTCCTCCTCCACTGCCCCCTCAGCCTCCGGTGGACTTGCAATAGACTCTGGCCTCCTGGTGGGCTGAGGCCAAGGCTCAGCTCACCCGAGAGGTGGAGAGTCATCTTCCAATGATGTTGCCAGTACTGGTTGCCGTCTGTCCATGACAACACACTCCTTCCCCACCTCCGGACACCAGGGCTCAACCTTCTGGGTTCAGAGAGGGGCAGGACACGCTTTCCCGAGGGATTGCAAAGGGGTCCGTTCCTCCCCCTTGTCAGGAGAGGGAGTCCACCTCTTCCTCATCCTCTTCTTCCTCGGACACCTCGGATCCTTCTGACGGTTGTTCCGAGCAAGATGGTGAGCCACACTCTCTGTCCAAGCCCCAGCCAAGGACTCCTCCGAAGTCCCCTCTGGAGGATCCTTCCTTTACGGAGTTGCTACAGAAGATCCAGGAAGTTCATAAGTGGCAATCCTTGGAGCCAGACCCCCAGCATAAAAAACTCGCTGAGCATCTGGATCTGCCCGTGACAGCTCCCACTTTGGGGCCACCCTGGATCGAGCCTCATGCCGACCTTATTACCACCATATGGAAACAACCGTTGGCCTTAGCCCCACTTCCCAGGATGTCGAACAGGCTATACCAGGCTCCAGAGGTTGTTGACTTTTTAGACTCCAACCCTCGTGCTGACTCTGTTGTGATTAGCGCCACTCATGGACGGTCAGCTCAACCCAAACATCTTAGCTCGTCTCCACCTGACAAGGAATCCTGCCTTCTGGACCAGTATGTCAAGAAGATTTTTGCTTCTTCCACTCTGGGTATTAGGGCCCTGAACTACAGTGGCCACATGGGGGATTACTACAAGGCAATCCTTAGTGAGGTGGAATCAAAATTGGACTCCCTTCTGATCTCTCAAATCAAGCAGAAAGTGGCTGACCTCGTCAGCTCTGCACATTCAGCCAGTCAGCACATTCCTCGTGCAACCTACAATGCAGTGGACACTGCTGGGAGGAGCTCAGCTTTCACCGTAGGTTTATGGCATCACGCTTGGCTCAGAGTGTCAGGGTTGGTCCCAGAACTGCAGTCCGCTGTCCAGGAAGCGCCCTTCCGGGGTTTGATGCTGTTTGGGGGTGATGTCAAGGACATCATCACCGACCTGCAGGAGAAAGGGACAGCACTAAAGTCTGTTGACTGTATGTACCATCCTCATCAATCGCAGCACCATCCCTTTCACAGACGGAACTGGCCCAAAGCAAGACCACAGGGAAAGAGGCCACTAAACGTAGGGCCCCCCCAGCTGCCAAGCCTCCTCCTCCACCCAAAAAAGCAGCGGGAGCTTCAGCTGTGGCACTGCCCCACACCACCTGACTCCTTCCCTCTCCCACTACCTCTGGGCTTCCCAGAAGAACCGGTAGGAGGGAGGTTTTCCCTCCACCTTCCAGGCTGGGAGAGGATAACATCAGATTCATGGGTGCTCCAGCTAATCGCAGAAGGACACTCAATAGAGTTTCTGCAGAAACCACCTCGTCACCCTCCCCCAAGGTTGTCATACTCTTGGGGACATCTTCTTCTGGTCCAGGAAGAAATTTCAGCACTTTTGCTGAAAGAGGCAATAGAACCTGTCCCCCTTCCCTTGCAAGGAATGGGTTACTATTCCCACTTCTTCCTAGTCCCGAAGAAGACAGCAGATGTAAGACCTATTCTAGATCTCAGTTCCCTAAACCTTTTTGTGGAGTACAAGAGGTTCAGGATGCTCTCACTGCAGAGTCTTCTGCCCCTCCTCCACTTGGGCCAGTGGCTGTGTGCTCTGGATATGCAGGATGCTTACTGGCACATAGCTATTCTCCCATCTCACCGCAAATATCTTCGTTTTGCTTTCCAAGGGGACCACTACCAGTTTAAGGCACTTCCATTTGGCCTCTCCTCAGCCCCTCGAGTTTTTACCAAATGCCTTGCGGTGGTGGTGGTGGCCTACCTGCATACCCGGGGAGTACAGGTTTTCCCGTACCTGGACGATTGTCTCCCAGCGGCCTCGTCCAGGGAGGAACTCCTGCACTGCCTCTCCCTCACCCAGCAGGTCTTTGCCTGCTTGGATATTACCATCAACCATTCCAAGTCTCACTTGATCCCATCCCAGAGGCTTCAGTTTATTGGGGCGATACTGGACACGACCCTAGGCAGGGCTCTTCTGCCTCTGGACAGGGTGGCCACACTACAGACTCAGATAAGCCTGTTGTCTGGCCACAGACGAGTCAGTGCAAGGTCAGTTCTTCGCCTCCTCGGGCTTATGGCGACTGCTATCCTGACAGTCCCTCGTGCTCGGCTCCACATGAGGGTCTCTCAGTGGACGCTTCACTCTAAATGGGATCAGTTGGTAGGGGACTTGAACCATTTGGTCCTAGTCTCCTCTCCCATGATTCGAGACTTACAATGGTGGATGGTTCGAGAAAACCTTCAGGGAATTCCATTCTTCCTTCCTCCTCCCTCCCAGACTCTGACCACAGACGCCTCGGGTGAAGGTTGGGGAGCCCATCTCTGTCCATATTGGACCCAGGGCTCTGGACCCAAGCTTGAGCAATCACTGCACATCAATGTGCTCGAGCTTCAGGCGGTGCTCTACACTCTCCAGACCTTCCACCTGCATCTTCTTCCAGGCCACCTAGCCATCCAGACGGACAATATGTGTGTGGTATGATACATCAGCAAACAGGGTGGTACTCGGTCCTATCCTCTCTGCAGGGAAGCGATGAGAGTCTGGGATTGGGCAGCACAGCTTGACCTTTACCTCACAGCAATTCATGTTCCGGGGGTTGAGTATTCCTTAGCAGATGAACTAAGTCACTCGTCTGCTCAAGCTCATTAGTGGGAGCTGGATCAGGGGGTCCTAGACGATATCTTCCTACGTTGGGGAACACCTCAGGTGGACCTGTTCGCTTCACCTCTAAATGCAAAGCTTCCCGACTTCTGCTCACTCATTCAAGAGTGAGGCATTTTCTGGAGAGACGCTCTGTCTCTAGATTGGAGGGACAGATTCGTCTATGCCTTCCCCCCCGATTCCTCTGATCCTGCGTATCTTGCAGAAACTAGGTTCAGAAGGAGCACAAATTATTCTGATCGCTCCTTTCTGGCCCAGGCAAGTTTGGTTCTCTCTACTGCAACAATACTCGGAGGAGCCTCCTCTTCGTCTTCCGCTGTCATGGATTCTGTTGACCCAGGATCAGGGGAGCCTGGTTCATTCAGGTCTCTAGTCTCTTCAGCTGCATGCATGGCTCCTGCAGACATAGCTCAAGCTCGCTTTGGGGTTTCTCCCCAGGTGGCTGATATCCTGGTGGAGGCTAGGAAACCCTCCACTAGGTCTACCTATGCCATGAAGTGGAAATGGTTCTCAATCTGGGCTGCTTCAAAAGGCTTCGAGCTTTTCTCCTGCTCAGTTGGGTGACTGCTGGAGTACCTGCGCCATCTCTTCGACCTGGGTCTTAGTCACTCGTCTCTGAAGGTACACATGGCGGCCATTTCAGCCTATCATATTCCCTTCACAGATAGAACGTTTTTTCAACTGGAAGTCTCTGACTTTCTTCAGAGGGTCTTCACTTGAGACCCCCTATCCGAGTTCCCACCCCTCCTTGGGATTTGAACTTCGTTCTTGAGAAACTTACTTTGCCTCCTTTTGAACCAGTGGCCTCAGCAGACATGAAGTTCCCTTCATGGAAGACGCTCTTCCTAGTGGCCATTACCTCTGCTTGGAGGATTTCCGAGCTCCAGGCCCTAATGTGTAAAATCCCGTACTTGATTTTTCACAAGGAACGCGTGGCTCTGTGCACCAATCCTAAGTTTCTCGCCAAGGTGGTAGTGGAATCTACATTCAACCAGTCCATAGAATTATCCTCCTTCTTTACGCAGTACTCCAATCAGAGGGAGTATTTACTTGACAATATGGACATTCACCGCATTCTGAGATACTACACTAACAGAACAAAGGACCTCAGAAAGACTGATCAACTGTTTGTCTCTTTTGCACCCAAAAGAGAAGGCAATGCTGTTTCTAAGCAATGCCTGTCTAAATGGTTGGCTCATTGCATCACCTTCTGTTATGACAAGTACAACAAGATCCTTCCGGGTCAAGTAAGAGGACACTCCACCAGAGGGGTCACTACCTTAGTGGCATGTTTCAAGAACGTGTCAGAGGCAGACATGTGTGCTGCTGCCACTTGGACTTCTGTCCATACAGTACATTTACAAAACATTACAGTTTGGATATTGCCTCTCGCCGTGTAGAGCAGGCTTTGGACTCGCTGTTCTGCAAGGCCTTCACCGCTAGAGGATCTGCTTTGAGAAGCTTTCCTCCTCCTGTGTGCTTCTTCTTGTTCCAGACGGCTTGGGACTCAGTCCTATATGTAATTACCTACTGCAAGAGCCCTCTCGAAGTAAGATAGTACAGTTACATAAGAACTTACTGTAACAGTAGATTTTCGAGAGAGGCTCTTGCAGTAGGTAACACCTTCCCACCTTCCATCCCCCTAAGCTTTTTCAGCTCCTTTTCCGGGGAGGGAAATATCCGCTCCTCTCTCATCCGGTCTTTTGTGGCCTATGGCGGGAAAGAACTGGAAGGCGGGCATGAGGGACCGCCCCTTTATACCGACATCTCCTGATGCCGGTCACCTGATGTGGGGGCGGTCCCTCACCAGAGACTGCTAGCTAGAGATTTTTACGTGGGGTCCTGCTGCCTGCCGACATCAGTCCTATATGTAATTTTTTTTTTTTATTTAGTTGTTTAACCAGGTATAGCACACTAAGCTGAAAGCTTTTTTACAGGAGCAAACTGGGAGCACAAGGAGGTTAAGTGACTTGCTCAGGGTCACACAGTATGCAAGTGGAAGCTGTGGGCTTCAAACCCAGGTCTGTCTGCTGGATGTCACCAAATTTGCAGCTCAGAGCCTTAGACCACTGCGCATACTGCCTCCTACACAGTTACCTGCTAGTTACCAGTTACCAGTTATTTGCTAATAATAGACTAGTTACCTAATTACCTACTGCAAGAGCCTCTCTCGAAGATCTACTGTTATGGTAAGTTCTTACGTAACTGTACTTTTTCCAGATAGATTTGGAACAGTAAACTGAAGCATACACATCCTTTGACAGGCAGACACTGCATGCAGTTAAAGGGTATCATGTCATATGGGCAAATCAAACTGAGTGATTCAGAAATGAGCGGTTCAGTTTGGGCACCCGTAGGAGTAGCGATGGTGGAAGTATAGTGAGGGGGTTGGGATAGTGACGGATGAGAGACAGAACAGTGACGGTGAATGACGGGGGCTTTGAATGGTGATGTGGGTTAAATAGATGAGTGTAGCTTGCTGCTGCCAAGCTGGTCACTAGATGCATCGGGTACAGACACCACCTACAGTGCCAATGGTTCCAGGTTTGGGACTGCCTGCAGGTATTTTTTTAAAACTGCGTGGGTGTTAAATTTTTTTCTGGTCTGTTGATCCAGTGGTGGTATCCACCTGTGTGGTGTCTGCCCCCCCAAGTTAATTATATTTATGGGGGGGGGTGCGGGGGTGTAGGCCCCCACATTAAATGTTTATTTCCTTGTCATCACCCTTTTGGTAGATGTGGAGGTGAGTTCCATGCTGATTTTGCATTCAGCGACATGTACACGCTCTTGTGCAAGTCGTCATGGTATTTTCGCTATTATGAGTTGGAACCAAGTTAAAGCATACTCAAACAGAACCATGACTGGTTCCTGTGCAAAATGGAAAGGTGCTAATTACCAAGACATTTGTAGAGCTGCAAAACAGTCACCCCTGTATACTTTCACCTGGAACTGTAAGGTGAGCTTTGAGTAGCTGTGTCTGCCATCACTAGCACCTAGCAAAGGCATCTCCTACCATCTTCCTTTCTGCTGAACAGATCTCTCTCTCTCTCTCTCGGACACCCTGCACTTGAGGCTCAACCCCCCCACCCTGCCTCTCCAGCATTTCTGGATGAGGGACAGAACAGTGACGGTGAATGACAGGGGCTTTGAATGGTGATGTGGTTAAATAGATGAGTGTAGCCTGCTGCTGCTAAGCTGGTCACTAGATGCATCGGGTACAGACAACACCTACAGTGCCAATGGTCCAGGTTTGGGACTGCCTGCAGGTATTTTTTTAAAGCTGCATGGGTATTGTTAAATTTTTTTTCTGATCTGTTGCCCCATCAGGAGACGTTGGTATAAAGGGGCGTTCCCTCATGCCCGCCTTCCAGTTCTTTCCCGCCATAGGCCACAAGAGACCAGATAAGAGAGAAGCAGATATTTCCCTCTCTGGAAAAGGAGCTGAAAAAGCTTAGGGGGATGAAGGGCGGGAAGGTATTACCTACTGCAAGAGCCTCTCTCAAAAATCTACTGTTACGGTAAGTTCTTATGTAACTGTACTATCTTACTTCGAGAGGGCTCTTGCAGTAGGTAATTACATATAAGACTGAGTCCCAGGCAGTCTGGAACAAGAAGAAGCACACGGGAGGAGGAAAGCTACTCAAAGCAGATCTTCTTTGGTAGAAGCTACCTTAGGCTGCAGGCTGTTTCATAACTTTTCTTGCTGCAGTATACCTGTTGGTCTAGTGTGGCAGTACTAGGATGGCTTTTGTCACTGTATTGTATTCTGTCCCTTCCTGGCTTCTCTGTATGGGGGCTACTACTGGTTACAATCCGGTAATCTGTAGTAATGCACCCTCTGCACTGGAGAAGGAAAAATGTGTTAACTTGGGAAATTATTTTGTTCAAGTTGTGACTCTTTCACTGTGGGCCATCCCTTCTTACTTAATACCCTATCACGCTCTCTTTTTCTTACATATGTACTGTGAACATATTTTCAGCGTGTTCAGTGGTTCAGGCAATTATATCACATGTTCAAATGTGCATTTTAGGCTAGTCTAGATAGGGCTGAATTTATACTGGAGTGCTATGTCGGGTCAGTAGAGAAGGGATGTGAAAGAGTTTGACGTGGCTTGTGAAAGAGTTTGACATGCTGCTGCAGACGATAGACCCACTCATAAGAAAGACCACAATTTCCTTATTTACGACCACACCTAAAATCCTAACCATGCTATAGAACTTATGTCCAGACTGTCACATTCCAAAAGTCATAACTTGTGTGTCTGTTTTCACTGTTCTATTTGTCTGGCAATATGGCAGTGCTGTTTTGCCATATTGGCCCAGCTTCTGTAATGCAAAGTATTTCAGATGTAGTTTAATTGCCTTTCCTTACATTTTCCAACGGCTCATCTTTCTTTGCAGAAAGCATTGTGGGCTTTAAATATAGCTGTACTTTTCTAATATCAGCATTGTGCACTTTTTATTTTATTTTTTTTTAAATGTCTTCACTGTGATAGCCTCACTGAGGTGGAGCAGCTAGTTTGCAAGGGAGTCCCATGAGGCAAGAACAGGAGGCGAGAAACACATTTCCAATGTTATCACATGTATACAAGGGTATGGTTTCAAAGCTGGTAAACAGTTACATACGAACTAAGAAAATGCCAGCAGAAGCAGGCCTTACGGTCTATCGAATCTGCTCAAATGTGCAGCTTGCCCCTTAACTTGCAGCTGCCCCACCCTCCCTGCCCCTTTATCTTAACCCCTGGCCCAACCCCTCTTAAAGCTGCCCACCGCTCTACAGGATGCCACCTCCTTGGGCAGGGTATTCCACCTGTTCACCACCCTTTCAGTGAAAAAGTGTCTCCTGATTTCCCTCTTGAATCTTTCCCCCTCCAATCTCAGCTGATGCCCTCTTGTATCTCTCCCTCCCTCTTCTAAGCTGGAACATCCCATTTGTTACATCGCCATGGTGCTCAAGATTGTTATATAATTAGGCAGTGCTGCAAAAATAAATACTATGATGATAGGAAATGTTATGTTAAAGAACAAGTATCTACTTAAAAAGGATTAATTATATATTTTCTTTTACTTTTGTAATTTATTGCTTATGGTCCCATGTTATCTATTTCATTTATTGATTATTATTATAACTTTATTTCAGATCTCGGATTAACCATTTGAGCTCAGAGCTCTTTACATAGGTTCCACGTTAGTACATTTAGAACAAGTAGGTGATTATACAGAGGATTGAGACAAACAAGGCAATAGAATTAGAATGAGAACATTTAGGTACATTTGGTCTTTAAACAAAAGAAATGTAAAAAATACAGCGAAAACTAAAACTAAACACAGTCAGATACATATAGGAACAGACTAAATAACTATGCCCAACAGGGAGCCTGTTAGTTGTCAGCAACACAAGGGGGTTAATGCATAGAAGTGCTGGAGAAGCAGGGTGGGGTGTTGAACCCCAAGTGCAGGGTGTCTGAGAGAGAGATCTGTTTGGCAGAAGGGCAGATGGTAGGAGATGCCTTTGCTAGGTGCTAGTGATGGCAGACACATTGAGATTCCTGTATTAAATGGTTCTTTAGGCTCTTTTTGCAGGTCCCCTTCACCTGGATCAAACCCAGCCCCACCACCTACCCCTATGTCCCTGCCTCTTACCTTCTCCCCCATTCAACCTCATGGGTTTACCCCTCATGGTAGGAACTGGATGCACCAGACCCAACCTCCTTCTGAATGTAGAAGCAGGAGTTCCTGGGGTTGCCGAGAAGCATGCAGTTTCGGGGATCAGGTCCCGAGAGCACTCAGTTCACCCTTTTCAAGATAGGACATTTTCTTGTTCTGGTCCCCACCCCTTGGGATATCAGTATGTCGAGAGCAAGCATCATGCGCACAGAGTAGAGCTCTCTTGGCATCCCCACTCTCTGCTGTGCTGCCACTGTGTGGGTTACCTGTGGTCACCCAGTTGTTAGTATTGTACTGGCCACAGTGACCCTCCCTAACCAGATGAAGAAAGCATCCTCTGGGATTCTTGATCATCTTCCCCCCCCATCTGGCCCCTGATGACACAAGCTTGTTTCTGAACTCAGATCGCTGGCATCACAAGCAGTACAGCTACTGCTGCAATGGTGGCCAGGTTATACTAACATAGTTTCAACAATGATTAACATTAGTGTTGATTTGTTTTCTTCACTGTCTTCTGTTATTGATCTTCTTGTAAATATTTCAAATGATTCAATATAGTACCTAATTATTTTTCAGAAATCCTCTGACTGGCCCCACCTAACCTCACAGTTACTTTGCCTTTGACATTACAATCTGCTGTGGTGAAAAGCACCATGATGTCATCAACAAGAACACAATGAAGTTAGATGGGATCATTAAATGCTTTGCATGCATACTGTATAGGCTACCAAGATAGCCTTGAAACCCTGAAAGGATATCTGACATTTTAACAAATGTACTGGCCACTGGGCAGGATTTTCAAAGAATCTTATGTAGTGCCCCTCCCGGTCAGATCACTGAGATTTCTCCATCGGTGTGGCCAAGAGGGATTATTTCCCAAGACCACAGTTCTTTGGTCTACTGTGTATCAAATATGGAGCCTCTTTCTTGCATCTTTCAGGTTGCTTGTACAATCGTACACTTTAGCGTAAGCTCCAGTACAGCACATCCATGTGTTGCAAAATCAGCTATCGTTTTAAAATGCGGAGCAGGTGTTTCAAATAGTCTAGGTGTACCAGCTGCACAGAAGTCCATGGCCACACCTGCAGCCACAGTCCTACCACATATTTTACAAATCCTACTCATTATGTTTAGGAAAGTACATGCTAAAGTGGATGCCTGGTCTATTTATTGTGTTCTTTGGTAGCCAGGCATTTTACAGACTTTATAAACTCATTGGAAACAGCAGCTTCAGCTGAATACAGAATGTTAGGTAGGTGTCACAAGCTAATACAAATGATACTATGTAGGATATGGTCCTATCAGGTCTTAAATGCGTCAGCAATAAGCGTCATTTATTATATAGTTAACTCAAAAGTGCGCTTATTCAGGGACAGCGAATGGTGCAATAGCTGTGATTCTGTTGTTTGCAGTATTGCACCATTCACTCACTCCCAGGCAGAGGATAAGACCTCTTCTGGGAGTAGGTTCCACCAAGCAGCTGCTGTGGCTCACTGGTCTGAGCCACAGCAGCAGGAACCTAGGTGCTGTGTCTGGGACTGGGTTTGATTCCTGGTCCCAGACATTTTATTTTATTTCACAATTTGTGCGCTCCCCAAGTTGGACCACTCCCTGGAGTTGAGAATCTTTAGTGGGAGGGTTCCGGGGCAGGCAGCCTCTCATAATGGGTGTGTACAGCCCCACAGGAAAAGAATTGTTATATGGCACATATAGCACGATTTTGCTATGCGCATAATGTCTTGCGAAATTATGACCCCCATGCCAGATGTGGTACAGTAGCAGAAAAAGTCTGCAGTGCAATGGAGAATCCAACAAGGTAGGACGTGGGTATGATGAGATGGTTACAATATTCAAGACATCCTATGAGTGAAGGTGCTAGTACTGGAGTAGAGAGAAGGAGAGGTAGCAGAGGTCAAGAAGGGAGCCTAAAGCAATTGCAGGCTTTGTTTCTATGTTTCCATGTTTCTATGTTGTTTGGGTGGTTAAGTTGCACTGCTATGAATGACTGCATTGAAAATGAGCATGAGTACAAATTCTAATCCTAAATTACATAGAATTTTTCTTGTTGTTGCAGGGTGAATGCATTCAGTGCTGCTAGTGGTGGCCGAGCAGGAGCTGCCAAAGTAATGGTGGTTGTGACGGACGGCGAGTCTCATGACCATGCTTTACTGAAAAGTGTCATTGACAAATGTGAAAAGGACAGAATAACCAGATTTGGTATTGCTGTAAGTGATACCGTTTTTGCTACCGTAACAATTTCTTTTTGCTTGTAAGTAGTGTTGGCTTTGTTTGTCTGACAGTGCTGTCACTTCTACTGCTGACAGAGACCTACATATCGTAGTAACTTCACATTTAAGTAAAGTTTAGAGTTCTTTGAGTCTGATATTTTCTGGACTTGTGTGCTTTCTTTCCTAAAAATGACTTTTCACATAGCATAGTAGTTTTAATACTTCGCATTTTTGTTTGTTAATGTGTTTTTAAGTTTTGCTACCCAGGACAGTACCCCATGGGATGTACTACCTCATTCACAGTGACATTTTAAGGGACAGCAGCAGCAGCAAAAGTGAAAGGGTGTGTCGTAATCTAGTAATGACAATGGAAAAAAAGCCACTCACTGAAGGACCTGTGCACATTAAAAACAACTGAGACAAAGAAACAAAATCAGGCACCTGTCCTCCTGCAAAAACAAGTCTCAAAATTGGTTGCTGATTAGAGCTTTACTGTGTTAAGTGAGCCACAGGATATATGCAAAACTAATGCAGCGAGTCCTTTATTAAACTCCCAATGTGTTGTGCATACTTTAACCAGGGATATTCAGCCCCCTAATATGTCACAGAGGGGTTCCAAACACCACACGTAGGCCACATTATGAAAGTAATTTCACACCCATCTTCTTTATTTAAATTCCAGCTTCATTTCAGTCCAGCATGATCAAAGCACTCCAGTGTTCCCTTGCGTACCCACAACTTTTTCAGGGGCAGTGGTCCTATAGGTAAAAAATATAGAAGCTGTTTTCAGTTCATTTTCATAATATTTTAGAATGTAACAAACATTCTAGTTCAAAATATTTCATAAGTACCAATATACTTTATGCTCCAAAAATATTTTTGTAAACTCTTTATGTTTAATACAGCACAGTCAACTCTTCTTGCAGTACACATAGTGCTCATCACACCATTCATCCAACGCATGCATTTTTTTTAAATATTATGAAAATGAACAGGAGAGTTTATGTATTTGATGCTTATTGGACCACTGCCCTTGAAAATGTTGTGGGTGTACAATGACACGTTGGGGTGCTTTAAGCATGGTGGCCATATATGAAATTGGAATTTAAATAAAAAATATTGACATGCAATTACTTTCATAATGTGACCTATGTGGGTGTTTGGAACCCCTCCATGAAGTTTTGAAAATGATGTCTTTTTCTCCAGACCCGGTGTGGGCTAAGTGATGCAGTTCTCTGTTAAAGGAGACTGTTGTGAATTGTAACAGTTCGGATTCAGCACCCACCATGCCCTATGTATTTATTGCACCCTCTTAAAGGAGCCACTCGTATTTTAATGAACACTGCCACGAGGGAAACTGACCCAAAGCAGTGTGAAGAAAACAACACAGGAACCATAGTGTGAAAAGATAAAAATGATGATCTGACCATCCCTGATTAAAGTGTTTATTACATGCAAAACATTGGAAGCTTAGTTTGGGTCTCACTGCACTATTTGTGCATGTATTCTGTGTTTTATTTAGTAATACAATAACACACATGGGGCACTTGAACAAAATAATGTAAAACAGCAACAGATGCATAAGAATTTGCTGTATGTACACAATACAATTTATACATATGATTGTCCTTTAGTGTCCTGCGTCTATCACTAAATTGCTACATTCAGAGCTTGCCCATTCTCCTTTTATAGCACTTACTTATTGTATGGATGACAAGATGATTCCATCTCGGTCAACACTTCCAGTTCCTTGATGACTGAATTTATAACCTAGTTGAAAAAGCACTGCTGTCAGTCTGTTACTCTATCAGATGTTACTTTCATTTTATCTATTTATTTAGTTTAGAATATTTGCTCAACTAAATTCCACCAGGGTCCTGGAGTTTGGGGGAGAAGTTACAGTGACAGATCAATCAGGATTTAAATAATTATTTCTCTCTCTCACTGTATTTGTCTTTCTGTCTGTCTATGTATCTAAGTATTTGTCCTCCAATTCTGCCTGGCAGCCCCACTCTGACAGACCTCCCCAACCCCACCACCCAGCTTCTCCAGGACTTACCTTCCCTCATTGACTTCACCACAGGACCTGTGAGGGCTGCCTGATCACTGGTGTGGAGCCTGTGAGAGGTCTGTCATCATCCTGCTGTCGGAGGTTTTTCTGCTGATTTTTGCCCCTGGGCCCATGGACACGCAGTGGGTGCAGTGTATGAGCTCTGCCTCCACGGAGACATCCCCAGTGCTCTGAACATGGGGTCCCTTCCCTCTTAGTATAGTTGCATGTGCTGTCACACAGATACTTCAGGTGACAGCCAAGCAGCAAGCCACAGCAGTCCCCCCCTCCCTAAGGGAGCGGAGCAGTCCTACAGATGTTCAATCCTCCCTCCCCCAACTGGCCTCCTGAGCGAACCTGCATCTGTTCCTGAACCTGAGTCACCAGCATGACAGGAGGTAAGGCACTGAGCACCTGAGCCCTCCACACCACTGGGCCAGCCTGCAATCAAAATAATTGTAAATGGTTATTTAATTATTTATTTATTATTTATTTATTTATGGTCTAGGAAGTACAACCCTTTGAGTCAGAGACTCATTTGCAAAGGCTCCACGTCTTACATCAAATAGATTGGAACACAGTATAACAAGGAATACAAAATACAGACTACAGCTCTAATACAGAAAAATGACATTAAAGAAAGCTAGCTGGCAAATACCAGAGAGATTATGAGACAGAATAAAATGATAAGTAAGCCATATGTACTACTGGCCACAGCACTTTTTTATTACTATTAAAGTTAATCTGAGTAGTTAAGGCTAAGAAATAAAACTAGAAAAAAGGTAGATGTGTAAGGTAACGCAGATCAGTTAGGGTTGTTTAGAACTCTACTGGCTGGTGACAGTGGGCATATACAGGGCTGTGGAGGTGGGTGAGCACTGAGGGTATGAAGACTTGTGTGGTTGCAGCCTTTCTGATGTTCTTCAGTTGGAGACTCCAATGGTGGTTGCTATGTCTGTCCCCTCTGCCTTTTCTCATATACGACAGTCAAGGTGCAACTACAGCAATGGTGTTCTCACCTATACTGCACTTCTGCTCACTCTGAGGATAGTCCTTGGAAGAAATTCCAAGCCTGTACTCTTAATAGGTAAATTTGAGCAGGCTTAGACAGCAGATTACAGAGACAGGTTTTGGTAGACACTGTCAACACATACAGTAATTATACACACACACACATATATATATATATTTTTTTTTTTTTTTTTGACCCTGGCTTCCCCGAACACCATGAGCGGGGTTCACTCTGCCCCAGCCACCGACCCCACATGCTCGGGACTGACCCCTCCCGAGTGAGGCTGCCGTAGCGGAATTTAGGTGGCCAGAGGGTCAGCGAACTGGAGCCAGCTCATTAGCGGGGAGCCAAGGAATTGTTCTGTTGTTTTTCCCAAGGGGCAGAGACATGCAATGACTGCCAGCGTCTGTCCCGCCCCCCTTCCAGCAGGCACCAGAGCACTTGTGGTACCTCCAGCCTCTGCTGGAGGTCCATGTTATGCCGAGCACTTGACCCCCCCCCCCAGAGCAGGAGAGCAGTCCTATGGATGTTCAATCCTGCTCCTCCGGCTGGCCCTCTGACACCCTTATCCGTTCCCGAACCTGGGTCGCCGGCGCCGCAGACGGCCACCATGCCTCTGCACCAGTGGGATGGCTTTCAGTAATTATTTTAAAGGGGAATACTTGAGGTCATGTCAGTTTTAAGATGGGAGGAGGACAAGGCTGTCATAGAAAACGATGTATTCATCTGGCACATCCCAGTGAAAACTAGAGGTGTGCGAGTTCAAATATTAATTCCCAAATATTATGAACAATAGGATATTTGGTACTTTGAGTCAAGTAATAAGTATTTGTCATTATTCATGACTATTCAGGACTTAAAATGGTGGAAAAAAAATACTTTAAAACAAATCCTCTAGGTCACCCCAAATGGCTAGGGCTAGCCCGTTAGCCTTACTAGCCCAGTCATTTTCTACCATCCATCCACATCTTCCTATAACCAGATCTCCTTGGATGTTGACAGTTACTGCCCCTCCCATTAAGCTAATCTCAGTCGATAAAGTCCAGATTGTGGGGTTTGTAGCAAGGCTTAAGTAAATTGCATGATGCCTCTACCCAGAGAAAACATATAAGTGTGCCTGGTAAAAGAATGGTACAACCCCCTGGAATGCAGTACCTCTTCACCGCCCCAAAGGACTAGACCACAGGTTAACCAACACAATGCAATCACAGTCCCAACAAAACACACAGCTTATCACTTTAAAATAATATGAGCTCAGACATGTAATAAGAAACAAAACAACAGGGATTTTATTTTAGAATCAGGTCTCAGTCCCTAAATAGGAAAGGGGGTTAGGCAATGAAGTAGCATGTGTGGACCCTGGCTGGTTCTTCTGTGTCATAGAAACAGACAATGATGACAGAAAAAGAGCAAAGGTCCATCTAATCTGCCTGGAGTTCCATTTTCTCTTGGTGGAGGCACCATGCAATTTCCTTTCAGGCCCAGCCTACATTAACACAGTACAGCCTTTCAGTTACCCTGCTAGGTGTAGCCAATTAATATATTTGTACCTAAACTGTGCTTCTATTGCCCTTCAAGGCTAGGCCCAAAATGTGATAGTCCAACCTCAAACCACTCATGTATAGTAACTGCTTCCGTCCATTTGTTCTGGTGAGCACTACTCTCAACCATTCAAGCTAGATACCAGCAACCTGGCACCATGGCAAATCCTCCCTACCCTCACTTGTGGCACCCTCCTACAAAGGACTGGGTGCAAATAACAGCTCACACCGCTGGAAAGTTGACAAATCGACACCTGCTCCTAGCCATTACCCTACGCTGGGACCCTAAACGACTACACTGTACTCAAACTAACAAGAAACAGAAGTGTTACATGTCATACTATGAGCTGCGGCAGATGTCCCTTAAACTCCTGCTTCTCCTCCTTCTGATGTCAGGAAGTGTCCATCCAAACCCTGGCCCTGTTTCTACCAGGGTAACAAATCTAGCAAAACCGGAGTGGGGTCTCACCATCGCCACCTTAAATATCTGTAGCCTCCTTCCAAAACTGGCATCCCTTCAAGTCTTTGCCAGTCAACACAATCCTGACATAGTAGCCATTGTTGAAACCTGGCTGACACCAAGCACTCCGGACCATGCCATCTCACTACAAGGCTACAATATTTTCAGACTGGACAGGACTAATAAAAGGGTGGGGGGGGGTTGTGCTATTTACATTAAGGGCAGCCTCTCTAGCCACCCTGTCTGCTTTTCCACCACTAACTCCTCTGTGCAATTTCTCCCTGTCAAGCTACTACTTGGTGCCCAAAATAAAGTGCTTACTGTGGCCGCTGTCTATATCCCTCCTAAAGATCCAGGGTCCGGCCTCCAGACTGTTCTTGAATTTGTAAGATCGCAACCACCTGACACTGAGTTCCTTCTCCTTGGTGACTATAATATAAATTGTCTCGCATCAGACTTTGGGTCCCTCAAGGATGCTATCCTAGCAGCTAACCTAACGCAGATGGTGAGCTCCCACACTAGAAAAAACTACAAAACTGGAACTTGCACTCTCATTGACTGGATCCTTGCTAGCCACCCAGCCCGCATAAAAAACACAATTGTTCTCCCAGACTCTGTCAGTGACCACTCCCCTGTGATCTGTACCTGGACAAATAAGTTGCAAAAACCACCTCCAAAAACCATCTCAAGCAGAGTGCTACCCCATGGAAACCTTACTAAGCTCAAGACCTGTCTTTTACAGCAAGACTGGTCCCCAATATACAATACTGTAGATGTTGACGCAGCCCTAGATTATTTTATCACAACTTTCAACACTGTCTGTGACACCTACGCACCAGTAAAAAAGCGTAAAATCAAAGCGCTCTCAAATCCCTGACTCACGGCCAAACTACTGGCCCAACTCAAAGCTCTGGACCACCTCTGGGCCATAGCCAGAGCCACAGGCTCCTTGATGGATATCCAGAAGTATAAACAGGCACAAAACCAATGTACCAAACAAATCCGACTAATGAGCTCCTATTTCAAAAATGCCCTCGCAAACTCCTGGGGTGACGGGAGATCATTCTGAGACAACATCAGAAATATCACGGGTAAGCAGTCCAAATCCTCTCCCACTATAATGACTGTCGATGGAACCACTACCCTAGACCCAATAGTCATGGCAAAGGCCTTAAATAAAAATTTCACTGACCTCAGTGGGGTCCTCCTGTCGGACTTCTTCTCTGACACGGACTCGCCAAAACCAATATCTCCTACTGCCTCACCTGACCAACCGCTTTTCCACTTCAAAATAGTTAAGGCATATGAAGTCTACAAATACATAAAAAAGGCTATCTCTAAATCCAGAGCAAGCAGTGATACTATTGATCTTAAAATTCTGTCCCTTACCCTGGAAGAGGTGGTGCACCCACTTACCAAAATTTCAATCTCTCCCTCTGCCTTAGTCAATTTCCCAGCAAATGGAAGTCTGCTATAGTCACACCAGTGTTCAAAAGTGGCGACAAGTCAAGTCTTTATCAATCAATCAAGTCTTTATTTAACCAGGCTTTCATCGTTGAGCAGAAGCTCATTTGCAAGATGGACCTGGGTGGAGCATGAACAATTGTATATACAGGTCAACACAGGTATTTACAAGGCAATACAGATAATACTCTTTACAGAGAGGAAGAAAAAGAAGTTCATATGTACATAGAATTATACAGATATTGTACAGATTACACGGTATTTACATACATAGAAGTGTCTATAGGAAGATAAAGCAGGTTATCTAAGGTTGCAGGAGGAAGTAACGGAAGAAAAAAATAAAAATAAAACTATACACCAGGTAGAGGTGAAGGTAGGGGGGAAGAGAGGGAGGGAAGTAGGGGGAGAAAGGCTAGGAGGGCACGGTGCACAGAAAGGAGTTGGTAAAGCTGGATGTAGAGAAGGTGGATGGAGAAAAGGAATATGTGTGAGCCCTGGGATTGAATGCTATAAAACGGGGCATGGTAGGATGTCACAACCCAGGGTAGTGAGCTCCTATCCGAGGTTGGGAAAGGAAGAATAAGGGGATGGATGGGCCTAGTGTTGATAAGACAGGGGATAAGAGAGAGAACAATTAGGCTGGTGAGGAGCAAGCTGAGGTCAGTACTTAAATTGGGTCTAGGCGTCGCTATATACCAGTACTGGGTCTGGTGGGTGAAGCAGTTACATACTTCTCTGATTGTAATGAAATAAAGCATCTTGAAAGCATTTATACCGATTAGAGTGCTTAATTTGAGGGTTTTGTAGATCATTCCATAAGGTAGGTAGCACGAGCTTATGGCTGCCCTGCCGGGCTGGATTTTGCTTTGGGTACTTTAAGTGTAATAGCTGAGTAACTTCTAACGCAGATTTCCCAATTATACTCAGGGAAGACAGCAGGAGATATAGTAAGGCAGCTTATTAGAGATGGCTCTATAGGTCCAGAGAGCTGCTGCTCTGTGGCACCTGAATTTTAGTGATGTCCATCCCACTGCCGCATATAGGGTGCAGTGATGTGTGTCAAGGGGAGTCCCTATATAAACCTAGTGCTCGATGGTAGAGTGTGTCCAGTTTAGCCATGTAAGAGTTGGGCATTGGCTGTAGAGGAAGTCAGCGTAATCAACCAATGATAGGAAAATGGATTGGACCAGTTGTTTCTTGGCATCTCTGGTGAGAAATTGGCTGATTCTAAAAACAGTCCAAGCCTTTGCGAAGTCGTTTAGCAAGTCCCGATATGTTCAATGAAGGAGAGTCTTTGGTCTATTCAAACTCCCAGATACTTGAATTTTGTAACAAATTCTAGTTTTTCACCTAGAACTGTGGTAATTTGGGAACTGTCCCACTGGACACAGGGTTAGCTGTACGGATAAAAGGAGAGAGGACCATCACTTTAGTTTTTTGGCATTAAGGAGTAGCTTTTTTGAGGAGTTGGCTTTGGTAAAGGTTGAATTCTGACTGTAGGTCATTGCAGGCAGCTTCAGGTGTTGGGCGACTCACGTGAGAACTGTATCATCTGCAAACAGATGGATGTTGGCTTCTTTTATACAGTAGTCAATGTTATTAATGTAGATTGCAAAAAGTAAGGGCCCTAATATAGAAACTTGAGGTACCCCTCTTTGCAGAGTTTTTAAGGGGGACAGGCCTCCTTCGGCTTTAACTTGTTGAAGGCGCCCTGTAAGATAGTCAGTGAGCCAACGCAGAGAGGAGGGGTCCACACCTATGGTTTGAAGGGCGGAGAGGAGCAGACTATGATCGACGGTGTCAAAAGCCTTGCTTAGATCAAGGAAAACAGCACAAATAAAGTTTTTGCTCTCAAGATTACGCTGCCAGTCGTCAGTAACTTTGGCGAGGGCTGAGATAGTGCTATGTTTAGCTCTGAACTGGACTGCATAGGATTTAGCAGTTCCTAGACTCAAGGTGAGTCCTCAGCTGTGCATTTACAATTTTCTCTAGGAGCTTGGACAGGACCGGAAGGAGGGAAATTGGCCTGTAGTTATTGAGATCGCCAGGGTCACCTGATTTGAACAGTGGTATGACATGTGCTGTCTTCCATATAGTGGTAAGGTGCCCTGAGATAGGGCTAAGTTAAAAAGGTGGGTGACGGGTATTGCTAGTACGTGGTAGGCAATTTTTAGGAAATAAGGGTCAAGGGTGTCGGCCCCAGCACTTTTTCTAGTATCCAACTGAAGCAAGAGGTCCTCTACCTCTTTCAGTGTGGCAGGTTGAAGTGAGAAAGGCGGTAGCTATCGGAGTTTCAGGCAGTTGGCTGGCAGTCTGGGAGCCAAGTATGTTTGCAGGAGTTATCAAATGCCATGCCTGCAGTAGCAAAGTGGTTATTGAATGCGCTAAGTATATCCATCTTTTCGGTTATAGTCAAGTTGCCAGAGGTAATCTTGGTCGGGAGTGAATTTCCTGGGAGTGGCCTAGCAGATCACTGATTGTGTTCCAGAGCTTGATTGGGCTCTTTGTGGCAGAGTCGAGTTCGGATTTGAAGAAGGTGGTCTTCGATTCTCTGATTGTTTTGGTACATAAATTTGTAGTCTCCTGAACTGGTTCCAATCCTCTGCAGTGTTCAGTCTGCGTGCTTTTTTCCAGAGCTTATCTCTTTCTAGAAGCAAGGACTTGATCTGAGGGGTGAACCATTTACAGGTTTTGGTCCTAGTTCGAACTTTAATAAGTGGAGCATACTTATTAAGGGCCCTTGATAGAATGTTGTGGAAGATATTGTAAGCTGACGTAATCATTTTGGCCAGGTAGAAATCTTGCCACTCAGGGGAGTACTTAAGCTTGTTTAGGTAGGCATGTTCATTGAAGCTGCGCCTGGATCTCTTCATAGAGAACTTGCTGATGGGTGCTGGGTTGTTGGTGGATCTTACTCCCGCAATAAAACAATGGTCGCTGGCGTCTGAGAAGAAGACATCAGCGTGGGAGAAGAGATGAGGTTTGCTCACCATTAGCACATCCAAAAGTGTACTTTACTGGGGTTCTTCACGTTTGGGCATGTTGGTTCAGTAATAAGTTGCGTCAGTCCATGTTCATCACAGAAGGATGCAAGGGGGGCAGCTGTGTTAGAGAGCCAGTCAAAGTTGAGGTCTCCTAAAATAATAGTTTCTGGCAGCCCCTGTCCCAGCTTGTCACTTAGATATGACACAAGCTGTAGGCCAGCAGACGGTGGTCTGTAACATCCTATTACGCAGAGTGCAGTAGTCTGTGTAATTTCCACTTTGAGAATTAGGCATCTGATCGCTGGCGTACAGATGCCGAGGATAAGCAGGAGGCAGAAAATTTGTCTTTAACGAGATAGCTACCCTCCTCCTCTGGCATGCCTATCAGCCTGAACAAGGCATAGTTGGGTATGTTTACTTCTATCAGTGGTGCTGGGTCTAGCCAAGTTCGGAAATCACAAGTATGTCAGGAGAAGTATGATTTACCCAGGTTTGTATTAGTTATCTTTTTAAGGAGGCTACATACGTTAATATGCAAGAAGCTTATTCCTTTTAAATTTGTTAGTTCTGCTGGCAAAGCAACAGCTTCTGGGGGGCCAGGGTTGAGTTCTAATGCTGCCTAAACAAAGCAGGAGGATAAGTAGGATTTTCTAAGAGTGCTAATTATAAGCTTGTAATTCCTGCCTTTCTCCCATCTAGTAGATCTGATGTTTTAGGGACTGGAAAGTAGCCACCATAGAAGAGCTGATCTGTTGTAGCAAGAGCTAGTACCCCTACCACAATAGGCGGGGAGGAGATAGAAGTCTGCGTGGTGGGAGGTGGACCTTGTGGTGGGGAGTGTTATAAGTACTACTGGTATGTGTGGTCCAAGAGCAGGGTTCGAGGTATTGGTACTTGGAATCACGGAGGCAATTAAAGGATAAGTTGCTATGTGGTATACAGCACAAGGTGCCGCTGTAGACCAAACATGATGGTAGTTCAGGTGTCCAATGCTGGGCAGCTGGTATCAGCAGAAGAAGGACAGTAAAAGGAGCCATATGGGCCCGACATGATGGTACCTCAAAAGGAGCCACTCAATTAGCCCAGGGCCAGTGGGGTTGCTGGATTAATGCAGCTTATCAGTAGCTTTCCGATCCAGGTCGACCCAAATTTGATAGCATTAAAGATATTTAGTGGTGAAGGCACAGCCAAGGAGAGCCTATGCGTTTTAGTAAGGCGAGGCCCTGAGAGTTGGATCCCGTAGGCTGGATAGACAAGTCCCTACCAGGAAACTATTGGCCTATATCTATACTTCCACCCCTTCCCCAAGGCCCTCGAACGCATTGTGGCTGACCAACTCTCAGACTACCTGCATAAGTATAACATACTCTGCTTGCAGCAACATGGATTTAGGAAAGGACACATTACATCAACTGCCCTACTGGAATTCTCAGGAGAAATTCACACTGCCTTGGACAAAGGATATCAAACCGGAGCTGTTTTCATTGACCTAACAAAGGCATTTGATACTGTTCACCATGGTTACTTATCACACAACTACACAGTCTTGGGCTCTCAAGGACCAGGTGCCTGGGTTAAAAGTTACTATTAGCAACTCTCAATCAGTAAAAATCTCAGAAGTTCTCTCAGACTCAAACCGTCCTCTCAAGTGTTCCACAGGGGTCAATCCTAGGCCCCCTCCTTTTCAGCCTTTTCCTAAACTCTCTCCCCAAATCCTGCCCGGAACAAATAATCCTTTATGCTGACGATGCCATGATTCTCTCCTCTCATAAGGACCCGAAACCCTTACTCCAGAGCCTGCAACTTGCTTTCTCCAATGTTGAAAAGTGGTTCCTAGATCACAAGCTGGTGCTAAATCACAAAAAACAAAATCCATGCTTTTCTTCAGTCCACAAAACAGAAAAAGACAAATTCCACTTACTATCAAAACATACCCAGGAAATACCCTTGAACAAGTGTCAACATTTAAATACCTTGGAATCACCTTTGATCAAGGTCTTACCTTTCTGACCCACATTGATAACACATGAAAATGGTGAACCAGCGCTTGGTATCCTGTTCCGAAACCGCAATTCCTTACCTGTTGTGCTGAGGATTGCTATCCAAAGCTCTGTCATCTCAATCATAGACTATGGCTTAATTTTCTATGGCTCTGCCACTACCACCGCACTAAGGCGCATCACAACCACCCTAAACAAGGCCTGTCGGCTGCTCACTGGAGCGCAAAGATGTACTCATACATGTGAGCTCTACACTGAAACAGGATGGTTGCAACTCTCAAATCGCATAAGGTACCTCACATGCTTGATGGCAAAAAAATCCATCTTGGGCCGCACTCCGCCGTGTATCCAAGATCTACTTTGCCCAAATACCAGCATCCGTCCCACCAGAAGATTGGAACACCAGCCTCTCCAGGTCCCCAAATGCCGGACTACACAGGGCCAAAGATCTTTTGCCTATCGTGCCCCCAGCTGGTACAATGCCCTGAGCTCACTCATTACATCCTCCACGTCGCTAGGAGCTTTCAAATCTATGCTTTGCTCTCACCTCTCAGCCTCTAGTTCCTGTGACTGCCTTGACTAATGATTCTTCCCTCATGGCTGTTTTTACTGTTTTTCATCCTCCTCCTCCTCCTCTGCTCCTTTCTTGACAAAGGCATCTGAGTACCTCTAACTACTCTAAGTCTGCTCCCCTCCCCATATCTCCTCCTACCCTTCCTACCTTGACCATTCCTCCAATGTTTTGTTTTTTTCCTGTGATGTACTGTATTATACTGGCTTATTGAAACCTTTATAATTTGCTGACCATTCTATGTAGCATGTCTTGTTTGTTTGTACATTGCTGACGTGTAACCTTTGTAAAAGAGCCATTGGCTCAAAGGTAATAATTCCTAGAACAATAAACTAAACTAAACTACTCTTTCCACTGGTACTAGTGTATAAATAGAATAATAGATAGGAGACTGTGTACGAGGCTATAATACGATCGAGAGGTTCTTGCGACATGTAATGCTGCACATGGCAGGCCAGTTATGGTGCACATAGAATCTGAATCTGATGGCAGATAAGAACCACTTGGCCCACCTAGTTTGCCCATTTCCCTACTTAATGGATAAGCTGCAGATCCTAGTTAACCAACAGCCTACTTCCTCCTACCCCCCGACTAGAATTGCCTTATGTCTGTCCCATGCATTCTTGAATTCCCCCACTGTTTTTGACTCTACGACCTCCTCAGGAAGGCTCCTTCCATGCATCTACAACCCTCTCTGTGAAGAAATACTTCATCACATTACCTCTGAGCCATCCCCCCTTTATCTTCAAATTGTGTCCCCTTGTTCTTGCATATCTCTTTTTCTGAAAGATGCTACCCTCTTGGACTTTGTTGATTCCCTTGCAGTATTTGAAAGTTTCTGTCATGTCCCCCTCTCCCTCCTTTCCTCGAGGCTATACATCTTAAGCTCCTTTAGTCTTTCTTCATATGTCTTCTGGTGCAGGCTCTGCACCATTTTGGGTTGCCTTCCTCTGGACAGCCTCCACACTGTCTGTGTCTTTGCAGAGATGGGGTCTCCAGAACTGTACACAGTACTCCAGATGTGGTCTTACCAACTGTTTGTACAGAGGGACAACAACTTCCTGTTTTCTACTGGTGATGCCTCTCCCTATGCATCCTGGTATCCCCCTAGCCCTACTTACTGCCTTCTCACATTGCTGGCCCACCTTTAGGTCATCTGATATGACTACCCCCAGGTCCCTTTCCATTTTTATTGTCAGTATCTCACCCCCCACTGTGTACTCTTCCCCTGGATTTTTGTTTCCCCAGGTGCATTACTTTGCACTTCTTTGTGTAGAATCTAAGCTGCCATACATTTGACCATTCCTCCAACCTTGCCAAGTCCCTTTTCATCCTTTCCACCCCACATTGCATATCAACCCTGTTGCAGATCTTTGTGTCATCTGTAAAGAAACATACTTTTCCTTCCAGTCCTTCTGCTATGTCACTTATAAAGACATTAAAAAGGACCGGCCCCAGTACTGAACCCTGCAGTAACCCACTAGTAACCCCCCTTTCTTCACTGTGGACTGCATTTACTATTACCCTCTGTTTCCTGTTGTCCAGCCAGTGGTTTACCCAGGCTACCACCCTAGGACCCACTCCCAGGCTGTCTAATTTGTTTATTAAGCTTTTGTGTAGGACTGTGTCAAATGCCTTGCTAAAGTCTAGGTAGGCCATGTCCACAGCCCCTCCCTGGTCTACTACTTTGGTCACCCAGTCAAATAAATCAATTAGATTTGTCTGACATGACCTTCTTGCTGTGAATCCATGCTGCCTGGGGTCCTGTGCCCCACTGGCCTCTAGGTACTCAACAATTATTTCCTTCAGAAGTGATTCCATCATTTTCCCTACCACTGAGGTCAAACTGACAGGTCTGTAGATTCCTGCCTCTGTCACAATTAAACAAGAAATTCTTTGTTGCAGCCTAAATCCCCAAACCCAAAGGCTCTTACATTTACTCTACTTTTCTCCCCTTGTTGCCCAGTCAACCTTATCAGTCAGACCTCCATGCCAAGTCCCATCCCCCACCATCTCCTGAACTTATTTTTACCTCATTGTTCTTCCCTGGTTTGCCTTACAAGGCAGGATCACCAAGGGTCGTGTCAGGTTCTGGAGCTGAAACTCGTTTTTATTTGATGGGCACCATGGTCCGTGGTGCAGTTCCTGCACTGCAGAGGCAGTATCATGCTGGGGTTTCCAGGTTTTCTTCCCTTATTCCCCAAAAGATGTCAAAGGTAGGTTCATGGATGCACACAAACACAGACGCATGTCAGTCTGAGCTCATTGGCATCCCCTCCCACCCTTATGCATTAGCTCTTGTATGCACTGTCATCTGTGGTCATACAGGTGGCAGCATTGCAGCACAGTCTGTGATCCCTCCCTCCCCAAGAAAGAGCCTTTCCTCTGGAATGCTCAATATTCTTCCTATGGCTCGACATACAACACCTCAGGCTCATTCCCAAGCTCGGTCGTCAGTGTCACAAGCAGCAGCATTACTGCTGCATCTGGTAGGACATCCTAACCCAATGGCTCTTAAATCTACAATGGGTATTTATAATACCTGTTGAATGGCCTTGTTCATTTAATGATTTCCCAACAAGTGTGATACAGAGATGCAATGGCAGGGCTTACCTTAATTTACTCATGGTTCTCCTAGGGCAGGGGATCTCCCTGGATGCCACAGGGGCAATGATGCAGTTGCAGCAAGTCCCTCTCTGTTGGTTTCATTCTTTCTCTCTCCATTTTCCTCTTTGAATGGCTCTGGTGTCTGCTGGAGAATGGCTGTTGTTCCAGTTCCAGTCAGGGCTCTCCTGACCTCAACATTTGGCAGATGATCTGCCTGTGCATACAGGGCAGCTCAAGCCTCACCCTGTGAAACCTAGTCCTACAGTCCATAAACCACATCCTGGAATCCAGTCCTAGTGTGTTGTGGTAACTAGCACTGGACTCTGACACTTACTGGCAGCTTCCAAAACTAGCTGCAATCTCAGTTTCAGTGTTCAGTGCTACAGTATAGCAGTCTCTCAGTTTACAGCTGCAGCCTTTGGCTTTAGTTCACCCTGAGCTAGCATGCACTTATCTTTTTCTCACAGCAGGCGTTCAGCTTTTCTCACTCTTTCACTCACTCAGTCACTCTATTTGGCAATTGCATGGATTCTCTCTCTCTCTCTCTCTCTCTCTCTGCAGTGTAGCAGCAAACCTGGTGTCTTTCACACTTAGTTGCAGACTCACTCCCTTTTCCTTGTTGGTTGTATAAGCCTGCAGTCAGCCTCTTGCTCTCTGGCTTTGAGGCCTCCCTTACGAAAATGAAATATATTTTAAAATATATTATTAACAATATATTTACATATAGTGAAATATATTCCAATCTACTTGATTTATAATATATTGGAATGTATTGGAAAATCAATATACAGTGCTTTCTTGATATAGTGAACCCTACTATAAGGAATTTCTGTTATAATGTATGGGGAGCCCTTATTAACAACCACAATCAAGCTGTGTACAGTGTTGTTATGGTATTGATCTGATGTCAAGAGGTTGCTCACCCCTCTTGACTATGTTACAATGATACCATAACAACGAAAGCGGATCTGCACATGCACAGATTTGAAGCAGCATCTTACAACGAATGGCCACAGCAGTGAAAGCTGGCCCTAAGGCAGAGCGGCGCTATGGGGAAACAAGAAAAAAGTAAGGACAATCTTCGTTTAAACTTGTGTTCAATTGAGTTTTTGCTGGGTTTTTTTTGCCCATACACTATAAAAAATAATTACATTTCGGTTAATAACCGCACTGAAATCACCTTTCCTGGTTTCCAGGACAACAATAAACTTCTCGAGCTGCAATCTCAAAGTTTACTATGTTGTCCTGCCAACCACTTGAGGTGATTACAGTGCAGTTATTAACCAAACATAGTCATTATACTCTATATAATGTATGGGAGAGGGTGGTTATTAACTGAATTCAGCAAGATTATTGCGTTGTCATACTATCAGTGTGACATTAAAAAGTTGTTATACTATCAGTATGACATACTGAAGATGGCATAACAAACTAGATTGTTCATTAAATGTAATGTTCTAAGCCAAGATCTGCAAGCGCTTCTCTCTATGTTTTCAAATCCACATGCTAGTTTGTCAGTGTCCCTCAAAAAGTTGTATTTTTCTTTGCTTTGTAGTGATTACCTGAAGCTCAAATCCTCTGTCCTGCCTCTTCAAATCTCTGGGTCTACTGCATGTCCTCTCATGCTGGCGCAACCCATAGTGCAGTTCTTCTATGGACCCATGTGATGTTGTCACCCAACTGTATTTCTGGAAATTTGTTTGTTATTATTCTGTCAGTACTGAACAACTTTTTTTGGCTTTCTGGCTAACACTCACTTTTATTGTTGTTGGTATGTTATTAAAAATTAATCGGAAAGTTCTATTTCACTATTACTGCATTCACGCTTGGCAATCATAATCACTACTCGTTGCTGTTGCCATGGTTACAATAAATGCTGTTTCCCGCTATCGTCTTGTCTCAGGTACTTTTTTTATATACTAAGTTATAAACTTTTCTGGGTCTAAATGGAAAAGGTCCATATAGTTTTGCATACACTGTATAGGACAATGTATGGGGAACGGGTAATAACCAGGCTGAAATCACTTCTCGAGGTTGGCAGGACAACCAAGTAAACCTCTCAAGCTTCACTCTCAAGGTTTACATGATTGTCCTGGCAACCTCTTGAAGCGATTACAGCCTGGTTATTCCCCATTCCCCATACATTTTTCTAACACCTTATATCAATATCTTCTGTCTTTTTCAGTGTGTAAGTGTCTTGACTGAAAGTTTTATATTTAATGTTTACTGTTGTAAGAATCCTATGTGCTATGTATTGTATTGTAAATGTTTTGGGTGAATTTTGTGGGTCACACCTGAAAAGAAAATTGATTTTCCAGTGTGTTTACCCGTTAAGCAAATAAAACAAACAACATTATCCTCTATATAGTAGAGACCTGTAATGGCTCCCAATGTTACCTTATTAGGCATATTAACACCTCACTATAGTGAACAATAGTGATAGTGAACAAATTTGTTGGCTCCAGAGGTGTCCCTTATAAAGAGGGACCACTGTAGTTCAATATATTTTAAAATGTGCAAATATATTGCAATATACTGTAAATATATACATTATGGGCGCTTTAATATATTCTGTACATTGCAAAATATATTGCTAAAATTCTAAATATATTGAAATAAGGATGGTAAATATGTTATTGGTATATTGCCAATATATGTGCTGTATAAATGTACTTTGTTTTACATTTCAAACGTTGTTTCCTATGCTTAGGAATGGCCCTGCATCAAAGTAAAAGTGATCAGTTTATCTGGTTTCTAATATTTTTCACTCGTTTCTTCACATTCATCCCGACATAAAGTCTCTATCCCCAGGAAGCAGATACCATGCCGAGCATGCACGTCTACTGTGCACGCTGTGCAGAGGTGCACATTTTAGCAAATCCATCGCAGCAGGCATGTAATCCAGCCCAACTGATAAAATTAAAATGCTGCTGTTATGTGTGACAATAAAACAAGTGCTGGATTAACTGCAAAATCCTACTGGAGTCTGGTGCCGAAATCCCATGCATGCGCACTAGTGGCATGTTTTTTCACACATGTGTGAGATCTTTCTTCTGACCACAAGTGTGCATGCAGAGGATTTCAGTGCCAGACTCCAGTAGGATTTTGCAGCTAATCCAGCGCTCATTTTATTGTCACACATACCAGCAGCACTTTAACTTTATCAGTTGTGCTGTACTACATGTCTGCTGTGATGGATTTGCTAAAATGTGCACCTTAACACAGCGTGCACAGTAGATGCGTGTTCCTGGCGTATTCTCAGTGCAGTATGTGCTTCCGGGGGATGGAGGCTTTCAGTCCGGACGAACGTGAGGAGACAAATGTAAAATATTAGAAATCAGGTAAACTTGATCACTTTTACTTTGATGCAGTGCCATTCCTGAGCATACTTAGTGCTTCTTTGTGACAACAGATCATCATTTGTGAATTGACAGTAAACCGAGGGGCAAAGCTGACAGTGCCCCTTTAACCTTAGGATCCCTCACTCGTAGATTTGAGGAGCTGGCCTTTTATGGTAAATTAAAGCTAGCGTTTGAATTCTTAGAAACCTCGCTGGTTAATTTGGGGGCATAAAAACATAGAAAAACAGAACATGACAGCAGATTAGGATCATATGGCCCACCTAGTCTGCCCATTTTCCCCTACCTACAGTGTCACTATAGACCCTGCTTGATCTTTGGCTTTTTCTCTCATCACTTCCTTTCCACTAGGGATACCCTTATGCCTGTTCCATGCATCCTTGAACCCCACCACTGTTTTCACCCCCACCAGCTCCTCTGGAAGACTGTTCCAGGACTCCATCACTCCTTCTGTGAAGAAGTACTTCCTCACATCTCTCCTGAATCTAGCCCCCTCCAGCTTCATTGCATGTCCCCTCTTCTCATGAATCTTTTGTCACTGAAAAATACTGGCCTCATGTGCCTTATTTACTCTTGTGAGGCAGTTAAAGGTCTCAATCACCCTGCTACCTTTCCTGAGGATGCACATATTGAAGTCATTTATTCTCTCCTCGGAGGGCTTATGATGCAGACCTTACACCATTTTAGTTGCCCTCCTCTGAACAGATTCTATTCTGTCTATGTCCTTCTGGAGATGTGGTTTCTAGAGCTGAACACAGTATCCTCGGTGGGGTCTTACCAATGATCTATACAGAGGCAACACCACCTACCTTTTTCTGATGATGATACCCCCTCCCTATGCACCCCAGTATCCCAATAGCCCTCCAAATAGCCTTGCCGCACTGCTTGGCAGCTTTAGGTCATCAGATATGATTACCCCTCTCACAAACCCACTCAGCAGGTCAGCCCTCTACTCCCAAAGTGTCAACATCCAAAAGCAGTCTTGTGAACAGTTTAACAGAACAAGGTAACCCTCTTGTTTGTTTTGTGAGTTCAGATCAGCCTTTGGTCTCCAGTCTTGGAGGGATACAAACTGTGAACCTCTTGCTAGCGTACCCAATGCACAGGCTCAGATATTTCTGTTTTCGGGGGGCCAGATATCTTTGCCTATGGGCACCTAACCAGGTATACAGAAGTAACCCTTAAAAACTTTAATAATGACCTCAGATTTAAAACGCTTCTCTTTCCAGTTTGGTATCACCATTCAAGCTTATGCCTAATGTCAGCTATAACCATATATACTTTTCTTGCAAATGAAAGAAATTCAAAGACAGACCAAGTATGCTCTAAAAAGAGTTTTAGTAAAATAGATAAAAATATGCAAAATACAGAACTATTATATCACAAGACATACAAATCTATTAAAAGAACAAGATTGTAAACAGTGCAATTCTTACTACAGTACTTAGATTTGTCTCTCTCTCTAAATACCTGCTTAAAGTGCTCCAAAGATGTTTCTTTGTCAGAGTCTAGATTGAAGTGTCCCTGAAGGAAAACAGCATAATCTTTAAAAACTGGTTTTCCCCACCTATTTTGCATGAGGTCACCTAGCCCCTCCCTGTCAGAATATATATATAAAAAATATATATCTATATAAAATCAGGATGTCTTTTCCAAGTATTAAATTCTACAACCTCAGCATACTCCTGTTCTTCAAATGACATTTCTATGATCTTAATCAGTATCCTCTCTCACACAGGCATCAGAGGAACATTTACAACTTTGCACCAGTTTGCTAAACCGGGTTTCCCCTTCTAACATCATAAAATTTTTTTTATGATTTCCCTCTTAACAAATAGAGCTACAATTAACTTAGAAAAGTCTGTAATTAGCTTTTGGCTTTCCATGTAACACCTTGTATCTAAAACCTGTGTGTGTGTGATCTCACATGCTGTTTCAGTATTTTCTCATGGCTTTCATCTTTCAGCTGAAACCTGGGGGGGAGTGAGCGAGGTCACTCCAAGAGCACCAGATGTCTCAGCATCTGTCATGACACAGTCCATAACCCATTTTAATATTACGAAAAATGATACTATAGCACTCAGAACTGGCTGTCCACATCACAACCCCCAGGCCTGTTTCCTTTTTGGTGGTTGTCGCTACCTTTCCACCCATTTTGTACCCCACCCTTGGTTTCTGTGCCTGAAGTGCATCCCACTGGTCACCTTCCCTTCTCCAGAGTGAACTTCGTTTACCACCACCCTTTGTTGCCTATCCTCTAACCAACTGCTTACCCAGTTTACCACCTTTGGACCTAACCTGCCCAGCATGAACAACTCGGCTCAGTTCTGGAAGGCTGTGGCAAAGGCCAATAGGATGCTAGGGTATATAGCAAGGGGACTCTCCTCCAGGAAGAGGGAGGTGATCCTTCCCCTGTACAGAGCTCTGGTCAGGCCTCACCTGGAGTACTGTGTGCAGTGCTGACACCCGTTCTTGAAGAAGGACATTAAGTTGTTGAAGTGGGTGCAACGTAGAGTGACAAAGATGATACAGGGATTTCAGGGAAAGTTCTATGAGGAGAGATTAGCAGAGCTGAACATGTACTCCCTGGAGGAGAGGAGGAATGGGGGTATATGATCAAAACATTTAAGTACTTTAAGGGGATAAATAAGGTTAATACAGAAGGGATTTTCCAGCTTAGAAGAGGGAGGGATATGAGAGGACATTAGTTGAGGTTGAAGGGGGGAAAGATTCAGGAGGGAAATCAGGAGACATTTTTTCATGGAAAGGATGGTGGACAGGTGGAATGCTCTGCCTGAGGGGGTGGTGTCCTGTAGAATGGTGGATGGCTTTAAGAGGTGTTGGGACAGGATGGTAGGGGGTTATGATGAAGGGGAAGGGGGAGCAGCTGCAAGTTGAGGGTCTGGCTGCACAATCAAGCAGACTCATTAGACCATAAAGCCTGCTTCTGTTGGTGTTTTCGTATGTTTGCATGTCTCCTACATTGAAAGTAACAGGAGCTATGGGGGGGTGGACACTAGTCCCTTTTCAGAGGAGAGAATCATAAAGGGATTCGCTAATTTGAAAGTGGACAAAACAATGGGACCAGACAGTGTATATCCTGATGTATTGAAGGAGCTCAGGCAGGTACTGGTTGCAACTCTGACTATCCTGTTTAACAGTCCACTGGAAACAGGAGTGGTTCCGGAGGACTGGTGGAAGACAGATGTAGTCCCTCTTCTCAGAAGTGGTAGGAGGGAGGAGGCTGGCAATTATAGGGCAGTCAGCCTGACATCAGTGGTGGAAAAGTTAATTGAATCATTGCTGACGGAGAAGATAGTGGAATATCTTGAATCCAGTGGATTACAAGACCAGAGGCAGCATGGATTTATGGATGGGAGGTCATGTCAAATTCATCTGATAGATTTCTTTGATTGGATGACCAAGGAATTAGAACAGGGTGAAGCAGTGGATATGGTCTACTAGATTTCTGTAAGACTTTCGACTCCGTTCTACAGGGAAGACTAGTAAGCAAGCTGTGTACCTTAGTTGAGGGTCTGCAGGTGGCACATTGGGTAAGAAATTTGTTAGGGGATAAGCGACAGAGGGTGGTGGTAGAGTTCACTCAGAGGAGGATAGGGTGGCCAACAAGGTGCCTTTGGGATCAGTGCTGGGACCGGTCCTATTTAATGTTTTTAATATCTTTATAAGTGACATTGCAAAGAAGCTGGAGAGGAAAGTCTGCCTCTTTGTAGATGACACCAAAATGTGCAATAGGGTGGACACTCCAGGTGGGATGGAAAGGATAAGCAGAGACCTGAGACAACTGTAGGAGTGACCAGTGGTATGGTAACTGAGTTTCAGTGTGAAAAAGTGCAAAATAATGCACTTAGAGCACAGAAACCCAGCAACAGGGTACAACATGGGGGGGCCGGGGTTATTTGAGACTGCCAAGCAGGAGAGTGACCTGAGGGTAATCATCTTTGATGACCTAAAGGTGGATAGGCAGTGCGACAAGGCAGTTGGGAGGGCTTGTGGTATGCTGGGGTTCATAGGGAGTGGTATCACCAGCAGAAGGAGGGATGTGGTGTTGCCTCTGTATAGATTGCTGGTAAGACCCTACCTAAAATACTGTGTACAGTTTTGGAGGCCACTTCACAGGAAGGACATAGACAGAGTGGAAGCAGTCCATTGGAGGGCTACTAAAATGGTGGCAGGCTGCATCAAAAGACTTATGAGGAGAGACTAAAGGAACGCAATATGTACACCCTGGAAGAGAGGAGGGAGAGGGGGGATATGATGGAGACCTTTAAATACTTTACGGGGATAAATAAGGTACAGGAGGGAAATGTATTTCAGAAGGAAAGGTGCTCAAGAACAAGGGGACATGTGATGAAACTGGAGGCGGGTAAATTCTGGAGAGATGTGAGTAAGTACTTCTTCACAGAAAGGGTGGTGGATTCTTGGAACAGCCTTCCAGCTGAGGTGCTGGGGTGAAAACAGTGGTGAGGTTCAAAAAAGCATGGAATAGGCATAAGGGAATCTTAGTGGAAAGGAATGAGGGAACAAGAAAGAGCCAGAGATCAAGTAGGGTCTGTGATGATACTGAAGGTAGAGAAAAATCCATCTGTCCTCTTCCAGTCCCCCAGAACCACTCGTTTCCAATGAACTGTTAAATAGGACCATCAGGGTGCAGCCAGTACCTCCCTGAGCTCCCTCAGTACCCTTGAATGCACCCCATCTGGTTCCATCCCTTTGTCCACTTTCAGACTTGCAAGTCGCTTCAGGACACTCTCCTCTAAAAAAGGACTAGTGCCCACCTCCCTCCCTCCAAAGCCTCTGTTACTTTTTTGTGGCCCCTCTCCTTCTCCTTCCTCAGTGAACACTGAGCAAAAGTATTTGCTCAGGATGTCTGTCATTTCCTGATCCCCTTATGCACTCCCCAGTTCCCTTCTTAACCTTACAATCCCACCCCTGATCTTCCGCTTTTTACTTACATACCTAAAAAATGTCTTGTCCTATTTCATTACCACCTGGACTTTTCTATCCTCAGTTTGTGCCTTCATGCTCCTTACTGTTTTCCCTGCTTCCCTTTGTTTTTCCAGGACTGATACACCTCCCTATCCTCCTCCCTCTCTGTCTCCTTACACCTTCTGAAAGGTACCCTTTTAGCCTTTACTTTTTCAGTCACTTTCAAGAACTATAGCAGTCTCTTTTTCCTCTTGCTTTTGCTCACTAGCTTGATGCAGAAGTTTGTTCCTGTCACTATGCTCTCTTTTAGGATACAATATAACGTAGTGGTTTAGGGCACTGAGCTGCAAACCTGGAGACCTGGGTTTGAATCCCATCATCCCCCACTTGTATGCTGTGTGACCCTGAGCAAGTCACATAACTTCCATGTGCTCCCAGGTCACCTCCATGAAACAAAATCCAGCTTAGTATACCTTTCCTAGTTAAACAATTTCCCCTTTTGGAGGATGGAGGGGGGTAGTTACCCATATCAGGCCGACTGGATGGATCTTGTGGTTCCCTTCTGCTGTCAATTTCTGTGTTCCCTCTTTTAGCTTCACCCACTGTTCTACCCCACCCAGGTCATTTTCCTGCCATGAGACATTTACCCATCTTTTTTAAATCTGCCCTCAAGTCTAGGACTCTCACTCTTATGTGGTTTGATTCTGCAGCCGTCCTTATGTTGAACCACGCTGTACAATGAGCACTGGTCCCCAGGTGGCCTCCTACCTTGACATCTGCAACACTGTCCCTGTTAGTGAGTGGCAGGTCTGGTATTGCCCCATCATGAGTAGGCTCCTTGACTAGTTGCCTGAGGAGTGCTCCCTGCAGGGAGTCCAGGATATCACTGCTTCTACCTGAAACTGTAGCTGGGAGGCTTCAGTCTACATCTAGCAGATTAAAGTCCCCTACCAGCAGCTCCTTCCCTTTTCTACCATTTTGCCAATGTCTTCCAACAGTACCTTATCTAAATATGCCTCCTGTGCTGGAGGTCTGTAGATCAAGCCAGCTCAAACAGTGGTTACATTCCCTGTCTCCAGGGTGACCCACAGTACCTCCACCCCCTCATATTCCCTGTATCTCCATCACTTTTATGACTTCCCTCACATAAAGCACCCCAACCCCTTCTTTTCTTCTCATCTTGTCCTTCTTAAAGAGTTTAGCCTGGTATGGTCTTGCGGCAGTCATGGTTTTCAGTGCATTATGACTTGATAATGGCCACAACATCCAGGTCAGCCTCTGCCATGATGGCCTCTGGCTCCAGAATTTCATTTTATAGACTTTTAGTATTTGCACAAATGGCCTTCCAGACTTTACCACTATGGTTGCTTAACCCCCTTTTTTAGCTTTTAGCCTGCCTTCGTCCCCCCTCTTTTTTAATTCTCTTGTTCCTACCCTCCTTCATTTCTACCACACTGCTTCTTTTATTAATTTGCACTCTGGGGGATTCATCTTCCATTGGGTCCTCCCTACTCTCTACTTCAGTCTGTGGGGGGGGGTGCACTTTATACCTCCCTGGGTCCTTCTGCCAGACACCTTGACTAGTTTATGTTCATCAAAGTAGCATTTAAACCATCCACTGAGAACTGTGGTTCCCCTCACGGAGGGATACAGACCATCGCTCTTGTGTGGTCTCTTATACCTCCAGGTGGGTCCCCAGTCCCCGATGTAGCCGAAACCCTCCTCTCTGCACCATCCCTTCGACCATGAATTGAAGTTTCTGGTCTGAAGAACTGTCTTCTCTCCCCTGTTGTAGACAGGCAGCACCTCAGTGAAAGCCATTGAGTGTGCTACATGTCTAAGACCATGTACCACCAGCAGAAAGGTGGAGGTTTTGTTGTTCCTATATAGATCGCTGATAAGCTCCCACCTTGAGTACTGTGTCCAATTCTGGAGACCACATCTCTGGAAGGGGTATCCTCTGAAAAGAGTAACTGAAATTGAGCAACCCAGAAATGAGTGACTCAGTATCAGAGCCTATTATGTGAGCTACCCTGAAAGGGTAGTGGGGGGGGGGCAGCAGGACAAATGGAAGAACAGCAGTGAGAATGGAAGAGGAGGGATGATAGGGAAGGTATGTGGGAGGTAGTGTGGCGTGCAGCTGCTGAGCTGGCCATGTGGTATGGTGTGGTGGTGAGGGTGGCTGGTACAGTGGGGAGGGTGCTGGGTTCAGGGCTGGGGAGGGGTACAATTTTTTGTGTTTTACATATGGGAGTAAAATTTTTTTAACAAGTTTCTCCCCCTCCACAAGATGCACCCCCCGGAGTTGAGAATCCATAGATAGTAAAGGGGCTGTGGGGAGGGGGGGCAGATTCTCCCATGAGGGGGTGCAGCCCCCTGCATAAATACATTTGTTTTTTCTGGTGTTGCCTCGCTGGGAGTGTACATCGCCATTTTATTTTTTCAGCAATGTACACTCACTGCAATGGCGATCACCATTACAACATGGAACCTCTGGAAGGACATAGACAGAGTTGAGATAGTCCAAGTGAGGGCAACAAAAATGGTGCAGGGTCTGCATCAAAAGCCTTAGCAGGAGAGACTAAAAGACCTCAAAATGTACACCGTGGAAGAGAGGAGTATGAGGTGGGATATGATGGAGAGCTTTAAATACCTCACAAGAGTAAGTAAGTAAGATACAGGAGGGAAGTATTTTTCTAAATAAAAGGTGCTCAAGAACAAGGGGGCATGATATGATGCTGGAAGGGGGTAGATTCAGGTGAGATGTGAGGAAGTACTTCTTCACAGAAAGAGTGGTAGATTCCTGGAACAGCCTTCCAGCAGAGGTGGTGGGGTGAAAACGGAAGTGGGGTTCAGGAATGCATTGGATAGCACAAGGGAATCATAGGGGGGAAAGGAAGGGGGGAGGGAGAAAGAGCTGTAGATCAAGTAGGGTTTATGGTGAGAATACAGGTAGGGAAAAATGGGTAGATTGCGTGGGATAAGCAGCCCTTATCTGTCATCAAATGTTATGTTTCTATGTAAAAAAAACTTCCCAGCTCCATAAACTGCCCCTGCACTATCCCAGTCCAATCCCTGGCCAGGTCATTAGGCCCCAGTGGACAATAACATACAGCTCTCCCTCCCACCCTGCCACCATAGCAGTTCTCAGGATACGCTTCCCATCACTCCAAGCTGATGCACCTAACTTCCCTCTCTGTTCCCAAATCTATCTCTCTCACAGTGAAATCCCCCACCAGAAGTTCCTTTCTCCTCCTCTGGGATCCTCCACCACCTTTTTGGGGGTCTTCCCTATGAGGACCCCTACATCCTTCCTGGTCACCACCATGGCACCTCCCAGCAACCCCCCCCCCAGAGCAGTGTAGAAATTGGGAAGTAGTACTGGTTGAGGAATGTGCCTCTGATCACTGCCCCTCGCCCTTCCAGAGCCCACCATAGTCTAGCTGTTTCACCTTGCGTCCTCTGAGGTAATGTTGGCAGGGTTAGTGTCCCCAGGGTCGAGGAAGAGGTCCACGGATCCTAGCCAGCTCAGCCTTGGGGCAAGCGACCTCCTCCCTCAACCCAGAGAGGTGCATGCAGATGGGGCAGCACCACAGTCCCCAGAAGATGTAGTCATTTTACAATAAATTAAAGCCTGCACTTAGTAATTCTCCATTAACTCTTGGAACCCACACTTGTTGATTTGGTGGGGGGGCAGTCATTTCACAGTAAATTAAAGCTAGTGCTTAGTAATTCCCCTTAACTTTAGGAAACTTCACTTGTACATGAGGGGGGCAATCCCCTAGTGCTTAGTAGATCCTTTTTAAAGGGAGAGTCCCTGCAACTTATTTTCTGTATACCTGTGTAATCTGTAGGCATGAACAATGATTCCCTTTCATGCATCCCCCTAATTTCATCCTAATTTAAATATAAATTAGGTTGGTTTACTCTGTTTTGCCCTGGTGAAAACCTGTTTGTCTCCATTGCAAAGGTCATGACCCCACTCATGCTAGGCATCATGGGAGCTGATGGCACGTACCTGCACAAGCCAGCAGAAGTTATAGTCTCATTCAGTTCTGTTACATGTCTTGTGAAGTTCCTGTATTCTCTAAAAGCACTCTAAAAGCATTTTGTTTTCTGACCCAGAGACACTTTAAACTACAGAAAACAACAGGGCACTTAATATGCCTTGAAATGTTTCATGGCCAGCATAAGACAAGAACACAGGAACTGCAGAGGACACCAACAGCACTGACTGATACAGTATAAGTACTATAGGAAGGGGATAAATTCAAGAGAGATGATTTGAGGAAGTACTTCAGTGGAAGAGTAGTGAATGCCTGGAACAGTCTTCCAGCAGAGGTTGTGGGGGCAAAAACAGTGGTGGGTTTCATGCATGCATGGGATGACACAAGAGAATCTTAGTGGGAAGCAACGGGAGGAGTCGGAGATCATGTAGGATCTGTGGTGTCAGTATAGGCAGGGAAAAATGGGTACACTAGGTGAGCCAAGCGGTCCTTATCTGTCATCAAATTCTGTGTATCTATTTAGTATACCAAACTTAGCATGCACATATCCTAAAATGATTAAAAATCAGCTTCACATTGAGCTGGCCCGGTGGCGATAAGGGTTGAGGTGCTGGATGCCACACCTCATGCAGTGCCAGCGACCTGGGTTCAGAAACAGGCCTAAGTCAGTGGGGGGGGGAGGAGGGAGGTGGAGCTGGATTGAGCTGCCATTTGGCAGATTTCCTTTCTTGGGGAGGGTCAGGCACCGATCTGATTAGCAGATGGTGTCAGGAGGGGAGGGTGCCATTAGATGCTTAACAGAAGCCGTGTCTCCTCACGGCTCCCTGCCTGGACTTCAGTCCTTTGCACCAGGGCCCTCAGGGGTTGGGTTTAGGGATCATGTGGTCATTCCTGTAACCATGTAAAATCTCAGTCCCACTGCCGAGCAAAATGATCCCCATAATGGGGGGGGTGAGTGACGTAGATCGGAGGTACCCCTCCACCGAGCCTGGACCGGCAAGCTGGGTGAAAAATGTGCTATGAAAAAATCAGCGTCACATGATGAGTGTTGTAATGAATTTTATTTTACAGATATGTGACAGTTATATTTAATCATCTCAGATCTTTGCTTAATCATTTACAGAACATCAAAAAAGCATTATGCTAATTTAAGCTTACAAAAATAATCAGTAACCATCAACAGGTGATTTGAAAGCTACATGTTTGATGATTGAATCATGAACTAGATGATGATCTTAGATCATAATCTCTCTTAATGATCATATCGTGACATTTGATTATTAACATATTATCTGTCATAACCGACTTCCAAAAAATATGAAGGTTAACTGATTTGCCTGGGTACTGAAGACATTTGAATGTTTAGTCAAGAAAAACACTTAAATTGGTTTGAGGGTACAGTTGTAAACATATGGGTTCTAGTTCTTATACCCTAAGAATGTGCGTGAGGCCACACTTAGAACTGTAAAAGTGGTCTCCAGGGCAGTATTAATATGCAATCCATTTCCTTACCACAATTGCTAAGATAAAATCTGCATGAAACAGATTATTCTGCATGGCATACAGTTTTAATACAGTTTTTTTCCCTCAGAATTGTATCTTTTTTTCATATAATGAGTTATTATTTTTAAACATTTGCTAAAGAAATAGAATGTTCACCATAAACTGACTTTTTTTGTTGTTTAGGTTCTTGGCTACTACATAAGAAATGAAATCAGTACGAAAAGCCTGATTGATGAAATCAAAGGCATAGCAAGTGTTCCATCCGAAAAGTATTTTTTTAATGTGTCGAATGAAGAGGTTTTATATACAATAGCCGGAACTATAGGAGAACACATTTTTAACATTGAAGGTGATGTTTTCTTGTTTTAAAAATTCTGTGTTTAACTGTGCCATATAGGTTCACAAAAGCAAGTGAGAAGGTCAGAAAAATAGAAGTAGTTAGCAGTTATGACAAAAAAAGAGTGCATGAGCTGTCCCATGCCAAGAATCAGTGCAAGGCAAAATAATCACAGGGTTCAAAAGATGACAATTTTGGGGTAATCTAGAGAATCCATCGGCCAACTTGTCTGAAAATCTGTTGCTGATCTTGGAGACTGACAATAGAGAATACTGGATAGGCAACTATGCAGAACCAGTGTGTTCTGCCAGAGGGATTCTGATTCTCTCTGACCTCGAGAGCGAAGCTCAAGAGGTCCATGAACCCCGAGGTGGTAAAACACACTAGTTTTGCATAGAGTTGCTCATCCTGTGTTTTTTATCGTGTATAGTACTGTGTGAAATGTGTGTTTTGTGAGTTCTTTTGCTTTCAAAATGAAACTGACTCATGCAGTCTCTAGAGGTTCTAGAATGCTGTTCTACCACAGTAAGGTAGAATCACATTCCATGTTCTTGGAACTGTGATAGAACAGCATTTTGAAAGGGATGGAATTCTATACAGAACAACACTCCACTATACACTATGTTGTTTTTTTTTTATCATAGTATAAGCTTGGTTCTCAGTGTCATATCATTGAGGAATTGCAAGGAGAGTACCTGACAAGCAAGTTCTGGTTATCCCTTTTGGATGTGATGTTTTTAAAGGCTTTCTTCATTTAGGCATCTCTGGCAGGAGGCACTTTAATACATCTTTAGAGTCTCTGCACCTCTACCATACAATAGCTTGTAAGTGTCTCAGACAGTATGTTGTAGCCAGATAAAACTTAACAAGTGTATATGTAAGCCATCCTCACTCCAGTTCCACAAGGAATGTGGCTCTGTCCTCTGAAGATTGGGATGAGTCATGGGTCATTTAACCTTGGTGGGAGGGACCTGGATTTAGGTGTTTATTAGCAGGACAATTATTAGTGATGCTGTGCCTCCACCTGGAGAAGACCCCTCAAATACCTGCTGGCACTCAGGATGTTACCCACAAGAAATAATATATTTAACAATCTCATACAACTCCCCCCCCCAACAGTGCAATAACAGTGATCAGGTAATGAACAATAGCATGCAGAAGTAAACTGAAAACAGATTGTAATATTTATTAGGGAAAGCTGGAACAAGGATCTTGGGAAGAAAAGGGTAAGGAGTAAGCAATCAGTAAACAATAATATGACCATAAGAATTTTGCTTAACACTTGATGCTGGGCTTGTGCTGCCTTATCCTGTGTTTTTTACTTTTAGTTTGACTAACTCCTATATACATATGTTATCCTCTGTAACTACCTATGTTTCCTATATATCTATGACGTGGAATCTTTGCAAAGGAGTCTATGACTCAAAGGTGTATTTCCAATTATTGTAATAATAAATTAAAATATGCCATCTCATTGCATAATCGCTACTCACACCAGACAGTCTTGAACATATCTGGCAATGCTGGTACACCAGTCTTTGCTTTCCCCAAAAGGTACCACACAAGAGTTCAGTCAATGCATCGAGGCCCTTAACTGAACAAGATACTGCACAGTTACTTAGTGGTGTAGCAAGTGGCAACAAACAGAATAAGAACAGAGTGCGCAATCTGTAATCCCAGACAAGGCCCTGTGGGCTAAATCCAAGTCTACTGGCCAGACACTACCAAAACAAATTCAGTCCTGTCCATGGTTTCTGTGATTCTTTATAACATATTTTTTTATTTATTGAAATTTCGGATAACACTTTTGAGAACAAGCTCATTTCATAGGTTCCACATCAGACAACGATACATAATGGAAAAGTATGAGATGGAGAACAAACAAAACAAGGAATTATACAAAACATTACAGGAGTGTATAACTAGAGAGGTTCCAATACATGTGGCATCATACAATGTATGCCAAGATGCATATTTGATTAAAACCTGGAATTCAAAGGGTCATATTAGAAGGGGTGGAGTCTTATGAAATGACCCTTTACAGGAAAATGAGAAGAGACTCAGCCTAATATCTAATAATCAACAAGGTAAGGGATGGCATCAGCCCAGCGGCCTTGTCAGAGGTGCGTAGGTATGGGACAAAGCATTTTAAAGTGAGCAAGGGAGCTCAGGAGATGTAATGGTGGGAGGCGGGGGAGAGTGGGGATAAAGGTGGGGCTAGGGGATAGTAGCTAACTATATACAGCAATGTTGCTGGGCCTAAACCCTGTAGATTTACCTGTGGTTAGCAGACTTCACAGAACCCAAAAGGTCTCCGATGTACAGTAGGATGCAGGTTTCTGTTAACTTCAGGAACTGCTGCTCAGAGGTTGTCCCTCTGCATGGTGTCACAGTGGTCACTGCAGCATTTGTTTTTTCAGGAGTGAGCTGTGGACAAGTGACCCCCACCTTGCTGGTCTTCACCCATGGTGGGGACTTTTTTTGTCTTATATTCTGTCCTGTGTGGGGTAACAGAGACTGAAAAACACAAACATGGTACACAGTATGCTGATATTATTTTTTATTATTTGACAAGTGCACCATGCTACCTGCCTTGACAACCTCAAACAGATTGAGGCAGCACCTCTGACTAATCACAGTGCTCCTTTTCCAGAGCGTGAGACACTTTCATTGAGGGTCTCTCATGTGGGTGCCCTGGAAAGGGGCTCAGTTTTTTCAAAATGTTTAATATGTTATTGATCAACCTTTAATTAATAATATAGTAATACTTTTGTAGAGACAATGCGTAAGGTTGTAAGAGTGGTCTCATTTACAGTCATAGGATATATCACCTTCCGGTCTTGATTCTTTTACCATAAGAATGCGTATGAGGCCCCTTTTAAACTGTAAGAGTAGTCTTTGCAGTAGCATTAAATATACAATGTGCCTGTGGGTGTGCAGGCTGCCCAATAATACTCACCATGACCATTCCCTAGACTCTACGTTATAACACCACCCCTACCTTCCTCCATTGTTCTCCAACATGCTCTTACCACCTGCATGGTTAAACAGGCAGTTTGGTGAGCATGACAAATTTCTCCTAGCACATCACCTCTACCTCCTCACACACATCTATCTCTTTTCTCTTTGCAAATATGCAAGTTATCCTTGAATCTTGAGTGCAAGCTCGAATAATAAAGATAGTGGTGTGTCATGTGTCTCCTCTTCACTCTTACATGCACTCTGCATGGATGTGAGTTTTCTCATTCCTCCTGTACTCCAGACTGTGTTGCCTCCCTCTCTGTGTTGCAACTGACTGCTTTGCTCACCACGCGCCCACCAACCTGCTCTCTGATTTCTGACACACCATGCCTATGCCTCCTCTGGGTTCACTTCCTGGCTTCCAGTCCTCCAAGACTCCAATTTTACCTGAGTTTAAAAAACTCCCAGTTGCCAGCTCCAGTGGTGCCCAACAGAAACACCACTTTGAGCCTTCTCCTGAGTCGTAAAGTCTCAGCTTGCACAATGCAAAATACATGCTAATGGTGGATAATTTGGGATTTTCTTTTTTAGCTAAATAATTAACTTTTTAGCCAAATGATAAGATGGCAAGTAGTTTGTGGCAACACTTGCTTTGGGGATGCAGTTGGACTGGTGGTGTCACTAGACACTAAGGAGTACATGGCATGGGATGTTGATGGGAGTGTCACTAAACACCAAGGTGTGCTTGAAAGGGAAGAGGGAGAGGGTACTGTTAAATATCAGCGAGTGCTTGTAAGTGGACAGGACAGTTATGAGGTGCCACTTGACACCACTGAAGGCTTGGTAAGGGTGACGAGAAGAGCTTTATGGAAAAATGTTTTTATGATTTTGCTTGCCACTTCCTGATTTTAGTCTCCTAATCTGAGAATTAATATTTGTTATTGTTGTGGTCGTACTGTATGACAGGGCCTAACTTACCAGTGTATGACTTTGCTGCTCATAGATTTATTAGTTAGTCCCTCGTATAATATGTTGATATTACTAGTGACCCTGTAATGTTCGTTGCCTCTTAAATAAACCTTGATTGTTACTGTTTTAGGTACTGGTGGTCAGGGTGGCGATACCTTTCAAATGGAAATGTCTCAAGTTGGATTCAGTGCTCACTACGTAGATAAAAAGGTAAGACCCCAGTCTAGTTACTAAATATTTTCATTTTTTTGAATGACTGAAATAATAAAAAATATCCAATTAGTGTGTATTGTACACTACCATATTAGACTTTTAGGTTTTAGGCCTGTCTTCACAGTACAGTCTGACTACTGTGCTTTTTTGTGGTACACACACACACACACACACACACACACACACACACACACACACACACCTTTTCAATAATTCTTTCCTGACTGACCCTGCTGTGCACTGTTCCCAGCTCCTTGATGGGTTAGAATACATCCCCATAATTCTACTTGCTCTCCACAGACCTACAGTAGCCTCACTGGTGCCAAACAACATCTTCCACTGGCAACCATCTGTGGCTGACCTCACCAAAGCACATGAAGGGGCTACAAAGGTTATCAACTGTCGTATGTCTCATTGCCCTCTTTAGGGTTGTTACAACTGCTGCCACTGGTAGCACATCTCCTCGTCCCTCAATGGGCATTACACAAAATAAGTATTCACTGTCCCTTCTAGCTCCTTCCTGCTGCCACAGTCCCTTTCTCCTGTCCCAGACTTAAATGCCTGATGGGGTCCCAATCAGATTCCACCACTGACAACACTTTGTTGCCCCGATGGGGACAAAATAACTACTGTTGGCAATGCTCCCAGCCCTGTCAGTCCCTACGGCTTAGTTACTCCTCATCCCTGCTTAAGGACCTGTACCCTTTTGATGCCCCCTCCGCCTGCTGCTGCATATCAGCGGTGCAGGGAGAGGGGAATTGCAAGGAAGAGAGTGAGGGATTTGAACAGGTCTGTTAGAAAGGTGTTAATCAGGGTGTTGAGGACCAGAAGACACCCTGGGTCTAAAAGGGGACTGGAGAGAAGCCAGCTGTGTATAGTCCCCATACTCAGGGATCCCACTAGACAAAGTGGGTAGGCAGTGGAGGGGCTGGCTGCTTCGTTCCATCCACTTCGGGCAGTGCTGTGTAATGCAAGGTCAGTGAAGAATAAGACTGTAATTGTGGTGGATCTTATTTCCTCTGTTGACTTGGCTTGCGTCACTGAGGCCTAGTTAGGAGATACTTCTGGCCCAGTTCTAGGATGATCAGTCCCGGCTGGGTTCTCGGTAGTCAACTGCCCGAGGAGGGATTGGTGGGGTTGGGGGGAAATGTGTTTTAGATCTGAACTGAATGTGGTGGCACACCCAGTGGGAGATGCTGCATTGTTTGAATGTGCGGCTGTGCATGGGAGTCCAGGTGCAGGCTTCAGAATCCTCCTTATGTACCGGTCTCCAGGGCATGATGGGGAGTTTCTGCAGGAAATCATGACCTTCATCACTGACCAGATGTTACCAGATGTTGGAATAGCCAAGGTGGCTTATCCTCAGTCATTTCAATGCCTGAGTGGATGATGAACATTCACAGTTTAGTCAGGATTTCCTCCATAGCATGAAAGCTCTGGACCTTACACAAGTCAGTACTTCCGTGACCCATCAACATGGCCACACCTTGGACTTGGTATTCTCCCTGGGGCTCAAGGGTGAAAAGCTTGAGATTGATTTGGTTAGTTGGTTGGATTATTGTGTTATCAGGTTCAGTGTCAGGGGCCCCCCCCCCCGTAGTACATCTCCTGTGGAGGTGGTTCAGTACCGCCTTTTGAGAGTGCTTAGATCAGAAGGACTTATTGCAGTTTTGGACACCTCATAAATGTTGGCGGCTTACACTGGGGGTGTAGAGGCAGCTTTGGTGGCCTATAATAAGGTTGTTGTGGAGGCTTTTGACCTCATGGTGCCGCTTCATGTACACCCCTGGTGTCGCACCTTGGCTTGCTGTGGTTTGTCAGTGACTGAGGGCATTGAAAACTGGGGGTTGAAGGCTGTAGTGTTGTTGGGTGGAGGTCCAGGGTCGGGGAGCACAAACTAGCTCTGATTTCTCATTATGAGGAATATCAAAATATCAGAAGGCAATCACTCAGAAAAAGGCAGGGACACAAATAGTGGTCTTGGGAAGAGTTTTGGTCAGTGACGACGGAAGAGGTGTGTAAGGTGATCTCAGAGCTGAGGCCAACATTCTGTAACCTGAATCCATGCCCAACACAATTACTAGTGAGTTGTGTTGGGCATGTGAGCCTGCTGTTCGCCAATATTGTCTGATGCTCCTTATCAGAGGGAGTGTTCCCAGTGGTGCTTAAATGTGCACTGGTGAAACCTCTTCTGAAGAAACCATCATCTGACCTGGGCATTTTGGCGAATTATTGTCCAAAGAGAGCTTCCAGCTGCATTGGTCCTTGGAAAACAGGAGATGATGAAAGGTTTGATACCTTTTATTGAACCAACAAGTGTCTTGTACAAAGATGAAATTATACACAAGCTTTCGGGTCCTCACAGGTCCCTTCTTCAGGTGAATAGCAAAACTGAGCAATATAAGCAGTATTTATATCCACTGTGGAGCAATTAGAAATCAGGAAGTGAAGCAGGATGGTGATAAAGGGGACTAGAGATGAAAGTCTAAGATGCAAAGTAAAAAAATGAGAAGAAATGGGAAGGGGGGATAAGTAGGAACAGGTCAGTAGGAGATAAGGAAGCTAAAGGGAAGACAAAGGCACACAAATAGGATCTGAGATCAGAGGCTGGCTGTAAGGGTAGAATAGACAGAAGATGCCTAAGAGATGCAAGGAAGTCAAGAAATTAGGAAAAACAAAAGAATTATTGTCCCATCTTTAACCTCCCCTTCTTGGGAAAGGTTATTGAGAAAGTTGTTGCGCTCCAGCTTGAGGCACACCTCGCAGTCTTTGATGTCTTTGAGCCTCTCCGGTCTGGATTTAGGTCTAGGCATAGCACAGAAACTGCACTAGTGAGACTGCATAATGATCTGCTCAGGGCAAGGGATAGAGGAGAAGGGCCAGTTCTTATCTTCCCTGATCTGTCATCAGTGTTTGACACTGTGGACCATGGGCTGCTGTGGCTCCAGCTCAGGGAGTATGCAGGGTTCTCCAGCAGAGTCATCAGTTGGTTTGAGTCCTCTCTCAAGGACATAACTCAAAGGGTAGTGTTATGAAGATTTTCCTTGTACTCTGTAGCTCTGTCCTGTGTCATACCCCAGGGTTTGGTGCTGTCACTCATGCTGTTCGTAGTGTATAAGCTGCCCCTGGTTAATGTCATTAGGCAGTATAGGCTAGGGTTTCATTGCTATGCCAATGATACCCAGCTCTATATGTAGTTTGCACCTGGGACATTGGGTGCAGTCAATGTGCCTAATAAATGCCTGGCCACAATCCAGGATTGGATGTCATCAAGCAGGCTGAGTCTTAACCCCAAGAAAACTGAAGCTCTAGTGAGTGAACCTGGCCATGGGGGAGGGAGTGGCAGCCACTGAGAGGGAGACCAGGCTTTGGCTTGGATCATCTGGGCTTTTAGCCACCACAAAGGTGAAAAATCAGGGAGTAATTCTGGATGAGGGGTTGTCGATGGAGGTTCAAGTGTCAGCAGTAGTCCGGAATGGCTCTTTCCACCTGCAGAACATCAACCAGATTAAGTCCCTTATCCCCCCTCGCGATCTGGCCATAGTGGTTCATGCATTTGTGACTTTGATGCTTGCCTATTGCAATGTTCTTTACCTTGGGGTTAGTGGAGGTATGCTGTGGGTCCTGCAGCTGTTGCAAAATGCAGCAACTCGGTTACTAACGGGCCTTTCTAGGTCATGCTGTAGGTCCCCAGTGCTGCATGATCTGTATTGGCTGTTAGTAAAGTGGTGTGTCTCCTTTAAAGTGGGATTATTAATTTATAAGGCCCTACACAAGCTAGGCCAGGACTACCTGGCTGAACTCCTGCATCCTCATATACCTGTGTGCCCTCTCCGCTCTGCCGATGAGGACCTCCTGGTGGTTCCAAGGGCAAGGTTGAAGACCTTGGGTGACCGAGTCTTTGAAGTTGCAGGCCTAGCTCAGAGACGTGAGGGAGGCCCCTCCAGGGCCTGAAAACGTTTCTCTTTCAGTTGGCTTCTGGGGTGAATTTGTAATATATTTACACCTTTGTAAGATATTTAATGAATTCATGTATTAATTTATCTGTTTATTGATATATGCTATTATTAAGGTGTTTTATTTATTTACTTATTTAGTTTTTATTGAGCAGGTAAGTGTGCTAGATAATTGAATGCCTATTTTCAGACACGACCTGGGAAAGTTATTTGGCTGTATTTACTGGTTTGGTTCATTTCTTCCGCTCCATCTTGTTGTACTGGTACCCTGAGCCTCTGCAGAAAGGTGCCATAAATAAATGAACACTACTACCTACTACTACTACTAGATGGGGTCAGAAAACAATCCAATGCCAGCAGAAATACTCAGTTTTACCAGTTGGACCAAAATATAAATGAAATAGAAAACACCAACCTATTTCCATATTTTCTCCTACAAAAAATATTACCTCTCTTTCCCTCCCATTGCCCTGTCTTCTTCCATTAGTCATACTGATTAACCCACCCACTCTGAGAAGGCATCTGGAAGCCCCTAATCGGAATGAAAATAAACCTGCTCTCCTTTGTTCCCTCCATTGCTCGAGTTGTACTCTGGCGCCTCCTTTCCTCTGACTCATCCTCTCCCCTTACAGTTTATAAAATGCATTGACAAAATGTAACCCCTCCGTGTGTGGCAAGCTGTGGTGTGAGGTGAGGTCAGGTGATTAGCGGCAAAAGATGCAGAGAACCTCAGATTCCATGGATGATGATAAGGGGATCCAAATACAAAGATGGAACGAGCACCCCTCCTGAAACCAGGAAAAAGACCAAGTGAAGAAATAGGAAGTATTTTATGTATTGGGGATTATGTCATGGGACTAATGTTGATACCAAGCATTCTCATGAATGAGTTTTGATCACTTAACCTCATTGCAAAGCTACAAGTGAGGTCAGGGCTCAGGATTCACAAGTGAGAATTTAAACGTATCTGATTTCTGTACCAGGCCCATGACATATTTTGTATTTGCAAAAAGTGTAGAAAGGTCTCCCCCATAATTACATTTTTGTGTCTTTCTAAACTAACAAGGCATTTAAAAACCCAGCCTCGACCTCACATGCCAGAATCCCACACTAAAACTGGTACTTTTTTGACAGCTGGCTGTTTGTCTCAAAGAAAATTTCTGACTTCTAATTTCTAGCTCACTAACCTGATAAACTATGTTTTTTAAATAAATAAAAATGTATTTTATGAGTGCTACCATACATCTGACAGAAACAGAAAGTGACTTGGCGGTTTCTGTCAGAAACGTTGCAGTGCTAAGTTATGACAGGTAACATCTTTGCGATTAACAGTGATTTTAGCAAAACAAAAGATTGGGAATAGAGGTGTGGGACAGTGGCAGAACAATGATACAACTACCGTAGAGTGGAAATATACTAACATACTAAAATGCCAGTAGAATAGGCCTAACAGTCTTTTGTGGGGAGAGGCTCGAAGATCTATATATGTACACATTAGAAGAGAGAAGGGACGGGGGGACATGATAGAGGTCTTCAGGTACATGAAGGGGGTAAATAGAGGAGGAGCAGTCAGGGTGCTCCAAAGGAAGGGGGGGCAACTAGAGGGCATGGGTGGAAGCTGGGGGGGGAGATTCAGGGGAGAAAGGAGGAGGTGTTACTTCACTGAGAGGGTGGCAGAGTCATGAAATGCGCTGCCCAGAGGGCTGGTGGAGGCAGAGATGATGGAGGGGTTCAAGAGGAGGTGAGACAGGTACAGGGGAAGGGTTCTGAAAGCAAAATCCAGTGCAGTGAGATTATCCGGGACTGGGAAGGGAGAAGCCAGAGAGAGAGAGGGAGATGGGAACAGCAAGGTCAGCTCCTAGGGCGAGGGCTGACCAAACGAGCAGACACGTATATAGAGATTTAATGTACAGTCAGCTGATGTCTCTTGACCAATGGGATTTCTAGATTTTTTCTTGCCAATTTATATCTATATATATATATATTTGCAAAAACACTTTGTTAACACATCAGTTAGGATTAAAGCGACAAAAGTAGAGACATGTGGTGTTCAGGTTTCCAACCCTAACACCCCACCCTGCACAGACCAAGAGGTGTTGAGGACTGACATTGGGGTCATTAGCCCTAACATTCACCCCATTCTCCTATACTGTACCCACCCAGCTTATTTTCTGATGGAATAGGGTGAGCGTTAGGGTGTGTTCAAAGGAAAACTCTGCCAAAGAGGGAAACCACTCTCATCAATGTTGTAACCTGTGTACCCTTGGAGCTTGTATAATGTGATAGCCTCAGTCTGGAACACATCAGTAGTAATGTCAGCAGTGTGTTTGTGGTGACTGATCACTTCATCAGGTATGCTCAAGCCTTTCCTACAAAGGATCAGAATGTTACCATCATTGCCAAAATCATACTCATTCTTTGTGCATTATGGAACTACATATTAGATTTGTTTGGATCAGAGCTGAGATTTTGAAAGCAAACTCGTGTCCCATGATGGTCCACTGGAATCATTTTTTGCCACCTGGACAATTTATGGCTGAGTTGAATGTAATGGATACAAAACTACCCAGGCCACCCAAAACTAAAGTTGCCACATCCAGATGGCAATCAAAGCAAATAACATGTAAGTCTCCACTTGATGCTTGTGGAAGACTTCAGGACAGCACTGCTGTGGAACCAGAAAGGGGGATATTCCACCATAGATCTCCCCAGTCTTCTGGCTAATGTGACCCCCCCCCCCAAAAAAAAGACATGCCTTTTGAAGGGTCCAAGTCAGCTGAGATATAGTTGGACCCCAACGCAACATCATTTGTGCCTTCGGATACAAAACCTAAGCCCTAAGTATTGCCATTAAAGGAGAAGATGGAGCTACCCAGGAAATGGATGATGTTATTAAACTCATTTCAACTGATGATACTAAAATCACTGGTCAAGGAAAGGGAAGGATTTTTTTGAATTTCTAGAAAAAAGTAACTGTCCCATTTTGTCTCTCTGAGAGAGAACTTAAGCCCATTCTTAAACTATCATATAACTTTCATGATGCCACAACCTACCTGCCCCTGCCTGTAGTGCATTGAGCTATTTATGTTAACCCCAGGTCACTGCCCCCATATCACCATTATTAGTGCCCCTGGATGAAATAGTAATGTGGGTTGCCAGTTTTGTCAAGCTGTTAGATCAGGAGCAGTTTGCCCAGCAAGGATGTCAGCACTGTTATGAACCATGCTAACTAGAATGCAGTTGTCTTGCAAGCCTGTTAAAGATCAACTGTATACATGCTACCTGATGCTGAGGTCAGCCTTTTTAAGGACATAAACTGTACAGCCAGGAAAAAAGTGTACTCCCCCATTGGTGGAGCTTACCAGTATTGTCAACAATTGACCATTTATGTTGTAAACTGCTAGTGGTGCTCCTCACAAACCTCTGTGGACTATGGACTGCTGCAGTGGGGGTCGAAGAAGGAGCAAAAAGGAGTGCCACTCCTTTAGTGCATCTGGCACTTTTATTTATGGCATCATTGCTGCACTGAACAGTCTTTTCCCTGCCACCTACGGAGTGTTGCAGGTGCTCATGAAAAGCGGTGACTTTCCCTGATCTGCACCCCCAATCAACCAAAAACTAGCACCACCCATGTAAGACATTTGTTAGGGCACAAAATGTGTTTTGAGGGGCAAGTGCCCCTTAAAAAGGACTTTTGGGAGACTGTGCATTTGCCATCTTTTGCCACTGTGTACCCAGTTAAACAGGGCAACCATGAAAGAGAATAGGCAACAACTAACTAGGCTCCAGAATTGACTTCTGAGCCACCAGAGGGCTCCTAGACCTTACTAGGGCCCCACTGCTTTGCCCAAGTTCAGTGGACCCAGTCAGCAGTCAAGGAGTCTGATAGGTCCTCCCATGTGACTGACTGAAGGAATTATCCAATGCAGAGGATTTCTGCTCATTTTTTTCTCTACAGGGCTTTCCCGGCTTGGTCAGCATGTTACCGTCTGGACAGCACAAAAACCACATTTGGATAGCTTCTTTCAAGCGTCCATTTACAGATTATATATACTACCTATAGTATTCTTCCCTCAAACTGTCTCTCCAGTGCACTCCACAGAGTGTTCTAATCCTAAATTGCCTTGAGATTCTGAATTGGTGCTGGGATGAGACAATGATGGCAGGGCAATGAGGAGACTCAAGAAGACAAAACGTGTCTGCACTTTGTCATTCTCAGCCTGAATTGGATCAGATGTACAAGCCCATTTAGTGATGTCTGTCATGGCAAAGCCTTGTCAGCCTGACTTGCACAAGGCTTTGCATACCCATGGCACCTTGCACTGGAATGAGGCTTTAGAAAATATAGTATGCATTGTTAGGAGGAATGCACAAAAATCAAACAGTTTGTGTATTCCTTCTCCCCTAGCATTTTTTTTATAGATCCCATATACAGTACCACTCTTCCTGCAAACTATGTCTCCAGTATGCCCACTCCACATGCTCTAAACCAAAGTTGCCCTGAGTTTCTGACAAGGCTCCTGATTAAGTCAATGACTGCAGTACACTGAGGAGTCCCTGGAGGATGAAACACACTGTATGTCTGTACCATTATCAACCTACACTGGACCAGAAGTACAAGCCTGTTTAAAAAGTGATATCTGTTTTGGCGAAGACTTGTCAGCCTGATTTGCAAAAAAGATTTGCATACCCATGATGCCTTGCCATGGAAAGGAGACTTGGGGAGATGTACAACAACAAAGCAATTTGGATATTTCTGCTCTCATAGCATCCTTTTACAGATCTCATATACTACTCTTCCTGAAAACTGCCTCTTCAGTATGCTCACTCTCAGTGTGCTAAACCTAACTTTCCTAGTGGTTCTGGCTTGGTGCCTGGTTGAAACAATGGCTGTAGTACACTGAGGAGTCTTAAGAGGATGAAACACGTCTGCATTTTGGCATTCTTGGCCTATAGTGGACCAGATGTACAGACTTCTTTAAAAGGTTACATCTGTTCTGGTGAATCCTTGTTAGCCTGACTAGCACAAGGATCTGCACTTGGTAGCCAGATTATCACAAGGATTTGCATGCATACAACTAATTCCTTGTACAAGGAATGAGGCTTTAGAGTACAGTATGTGTCATGGTTTGAATTTGGAGAGATTCATGAAAACCAAACAATCTGGAAATTTCTACTTTCCTAGTATCAAATTATGAATCCCCATATACTACTCTTCCTGTAAACTGCCTCTCCAGTATAATAACTCTGAGTGTTTAAGACGTAAGTTGCCTTGGGGTTCTGACATGGTACTTTGTTGAGAGAATGACTATAGTATACTAAGGAGTCCCAAGAGGAAGAAACATGTATATGTACTTTGTCATTCTCAGAGTATACCGGAATCAGTTGTACAAGCCTGTTTTAACAGTGGTGTTTGTTCTGGCAAAGTCTTGGAAATTCAGACAATGAAGTATTAATTATTTTGCACGCACAGGAGTTTTCAGTGAACTCTGTTTTCTTAAAGTGCTTCAGTGACATTAGTGGCACTCAACAGTAAAGAGAAAAGCAAACTGACACAAACTCACTAACATTTCAAACCTAGGGGGTGCTCTATTAGAGCTCGTTTGTTATACCACGTGGTTCTTGAAGTGGGTCTGTTTGCTTGCTTGGTCAGCAGGGATGGAGCTTTAGAGCATGTGTGTGGTTTAGAGAGATGCACAAAAAAAAGCAGTCTGTCTAAGGAGGCAGTCCCACTGTGTGTGAGTACAGGTGTTTGAGGAGGGAGAAGTGTGCTCTTCTAGCTGCTAAGGAGGAGCTGTTTCATGCAGTATATCTGCTGTTACCCTGCTGACTTTGAGCTACCACTGCCAGTTTGTAGAGGAGCTGAAGCTGCCTCACATGCTGAGTCTATGGTGAAGAAAGAGGGAGGAGGGATAGAAAGTAAGAGAAAAGATCATTTATTTTGTAGAAACACAGGGACTGCATGGCCTCACCGACACTGGTGCCACTGGGAAACAAACAGACTCATTGAAACACACTGAAGCATTGCACTCTAAGCAAAAAATTTAAACGACTGCAAAAAACCTACTGCTGCAAAAGAGTAGTTTATTGTGCGAGAGCATTTAGAAAGTGGAAGCACATAACTGAGCTAAGGAGAAGCTGCTTTGTGCAGAGTATCTGTGATTGTCCTCCTCAGTTGGAGATACAGTTAACAGCTTGTGATGTAGCTGCAGAGAGAGAGAGAGAGAGAGAGAGAGAGAGAGAGAGAGACAGACAGACAGATAGCCAGAGAATTAGAAGAGTTACATTATTTCACCCAGGCCTCAAGGGGCAGCACAGCAACTATGCCAGCAAGGGACAAGAGCCACTGTGCCAGCCATCTCAGCCTGGAGATGGCATGCAGTAAGTGTTGCCAGGAAGCAGATTGCAGCAAGTGTGCTAACCAGCCTTGTACTTAACCAACCACCTTGAAAGAGACTAATTAAGGGAGAGGCTGACTGATCAGCAGAGGTGCTGAAGCCGGTGACGGATGTAGATAGCTAAGGCATCGGAGGTGTGATGTAGTCTGCAGAGCATGAGAGAGACGATAAATCCAGCCAGGATTGCAGAAACTGAGAGGTGGCTGCAGCTATTTGATTCATGGTAACCGTGAGTTGCTCAGCAGGGCCCTTGGGTTAGATAAGGCCACCGTTTGGTTATGTTTGTTGGAATAGATCATCTGGCCAAGTTTACAGTTTTGGGTTTGCTGCAAGTAACTGTTTAACTTAACAGCAGCATTGCTGGTAATCTATGTGCAACTGTCATCAGGCCTGCAACATTCCAGCACCTCGGTCCCTAAGATCCACTGGGGCTCCATAGAACTAAAGCAGTTTCACTGGCACCAGTGGGGCATGGATAGTTTCTAACAGCAGAGTTGAGCTGGGGCAATGTGCTGATTGCAGGGGCAGGCCACACTAAACGTCTATGTAGCAGCTGTTGGGATATGGCTTGCATTTATACACAGTACAATGGAGTCAATCCAGGATGCAGTGCAGTACAATATTACTGCAGAGTGCTGCACTGTGCTCCAGGGAACAATTAGATTTAATGGCACTTGAGCCAGGACTTCAGCGACTGTGTGGTAGCTGCTGCTGTGTGACTGAGGTTAACATGAGTAACTGAACAAGGCTCTTAGGTTAGATAAGGCCACAGTTTGGTTCTAAATTTATTGGACTAGGTAATCCAGCCAGGATTACAGTTTTAGGTTTGCTACACATAGCTGTTTAAGTGCACCAACACTTGTCAATCACATGCAAATGTCACCAGGTCAGCAACATTCCAACAGCTGGGTACCCAGGATCCCCAAGGAGCTGCACAGGACTAGAGCCATTACAATGGCATTAGTAGGACATGGGTAGTGCCAAAAGTACAGTCAGGCAGGGACAGTGTGTTGGTTCCACATAAAATAAAAACATGATCACGCACCCCTCTACCCATACCATGTATCTATCTCACACTCATATGAGGCAAAGTTGTGATAAAAATCTTTTAATTTTCTACTCACAACATGGGCACATAAAACATCTGATAAGAAAAAAGATATGCAAAGGGTACGACTTCATGGTGCTATGCACCCTTGTACTGTCACACTAAATGGCGTGTTTGATCAGCTTTAAATAAAGTAGATTTGTAATGTTGCAGCAGGTACAAAATCGTTATTCAACATACCCATTTAAAAACAACATAGATACACAGAAGTCTTCATAGACCACATATCACCACCATTCAGTCCAGCTTGATAGCCTCCGCATTATGGGCTATTTTCTTGTTACTCCTTTGATTGCATCTTTTGGTAGATTGCAATGTTACCTGGCCACACAGAGGCAAAAAAACGTTTTGTGCTTCCAAACACCAGGGGTAGTCAGCCTGGGAGAAGAAGGATGCACACCACCAGTACATTCCAGGATTACTTAATAAAGCTGATAAAACAAGCCGTTTGGTGTGACAGTATACAGGTGCACAGCACCACAAAGTAGTAGTATTTGTATCCCTGTACTGAGCACCTGCTCTGGTATCCTGCATTTAATTAGAACGTGGAACATTTATGGGAAATGTCTTTTTGAACTGTCCTAAGATATGCAAAAGTTCCCTGCTGCCGACAATCACCCGACGCTGCTTCACACCGCTGAAGTTGGGCAGGGACGGGTTCCACTAGAGGTCTAGTTAGCAATTGTGGGGGCAGAGTATGCATTTATATACAGCGGAGTCAAACCAGGATGTGATGCAGTATTACTTCTAAGTGTTTTACTGTACTGCTCGGAATGGTTGAATATCCTGGCACATAGGCCTTTTTGCCATAAAAGTATTTTGTGAAATGTCATGTATTGCAAGGTACTCCATTGCATCCTGACTTGACCCCACTGTATAGATTCTGCCTTAATCCTTGCCATATTTTCCCCAAGGACCTTGTTGTTGATCCCTGAATAAACTCCCATGCTGACTGAATTTCTGACTCACCAGTATATTATATGTAGACTAAGTTATTGCCATTTACTTAAACTGTTGTTGTAATGCACGGTATGGAAATTGGGTGGGTTGTATCAGTGTGGACCATGGAAAGTTGACGCTGTTTCTCAGGGTGTAGTGCTAGTTTGTGACCTAGCCCACTTACCTTTCCCTGGGTGGAGCAATTTATTTCAGTGTAACTTCTCTGAGTAACGAATCCAACCCCACCCCCATAAACTTATTTGAACCCATAAGGCAGGGGTAATGAAATGAAGATCTTTGGTGATCAGCTGTGCGCATATGTTTCTATTCATGGAAAATTCCACAAAAATAACACAATTCCATAAAAACAACAATTGAATGCATAAAAAATTTTAAATAAAAAACTCCAACCCCCTCAAGGTGGCCAGGTTTAGTTCTGGGCCACTCCCTTTCCCCACTCCAGTCATTTCCTGCCTTCCACACTCTTCCCCCTTCTCCCCAAAGGTTTAAAAAAATGCCAGCTCTGTCTGTTATATAGTATTATAGTGATAACACCGTACTGGTCTGGGTTTAAGAGGTAATAACCGGATTAGGGATAATAAACACAGATGCCGAATTGAGGTGTTTATAACTCCCCGGTCCAGTTATTATCGAGGAAACTCAGACCACTTTTGGTGTTATAGCTATCATACTAAAAAAAAAAAAAAAATTTTCAGCTGCCAAAATCTGTGTTCACGATGCTACAGCACATTTGTGAGAAACCAGGAACTGCTTCTCACAGCTATGCTGTTGCATTGCTTGGATATCTTTGATTGGCTGCCACATGATGAAGCAGGAGGGCAGACTGGGCTTGCTGACTCAGTAAGATAATGGAGCAGTCAATCAGAATGCAAGCCACTGTTCCACTATTGTACTTAGTTAATCAGAATGCAGAGTCACTGTTGCATTATCCAGTCTACTGTTCAGTAAGTGCAGAATAATGTGACAGTAACTCTGCATTCTGATTGGCTTAGAGCAATTTTTTTCAGTATAATGCTTAGTGATGTCCCTTTCTTCTAGCAACATTGACTTTGCGTGCCTTCGCCAGTGGCTCAAGATGCTTACTGTAAGTTGTGGTGAATTCCCAGTTGTATCAGGCATTGCTACTACATTCTATTTTGTGGTGTAAGAACCTTCCTTTCTGATTATCCTCTGCAGTAATGCTGTGTCTGATTTTGGTTCCCTCTGCTCATACCAGGAACCTCAGTTTTTGCAATATTTTGTGTAATATTTCAGAATTTATATTTGTACATGGTATTTAAAATTTTTCAGGAGCCTGACGTACCACTGTATCAGTGTAACTTGTGCTTTGCACTATGTATGCTGTTTGTATCACTTTTCTTGCTGCCTACATATGTGTCTGTAGACATGTACATTTCCAGCAGAAACGGAAGGGTACCAATGATGGGTTATGAAAATGCAAACTAAGGGTTCCAAATGACTTGAAGCACATTCTCCTTATCTGCCCCCATATGAGAAACATAGGAAATTGTGGTTAGGACCTATATTATCAAACCTCGGTCTCCCCCGGATCACATTTTAATTTACTTAATTCAAATGAAAAACTATTTTGCACAGACTCGGTCGATTTTTATTATCATTGAAACTGTAATATTACATATTACATTTTATACAAAGGTGCAAAATGTTTGATGTTTTATATTGAACTTTTAATTGATGTATCTTAATATATGTTGGTTGTAATGACGTGTCAAACAATAAAGGAAATTGTATTGTATTGTATTGTATTGCTTGTTACATAAAATATAGAATTTAACAGCAGATAAGGACTGCTTGGCCCATCCAGTCTGCCCATTTCTCCCTACCTACACTATTACATCAGCTAATGCCCAATCTACAGCTTTCTCTCTCTCTCTCTCTCTCTCTCTCTCTCTCTCTTTTCCATTATGATTCCTTTGTGCATATCTCATGCATTTTTGAACCCCTCTACTGTGTTTGCCTACCACCTCTGCTGGAAGGCTATTCCAGGAATCCACCACTCTTTCTGTGAAGAAGTACTTCCTTATATTGCTCCTGAATTTACCCCCTCCAGTTTCATAGCATGCCCCCTTATTCTCGAACACCATTTCTTCTGAAAAATACTCCCCTCCTGTACCTTATTTACCCGTGTGAGGTATTTAAAGGTCTCTATTGTATCTCCCCTCTCCTCCTCTGTTCCACGATGTACATATTGAGGTCCTTTAATCTCTTTTCATAGGGCTTTGATGCAGACCCTGCGCCATTTTAATTGCCCTCCTCTGGCCTGCCTCTGCTCTGTCTGAGTTCTTCCGGAGATGTGATTTCCAGAACTGGACACAATACTCTAGGTGGGTCTTACTAGCAATCTATACGGAGTCAACACCACCTCCCTCTTTCTGCTGGTGATACCCCTCTCTATGAACCCCAGCATCCAACATGCCCTCCCTACTGCCTTGTCCCACTGCCTTCACACCTTTAGGTGATTCTATATGATTACCCCCAGGTCTCTTTCCTGCTTGATGGTCATCAACACCAGTCCACCCATTTTATACTCTACCCCTAAGTTCCTGTGCCCTTTGTGCTTTATTATGCACTTTCTCACTTTGAAACCCAGCTGCCATACACTTGACCACTCCCCTAGTTGTCTCAGATCTCTGCTGATCCTTTCCACCCACCCACCCCCACTGCAGTGTCCAACCTATTGCAGATTTTGGTGTAATCTGCAAAGAGGCAGACCTTCCCTTCCAGCTCCTCTGCAGTGTCACTTATAAAGACATTAAAGAGGACTTGTCCCAGCGCTGATCCCTGAGGCACCCCACTGGTAACCCTCCCTTCCTTGGAGTGAACTCCATTTACCACTACCCTCTGTCACCTATCACCTAACCAATTCTCTATCTAGTTTACCACCTTTAGAACTGCTCCTAAGCTACCCTGCTTGTTTACTAGTCTCCTATGTGGAATGCTTTTGAATGCCTTACTGAAATCTAGGTGGGCCACATCCACCACTCTACCTTGATCTAGTTCCTTGGTCACCCAGTCAAAGAAATCTGTCAGATTCAATTGACATGACCTGCCCCTTGTGAAACCGTGCTGCCTTGGGTCTTGTAACCCACTGGATTCAAGATATTCCACAATCCTTTCCTTCAGCAGTGACTCCATTTACGTTCCCACCACCAATGTCAGGCTGACCGGCCTCTAATTGCCAGCCTCCTCCCTGCTACCACATTTGTGCAGTGGAACTACATCCGCCCTCCTCCAATCCTCTTGAGCCACTCCTGTTTCCAGTGTCTGTTAAACAGACCTGTCAGAGGTGCAGCCAGTATTTCCCTCATCTCCATCAAGCACCCTTGGATGTACCCCATCTTTCCCCATTGCTTTGTCCACCTTCAGATTAGCAAATCCCTTCAGGACTCCCCCCTTCTAAAAACGACTGGTGTCCACCTCCCTCCCAAGCTGTTGTTACTTTTTTGTGGCCCCTCCCCTTCTCCTTCCTCTGTGAACATTGAACAAAAGTATCTGTTCAGGATGCCTGTCTTTTTCTGGTCCCCCTCTGAACAGTTCCTCCCTCCCCCCCACCTTCCCTTTTTAACCTTGCAATCCCACTCTTGGGCTTCCTCTTTTTACTTACAGATCAAAAAATGTCTTGTCCCTTTTCATCACCTCCTGTGCTATTCTGTCTCCCTCTGTCTCTCTCTCTCTCTCTCTCCAGTTTGTGCATTTGCACTCCTTACTGCTTTCCCTGTTTACTCCCTCTGAGTCTCCTTATACCTTCTGGATGCTACCCTTTTAGCTTTTACCTTTTCAGCCACCTCTTTTGAGAACCATAGTGGTCTCTTTTTCCTCTTGCTTTTGTTTAGCTCACTTGTTTGACACAGAGGTTTGTTGCCTTTGATATGAAACATAGAAACATAGACTTTGACGGCAGATAAGGACCGCTTGGCCCACCTAGTCTGCCCATTTCTCTACCTAGAGCATAAGCTGCAGATCCTATTTAACCAACAGCCTATTTCTTCCTACCCCCAACAAAAATTGCCTTATGTCTGTCCCATGCATTCTTGAATTCTCCCACAGTTTTAGACCCCACAACCTCCTCAGGAAGGGTGTTCCATGTGTCCACCACCCTCTCTGTGAAAAAATACTTCCTCACATTGCCCCTGAATCGTCCCCCCTCTATCTTCAAATTGTGTCCCCTTGTTCTTACACATCTCTTTTTCTGAAAGATGCTACCCTCTTGGAGTTTGTTGATTCCACTGAGGTACTTAAATGTTTCTGTGATGTCCCCCCTCTCCCTCCTTTCCTCAAGGGTATCCTTTTTGAGCTCCTTTAGTCTCTCCTCGTATGGTTTCTCTTGCAGACTGTGCACCATTTTAGTTGCCCTCCTCTGAACTGCCTCCATCCTGTCTGTGTCCTTGCCGAGATGGGGTCTCCAGAATTGGACGCAGTACTCCAGATGGGGTCTCACCAACTGTCTGTACAGGGGGATAACAACTTCCTGTTTTCTGCTGGTGATGCCTCTCCTATACATCCCAGTATCCTCCAGCCTCCCTACTGCCTTCTCACATTGCTTGCCAACCTTAAGGTCATCTGATATGATTACTCCCAGGTCTCTTTCCATTTTTTGTTGTTACTACCTCCTCCCCATTGTGTAATCTTCCCTGGGTTTTTGTTTCCCAGCTGCATTACTTTGCACTTCTTTGCATTGAATCCAAGCTGCCATAATTCTGACCATTCCTCCAACCTTGCCAAGTCCCTTCTCATCCTTTCCACACCACTTTGTATATCAACCCAGTTGCAGATCTTTGTGTCATCTGCAAAGAGACATACTTTTCCTTCCAGTCCCTCTGCAATGTCACTCATAAAGACATTAAAAAGGACTGAACCCAGTACTGAACCCTGCAGTACCCCACTAGTAACCCCTCTTTCTTCAGAGTGGACTCCATTTACAATTACCTCCTGTTGTTCAGCCAATGTTTTACCCAGGCTACCACCCTGGGACCCACTCCCAGGCTGGTTAATTTAGCTACTAATCTTTTGTGTGGGACTGTGTTAAATGCTTCGCTAAAATCTAGGTAGGCCATGTCCACAGTCCCTCCCTGGTCTACTACTTTGGTCACTCAATCAAAGAAATCAATTAGATTTGTTTGACATGACCTTCCCGATGTGAACCCATGCTGACTTGGGTCCTGTGCCCCACTGGCCTCTAGGTACTCAACAATTCTTTCCTTCAGAAGTGATTCCATCACTTTTCCTACCACAGAGGTCAAACTGACAGGTCTGTAGTTTCCTGCCTCTGTCTTGGTCTCACTTTTGTGAAAGGGAATCACATCAGCCTTCTTCCAGTCTTCAGGTACCACACCATCCTCCCATGATTTGTTAAAAAGGGTAGTCAGTGGTGTCACTAGTTCTCTGCTTAAATCTTTTAGAATTCTGGGGTGAATTCCATCTGGCCCCATTGCTTTGTCCACCTTCAGTTTTAGGAGTTTTTTCAGAACCCTTTCTTCTGTGAAAGGACTGAGATCCCCATGAGAGTGCTTCTGTTAATTGGATTAGGCACCTCCCCTACTTCCTCTTTTGTGAATACTGAATAGAAGTATTCATTCAGTATCCCTGTTTTTTCACTGTCACTCTCTGCCCACCCATCGTCCATTCTATTCAGCCTCACTATCCCTCCCTTTGTCTTTCTACGCTCCCTGATATTCCTATAAAAGGTTTTATCCCCCTTCTTAACCGAGTTAGCTATCTTTTCCCCAGTTTGTGCCTTTCCTATTCTGACTACCCTCCCTGCTTCCTTCTGCCTTAACTGGTACAGTTCTCAGTCCTGCTCCTTCTGTGTTCCCTTATACTTCCTAAATGCTATCTTTTTCTCCCTAACCTTCACCGCCACCTCTTTTGAGAACCATAGTGGCTTTTTCCTTTGTTTTGATTTGTTTATTTGCTTCACACAAAGGCTTGTTGCCTCTGTGATGGCAGTTTTGATATTTCCCCATTGTTGCTGTACCCCTCCTTCTAGCCTGTTTGCTAGTGCTCTTCTAAGGCACTCTCCCATCTTGCCAAAGTCAGCTCTCCTGAAGTCCAGAATCCTCACTTTTGTATGGCTGGACTCTGTAGCTGAGTTTATCGTGAACCACACTGTTTGGTGGTCACTTGTTCCCAAATGGCTACACACTTATAGATCTGAGATCCTCTCACTGTCCCCATTTGAGAGTACGAGGTCTAAGATTGCTCCCTCATGAGTAGGTTCCAAAACTAGCTGTCTGAGGCATGCCACCTGAAGGACATCAAGAATGGCCCTGCTTTTGGATGTGGCTGCAGCAAAGGTGCTCTAGTTAACATCTGGCTTATTAAGGTCCCCCATCAACAGTATCTCCCCTTTCTCTGCCATCCTAAGTATGCCTTCAGTCATATCCTTGTCCATTCCCTCCCCCTGACATGGAGGTCTGTATACAACCCAAGTGCGGATTGTGGTGCCATTTCCAGTCTCTAAGGTGACCCACAGTGCCTCCTCTCCTCTCCTCTCCTTCCTGCTTACTCTTTTGTTCAGTTGCTTTTATCCCTTCCCTTACATAGAGAGCTACTCCCCCCCTCTTCTGCCCTCCCTGTCTCTCCTGTAGGTTGTATACCCTGGTATGATAACATCCCAGTCATGATTCTCTGTGTACCATGTTTCTGTGACTGCTACGATATCCAGGCGTCCCTCTTCCATCAAGGCCACCAGTTCAGGGAGCTTGTTACCCAGACTATGGGCATTGGTACTCATTACCCTCCATTTCTTGGTGGCCTTACCCCTTTTTGCCCCATCCCTGTCCTTATTGCGTTTGTCACTTTCTCCATTTACCCCTGCGCTTCTCCCTATTGACACCTCTATGTTGGTGTCTGCCTCATAGTACCCTGATTTTTTTGGGGGGGGCTAGGATTTCCCTGTTCCTTTCCAGTGCCTCCCCCCTTGGCTAGTTTAAATGCTTGCCAGTGAAGTATTTAAACCTATCAACTAGGATCCTGGTTCCCCTCCTGGACAGATGCAGACCATCACGCCAGTATAGGCCTGCATCCCTCCAGGTGGACCCCAGTCCCCAATGAAGCCAAATCCCTGAGCTCTGCACCAGTGTTTCAACCACTGTATTGCATACCATGGTGTGGAGCACCTAGCCTCACCCATGCCATAGACAGGCAGCACCTCCGAGAAGGTTACCGTGCATGCTACTTGTCTAAGGCCCCTCCCCAACTCCACAAACTCTTCCTGCTCTGCTCTGATCCCTTTCTTAGCCAGGTCATCTGTCCCCAGGTGGACAATGACATCCAACTCCCTCCCCTGTGCAGCTGCTCTGGTGATCCTGAGGATTCGCTCCCTGTCTCTCCAAGCCATGGCGCCAGGCAGGCACCTTACATCCTTCTCCCCTTCTTCCCCCAGTTCTACCTTCCTAACAATGGAGTCCCCCACCTGGAGTTGTTTCCTTCCCCTGTGGGGTCCCATGCCACCCTCCTGTGGGTCTCCTTTGTGGAGGTTCCCAGCATCCTCATTGGTGCTCCCTTTTATCTTCACCCACTGTTCCTCCAACCTACCCAGGTCACCCACCCCTGCTAGGCCATCTCTGAGGCATTCACCCAGTTTTTTTAAAACATCTGCCCTTGCTTGTGTTTGTAACTGTTGCTGCTCTTCCTATTGTGTGTCTGACCCCTTTTTTCCAGGTCCTGTAGCAGTAGTGAAAAATAAACACCAGCGAGTGCAATTCCTGGAATGAGCGGGTGCTTAAGCTTGAAGATTCAAACAAAAGGACACAGAAAGCAAGCACACAGACCAAAAAGACCACGCCACAATTGAATGTAGTTTAGGAGCAGGGAACCGCAGCTCAACTACCCCAGCGCTTCGTGTCCTCTGCTGGACACTTCGTCAGGAGTCCTTTTTTTTTTTTTTTTTCACTGTAGCAGTAGTAGCTGGAAACAAGATGTGTATGTCTCTTTGCTTGTCTTCCTGGATTAAATTGGAAGGAAGAAAGTGAGGGAGAAAACAACATTCTGTGGCACTCAACCTAATAGCATTTTAATCGCTGCAACATTTCCTTCTTGAGTGGTAGCAGGGAGGAGGCAGGGAACTACAGACCAGTCAGTCTTACCTTAGTTGTGGGCAAGATTATGGAGGCATTCCTTAAGGAAGGGATAGTGCAACACCTAGAATCCATAGGAGCACAGGATCCAAGACAGCATGGGTTTACAAAAGGAAGGTCCTGTCAAACTAATCTCATAGATTTCTTTGATGGGGTAACCAGAGTGGTGGACCAAGGGGTAGCAGTTGATGTTGCCTACCTTGACTTCAGCAAAGCTTTCGATACTATTCCACATAGAAGATTGATTAATAAGCTGGGTAGGCTTGGGGTGGGTCAGAAGTCGGTCAACTGGGTGGTAAACTGGTTGATGGGCAGAAAACAGAGAGTGGTGGTAAATGTCATACAGTCAGAAGAGAAGCAAGTCACAAGTGGGGTACCTCAGGGATCAGTTCTGGGGCCAGTCCTCTTCAATATCTTCATCAGTGACATTGCAGATGGACTAGAGGGTAAGGTTTGTCTGTTTGCAGATGACACGAAGATCTGCAACAGAGTAGATGATCCAGATGGAGTGGGCAGAATGAGAAGAGATCTGGATAAACTGGCAAAATGGTCAGAAGAGTGGCAACTGGGGTTTAATGCAAAGAACTGCAAGATCATGCACATAGGGAAGAGAAACCCCTGAAGCCACCTATAGGCTGGGAGTGGAGTTGCTGGCAGTCACAAGGGAAGAGAGAGACTTGGGCATCATCATCACCGATGACCTGAAATCATCCAAGCAGACCACTTAAGCAGTAGGTAAGATGTTGGGGTGTATTAGTAGGGGTATCACAAGTTGGAAAAGGGAGGTAATAATCCCTCTTTACAAGACACTGGTTAGGCCTCATCTGGAGTACTGCGTGCAGTACTGGAGGCCACACATTCACAAGGACATTAACCAAATTGAGGCAGCCCAGAGAAGGGCAACCAAATTGACGCAGGGACTGCATCAAAAAACATATGAGGACAGATTAACAGAGCTCAATATGTATACCCTAGAGCAAAGGAGGGGAGAGCTGATATGATCGAAGAATTCTAACACCTTAAGGGCATTAACAAGGTGAAAGAGACTAACATGTTTCAATATAAGAAAAATAGCAGGACAAGAGGACACAGCATGAGATTAGAGGGAGGCCGATTAAGGGGTAATGTGAGGAAGTTATTTTTCAGCGAAAGGGTGGTGGATGCATGGAACGGCCTACCTCAGGAAGTGGTGGATATGAATATAGTGCAGGGTTTCAAACAGGCATGGGATAGGCATAAGGGAGCAATACAGATGAATTTGAATAGATAGGCCATTGACAGAGCAAAGGCCGATGGCACAGTTATAAGGTAGAAAAAGAAATGGGCAGACTGGATGGGCCTTGCAGTCCTTATCTGCCACCAACTTCTATGTTTCTGTGTTTCTTGATGGAATAAAATAACTATCCCTCACTAAAAATAAAATTAATAGGTTGGTATCAGGAGGTGGAATGAGCTTCCCATTGGATAATGTTACCCTACAGAGAGGGAGAGGGAGAGTTATGCTTCCCACTGCTCCACTGCCACATGCTTCACCACAGGTGGCAGTACAACTGGGACACACAGTGCAAACTACAGATGGAGAGAATGTGAACTTTGATGCATCTGGTTTGCCAGCACCAGATGGTGTTATAGCTCATGCTTTCAGAGTGTGTGGGAAAAGGGAAAAATGGGACCCATTTTTGTCGGATGGCATCAAGCCCCACCAATGAACACATGCTTTGGTTTCCAGCTCCATAGGACCATTGGGAATCCTCTGCCCCTGCAGCTACTTGATAGACTTTAGGACTGTAACTCCTACTATAATAACAGGTGAGGCAGCAGGGCACCATACAAAAAACAATTTGGGAGGTTACCAGGGTTGCTTGAAACATTGCCTGGGACAGTAGTGGTCAGACGTGGCTCTGCTGTAGGGATAGAAGCACTTTGCTGGTGGTACTGATCAGGTGGTCTGGAAGGTGCAAAAAGTATATTAAAAGAAGGAAAGGAAATTGATTCTGTTTACCCTTTTCCTTCTGGTCATGTTGAGGGAGTACTAGTGTCTGTGAATGTAATGGAAGAGTACTAATGCTACCCACAGGCCTTTCCTTGTATGTAAAAATGAAGCAACTGTTTTCTTTGTGCCACATACACCGAGAGGACAGTTCACTTTGAGTATAGTGCCCTTTTTTACTAGAATGTTTCATAATATTAGACCATCAGTCACTGAACAGAAGCTTCTCTATGGTGTACAGGGTTTTTATGTCCATCTCATTTTTTTCCTTTAAGGGCGTGTTGGTGTTGGGTGCAGTGGGGGCGTATGACTGGAGTGGTTCTGTTGTTCATCAGGATTCAAGCAAAACATACACTTTTCCTAAACAAGCATTTGAGAAAAGTTTGGAAGATAAAAATCACAGTTCATATGTAGGTAAGTAGTGATTTGAGTCATGCTGCTTATTTTTGTTTTATTACCTTCTGTATTCTGTCAGAATACCTTTATATTCATAACTGTAAAGTGGCTCAATATTAAGAAATATGATTGCAACCACCCTGTAGAGTTCACATGAAGATTATTTTTTAGGAAGTTATTTATTAATATTAAAATGTCTACTGTATATACATAGGACCCTGGTTTAAACATGTATTTGTGAAGACCTGTCTCCTGAATGGCCAATGCTTATTTTACTTTTCTGGTACATACACTATTTATTTTCTGAAATGTATATTCCTGACCTACATATAGGAGTTACAACATTGGTTCCCACAAAGTGCTACAGATAATAATTTGTTTGATACATTCGGTCAATATTCTTCCTAATCTGTGCTTTCCATTTTTTCCTTTGGTCTTTCTCTGTGCTCTGCTAGCTGGCCACTATCAGAGTGTTTTCCTTAAGGACGGCACACTAGCGCAGTGGTAGAGCTACCGCTCATGGTGCTGGTGACCCAAATTCAGGAATGAGCCTGTGCCATTGAATGGTTGGCCAGGAATAAGAGGCATGAGTGTCCCAGAGGATGCTCTCCTCCTCTGGGGAAGGAGGGTGCTGCATCCCACTGCGTTATTGCCACCTCAGTGGCCACAGGTGGTGGTGCAGGGATCTCGTGACTTATGAGGGGAGACCCTTAGATCAAGTTCATGAGTTGGCTGCTTTGGGCTTGCCAGCAGTCAGTCAGAGCACGTGCTTCTAGAGGGTGGGCAGGACAGAAAAACAGGAAGATTGAGGTGCAGGAATGGGAGGACGAAGCTTCTTCCTGCCCACCATGTCCACCACTGGATCTGAGCCACCTTCCTTTGGAGACATTGCAAGTCTTCACCTTTGCTGTGAGTGGCCAGATGTATGTGGGGAAGAAATGCGCAAGGAACTGAAGGGGTGCCCTTGGAGGGTAAGCCAGGGAGGCAGCACAGTGGAGTGTCATGGGTGAGCTGGCAGTCCTGACTAGATAGGTGGCAGAATCTCAGTACGATGGGATAAGGATGAGTGGCAATAGGTGGAAGGTCCCTGCCTGGCCCAGAGTGGGGGGATAAAATATGTTGAAAAAAAAAAAGAATGTTATTCTTTTTCTTATATCTAGTATTCTGTTTTCTTGTCTGTTCTGTGTTCTCCCCCCCCCATCATGTCCTATTGTTCCACATGATAAAACAGAAGGTATCTTTACAAGAAAGCCATGCAATGAGAATGCACATCCTGCATTGACTGCAGACCCCCCCCACACACACACAGCTGCAGTGGAGTTTAGTAATGAACATTTTCCCAACTTGATGTAATGCTTCATACTAAGTTGAATTCAGACCTAGACAAGCCTCAAAGTATCAACCGGAACTAATTAGGTTGGCTGCAACAAAGTAACAATCTAATTTTCTGAAAGTCTGCTTCAACCCTTGCTGAAATTCTCATCACTGACATCAACAATGACATTTAACAATTTCTATTATACTACATAAATTGCAGTGAGAAAGAAATAATGCTTCACACTGGTAATGAAACCCAAGCTTGTGTAGGTCTGAAACCTATGCAAAGACCTCAAAGCCCTATCACTGACATCATCAGTGACATCATGGAGCCGAATCACTCAGACAGAATATAACCTTTATTTTGACTGAATGCCAAAAAGAACAAGCATGATGGCAATAGGTGCTTACAAGTGTCACATGTTTGTGCCTAAACACAGGATGAGATGAAGTCTAAGACACAAAGATACTATTTTCATGCAGATGTCATCAATAATAATGAGAGGACATAAATACAGAAAAGTAATTGCATATCAGCTGACGTGTGACTGAATATTTAGGCTATAAGGCATGATCAGGAGTTAGAGTAACAGTCTGTTAGTCACCCTCTAGGGGCGTAATGTAGCATGATTCACGCTGAGTGCCATATTGTCTCTGGGGGATGATTACCTGATTGTTTATATAACTCCTGAGAGTATCCTTTTGGCATTATGAAGAAATTATTTCAAAAGAAAAGTGTTAGAAGTGTTTCTTCTGAATATTTTCCTTACTGAGAGGGAGATTTTTAATAAAATGGTTCATCCATCAACTGTTTGAAAATTCTGGTTCAGAATCAGAATGTCTACCTCTGTAGTAAGGAAGCTGATGGAGTCACTGATTAAAGTTGACCTCATAGACTACCTGGAGAGCAGCAGGCTTCATGATAGTAAACAGTAAGGTTTCATGGCAGGAAGATCTTGTCAGACTAACCTGATATTTTTCTTTGACTAGGTGACAAAGGAATTAGACAAGGGCCATGCTTTGGATCTCCTCTACATTGTCTTCAGCAAGGCTGTTGACTTTGTATCTCTCAAACAATTGCTCAAGAAGATGGAAGACCTGGGTGCAGCTAAATCAGTTGTGAACTGGGTGGATAACTGGCTAGACAGAGGCAGCAGATGGTGGTGGTCAATGGGGTTAAATCAGAGGATAGGGAGGTTAAGAGCTGGGTTTCACAGGGATTGGTCCTGGGTCCGTTCCTCTTCAACATGTTCATTAATCATGTTAGAGAAGGAATCCAGGGAAGGTTGTGTCTCTTCACAGATGACACAAAACTATGTGGGAGGGTGGATAGTGATGAGGGAATAAGGGAAATGCAGAGAGACTTACAAAAGCTAGAACAGTGGGCAAAGGTCTGGCAGTTAAAATTCAGTGCTAGAAAGTGCAATGTAATGCACCCAGGAAAAAACTCCAAGACAGAGTACTGGATGGAAGGAGAGAGACTTAGCACTACAGGTGAGGAATGGGATCTGGGATTTACCATTAGCAACTCATTTAAGCTATCGAGTCAGTGCAGCAAGGCCTATAGCAAGGCTTACAGGATGCTGGCATGTATCGTGAGGGGTATTGATAGCAAAAAAAAAAAGGAGGTAATACTTCCCTTCTACAGATCCTTGGTGAGGCCTCACCTAGAGTACTGCACCCAGGTCTGGAGTACTTACCTCAGAAAGGATAAGGATAGGTTGGAGACAGTGCAACGCAGAGTAACAAATTGATTCAGGGCCAGCAGAGCAGATCCTGTGAGGAGTGCCTCAAGGCTCTAGATATGTACTCATTGGAGACCAGAAGGGAGAGAGGAGATATGATAGAGACCTTCAGGTTCCTAAAAGAAATTAATAAAGTGAACTGCGGGGAACTACAGTATTTAGCCTGAATGCCAGTTTGCAGTCACTTGGACACACATTTATTAGCTTTTGTTTACCGGGTAAGCACACTAGACAAGAAATGCCTATTTTTAGGTACAACCTGGGAGATTACAAGAGCATGGTTTACCGAACAGTGCAAGGGAATTATAACAATGTGAAGTACAAGCAATGAGCAGGCTGATACAAATAAACAGGTACAGGATTAACAGATGAGCATATACATCAAAGGTAAGAACAGGCAAACAATAGTTACATTTTGTGAAAATATTACAAGTGCAATTTGTGTCATTTTGAGGATGGTAAGTGCTGAAGTGAAGGGTATGCAGGGTAGATAAGGTACCCATTTGCGATGCTGAAATGCATTTTCCTGATGCTCACTCTCCCAACCCCGGGCGCCCGAAACACGGTTGCCCGATATTGGGATATTACCCACAGTGGAGTAGGAATCCTAAAGTATAGGGGTGTGGGGGGTGCGGGTGGCGAAGCCCCCTGAAACATTCACCTGGGGTAAAATCCTGATGTCGGGCAACCATGTTTCAGGCACCCGGGGTCAGGAGACTGAGCGTTGGGGTGATGCATTTCGGCACTGCGTAGTATATCCGTAGATAATTCCCCTTACTAAAGCTCAGAGGGGGTAGGGGAACCAGGGAAGAGGAGGATGCACAACAGGGTCCAAGTAGGGGTAGGAGACATCAAGCAGCGTTGGAACAGTTACATGCTGAGGCAGACTTCAGGTGCAACCAGGGGGAGCTCTTAAAGATGGGATGGGTGGAGGAACATCTGATGGTTGCAGGTAAGGTATTCCAGAATCTAGGGGCACAAACAGCAATGGCATGATCACTCGACACTGTACGAGTTTTTGGGACAAGGAGAGGTTACAAGTCAGCTGACATTAGCCGGCATGATGGAAGAGCTGGCCGAAGGAGTTTGGACAGGGTGGGTGGGGTGGCATTGCAGACAATTTTGTCTGTGAAGCTGCCCAAGACAAATGAGCGATAATTATCTGGGGACAACCAGTGTAGTTCATTGTATAAATCACAGTGATGGGTAAGTCGAGGGACGTCAAGGGCAAAGTGGCAACTATTATTACAGGCCACATCCCATTTAGCAAGGCTAGTTTTTGCAGCAAGGGTAGATTGTCGGTCCATAGCTGAGATAGGGAAGGAATAAACCTTTAGCAAGGGCAAGCTGTGCAACAGCAGTAAGGGACCCACAAGCTCGGTATGCAAGTCCAAGCTTGATATTTGTTGCCCTGCAGACATTTTGATTGTATAGATACAGGTCTAACTGGGGGTCAAGAGTAACTCTCAGGTATCTAAAGGAGCATGTATTGCCAACTGGGACACCATCGAGGCTTAAGACATTGAATGGGATGGGATAGGATACTGTTTGAGTTTGGCAGCGGAGCAGAAGAGCATGACTTGAGTTTTCTTTAAGTTTAGCATGAGCTTATTTGGCAGGAGCCAATATTGCAGTTTATTGAAGTCAGCTTTTAGGTTGTGATTAATGGAAATTAACAGGACACTAATGGGAATTAACAGGAGGTAGGTTCAGGAGAGATGTGAGGAACGACTACTTTATGGAAAAGGTGTTAGAACCTTGGAACAGTCTGTTGACTGAAGTGGTGGGTGTGAAAACAGTCCAGGGATTCAAGCAGGGCTGGGACATAATGAAGGGAATAGTGGTTACCCCAGTAATAACCAAGCAGCAGAACCAAGGAGGAGAATAGAGAGAGAGATGGGGAGGGTTAGTACCCTGGAGGAACAGTAGGTTTCAGGCATTAAGTAAACTTGGGCAGATTGGATGGACCTCTGGTCTTTTTCCATTGTCACTGTCTATGTTTCTATCATTCTAGTCACTCAGCAGTGCTAGAGAATGGAATGCTGACAGGAAGGCCATAAGCCATGCTCTCCCAAATGTCTGGAATACAGCCCAATCCAATCTCAAGCTTCAAAACCTGATCCCCTAAATAGCTTCAGAAAACTGGCCACCTGCATACTTAACAGCTCCTGTACATACCATTAAGTAACTATTACCCTCACTCCTTGTTAAAGCAACAAATTACACCCCCACCTTCACCCATCATCTAGCAAACCCCTCCCACCCCACTACCTTCCTAGCCCTCACCCCTCCATAATCAACCACCTCCCACTCATCTGTTTCTACCCAGCCCACACCTCCCACTTACTCCCTCGCCTATCCAGTCCACACCTCCCACATACACCCAGCCTGCTTTCCTTACCACCCCCCCATAATTGCCTCCCCACATTGAACACCTCCTCCTCAGACCATGGTCAAGCTACATGCTAAGCACTTCTGTTCCTATCTGCTCTTTTTTTCTTACAGCCTTGCTGCAGTCTTGCAGTATAGATATTGTGCTAGCCTGTCTCCCCATGTAGTCCTGCATCCATACTTATAGACATTGAATATGCACTGATGTTATTTTGTACAATAAGTATTGTTGTAACAGTGTCCTTATGTGCATTGTAATATGTGTGTATCATAACTTGCTCGTGCTGTATATACTATTTGTATGTTCAGGACCTCCTTGTAAATGAGCCTGCTCAATAGATTATTTCCTGTCAATAAACTTGAACTTCAATTCATGTGTCACAGGGACCAGGCTGTACATAACAGTGTAACAGAGATTAATGTAAGGCTATCAGAATGCTGACAGCCAATGAAATTGCAGCATTTCAGATACCCTTGTTATATTTTAAAGTGTTTTCCTGGATACTGGAAAATCATTTTACGAACCTCAGTAAAAGGGTGCAGAATTTTCTTCTGACCGTCATTCTCAGAAAGTTAGAATTTCCTAACTCTACCAGTACATGAGAGGTTGAAGTAAGATTATTTTACTAGTTGCCATTGCAGGCAGTACACATTAAATTAGAGCTTTACTCAGCTGAGGGCCTTACACATTCTCTATGCAGTGTTATTGGATTGTGAATATTAAATCATTTCTTTCAGAAGGAGTACAGTGCTACAGGCCTATTTAAAGTTGCCTTTGTTTACCTCCAGGTTACTCTGTAACGACCCTTACTAGTGGAAGTCTGCTTCATTTTGTTGCTGGGGCTCCTCGTTCTAAACACATTGGTCAAGTATTAGTTTATACCGTCGACAGTACTGGCAGCATAACTGTTATCCAGATGCAGAGAGGTGAACAGGCAAGTGCATCTGTTTTACTCTGTAATAATTAAAAAATAAGTTTGTTGTACTTTGTCGCATAATGTTTCTTCTCAGAGGTCGTGACTAAGAACTAAGATTTTAACCATAAATCTAGGTACATAACTTTTATGTCACTTTGTACCCATGATGGAAAATGGTACTAGCCCTAAAGCACAGAACCGCAAAGTATACATAGATACATACATAGATAGTGTCGGCAGATAAGGGCCTATGGCCCACCCAGTCTGCCCGTTTAAGTTTCTAAGTTCAGTTTATGTTTTCCAAGAAGTCTGTTGCCCCTTACCCCTGACCTCCAGAATTCCTTTAATCTTATCTGGCTGGCTTTCAGACTTACTGTAGCACCGAAAAACAGATCTATTAGGGTATTGCTCAAGAGTGTTGTTTTTCTTTTTTTTTTTTTGTTTGAATGTGTTGAATGTGCTGTGCAAATTTAATATTCGATTGTTCTGAGCTGAGTTCCAGGAACCTTGGAGAGATAAAGGTCTGTTAACAATCCATAGTAACAACAAGGCTGCATATTACACTACCCATCTGGGCATGGAGTTACATGTAAGTTGAAGATCTGTAGTTATACTACAACTTGGTGCTCTACCACGGTACAGCAATACCAAATACTTTTTATGTATATTTTAATGAGTTTGCCACTAACACAATAGGACAAACAAGGCAAAGTGACAGATTCTCGAAGCCTAATGAGACAGTACACTTACACAAGGCCCAGCAATTACCTGCATCACAGACTGTTTACATTGGCACCTGGCAAATGACTTAGTAGCTCTTACTTGAACTAATTTCAGAAAGAACCTTGAACTCTTGCTGACTGTGAATATGACAATCAATTCTAACTATGTACAGCGATGGCACAAGGAAACAGGAAGTACATAAAAATAGAGATAGTATTGGCACAAAGGAGACACTGTGCTGTATTGTAGTACAGTGGTATAAAGATGACAAATTTAAACTGAGGAAATTGGATCATGCCATTCTGATCTAAAAATCTATTTTTCCTCTCTACTTTCATCCCTGAAGGTTGGATTATATTCTCATGGGGCCCTTAAATCAGGGCTGTGCAAATAACGAATAATATTTCCCGAATGCCGCAAATAATGAGCTATTTGTTATTCGGAATCCAAATAACGAATAGCTCACTGTTCATCCGTATCCGGGGAATAATATATTCCCCCTTCCCCCACCCTCAGATAGCACTCAAAAATACCCCCCCCCAAGTTCCCCAACGACTATTGCAATATTTAATAAAAAAAAAAAAGGCAGCAAATTCTTTTTGGAGCAGCCGGCACAACCTCACCCACCTCCATGGCCAGCCGGCAGTTTTCATTACTAAATTAAAAGTTAATAGTCGTCCTCGTGGTCCTTCTCCATCCCCCCCCCTCCAGGTAGCCAGCAGCTGCCCCCTGCCTCCCCTCGCACCCTGCCTGCACCTAAACAAGATACATAAATGTAAGAAAAAGGCAGCTGCTGCAGCCCCCTTTCCTCCATGACTGGCTGCCTTCTTGTAGGCGAAACGCGCCTACTTGCACTTATATAGAGGGATGAGTTGATCACATGATTAGCTTATTCTCTATGTAAGCGCAAGCAAGTGGTTTCATTCTAAGAAAGGCAACAACTGTGAAGGAAGGGAGGAACTCTTGACTGCAACTTTTCTTGACATTTATATATCTTGTTTAGGTGCAGGCAGGACGGTGGAGTGGAGGATGCTGCTGCTGGCTACTAAGGGTGTGTGGAGGAGGGACCACAGGAGACTTTTAATTTAGTAATGAAACCTGGCAGCTGGCTGTGGAGGCGTTGGGGTTGTGCCATCCGACCCAAAAAGAATTTGTTGCCTTTATTTTTTTAAATGTAATAGTGGTTGGGGAACTTTGGGAGGAGGAGGGGGTTTTGGGTGCTATCTGACGGTGCTGGGAAGAGAGGTTATATTTTTTTGCCGAATATGAATATTCGGCTTAATATTTGGTCGTACTGTCCCCAAATACTGAATATTTGGCCGAATATTTGAAAAAAGTATTCGCACAGCCATATCTCAGATTATCCAGCATGTCCATCCCCTGTCTTTTCTCTAGATATCTGACAAATGGGAGCTATTGGAAGTTATGTAGCCTATGCAAGGTAGTCATATATTTTGTGTGCCTAATATATTTGTGTATCAATCTCCAATCTACTTATGTGGAGGAGCCACCTAAGAGTAATTGCTTTGAGTGCAACTGAAAAAAAAAATTAAAAGATACCTTCTGTGACGCATACTAATTTTGGAAGTAAGCATACCCAGCAGCAGTTCTGTGTGATAAGTATGAAGAAAAAAACGCGATGACAAAAACAGTGACTGCACACCACCAAAAAGCAAAATGGCAATGTGCAGTACAGCGACACCAAAGACTATGATGACTCCTTACCTTGTATGCAGGGGGCGATCTGCACTTACTTTTTATGCCCCCCACACATCCCTAAATGATATAATCAACTTCAGTGGGTGACAACAGGGGATGATCTGCACTTACTTTTTATGTCCCCTGTACCCCCCATAAAGGATATAATCAGCTCCGGGGGGGGGGTAACAATGGAGGACAGGGGAAAACTTGGAAGGGGGCTACTCCGGGGGTGGTGGGATGGAACAAAGTTCAGAGGGCAGGGAACAACAGCTAATAAAAACAAATATATATATATCTATATATCTATATATATATATATATATATATATATATATATATATATACATATATATATATATATATATACAGTGTAACCCCGATTATCTGAAACCCAATTATCCGAACCTCTGGATTATCCGAAATTCTCTTGTGTCCCCAACAAAACTGTGATAAGCAGGTCTGAGTAATCGTGGTTATACTTAACGTTTTCGTTAAACATAAATAAAATGAAACTACAGGCTTTTCACGTGCATCCACCCCCACCCCCACCCCGATTGCATTGCATTGCATACACAAACAAAACACTTGATTGTTAGCCTATCAGCCTCTTAGCCGTTGGTGGATTAAAGTAGTTAACAGCCTTTCGGTCTCATCTGACACTCATCACTCTCAGTTTTAATTTAATTAACAAGTCTTTAGTAGTCTTAGCAGTCATCACCTGATTTGTTTCTGTGGCAGCTTCTTTTCCTAGTCGCAGTTGCAATGGCTGGCAAGCGAAAACAGTGTGTCCTTGACATTGGTGCCACAAGAACAGGAGGCTAATGATGCACTGCACCACATAGCTCAACAGACTGACTGCTCTGCCAGGGCAGTGCAAGAATGGCAGGACTGTGATGCCCACGATGATGGATTCAGGGAACTGAATGACGAGGATATCATTGCTGTTGCACAGAATAATCCCGAGGTCATGGAAGCGATGAAGGAGGAGGAGGATGACGACACGGGAGACGAGCTGCAGGGACTGTACAGGTACCCATAGCGACTGAAGCAGTGGAAGCTTTCGAAAAATGTCTGCTATGGCTAGAAAGACAAGAAAATATGGACTACCTCCACACCCTGCTTCTTAGAAAACATAGACTACAGGCACTTGAAAAATCAAATAATTCTAAGAAGCAGAGTGGGATCACGCAGTTTTTCACTGTGATGTAGCTGAGATGAATGTTTTTTTACCTAACTTCTGATGTAATAAAATGTCCAGTAACTGTAAAGTAAACTATATTTTATACTAAACAACCTTCTCTGTGTCTTACTATCAAAACACAGTACCTGCACTGTATTTAACAAAATGAATATTGCATAAAAGTATTAATCTCCCGTTTTACCGAAACCCTGATTATCCGAACATTTTGATGTCTCCGTTGCATTCGGATAATCAGAATTATACTATGTATGTATGTATATATATATATATATATATATATATATATATATATATATATATTAAAAAAATCATAACATCCAGACCCAAACCTGGGTCTACTAGCTTCAAAGGCAGTGACTCTCATCACTGCACCAAGCAACCAGCTTGGAAGTTCTCCCTCCAACAAATCTCTAAGTAGTGCACAACCGAAGTACTCCCTGTATTCACTCTTATCACATAGAAGCAAAGGAAATTGCTGACCTTAGTTGCACTATGAAGAACACCTAACGCATTTGTCACTCGCTATTTTCAGGTCGCCGAAACTGACTCGCTTAAATGGAATTGCTCTATTCACGAGACACCCCCCAGCAGCAGTTTCTGGACATCCAGTGGCTTTTGAAGATCCATAACTATCTCAATGTTTCTGGAGACATCTGCCCAGTTGTTAACAAGTGCCATACAGCTCCAGAGCACATGTATGGTACAATGCAGCTCCAGGGTACTGTATACGTACAGTACATGGTCTCTTCACTCCTCACAGTGTCTCCAACAGGCATCCTTAACAGTTGCCTTAATAAAGTGACACCTACTCAAGTGTTCTAAAATATATATGTAACCCCCCTGCAAATAGGGGTTCCCAAAAGTCTTCCAGGAGCTTGCCTGAATGCTCCAAGTCTGGGTGGTGTTCAGCATCTGAGCTGTTTAAATGTGGTTCCAAGTGAGTGCTATTTGAGCCTCCACGTACTGTCTCTTTAAGAGCTGTCTGCTTGCAAACTTAATTAGTTTGTATGGGGGGACTGTGTGTTCTAATGCCCAAATCCGCCCGGCTGCTGTCAATCGCTCCGTTTCTGCCATTGCTACATGTGCAGAGGGAGCCTTGTTGAAAGATATAACTGTTTGCCAGAAATTATTTAGAGTGACTGAGAAAATGTAGTTTGTCTAACCTGTCTTCATTTCAGCACAAACTGTTTCAGTGTAACTTTTTCATTTTGGTCCTGAATAGCTGACTTGGACCAATCAGGATGATAGGGATACCCTAAAATGGAGCCTGTGGACGAATCGGAACTTGGACTCTCAATTTTGAATCAGCCACAAGGGGATTGTACCTTGGCTCCTTTTTGCCACCAACAGAGGGAGTCTTATTGTGAGTGACATCCGAACCAGCCAACAGAATGGTGTGGAGCTAAAGGAAATACCCTGCTCTATGACTGAAAAGATTAGATCAGTTGTGACTGTGAAGAGAGAAGGAGCTCTGTGCTTCTGCGGTGTATAGTTTCGCATGGGAAGCATGTGTGAGGCTCTGAGGTTCGGCCTGCAGCCGTTGTAAGTGCCAGTTCAGACTGAATCCAATTTGTAAGGAGAAAGAAGGAAGTCTGAAGAGTGGAAACCAGGCTCACCCTGTAGAAGACTGTAGAAATTGCTGAATCGTGCTTGGTCTGTCAGGAACTGAAGCTGCTGTGTGTGCTCCCGGGTATTTTGCAGCAAGTGCGATTGGGATCGAGGAGCAGCCTGCCTGGTATAGTACTTTCCTTTTACATATGAATGTGCGTAGTGCTTGTGGGGAATCGCTATTTCAAATCCCTTGTACTGTGTGCTGTGTGTTGAAGCTGGAAGCAAACCCCAGCTTGTCTCAGACTGAATCCATTTGCTATCAACTGCAGTGGGGTCCAGTCACAAGGACCTTGTCTCCATGCCCTGTTGTTCTGGCAATCCAGAAGAACATCCACCATCCGGTCCTCAGATTGGGTATTGTGAGTACAAATCAGGGTATTCCCCTGCAGCCTGTTTTCAATCACAAGTATGTCATCTAATTCTTGTTGTTTCACTGCTTCATGGACTGAGCCATCCGGCTCCGGATTACAATTGGGTGTTGTGCATATATTTTCTTTTACAGGGCCCTATCCATCTGCACCTGCCAGCCAACCCCAGGCAATGGACCTGGCTAGTCCCTTCCCCAACCTGGGTACCCAGAGTGTGACTTTTCAGACCCTGTATGTGTGCACAGTACTGTGATTTACTGCCACCAATTAACCTGATTTCCCCTTCCCGTGTTACTGTCCCCTAAATAAATCAGATTTGTTGTTGTTATACTATAAACTGTCTGTGGTGTTGGTAATTATGGAAACAGTATTGTATTTCTCTGTGTATGTTGTTTCACCTTATTTTACAGGGGTCCTCAGAAACGTGCTGCAGAATCAGTCTCGAGGGTAAGTGGTACCTTATGAGTGAACAGTGTGTGTATGTGGGGTATTGGGACTGTAACGCCTGTGTACCGTGTGAGCCACTAGAGGGAATAAAAGGGTTCTCAGTGCCCCAGAGGGATGTGACCAAGCTAGTCTAACCACTACAAACCATGACCTGTGGGTGGAGGCACCCGCCATTGGACCTAGGCCCCTCAACCTGTTAGTAGCCAAGCAGACAGGGGTAGTAGCCCTAGGGATAGCGCCACCTAGGGGTTGCATCTTGGAGGCACCGCTCTGATTAGCGTCCCCCTAGTGGCCACATTTACGAATCACTATTAAAAATAAATGGATACCCCGACAGAAGTGGCTGTGCACCGGTTGGTGGAGTGATGTACTGGGCAAGAGATCGACCCCCAAAATGCTATACTTATCTGGGATATCCCGCTGGGTACCAGTAAAGACATTGTAGAGGGAGTACTTTCTAACGTGGAAGGTTTACAAAACCCTGCGGTGGTGGGTCGACATGCTAATCTGCTCACCCACACTTTCATGGCCCTAGTATAGTATAAGGATCCCGTAGATAACTCCAAAGTGCCGTAGACTGTTACCCCAGAGGGAGCCCTCACTAAGAGTGAGAGTGATAACTAAGGACAGTAAAGACCCGGTGGGGGGAATGAGCCCCCCCAACTATCTGAAACTTTTGAGGAGAAATTTGCTAAACGGTTGCTGGAGGAAGGGAAAACTGTGGAGGACTTGAAGAGACTGTTCCTGCCACCTGGGGGTGTACCACCCCCAACATCCACACCCACTCCAACCCCTGTCTTTTTGCCACCTCTATACTTGCCCCGAGCCAGCAAGTAGTCATGACATCACCGCAAGCTCAAGGTATTCTCTGGTATCTGCCCTACTCCAAATAGGGAAGTTGATCTGGAGACCTGGATAAAGTCTGCTGCTCTTGCGGTACAAGACTGGCAATGCTCGGAGGCCTAAAAAAGGGCCCGCCTGGGGGGAAGCCTCCAGGGACCCACCCAACGTTCCTTTCACTTCCTGAGGTCCTCTAACCCTGACGCCAAAGCCCAAGAGTATTTAGTCACCCTTGGGAATGTGTTTGGGGGTACCACTAGTGTTGAGGCCTTGAAATGGAGACTTAGAGAAGTTAGACAACAGCTGGGGGAATTGTTGTCTGCCTATATGGATCGATTAGAGGGGATCTTACAGACCATTTTTCGGAAGGGGGGGCTGGACCTGAGGTGAAGTGGACCGGGTAAGTCTGGATCATATACTCTGCTCTGCCTGGTACTCCAGCTGGGTGTTACTCAAATTACAATTGCATCAGAGGAAATCTAGTCCCTTGCCTTTCCATGTGTTGATCAGGTAGGTACGGGAAGTTGAGGAGGAGGAAGGTTTGTCAGAGTCCTGCACAGTTGTAGCTGCTGCTTCCCCTGCTCTAGGTGCAGGGTCAGATGCTGATGGTCCGGAATCATCGAAATCTCATGACACAATCCGAAATCCCCATGTTAGCCAAGTGGGGACCAGTCAGAGAGGGACAGTTACAGATGTCAGACACTGGGAGGAGCTGCTGAGGGAGATTAGGAAAGCAACAGACAGTCTCATCATGAAGGCCGCTCCTATGAGTACGGGCACTGACACTTGCCTGACTGCTTCTGCTGTGGGGTTGGGGGTGCCTACCCAGGCACCTCATGTTGACGACAGTTCAAAACTTGATGTCTTGGCTATGGAGGTGAGGGAAAATGAAGAGATGTCTTGAAATGTCCAACCCACCGCTGGCTGAGGTGGCACCAAGGGTTTCTATTGATAGTACCAATGCCGCAGCCCCCAATGTGATGCCTCGGTCACCCCAGACTTCATCAGACATATTTTGCCATAATTGTGGTAAGGATGGGCACATGAAGAGGGAATGCCGGTCTTGGAAAGACTTAGAGAGAGTGGTGAGCCAGCTACAAGGAGAGCTTTGGAGCACAAAACAGTGGTTATGAGGTGCATGAAATGACTGCAGTGAAGGTCCCAAAAATGCTAACTCACGTCCTTCTGTGGCTAGATCATCTACCCAGGCCCTTGCTACCGCCTCTCCAGACTGGTCCAGAATAGTGGGCCCTTCAATGAAAGCTACAGTAAAAGTGAATGTTGTGCCCACCAGAGCTGTGTTGGACAATGGCTACCAAGTGACAATTATGTTCCAGGATTGGTATCAGAAGCATTTGTCAGACATACCCTTACAATCATTGGAAGGACTGCATGTATGGGGGTTAAGTGAGAAGGCCTACCCCTACTCCGGGTATATCCGAATGTGGCTATCTTTCCCGACCTCCGTGGCTGGAGTGGCAGAGCAAGTAGAGACCCTGGCCTTAGTGTGTCCCCCAATGGACTGTATGATGGGATTCCTCTATTAATCGGGACGAATGCGCATATGTTTGGATGGTTGGCGCAGTTGTGTTATGAGAAACAGGGGTCACAGACTGGTAGAGCTTTAAGAATTCCGGCCTTGATCAAGAAGGCCTATGAGGCACAGAGAGATGCTGAAAAAATGGAACCAGAGGAACTGGTTGGAATTGTCTGGAAGAAGGAGCCTGAGTCTCTGATTCTGGCGCCAAATGCCCAGTGTACCTTACAGGGGGAAGTCCGTATCAGAAAGGATGTCAAGAATAAAATCCTCATGCTGGATGCACCAGGCGATGGGAAATTGCCGGAAGGACTGCTGGTCAAGCCAAGTATTTTGCCTGCCAGAGCCCATGCTTACGCCAGACGGGTAATGGGTCCAAGTTCATAATGTGTCTGATAGAGAGATTCGAGTAAATAGAGGTTGCACCTTGGCTAATGTACATTGTGCAGATACTGCATTGCTACCCATTAACAAGTGTTTGGGGAAAAATGACAGAGTAATGCCCAACTTGTTTGATTTTGGGGATTCCCTGTTGCCAGCCGACTGGAAGATGAGAATCAGTAGAAAGCTTGCCCAGAGAGACCAGGTGTTTTCTTTCAAAGAATGGGACGTAGGATGTGTGCAAGGAGCTGAACACCACATCTGGCTGCATGATGAAAGGCCATTTCATGAGAGATCTCGACGCCTGGCCCCTGCCGACATAGATGATGTGAGACAGCATCTGCAAGAAATGCTTGCTGCTGGTGTAATAAAAGAATCCAGAAGCCCATATGCTTCACCTATTGTGGTAGTGAGAAAAAAGAATGGGACAGTAAGGATGTGCATGGATTATCGCACTTTAAACCGGCGGACTATACCTGATCAGTATACAATGTCCCGCATTCAGGATGCTTTGGACTGCTTGAACGGTAGCAAGTGGTTCTTTGTGCTGGATCTTCACAGTGGGTACTAGCAGATCCTGATGTCCCCAGAAGACTGTGAGAAGACAGCCTTTATCTGTCCGCTTGGCTTCTATGAATTCATGAGGATGCCTCAAGGGATTTCAGGTGCCCCAGCCACTTTTCAATGACTGATGGAGCGTGCAGTGGTAGACATGAACTTGTTAGAGTGCCTGGTGTACCTAGATGATGTTATTGTGTTTGGCAGCTCACTGGAGGAACATGAGAGCAGATTATTCAAGGTGTTGGACCGACTGGAAGACTTTGGCCTAAAACTGTCCATCGATAAATGTCAATTCTTCCAAACATCTGTAAAGTATGTGGGACACATAGTTTCCACCAAGGGGATAGTGACCACCTGGCCACAGCCGCACAATCTAAAAGAACTGCAAAGATTCCTGGGATTCTGTGGCTACTATCACCGTTTCATCAAGGACTATTCAAGAGTGATCCATCCTTTACTTAATCTTACTCAAGGTTACCCTCCTACCCACAAAAAATACAAGAGGTCAACTCCCCCTGAGACTGAGAGAGTGTATTTCTGTCCTAATGAAGTTTTTGGGGCACGATGGACACCTGATTGTGAAGCTGCTTTTCATGAGATTATATATCAACTTACCCACGCTCCTGTCCTGGCCTATGCAGATCCAGCAAAACCGTATGTCCTACACACTGATGCTAGCTTGCAAGGTTTGGGGGCTTTGTTGTACCAGGAGCATGAGAATGGCCTGAGACCAGTGGTCTTCACCAGCAGAAGTCTGACCCCTTCCGAAAAGAACTATCCTGTACATAAGTTAGAGTTCCTAGCTTTGAAGTGGGCCATTTTGACCAATTCCATGAGTACTTGTATGGTGCTAAGATACTAGTAAAAACTGACAATAATCCTTTGACCTATGTGCAAACTTCAGCTAAGTTGGATGCTACTGGCCATAGGTGGCTTTCTGCATTATCTACATACGACTGTGCTGTTGAATATAGAGCAGGCCTGAACCACATAGCTGCTGATGCTCTCTCAGGGAGGCCTGTTCCCCGGAATGACTGGGTCAGACTGTCAGAACCTGATATTCAAGCACTCTGCCAGAAGTTTGACAGGGAGGAACAAATGTCCACGGACGCAGTGGACTGTATTTTGGATTGTTTAGGACCCTCTGAGAATTGCATACCTGCTGCTTATTGCCACTTGTCTGCCATAGACATTGGTGCACTGCCTCAGCTGGACAATAACAGTATTTGGCGGGCTGAATCCTGAGATCCCATGATCAAATCAGCTCTAGAAGCCCTCTACGCAGGGAAAGATGTATCCAAGTTACGCTCCACTGATTTGAGAACTGCATTGTTATACAAGGAAGGCCCTAAGTTGAAACTGATTTAATAGACTGTTATACAGAGAAACAGTAGACAGAGGGGGACAAATAGATAAACAACAGCTAGTTTTGCCCACTGCCTTTCGAGACTTGGTGCTGAGGTCCCTACACAACCACATGGGGCACCTTGGCATAGGCAGAACACTTGACTTTGTGAGATCCAGATTCTATTGGCCTAAGATGGGGACTGATGTTGAACAACACATTAGAACTTGTAGTCGCTGCTTACAGAGGAAAGCTTTGCCTCAGAGGGCTGCCCCCCTTGGTAACATCACCACCAGCGCCCCCATGGAGCTGGTCTGTATCGACTTTCTGAGTTTGGAGCCAGATCAAAGAAATATTAGTAATGTGCTGGTGGTTACTGACCATTTTACGAGATATGCCCAAACTTTCCCCACCAAGGACCAGAAGGCATTCACTGTGGCCAAAGTGCTTGTAGAAAACTATTTTGTTCACTATGGGGCTCCACAAAGAATCCATTCTGATCAAGGGAGGGACTTTGAGAGTCATTTGATCAAAGAGATGCTTTCTGTGTGGGGGGTGCGAAAGTCCAGAACCACCCCTTACCACCCTCAGGGGGACCCACAGCCTGAATGTTTCAACCACACTCTGTTAGATATGCTGGGCACCCTCCACCCCCAAGGACAAGCCTAGATGGAGCCAACAAATCAGAACCTTGGTACATTTATTTATTTATTTATTTATTTAAGAGATTTACCAGGAAGGCATGCTGGGCAGAGTACTGCTCGATTCCAGATGCGCCCTGGGGGTAGGGAGTTACAATGGTACAGAATTACAGCAGAAAAAAAGAAGAACATACATAGTCAGTTAAACAAGCAATGGGTGAGACAGTTCTAGTACAGTTGCATAGGTACAAAATCACTTCATATTTTATGTATTACAAGACATGCATAAGGAGCAGATCGACAAGTTAGAATCAGAACTAGTTGCTATACAGCCGGGGGGATTTTGGAGTAAAGGGGGGTACTAAGGGGGTTACGGTTGCAGTTGGTAGCGAAGTGCGATTTGAGATGCCTACAACTGCAGCAAAAGTGATGCCACTGGTTTCTCCCCCTACCGCCTGATGTTTGAAAGAGAGGCCCGACTACCAGTAGATGTTTGTTTCGGAGTTTCTTCTAATGGGGTTTGAGCTGATAACTATCTCCAGTATGTGCAAAAGTTAAAGGCCCAGCTAAATCATGCATGCCAACTGGCTCAAACCATGGCTGCCAAAAGAAATCTGGCCAACAAAGAAAGGTATGATAAAAAGGTGAAAGCACAGGAACTCCAGGAGGGAGATTGTGTATCACTAAGAAATCTGGGACTGCATGGCAAACACAAGATTGCTGATAGGTGACACCATCTCCCCCACATTGTGGTAGGCAAACTAGATGATCTGCCTGTGTACAAAGTAAGGCCTGAGAATAATTTCAAAAAATGTTAAAACAATGCATAGAAATCAGTTATTGCCCATTGGACAAATCTTGATTGAGTGTGAGCCCCCAGAAAGTGCGACCTCTGGACCAGTGACCCGAGCTGCTGCTAAGCAAAAGCAAAGAAAGTCTGCACCTACAGATGCTGAGTTAAAGTGTTCCCCACAACAAGTCCCAGTTGAACATGACTGTCAGTCCATGTCAGAGGAAAGTGAGTGTGACTTTGAATACTACCCTTCTTATGAACTGAGTCCATTGTTTCGAGGCAATCCCCTAACCAATCCTGGAGATGAAGCTGGGCCTTCTGGACTGCCTAAGCCCCCAGCTTTGTCTTTGGAGCCAATGCTCCCAGAAAGTGAAATGCAAAGTATCAAGTCGGATGACATGGAATCACTGTGCATGGTAGAACTATATGAGCTCTCAGAGGAGGAAAATGATGGACTGGGACAAACTGGTGATATACCAGAACAAGAAGAGTGTGTTGAGTGCCTGATAGTTCACTGCCAGTGTCCAAAAACTCCCCATGTGAGCCAAGTGTTGTGGTCTCTGAGATTGCAAATCATGGAGCTGAAAGTGCCCCAGGTTCTAGCCTCTCTACCCCAAGGGAGACTCCTCTGGCAAGTAAAGACAGTACTGAAAGTGAGTCTAAAAGTGCAGAGACTGTAACAGTTCCCCCTAGAAAGACTGGTAGAGCTGTAAAGTCTGTAATGTGCTTAAGCTATGATTCCTCTGGGAGGCCTGTGGACTTACCTCTCAATGTTGTCCATAAAGGAGTATAAGTGTCCCTGAGCTCATTGCCCAAACTGAGCATAAGTGCTACCTCCAAGTTAATTGTGTTGCCCTCTAAGTATGGTGCCCTTCCCCCATCCAGCCCCAAGGTAGCTGATAGGGAAGGGCCCCCTCTCTTCAGATTTCATGTAGGAGGTAATAACATAAGTTACGGTACAATGTGTGTATAATACTGTGTAAAAAGTGATGTACTGAAAAGTTTAAGAAATGTGTTTCTAATAAGGTGATATGCTGACTGATGATTACATGTATAAGCCTAATGTGATATTGATGTAAATGTTGTGTTGAAATGTATGGGGGTACTTACGTGACGTGGACGCCAAGTTTTCCAGGCGAGAAAGGGTGTAACCCCCCTGCAAATGGGGGTTCCCAAAAGTCTTCCAGGAGCTTGCCTGAATGCTTCAAGTCTGGGCAGTGTTCGGCGTCTGAGCTGTTTAAATGTGGTTCCAAGTGAGTGCTATTTCAGCCTCCACATACTGTCTCTTTAAGAGCTGTCTGCTTGCAGACTTAATTCATTTGTATGGGGGGACTGTGTGTTCTAATGCCAGAATCCTGCCCGTGCTGCTGTCAATTCGCTCCGTTTCTGCCATTGCTACATGTGCAGAGGGAGCCTTGTTGAAAGATATAACTGTTTGCCAGAAATTATTTAGAGTGACTGAGAAAATGTAGTTTGTCTAACCTGTCTTTATTTCAGCACGAACTGTTTCAGTGTAACTTTTTCATTTTGGTCCTGAATAGCTGACTTGGACCAGTCAGGATGATAGGGAGACCCTAAAACGGAGCCTGTGGATGAATCAGAACTTGGACTCTCAATTTTGAGCCAGCCACAAGGGGATTGCATGGGCAGTGACTCTGGGAAATGTAGTTTTAACCTTGGTGCCTTTTTGCCACCAACAGAGGGAATCTTATTGTGAGTGACAGCCGAACCATCCAACAGAATGGTTTTGAGCTAAAGGAAATGCCCTGCTCTGTGACTGGAAAGATTAGATCAGTTGTGACTGTGAAGAGAGAAGGAGCGCTGTGCTTCGGCAGTGTATAGTTTCGCACGGGAAGCACGTGTGAGGCCCTGAGGTTCGGCCTGCAGCCGTTGTAAGTGCCAGTTCAGACCGAATCCGATTTGTGAGGAGAAAGAAGGAAGTCTGAAGAGTGGAAACCAGGCTCACCCTATAGAAGACTGGAGAAATTGCTGAATCGCGCTCGGTCTGTCAGGAACTGAAGCTGCTGTGTGTGCTCCTGGGTATTTTGAAGAAAGTGCGATCGGGATCGAGGAGCAGCCTGCCTGGTATAGTACTTTCCTTTTACATATGAATGTGCGTAGTGCTTGTGAGGAATTGCTATTTTAAAACCCCTGTACTGTGTGCTGTGTGTTGAAGCTGGAAGCAAACCCCAGCTTGTCTCTCAGACTGAATCCGTTTGCTATCAACTGCAGTGGGGTCCAGTCACAAGGACCTTGTCTCCATGCCCTGTTGTTCTGGCAATCCAGAAGAACATCCACCATCCGGTCCTCAGCTTGGGTATTGTGAGTACAAATCAGGGTATTCCCCTGCAGCCTGTTTTCAATCACAAGTATGTCATCTAATTCTTGTTGTTTCACTGCTTCATGGACTGAGCCATCCGGATCTGGATTACAATTGGGTGTTGTGCATATATTTTCTTCTACAGGGCCCTATCCATCTGCACCTGCCAGCCAACCCCAGGCAATGGACCTGGCTAGTCCCCTCCCCAACCTGGGTACCCAGAGTGTGACTTTTCAGACCCTGTATGTGTGCACAGTAATGTGATTTAATGCCACCAATTAACCTGATTTCCCCCTCCTGTGTTACTGTCCCCTAAATAAATCAGATTTGTTGTTGTTATACTATATACTGTCTGTGGTGTTGGTACTTATGGAAACAGTATTGTATTTCTCTGTGTATGTTGTTTCACCTTATTTTACAGGGGCTCCTCAGAAACGTGCTGCAGAATCAGTCTCGAGGGTAAGTGGTACCTTATGAGTGAACAGTATGTATATGTGGGGTATTAGGACTGTAACCCCTGTGTACTGTGTAAGCCACTAGAGGGAATAAAAGGGGGTCTCAGTGCCCCATAGGGCTGTGACCAAGCTAGTCTAACCACTACAAACCCTGACCTCTTGGTGGAGGCACCCACCATTGGACCTAGGCCTCTCAACCTGTTAGTAGCCAAGCAGTCAGGGGTAGTAGCCCTAGGGATAGCGCCACCTAGGGGTTACATATACTTGCTGTTTTCTACCTGAACTCCCTCCAGTCATTGGAAGCCGTAGATCTTCTTTGGGGATATCTCTGTCATCAGGTCACACCTATGGAACTCGGCTGTCAAATACTAGTATCTCATGGAAGCTTTTCTGCAGCAGTCTAGTAGGGGCTTCCCATGCTGATGCCAGGCTCCTACATCACAGCCTTATATAAGCATTAGCAGCCCCACTCCTTCCTCAGTTGTTTCCCACTATTGGCCATTCTTGCACGGACTCCACAGAAGCAACTTCACTCAGTTTGACCACCAAAATGTCTACTTACCTTTCCTTTTGTATATAGTCTTTGAATCACTTTATTTTAAAGTGATTCCTTTTGTTTTTGCACATTGAGAACTACTCTTTTGTTAGCTCTTTTTTCCATCACTGCTGCTACAGAAACAAGATTTCCTCAACTGACGACCACAAACTCTTTGTCTGCTGTCTTGAGCCTGGTCACAACGCTCTTTCTTGCAAACTTTGCCTGAAGTTCAACCTTACCATCTGGCAACGACGCAGGAAAGCCCTGCAGAAATTCTTCATGGAGCAGCAGGCAGCTAGCGGAGAGCAGACTAGGTTTGTTGGCAAAGGCACCTAGCTTCACCTCAGCTCTTTTCTTCTAGCTTGCTTGGAAGAACAGAGCAAAGAACCTTAGCAGAGCAAGGAAAAGTATTAAGGCTTCTTTTGGCTAGGCAGATTTACTGTGTGTTATTATTTTCTTTTGTACTCTCAGGGATTGTTACTATTTGTTGCTAACATTTTATTGCTTTATTTTTCTCTGATTCAAATTGTTGTTGCTGGGTTTACCTTCTGCTGCATTATTACAGGGTGTGCCTGCAGGTGTGTGCTTACAGATTACTGCTGTAATCTTCTGATTAAAATTGTCTTTTGCAAGGTATATCTTCTGTTACTGCTTTATTTTTCTTTGTAGCAAAGTGTTTCTTGCAGGGTATATCTTCTGTGAAATTAATACAGGTGGTGCATTACAGGTTTTACAGTTTTATCTATCATTAGGATAAGCTTTCAGGGCTACTGCATTTGTTGCTGGCTGATTGTTTTTGCTCTTACCTCCTTGTTTCTTTCATCTGTGGTTCTTCCTTTTCGGTAGGGGAAGGGCCTAGCCACCCACCCCCATCCCCAACCACCCCACACTACACTCCTTTTATAGGTTAGCACAGTCGTGACATTTCCTGTAGCAAAGCAGGAAGGGGCAGATCAGAGGGGTATCCACACAGTGACCTCATTTACAGGGGCACAAGTAATTTAACTTGTTATAACAAGTTACACAAAAACAAACAAAACACAAAATCAAACTTTTGCTTTCATTTTCCTGCTAATTACTCTGACCAGGTTATAAACCCAGCAACTTAACTGGAATGGATATTATTAACTGCAGGTACTGCGGGACACTTTTCAGAAGAGCAGTTTTACAGGATTTAGGACACTGTCCTACATGCTGAGCCATTGGAGATCTAAGGGCTCAGCTCCACGCAGCATGGGCAGAGATTGCGCACCTCAAACCGCATATTCAGGAGGAATTATATTATAAGAACCGCCCATTTCCCTAGCATCCAACAGAAGCACCTTGACCGCAGAGGGTAGTTGGTCCAGGAGGTTGGCAGGTGGTTAGGAGGGGCAAATCGGGTGCCCCATCACTGGGTGCTCTCCAGCATATCACGTCCACAAACCATATAAAAAACTACAAACAGGTATGTGCCTCTATCTCCAAAATCAAACAAAGGGGCAGAGGACACTGCAGCACAGGAGCTAGCACAACAAAACTCACCCAAAACAGGAACCAAAACAAAAAAAGCAAAAAGGAAATCCAAAAAACTTCTAATCATAGGAGACTCCATGATTCGGGGAGTTCATGCCTATCTCCAGCCAGGGGTAGTGGTCAGATGTCTGCCAGATACATCAGTGTGGAGAGACATTGGCCGCATTGCTAAAATTGTACAGGAAGCAGGAGAAAACATTGATGCCCTGGTACACATAGGGACTAACAATCTCGCCAGCTGGTCAGTTGTGGAGACCAAAGAACGCCTGACCAGACTGGGTGACAAACTATTATCCATTTCATCTGGCATCTCCTTCTCTGAAATCCTGCCAGTCTGGGAGAGGGGGGCAGATGGATGGAAGGTCAGAGAATGGGAGATAGGGGAGCAAAACTTGTGGCTCAAGGGCTGGTGCCAGGAAAAAGGACACAAATGTGTAGGGAACTGGCAACAGTTCTGGGAGCGAAAGTTCTTTAAATTTGATGGACTGCATCTGACTAAGGAGAGAGTCAATGCATTGGGGCAGAAGTTTGATGTCTTTGCAGAATATTTAAACAAGCAAATGGAGAGAGGGGTGCAGCACCTGATATATCGAATGGAAAGAACACCCCCTCAGCTAGTGGTCAAACAGGAGTTCAACATGTTTGTAGTTCATTTGCATCACCAGGTAAGGAAAAAGGTCTGGCTCCCCATACAATGCACAGGGGAAATGCCAGACCTCGCCCAACAACTAATACACCGAAATCTGGCCAATGGAAAATCATGTACAGAAATGCTTGCAGTCCGGGAAACAAGATCCCAGACATGCAGGCAATAATGGCAGAGGCTGAACTGGACATAGTAGCCATTAACGAGACATGGTTTACCAGTAACCACACTTGGAAGACTTCAGTACCTGGCTGTGCACTGTTCAGAAGAGACCGAGGTGCAAAAAGGGGAGATGGAGTGGCCCTTTATGTCAATGAAAATATCAAAGCTACAGACATTCAGAATACACATAATGAGCCAGAAGAACTGTGGCTCAACGTGGAAACAGGAAATGGGACAGCCATACGAACTGGGGTTGTCTACAGGTGTCCAGACCAGTGGGAGGACATAGACACATTACTGTTAGAAGATATACAAAACATGACACCTAAAGGGGGGGTTCTAATAATGGGAGATTTCAACATGCCAGATACAGATTGGTCAATACCAGCAGGAACATCTGCCAGAACTAGACACATAGTAGATTCTCTGCAGGGGGAGGGCCTCAAACAACTGCTGCAACAACCCACAAGAGACAGGGCTGTCCTAGATCTACTACTGACTAACAAGGAAAGGATCACAGATCTCCAGGTAGAAGGTCACCTGGGAGCCAGTGACCATCACATGGTATGGTTCAATTTGGCCACTAAAACTAAATCATCCCATTCCAAAGCAAAAATATGGGACTTCAGAGGAGCTGACTTTGATAAGATGACCAACAGAGTTAAGCTAGCCCTGGCAAAAGGAAATACAGGTGAGGGGGTACAGGCAAAGTGAGCAAGCATTAAGGATGCAATACTTGAAGCAACATACCATTGTGTTAGAGAGAAAAGGAAGTGCAAAAGAAGAAGGAAACCACTTTGGTTCTCAAAAACAGTAACAGAAAAGGTCAGAGCCAAAAGGTTGGCCTTCAGGAAATATAAGGGAACACATCGGGATGAAGATAGGGAGGCATACCAAACTTCCCTAAGGGAAGCAGGCAAGGCAATAAGGCAGGCAAAAGTCCAAACCGAGGAAACAGTAGCACAGACAGTAAAAGAAGGTGACAAGACTTTCTATAGATACATTAGTGAAAGGAGAAAGTCCAGAGGGGGTATTGCTAAGATCAAAGGGGATAAGGGGGCATGTGAGGAGGACCATGTAAAAGCATCTATCCTAAATAGATACTTCTGCTCAGTAGTTACTGAAGAGAAGGTAGGGCGGGGCCCACAGCTCAGCACCATGGACATAGGAGGGAGGGAGGTGTGCACTAGTCCCTTCACAAAAGAAAGGGTCCTACAAGAGCTAGATAAGTTCAGGGTGGACAAGGCAATGGGACCTGATGGCATACATCCCAGGGTACTAAAGGAGCTAAGGGTAGAACTAGCAAAGCCATTAGCAGAACTGTTTAGTGAGTCTCTGAGTACAGGAGAGATCCCAGAAGACTGAAGAAGGGCTCATGTGATCCCACTCCACGAGAGTGATAGCAGGGAGGAGGCAGGGAACTACAGACCAGTGAGTCTTACCTCAGTAGTGGGCAAGATTATGGAGGCACTCATTAAGGAAAGGATAGTGCAACACCTGGAATCTGTAGGAGCACAGGATCCAAGACAGCATGGGTTTACAACAGAAAGGTCCTGTCAAACTAATCTCATAGATTTCTTTGACTGGGTAACCAGAGTGGTGGATCAAGGGGGAGCAGTTGATGTTGCCTATCATGAATTCGGCAAAGCTTTCGATACTGTTTCACATAGAAGATTAATTAATAAGCTGGGTAGGCTCAGGGTGGGTGAGAAGTTGGTCAACTGGGTGGCAAACTGGTTGACGGGCAGAAAACAGAGTGGTGGTAAATGGTATAGTCAGAAGAGATGCAAGTCACAAGTGGGGTACCTCAGGGATCAGTCCTGGGGCCAGTCCTCTTCAATATCTTCATCAGTGACATTGCAGATGGACTGGAGAGTAAGGTTTGTCTGTTTGCAGATGACACCAAGATCTGCAACAGAGTAGATGATCCAGATGGGGTGGGCATAATGAGAAGAGATCTGGACAAACTTGAAAAATGGTCGGAAGAGTGGCAACTGGGGTTTAACGCAAAGAAGTGCAAGATCATGCACAAAGGAAAGAAAAACCCTAAAGCCACCTATAGGCTGGGAGGGGAGTTGCTGGCAGTCACAAGGGAAGAAAGAAACTTGGGCATCATCATAACAGATGACCTGAAATCGTCCAAGCAGACCAGTAGAGCAGTAGGTAAGGCTAGGGGAATGTTAAGGTGTATTAGTAGGGGTATCTCAAGTCATAAGAGGGAGATAATAATCCCTCTTTACAAGACACAGGTTAGAAACCATCTGGAGTACTACATGCAGTACTGGAGGTCACACCTTCACAAGGACATTAACCAAATTGAGGCAGTCCAGAGAAAGGCAACCAAAATGGTGCAGGGACTGCATCAGAAAACATATGAGAACAGATTAACGGAACTCAATATGTATACCCTAGAGCAAAGGAGGGAGAGAGGTGATATGATCGAAACATTCAAACACCTTAAGGGCATTAACAAGGGGGGAATAGTCTAACATGTTTCAGTATAAGAAAAATAGCAGGACAAGAGGACACAGCATGAGATTAGAGGGAGGCCGATTAAGGGGTAATGTGAAGAAGCTCTTTTTCAGGGAAAGGGTGGTGGATGCATGGAACGGCCTACCTCAGGAAGTGGTGGATATAAATACAGTGAAGGCTTCAAACAGGCATGGTATAGGCATAAGGGAGCAATACAGATGAGTACGAATAGATAGGCCATTGACAGAGCAAAGGCCGATGACACATTCATAAGGTAGAAAAAGAAACGGGCAGACTGGATGGGCCTTGCGGTCTTTATCTGCCATCAACTTCTATCTTTCTATGTTTCTATGATGTCTTCCCAGGACTCCCTCCTCCCAGTTGCCTGTGTTCTCTTCTGAGTCTCAGGCTGCCAAGGCCTGGGACAAGTCCTTGGTGAAATAACTCTTTTTGGGATAAGAACCAGCATTTGGACTGTATCCCCATTGGTGATCCCAATCCCTGTTGGATTCCTCCTCCTCCTCCTCTTCTTCTCCTGTGATCATACCATTGAACGCCTTGGTTTTGATGCTTTGCTCCATGCAGGCCTTGGCTCCTATCAAGCCCCCCACGGAGAAGACTTCCTCCAGCCTTCTCATGGCTGCAGAGGGGCCATCGGCTTCTGGGTCATTGGCCCCAGCCCCGCTGTTGAGATCTCTTGAATCACGAGGGCCAAAGGCTCTGGGCCCCACTGCCTCTACTATGGCTAGTGGCTGTTTGTTGGAGCTGGGCTCTTCACCCTCTCCATCGATCCCTGTGTCAACGATGCTTCCTTTTCCTGCCGTCAACCTGAATGCTGTTCTTACTTCCATAACCTTGGCTGTCATACAACAGTTTGTTCCATGGTCTGGGCCTTTGTTGCCCTCTCTGTCAGGTGCTGCTTCAGTGTCGATGCCAGTTTGACTTGTCCACCCTATGCCCTCTAGACAGCCATAGGTTCCTGCATGCAGAAGAAGCCGACATAGAAGAGGAATATAACCCTGATCTCATCCTTCCTGAGGAAGAGGATGAGGAGGAAGACATTGAGATTGATTCCTCTGACAGATCTACTGTTTCCTCCAGAAGTGCAGACTGAGTCAAACACACTCTAAGGTATACCCCCAACCCCGGAGGACCCCTCTTTCTTTAACATTGTGAAACAGCTCTCCTCCTCTATGGGGTTACAGACTAAGGAAGAGGATGTCACCAGGAGGAAGCTGCTGGATTTTTTGGACAGTCCAGAATTGCCACCCAAGGTTATTCCTCCTTTGCTGCCAGCATTAAATGATACTGTCACTGCTGCCTGGCATAGACCCAACATGGTACCTGCCATGCCCAGAACAGCTGATAAGCTTTACCAGGCACCTTTGGGGCTGCCTTTTTACACAACCCAGCCGGAAAACAACTCAATGGTAATGAAGGCCACTCATTACAGGTCCAAGGTGCCCAAGCACCTTAGTTTCCTCCCCCGTGACTGGGAATCTTGGAGTATTAACCCCTGGGGAAAGAAGACTTTTGCCTTAGCCACTTTGGGCATTAGAATTGCCAATTACATAGCTCATTTGGCTAAGTACCAGAATACCTTCTGGAAAAAGGCCAAGGCTGCTGCTCAGGCCCTTCTTGAGGGTTACCCAAGACAAGAGCTTCTCAAAATTCTCCAGGCCTCAGAAAATGTCAGTAAGCATCTCTTCAGAGCCTACTACAATATGGCTGATACTACAGCCAGGACTGGCATTTGCCTTACAAGGCACTCCTGGGTTAGAGTCTCTGGATTCGCAGCTGATGTCCAGCAAAAGGTGTCACAAACTTTTTGTCCTGGATGTGCAGGATATTATTAATGACCTGCAGGGATCTGGCAGGGTTATTAGGTCTGTCCACTCCCTTTATCATACCCAATCTGGCTCAAGAATCAAGCTCCAGGGCAAACACAGGACCAGTTCTGCCTTGCCTGCCCCCTCCTGCACCACTAGTCCCTCTGCGAAGCAGTCCAGGGGAGGAGGAGCAGCCCTTGCTGGTGGTTCTGCCTCAGCTTGACTCCTTGTCAGACCCTCCCTTGTTCCAAGCCAAAGTCTCCAGGATGCATCTGGAAACAAACATTCTCTGCTCAGTATGCATTTCCTGGTAAAACATTGAAATAAATAAATAAAAGGAGGTGGTGGTCAGATGTCAGTTCTCCATCAATCTGCCCCAGTGGAGAACCATTACCATAGATGGTTGGATCCTTCAGATAATCAAACAAGGCCATACTCTAGGACTTTTAGAGCAGCCTCCGGATGTTCCCCCGGTCCCCACCTCTTATCCTCGGGACCACATGGTGGTGCTGTGGCAGGAAGTGCTCACTTTGCTGCACAAAAGGGCCATGAAACCAGTGCCTAGGTGGCAAAGGAACAGAGGGTTCTTCTGGTTCTTCATGGTTCCCAAAAGGACAGGGGACTTGAGCCCCATTCTAGACCTCAGGGAGTTTAATCATTTCATCCAGTACAAAAAGATCTGGATGGTAACCCTACATGGCCTCCTTCCTCTGCTCGAGCAGAGTGACTGACTTTGCTCCCTCGACATGCAGGATGCCTATCTGCATATCATAATTTGCCCCCCTCACAAGCAGTGCTTTCGGTTCCTCTTCCAGGGGAGCATTACCATTTCAGGGTGTTGCCCTTTGGCTTATCCTGTATGCCGTGGGTATTTACCAAGTACTTAGCAGCTGCAGCAGCAGCCTTTCGGCTCAAAGGCCTTTATGTGTTTCCATATTTGGATGACTGTTTTCTGAAAGCCTAGTTAAGGGAACTTCTGTTGCTGACTCTAGAACGCATCCTGCAGTTGTTCTAGTCCTTGGACATTACTTTCAGTCTGCCCAAATCTGTCCTAACCCTGTCCCAGAGGTTGCAATACATAGGGGCGGTTCTGGACTCTACTCAGGGCAAGGCCTTCTTACCACAGGACAGGGCGGACTGCCTCATAGCTCAGGCTCAGGCAGTGGCTCAGTGACAGCATGTCTCAGCTAGGAAGATCTTGAGGTTGCTAGGCTTAATGGCCGCAGCCATTGTGATGGTCCCTTTGGCTAGTCCCAGCTTGGAACCTCAATTTTGTGCTCAAGAAGCTGACCCTGCCTCCTTTTGAGCCAGCCATGTCTTGTGAGCAATGCTTTCTGTCTTCTAAAGTGTTATTTTTAGTTACATAGAAACATAGAAGTTGACAGCAGATAAGGACCTCAAGGCCCATCCAGTCTGCCCATTTTAATAGTTTATGAATTTGCCATTGGCCTGTACTCTGTCAATGGCCTATCTATTCATACTCTTCTTTATTGTTCCCTTATGCTTGTCCCATGCCTGTCTGAAGCCCTGCACTGTATTCATATCCACCACTTCCTGAGGTAGACTGTTCCATGCATCCACCACCCTTTCTGTGAAAAAAACTTCCTCACATTCCCCCTTAATCGGCCTCCCTCTAATCTCATGCTGTGTACTGTTGTCCTGCTATTTTTCTTATATTGAAACATATTAGACTCTTTCACCTTGTTAATGCCCTTAAGATGTTTGAATGTTTCTATCATATCACCTCTCTCCCTCCTTTACTCTAGGGTATACATATTGAGCTACGTTAATCTGTCCTCATATGTTTTCTGATGCAGTCCCTGCACCATTTTGGTTGCCTTTCTCTGGACTGCCTCAATTTGGTTAATGTCCTTGTGCAGGTGCAGCCTCCAGTACTGCACGCAGTACTCCAGATGAGGCCCAACCAGTGTCTTGTAAAGAGGGATTATTACCTCCTTCTTATGACTTGTGATACCCCTACTAATACACCCCAACATCCCTCTAGCCTTACCTACTGTTTTAGTGGTCTGCTTGGATGATTTCAGGTCATCTGTGATGATGATGCCTAAGTCTCTTTCTTCCCTCGAAGAATTTCAGAACTACAGGCTCTCATGTGTGAGAAACCTTATTTGACTTTTCACGAAAACAGAGTCTCTTCGCATACTAATTCTAAGTTTCTTCCCAAGGCGGTGTCTGAGTTTACTCTGAATCAATCCATCCAGCTGCTTGTTTATTTTCCAGAGCATGCCAATACAGGGGAAACTTTGCTCCTTACTTTGGAGGTAAAAAGAATTCTCAGGTACTATACTCACCTTACTAAGGACTGCAGAAAGTCCTCTCAGTTTGTTTCTTTCACCCAGGGCAGAGAGGGTACTCCAATATCTAAACAGTGCATGTCCAAATAGTTGGCCAACTGTATTATTATTTGTTACAGGAAGTATGGTAAGCAACTTCCTAGTGTTGTTTGTGGCCATTCAACCTGAGGCATGGCCACTTCTGTTGCCTATTTCAGGAACGTGTCAGCTGCTGAAATCTGTGCTGCTGCTTAGAGTACTGTCCACACATTCACCAAGCACTACAGTCTGGGCATTGCTTCCAGAAGAAGGGCAGGCTTTGGCCAGCTGTATTTCAGGACCTTCTTTCTTAGGCCTCTAGCCTCCTGCCATCCAGACTGTCTTAATAACAATAATAATAATCTTTATTTAAATTAAACGCCTTTCAAAATACAAGGCGCTGTACAGTAAGGTTAAACCAACAATGATAAAATCAATAAACACAGCAATAAAATAATCTGTCAGGGTCCCTTCAGTCCATTCCATTAAAGGCCTGATGCCATAGAAAAGTTTTCAACACCTGTCTTGTGTCTTGTGCTGAGCGCTGCTTGGGATTCGTTCCATAGGTGTGACCTGATGACAGAGATATCCCTGAATAAGACAGAACAGTTATGGAAGAACTGGGGCCTACTGTGCCCTTTCGGGCAGTTTCCTCTCAAGCAAACTGCATTTTGCAGTTTGATAAGCAGACTAAGAAGAAGCTGCCCGAAGCTCACCCTCCAAGTAAGGTACGGGCTGGAACTCTGAATTTTGGCATCTACCCCTGGAGGAATCTCAATTGCCATTGTATGCCAGTGTTTTTCACACTATGTGCAGCAATCCAGAAGTCTTCTAGGAACTGCTGCCAAGAAATTAATGCTAGGACTGACCTCTGCTTGACATGTTCTTGATTTCTCACTTTAAGTAATGTTTAGTCTGATGTAGAGATTTCTTAAGAGTTGATTTAAGTTTTGAGAGGGGTTTTAAGGTAGTGTGATTTTGCTATCTGCCCTGAGCCCCTTCTCTTAGAGCTGTAAGTCTGTGGGCTGCACCCTTGACCTTGGTGTCCCATTGAGGCTGCAGCAGTGCCCCCCCCAAAGTTACTTCAGAACCTCCCTTCCTTTTTTTTTTTTTAAGCTCTGCACCCCAGTGTTAATCAGAGCCCCTTCCACAATTGTATTGAGGCTACTGCTCTCTCCTGTTGAGCATACTGCAGTGTCCCCTTTTTTCCATTAGCAGATTATATCTTTTAGCCACTAGAGGGCCCAGTTATCAGCACACTTACCCAATCCAACACAATACAGTTCCTGTCTCATTTCTCTTATTGTGTTGTCAGTCTATCGCTATTCATCAGTCTTTGCCCCCCTCCCTTTTCTACTGATTGATACTGATTTTTCCCATTTGCAGCTTATACTCTTCGCCCACTACAGAGGTTTTCCCCCAACCGTGCCAAAGCTGCTGTACATCTCCTTACTCTCTACTACGTCCTGGACACTCTTTCTGTACTACTCAGCTGCTCTGTCCCCCTGCCTGGAAAACCTCACTGCACCTCCCTCCCACCCTACTCTGCTCAATACTTAACCTCCCCACCCAATCCCCAGACGACCACACCCCCATACCTACCCCCTAACCTGCTCCCTTTGTGACCACTAGAAGTCGCTATTTCCACCCCTTTTTTCTCTGCTACTCTAGCTCTCTCCAGCCTTCTCGGCAACCCCAGATAACTTCCCCGCTAGGCTTCAAGACCCCCCCCAGGGTATTCGAACCTGGTACCTTCTGCATCAAAGTTGACAGTACTACTGCTACTCCACAGTGGCAGTCACCCTCACTGAAGGTCAGCCTGCACCGTTATTGTCTACTATAGGAATAAAACTATGGGTACCTACACTCCATTACTAAGTTTGCTGTCCTTCACCCTCTTGGTACAGACCTCACACTGACCAGATCACCTGTCCTCCACACTAGGCACCTCATCCCCAGACTACCCCACAGTGACTTGGCCCTCCCCCACCCTCAACACACCCGTGACCCCCACAAACCCCTCACCCTGCCAACACCCCCACTTCCTCCTCCCTCTAAGGCCCGACCTGGACCCAGCTCTCCCCTGCCATTCCCACCCTTAGCACTTTATCTATCCCATGCACCCTGATTGTAAAGTCCTCAGCTGGGTGTCGACCCAAGGGTCTCCATCACCACCGGCCACTAACCAGAATAATCACACTGCTATTATTATTATCTGGTAATATTCATCCAAACTTGGGACCTATGGCTTCCAGCCCTTCCAAACCCTGTACTGCAACTGGCCTCCGCTTTGCATCCTTAAACATTTGCTGTCTCCTAAAGAAATCTGCTGCCTTCCAGTGCTGGGTTGTTCAACATCAACCTGACATAATTGCACTGGTAGAGACTTGGCTCTCCAAATCCACCCCTGACTCCGCTATCACCCTCTCTGGATATACCATCTACAGGGAAGATCGAGTAGGCAAACACAGTGGTGGTTGCGCACTACTCGTATGGGACTCCCTTATAGGTCAGGCACTCCCAGCTCTGAAACTTGATTATGGAGCCCAAGTCCTCAGATTAAAAATCACACCTGACCCCGCCTGAGGCTCTCTGTTCCTCACGGTTTCCTATGTACCCCCCGAGGAATCAAAACTAAGCGATCCAGTCCCTCATTGACTACCTCACATCTCTTCCCTCACAAAGTGGAGCAAGTCATCCTAGGTGATCTCAATGTTAACTGGCTTTCCTCCACTGCCTCCCATATAAGGGACTCCTTTGCTGCCCTGGATATGTCCCAGTTAGTCACCCAGCCCACCAGATTCAACCACTCTACTGGCACTAGCATTCTCCTAGATGTTGTTATATCTAACCTCCCCTACAAAATCCGGGATGTCACTATCCTCCCCGACTCTCTTAGCAATCATGCCCCAGTCTTCTGTTTCTGGTCATCCTTCACTCTGAAGCCAGTGTCCCAGGCCACCCTACTCCACCATTTATGCCCCAGTGGCCTCAGAATATTAAAACAATACCTAGCCCAGCTAGACTGGTCCCCTGTCCAGCGCACCCCTGACATTGACTCAGCTCTTGACCACTTCACAAATACCTTCTGTAAGGCTTGTGACCTTTTTGGCCCCCTCACCAGGATCCGCTCCAAAAAATGCAATGCCCCTCCTCCAGAGACTCAAAAACAGAGATAATCTCTAGCACATTGCTGTAGAATCTGGAGTGGCATCTGATAGACAGGCCTACAGTGCAGAATGCAATAAGTGCACTTGGGCCATTAGGCGGGCCAAGGCAGAGCACTACCACACCACCCTCGCTTCCACTTGGGGTTCAGCCTGGACCTTCTGGGATAATATGAAAGAGTTAAATGGGAAGTCCCACTCCCCCCCCACCATCCCAGCTCTTCATCAATGGTACCCCCACCACAGATCCACTCCTTATAGCCGATTGCTTTAACACCACCTTCTCTGACCTAAGCTCAGTCCTCCCCAGTAGATTCTTTGACCCAATCCCTGCCTCTCTCCCTCCGGTCCTGCATCACCCACCATTCTACCTATCCCCCCAAGAAGCTAGGCCGCACCTGCTAAAAGCCTTAGGAAGCAATAACCCCAGCAGTGACCCCCTCAACTCCAGGATCCTCCGTATGGTCTTGGATAAAGTCCTAGTCCCTCTGACTGACCTTCTAAACTGGTCTCTATGCCTGGGTCAGTTCCCAAGTGCTTGGAAAACTGCTGAAATCACACCCATACATAAGAGTAGGGACCAGTCCACCCTCAACAATTGCCGACCGATTTCCATCCTCCTCCCACTCTCTAAAGCCCTTGAAAAAGTGGTGTCGATCAAGCTCTCTGAATACCTAACCAAATACAACATCATGTGTCTAGAGCAGCACAGTTTCTACCCAGGATACAGTACAACCACTGGTCTCCTGGAATTCTCACACCATCTGCATGCTGCTCTCGACTCTGGCAGCCTTGCAGGAGCGGTGTTCATTGACCTCTCCAAGGCCTTTGACACTGTCTGTCATCCCCTTCTACTCAACTCTCTCCACCAACTTGGCTTCTCTGGCGGTCCCATTTCCTGGTTCTCTAGCTACCTCTCTGCTAGATCCCAGCATGTCAAGATCAGCGGGTCCCTCTCCAGCACTCTTCCCATTCGCTCCAGGGTCCCTCAGGGCTCCATATTGGGTCCAGTACTTTTTAGTCTCTACCTCAACACCCTCCCCAGTTCATGTACTGGTAAAATGCTCCTCTATGCCGATGATGCAGTCCTCGTTGCCTCACATCCCAATCCACCACCCTCCAGGTGAAAAAGGCCTTGAATTGTGCAGCCGTAAAGTATGACTTAAGATAAGGGACATTCAGTCCCCCTTTCCCCTGTGTTGACATGCCATAGCCAAATTTATTCTGACTTCATCTTGTCCACAGATGCATTTTTTAAGCAGGATGGTAATTGTTTTCCAGTCAGTCTTTGGAAGTTTAATGGTTGGATTCTGAAATGGGAATAAAAAACAGGGTAGGATGTTCATACCAATGATTTCAGTGTACTTAAAGAGGGAGAGGGAGGAGATGCTTCTTCTTCTTCTTATGAATCACACTGAACTCTGCAAGGAGTTTCCATAATTGGCAACATACAGGTTGGACAGCTGAACTGAGATCCTAATGCCTAGATACCTAATGTCCCTTGAGACCCATTTAAGAGGAATTTGTTTCCTTATTACCCTACATCTGCAGCTGTCCCCAGCCACAAAACCTCTGACTTTTCCATATTCATTTTAAAGCCTGAGCTTGTTTAAATGTCCATGAGAAGATATTTAAGTTGTACATATGATGCCTCTGGGTCCCTCGAATACAGCAGAGTGTTGTCCGCATATAACAAAATCTTAATCTATTCTGTTTTAGTCTTAGCCCCATGTATTTCTGGATGGGAGTGGACACTTTCTGCCAGAGGCTTCATGCTAAGGACAAACAACAAGGATAACAAGGGCATCTCTGTTATGTCCCTTGTTGAATGTGGAAGTCTTGGGATAATGTACTCTTTATTCTGACATTAGTTGTGGGTGCTCTGTACAGCATTGCAATAATATTAATAAAAGTTTCCCTCAAGCCAAATCTTGCAAGAGTAGGCCATAGAAATCTTCAGCTTAGTCTATCAGAGGCTTTTACCTAATCTACTGCTATCTCCAGGTGACCCTCTCCCCTCTTACCTGCCCTCTGTCAGTTACAGACATGATAATCTACAGACATTATCCTTTAGCTGCCTTCCTGGTATAAATCCCATTTGATCTGGATGTACTAATGGAAGGACCGCTTGTTAAAGATGACCTGCTAGAATCATAGTGCATAGTATGAAATCCTGATTTTATAATGAGATTGATCTATAACTATTAGTTCGATGTGCTAACACAACTTGATGAGATAATATGAGATGATGCTTGTGTAACTTGATTTGCTTTGTGGCTTCCCCTTCCCTATCTGTGGGATATACCACTCTGTAGGGGTACGACGCAAGGAACCCTAGAGGAGGGTTCCCCCCTACAGGTGCCAGGATTGAATGCGTCAGCTAAAGGTAGGTTAGAAAGAAGCCCACGGGAAAGAGGGACAAGCCACAGGAGGAGGAGGGGTGGATGGTGGGCAATGAAAAAGAATTCTGGTGAGGCCTAAGATGTTGGGACCTTTTAAGCTTGATGGGGGAGTGACGTTGTTGCTCCGCCCATAGAATCTTGGGCATAAAGCCCTCCCATTTCAAGTGCATCTATACCTGGCTTTGGTAAAACCATAATTGTGGCTGCATACCAGTAAAGGGGACATCTTTGGGATTCAGCAAACTTGCTCAAAGTTTTAAATGAATGACTTATTAAAACTTTCTAGAAGTGTTTGAAAAACTTTCCTATATACTCATTGAGACCAGGGACTTTCCCTAGCTAGAGTTAGGCTATGACTAATGCCACCACAGTTTCAGATATAGGAGCATCTAACATGGCCTTATGAAGAAAATTTGCTGTTATCTAGTTGGGCTTCTCTGGTGCCTCATTGGTATACAACCCTTCATAAAATTTGCAAAATATCTCTGCAGTGTCCCTCGGTCTGGATGCCTTGCCCAGGGGATTATTTTATGCATTCATTATAGCACCATTCTGTTAGCTTGCTGCTTCAGTAGTTGAAATACTAAGAGCCTGCCCATCCTTTTCCCCTGCAGATACTGTAGTTCCCTTGTCTGAGAAAACATAACTTTTTTTCTCCATGTGATGCATTATGAACTTCTATAGTTCCATGCTAGAGGTTGTTAATTGCTTCAGTAGTTGCAGGTTCTTTTTACGTTTGATGTGCGAGTATGCACCAAATGTTTTGATACAGTGAAAGAGGATTTTGGGGGGGTGGGGTGTCACTGCTGAGCCCATTGCACTTCAAAATAGTGGGGGCTCGGAAGTCTATGCCAATAACCACACAGTGTGGTGATGACACCACTTGCTGTTTGCTGGGCGGAAACTTTGTGTATTTCAAAGGACCACACTGCTTCAGTCAGAGAGTGCTTGGTCCTTTGATCTGAATGAAGTCGGAAGTCGGTCAGCTACAAACAGCTGATTGGCTTTCAGTGTCAGAAGCCTATCAGCCTTTCTCTTTCTTGTCTGTGTGTTAGCCACTCCTTCTCCCCAGCCCACTCCACCCACCTGCTCCTCTTTTTCAGGCTGTCCAGCTGGTCTCTTTGTTCCTCTGTTGCTGCTCCATGACTATTCGCTTCCTCCCTCCTTGTTGCCACTCCACGGCATTTCTCTTTGTTTTTGGGCATCCCCCATACCTTATGCTTTTTATTGTCATTGTCGCCGCTGTGCAGCTGTTGGTCCCTTCCCACGCCCTTGTTGCCGCTCTGCGGCATTTCCATCCTTGTTTTCGCCCCCCCCATACCTCATGCCTCCTACAGAATCTTCTTAACAAAAAATACGTATTTAACAAAACTGGCACTATGAATTTTGCTGTGACCCGGCCTCCACATGAATTTCATTCAGCTAAGGGGAGAGTGGGTGACAGTGCAGCTGAACACACTAGTTTCAGGTCATTGGCCCCTGCACAGAGAGAGATCAGAGCAGTAGTTGTAATTTGGTGCTATTCACCTAGTATTCTCATGGCTAGGTTCAGCTCATGCTTTTGTTGCTTGGGTCTGGCACGCCTGCCTGAAAAGGAGGTAGGCTTTTTAACAATTGTTTCTGTTTGCCTTCTCAGAACAAAAAAAGAGGTTAATTGAAACGTGTCCTGTACATTGGAGAGGTAGAAAATAGCTTTCTTAGTGCTAAAGGATGGGGTTATTGCAGTCCATAAGATTCACTTTGTTTTCTGAAACAAAGGACCCAGTTAATATTTTTATCCCCCCTCCGCAAGACTTCATATGCAACAAAATCTATACACAAAGGGTCCCTGAAAATAGAGCTATTCCGACGTGCACTAAGCCACGACTACAGTGGTGCACGATTGGTGCTAAAATGCAAAAATGGCAGCCAGCCCTTAGCAAATATAACAAAACCAGCAAGGTGTAGCACTCAAGACCTCAGAGAGTATACAAAAAATCACTCAGAGGACTGCTGTCTCATTTCTGATATAAAGTGCATTCATGTGAAACAGATCCTCACAGTATATAATACAACAGATACAGCCCAAGCTGTGGCTACCTGCTCCTTATATTTGGAAATGAGATAGCAGTCCTCTGAGTAATTTTTTTTGTATACTCTCTGAGGTCTTGAGTGCTTTGCCTTGCTAGTTTTGTCCCTCAAAACAAAGCAGATGCAAAATCATGCAAACAAAATGTTGACCCTTTTTTAAATGTGTTTATTGGGTGTGATCTGTTTATTTGATGGCATCTTATGATGTGGAATGTAGGATGTAGGCAGAGGCAAGTCGGCCTTGCTATAGGGTAAGGTGTGTATGCTGCTTCTCCTAATGTATTCACCTTCATTTGCAAAGCAAACTGCACTTTTGGAGAATTCTGATGATGAAATGGGGAGAGGGGCTGAGGTAATAGAAAGATTATCACTGATTTATCAGCAGATTTATGGCTGTGGTGACTCAGTGTCATTTGTATTAAGGCCCAAGCTGTCTTGGAAGGAAGGAAGGAAACCAATTATCCTATCTATTATGTTGCAGTAGTTCAGTTTTCAGTCATTGGCGATGAATAGTAGAGTATTTCCACTCGTCCACAAGGCTTTCCACCAGGAACTGCCAAAACAAACCCATTGGTAGAAATCAGTAGGGTGGGGTGAGGTGGGGTACAGATTTTCCATCTGTGTGCGTGGTTGGCTTTCTTTATTTCAGGAGGCAGTTTAAACTAACAGTTCATGCACGGCTCTAGAGTCCCAGGTGTGAATTCCACCATCTTCATGCACTCACTGCGTGACCCTGAACAGGCCACTTAACCTCTCTGTGCTCAACCCCCAAGTCTCTAATTCTGTGCTGCTTGAGTCTCCCTGAGCACTTAATGGCAGCAATATTCTCCCCCCTCCCCTCTCGTGGATCATCCGGTAAAACACTTTGGGATGCAATTAGTGTGACTGAGTTGCCATGGATGTTGTGATTACTACCCCTGCCTTGTGGGGCTCAAACAAAGTTGAGGGGCATGAGTCATCAAACTCCTGATGGGGGTGGTTCATATCCAAGGTTTCAATTAACTGTGTGGTGCCTCCTCCAAAAGAAAGGTTTATGGGCTTGGTGTCAGTATTGGGATTTTCCCCAGGTTTCTGGTGTAGGGCTAGAACCCACAACCATCTGATCTTCTGGCCTCAAAGGAGAGTGTACAGCCTTCTGAGCCACTTGCATGACTGGCTGGACTTCTGATGCCCTAGGTAGGGTCAGCTTCTCCCTCCTCCTCTGGCATGAGGGTAGCCCATTGGTGCAATTTGTTAGGTGGAGGCTCAGTGGGCAACTTGCTGGACTGTGGAGCTGAGGTGCAAGTTGCTAGGCTGGGGGCAGGAAACATAGAAACATAGAATTTGACGACAGATAAGGACCACTTGGCCCACCCAGTCTGCCCATTTCCCTACCTACTGGATAAGCTGCAGATCCTAGTTAACCAGCAGCCTACTTCTTCCTAGCCCCACCCCCCAGAACTGCCTTATGACTATCCCATGCATGCTTGAATTCCACCACTGATTTTGACTCCACAACCTCCTCCGGAAGGCCGTTCCATGCATCCACAACCCTCTCTGTGAAAAAATACTTCCTTAAATTACCTCTGAGCCGCCCCCCTCTATCTTCAAATTGTGCCCTCTTGTTCTTGCACACCTCTTTTTTTGAAAGATGCTACCCTCTTGGACTTTGTTGATTCCCTTGAGGTACTTGAAAGTTTCTATCATGTCCCCCCTCTCCCTCCTTTCCTCGAGGCTATACATATTAAGCTCCTTAAGTCTTTCTTCATATGTCTTCCGGTGCAGACCCTGCACCATTTTAGTTGCCCTCCTCTGGACAGCTTCCATCCTGTCTATGTCTTTGCAGAGATTAGGTCTCCAGAACTGCACACAGTACTCCAGATGGGGTCTCACCAGCTGACTGACAGAGGGATAATAACTTCCTGTTTTCTACTGGTGATGCCTCTCCCTATGCATCCCAGTATCCCCCCAGCTCTCCTTGCTGCCCTCTCACATTGCTTGCCCATCTTTAGGTCATCTGATATGACTACCCCAGGTCCCTCTCCATTTTGTTGTTGTTAGTATCTCACCCCCATTATGTACTCTTCCCTGGGTTTTGTTTCCCAAGTGCATTACCTGCACTTCTTAGCATTGAATCTAAGCTGCATACATTTGACCATTCCTCTAACCTTGCCAAGTCCCTTCTCATCCTTTCCACCCCACCCTGTGCATCAACTCTGTTGCAGATCTTAGTGTCATCTGCAAAGAGACATATTTTCCTTCCAGTCCTTCTGCAATGTCGCTTATAAAGACATTGAAGAGGACCGGTCCTAATACTGAACTCCCACGTGTACCCCACTAGTAACCCTCCTTTCTTCTGAGTGGACTCCATTTACTATTACTCTCTGTGTCCTATTCTCCAGCCAATTCTTTACCCAGGCTGTCATCTTGGGACCCACACCCAGGCTGGCTAACTTGTATATTAATCTTTGTGTGGGACAGTGTCAAATGCCTTGCTAAAGTCTAGGTAGGCCATGTCCACAGCCCCTCCTGATCTACTACTTTGGTCACCCAGTCAAAGAAATCTATCAGATTCATCTGGCATGACCTTCCGCTGTGAATCCATGCTGCCTAGGGTCCTGTGCCCCTCTGGCCTCTAGATACTCGACAATTCTTTCCTTTAGAAGTGATTCCATCATTTTCCCTATCACTGAGGTTAAACTAACAGGTCTATAGTTTCCTGCTTCTGCCTTGCTCCCACTTTTGTGAAGGGAATCACATCTGCCCTCCTCCAGTCCTCAGGTACCACCCCATCCTCCCATGATTTGTTAAAAGGGTAGTCAGTGGTGTCACTAGTTCTACCCTTAGTTCTTTCAGAATTCTGGGATGAATCCCATCAGGCCCATTGCTTTGTCCACCTTCAAGTTTTAGAGTTCTTTCAGAACCCTTTCTTCTGTAAATGGGCGATGATCAACTTCTGTATCCAGAGTGTTACTACTGTTAGTTTTATGTACCTCCCCTCTTCCTTTGTAAATACTGAGCAAAATATTTGTTTAGTATTTGCCTTTTCTACAGTCTCCCTCTGCCCACCCTCCCACCCCTTTATTAAGCCTCGCTATCCCTCCCTTGGTCTTCCTTCACTCCCTGATGTACCTATAAAAGGTTTTATCCCCCTTCTTAACTGAGTTGGCTATCTTTTCCTCGGTTTGGGCCTTTGCTGTTCTGACTGCCTTCCCAGCTTCCTTTTGCTTTAACTGATACAGTTCTCTGTCCTGCTTCTTCTGCAATTCCTTGTACTTCCTGAATGCTTTCTTTTTCTCTTGAACCTTCACTGCCACTTCCTTTGAGAACCATAGTGGTTTCTTACATCGTCTTGTTTTGTTTATTTGCTTCACACAAAGGCTCGTTACCTCTGTGATGGCAGTTTTATTATTCCCATTGTTCTTCCACCTTCTTCCTGCCCATTTGCTAGTGCATTCCTTAGGCACTCACCCATTTTGGCAAAGTCAGCCCTCCTAAAGTCCAGTACTTTTGTCTTTGTATGGCTTGACTCTATTGCTGTGTTTATTGTGAACCATACTGTTCGATGGTCGCTTAGTTCCCAGATGGCTACCCACTTCTACATCTGTAATCCTCTCTCCATCTCCATTTGAGAGAATCAAGTCTAATATTGCTCCCTCTCGAGTGGGCTCCAGTACTAGTTGTCTAAGGCATGCCCCCTGTAGGGCATCTAGAATAACTGCACTCTTCAAAGTCGCAGCTGCAACTGCACTCCAGTTAACATCCCGCATATTCAGATCACCCATCAGCAATATCTCCCCTTTTTCTGCCATTCTAAGTATACTTTCTATCATTTCCCTGTCCATTTCCTCCCCCTGAGAAGGGGGTCTGTATATAACCCCTGTGCGTATTGTGGTGCCATTGCCTGTCTCCAAATTTACCCACAGTGCTTCTTCTCCTCCCTGTTTACCCTTTTGTTCTGTTGCTTTTATTCCTTCCCTTATGTAAAGAACTACTCCTCCTCCTCCTCTTTTACCCTCCCTGTCCCTCCTGTAGACAGTGTATCCTGGTATGTTTATGTCCCAGTCATGGTTTTGTGTACCATGTTTCTGTGACTGCCACAATATCCAGATGTTCCTCCTCCATCAAGGCCACTAATTCAGGAAGCTTGTTACCCAGACTACGGGCATTAGTACTCATTGCTCTCCATTTTTGATGGCTTTACCTTCTGTTGCAGCATCCCCTACTGACCGTTCTACCTCAGTCTTTTCTCATTTAGTACCCTGTTTTGTAGGGAGGCTGGGATTTTCCTGCTGCTTGTCAGTGCCTTCCCTTTGACTAGTTTAAAAGCTTGCCAATGAAGCATTTAAACTGATTGCTCAAAAGACTTGTTCCCTTCCTGGACAGATGCAGACCATCCTGCCAGTATAGGCTGGTGTCCCTCCAGGTGGAACCCCAGTCCCCAATGAAGCCAAACCCCTGTGCTCTGCACCATTTCTTCAACCATTCATTAAACTGCATGGTGCCAATTGCCCTCGCCTCCCCCATGCTTTTGACAGGCAGCACCTCTGAGAAGGATACTGTGTGTGCTACTCGTCTTAGGTCCCTCCCCAACTCTGCAATGTCCTCCTGCACTGCTCTAATCTCATGATGAACCAAGTCATTTGTCCCTAGGTGGACAATTACGTCCAGCTCGGAATCCCGAGGGAGCAGAGTAGCAAATCCTGTTAGAAATGACCCCCAAACTGCACTAAAACTGCCAAAATGTTCTGGGGGCCTAGGCGGCACGCAAACCCCCCCAGCCTATAGTTGAGATTACGGGGCTGGTTATTCCACTGGCCTTCTCATGTCTTCTGTCTTCTTTTTGGGGGTTGTACAATGCATTTTCTTGTTTTCTTGTCCTTAAGCATTTTTCCTCCTTTCCAGACACTCTTTCCTCTTTCTTCTGGGTTCATGACGTCCCTGGCCGTCTCTAGCTACTCAATCCATTCCTGCATTATAATTTATTTATTCCCCTCATTCTCCTTGTTTCCCCTTTATCAGCACATACTTGTTTTGTTTTGTTTTGGGGTTCCTTTCATTTATTGTCCTGGTGATTTTTAGTTGGTGGAGGGGTTTTGTTTGGAACCGAAAGGACTGGTGTGCAAGCCTGAAGGCAGAGTGTGGTTACCGTTCAGTGTCAGGGGTCGAGTGGGCGTGATGGTATTTCTTTCACAGTAGATTGTTTTTCCATTTACTGTGGGTTGAAGTGCTGGATCAGAAAGTCAGTGGCAGGGTGAGTTGGACACAGCAGTTTTGTAAAACAGAGGAGAGGAAGCGGGGAAGAAAAAAAATAATTGGCTATGGTGTAGCACTCAGTGAAGGAAGTGCCATGTGATGTCTATTTGGAACTGCTGTCCAGAGTGCACATAGGTACAATTGGGGGAACATAACAACATCTCAGACACAAAGGGCAACCCTAGAAGGCATGCATCAAGTGCGGTCCAGCCTCTGGCCTTACCGTCTGCTGAGCTTCACTGATCTTCACCGACTGGGAGGGAGACCAATCACAGAAGGAAGGCAGACTCTGACAGGTACAGAAGCAGGGATTCCTTGACAGCAGTTCTACCTGGGTGAATCCCCCTTGGAGCACACAGTCCAGGCTCCTTTCTCTGCTGAGGAGGCTTCTCTCCTCACTCGCTTTGCTCAGACCCATCCTGCGGCTTCTCTCCTCACTCGCTCTGCTCAGACCCAGCCAGCAGCTGCTCTCTCAGCATAAGGAGCAGTTGGAACACTTACCCAGAATTCTTGGCTACTGTATGTAAATCAGCATTTGTACTGCTGGTTGACTTTCTTGCATTTGGTCCACTAACACACCCTTAAAGATAGATCCTACACCTTTCTTCTATCCACAAAAATCATCCTGTGCTTGATGCCAGCACGGACCTACCACAACTGTGGTCTCATCATTAAGCTACATAAAACAACCAGGCATGGACATTATGCATTGTAATCAATGCAGATCACCAATTTACAGGGCCTGTATCAACACAATACATCACTGCCCAACATGCTGGGCCATAAAAGATGTCTGAGCCCACCTCCAGGAAGCATGGACAACAATTTCCCAGCTAAATCATACATTACAGTAGGTCACAGGGGCTTGGAATCCATCCCAGCACCACCAACACCCTGCTATTGTCCCCCTACCACAAAGGACAGTCCATCCAGGGGGTTGGCAGGTTGTGCAAAGTGGCAGAGCCAACGACAACAGGGCTCACCAAACAGGTGGCAGTCACAGGAAGGACATGCAGCTGTAAAACAGGTTTGCCCTGCTAGCAAGAACATGCAGAGAATCAGGCAGCTGCTCAAACCAGGAAAGCAGCGTGCAGCAGCACTGGCCAGGCACCAACCTAAAAGGCACTACAAAACAAAACTTCAGGTTCCCATGAGCACCAAAATCAAGATAGGAAGCAAACACCAATGTGGGTCAAAGGAATAGGGTGCTATGGCACCACTCACATCAACAGGACAAACAGGCCAGGACAAATGCTTCTACCAATGGAAAAAAGAACCTAATCATTGTAGGGGAGTCCATGATTCGAGGAGTCAAATCCCACTTGCAGGATACCGACCAAGTGGGAATAACTGTCAAGTGTCTCTCCCTGGGGCCACAGCAAAAAGGGACACAGGCCACATTGAGAACCTTGTACGTAGGGTGCATAACATTAAAGGCATCGCCGTTCACCTAGAAACAAATTATATCGCCGACAATTTCATCAAACATGTAAAAACGCAGCTACCTAATCTAGGGGATAGACTGACCTCTCTTTTGTCCGCCCTAGCCTTCTTTGAGGTACTCCCAGTATGGGAAAAGTCCAAGGAAAAATTAGGGAAACCGAAATCAAGGAACTAAACTCATGGCTCCACAACTGGTGCGTAGACAAGGGCCACGCCTTCATCAGCAACTGGAATGATTTTTGGGAAAGATCTTACTTTAAATTCTATGGCCTTCACCTCAACAAGGAGGGAATGAAGGCACTAGGGCAGAAACTCGACTTATTTGCCAGTCGCTTAAACTAGAAGGAAGGGAGGTGGTGACTAAACAAATCTATGGAAATGGAACCCCAGTCACCACCCCCCAGATCCTGGCAAGAACTCCTCCTGTCGAGCTCATAAGCAAAAACAGAAAGAGCACAGTAGGGTCAAACGGGAATCGCAGTACGCTAAAACAAAAAGTAAAAAGAATGCCAGTTACTGGAAAGCAATGGTGACTAATGTCCACAACCTGGCTAACAAAACCCTGGAACTCATGGCCACAATGGCAGAGGCTGGACTGGACTGGGTGGCAGTAACTGAAACGTGGTTTAACAACAACCATACATGGGATATTGCCATCCCAGGCTACAACCTGTTCAGAAAGGACAGGAAGGGACAGAGGAGAGGGTAGCCTTGTATATAAGAGAGGACATAAAAGCCATGGAAGTCCAAAGAACCCAAGACAAATCAAAGATCCTCTGGGTCACACTGGAACCAGGAAATAAATTAGTCCTCAGACTAGGGGTGCTTTATAGGCCCCCCTTGCAGGGGGCAGAAGCAGACAAAGAAGTACTGGAAAGCGTAGTAAATATGACTAATAAGTGAGAGGTAGTGTTAATGGGTGATTTCAATCTCCCAGACATAGACTGGATTTCCTGCACAGCATTCACAGCTAGAAGCAGAAACTTCCTAGATGCACTAAGAGTGGCTGGTCTAAACCAGCTCATTATGCCCCCTACTAGAGAAAACACAATCCTGGGCCTGGTACTCACTAACAGTAGCAAGGTAAAAGGGGTGGAAGTGGGGTGCAAATTGGGATCGAGCGACCACAAATCTGTCTGGCTTAAGGTCAGCAAGATAGAGGAATCAAGCCACTCTAAGGCAAGAGTCCTTGATTTAAAAAAAAAAAGACTTTGCCCAATTGAGAAGTTGCTTCAGAGCTAACTTCAAGTAAAAGGCAAAAGGGGGGGTGGAAGAATGTTGGGCACACATAAGGAAGGCACTGGAAGAAGTAACTGAGAAATGCTGCAGGCTGGTCAGTAGGACAGAAAAAGAAGGAATCTGCTATGGTTCATAAAAGAGGTAGCAACTACAGTAAGAGACAAGCAACACGTATTCAAGAAGTACAAGAGCTCTAACAGTGACAAGGATAGGGAGGAATACAGGAGTAGCTTGAGGGAGGCAAATAGGGTGATCAGAGCAGCAAAGGCACAAACAGAGGGAGACTTGGTGCGGGGGGTAAAAGAATGCAAAAAGACCTTCTTTAGGTACATAAGTGATAAAATGAAAACCAAAGGAGGTATTGTCAGGCTGTTAAACAGAGACAGGAAAAAGGTGGAAGAAGATATAGAAAAGGCAGAGGTCTTGAATGAGTTCTTCTCCTCTGTCTTTACAAAGGAAGAGCCTGGCAACAGACTCACCCCTAAGGGGACAAAATAACAGAAAGGGGGATGGACACAAGCCTGTTCACGGCAGAAAGGGTAAAGGCAGAATTTAAAAAACTGAACGTGGAGAAAGCCATGGGTCCAGACAGAATTCACCCACGCATACTGCTGGAACTGAGTGAGGAGCTGGCTGAACCCCTAGTAGACCTATTTAGTAGATCCCTGAGGGAAGGGAAGGTTCCATAGGACTGGAAAAAGGCAATAGTGATCACCATCTACAAGAGTGGTAGCAAAGAGGAATCAGGGAACTACCTGCCCAGTTAGTCTCACTTCAGTGGTGGGAAAGTTGATGGAGTCTCTGCTCAAGGAAAGAAGAAAAGCATTTCTCGAGGAAATTGAACAGCAGGATGCCAAGCAGCATGGATTCACAGTGGGAAGGTCTTGCCAGACAAACTTTATTGAGTTCTTTGACCTGGATACTAAGGTGGTGGACCAGGCAGGTGCCGTAGATGTCATCTACCTAGACTTCAGTAAAACCTTTGATTCTGTCCCACACAGAAGTCTGCTACAGGGGAGGTACCCAAAGACTGGAGGACAGCAGATGTAGTCTCTTTATACAAAAGTGGGAACAAAGAGGAAGCGGGGAACTACAGACCAGTCAGCCTCACCTCGGTAGTGGGGAAGATCATGGAAGCACTACTGAAGGAGAGATTGGTGGAACATCTGGTTGTCAATGGACTACAGGACCCAAGGCAGCATGGTTTCACCAGGGGGAGGTCATGTCAGACCAACATTATTGAATTTTTTGACTGGCTGACTAGGGAGGTGGATCAGGGGAGGACAGTGGACATGGCCTATCTGGACTTCAGCAAGGCCTTTGACTCTGTGCCACATAGAAGACTATTACACAAACTGGGGAATATGGGTGTGGGCAGGACAGTAGTGTGGTGGGTAAGTAACTGGCTGGGCGGCAGGACACAGAGGGTTCTGGTAAATGGCTGTCACTCCACAGAGGGAAGAGTGACCAGTGGGGTACCACAGGGATCAGTGCTGGGACCGGTCCTATTCAACATCTTCATCAGTGACATTGCGCAGGACCTAGAAGGCAGAATTTCACTGTTCGCTGATGACACAAAGCTCTGTAACAGAGTAGACACACCAGAGGGTGTAGACAGAATGAGAAGGGACCTGCAGAAACTTGAAGAATGGTCAAGGGTTTGGAAGTTTGCAAATAGGATGCTGGGATGCATAGGCAGGGGTCACTTCCTCCCTGTAAAATACTTGTATGTCTCTATCATATCCCCTCTCTCCTTCCTCTCCTCCAGGGAGTACATGTTCAGTTCCTTCAATCTGTTCTCATAGGACTTGTGATGCAATCCATGTACCATCTTTGTTGCCCTCCTCTAAACCTTCTCTACCCTGTCTATGTCCTTACGTAGGTAAGGTCTACAGAACTGTACACTGTACTCCAGGTGGGGCCTCACTAGTGTCTTGTATAGTGGAATTAAGACCTCCCTTTTCCTGCTGGTGATGCCCCTGCCTATGCATCCCAGCATCCTATTTGCTTTACCTGCTGCCTTGTCACACTGTTTCCCTACCTTGAGGGCGTCAGAGATGATAACCCCAAGATCCCTTTCCTGCTTGGTGAATGCTATATTCTCACCCCCAACTGATATATTGTGCCAGGGTTTTTGTGCCTCATATGCATTGTCTTGCACTTCTTTGCATTGAATTTCAGCTGCCAAACCCCTGACCATTCTTCAAGTTTCTGCAGGTCCCTTCTCATTCTGTCTACACCCTCTGGTGTGTCTACTCTGTTACAGAGCTTTGTGTCATCAGCGAACAGGGAAATTCTGCCTTCTAGGTCCTGCGCAATGTCACTGATGAAGATGTTGAATAGGACCGGTCCCAGCACTGATCCCTGTGGTACCCCACTGGTCACTCTTACTTCTGTGGAGTGATAGCCATTTACCATCACCCTCTGTGTCCAGCCACCCAGCTAGTTACCTACCCACCACACTACTGTCCTACCCACACCCATATTCCCCAGTTTGTGTAATAGTCTTCTATGTGGCACAGTGTCAAAGGCCTTGCTGAAGTCCAGATAGGCCATGTCCACTGCCCTCCCCGATCTACCTCCCTAGTCACTCAATCGAAAAATTCAATGAGGTTGGTCTGACATGACCTCCCCCTGGTGAAACCATGCTGCCTTGGGTCCTGTAGTCCATTGACAACCAGATGTTCCATCAATCTCTCCTTCAGTAGTGCTTCCATGATCTTCCCCACTACCGAGGTGAGGCTGACTGGTCTGTAGTTCCTCGCTTCCTCTTTGTTCCCACTTTTGTATAAGGGGATTACATGTGCTGTTCTACAGTCTTTGGGTACCTCGCCTGTTTCCAGTGATCGGCTAAACAGGATTTCCAGAGGTTCAGCCACCACCTCTCTTAGTTCTTTAAGGAACCTGGGGTGCACCCCATCTGGCCCCATTGCTTTATCAACTCTTATTACTTCCAGTTCCTTCAGGACCCTTTCTCGTGTAAAGGGGCTTGTGTCCATTTCTACACCATTCCCGCCCCTTGTACTCCCTTCAGACCCATTACCCTCCTCTTCCTCAGTTAAAACTGAGCAGAAATACCTGTTCAATATGTCAGCTTTACTGTTGTCATCCTCCATGCGGCTCTCATCCTCCCCTTTCAGTCTCACTATCCCTCCCTTTGCCTTTCTTTTTTCACTTATGTACCTGTAAAAAGTTTTGTCCCCTCTACCCACTGATTTTGCAATGTGCTCTTCTGTCTGAGCTTTGGCTTCCTTTACTGACCTCCCTGCCTCCCTTTGCTTCTCCTGGTACTTCTCCCTATCCCCTTCTGCCTGTGTATTTTTGTATTGTCTGAATGCAATCTCTTCAGCTTTCACTTTCTCCACTAACTCCTTGGAAAACCATAATGGCCTCCTCTTCCTTTTCCCCTTGCTAACCTGCTTAATGCATAATTCTGTTGCTCTTGTAATCCCCGTTTTAAATACTGCCCACTGATCCTCAACCCCTGATTCCTGCCCCATTCCCCTTAATACCTCTTTCAAGCATCTCCCCATTTTCCCAAAGTCTGCCCCCTAAAATCCAGGATACGTGTTTTTGTGTGGTTTGGTTCTGCTCCTTCTGTGATTTCTTCCGTTTTTCGGATGAGACGTTAAACCGAGGTCCCATCTGCCTGGATTGGTGGTAGTTCAGGTGGATGTTAAAGATCCCATGGCACTTATCGAAAAGAATAGTGGAATTTCCCCGGAGTCCTGGCCAAATTTTCCTCATTCACTAAAAATACCACCATCAGCTTAATCTGGTTCAAGGTCAGTTGCCATTCATCTGTATCCCCCTTCCCCGGGTTGTGCCTGAAAATAGGCAGGATTTTTCTAGTGCACTTACCCGGTCAACAAAAACTAAATAAATAAAAATAAAAAAAAATTTCAAACCACAATGATTGGCGGTCACTGTTCCCCAGGTGCTCCCCCACTGTTACCTCCATCACACTGTCCCTGTTTGTGAGCACAAGGTCTAGTATTGCCTTCTGCCGAGTTGGTTCCATGACCAGTTGCTTGAGGAAGGTATCTTGAAGGCAGTCCAGGATAAATCTGCTCCTAGTTGATGCTGCTGCTGGGTTGTTCCAGTCCACGTTTGGAATATTGAGGTCTCCAACCAGCACTACGTCACCCTTGTCTTGGCTAGCATCAGCTACCTATCTGTTTCTTCCTCCTGGGCTGGTGGTCTACAGACCACACCTGTGCGGATGGCTGGCCCCATTTTCCTTTCCAGCTTAACCCACAGTATCTCTCCCCCATTTTGTTCCTCCTCTATCTCTGTGGCCCTTACATCATTTTCAACATAAAGTGCCACTCCTCCTCCCTTTCTACCTGCCCTGTCTCTTCTGAATATGTTGTAGCCAGGTATGGCCATCTCCCAGCCGTGGTTATCATTACACCAGGTTTCTGTGATGGCCACAATGTCCAGGTCCGACTGCATCATGACAGCCTCCAGATCCTTCATCTTGTTGCTAAGGCTCCTGGCATTGACACACATGGCTTTCCATGATTTGACCTCCCTAGACTGTTTAGCTATTCTACTCCTGCCCCTTCCCTGGTTGTCCTTTATCCCTGGTTCTCCCTGCTGTCTGCCCTTCTGTAGAATTTTGCCCCTTTACTGCCTGTCCATCTCTTGGGCACTTATCTCCATCTTTTGCATACTGCTTTGTAGAGTGATCCACTCCTCTGGTTCACTGATTCCACTGCTAGCTGTGGGGGGTAGGAAATTAGGTACCCTCCTTGCTGGCCTGCCACCCCCCTTGGCTAGTTTAAATGCTTGTCCATGTAGCATTTAAACTTATCATTGAGTGCTTGGATTCCCATCCAGGATGGATGCAAGCCGTCAGGCTTGAACAAGCCTCCATCCCTCCCAAGTTATTCCCCAGTCACCAATAAATCCAAACCCTTCCTTATAGAACCAGTTCTTCAGCCATGAGTTAAAGTTCCTGGTGCATGCACCCCTATGCTCTCCCTTGCCTCTCGCAGGTAGTACTTCCGAGAAGGTGACAGAAGTAGCTACTTGTTTGTGACCCTTCCCCAATTTCCTAAACTCTTTCTGAACTTCCTTTGGCTCCCCATTCACCAGGTCATTAGTACCTAGGTGGATAATGACATCCAGTTCACCCTCCCGTCTTGCCTTCCCAGCGATCTCCAGGATCTTCCTCCCATCCCTCCATGCTGTGGCACCTGGTAGGCACCTCACCTCCCTGTCCTTCCCCTCCTGTGTTCCTAGCTGGATCCCTCTTATGATGAAGTCCCCCACCTGGATTTCCTTCCTCCTCCTCTTGGGTCCACTGCTCTCCCCACTGAGGTCACCTACTTGGCTAACTTCCACATCCTTTCCTTCCACTTCTCTGGGTACCTCTATTTGGTTTCCCCATTTGCCAATGTGGCATATGAGTTCTTGAGTGGAATAGGATCTGGGATGTGCCTCTGCCTGATGACCCTAGCCCTCCCTGAGCCCACTGTCATCCAAGTGGTCCTTGTTCTCGGCATCCTTTGAGGCAGCGGCATTGGACTGGGTGGTCTCTGGATAGGGGTGATGGTACTCCTGACCCAGTTTACTTCTGCTCTGAGTCTGGCTACCTCATCCCACAGTCCAGAGAGATGCATGCGGATAGGGCAGCACCTCAGCAACCAGAAGGTCTGCCTGAATATGGCTGCCCCACAGCCACTGCATTGCACCACTCCCCACATTATACTGCACTTATACGGCTATTCCAGTACTTGTCTGTTACTGATGTTCTCCTAGTTCCCTTTTTATTGATTTACTGTCCTAAAAATCCTGCCACTAATCCTCAGATACTTTTCTTTAAACAAGGAAAAAATAAATAAAAAATGAGTCAAAACACTTATTGTGCCGAGAGCGGGCTTCTTCCCCCTTATGCCCCTTCTACTCCACAACCCCTACTATCCCCTGAGCTTAGCTCCTGTCACTCAGATTTAACAGGGCATATAATTAAGAGTGGGGGGCGGGGGGGCTAATATTTGCAGCAATTAAAGACAGCAAAGGAATGCACCACCACTACAACCATACCAAACAAGGTTTCAACAGCCCACAAACAATTCCAAGTTGTCTTATGAACACAGATTAAGGGAACTCAATATGTACTCCCTGGAGCAGCACAGAGATAGGTGGTACATGATTGAGACATTGAAGTACCTAAAGGGTATAACCAGAGTCCCCACCCAGTAGCTGTTTCTCATTAATAACTCTATGAGAACAAGAGGCCACAACATGAAACTGAGGGTGTAGATTCAGAGGCAACATGTGCAAGTTTTTCTTCACAGAAAGGGTGGTTGATCCATGGAATGGCCTACCTGCCGAAGTCATCGAACCAAAACAGTATGGGGATTTAAATCAGCTTGTGATAGGCACAAGGGGATAGTAACAAAATGTATCTGAGTAGGGGGGTAGGATCTGGGCAGACTAGATGGATCTTTGGTCCCCATCTGCCGTCACTGTCTATGTTTCTATGTAGCAATATTGGGCTTGTTGTGGATTGTGAGTATTTTTTTAAATGAGAGTAAAATGTCTAGTATTGTGATGCATGGGAGCTGGGAACAAATTCTATATAGTGGCACAGTGAATTGTTTTGTTTCGCTGTCCTGATTGCCATACCATGTTCATACCTATTGGTTGTGGTGTTGTCCCAGTCCAATAGGTATAAATACATTTTAGCCAATCAGGATGCAGGATTGTCCCTGCCCATTTTATAAATATTGTTACATAACTAAACCTCCCCCATACTTGTATGCTGTCCTTTTATCAATAGGAGCTCATTTTACAGTGTGTGTTTCTATAAGTGTTATAACTTTTCTTCTCCAGTGGTCTAATACCCTGATGTTCACAATGGGGCCTATGCTCTAAGGAGCACCTCTGCACCACGTATGTGAGGTGCGGAGGCACTCTGCAACCATTGCACCCCGCCGTGCGGGATGCACAGGGGGTGCTCAGCACATACGCGCCTATCCCCCAGCTGTGCGGAGAGCAATGCATCAGGGGTGAGCTAGGGGTGGGCCAGCACTACGTGCCATGCACAAATGCACATAGTGCTGGCCACGGGGGTGCATAGGGGGGTGCAGGGTATGCCAGGGAGAACACTGCCATAAACCCTCTATGTGCCCCATGCACACCCCGGGACATGCAGAAAGACAGGGTGGACAGCCCAACGACACTCCAGGGCCACGGCGCATGGCTGCCGGATGCCACCCACCTGCCCAAGCACACAATAGTGAGTGTGGCAGTCCCTCTACAATACCCATACCCCAACGGGGGGCACCTGCATAGGGCTGCAGCCCCCACCTCCCTTGGCAGTAACACATGTGTACCCCCAGCTACCAGCGGCACTGTTTCCCCCCCTTGGCAACCCAGTATGCCCCCCATTCCATCACACCACCGCGGTGCCATTGGAGGGCCTCAGCATTGCCCATATACCACCCGCCTCAGCGATTGACTTTTGGATATCCGCAGGGCACACTGCCAATGTGTGCCCCGCCATGTGAGGGATCCACTGTTGGACACATGCTGGGCATCTGATTGGATGCCCGGCTGGGTCTGCAACTCCATCCATGCCCACCCAGCGAGGACCTGTGCACCGGGGTGTGGGGCCACAGACAGGTGGCCAGCAGTGGTGAATGTCACCGGTGCACAATTGTTCGCAGGTGCGTAGCTGTGGGGGTTGGATTCACGCCTTGTGTGCATAAATCCTGCCCATTGGAGCATAGGCCCCATAATGCGAATCCTAAAGCAACTATCTTCAAAAGCTGGGGTCAAAATTAAAAAAAAAATTCTTTAACAAGCATCAAACATTTGGCATTGACAGATGCTTGTTTATTTGTGTTCCTGTTCCAATGTTTTTATTTGCCTCTCTAGGTTAATTTAAATAGTGGATTGTTTCTTTTTCCAGTAAGAGGCATATCAAATTATATGGCCTCTAAGAACTGCCTTAAGCCCATCCCACACTAAATATTGATGTACCTCCACAGTAATGTTGTCTATCAGATAATGCTGGATAACCACTTCTGTTTTTGTTATGAACAGTATAGATCAGGAGATTCACATTTAACTGCTATGTACTTGTCCTATTTGAAGGAACCAACATCAGGGACTGACAGATATGAACATTACCTGATACCTGTAGTTATGGAATGAACGTCTGTCTGCTCCACCATATAGGCCAGTGCTAACTGCACCTAAAAAGGACTTTTCTCAAGTAGGAGCTACTGGAGACTGAATAATACAGTAACTATAGTTATGCTGTGAACTGTGCTGGGCCCTTCAGACATCTGTTAAGCTGGCTTCCTCACTGTGATCCTCCACAATTTTACCTGCTTTTGTGTTAGTGGCTGTAATCCAAGAGTATCTTTCTAAGAAAGGGTCTGTAACACAGTTGAAGTCCCCACCAAAAATGAGCTGGCCTTGACAGAGGGTAGTTACGTGGAACAATTTCTGATACAAGTCCCCTGAATCTACTGTACATTGGGACCTTATATATTAACCAGAGCACACAGTTCATATGTGGCATACCCTCTACAATTACAAACATTCCTTGTCAGTCCGATAGTACCTTGCCAGTCCCAGACACCAATTCTTTACTTAATATAATCACAACCCTTGCCAATCTTGCATATGGATGTGTAGCCCTCCAAAGCTGCCCCACCTAACTCCTCCTGAGCTTGGCATGTTCCTTCTTTATCATGTGTGTCTTCTGCAGAAAACTAGTGTAGTCCAGGAGCTAACGTTAGATCACAAATGACCACGTAGCACACCCAGTATTCAGAAGGACTGTCACTTGGTCCAGCTAGGAGAATACCTAAGGAGCATTTCTAGACCTGTTGTACTATGGATTTGTGGTATCACTAATTAGCTACGCTGGTATGAATTGAACAGTGTCGGATTGTCCACATGATAACTCAAAAACTGATTGCAATAGGATCACCAAATTTGTTGTACACATTCATCTTGACATACTCTGGCTGTACAACACAGCTGGGTCAAAAGGTCAAAGATCAAGGTCAAGATCAGGTACATATAGGGATATTATGATAACTCATGAATGAGTCATGAACTGATAATAATAGGATCACGAAATTTGATACGCATGTTCATCGTGACATTTTCTAGACGAGCTGAATATTTGGAGCCAAACTGTTAATGGTCTACTGTCAAAAGTCAAGGTCAAGCAGATGTTATAGAATGCATGCACATTGTGGGCCTGAACCTTTAATGAGTGCCATCTGTGTAAGTGTACACATTTTTAATAAAGCAATTTACACCGTTTTCAAAACGCAAGAGGATGAAATATAGTGTTATTTGTTTTAATTGCAGTTATACATTTTTATAAGACATAAGGTTTTGACAAACATTTTTTTCTGTTTTCAGATTAAAGAGCGACAGTGATAATAGCTGTGACGATGAAGTGGCTCTTCGTCTTCTGCCTTCAAAGTGCATCAAGAGGACTGATTGGAGCAAATGCGTTATATGCCAGGCAGACAGTAGATAAACTGTTAGCAATGTGACAGAAACTGGTATCTCAAAATTCACCAAGGCCATACAATATAGAGAACAAGAAGTCCATGAAGGACTCAAGTCTGACTTTAACAGGCTCACTGAACTCAGTATTGTATGGCACAGAAACTGTTATGCCAAATATACCAGTGCACGTAATCTTAAATTCGTGAAGAAGATATCCTTAACTCTTACTCCTGTTCTTCTTGAGATCAAAAAGACAAAAGGGGAAGAACTGCCTACCATTGCTAGCTCAGCAAGGTCCCAATCATATGGGATGGTCTGGTTAATGTGCACGTTCTGTCAAAAGAAAACCCACAAAAAGTCAGGAGACTATTCTCAGTTTCTACATTTTCTTCATGCAAGACTATACAGCAAGCTGCAAAGGAAAATGGAGATGCTGAAATGCTCACCAAAATTTGGAATGTTGACCTAATTACTACAGAGGCAAAATATCACAAAATATGCAGAGCTCTGTATGTAGCAAAGCGAAATGTGAGCTTTAAGTCATAGAAAGAACCTGTTGATGAGAACTTATACTTGCAGGCATTCTGTGAGATAGTGACAGAGATACAACCAGGTATTAATGCAGGAAGGGTTTATACCATGACATTTATGTTTGGTCACTTCAAGTCTTATCTGGAAAAGCAGGGTATTGCAGCAATTACAGCTCACGGCGACTGAAGAGCAGGTTGCAGATTCACTTTCAGGATTCACTCATATTTCAACAGCAACCAAGTCCTTCCAAATCAGAACTTGTGTACTCTAATGACTTATCTTTACAAGATGTAATTAATGCATCTTCCACTGCATACTCTAGGAAATCACAGTGCCAGGTGACTTTATTGAACCAGATTAAGCTGTTGGTGGTATTTTTAATGAATTAGGGGAAATTTGATCGGGGCACTGGGGAAATTCCCCTACTCTCCTGTAGGGGAACCTTTTGGCCATTGAGATGGCCACTTGGAGCGAGTCACCGGACTGACTGGATGCTGTGGAGGTAGAAGAGCGAGCCTTCTCTCCTATTCTCGTCACGCAAGGGGCTGAAGATTATTTGCAGACCGTTGCGGATTTGGATGGTGAAACAAGCAATATTTTTCTTTCCACAGAGGATTTATCTTTCATTGGCAAAGATGTGGAGTTCACAAAAGATAAAGCAAAACCTTCCCGCTTGGAAAAGGTGAAATTAGTAAAGAAATATGCCCAGTAAAACCCGATGCACTCCCAGAGCAACAGGAGAAGTACGAGAGCACAGACTTGAGCGCTCAGGGAGCAGAGCCATCTGTCAAACTTTCAAAAGGTGCTGCCACTGTGGAGCGTAGGCCAGAACTGAGTGAGTTAGCCACTGAGCTTATTTTTCCTCAACAACTTGGGTTAAGGGCTGGCAGTCTTGACACGACTGGTGTGTGCCAAAAGCCCCGTTTGTTTTTTACAAAGGATACTTTGAGTGCTGATTCAAGGGCTGGCAATCAGAGCACCGAGGTGGGTGTGTGCTGAGAGCCCGTTGTGAAGGACTCGCTTCCCCCTGCTGGCAAAATCCAGTCCTAGGGTGATAGCCATGCAATTGGAGTTGGCTACTCGCAGATTCAGAGGAATTTGCAGTCAGCTGCTGCCGTTCAAGACTCCTCATGGCTAATGAATGACTCTGGTTTTGTTTTTCGTTTCCCTGCTGAGTCTTCTGCAAGCGATTGCCTTACTCCTAAGGGCGACAGAATCATACATCAAACTAGCCCAACAGTTCAAACTGGGGCTACTACTTTTTCCTTTTCTTCTAAAGAAGGTACTAAGTCTTCCTTAAAGGGTCATTGTGGACATACTTCTGAGCGTTTTGTAGTGCCTTTTGGGCAACACCAGGCAAATAAATCACAAAAGCCTTTGCAGCCTATAGCCCCGTTGTTGTTGCCACTTGCTGCAGATGATACCTGGACCCCCCAGAAGGCCTTACAGAGTGCAGGGTGGCTTAAAACCTCCAAAGGAAATTGGCATCCTGACCCTGACTGGGACCCTGCCTTAAATCTTTCTCAGGCATCCCCTGAATGGAAACCGAATGACACTAAGATTCTGGACATAAGTTTACAGCCACAGGCAAAGGATATAAAGGACAAAAATGCAGATAAGAATAGTTCTGCTGCTTCTAACCTCCTGATGGGTCCTGACTTGTCGGCCTCCTCGAATGCTAAAACACCTGTAGAGGGAGAAACCTCTAGTATGAGTAATACAGAGACGCATGATACTACATCTGTTCAGAAGCATTTATTGTCGGAACTGTTTTCCAAAATAAAAAAAGAAGCTGCACCCCGGTGGAATGCCATGCATATTCGTTATAAGGGAGGTCTGGAAGACAGGCCTCACTGGGCCTATGTTGGGCGGACATTATTAAAGGAGTCATTGCATTTTTCCCCTAGAGAAGTATTTGCCTTAATTAATATCTCTGGGGAAGACAATTATGATGTTAGCTTTAGAACTGCATATGCCTTGGAACTGTTTTGGGAACGGTATGCACAAGTCAAATTTTCACCCACATGGGCCCCCTTTTTGGTCATACCTTTGACTAAGCCATTGGTAAAATTTGTGACTGTAATGTTTCAAAATGAGGGGGTCCATGTGGATGACATCACGTTTTGGTTGTACCAGAAATGTGAAATTCTGAGTAACTCTGAAGCACTTTTGGATTCTGAATCTTTTTGGACAGGAGGAAGGAAATATAAGGTTAAGCTTAGGGTTACAGACACAGAGATGGAGCACATCCCAAAGTCTTTTATGTTAGGAAGGGACAGAGGGGTCTGTTTCTATGCAGGGCAACCCAGAGCATGTTATAAGTGTGGATCTAAAACTCATTTATCCAGCACTTGTGACCAGGCACGTGTGATAATTGTGGAGAAGTGGGGCACATAGCAATGCAGTGCGCTAATCATACTAAGTATGATTTGTGTGAGGATTGTGGCCATGTTTTTAGTGAGTGCCCCTGGGCTGCTAAAAACAAAGCATCTTTTGCTAGCCCAGAGCTGCTCATACAGCAAGCACAAGACTCGGTCTCTGCCTCATCTGAAGTTGAAATGCCCCAACCCCCCTGCTTCTCCTTCCCTTCCTCTGGTTCCTCCTCCTCTCTCTGTTGTTTTGCAGGGGAAGGAGCATGAATTTGAGGCACAAAATGCCCCCCCCCCATCTTGGGTTCTTTCTGATCCTGAGCCTCAACAGCAAACAAAACCAGCTCATACTAATGAAAAACCTATAGGTCTTCCCCTTTTAACTCCTGTCTGTTATGAAGAGCTAAGCACCCCAGGGTACGGTTTAGCCAGTGGTACTGCCTTGCAACCTATGGCTAGGAGACGTTCTTCTAGAACTAATAAACAAAAGCCCCCAGTATTAGTTAAAAGTCCTGCTATAGTTGAAACTGGCAATACTTATGCAGCATTGTTTTTACCGGATGGTGATTCTGACATGGAGCAAGGGGACTTAGATTTCCAATCAGTGGGAAGTAGCCAGCTTTCTGTAGGAATAGACCAGGGGGATTACAAGAATAAAAAGAAGAAAAAACGGAAAAAATAGACATGTCCTTTTTCTTTACTAGATTATGGGTTCTCGTTCTATAGGTTCACTAAACATCCATAGTATAGTATTATGGACACCATTCTTTCCGAATTTGAAATAGCTACTCAAATGGGTTATGTTATTATTACAGGGGATTTCAATCTCCCAGATATAAATTGGCAGTCATTCACAACATCTAGCAGTAATAGTAATAAATTTTTGTCCACTTGTTCGGAATTGGACTTACAGCAATGGATAACTTCTGCAACCCGAGATAATACTATATTAGATCTTGTTCTGAGTAGTACCACCTTAGATATTAGGGATGTGCATATTTCATCACCAATAGGCAGCAGTGATCATAATTCTATTTTATTTAACTTGCAGAGACATATTGTCTTTAATACTAATTCTTCGATTATATACCTGTACGACAAAGCTGATTTTCACAGTTTCAGTCTATACCTTGAAAAAATAAACTGGTTATCTTTTTTGATAACCAGTCCTTATATCAAAGTTGGGTACTTTTCAAATCACTTATTTCGACTCTTCGTGGTACTTATATTTCATCAAAAAATAAGAATTCTAATGGGAAACAGACTCCTAGATGGATGAATAAAAACATAAAACGTTTAATAAATATAAAAATTAAAAAACATTGTAACTACCTAAAGAATAGGACAGCTTCTAATTGGGAATCCTATTTAAAATCAAGTAGGAAGTGTAAATTAGTCATCCTTAGGGCCAAATCTAGATGGGAAATGAAATTGGCAACAACAGCTAGTAAGTCTAATTCTAAACAATTTTACTCTTATATAAACTCCCTCAGGAAAAGTCCAAGTGTGGTGGGGCCTCTTACAACAGAAAACATACTTATCCATGAGCCGAAAGCCATGGCTGATGTATTTAATAATGAATTTTGTAAAGTTTTCTCTGCATCAGAAGTTCAATCACCTGTACCTATGATTTCACCATCAGATACTTTTATCACATTCTCAGTTGAGTCTATTCTTAAAAAACTACACTTACTAAAAGGTAAATTTTGTTCAGGCCCAGACAATATAGCAGGGCATTTACTTTACCTATTATCTAAACATATTGCCTTTCCACTCAAACTTTTATTTGACCTTTTTTTACAATATAATTTTATCCCTTGTGAATGGAAAGAGGCGTTTGTGGTACCAATACATAAGAAGGGATCAAAACATCTATGGGAAAATTATCGGCCGATTAGCTTGACTTCATCCATATGTAAGGTGTTAGAAAGTCTACTAAAGGATATTATTGCCCCTATTATTGATGCATCTGATTTGGAACAACATGGCTTTAAGAAGGGTAGAAGCTGTCTGACAAATTTGTTCTGCTTTTATGAACATTTTAGTTCTTGTTTGGATAACTGGTTAGCCTGTGACATTGTCTTTATTGATTTCAGTAAAGCTTTTGACACCATGCCACACTGGGCTCTAATTCAGAAACTCGCAGGTCTTGGTATTAATAGTCATATAATTACATGGATTCATAATTGCCTTTCAAACAGAACTCAAAAGGTGATGATTAATGGGGCATTTTCTAACTCTGGTAAAGTTTTAAGTGGTGTTCCACAAGGCTCGGTTTTCGGCCCCTGTCTTTTTCAGGCTTTTACATCTGATTTAACTAATTCCTGCCTTTCATTTACAATTAAATATGCAGATGATGTGAAGATCAGAGGACCATGTTCTAATTTAGACCAAATATCTTGTATTCAGCATGATCTTGATATTATTAGTACCTGGGTTAATAAAAGGGGCATGAAGTTAAACTCTACAAAATGCAAAGTAATGCATTTGGGTTCTTATAATTTAAATTTCCAGTATATTCTGGACGATTTACCATTGTGTGCCACTAATGATGAGAAGGATTTGGGTATAAACATTTCAGATGACTTAACATATTCCAAGCATATGCATTCGGTTATTAGTACATCTAATAAAATTATTTGGTCTATTTTACGTAATATTAGATCTCGAGATCAGGAGGTGTTGTTACCCCTATTCAAGTCCTATGTCTGTCCCTATCTTGAATATGCTTCACAGTTGTGGTGTCCTTTTAAAAAATCAGATAGTTACTCTCTTGAAAGGGTTCAGCGAAAATACACTAAAAAAATATCTGGTCTCAAATCCTCATCTTATAAGTTTAGGTTGGATACATTGAAACTAATACCTCTTACTATCAGATGCATTAGAGGTGACCTTCTCCTCCTATATGACATTATTCATGACCCCTATATCATGACTGAGTTAGGATTTTCTTTTAAGTCATCAATACATAAAACTAGAGGTCATGTCCTCCAGTTAACTGGTAAATCTTTTAAACATAATAATTGCAAGTTTTTCTTTTCTGTAAGAACTATTGGGCCTTGGAATAGACTTCCATCTGATGTAGTAACAAGTAATACTAAAGAGATTTGTAAACATCATCTTGACACGCTAATTATGTCTGGGTATGACTTAACATTCTACTCTATGGCCTAGCATAGGAGCATTATGGGCTTTGGCCTACTAGCTCTTTCTTCTAACCTTAGTATGAACCTTAGTATTTTGAATGATATCAAGCGGCAGGCTGTTTTTTCATTTATTCATGGTAATCACTATGATATTTTTTTTCTGCAGGAGACATGAATGTGTTCTAGAGAACAGTTGATATTGTTTAAAAGAGACTGGATTTGGGGGCCATCCTATTGGTCTTTTGGCCAAGATTGTGCAGATGGGGTGGGCATTCTTTTTGGATCTTATGATTTCTCTTTGATTAAATTAGTGGACTTGATTCTGGGTCGATTATTTCTGTTAGATGGTAAATGGAAATCAATGACTTACCATTTTATCAATGTATATGGGCCTCAGACTAAAGCAGACAGGGTATCCCTCCTGAGAGCAGTTCAACCATATCTGGTAACCTCTTATATGATTTTTATGGGACGAGATTTTAATTGTGACATAGCTAGGGAGCAAATTAGTGGGGGGAAAGGAAGAAAGTTTATTGTGATTCTAATATGTTAACTACAGTAATTAAAACAGCAGGTTTTGTAGATTGCAGTGCTTACAACACAGGTTCTCATTTTACATACACTAGGGGTATTTATAAGACTACCATTGATCATTTATTCCTTTCTCGAAATTTGCCAAAGGGTATTTTGTACATTATTCCTATTGAATTTTCAGACTACCTATTATTAAAATTCAATATCCCTGTTATAGCTTTTAAAAATAAAGTTAAAAATAAATGGAAGTTAAATGTTCCCTTGCTTACGTATCATGAAGTCAAAAAGGGTATCACAGCTTTATTATCTGCTAGATTGTCAGTTTTATGTTCATATGATGACCCTGGGGAATGGTGGGCTGATACTAAATTGGATTTAAAAATATGGTTCAATAATCATAGTAAGCACCTAGGGAATAATACATTTTTAAAATATCTTTCACTTTGGAAACAACTTCAACATCTTTACACTATTTCATATCTCACTAAATATGATTACTCATCACAAATAAATAAATTAAAAATGGACATGTTAGCCTATCAGTATGATAGAGCCTCCACAATTCATGCAATGCTTTCTGGTGGTACACAGAAATCACCTGTAGGAGACCCGTATGAGGCTTGTAAGAAAATTTATGATGATGTGATGATTGAGTATTTGCAGGATCTGGGTGGTAACAGAATAGAAGAAATTTCAGATATAGAGGACCTAATTAAAAATCATTACTCCTCACTGATACCCACTGATGTTTCTTCTGAGCAAAGGATTGCAGATTATTTAAGTAATATTGAAGTTCCAGCATGTCCTGATGAAGCTCTTTTATTGCTTAAAAATATAACTTTAGCTGAAATTGTGGAAGCAATTAAAGCTCTTAAATCTAATACTTCACCAGGTTTAGATGGTCTGCTCAACCAGTTTTATAAAGCTTTCATCACAGAAATATCTGTTTTTTTGCAGACCATTTACCTGTTCTTTTTTGAACATAATAATATTCCTAATTTTTTTTTCGGAAGGATTATTAATTTATTTATATAAAGCTGGGGATAGAACTGATATTGCAAATTGGAGACCGATTATCCTGCTAAATTCAGATTATAAAATTTTGGCTCACATTCTTAATTCTAGGCTTAAAAATTATGCGTCATTTGTGCTTTCTGCACAGCAATTTTATGGCATCCCTAATAAAAAAATACAAGATGTTCTTATTCTCATTAGAGATTTTATTGAAACTCTTCTTATGCAGGGCTCTAGAGGTTGTATACTTTCAAAAGACCAAGAGAAAGCATTTGATCGTGTTGATAGGCTTTTCCTTTTTTCTGTGCTGGACAAATATGGGGTACCTGTATCAGTAATCAGGCATATACAGTTGCTGTATTCCCATGTTTTTGTAAAGGTTTTATTAAGAGGCTAAATAATGAAAGGTTTTGTTATTTTTACAGGTGTTAGGCAGGGTTGTCCTTTAAGCCCTTTGTTATATATTTTTTCTATTGACCCTCTACTACATTGCCTGGCTGATGTGACCAGATGGAAAGGATTGCCGGGGCTATATGAATTGGCTAATTTCTCTGTACTGGCCTATGCAGATGATATTTGTGGGGGGTTTTCACATTATAATCAAATTCCCCTTTTTTTGGATGAGCTACGGAGGTATGCTATAGTATCTAATTCAAAGCTTAATATTGCTAAATGCAAGGGATTGATGATAGGTCCTTGGGATACTCCCTCATGTCATATATCTGGAATTACTCTTACAAGAGAACCAATAATTATTTTAGGTATTACCTATGGGACAACTAATTTGCCCCTCCGTAATTGGGAATTAGGTTTGTCTAAAGTTCATAATAAGGTTAAAAGATAGCAATTTTGGAAGCTGTCAAAATTAAAGAGAATCCAAATATTAAAACGCTTCATTATTTCCCAATTGAAATATGTGGCATATATCTTTCCACTCCCTACCTCTTTAGAAACAACTGTGTATGGAATTTGTTTTCAGATGCTCTGGGGAAATAAGCTAAATCCAGTTAAGCGCTGTTATACTTATCTAGGTAAAGAAAGAGGTGGACTAGGTATGGTTGAACCAGTGCTCTTTTTTCATTCTTTATTTATTTACCATACTGTCTGGTATGGTATTTCTAGTATAACAACTGGTGTCATGGGCCTAGTGAAGCATGCACTCAAACATTACTTAGCTGTGTGGCATGAGGTAGCACCAAAACTGCATACGCGATTACAGTTACCTGAATATTTTCGACCGGCTGCTTAGAAGCTGTTTAAATGGAAAATTTCATGATCCTGTATTTTGCACAACAATAGGAAATAATTCTATAATCTGCTAGTATCTCAGTTGTATCCTACTGAGCCTAGTTTTAAAGATTGTCCTCCGGCTTTTAATGTACAAGTTCTAAAACAGCTAACTAACACACAACTGCCTGCTACGATGTGGGAAGTGTTATGGCTTACTGTATATGGTAGGCTGAATATTAAAGGGAATGCCAAGCATAAAAACCTAGCAGAAAGGAATTGCCCATATACAGCATGTATTAATTTAGAAAAGACTATGAATCATTTTTTGCTTGATTGCTCTTATTCTTAAACCTCTCTGGTCATTTTTAAGAACTAAATGGCAGATGGATTGGTTATTGTCTTTAAATTATGAGACTTTGGTATTGGGTTTCCTTCCTAGGGAGAAGGCTGCACCTGGAAACTTATATTTTTTTTTTATGTTTGCGATTTTATTTATGGCAAGCTTGATGTCAGTGGGTACTTTCCCAGAGAATGCTGTCTTATTCAGTGTATAGTTATTTGGTAGCACAGGCAATGAATTCTGTTTATCAATCTGACTTATTGTATTATTCAGGTGACAAGGTTTACCGATGGTGGAAAGGTTTTCAAATATTTGTAAAGTATAAATAAGATCATTCTTATGTGTTTGTAGGTTTGGAAAGAGAAGACAGATAAGTTTTATTTGTTTATGTCCATTGTTATGATTCTACCTTTATATGCATTATGTGAATTTCAATAAAAAAAACCCTACTGTTCTGTAGGGGGACCGTTTGGCATTCGGCCAAGATGGCGGATGCTGGCCCAGCAGGAGGGGAGCAGGACTGTGTAATGGAATCTGAAGCTGTTTTGTCTACATGAGCCCTACTGATTTGAGGTCAGGGGAGAATGTTATTGCTGTTCCCATTGTTAATCCTGACATTCCTGGGATAATGCCTGATTTTTCGAGTGAGAGTGATTCTGAGGCGGTGGACCGCCACCCGGTTGAGCACGTACGGGATTTGGAGGTTCCTATATTGACAGCTGAATGGCTTCTTAGAGAGCGTTTTGCTCAGGAAGAATGCTTATTTTTTCTTAAAAAGGCACAGTTGGAGACCTCTCTTAGGCACTTGCAGTCTGACAGCACTACCGGGCCTGTCAACTTGAGACAGCTGAGAGCTTGTGATGCACAAGCACCAAAGGAGAGTCAGCGGGCTGGGCGGTGCAAGTTGAAAATGTTGAACATGCTGGGACTTTACCTGTCTCTTCATTGCATGTGAAATCCACAAATACTGCATCGGGAATGGCCATATTCAGTGATGTTCAGCTCGGCCTAAGACACTGTGTGGCTCTTGAGGCTTCGACTCCTGGAGAGGATGGCTGGTCAGTTAATGCTGTGTTACACACAGCTGGATGGCAACAAAATGTCCATACAAGTCAGTGGTCATCTGATACTTCTCCTATTCGTATGCCTACCGTTGCTGGTCCTATTCCTGAATCTTTGTTGTCCACTGCTACAAATCTGGATTTGGACCTTCCTTCTGATTTTGATCTTACTCAGAACCCTACCTTAAAACTTGCTCCTCTCTCAACTTTACTTGGGTCCATAGGGTACCGGCCTTCTATCTCATCTTCCATGCCTCAGAGGCCTCTAAATATGATCAACAAAACTGCTCCTAAAACTTTTGCATCTCTCTTCAAGACGCCTATCTATCCTGCGTGGCGGTATAATGTTGTCCGGCTGATGTATCTTGGGGGTATGGAATCACCACCTGATAGAATCTTTGTTGCAAAGACTCTTTTGAAAGACACTATGAAGTTTTTTGCTATGGAAATCTATGCCCTGATTCATATATCGGGGGGAACCAGCTTTGACATCAGCTTTAAGACTGCACAGGGTTTGGAACGTTTTTGGCTCAAGTACAATAACTTGAAAAAATCTTCTCTATGGTCTCCTTTTTTGGTGACCCCTCTTTCTAAACCTATGCATAAAGTCATTACTGTGCTTTTTAGAAAAGAGGGGGTTAGTGCGGAGGACTTGATACTCTGGTTAAAACAACGTTGTACCATCACTGATGATCCAGAGGTTGTTCTGGAGTTAGAAAACATTTGGACTGGGGGTTGGAGGGTAAAGGTCATGTTAAAGACTTCTGATTCTGGTAATATTCACTTGCCTAACTCTTTTGTTTAGGTAGGTATAGAGGTATCCTTTTCTACGCCGGGAAGCCTAAAATGTGCTACAAATGTGGGTCCCTGGAGCATTTGAGCAGTGTTTGCGATCAGGTCTGATGTGTAGTCTGTGGTGATCTGGGGCATTTGGGAACTGATTGCCTTAATGAACGCAAATGTAATCTTTGTGGGGAGTTGGGCCACACATTTCAGAATTGTAAAAATCTGGCCCACAACACTCCCGGTCAGGCTGCTAGGAGGGAATGATGACTCCTAATTGCCTTGGCTCAAAAGAAGGCAGGGTGTCCAGGGACCTCTACTGGTGGGACTCGGGTAGGGTGTGATGTCTCCCCTTCTTCCCCCCTCCTTCCACTGTAGTCCTTAGGATTCCCCGCTCCTATGATTGTCTCCCCTTCTGTGTCTTCTGTGGATCAGGAACACCAGCACCCTTTATCACCTGAGCCTGTCCCACAGGCTGCCTTGTCGATAGGGCCTGTTATGCGCCCCCCCACTCCAGGCATGAAAATTGGTGGCAGGGTCACCAGGCAGTCTCTGCGAGGGAAGGCGAAATTACTGCCACAAAAGCCATGGGCTCTCCCCCTATCCAGCCAGTTTGATGTCCTACAGTCTGAACATTCAGATGAGGATTCTGATTTGTCTTAAGTGGATTCTTCCTTACCGGATGGTACTACTGATACTGAGGGTCAGGCCCAGCCCCGGGGACAGCAAAAGAGGAAGACTAGGGTGAAACTGAAAAATATGAACGAGCTTAGTAGAAAAGGTAGTTACAAACAGCACTAATGTCTGAGCCTTTTTCTTTTCACACTATTAATGTGAATAGCATTAAGAGGGTTGCTAAGAGACACATGTTTTTTTATATTCTAGCCCATTTGCATCTCGGTATCTTTTTTTTACAGGATACCCGGTTGCATAGCCTTTATGAAATTAAGCTTGCTTCAGATGCATGGTATTTGAGTCTCTCGTTTTGGTCTCTAGGGACTGAAACCTGCTCTGGTTTGGGTATTCTTTTTAAGCATCCTGACATTAAAGTGTTAAAACTTTTTGATTTACTTTCTAGTAGGGCTTTGATTTTGGATGTTCTTCTCCAGGATTTGCCTTTTTGTTTAATTAACATCTATGCACCTCAATCCAAAGTTCTACAAGTTGATTTATTGAAATTGGTTGAACCATTTTTGCAGATGACTCACACAATTGTTTTTGCTGGGAATTTTAACTGTCCTCTTCAGGCAATACGGAGTAAACAATATTGTGATTCTAATTTCCTTTCTCACATGATTCTCAAAGCTGATTTACGGGATGCGATATTTAGACTAAAAAAATTTGGCGATTCCCACATTTCATAACTGCGCTTTATTTTCTAGAATTGACTACATCTTTACTTCTAAAGCTTTGATTTTGCATTTAGCTAATGTGTTATTTACGGAATTTTCCGATCACAATATTGTTTCTGTCACCATGGGGGCTGTTCCTAGGGAATATAGGGGCTTTGGATTCTGGAAGCTTAATACTTTATTACTCTCTGACCCAATGGTTAATTTGCTTATCCAAAATTCTGTTCATGCTCGAAAATCTGTATTTGGTTTTTTTGATAGTCCCACTCTATGGAGGGGAGATACCAAACTCGAACTACAAAACTTATGTAAAACTCAGTTGTCAGAAGGCTAAGCATTCCTATCTTGCTTATTTGCAGGATAGAAAACTTCTGCAACAGCTTTATTCTGTCTCTTATGAGGTTGGGTGGGATTTGACTTCTCCAATTGGCACACTTAAACAGAAGATGAAGGATTTTCATGATAAGAAAGCTACCACTTTGTTGTTTCAGCAGCGATTTGGTATAAAAGGTAGCACGGCCTCAATTTGCTCTTCTGAACATTGGCAGGTTCAGATGCGGAAGATGATTATTTCTTCCATTCAGAATGTTAATGGAGTTCAATATACTGATCAGAGGAATATCCTTCGTGCAGTTGCTGATTATACTAGGTCCATGTATAGTAAATTGGAAGTCCAGGATTTAGGTTTGGAGTTTTTTCTCCATGATTTAGATGTACCTTTATTGAATGATTCACTAAAAATACCACCAACAGCTTAATCTAGTTCAAGGTCAGTTGGCATTCATCTGTATCCTCCCCCGGGTCATGCCTGAAAATAGGTAGGATTTGTTTAGTGCACTTACCCAGTCAACAAAAACTAAATAAATAAATTATGTTGATGTAAAGCTTTTGGTTGTCCCTATTTCAGTCTCAGAAGTTCAAACTGCTCTTTCCTCCTTAGCAGGCCAGAAATCTCCTGGTCCAGATGGCCTGCCTAATGAACTGATGAAACTTGTTAGGCACCTCTGTTTGGATGAATTAACATTAGTGTTTAATGACATATTACATACTGGGGGGGGTCCTGTTTATATGAAGATGGGGAGTTTAACGTTTATTTATAAAGCTGGGGATAAATTGGATCTTAATAATTGGTGTCCTATTACACTGCTGAATTCTGATTTTAAGCTTTTGATGAAGATTTTGGCTAAACGGCTTTCGGTCACAGCTGCTAAATTAATATCACCGGTGCAAGCCTATGCGAGTCCTGGTAGTAATATCCAAACTCAGTTTTTCCTTTTACATGAGTTGGTTGAGCAGGGGAGGTTAGGTACCTTAGATGGTTTCCTGATCTCTCTTGATCAATCTAAAACTTTTGATAGGGTCAATCATGACTGTTTGTGGGCTATTTTAGAGTGTTATAAAATTCCTTCCTGCATGATCCAGTGGTTTAAAAGTATCTATCGTATGGCTACTGTTAGCCCTGTTGTTCAAGGCTGGCAGAGTCCGTTGATACCTCTGGAAAGAGGAGTCCATCAGGGATGTCCCTTAAGTCCGGTGTTGTATGATTTTTTTATTGATCCGTTATTGTGGAAAATCAGTGGCTTTCGGGATGTATACAATATCCTGTTTAATAGACAGGTTGTTCCTTTTAAATTAATGGCATATGTGGATGACATGACATTATTGGTGCAGGATGAAGCCTCTGTTTATGCAAGTTTAGCTATATGCTCTGTATTTGGTGGGCTCACAAGAGCTGCTTTAAATGTGGAAAAATGTATTGGTCAGCAATTGCAGTACTCATTGTATAGTACAGGCTTAGTTGAGGGAATTATGCTGACAGAAGAACCAATTAAAATCCTGGGAATTTATTGGGGTTATGTTGAATTGGATATCTTTAATTGGGAAAAGAAGCTTGCTTTGGGGAAACGCACAATTCTTTTGTGGAATAAATGGAAATGTTGTAAAAAGAAAATAATTTATCTTATAAAAATGTGTCTGCTTCCTATCTTTTTATTTATTAGTTACATTTTTTCCCCCTCCTAAATCTATGGAGACTGAGCTCTTGAGCATTTATTTTTCAGGCCTGTTGGGGCAGTAAACTTAATCCTTTAAAAAGGAATATTCTTTATCGCCCCTTAAAACGTGGTGGTTTGAATATGATTAATCCTATTTTTTTTAATAGCTTCTTTTTGCATTATAATGTCAGGCCCCTATTGACTGGTGAGCATCATGGCTGGGAAGTGTTTTTATTGCCAAAATGTGCACACTGGCTCCCGTTATGGAACACTCAGTCTTGAAATGTTTGAAAAGATCTGCTTTAACCCCTGAATACATTCGCTGTACTTTTTAATGTATTAAGCAGTGGGACCTCACAAAATCCCAGGTTCTTCATTTGTCTAGGAAGTAGCTTTATTTTCTGTTATTAGATACGGTGTGTAGGGTGGAAGTGGTTTTTGATCACTATCCGTTAGTTTCTAGAGATGCTTTATTAGGCTTCCTTAATAATAACCACATACCGGACAATCTCTGGGATTTTCACTGGCTAGCATGTCACAGTAAAATCAATGTTAAGTCCAATCAAAAACATAAAGCTCAACAGGACAGATTTTGTTCTCGATCACGCTATATTCTACAAGAAGAGACAATTGACCATCTTCTGTTTACTTGCACCTTTATTTCTGGGTTTTGGGCTTCAGTGGCACAAAAATGGGGGGAAATTGTTTTTGATACCATCTGTTATGATAACTTAATGTATGGGATTTTTAGTACTGCTTGGACAGCTAAATGGCATCTTAGTATTTTGCAAGTGTTGATGACTTTTTTTATATGGCATATTTGGTCTATGAAATGTCATTATACCTTGCAGCAGCAGGGTGGTGATTTGTTGGAACTGCTTAACAAAGTGACACATGATATGAGACATGTTTATCTTAAAGAAAAAGGTATAATGTCTGCCAGTAAATTGCTTGCACTGTGGACTGGATTTCCCTGGATCATGGATACTGGTGTTCCTATTACCTGACTGTATCCTTGTATTGCATTTGGGGATATGGAAGTGGTATTGTTCCTTGATCATTATGATGTTTTAATATATGGATTGTGAAATTAATACTATCGTAAAGCATACAATTTTATTTCGGTAATACTACCACTCCCGAAGTGATAATACCACTCTTCGAGAGTGATAATACTATCGTTCACTGTAAATGTCAATCAACTATTGACGTTCACAACACAGCTGCTCATTGGCCGCTCTCTGTCTGTGGGCAGCCAAAATGCTTTTCACTATATGGCGGTCATCTCTCGCTTAGCGAGAGTGCATACTCTCCGCAGTACGTCACGTTTTTATTTAATTTTCACACTGACTTATCTGGTTGATCCTGCACTCCACCTGACAAAAAGAAGACAAGGTACAAAAAAAAAGATTTTTTTGTACTGTCCCATGTATGCGAGCAGGCAGGATAGAAAGAGATGGAGGAAGGCAGTGTCCTGTGTGTGTGCGAGCAGGAGAGAACGAGATGAACTGAGACAGTGCGGCAGTCGGCCAGGACTAAGGGAATCACTCATGTCAGCAGCCGACCACCCACAAAAAAGAAGTTGGATCCATATTTTAAAAAAACAATAGATAGTTTAGGATGTATTACCGGTCAGAATACCATCTCGAGTTTCAGGACATGTAGGAACCTCTCGATGGTATTACTGACCGGTAATACACCCTAAACTATCCATTATTTTCTTTATTATGTCTATTGCACTGCTTGCTTTCTTATTTTGTTTCTTTTGTATCTTAATTTTATTTTACTTGATTTGTTTCTATGTATGATTGAATACTTGTTTTCTTTGCTGATTTTTTCTCTTGTAATATTGTTTGGTTTGCACTTTATTTTTTTGTAATAAAACCTTCCCATACTCTTTTCGAGAAGTGCCATGGAATCTTTAACATCCACTGAACTACCACCAGTAAAAGGCAGATGGGACCTTGGTTTAACATCTCATCTGAAAGATGGCACCTCAGGAGTGCAGCACCCCCTCATGTTGCACAACAGTGTCAGTACTGGGATTTAACTCAAGTGCTTGATGTGGGGATAGAACGCACAGCCTTCTGATCTCCCAGCCTCAGAGGTGAGGGCGCTACCTGCTGAGCCACTGACACTGCTTACAGGTTCCAAACAGGCTATCACCATTCTGAACCACGTGGTACATAGTGCTTCTTATGATGATATTGAGGTGGTAGATACGAGCCTTGCACTGGAAGTGCTAGCTCAGTCAGAAAACCATGGCATTGTTATCCCAACAAACATTGTTACAAACATGTTCGTTCAAATGACAGCAGATAACAATGATATTGAAGAAACTTTGGACAGTAAACAGACAACCCACTCCACCACCTTGGTGATGTATCAAAGGAGACAGTTTTGTCCAAAAACAAAGAGAGTTGTGCATGCAGAACACTCCATGAGAAGAAGGGCTTTGAATACTACAGATCATGTACAGCATATTATGGAGTGTGGAGTGTTTGTGAGGAGACCAGCTGCAATATCCTTTATTGACAGTGTTGTGAGAGAGTGGTACCAGTGTGACAGGTCCGTCCAAGACAATTCCTTAAACATGGACATTGCATGGGCTATTGTTCGCATGTGCCTCATAAAGTTTTTTGAGGTAGATCTCAACCCCATGTCAAACCCAGAGAGGCAGACCATACCAGCTGGAGTGCTTTCAATGCACTTGTGTCTGAGGCTAACCCTCCTCTTACACAAACTGGCTACTGTCCTATGATTGTGGGCTCTCCAACTGAATTCAATACTGTGTACACAGTATTTTTTTTTTATATTTTCTTTATTTTATATCATTTTTCAATAAATTGAACAATACTAGATAACATGCAACATCTCAAAAATGACAAGACAACAAATTCAACAAAGATAATAAAAAGACAAAATAAATTAAATTAAACAGTGCTTGACAGTTCATATTAGGGTAAAAACAGTACGGCTTCCATACCCAACCAGTTTTAGGTGCCACAATTCATCTGTAGTTCATATGACTAAATCATATCACTAATTATTCTCCTGAGAAAGTCTGTCCTCTTTTTTTTTCCCCCCTCAAGGGAAAAAAAATCTGGTCTAATTGGAGATATATACATTATCCAGTATCTCCAAATTAACTCAAATAAGGGATGTTTTTTATTTAGGGTGGCAATTAATTGTTCCATCTGGTATATTGCTATCATAATATCCTGCCATTGTACCAGAGTTGGTGGGTCCTGGGACAACCAATTTTTGGTGATAGCCTTCTGGGCTGCTAGGACTGAGATTCTTATTAACCTACTCAAGTTAACATCTTGATATTTTTTGGGGTAATCTGAGAAGAAATAAAGAGTAGGGGTTAGTTTGAAAGTTGGTTTGAACATTTCCCTTAGAGCATCTTTGTAGGTTCTAAAGAAAGGAGTGGAGTTTTGGACAGTCCCACAAAATGTGAGCCATTGCAGCCTTGGGATGCCCATAGCGTCTCCAACAGCTGCAGCTCTTCCTTGACTGGAATTTAGCCTGAATTGCAGGTGTCCTAAAATATCATATAGTAACCTTCCAAGAAAACTCTTTCCAGCTTATAGCTGTTGTTCTCCAATGTATCCGGCTTAGATGTTTTTCCCACATCTCATGAGAGTTCTGAACCCCCAGGTCTGCCCTCCATGCTACTTTCACTGATTCCACAGAATCTCCCTCTGAACCGTTTAATGTGGCATGTAAGTATGAGATCATATGGTCTAAGGGGGCCTTCTCCTCTAATGCTGTTTGAAATATTTTTATAATTCTGGGAGGAGGGTTATTTCCCCAGAAATCTCGTGAAAGGGTTTTAATATAGTCCTGGACCTGTAAGTATCTAAATCTGTCTCATATTGAAATTCCATTTTGTGCTATCAACTCTGCTAGAGTAACAAAGGTTCCTTCCTTAATAAAATGGGAGATTAAGTGTAAACCCACCCTTTCCCATCTGCAAAACCCTAGGTCCATCTTGGCAGGTGCAAAAGTGTCAAGATATGGGACTGAATACAGCAACGGTCTCCATTGTGCTGGATTTTCCCATTTAATATGGCATACAAGCAACTCAGGCTAGTGCTTGTATAGGGGTTGATCTCTCCTTAGACATTTTGAATTCCTCCCAGTGTCAACAAAACTTTATTCATTTGCATCATATCCTCTTCCTGTATTTCTATGGCTTTCCACTTTGCTATATATTGTGGACGTAACCAATATAGGACAGTTCTAAGCTGGGCCGTGTGGTAATAAAGCTTTAGATTTGGGAGTGCCAAGCCTCCTAGCTTTTTTGGTATTTGGAGGAGGGTATATCTAATCCTTGGTCCTTGCAATCCCCAAACTAATCTGGAAATCTTTCTGCTCAGGGCTCAAAAAAACTCAGCTGGTAATAGAATAGGTATGGATTGGGTTAAATATAAAAATCTGGGCAGCAGCACCATTCTGACTGCTTCCACTCTTTGTATTAGTGGTAATAAAATGATTGTCCATTTCTCCAGGTCTGCCTTTAATTTATTCATTAGGGAAGGGTAATTGAGATTAAACATTTCTTTATGATTTCATCTAAATGGGAAAACTGCTCTGATATCTTCTGAGGGGGAATAGTGTAACTGAAGGACCTCCGTCCTGGTGGAATTGATCTGGTATCTTGCTATTTCCCCAAAATCTGATAATAACTACCACAGTGGTCTTAAGGAGTGCTCCAGGTCCCTTAAATATATAATCAAATCATCGGCATATAATGCCAGTTTATGATGTTCTCCCTTCAGCTCCAGACCTTTCACTGCTTCCTCCTGTCTCAGGGTCTGGGCCAACGGTTCCAGATAAAGAGTGAACAGGAGGGGCGACAGGGGGCACCCCTGCCTAATGCCTCACAGTAAGGGTAACGTGGATGAGACTAAAACATAGAAACATAGAATTTGACAGCAGATAAGGACTGCTTGGCCCACCTAGTCTGCCCATTTCCCTACCTGATGGATAAGCTGAAGATGCTAGTTAATCAACAGCTTACTTCCTCCTACCCCCAACTAGAATTGCCTTATGCCTGTCCCATACAATCTTAAATCTCCCACTCTTCCTGACTCCACAACCTCCTCAGGAAGGCTGTTCCATGCATCCACAGCCCTCTCTGTGAAAAAATACTTTCTAACATTACCTCTGAGCTGTCCTCCCTCTGTCTTCAAATTGTGCCCCCCTCTTCTTGCACATCTCTTCTTCTGAAAAATGCTACCCTCTTGTACTTTGTTAATTCCCTTGAGATACTTGAAAGTTTCTATCATGTCCCCTCTCTCCCTACTTTCCTCATGGGTATACATATTAAGTTGCTTTAGTCTCTCCTCATATGTCTTCTGGTGCAGACCATGCATCATTGTGGTTGCCCTCCTCTGAACAGCCTCCACTCTGTTGATGTCTTTGCAGAGATGGGGTCTCCAGAATTGCATGCAGTACTCCAGATGGGGTCTCACTAACTGTCTGTACAGAGGGATAACAACTTACTGTTTTCTACTGTTGATGCCTCTCCCTATGCATCCCAGTATCCCCCCAGCCCTCCTTACTGACTTCTCACATTGCTTGCCCACCTTTAGGTCATCTGATATAATTACTCCTAGGTCTCTTTCAATTTTTGTTGTTGTTATTAACTCACCCCCCATTGTGTACTTTTCCCCTGGGTTTTTGTTTCCCAGATGCATTACCTTGCATTTCTTTGCATTGAAGCTGAGCTGCCACATATTTGACCATTTCTCCAACCTTGCCAAGTCTCTGTTCATCCTTTCCACTCCACCTTGTGTATCAACCCTGTTGCAGATCTTTGTGTCATCTGCAAAGAGACATATCTTTCCTTCCAGGTACTCTCCATGTCACTTATAAAGACATTAAAGAGGACCGGTCCCAGTACCAAACCCTGCGCTACCCCACTAGTTACCCTCCTTTCTTCACTGTGGACTCCTTTTACTATTACCCTTTGTGTCCTGTTGTTCAGCCAGTTTTTTATCCAGGCTACCACCTTGGGACCCACTCCAAGGCTGGCTAACTTGTATATTAATCTTTTGTGTGAGACTGTGTCAAATGCCTTGCTAAAATCTAGGTGGCCCATATCCACAGCCCCTCCCTGATCTACTACTTTGGTCACCCAGTCTAAGAAATCTATTAGGTTCATCTGACATGACCTTCCTGCTGTGAAACCATGCTGCCTTTGGTCCTGTGCTCCTTTGGCCTCTAGGTGCTCAACAATTCTTTCCTTCAGAAGTGATTCCATCATTTCCCTACCACTGAAGTTCAACTAACTGGTCTGTAGTTTCCTTCCTCTGCCCTGCTCCCACTTTTGTGAAGTGGAATCACATTTGCCCTCCTCCAGTCCTCAGGTACTACCCCATCCTCCCATGATTTGTTAAAGAGAGTAGTCAGTGGTGTTACTACTTCTACCCTTAGTTCTTTTAGAATTCTTGGGTGAATCCCATCAGGCCCTATTGCTTTGTCCACCCTCAGTTTCAAGAGTTCTTTCAAAACCCTTTCTTCTGTGAATGCACTGGTATCGACCCCCCTATTCAGAGTTTCTCTCTTCTTTGGTTTAGGTACCTCCCCCTCCTCTTCCATTGTGAATACTGAGCAGAAATATTCATTCAGTATCCCTGCTTTTTCACTGTCACCCTCTGCATACATTCCATCCCCTTTATTAAGCCTCTGTATCCCTCCCTTGGTCTTTCTTCGCTCCCTAATGTACCTATAAAAGGTTTTATCCCTCTTCTTAACAGAGTTGGCTATCTTTTCCTCAGTTTGTGCCTTTGCTATTCTGACTGCCTTCCCTGCCTCCTTCTGCTTTAACTGATAAAGTTATCTGTCCTGCTCCTTCTGTGTTTCCTTATATTTCCTCAATTCTGTCCTTTTCTCCTTAACCATCCCTGCCACCTCTTTTGAGAACCATAGTGGTTTTTTCCTTCATTTTGTTTTGTTGATTTGCTTCACACAAAGGCTTGTTGCCTCTCCGATGGCTGTTTTGATTATTCCCCATTGTTCCTCCACCCTCCTTCTTGCCCATTTGCCAGTGCTTTTCTGAGGCACTCTCTCCTTTTCCAAAAATCAGCCTTCCTAAAGTCCAATACTCTTGTTTTTTATGGCTTGACTCTATGGCTGTGTTTATTGTGAACCACACTGTTTGGTGGTCACTTTTTCTTAGATAGCTACCCACTTCTAAATCTGAGATCCTTTCTCCTTCCCCATTTGAGAGTACCAGGTTTAAGATTGCTCCCTCCCGAGTGGGTTCTAACACTAGCTGTCTGAGGCATGCCCCCTGTAGGGCATCAAGAATGACCCTGCTCTTGGATGTGCCTGCAGCAAAGGTACTCCAGTTAACATCTGGCATATTCAGGTCCCCCATTAACAATATCTCCCTTTTTCTGCCATTTTAAAAATGCCTTCTATCATTTCCTTGTCCATTTCCTCCCCCTGAGATGGGGGTCTGTGCACAACCACCATGCAGATTGTGGTGCCATTTCCTGTCTCCAGGGTGACCCATAGTGACTCATCAACTTCCTGTTTACTCTTTAGTTCTGTTGCTTTAATCTCTTCCCTTATATAGAGAGCTAATCCTCCTCTTCTTTTACCCACCCTGTCCCTCCTGTAGACTGTGTATCCTGGTATGTTGAAATCCCAGTCATGGTTCTCTGTGTACCATGTTTCAGTGACTGCCACAATATCCAGGCATCCCTCTTCCATCAAGGCCACTAGTTCAGGGAGCTTGTTGCACAGACTGTGGGCTTTGGTACTCATCACCTTCCATTTATGTTTTATGGTCTTACCCCTTTTAGCCCCATCTCTGTCCTTACTGGCTTTTTCTGAATTTACCCCTGTCCTGCTCCCTACTGACTTCTCTACCTTGGTGTTTACCTCTCTAACTACTGTGTTTTGTGGGGGGAGGCTGGGATTTCCCTGCTCCTTTTCAGTGCCTCCCCCTTGGCTAGTTTAAATGCTTGCCAATGAAGCATTTAAACCTGTCACCTAGGATCCTGGTTCCCCCCCAGACAGATGCAGACCATCACACCAGTATAAGCCTGCATCCCTCCAGGTGGCTCCCCAGTCCCCAGTGAAGCCAAACCCCTGAGCTCCACACCAGTTTTTCAACCATTCATTGAATCCCATGGTGCGGAATACCCTAGCATCATCCTTGCCATAGACAGGCAGCACCTCCAAGAAGGTTACCGTACATGCTACTTGTCTAAGGCCCCTCCCCAACTCCACAAACTCCTCTTGCACCACTCTGATCCCATTCACAGCCAGGTCATTTGTCCCTGAATGTCTCCCGGAACACTGCTGCCCCACAGCCATTGCATTGCACCACTCCCATCTTGACTTATTTTGTGTCCCCTCTCCTGTTGCTTTGTATGTTTACTGTCTCCTCCCTCTATGCATTTTTACACTTACCTTCCTACTACCTATATGCCCTTACAACTCTCGCCCTTCCTGTTCTGGGACAGGAACTTCCTGTAGTCTTCAGTAGTCTCCTTCTTCCGTGATTGGATTCAGACCTCCAGCAGCCGGCGGGGAGAGTTATTTTTAGGTTCCTTCAAGGTTGATGAAACCAATGTGTCTCAGTGATCCTTCCTTTCCTACTGCCAAACAGGAAGTTCCTGTTGTCAGTCAAATCCAGTAGTTATAAAAGTAGAACTGGCTTAGGGTGGGAGGGTGGGAAGGAGGGCAATTAGTAAAAAATCTGTAGTTCTAGACTGCTATTTTTTGCTCTGAAACCAAAGTTCTCTTCTGTCAAAAACAGCAGGAAGCTGTAATTGGAGACACCTGCTTTTGTACTCCTTAGCTCCTAAACCACACACCAATTAGATTCACCCTCTGCTCCTGACTCAGTAAATTAAGCTGATACAACCCCTTCCTCAGAGAAACCACAGTGACTTTCTTTCTTTCTTTCTTTTTTTTTTTACTGAAATAAGATCCATTTATTTTGATGTAGGCTAAGGGGTTTGTATATAGAATGTCTATCACTTGAACAAAAGACCTGGAAAAGCCCAGCCTCCACAGTACAGCCTTAGGGAAGGGCCACGCCACTCGGTCGAAGGCCATCTCCGCATCCAAGCTTAACAGCAAGAAAGGGGCCCCCGACCAAGCAGCATCGTGTAGGAGACGAAGCGTTTTCTTTATATTATCTTGGATCTGTCTTCTGGGTAAAACCCCATTTGATCTTGATTGACCAGGAGGGGAAGAAAAGACTCCATCTGCCTAACCATAATTGATGTCGATAATTTATAGTCTATGTTGAGTACCAAAATTGGTCTGTATGCAGAACATATAGTGCAATCTTTCCCTGGATTTGGTATAATGGTAATAGTAGCAAATTTCCATGTTGTTGGAGTCTCCCCCCTTCCCCCAAACACCCCTACAGACTTCCAACAAGGTAGGTCCCACCTCTTTCCTAAACATCTTAAAAAATTCTGTGGTGTAGCCATCCTGACCTAGGCTTTTATTGTTTTTTTTAATTAGATATGGCCTTTCCAAGTTCTGCTGCTGTGATGGGCCTATCCAGGGCTTGCTGGCAGTCCTGTGAGAATGTAGGTAAATTAAGGCTGGCTAAGAAAGGCTCTATCCTCCCTCCCTCTGATTCATGATCAGGTCTGTACAGTTTCTGATAACATTTTTCAAATGCCCTGATTATCTGTTGGGATAACCTGACCATCTGACCTGTCTCCAGATCTTGAATTTGTGTTACGGAGGATTGTGAGGTCCTCTGTCTGAGTCTGTGGCTGTGTACACAGTCATGAAGCAACTTCAGACAATGATGAAGGCACTGGGACAGAAGGATTCAGCAAAGGAGATACAGTGGCGGTATGCAGAAGAGTTCAGGGACACTGTGATCAGAATGGGAGTCTTTCACGTCACCCTGAACTACTTAGCACTTATAGGGAAGCGGTTTGAAGACTTGGGCTTAGAAGCTCTCCTCATAGAGTCCAGCACATATGGCAGTAACACAGTTTCTGCTCTGCTTAAAAGGAAAGTCATATAAATGAGGGGAGGGAGCCCACAAATTGGTAATGGAAGCAGTGTTGTGCCTGCAATGGTAGTGATTCTTGGAATGGGTTAAAAACAAGGGAGAGCATCAGGATAGCCTGAATGCCACGGAAGTGGAAAATCTCAACAGCAACATCAAGTTATGCAGAAACAGCACTGAAAGGGGTGAAATGCTGTGTAAGAACTTTAGGGAGTTGTGCAGAGACCTGACTGAGCTTCAGCAGCTGTTCACATTTTTCAAAGCTGAAGCTAGCTTAAAATCACATCTCTTTTTTTTCTGGAACTCATACATTCAGATGATGCAACTTTTACTCGTGTTCATTTGAGCTGAGAGAAATGGGAACTGGCTGTTGCACTTGTCTTCTACTGATGGAATGGTGCCACACTTCATCTCCATAGACAGAACCAGTTATGCAAGATGACTGCCCATATATCTTGCAGCCATGAACCAACTCCCAAGTACACACCCCCAGGTGCATGAAGGGTTTATGAAAGGAAATCACTCAGTCGGTCACTCAAGTCAACCATTCAGTCGGGTATGGACAGATATGGCCCTACAGCAGTCTGTTAACCTTGATTCCAAGAAATGAGGGGGCATCATCAGAATCACTCAACAGCCAGGAACTCTAGAGAAATGGTTTCTCAACAGCCATGAGAGGGCAGCCATGACAACTGCCACAAAGCACATGTGTGGCTTGCAGGAGAGTGAAACGGTTGGCACTCACAAGGAATTAGGGACCCAGTAACTGTAGAAGGATGAAGCTAATGTGCAGAGGCTTCTGTCAGTATTCACAATGAATCTAAAGCCAAACCCTTTCACTCTTCCAGATAATTATGTCTGTGAGTGTCTCCCACTTATGAACATTGCAACTGGAATTGTAGTACCAGTTGAAATGACACACAGTTTTGTGTGCTCCGAAGATATTGGTAAGCAGCATGTGGAGAGATTTATCCAAGAACGATAGAACACTTGCACAAAGTCCTTTTGGGACACCTTGCCATTCCTAAAATTGAAAAAGTTGGCAACTCTAGCACAGAAGACAATGGTCAAAGTTAGAGATGAGAAAGTACAAACTCTTGATGCTGACCGAGAACTTTTTGGAAGGCTGATTGTTGCAGTGAAGTCCAGAGATATTGATTTAAAAGAAGTTCTGACCTATGAACTCTCTGTTGTTCCCTTCACCTTGGCACATTCAGATGGAACTCTCAGAAAGAACACTAAGAGTGCTTTGCTGCCTGAACTTACGAAGGACGTTATAATTCACCCAAGGCTCCCCATTCAGATAGGCTGGTGTCTATACAGCCTATATTGTGAATGGCATGGCCACTGTGCAAATGGTCAAAACTAGAAGTGCAACTACATTTAGCTTAGCTGATAAGTACTGGGAGAGTCTAACAGTGCCACTGAGTCAGGAGGGCTGCAACGAGTCGACATAGTTTTTGACCGATATGACAGAAAAGAGTCTGTAAAAGCAGAGGAGTGTACCAAAAGGGGGTCATCAGCTGCACTTGAAGTAAAGATTGCTGGGGTGAACACTCCTGTTCCAAGGCAGTGGAGTAAGTATATTAGCAATCAAAGTCAACAGGGCTAATCTGGTTGCATTTCTCAGTGAAAGGTGGTGCAACATTGGTCTTGAGATATTGCCTGCTGGCAAGAGCATCATTCTCGCTGGCAAATTCAAGAATGATATGGATGCTGTCTCGATTTCTCTAACTCAGTCACAGCCTCTGGATTAGCTCAGATCTGATCACGAGGAAGCAGACACACGCATGATGCTGCATGGACTCCATGCCTCTAAAGACCACACAAGAGTAGTAATATAGTCTGTGATACAGATGTTGCTGTACTAAATGCGTATGCATATAGCTCACTTCACTCTCCTGAGTTGCGGTTTCACATGGGAATAAAAGACAAGCTAGGCTACATATCAATGCATCATGTTGCAGAAAGCCTAGGCCCAACACTGTGCTCTGCCCTCCCAGGCTTTCATTTGCTGACAGGTTGTGATAGCACTAGTGCTTTCTCTGGACTAGGCAAGAAAAAACCTTTTCAACTGCTAAAGGAATCCGAATGTTATCAACAAAGCTTGGCACAGCTTGGGGAACGTATGGAACTGTCCATGGATAAAGTGAGGTCCAGTGAGAAGTTTGTATGTTCCATGTATGTCTCAATGAATGCTGGTAATACAGATGATGACACCCAATACTGACTTTTCTGTCAAAAGGGACAAAGAAATGAAAATCTGCCACTTACACCAAACAGCCTTAAACACCATATAGAAAAGTCCAGCTTCCATGCACTTGTGTGGAAACTTTCACTGTAAGCAGTTCTGAACCTCCCATATCCAAATGGACATGGCTGACACCTCTTGGATGGTCAACTCAGTCCTGTTCTGATGTCAGAAGAACCTGCTCCAAGTGAACTGTTGGAACATACATCATGCAGATGTCAGAAATCTGCATGCACAAGAACTAATCTGTGCCAGTGCAAAACAAACAGTCTAGTCCAGGAGTTCTCATACTTTGTCATAGTGAGCATCCCCCAAGCCTTGGAAAAGATCCTGAGCCTCCCCCTAATATGAAAATAATTTTGGGCCTCCCCATAGTTAGAACAACTATCATACTTTGCACATTACAGGAAGAATACAATGAAGTGCATGTGAGTAGTTGAGTTTATTCTCATTTTATTGAACTTCTTATTCTCCCTCTCTATAACCCTCCTCCCCAGTTCAGCCTACTCACTCGACACTTCTGACTTTTGGACTCTATTTACCCCTCATAGCAATACCTCCATGAGTCATATTGTTTTATTTGTCAGTCTTACCCTACTCTCACCTTCTCAGGGACAATTTTCTCCCCCCTGCTCTTGCTCCTAGTATCTCTCTGTTTAGCCTTTGTATTTTGTGTTTTTCTGCATCCAGTATAATGGGTCAGTTGTTACCTTGTTCCTATTCAATTGCATTGTTTTGAATTTTGTTTTGCACAGTTTCCAAGAATTGTAATTCCCCCATGTCATACCAGGAAACAACTGTTTGTTCAGCGTGTCTTTCCTGGTAACCATTTTGTACATAAACTTGCATGCCATTATTCGCTTTCACTCTGCTGCATCCTTCACATGAAGCATCCGAAACTTGACATGTAAATATAGTACATTTTAAGGCTTGCTTGAGCCTCCCCTGGAACAAGTTGTGGTCTCCCCTGGGAGGCTGGCCTCACCATTTGATAAACCCTGGTCTAGTCTGAACTGACGCTTGCTTTTGCATGGCAGGCGAATTGTGTGAAAATGTCCATAGAACAATTGCTGATAAAGATGACTCGGATGAAGATGATTAAGATGATGTGAAATATGTTACAGTTTTGGAATTTTCAACCACATACAGAATACTTATATGTATTTATTTTAAAATTATATTCCAAAATAGTGCATCAGAATAGCTAGACATACAACTCTGTGTATCGATGGAGTCTCGCTGTATTCATTTTGTGTTGTAGGAAGTAAAAATGTGTGACTTCAGTACCTTGTTTAAATTTTCTTCTGCTTTCATTGTAAGAATTCAAGGTTTGAGGGTTTCACGTCATATATATATGTCACATACACACACATTCACAGTGTAACTGTGTTTTAATATACTTTGGTCAAAACTGCCATGATTACATTTTAAAAAAAAAGTGTTTTGCCCAAAACTCACTCAACTGTGAACATATTTCCCATTTCTTTTCCAAAGGAGGTTGTTACCACCTAGATACATATTCTGAGCTTGTTTGAAAAGAGTATTTTACACGGCTTTGGCAAAATAGCCAGTCTTACAGTTTTTGCTGACAAAAAATATCTGCAGTCAACGTTCATTCTCAAAAACCATTATTGTTACGGAAATCAAACTTATTCGGCCAATGTTATATTGCTGACATATACTGTATATCTGGCCATGCTGGTGATATGTTTCAAATTCGGGAAAGACCTAATGGATAGTTCATGAACTAGAAGCTTCCAAAGACTTATGCACAGAATTTTGTACTGTAAAGGCAAGCAGAAAGGCACTTGGACACGGCAATGAAAATTGGACTGTCACCCGTTAATGATGCTGTAATTCTGATGTACAACAGGTCTCAGGATATGCTCAAAACATTCAACTAATGGTATACAAAGTCAAACCTTCCAATTACTGAGTGTGCTATGTGACCCTTTTCTCCAAGCCCCTTTTGAAAATTGGCTCCTGGACTAATGTCATAGAGTAATTTATTCAACTCTGTAATCATTGTGTCCTCTTAATTGATGCTGTTAACCCTTTTACATTATACACAATTACTCAAATGTTGTTTATTTTAGTCCCCATGACTAATGATATACAATTCTGACCCCTTGTGATCAGCCCCCTTGCCATAGCAACAGATGTGGAAGTCACCCTGTGGCAGGATTCATATTTTGTAAAGTGAAGATTAATCATTTGTTTAGTTAACATGTATGGTATTGTTGTTTTCTGTCATAAATGAGTATTTAGTTTTCTTTTTTCTTTTGTGATTTTGGTACACTGAATGTTAATGATGTAGAATTTGAATTTGACTGACAGATCATGTGATTCTCTGAGCTATAAAAGGCTCCCTCAGCAGCTTTTAGTCAAGTTAGCTACAGAACTGCAAAAGAGAGAGGGAGGGAGAGCGAGAGAGGCAGACAGACAGAAAGACACACAGAGACAGAGACAGCTAGAGACTGCCTCACACACCATAGAGAGGAAAAGCCTTTGAAAAGCTAAAAATGGGAGTGTTTTGATCTGGACAGCAGGCTGAGCTGTTCAGCTGTGGTGTTGCATTGATATGGGGTGTGGACTACTAGAACAGAGAGATATAAGTGAGGGCTTTTGGTTAAGTCTGTCAAAGAGCACTAAGGGGAGTACCAACTAGCCATGAGGGAACTGAGGGCAGACTCTGGCTGAAGCTGTTTGCTGTTGGCTTACTCTCATGGGAAAGTGCAAAGACTGGTGAGATCCCTCCTAGCAAAGTCCTCCCTAGTGTAACCTTGTAAACGGGAGCTGACACTCAATAGCTAGGCTTACTGTGAAGATAAAACAAATCAGTCTCTGAAGTAGCCGGACCTAAAATACCTGTTTTATTATTTTGCATCTGGTAATTTGTCTAATGACTGCCAAAAACAAATGAATTGTGCCATCCTGTGGGATGTTTATCTAACTTTTTGCCTGCTACATCCTTCATCAATGCCCATACTTCCACCTCCCCCCCATTCTGTAGGGCTTACCCTCCAGTAAAAATGCCATGTCTGTACCGTCATCCAACTCCTGCGACCAGGTGCATTGTTTAGAGTTATTGTAGGTCTCCCTTTAACTCGCATTATTTGTGCCATTCAAATAGAAATATATCCTTAAGAACTGTGTTGCAAATAACAACTTAGGATACAGAGAGAAAGCAAGCGACTCAACAAGTTGAGGGTCCCATATGACTACTGATGAAGCCTCACTGTAGGAGGTGAAGCGCTGGGTTATTTCATTTTTTGTAATTGCCTCACTGCCTGTACATGCCAGTTTTTCACATCTTGTATGATATGATCTCACTTTCTGGGATGCATGGAGCAATAACATATACTGAATGCAATACTTTGGTGTCTGTAATATGATTGAACCAGCTATTTTCCTAAGTGCCCAAGATCTGTGTTGAGCGGAACCCCTAGGATCCTTCCATATGACTTCAAGATCAGTACACAGATAATCTCACCCCTGGGGAACAAATCCTCAGAGTGATCAAGTGGCCCTTGTGGGTACCCCTTCCACTGCCTTTTCTGGAAAGACAAGGAGGATAGCTAGAACAAGTTATGAGACTAACCACCTTTGTAGGGTGTTATTGGCAACAGACTGATTGAATTTGCTATCTACTTATCCCCCACAAGGATAATATTCTCCAAGCAGTGAACACAAAACAGATACCCTCCACCTCCAGCTAGTTGCTGACACATTGTCCCCCTTCTGTTGTGTCTGTGACTGGATCTGGGATGTTCCACATCATGTCAGTGATTGCAAAACAGCGCCGAACATAACAGCGTGTGCAAGTCACTGAAAACTGCAACGACTTGCACAACAGCGAGCGCAACAACAGCCAGGATCAGGTGCATGGTACAAAATAAACAATTATAGTTTTTTATGTAGGCTGTGCCTCTACACCCCTTATTATTAATATAATTAACTCGGGGCCCTGACATAGGAAAAGTGCAAAATAAAAAGCAGCAAAATATTTTGCATGCCGCAAGCTCCAGACTCAGAGCCTTCTGCAGTAGTGGCATACACCCTACCACTACACCAGATGGCCAACTCAAAATTGCACCACCAGACTGATTACCATATCCTGTTACTGCCCTCTCCCTGTCCGACATGCAGCTTGTTCCTACACTCGCTATTTTTGTAGCACACCTTCGCTATTCCCCTACTAGCTATTCTTCTATACTCACTTTTCTTATGGGCGGTCAAATTGAGTAGCTCATATTGAATTGCTCAATTTGACCTCACCCATATCACTGGATACCATCTGGGATACTTCCAGGTTTCTGTGGCTCAGTTCAGGTCATGGGATGCAACATTCCCCCATCATTAATGGTGAGACCCCCAGAAGAGCACACTACCCCTTATGACTAAATCCTGGATTGTGACTGCCCAGCTTATAAATCACCATGTGGTCTAGTCATTGTCCTTCCCTCCTAAGCTGATGTAGGGCCCATATCCAGTTATATACAGTAGGGTCCATTACTGACCTCACAGAATCCCCCCCCCCCACATGTCTGGGGCAGTCTCAGAGCCCAATGCATAAAGTTTCCACTCCTGTGTGTGCCAAATGAAGTCCACCAGGCCACCAAGGCCTGATTAGGACCCCAACAACCCCTCTTGAACTGCCCCAACCCCCATGGCCTACTCCCTGAATGTCCCATATCAGGACTGTGGATATACCATGTTATGAGCTAGCCCTTGTGGGGAAGTATCCAGCTTCAATTTGCAGACTACAAAGAAAGCAGAGCTATGTGTCACCCAGTAATGACTCATCCACCCAGTAGACCAAGTGGAACACCACAAAAGGCACCTCAACATTTGGTCAGGCACTAGAACACCTCTGCCTATAAGAAAAGTAGAAAGGAAACCCCCTTCACAGCCACACTGGCCAAACTGACAGATACTATACAATGCACTACATGAAGTAACAGCAGTTGAGAGGGTTGGGATAGCAAGAGCTTTTATGTAGAGCCTGAGCAGGGGTAGGATGTACAGTGAAGCCCGCCATGATGAAGTGAAGTGTCACAGGTTTACTGCATGACAAAAGGGATTAACTTCCATTGAAATTGCATGGTTTGCCACAGTAACTCTACTGCAGAATTCTTCAGTTCTACACTTCATCCTGGTGGGCTTCATTGTAGCATGGTAAAGGCACTAATTGCAGGCCTAATAAATGAACAGGCCCCAGCTTCCTCAACTGGAAGGATTGCCGAGTGCTTGTCTTCAACCCTCCCAAGGCCCAGTACTCATATCTCCAGATCCAGCCAGCTATCTGACCACACCAGTATGAGCACCATTGTATCCAAAGTAGCAATTGTTCAAGTCCCAGTAACACCAATGGGAGCTCTGGCTGCCAGGAAAATCCATGTGATACAGGCTGATTCCCTGAGTCATGGGAGTCCTCAATTCCTTGCATGTTGTCCAGTTTCCTCAAGTATTTAGCAGACTTGGGCTGCCAGTGTCCTTTAGCTTATACTGATCAATCAAATTGCTTATGTCCATCCTGAAGGATGTTCTACCCTTGCTCCTAGTGCAGTTCAACATGGGCCATGCCAACATCAACAGTTCTATTTTCCAGCCACTCTTTCTCGAAAGAAGGGAGGGTGACATTCAGCTTTTGCAGTGTTGGGGCTGTGGCTAAGATGTCCCTGAAAAGCTAAACCTCATTCTGAGTCACCAACTTAAGTTTTGCAGGGAACACCATTTGCTCTTTGATCTGTTTCTCCTGCAGCTAATAAAAAGAGGCATCACCAGTAGAAAACAAAAAGTTATTATCCCTCTGTACAGACAGTTGGTGAGACCCCATCTGGAGTACTGCGTGCAGTTCAGGAGACTCAATCTCCGCAAAGACATAGACAGGATGGAAGCTGTCCAGAGGAGGGCAACTAAAATGGTGCAGGGTCTGCACCGGAAGACATATGAAGAGAGACTTAAGGAGCTTAACATGTATAGCCTCCGAGGAAAGGAGGGAGAGGGGGACATGATAGAAACTTTAAAGTACCTCAAGGGAATCAACAAAGTCCAAGAGGGTAGCATCTTTCAAAAAAGAGTGTGCAAGAACAAGGGGCACAATTGAAGATAGAAGGGGGGCTCAGAGGTAATGTAAGGTATTTTTTCACAGAGAGGTTGTGGATGCATGGAACGGCCTTCTGAGGAGATTGTGGAGTCAAAAACAGTGGTGGAGTTCAAGCATGCATGGGACAGTCATAAGGCAATTCTAGGGGTTGGGGGTAGGAAGAAGTAGGCTGCTGGTTAACTAGGATCTGCAGCTTATCCATTAGGTAGGAAAATGGGCAGACTGGGTGGGTCAAGCGGTCCTTATCTGCCATCAAAATCTATGTTTCTGTGCAGCTGTTTGATGACTTCCCACATGACTTTATATTTCTCATACCCCCTGAATGTATCATTGTCCACTGTGATCTTGTGGTCAAGATGTTTCAATTCTCTGATCTGTTTTCCTGAATAAGTTTCTTCATTTTGGCAGAACACCATTTAGTAATGATTGAACATTCCCTCACCCTCGGTTCTGCCAACTTCAGGCTCAGTGCACAGTGCACCTGATCCATTTCTACATCAAAATCACTGGGAGGGGTAAAATGTCTTTCAGCAGTGTCTGCAAGAATTTGATCTTTAAACCAGCTTTATTTTTTGCTCCCTCCAGGATCCCATAAATTCTCATATTATTCCTCTGACTACTGTACATCCCTTCTGGTCATCCAACTTTCAGGTTAGCTACTGCTATCTTGCAGGCAGGTAAAAAAGCAGCCACTCATGCTTCTCTACCAAGTGCCGCAATGATTTACCAGAGCCTCCACGTCCAAAATTAATTTTTTTAATTTCTGCACATTGTTTTTGAGTCCATTGATTGACTTTTTAATGCAGGCAACTCCCAGCTGACATTTGTTTTAAAACCTGAGCAAAGTCCAGGCTTGACACTACCTCATCTGTGAGAGTCTACTCTCCCTCCAAACATGGCACCAAGAGGACTTTCCAGCTGTTGTGAGAATCTGAAGCTCTGTAATTCCTTTTTGGATGAGTGCTTTTGGGTTCTGGCTCGGCACCAGTGGCTGTCTGGTCTTCTGGGCACCTGAGTTGGTCATTTTCACCAGTGACTTCATATTCTGAATGTGGATGGAGTTAGACATTCACAATCCTCAGGGCAGAGCTGCAAACTCAAGCTGTCATAGGATGCCAACATCACCTGAAGTCCAACATTACTAAATTCAACACTGGCTTAGAAATAATGCAGTGCATATGGTTCCTTGATATCTGCTACATTTGCACAGCAATACAACACCAATCATCCAGAACTATATATGATCATTTATACTGGTGAATGATACTGGTACCCAATAATCAGTTATTGCTTCTGTTGTTTCCAGATTGGTTCCTACTTTGGCAGTGTGTTATGTTCAGTCGATGTGAATTCAGACTCCAACACAGACGTTCTGTTAGTTGGTGCTCCAATGTATATGAATGACCTGAAAAAGGAAGAGGGGAGAGTCTACAAGTTTTCTGTTCGGCAGGTATGGTACATCATTTCAGATTTGTATTATGTGTATTTTAACAGAGCCAGTTAATAATATCTGTATTATGCTGATACTGCATAATTCTAAACTCTGCATTTGTTTTCTGTTTGTTATGATGTATTTTGTACAGTGATCTGAGCCTTATTGGGAAGGGCACTTTGGAAAAAGATCAGACTGGATTGGATAAACTTTAATAGATAATAGACAAACTAAAACAAAGTCAAGATTAATTAAGCAAGACATTTTTATTTATATACTGCAGCACCCTTTCTCTACTGCTTTGAGCACTTCAGAGGGAATGGAGCATAGAAGAAAACATAAATATATCAAAAACAGAACTGCTAAACTAGCAATAAAAATATTTATTCATTTAAACACATGCATATTCACAGCTCAATAAAACTAAGTTCTCAGAATACCAGACTTCACAAGGAGATTAGAAGACCATAGTGATAGCTGAATACCAGTTACAGGATATCAGATTTCATTGATTCACAGTGCATAATCAGAAAGCAATGTACCGTAGTTTAAATAAAAAGTAGTTCTCTCAGTATAAATACAGTAGGGGAAATCATCAAATATCAATAGCTTTCTTTTTCTCAGTACATACTGTATTTGGGAAAAGCCTCATAGTACTGTAGCTTTCTTCAGAAATGTAATTTTCTGTTTTAGCTTAATGAAGATTTCCAGTTGGGGTTACTGTAATTAAATCAGATAATATGATCCATCTTTGTATTTTTCCTCAAAAGATATGCGATAATTAGGTCTCTCTGTAAGTCATGGGCACAAATGGAAATTTCACAGGTTAATCACATTAAGAACAGAAGATGTCATGGGTTGTTTAAACTACATTAAATTACATAGAAAAAGACAATGCAAGTTATTTATGAGACCAACCATTTTCTTCCTTCTTTCTTTTCTTCTTTCTTCTTTGGTAACTGGGTAAGGCCCACTGGGCACAAGTGCCTGTTTTCTGGGGCAACCCAGGAGCACTGGGGTAGTTAAGTGACTTGCTCAGAGTCACAGTACACAAAAGGAGGCAATGAGAATCAAACCCAGGTCTGCTGCATGTAACAAGCTCATACACAGTTCGTTACTCTAACCACTAGGATATACTACAGTATTAACTTTTTATGCACTAACAGTTTATTTTTAACCAACAAACATCTTAGAAGCACATTTTATACGAAAGACCTATTACAGAGCTTTCATCCCCAAGAAGGAAAGAGCCAGCATGAATTGCTGAAAATGCAGATTTGTTACATTTTCATGGTAATTTCATAACTGTACATGGGATTTATGTGAGGATCCAGATATGTGGATGTTTTCAAACACTGACATCTATGATAGCCCAATTTACACACAGCCTTAGTGATAATGATTCATCCTCCATGTAGTATAAAATATATACATTGGCCGGCCCGTTGGCACTGAGGGTTGATGCATTGAATGCCTTGCCTCACACCATGCCAGTGCCCCAGGTTCGGGAATGGACTCGGGTCACTTGGGAGTTGGCCAGGGTGAGGAAGTATTGAGTGTCCACGTACAGCTCCCCTTCCTCAGGGTTGGGGGACTCAGCATCACACTGTAGACTGATACCCATGGAGGCTGGGGGTCAGCACAGGCATGATGCTAGAAAAGGGTGGACACATGCACAGGGTGTAAAACTGACACTGCAGAGGTGGAAACAGTCACCCCACCCATTGCATGTGCACGGGTCCAAGGAGAAAACGGAAAAAGGTTTGGAGCTGGCAGGCTGTATGATGGCAGGCTGCACCTGTGCCTCCCCCCAGCACTCTAGACATTGGCTTCCTGGGGTGGGGGGAGGCCAGCACCCCTCACCACTAGCGCTGTCATTGGGGCATAACTCATAGGGGCTGGCTGGTTGTGGTGGGTGCAGGAAAGCCTTGCCAGAGAGACAAGTACTCTCCGAGGGAGGGGCCAAAGCCACCTGCCAGTGCCGAAGGAGGAGTAAAAATGTGTATATATAAAGATATATATATATATTTATGCATCAGTTTTGGTTAATAGTACAGTGGCAAAAGTTTGGAAATGTGCTGTTAGGGTTCAAAACCCTAACTCTGCATTCCCCCACCCCACCCCACACACACATGCAAGCAGGGAAGGCCAAGGCAACACAACCAGTTGGAGAAAACCAGCATCAGCTAAGAGAAGTAACTTACAAGTCTCTAAATGTACTGCAAGACACATCCATCATCATGGGTCACCAAATGTATGAGTTCTGCCGCCATCATAGTGCCTTGGGGTTACACACGCATGCTGGGCAACCAGAGGTGATGCCCCACAGTAAGCATTTGTGTGTTACAAACAGCAGTAACAAGATTTAAGCAGATGCATATATTTCAATAGTGAAGAAGTGGTGAAACAGACAGTATGTTATCCACAGACAGTTTCTTGTAACTGAGAGTTAGTATAAGCCTACCAACAGTCATTGGATGTTTGCATTTATTTTTCTGATAGAGTGAGTCAGTCCTAATAACAAATGGTAGTAATAAAAGTAATTATTTGTAGTACAGTTCACAAGTAACACGTGAAAGCAGCAGTTGTAACATTCAAAGCTAATAACATGCTTCTAATGAGTGTTTCCAGGTAACGCAGCAGTATAACAACATGTGATGGTGCTAGTTTCATACCTGAGCAGTATCTTAAAAGTATTACATGTCATCTATATCTTTCCTGCTACCACATGCCCATGTGGTAGCAATGATACCTGTAGCAACCCAATTGTTGAATAGTGACACATTAAAATCAATATTTTGAAAATGTGTACAGATAAAGTCTTACTGTATCAAGAAAATATGCCAGCAATAATGTGTCATTATACTGTGCTGGCAGTATAGAGTCAATGATACTATATTTGGTTTTTCATTACATAGTGTTATGTAAAATGAGTACAGTGCTGTGATTATTGTGGTTACACATGTGACAGAGTGGTATAGTGTCACGTGTCTTGCATATGTGTGTGTGTGGGGAGGGGGGAATGCAGAGTTAGAGTTTTGAACCCTAACAGCACATATCCAAACTTTTGTCACTGTACTATTATCCCTAACTGATGCAATAATGGAGTTTTTTTTTTGCAGTGAATGTCCCTTTTTTTTGAGAAAGTGTAATGTACGTGGTATGTGTAAGTGGGAGCGCAGGCTCTATGCTCCCTTCACATTGTCCTTTTTTTTTGCATAATGATATGTGTAAGTGGGACCGCAGGAGCCATATAGCAGCCCTATAGGGCAAGGAACCCTTGTAACACTAATTTCCTTATATCTCAGTAACCGTAGCACCAAGGGAAAAATTTCCAGTGTTGTTGTAATCATGACAGCGAGTACTTCAAGTGACATTAGTCAACCAAATCTGTATCTCCCGTTATTTCTAAGATGCAGGCCCCAAAAAGCACTGAAAAGGCATCCTTGGAATCCTTGGAACATGTTTTTGACAATATCTCTGTAACCATAGCAAGTAGGAAAAAAATTCCACTGCAGGTGTCATTTGTGATTTCCAAACTTGTTTCAGCAGATTAGTTCATCTAAAGGTGAATCAAGCTGCCAGTAGCGAAAACTCCGTATCTCTCTTTGTTTTTGAGATACAGGGGCCGAAAGGCATAATGGATACACAGTGTTATCCTATGGGAAATATCTTAAGTTTGGAATGCTGATACTTTGGGGACCTTGAATATTTTGGCACCAAACCACCACAAGGCACATCTGTGTGACCAGGCTTCCCACCCTGCAATTTTCATCCCAAAAGACCCAACTGTTTTGTTGCAAGAGGATAGCAAAAATTTGCAGTTTTTTTTAAAAAGACTTTCACAAATCATGAAAAAAATCATGAACGTTTTGCAAAAAGTAGGATGAAACTTTGCATTTACAAAAGTATTTTGGTATTTACTTTCGTGAGTTGCGAAAGTATTTTTTCCCCGATGTTGAAAATGGCATTTCTGGGGGGTTTTACCGCCCAAAAAAGATAGGGCTGGCATCCTCAGGACCTGACTAGGTAAACCCAACAATCAGTGTTTACCACTGGCCCGGTGGCACTGAGGGCTGAGGCACTGGACGCCTCACCTCGGGCCATGCCAGCGACCCATGTTCGGGAGCAAGCATGGGCCGCTGAGGGTTGACAGGGATGGAGAAGGATTGAGCATCCAATGGACTGCTCTCCTTCTCTGGGGAGGGGGGTCTCACCAGTCAGTGCTTGGTCACCCCCTGGCAGAGGATGGGGGGGCAGGGCACCAGGGTGACAGCGTGGGGAGGAGTTTGGGCAGACTCCTGGAGGAAACACATGTGGATGCATATGCGCTTCCCTCCGCTGGTGTCATTGCATGCCGTAGACTCCAGGGGACAAGGAACAGTTAAAAAAATTGGCACCTCTCGAGCAGCTTGATAGCAGTCCATAAGTATTTGTGGGAGTAACGTGAGGCACCTGAAACTGGATCCGTGTTGGGTGGGGAGTTGGAGGCTCCCTGCCACCCCGCTGTGGGGGGTATGCCACAGGAGTTATAGGGTGCCAACATGTGGCTCCAGTAAAGGTGGATGGTGGCTGGATTCCCAGTAAGCGACTGACATGGGAGCAGAAGGTGGCCAAAGGAGGTAAAAAGCGATCATAAAACAAGCAGTGTTTACCTAGAGGGTCCCAAATTTAAATGCCAGGCATTTTTCTTTCTCACTAGCTGAAAACAAGATGGCTGAAGCACGAAAGTAAAAGGGCCATTTGTGAAAGTAAAACTGCATTTGCAAAACTTTCATGATGCACATGTATTTTTTCCCTGTTGACTATAATGGAAAATTTGTTTTTTGAATAACTTTTGAATGGTTTAATATTTTTACACCAAATCTTTGAAAGGCACATTGGTGTCCCAGATTACATTTTCCCAGAAGATTTTGGACTGAACAGACAAATTGTGTGGGCTGTGGGAGTGAGCAAAGAAACTCACAAAAAGTCCCTTTTTTGCATTTTTTTGCATTCTGTAGCTCTGTAACCATACATCCGACCATAACGCAACTTGCCACATCCAGAGATCTATGGTACCAGACTATGCGTGCAACATTTCAGGCAAATCCATCATATGGTGGCAGAGTTATTAAGGTGCAAAATGAAGGTTTAACTTTAAAGTGCTTGTTCAACCCTAACTATACTGGCAATACCGTGCCAGTATAAAATATATACATATATACACATTATAAATTATGTGATGACTGAGTTGCAGTTATGTTCACTTCCCACATGGGGGTGGGGTTAAGGTTTATGTCCCGCACTCAGGATCCCTGTCAGTCTAGCAGGAGACCTACAGATATTGCAGCATCAGAGGATAAGTCACCCACTCTGGGAGGTTGTGGAACCTCTGCCATTGCATGACTGTTACCTGATTTCCCAGGGGGAGATTATTGGCAGAGCTCTCTCTAAAGCACAGTGGGGTGCCAAGCTGATATCCCATATTGATATCCAGGGTCTCACTCCCATTATCTGATATACTGGATCCTGTGGCCTGGCCACAGGGATGAGGCTGGAAGCAGGGTGCCACCCTTTCAGGGGCCTTGGCAGCAAGTATAGGGAAGCAGGACAAGGAAGACAAAGAAAAGGAGAGAAACCAGGTATATAAATAGGAAGAAATGTCAGAAACACAATTACTTATACAGTATACTACACATTGCAAACTGAGTTGTATGTCAGAAGTCCATTTGCAGCCAGAAGTGCTTCTTTCTTAAACGTATGAGGCAAACAATACTGAAAACAGAATACACGTATTTTCCAATTACAAGAAGAAATGCTAACACTGGTTTCTCCAATTTTGTTATGCATGATAGTTTTGAGTTGGCCAATCCCACAGCTGCCTTTCCAAGGCAATGATTAGGAGACCAGCTTGTGTGAATTAAAGAAAGCTGTCTCCATCTGTTTTGACTTCGATTCAATGCAACGTGTTCTTGAGGCAGACATATTTTTGGAGCATTCTCTTTGTCCTTGTACTTGGAAAACTTTGTTTCAGCTAGAAAAGCATAATAACAAAAACTGCAAAGAGAAAATTTCAAATTAAGCCGTCTTTGTATACTTTTTTTTTATTATTATTTAAGATTCATAAATAGGGCCTCAACAAAACAGAACCAAATAAAACCATTCTGGATATAAGCATATAACATACATCAGCTTAAAAAAAAAAACATCACAGAAACTTTTTTTAATTTTATTTTATTTAAAAGTTGGTAACTGGGAGAGGCACACTGAGCTGAGGCTCATTTTCAGGTACAACCCAGGGTGAAGGGAAAAGGAGGTACAATTTCATCAAAGTACATGGTGTTGACAGTTTACAGTGAGACAAAGTGAAAATACAGTAGCACAAGTCATGAAAACAGGTTACAATTCAAGCATGGGTATGAAGTAGATACATATATATAAAACAAGGTGCAGGTATACATACATTGTAACGACAGAGCAAGTCAGCAAGAATACAAAAATGTAAAACACTAAACTTTTGCCTGGGAAGAGGCAAGTGCATGGTACTGTAAAGTAGCAGTGCAACAAGCAGGTTGCCACCAGTTTAAGTAGCTCGAAAAAGTGCAGTGCAGGCAAGCAGGTCACACAAGATGCCAAGAATCAGAAATTTCAACAAGAAAATAATGCAGCTCATACATTTATTACACCTGAGTAAGCTACGTGTGCTGATATCTTATTGGGGAAGAGGGGGGAAATTGTACTAATATGTTGTCCAGTTCCATATAGCTACATGACAGAGTGTTGCTCTTACCTGTACATGTAGTTTTTATACCCAAACTCCTTGCTCTGAGCTGTCCCTACTCCGATGTATCCTGTATTTTCCTCAAGTCTGTTGTTGCAGGACACGTTCCCTGTGCAGAGTAGTAGTAAATAAAAACATTTTTATTTACGCAGGCAAAACAAGTTTGACAATGCAAAAAGTTTACACCGTAAGTCTTATTCAAGGCCTGTTTTCATGGTGATCCTGTTATTGATGTTAGTTTACAATTTCTAGGAAGTTCCAGATGTGATAAATAATACAAAGACATACATAACATAACCTACATAATTACAACCTTTCCTACTCATAAAGACTAAACACACAAACACTTAGACGTAATGGACTATTATTTACCCCAAGCAATTACATACATATGCAAAATCATGTTTAATATTTTGTCCAAATTCCTTTTAATGTTAAGTTCATTCCTCTTAAATCCTTTGATAATCTATTCCAGGAACTAGCAGCTCTATACTTAAATGTGAGTGTGCTATACTTATTTTGAATCCTGTGTATTTTTAAAGTGCTATCTGTATTTCTCAAACAATAATTATAATTAGCCCATTCTAACTGTTTTACTAACCTTTCAGGGGTTTCTGTTTTCATGATTTTATACATAGATTATTCCATACAATTTATCTTTTTTGGTACAACAGAATCCAAGACAAAGCATCATACAAAGAACAATAATGCACTGTATGATCACAGCGTAATACATATCTAGCTATTCTATGATATAAACATCCAGTTTCTGTAAGGATTATTTTGTAGAAAAGCAGCAAACATGGGGACCCAAACTCCAGTGTTGGAATAAGCAACTGGTTTGCCACCAGCTTACGGTCATTTTTGGTCATACAAATTGTGGCCTTTCTTAAAGCCCCTAGTTTCATTTTAGTTTTCTTTATTATACTGTTTATATGATAATTAAAAGTAAGACCAGAATCAATTTCTACTCCCAAATATTTATATGTCACTGCCTGAGTTAATACCTGTCCATTTACAGCCACAATCTGCACAACACTCTCATCATGCTTATTTTTAGTTCTGGGAGTCTGAAATAACATTGTTTGAGTTGTTTTGTATTCATCAACAGATGTTTTGTCTCAAACCACGATTGCATGTTTTTAAAATAAGACTGGAGCTTTCCTTCAACTTCTTGTTTATTTAGCCCTTCATTTATTAGTATGGTATCATCCGCATATAATAATGATATTTCAATGTTTTATACATTTTGGAAGGGCATTCATATAAACAAGAAACATTACTACTGCAGGACACTTTCCCTATGCAGACTAGTGGCTGGCCTCCGTTGGGTCTGTGTAAGACCTCTGTGCCCCCCCCCCCACTTCCCATCTTGCCTCGTACATATACAATACATACCTTTGTTCCTAGACCTTATTCCTTATTTGCATTTTCTGTTTTCTGCCTTTAATTTTCCTGCCTGTCTGTCATCTTTATTTCTCTCTGTGCTCTGTGCTGGGTGCCCCGTTCTCCCCCCCCACAAAAAAAAAGGTCAGAATACTGTCTGAGAGACCTGGCCTAGCAAGTTGGTAGACTTTGCAGAAGTGTCTTCTGTAACACAAAAATGTATATGAGGCAGAGAGTTTGACCAAAAAGCACCTAAAGTAGGGTGTATTAGAGAAATCCTATCTTGGGTACCACTACAAGGGCATTACAAGTAAAAACAGTGTAACAGGTTAGTGTGCATATAGTAACTAACACACTAACCTCATCTAATCCACCTAACAGCACAAACTAATACAGGAGTGACTCTGTGCAGGGATTTGGGGGTAGTACAAGGAGGTCTGTGGGAGTTTTGCCACTGTCTCAATTGTAGGAGGTTCCAGACTATGAGAGTAGAGCTGGAAGTAGCCGCAAGGGCTGTGATATGCTGTTTGAGGGCTGTAACCACCATGACACATAGGGAGCCAGTATCACAGCCATGACAGAGGCTAATTCAGGCACTTCAGCAGGTGGTTGAAGGAAAGGTGTCAGAAGGAGAGGTACCATTTTGCAGGTGACTGGGGGGGCTTCTGGGACAGGAGGTCCATTTGGGGTGACAGCCTTCACCTAACAAGACAGGAGGTCAGTGCACTTGAGCAGATGTTTGATGTCTACGTAGATGGATATTTAAACAGAGGGTGAAGACTGAGCATGTGGGATACACAGAAAATGGAGAGCAGAAGGGGAATGTGGCTGAAGCTCCCTTGAAAAGGGGGCTAGCAGCAATAGGGATGAACGCAGCAAGGCAAGGGGCCATAATTAATTAAGTAAGGGTGGTGGAAGATGGAGCTGTACCACCCACTATCACCTGCTCAAATGGTCCTCAAGATCACTTTTCAGATAGCAGATTTACCCCAACCCCACCAATGCTGGCTTCTCACAGCTCTTATGAAAGCCACATGTGTAATACTTGTAAATTGGAGGCAGGCAGGCATCCCCTTCCTGCTCACCTGGCACTCTGCTCTCTCATGGCTGGCAGTCTTTGCGAGGCTGTCCTTTACAACAACAGGAATGATAGAGCTATATCATAAGAAATGGGACCCATTCCTGTAATCACACCTCTGCTGTGCACCCCTACCCTAACCCTGTAATCATTCTGCAAGCACCCATCCAGAGGAGTAGTTCCTACTCTCTTCCTCTCCTTTCTTTCCCATGTTTCCTCATCAGGCTAGCCTTAGTTAGGGGTGGACCAAGTTATAGCAAATACATCTAACCTGAATTCCCCCACCATATTTGCATTGGTAGATTAGGTTAATTGCATAGACCAGGAGAGTTTATTGTTGAACACCTGCTGTCTCCAATTGGTGCTTTTCTATCATAACTCACTGCTTTTCTTATTCTGCTTCTAATGCTGCCTGAGGTAAACTCTTAGCATGACCAAGTCATGTTACCACTCAATAGCTGTGCATAGATATTGTTTGCTATTTGTTTTTTGTATGCTCTAAAAAAATCTTTTTTAGTAAAAATGATTAATAATTAAAAAAAATGTACATGTAAAAATTGTAAATAATTAACTTGACAGTTCATACGAACAAACATCCATGTTGGCCGATTGGACGAACAGGTAAGTTTGTCACCTACCCTCAGGTTTCCCAGCTTTTATATTAGAATTTTGTGAGAAGCAGAATCAAAGACTGCTGAAGTTGAGGAACGTCACATTTGCTGCTTGACCCCTGTCCACTGCCTTTGTGACTTTATCAAAGCAGTCGATCAGGTTAGTTTGGCAAGATCTCCCTGCTACAGACCCATGCTGCCTCTTGTCCTGCAATCAATGTTCCTCCCAGAATTCCATTTGTTATTGCTTAATGGTGGTTTTCTGCAACTATGCCTGTTGGGGTAATTTCCCCTTGCCCATTCTAACTCAAGTTTTTTCTGCTGCATGTACCTTGTATTGTTCTGCATGCAGTATTTAAGATCATGCTTCTTTTGATGCATTGCATTGTTTGTATAAGACTATTATTTAATTATATTATATATTGTATAAGGGTATGGGCTGTTGGGGAGGTGGGGAGGGACCTGGGAGGACAATAGTCTCTATGCCAAGGACAGACTACACTTGAGTGAGGAGGGAAAGAAAGTGTTGAAACAGAGGATGGAGGGGTACATAGAGGAAGTTGGGAATTTAAACTAGGAGTGGGGGTGGCAGTTGGAGAAGAGATATGCAGAGACCACAGGTTGGGAAACCATATGAGCTTACCCCCATAACAGTGACAAAGGACAATGGGCAAGTACTGTTGGTGATGCTAGGAAAGGAGGGCAGGATGGAGGGGGAAAGGGAATGTACTCCTTAATGCTAGGAGCCTTGGGAGGAAAACTGCAGAGTTACAGGTTCTCATGGCAGAGGGAGAGGTGGACATTGCAGCCATCATGGAAACATAGGCACCAATACAATGACTGGGACCTGTCTGTACCAGGGTACAGGTTATTCATAGGGACAGGGTGATTGGGAAAGGTGAGGGGTGGCACTATATGTGAAGGAAGGACTGAAGTGTGTAAGAGAGGAAGGGAGGAGGGTAGATGAGTCACTTTGGATGCAAATCCAGGATTCCAAGAATAGGATTCTTAGAATGGGAGTGGTGTACAGGCCACCATCTCAGATGGAGGAGTTAGACAGGGAACTAGCAGGACAGATCAGGAGGACCTGCGAGGAAGGGGTAGTGTGGTGATTGTGGGGGACTTCAACATGCCAGGAGTGGACTGGAGCACCCCAACAACCAGGAACAGAGGGAGCAGGTACTGCTGGATGCCTTCCAGGACAGCTTCTTGCTGCAAATGGTCAGTGAACCAACCAGGTTAGGAAATATCCTTGACCTTGTGCTGGCAAATGGGGACTTTGTGAGAGAACTTACAGCGGAGGAACCACTGTCAGGGAGTGACCACCGCTCAGTATGGCTCACATTGGATATGGGCAAGGAAGGAGTGGAATCTGGCACAATAGTGGTGGACTTCAGGAGGGCCAACTTTGGGAGCATGGGGGAAGTGGTAAAAGGGTACCTGGCCAGAATTCAGTCTATTATGGACACTAACCAGAGGTGGGAGCTCGTAAAGCTGGGGATAGTGGAGGCAACAAAAACCTGCTGCAAAGCCCAGAGCAAGAAGGCTAGGGCTAAGAAACTGATCTGGTTGAGCAAGGAGGTCATGTAAAAGGTGAGGAGGAAAAGAGCTGCCTTTAGGAAGTACAAGAAAACAGGGAGGGGGAGGACAGGGAGGAGTACTTGACAGAATCGAAGGAGGTGACAAGGGCAGTAAGGGGAGCCAAAGCATCTATGGAACTCAGGCTGGCACAAGGCATTAAGAAGAGGGAGAAGGACTTCTTTAAGTACATCAGGGAGAAAAGGAGCTGTAAGGACCACATAGTAAGGATTAGGAAGGAGGGGGATTGGGTGGAAGCAGGGTGTGATAGGGCGGAAGCACTAAATGAGTACTTCTGCTCAGTATTTACTAAAGAGAAGAGGGGGGTGACACCCAAGGTGGGAGAAATGGCAGAAGCAGGGGGGGAAGTGGTGACAGATGGGGAAATCATGGAGAGCAGAGTTCGAGAGGGTTTGAAGGCACTGAGGGTGGACAAGGTGCCAGGCCCAGATGGCATCCACTCCATGGTACTGAAGGAGCAGGCAAAGGTCCTTGCAGGACCTTTGGCAGACCTATTTAATGCCTCACTACATTCAGGGTGTGTACCTCAGGACTGGAGGATGGCTCATGTGGTGCCCCTCCACAAGAGTGGCCCCAAGGATGAACCGGGAAACTACAGACCAGTGAGCCTCACATCCATCATGGGTAAGCTAATGGAGACTATCCTGAAGGAGAGGCTGGTGGCCCTTCTAGAGGCCAAGGACTACAGGACAGCAGACAGCATGGCTTCACACGTGGCAGATCCTGCCAAACCAACCTGGTCGAGTTCTATGACTGGGTAACTAGGCATTGGACAGGGGCCATGCAGTGGATGTCCTGTATCTGAACTTCAGTAAGGCATTGACTCAGTGCCACATGGAAGGCTGGGAAGGAAGTTAATAGGCACAGGGGCAAAAGCAGGTGAGATGGGTAGGAAACTGGCTGCAGGGAAGGCAAAAGAGGGTGGTGGTGGGTGGGGAGCTCTCCACACCAAGGGCAGTGATGAGCGGTGTTCCACAGGGCTCAGTGTTGGGACCAGTGTTGTTTGGGATATTCATTGCAGACATATCATGGGACACCAAGAGCAAGATCAGTCTGTTTGCTAATGATACCAAGGTAGGCGCAGTGGTGGATGACCTAGGGGGATGGCAGGGGTTGCAGGATGATCTGGCAAAGCTTGAAACCTGGTCAGACACCTGGCAACTGGACTTTAATGCCAGAAAGTGCAAGGTGCTGCATTTTGGGATGAAATACCCAAGGCGGATTTACCAGCTGGGGGAGTGCAGCTAGCCCAGACAGAGGAGGAGAAGGATCTAGGTGTGCTCATTATAGGGTCAATGAACAACTCGGCACAATGTAGGAAGGCAGCTGTAAAGGCCAACAAAATGCTGGGTTGTATTGCAAAGGGGTATATCTTTGAGGAGGAGGAGGTGATTCTGCCACTGTATAGGTCATTAGTTAGACCACACCTGGGTACTGCATGCAGTACTGGCATCCGATGTCTGAAGAGGACATTAAGTTACTGGAGGGGTGCAGCCGGAAGCGACAAAAGATGATCAAGGGGCTGGGAGACTTATCATATGAGAGGAGATTGAAGGAGTTGAACATGTACTCACTGGAGGAGAGGAGAGCGGGGTGACATGATTGAAACCTTTAAATACATGAAAGGAATAAACAAGATGGGTACAGGGGCTGTTCAAAGTAAGGGAGGAGGGCCACCAGGGGCCATGATATGAGACTGGAGAGAGGAAGGTTCAGGAGGGAGATGAGGAGACACTTTTTACAGAGAGGGTGGTGGCTGGGTGGAATCGTTACCTGCTGAAGTGGTATGCAGTAGAACAGTGGACTGCTTCAAACGAGGATGGGACAGGACAAGGGGGAGGGTTAATGAAGGGGAAGGGAGGGGCAGCTGCAGAATAAGAGGTGCTAGCTGCACATTCGAGCAGACTTGATAGACCTCTAGGCTTTTATCTGCTGGCAAATTTCGTATGTTCGTATTATTTTGTAATGGTGTTAATAACTATTTATCATTTCTCCTTTTGTACTATGTTCCATACCCCCCCAATGCATCAGGAACCAAGCTGTTATCAGCTCAGTTTGTCTTTCCTGGGGAGGGAGGGAGGGAGGAAGAAAGGAAAGGAGGGAGAGAGGGAGGGGGAGGAGAGGGGGAGGAGAAGAAGGAGGAGGAGGAGCCAAAGCCTGCAGGGAAAAGGAAAATCAGGAAGTTATGAATAGAGGGGGAGGTGAAAGGCAGAGAAGCTGACAAGAAGGGGAAGAGTATAGGAACAAGCTGGACTGCAGTCTACCTAAATGCCAGGTACCTAGGAAACAACATTAGTGAGTGCCAGCAGTGGTGGCAGATGCAGGATTAGACTTCTTAGCCTTTACAGAAACATGGGCCACCAGGAATAATGACTAAGACGTGGCAGTACAGGGGCATATCATGTATAGGAGAGATAGGGGTATGGGAAAAGGAGGTGGAGTAGCTCTCTGAGTCAAGAAAGGCATAGAGGTGGTAGAGGATGGGTCCATCAGGAGAAGAAATGGGTAGACAGAATCTATGGGTACAGCTCATGATAGCATTGAGAAAGATCTTTAAATCTGATGGACTGCATCTGATTAAGGAGGGAGTCAGTGCATTGGGGCAGAAGTTTGATGTCTTTGCAGAATATTTAAACTAGCATGTGGAGAGAGGGGTTCAGCATCCCATATGTCGAATGAGAAGAACACCCCTCCCCCTCAGCTAATGGTCAAACAGAAGTTCAGCATGTTTGCAGCTCATTTGCATCACCAGGTAAGGAAAAAGGTCCGGCTCCCCATACAACGCACAGGGGAAATGCCAGACCTCATCCAACAACTAACACATCGAAATCTAGCCAATGGAAAATCATATACACAAATGCTCACAGTCTGGGAAACAAGATCCCAGACCTGCAGGCAATAATGACAGAGGCTAAACTGGACATAGTAGCATTAGCGAGACATGGTTTACCAGTAACCACACTTGGGAGACTTCAGTACCTGGCTATGTACTGTTCAGAAGAGACCGAGGTGCAAAAAGGGGGGGGGGGTTGGAGTGGCCCTGTATGTCAATGAAAATATCAAAGCTACAGAAATTCAGAATACACATAAGGAGCCAGAAGAACTGTTGATCACCCTGGAAACAGGAAATGGGACAGCCATATGAATGTGGGTTGTCTACAGGCCCCCAGACTAGGGGGAGGACATAGACACATTGCTGTTAGAAGATATACAAAACATGACAATTAAAGGGGAGGTTCTGATAATAGGAGACTTCAATATGCCAGATACAGATTGGTCAATACCAGCAGGAACATCTGCCAGAACTAGACACATGGTGGATTCCCTGCAGGGGGAGGGCCTCAAGCAACTGTTACAACAACCCACAAGAGACAGGGCTATCCTAGATCTAGTACTGACTAACAGGGAAAGGATCACAGATTTCCAGGTAGAAGGTCACCGGGGCCAGTGACCATCACATGGTGTGGCTCAATTTGGCCACTAGAACTAAATCATCCAATTCCAAGGCAAAAATATGGGACTTCAGAGGAGCTGACTTTGATAAGATGGCCAAGAGTTAAGCTAGCCCTGGCAAAAAGAAATACAGGTGAGGGGGTACATTCAAAGTGGGCAAGCATTAAGGATGCAATACTTGAAGCAACATCCCATTGTGTTAAAGAGAAAAGGAAGTGCAAAATTAGATGGAAACCATGTTGGTTCTCAAAAACAGTAGTAGAAAAGGTCAGATCCAAAAAGCTGGCCTTCAGGAAATATAGGGGAACACCGTGGGATGAAGATAGGGAGACTTACCAAACTTCCCTAAGGGAAGCAGGGAAGGCAGTAAGGTAGGCAAAGGCCCAAACCAAGGAAACACTAGCACACACAGTAAAAGAAGGTGACAAGACTTTCTATAGATACATTAGTGAAAGGAGAAAGTCCAGAGGGGGTATTGCTAAGATCAAAGGAGATGGGGGGGCATGTGATGAGGAGGACCATTTAAAAGCATCTATCTTAAATAGATACTTCTACTCAGTATTTACTGAAGAGCAGGTAGGGCGGGGCCCACAGCTCAGCACCGTGGACACAGGGGGAAGGGAGGTGTGCACAAGTCCCTTCACAAAAGAAAGGGTCCTACAAGAGCTCAATAAGCTCAGGATGGACACGGCAATGGGACCTGATGGCATACATTCCAGGGTACTAAAGAAGCTAAGGATGGAACTAGCAGAGCCATTATCAGAACTGTTTAGTGAGTCTCTGAGCACAGAAGAGGTCCCAGAAGACTGGAGAAGGGCTCATGTGATCCCGTTACACAAGAGTGGTAGCAGGGAGGAGGCGGGGAACTACAGACCAGTCAGTCTTACCTCAGTAGTGGGCAAGATTATGGACGCACTCCTTAAGGAAAGGATAGTGCAACACTTGGAATCCATAGGAGCACAGGATCCAAGACAGTATGGGTTTACAAAAGCAAGGTCCTGTCAAACTAATCTCATAGATTTCTTTGACTCGGTAACCAGAGTGGTGGACCAAGGGGGAGCAGTTGATGTCACCTACCTTGACTTCAGCAAAGCTTTCAATACTGTTCCCAATGGCCCAAAACCAATGGCACATTTATAAGGTAGAAAAAGAAATGGGCAGACTGGATGGGCCTTGCGGTCCTTATCTGCCATCAACTTCTATGTTTCTGTGTTCCACATAGAAGATTGATTAATAAGCTGGGTAGGCTCAGGGTGGGTCAGAAGTTGGTCAACTGGGTAGCAAACTGGTTAACGGGCAGAAAACAGAGAGTGGTGGTAAATGGTATACAGTCAGAAGAAATGCAAGTCACAAGTGGGGTACCTCAGGGATCAGTCCTGGGGTCAGTCCTCTTCAATATCTTCATCAGTGACATTGCAGATGGACTGGAGGGCAAGGTTTGTCTATTTGCAGATGACACCAAGATCTGCAACAGAGTAGATGATCCAGATGCAGTGGGCAGAATGAAAAGAGATCTGGATAAACTAGCAAAATGGCCAGAAGAGTGGCATCTGGGATTTAATGCAAAGAAGTGTAAGATCATGCACATAGGGAAGAAAAATCCTGAAGCCACCTATAGGCCGGGAGGGGAGTTGCTGGCAGTCACAAGGGAAGAAAGAGACTTGGGTATCATCATCAGTGATGATCTGAAATCATCCAAGCAGACCACTGAAGCAGCAGGTAAGGCTAGGGGGATGTTGAGGTGTATTAGTAGGGCATCACAAGTTGGAAGAGGGAGGTAATAATCCCTCTTTACATGACACTGGTTAGGCCCCATCTGGCATACTGCATGCAGTACTGGTGGCCATACCTTCACAAGGACATAACCAAATTGAGGCAGTCCAGAGAAGGGCAACCAAAATAGTGCAGGGATTGCATCAAAAAACATATGAGGACAGATTAACGGAACTCAATATGTTTACCCTAGAGCAAAGGAGAGAGAGAGTTGATATGATCGAAACATTCAAACACCTTAAGGGCATTAACAAGATGAAAGAGTCTAACATGTTTCAATATAAGAAAAATAGCAGGACAGGAGGACACAGCATGAGATTAGAGGGAGGCCGATTAAGGAATTATGTGAGGAAGTTCTTTTTCACAGAGTGGTGGATGCATGGAACGGCCTATCTCAGGAAGTGGTGGATATGAATACAGTACAGGGCTTCAAACAGGCATGGGATAGGCATAAGGGAGCAATACAGATGAGTATGAATAGATAGGCCACTGACAGAGCAAAGGCCTATGGCACATTCATAAGGTAGAAAAAGAAATGGGCAGACTGGATGGGCCTTGCGGTCCTTATCTGCTGTCAACTTCTATGTTTCTATGTTTTATGGGGTTGGTCTGTACACTGATGGGACAAGGGGATGAGGGAGAATAGGGAACTGGGGGGCAGAAACTGAGAAGGTGGCCAAAAAGAGGAGTTAATGGAAGTAGAGATCCCGGTCTACCAGACACAGACAAGGACATTCTATGAGCTTAGAGCACCAGAAGGCAGCCCTACTAGATAATGTTGCAGGGCTGCATGCTAGTACAGTTGGCCGGGGAAGCCAAAAGACAGGCTACCATTCTCAATTTGTTACTCACTAACTCAGAAATAGTAGGTGGAATGCAGATTGGGGAAGCACTGGAGTCCAGTGACCATAATACCATATGGTTTGAACTGGCCCTGGGTAACAGGATACCATTGCCAAAAACTGTGGTTCTGAACTTCAGACAAGCAAACGTTAACCAAATGAGAGTATTAGGGAACATTGTTTAACCAAGAGTCACACACTAAGCCAAAGCTTGTCTCCAGATGTGACCTGGGAGCACAAGGAAGTTAAGTGACTTGCTCAGGATCACACAGTATGCACCTAGGTGGTTGTGGGATTCAAACCCAGATCTCCAGATCTGCAGCTCAGAGCCTTAACCCACTGCACTATACTGCCTATGTATTAGTCACAGGTAAGTTGGTAAGAGTGGACAAAATTGTGGAGGGTGGAGGACAGGTGGGGGAAAATCAAAGGATCAATGTAGAAAAGTGTTGTGGGAAGCCCAGATCCTTGCTGGGATTGTTTCCTATTCAGTCAGAGGAACTCTTCTAGGCCTTTCGTCACAGAAGAATGGGAAGAATGAGAAATTATTGGAGCCATTCTCAAAGCAACTAACTTATGTTTGAGAACGGTTGTGAAGAGTAACAGACTCACAAGACCAAATTGTTTTTTTAACAAGGTCAAGGAGGCAGTGAGGGTCAAAAAAGACCATAACTAGTTACAAGGAGAAACAGCGGGCTGAGGAAAGGAGTGAATATCGTGTAAAGATGAAGGAGGCTAAGAAGTTAGTCAGGGACATAAAAGCAGAATTGTGGAAGGGCCAAGGCAGGAAAACAAATGAGTCTTCGGGTACCTCAGGGGGAAAAAGGAAGACACGAGGGGAACTAGGCTGATGGTTGCCAACCCTGCTTATTGTTCTGATGTTGGTTGTTGTGTAATTATGCAATTATGTGAATATAGCCACCTTGCCTGTACTACCCTGTTGTATATTTACTATATATTTATATGTATTTGCCTATTCTGTCATGTCTGTACTGGTGTAATATGTACATGTGTAGAATTCTATTAACTCTGTATCATGCCTATCCCCTATACCTCCAGGACACATCTGGAATCGAGCAGTACTCAGCTCAGTATGCCTTCCTAGTAAAACTCTTAAATAAATAAATTAATAAATAAATAAATAAGGCGAATGAGTGAAACGCTGCTATTAAGAAGACTGCTTCGCTAAGTGTTCGCAGTGGAGTATAGCGGGTGTCACAGGGTGCTGTAAGACTATTTGTATTTCTGGAACCTTCTTCTCTTTCTCCTGCTTCAAGTGTACTGCAGCAGCACCTTCTGTAGCTATCCTGTCTCTATTGACATTGCTTTATTTTCTCTTTCCCAGACAGGCCACCTGGGAAAGCTCTTTGTACTATCCCTTCGATTCTCTATGGTTTCAGGAAGAAAAATGTCTTCATGCCCCCCCCACCCCCAGTAGCTAATGTAGCTAATATATCTTCACTTGTGTCCCATTATTGCAACATTATAGCACTTTGACAGTGCTAGAATTTCTATGCACAGTGCATTCTGCAGTGAGATTTTGCCTTATGTGCGTTTGCCCTGTTAGCCTCATTTAGAAACCTGCACACAGTATACTTAGTAAAGCAGTGGTTTAAGGCTGCCAAGAAGTGACCCCCCCCTCGCACTTGTGAGGTGAAACCCCTTTTCCTTTTTTTCCCTTGTGAGATGTTCAAAGAGACCTCCATGTGGAGGTATTTGTTAAACTGTTGAATTTGCCTTGGTAGAAGCTGTATTTTAAACCTAAACCGAAACAAACACAGTTTTCTGTTTGTTTTTTTAGGCCTAGGCATCCAAGCATAACACTGAATGATATGAAGTTCTCTCTGTTAGTAACCCAGTGAAATGAATTCTAGAAAACATGGTTTTAATATTTATGTTTTCTACAGAATCTCCAGAAGTATTATAGTTGAATAAACTTAAAGTAAGAATGATAATGGTCATACAAAAGCAACACAATGCTTTTAAGAGCTCTGTGTTTTCCTGTGCTGCAGCATGTTTGTAAATATAAAAAAGAAACTTCTGTACCTAAATGTGCAGAATTCTACATAACTTTCAGCTTTTGGTTAAAAGAATGTATAAAATTCCAATGTTAGTTTATTTGTTACTTAAGAATGGAAGGTCTTACTGAGGTATAAGCAGGGGGAATCTTCTAGAAGGGGTTTTCTCCTTGCAGGGATCATTATGAATGGATCCTTAGGAGTCAGTCGGCCCTGTCTTCTCCATACTTATACCTTGGGTCATTCAGGGGAGGAGTCTGCTACCAGGAACAGCATTACAATAAAGAAATAAAGCATATTTTTTGATATTAAAAGCTATATTACATAGTCTTATGCTGAATTGAAGCTGTCCTGTGTTTAAAATATGAAAATAATGGTTAGTTTTAAAATTAAGGAGTTTGGAAGTAAGTGGGCGGAGCTTCAAGTAAATCACCTGACCCCCACTGAGATAAAAGGAGCAGCTTTTATGCATCTCCTCAGATAGATAGTGAGTGGAGAGGTTGGTAGTACACTGACCTGCCGTTATGCTCTAGCCATTTCTAGAGAAGTGTATATTGATATATTCTTTTTGTTTTGCTTCTGTTTATTTTTTTGTCGTATTCAGTTTGCCTTTTGTTTATTTGCTTTGCTTATCATGCTGGCTTAAAACAAATTTGCCCAGCAATTGCTTGGTCCAACCTGATACCTTTTGACTCTGCGTCCATCCTTGACCACTTCCCTCCGACAGCGGGCTTCTGCCAGACACTGGCATAAAGGCTGCTGCAAGGGTGATCCCTGACACGGGCCAGATGGTAATTACAGGAGAAAGGATTAAAAAGGGCTTGCAGCCCTAAAATAAGGTAAGGTAAGGATCCAGGGTCAGATGGAATGCACCTGAGGATGCTTAGGGAATTAGCATGGGAAGTGGCTAAACCCCTGGCAGGGCTATTTAGTAGCTCCCTAAAGTCAGGGATGGTTCAGATAGAGATTGGAGAATAGCAGAGATGGGTGAATGCCTCAGGGATTATTTAACATGGGGGGGAGATGGCCTGGGTGGGGTGGAGGAACAGTGGGCAAAGGTAAAAGGGAGCAGAGTAAAGCTGACAAACCTGTGCATCAAACAAAAGAGCGAAAGCATGAAGAAAGAGACCACTATGATTCTCAAATGAAGTGGCTGAAAAGGTGAAGGAAAAAAAGTGTAGCATTCAGACGGAATAAGGAGATGTGGAGGGAGGAGGATAGGGAGGTGTATCGTGGAAGCAGGGAAAGCAGTAAGGAGTGCAAAGGTACAAACTGAAGTGAGAATAGCCCAGGAGATAAAGAAAGGGGACAAGATATTTTTTTAGATATGTAAGTTAAAAAAGAAAGACCAGGGGTGTGATTATAAGGTTAAAAAGGGAAGGGGGACTGTGCAGAGGGGGCCTAGGGAAAAGCAAACATCCTGAACAAATACTTTTATTCAGTATTCACAGAGAAAGGAGAAAAGGAAGGGCCACAAAGTAACAGAAGCTTGGGATGGAGGGAGATAGACACTAGTCCTATTTTGGAGGTGAGAGTCCTGAAGGAATTCGCTAATCTGAAGGTAGACAAAACAATGGGGTCAGATGGGGTGCATTCAAGGGTACTGAGGGAGCTCAGAGAAGTACTGGCTACACCTCTGACAGTTCTGTTTAACAGTTCACTGGAAACAGGAGTGATTCCGGAGAACTGAAGAAGGGCAGATGTAGTCCCACTTCATTAAAGTGGTAGTAGGGAGGAGGCTCGCAATTATAGGCCAGCTTGCCTGACATCAGTTATGAGAAAGTGAATGGAATCATTGCTGAAGGAAATGATTGTGGAATATCTTGAACCCATAGGGTTACAAGACCGAAGGCAGCATAGTTTCACAGAGGGGAGGTCATGTCAAAAGCATCTGATAGATTTCTTTGGCTGAGTGACCAAGGAACTAGATCAGGGTGAATGTCTGGACATGGTCTACCTGTATTTCAGTAAGGCTTTTGATGTTGTTCCAGATAGGAGACTAGTAAGCAAGCTGAGTAGTTTAGGAGGGGGTTCAAAGGTGGTAAACTGAAAAAGAAATTGGTTAGGAGATAGGCAACAGGGTGGTAGTAGAGAGAGTTCACTCCGAGGACGGGAGGGTGACCAGTGGGGTGCCTCAGGGATCAGTACTGGGACCAGTCCCCTTTAATGTCATTGAAAGTGACATTGCAGAGGAGCTGAAAGGGAAGGTTTGCCTCTTTGCAGATGACACCAAAATCTGCAATAAATTGGACACTTCAGGAGTGTAGAAAGGATGAACGAGACCTGAGAATACTAGAGGCATGGTCCAGGGTATGGCAGCTGGGTTTCCATGTGAAAAAATGCAGAATAATGCACTAAGTTTAATTTATTTCACCAGGAAAAGGCTCTGTTGAGTAACCTCATTTACAGGGAGGTCCTGGGTAGGACAACGTGCAATAAAACTAGACACAGCAATATACAATAGTAAGGAAGCTATGAACATAGTACAAGAAACTAGTGGAGAAGATGTACACTGCAGTACAGATCAGAAAATAGAATATAACATAGAAGGATACATAATAATGCATATCTTATGATAAATTATACAATCTGAATATAGAGTACCAGTTGTACAGAGGGTAGTCACTGATTTAGGATCATGATATATATCTGTGCATTTCAGGAGGAATATATATATCTTCACAGTGTACCACATGTACTGTCAGTGGCTGCACAGGTAGCATACTCGCCTCCGAGTCTGGGAGATCAGAAGGCTGTGGGTTCTATCTCCACACCAGGAACTTGGGTTAAATCCTAATACTGATGCTATAGTGCAGCATGAGGAGGGTGTTGCACTCCTGAGGTGCTGCCCTTCGGATGAGACGTTAAACCAAGGTCCCATCTGCCTGGATTGATGGTAGTTCAGGTGGATGTTAAAGATCCCGTGGCACTTCTCGAAAAGAGTAGGGGAATTTTTATTCAGAAAACTAAAGTAAACATTAACAAACAATTTGTACAGTACAGCAAAAATAACAGAAAAGGAATACAAAAAAAAATCATACAAACTTCGCATTTGAGTCTAAGAGGAGACTGGGAAGAAAAAACAAGATTAGAAAGTAGTAACATCATACTCTAATGAAAAAAAAAACCCTGAAGAAAATAAACAAGAATACTATATAGCATCCCTGAAAGGGAAAAAAAAAGAAATTTGATACATGAGAATCAAAAAGGAAAACACTTAACAAAAAAAAATATAAACAAAGTAATACTCACTAAAAAAACACCCTGCTCCTCTCAAGAGTTCCCATGTCAAAAGATCTCTGCCCCCTTCCCTTAGCTCGTGAAACAGAATGAAACAGAAATAATACCAGAAGATATAATAGACAACCGAAGACTCACAGAATCCCTTCTGCGGCAGCCACATCAGTTGCCCGCAAACATTGCAGGCCAGTACTGCCACCAGTCATCATGTAGTTGCTAAGGGAATGTCAGACACTCCTTTTTACAAATTCCTTGCACTTCTGTATTAATTCTCCCAATCAACCCTGCTACATCCACATTTTTTTGTTGCAACAAATATTGGCATAGAATCTGCCAGATAACCCACTTAATAGCTAACATCAGCACCCTAAAGGTACCCTTATGAAATCTTTAACAGTCATCCCCCACTTGACCATAAATTAGGATATCATAATTCATATTACACAATTGTGGCAATCCCCAAAGTCCTATCCAGGGCGTCCCATAGTACAGAAATATAAGAACATTCAAAAAACAAGTGTGACATTGTCTCAAGCTGAATTATGTAACCAACTCTCAAACAACATAGAGATGTCAATAGGGAGAAGCACAGGGGTAAATGGAGAAACTGACAAACACAATAAGGACAGGGATAGGGCAAAAAGGGGTAAAGCCATCAAGAAATGGAGGGTAATGAGTACCAATGCCCATAGTGTGGGCAACAAGCTCCCTGAACTGGTGGCCTTGATGGAAGAGGGACGCCTGGATATTGTAGCAGTCACAGAAACATGGTACACAGAGAACCATGACTGGGATGTTAACATACCAGGGTACACAACCTACAGGAGAGACAGGAAGGGCAGAAGTGGGGGAGTAGTTCTCTATGTAAGGGAAGGGATAAAAGCAACTGAACAAAAGAGTAAACAGGGAGGAGAGGAGGCACTGTGGGTCACCTTATAGACTGGAAATGTCACCACAATCCGTACAGGGGTTGTATAAAGACCCCCATGTCAGGGGGAGGGAATGGATAAGGATATGATAGAAGGCATACTTAGGATGGCAGAGAAAGGGGAGATACTGTTGATGGGGGACCTTAATATGCCAGATGTTAACTGAAGCACCTTTGCTGCAGCCACGTCCAAAAGCAGGGCCATTCTTGATGCCCTTCAGGTGGCATGCCTCAGACAGCTAATTTTGGAACCTACTCGTGAGAGAGCAGTCTTAGACCTCGTACTGTCAAATGGGGGCAGTGAGAGGATCTCAGATCTAGAAATGGGTAGCCATTTGGAAACAAGTGACCACCAAACAGTGTGGTTCATGATAAACTCAGCTACAGAGTCAAGTCATACAAAAGTGAGGGTTCTGGACTTCAGGAGGGCTGACTTTGGCAAGATGGGTGAGTGCCTTAGAAAAGCACTAGCAAACAGGCTAGAAGGAGGGGTGGAGCAACAATGGGGAAATATCAAAACTGCCATCACAGAGGCAACACGCCTTTGTGTGAAGCAAATAAACAAATCAAAATGAAAGAAAAAGTCACTATGGTTCTCAAAAGAAGTGGCGGTAAAGGTTAGGGAGAAAAAGACAGCATTTAGGAAGTATAAGGAAACACAGAAGGAGCAGGACAGAGAACTGTACCAGATAAGGCAGAAGGAAGCAGGGAGGGTAGTCAGAATAGCAAAGGCACAAACTGAGGAAAAGATAGCCAACTTGATTAAGAAGGGGATAAAACCTTTTATAGGTATATCAGGGAGCATAGAAAGACAAAGGGAGGGATAGTGAGGCTGAATAGAATGGATGGTGGGTGGGCAGAGAGTGACCGTGAAAAAGCAGGGACACTGAATGAATACTTCTGTTCAGTATTCACAAAAGAGGAAGTGGGAGAGGTGCCTAATCCAATTAACAGAAGCACTCTGGAGAGGGGGGTCAATCCCAGTCCTTTCACAGAAGAAAGGGTTCTGAAAGCACTCCTAAAACTGAAGGTGGACAAAGCAATGGGGCCTGATGGAATTCACCCCAGAATTCTAAAAGAATTAAGCAGAGAACTGGTGACACCACTGACTACCCTTTATAACAAATCATGGACGGATGGTATGGTACCTGAGGACTGGAAGAAGGCTGATGTGATTCCCCTTCACAAAAGTGGGAGCAAGACAGAGGCGGGAAACTGCAGACCTGTCAGTTTGACCTCTGTGGTAGGGAAAGTGATGGAACCACTTCTGAAGGAAAGAATTGTTAAGTACCTAGAGACCAGTGGGGCACAGGACCCAAGGCAGCTTGGGTTCACAGCGGGAAGGTCATGTCAGATGAATCTAATTGATTTCTTTGACTGGGTGACCAAAGTAGTAGACCAGGGAGGGGCTGTGGACATGACCTACCTAGACTTTAATAATGCATTTGACACAGTCCCACACAAAAGATTAGTAGTCAAATTAACTAGCCTTGGAGTGAGTCCTAGGGTGGTAGCCTGGTTAAAACATTGGCTGAACAACAGGACACAGAAGGTAATTGTAAATGGAGTCCACTCTGAAGAATGAGGGATTACTAGTGGGGTACTGCAGGGTTCAGTACTGGGTCCAGTCCTTTTTAATGTCTTTATAAGTGATGGTGCAGAGGGCCTGGAAGGAAAAGTATGCCTCTTTGCAGATGACACAAAGATCTGCAACGGGGTTGATACACAAGGAGGCGTGGAAAGGATAGGAAGGGACTTGGCAAGGTTGGAGGAATGGTCAGACATATGGCAACTTAGATTCAATGCAAAGAAGTGCAAAGTAATGCACTTGGGAAACAAAAACCCAGGAGAAGAGTACACATTAGCAGGGGAGGTACTAACAACAACAAAAATGGAAAGGAACCTGGGAAGTCTATCAGATGACCTAGGGTGGGGTAAGCAATGTGAAAAGTCGGTAAGGAGAGCCGGGGATACTGGGATGTATAGGGAGAGGCATCACCACCAGAAAACAGGAAGTTGTTATCCCTCTGTACAGACAGTTGGTGAGACCCCATCTGGAGTACTGCATCCAGTTCTGGAGACCTCATCTATGCAAGGACATAGACAGGATGGAAGCAGTCCAGAGGAGGGCAACTAAAATGGTGCAGGGTCTCCATCAGAAACCATATGAGGAGAGACTAAGAGAGCTTAATATGTATACCTTGATGAAAGGAGGGATGGGGGACATGATTGAAACGTTCAAGTACCTCAAGGGAATCAAACAGTCCAGGAGGGTAGCATCTCTCAGAAAAAGAGATGTAAGAACAAGGGGCACAGTTTAAAGATAGAGGGGGACGGCCAGGGGTAATGTGAGGAAATTCTTTTCACAGAGAGAGTGGTGGATACATGGAACAGCCTTCCTGAGGAGGTTGTTGGGTCTAAAACAGTGGGGGAATTCAAACATGCGTGGGACAGACACAAAGCAATTATAGTGGGGGGTTGCAGGAAACAGGCTGTTGGTTAACTAGAATCTGCAGCTTATCCAGTAGGTAGGGAAATGGGCAGACTGGGTGGGCCAAGTGGTCCTTATCTGCCGTCAAAGTCTATGTTTCTATGTATCATTCTCATATTCCAGATATCGCAACAAGGGATCTATGACAAACACATATAATAGGGGGCTGAGCGGACAGCCCTGTCATACCCCCCCTCAAAATTTGAATGTGCCTTCCAGGTCTGCCGTTCACTACTGGATTTATGTAAGTGTTTCTGTAAAGAACTTTCTGCCACAGAATGAAGGCCTCAGTTATGCCATGTCTTTTTAATACCGCAAATAAATAGTCATGTGGAACTGCATCGAAAGCCTGAGATTGATCCAAAGTAAGAAGGAATCCCAAGGCATCTTGCTGACAAAAGATCTCTCTAATCAGTTTCAGACTGTCCAGCATAGACCTTTGAGGCACAGCATAAGTCTCTGCCTCAGTGATAATGAACTGGGCCACCTTTGCCAATCTGACACATAAAGGTTTACTTGAAACTTTCCAATCTGAATTGAGCAGGCTGATGGGTGTCCAATTTGAGAGGCACACTCTGTCATCCTTTTTGTATAGGAAAATCAAAAAAGACTGTCAGCCAAAGCCTGAGGAAAGGGAACCTCTCCCAATAGAATGTCATTAAACACAATGAGTAAACAGTCACTCAATAATTAGATTGTTTTTTTATAAAATTCCCCCGGAAGACCATCAGGCCCCGGAGCCGCCTCTGTTTTTACCCTAGAAAAGTCCATTAGCACTTCACCTTTAGAAAGTGGGGTAGTTAAAAATGTCACCTCTCCTCAAGGAATTTCAGGAATTCCCAGACCATGCAAAAATTCTCCTAAAGACACCGGGCAGTGTTCAGATAATCTGAAAAGTCCTGACATGATCCTCTACTACCCGACCTATCTCAATGCAATCAGTAGTGATCCTCCCTGTACCAATTTGTAACCCTGACATACACCTAGACTCAGTTCATTGATGGCAACTATCATAGTGGTTGATTTGCTGCCCCTTCCCCTGGGTCCCAAACTTCTGTTCAAAAAACAAAGTTTGGTCTCTGCCATATTGAAAGGCCTTCATGTCAGTCTTAATCTCCTTGATGTGGTCAGAAAGGTCAGCCCCTGTTTCCACTGCCTGTGAAAGCAAAATCTGCAGTTAATTTCTAAGTCGAAGGTAATTTAAATATTTCATATTAGCAGCATGTTTAGAGCTTTTGCTACAAAACAGCTGAATATCCTTTTTAGTGTCCTGCCACCACATTAAGGAGTTCTTATACAGCTCAAACACAGATACTCCGGCTCTGATTTCTTCATATAAAGGAGCCAAAAAAACAAGATCTTCCTAGGAAGACTGTGGCTTGTTGCCAGTTAAACAAAAAGTAGTGCATAGCAATTTGTGGTCCAAGGTTTCCATGGGAACAACACCACAAACCTGGATAGACAACCATTGGGAGACAAAAATGTAGCCAATCCAAGTGGATAGCCTACCTTTAAAAAAAGTGTGATTAGGGGTGTAAGAGGTTCCGGCTGCTCAGTCTTTTAAATTGGCCAATGTATACAGTTTATTAAGAAAATTAGTATCACTGTACAGTTTACTAGTCTGTCCAGTTTTGTCCTGTAAAGAAAGAATGCAATTAAAATACCCCCCCCCCCCAAAATCACTGTCTTGGTTGTATACAAAAAAGGTTGAATAAGCTTTAGGACTTCAGTCTGCTGGAACTTAGTTTGAGGGTTGTAAAGGTTAATTAACCGTAAATCCAGTCCCTTATATCTAACATCCAACAGCAACACCTTCCCTGGAAGCAAATCAATGAGCTTAGACACAATTACCCCATACCCATTACTAAAATTCCCAGGCCAGAACAAACCTCTTCCCCTAAGGATCAAAAAGACTGACCACAATGCTATTCTTTTTTAGCTAAGAATTGCTCCCGAACAGTATGCAATCACGTGTCCTGTTACAAAACAATGTCTAAACGTAAGTCACATAATAAAGAAAAAGCTGTACACCTTTTTTATGGATTCTTTATACTATTGGTGCTTAGGGAACCCACAGACAAAGACCAAGTCATTTAGATAGTCAAGGTGGCTCTGGTGGTAAATCCTTCATCTCCTTCTCCACTGAAAGTTTACCAGTCGATTTTTTTACAGACTTCTTCTTTTTCTTTGAAGTGGCCCCGGGGGTACCTGAGGTAAGTTCCAAGTCTGTAGTAGGGTCAGATAAAGAAGAAGCAATTGAAGAAGAATCAAAATCATCATCATCCTCCATCCACTGTTTCCTCTTGGTCAGGGCTGTGAATCTATTACCAGTCTCCTCCTTCCTCATCTGGCTTCTGTTGACTTGCCCAGATTTTTGTTGTTCTCATTTTCCGGAGGGCAATGAGGGCAGAAAAACTGTATCTGAGTCAGGATGTGCAGCAGGCATCAGGGCAACCCCATCAGCCACTGCCCTAGTGTTCATCTCTGCGTGTGGACCCAAAGCAGTCTCATCACCCTCCATGAGGGTGTCACCTTCCGATTGTGAGCCTATACCCAGTGTAGGGCTTAGAGAACTGGCTCTGATTCCAAAGGCCCTGTTGCTCCGGGTAGCTCTGCGAACTTCTTGTTGAGGAGGCTGGGAGTCGTCGGGTGGGGTTCCTGGTCAATATTATCTTCAGTATCAGGGTTATTATGTGCCACCCAAGTACAAGTCCAGATTGAGTGCATTGTATCCTCGCATAAGTTGCAATACAAGGGTGTGGGGCAATTCAGTGCCACATGGCCAGTACTACCACACAGTGTACACTTCAGCTGGTCCCAGACGCTGCTCAAATGTGTGTAAGCACCACATCGAAAGCAAGACCTCGGCTGGCCAACGTAAAACACAAAGCCATGGTCTTGGCCAAGAAAAAACAGCTGGGAAGGTGCTGGATAGTGCCATTTAACTGGGGCAACCGTACCCTGATAAGCCAACCCCTGGTCCAGATATCCTCCATGTCCATAATCGGATCAGGAAGGCCCAATACTGTACATTTACTTATTAACCAATACAATATATCATCAATAGCTACCCCCTCATTTTTAAAAAGAACTGTGATAGTACAGAAGGTAGGTCTAGAGAGGGGGATCACCACGAAAAGTGACCACTCAGGAGATTGACAAAGGTCTTGGTACCTCTGCCAAAACAATTCCAACCCAGCTGCCATTTTAAAACTTGCATCGAAAATGGGGTCACCCAAGGTGTGTATCAAAGCATAGATTTCCTGGGCTGAAAACCCTATGCTGTCCTTCAATAGAGTCCTGCCCACATAAATTCTGTCAGGGTAAATTTCAAGGCCTCTTCGATATTTAGTGTGTACAGCATTCCGGCATTTACCCAGTTCTGGGGGAGCATGAAAAAGTCCAGCAAACGTCCTAGCATTTTGGCCAGAGGTTGAAGGGGTTGATCTTGTTGCACCTTGTCTACTGCTCCTTGATCCTCTGTTTCCCTGGGCTAGAGCCAACAAGGCAGCAGTAGAATCACCTCTACTGTGTGCTGCTACTGCAGGCACATGAACTGGGATGGAGGGTGGGGGTTTAAGTTGCTATTGGCAGAGCCAGGAGATGAGGTGTGTAATACTTCAGCTGATTCCTGGTGCAGTTTTGATAAAAACTGTGCCTGGGAGTTTGGGGAATCACCCATTTCAAGAAAGGCCTGGATTTCCATAGGGTCCACAGGCAGGTCAGATACCCTGTCGGGAGAGGCCCATGTTTGGTCTTTTGAATGACAAACCCAACCCGCTTGGCGGAGGGCTTTGCTGACCGATAAACCAGTCACTACAATACTGTCATCAAAGTATGGGGTACTTTGTAATGGCGCAGGTACTTCTAGATCCACCATGCAATCAGCCCACCTATTATGATGGTTTTCCAAATCCACATTATTTACCTTGTCTCCCCAGCTTTAATCATATCTCTGAAATCCCCATCTGTAAGTAGAGGAATCCCATCTGAACTCACAGTATCTGACCCCACCTTCACTGTGTCACCAAACTGCTGTAATTCATTTTTGTTCATGTATACAGTCCCAACTGAAGAATCAACTCCCTCACCCAAGTGCTGAGGAGGCACAGCCTAAGCAGTAGATACAGGTGCTGCTTTGATAATGTCAGTGACTTTTAATGTTGAAGCACCAGCCCGGAAAGTCTGTGAGATATTTTTACTCACTTTGACCCCGTCAGTTGTAGTCAAGCACTTATTAACAGCTGCAGTGTTCAGTACTAAATCCGCATCTCCAAGTACTTCCAGCTTGGGGCATTGGCCATCTGTCAGACGACACAGTAGATGCATCATTCTGCTTTCCTTCCCGACTCGCACTCAGCCCTGTAGTCTAGGTGTTATAGGTGAAATCCGAGCTTGTCTGCACAAGTAAGCTGATCTCCAAATCGTCGGGTCCATTGCTCGAATCTGTGAGCGTTAATAATTGCAATAAGCACCGTTGTCATTGCATGGAAAGCTGTGCAACCAAATCATCTCTGAGAACACCGCCTGGTGTTCAGTAACTTGCTCCTCTACCATTTCAGTGGTTCCTCAGCCACAACAAAAACCTTCTCAGAAGGACCTGCAGGCAGCGAGAACTGCTCACCTGCAGGTTCACCAGTCAACTGGCCCAGCCCAGGATCATCAGCCATGGTCAACAGCACCCCCTACCAGGAAGAGTAGGGGACTTTTGTGGGGAAAAAGGGAATTATAATTCAAAACAACTAGTACTGTACAAACGGGAAAGAAAGCAAATACCAAATAGCATAATCAGCCATACTATAACAAAATGTAGCCAAAGAACAGATACAGGCAACACACAGAAGACAAATGAGAAAGCCTATACTGAGTGAAAAATCAGAGAACTAGTAATTCATAATTAAGTATACCATAATATACCATCACATGCTCTCCATAGACATTTCAACTGGTTAGTCGTAAGCTGTTTCGAATCTGTCTCATATACCTGTTTGATGACTGTGGTCACTAATAGTGATAATACATCATATGGAACATATTGCTGTTGCAGTACCCATTTATACCTAAATTGCCAAAGATAGTATTTTAAAACAGCAAATAAAACCGGCAACGTTTCTGGTGAAAACAATAGCTAACTTGAAGTTCCTGTAACATAAATTAACTCCTGATAAGTAAGGAAGCTAAACTGTGGTATCTTCCATTGATCAGCCAAGAAACTCCAAAATTGTCGTGCATAAATGCATTCTAAAAACAAATGTTCTTGAGTTTCTACACTTTGGGTGCAAGTATGTTGTTAACAATACCTTTCCTGAACTGCCTTATACTTATTATTATTTTTAACATTCAGTTTACCATGCAAAAGTCAACCATACCAAATCCCAAACAAACACTGGTAACCTAGCATTTGACAATTGTAAAAATTGTCTCTGACTATTGTGTTTAGTGCAATATGGCAATATAAAAGGTTCCAAGCACTGAGCCTGTACAATAGCATCATAAACTTCCACCCGCTTAGTTAATGTCATAACACTATAGTCTACTTTCCAAGTAATAAGCTGCTGAAACATTTCTTTAATAACTTGAGGGACCATTTCAATCCTAGAGAATAGTCTAGTATTTCTGTTTTTCCCAAGCTCTCAAACCAGGTCTAAGCCATTCAGTCAATAAACCAAGCTAACACTTAATATGTGGTCGATTGATTTCCAGAACATTGAAATAAAGAAAAATACTAAAATAAAATGCTATAGGATAGAGTATATCCAAACCCCCATTTTTTATACTCCTATTTGTAATACTTCTCTTTACCAGGCTTAACCTACTACCCCATAAGGTCCTAAAAATAAACTATACAATCTAGTATACAAAACTTTTGGTGGGGGATAAACATAACTGACATACAAAAAAAGAGGTACAATCAAGGTTTTCCTTAACAATATCCTTTTTCGTTTGGACAAAGGCCCTTGAATCCAGTGTGCCAATATCCCTTCTGCTTTCAGCAACTTCTTTTCCCTATTAACAACTGCTGGATTGACATCACCAAACTGAAGCCCTAAAATAGGGACTGGATCCATTGATACTGATATACCAGCATACGTATCTATCCTATGAGCATCAGTCACAAACTGATATCCAAAGCATTTGTCCATATTAATACTAGATCCAGAAGCAGCGGAAAAGACAGTAAGCTATTGTAGTATGACTTCTTCACTAGTACATTCTTGCACCAGAAGAACCACATCATCAGCATAAGCGAGTACTTTCAGTGGAGGAAGGGAATGTACCAGAGTTACCCCTGTTATCCTTGAATCACTAAGAATCCATCTTAAAAGGAGGTCTATACTAAAAACATATAACAAGGGACTCAGTGGACAACCTTGTTTCACACCCCTTTCCAAACCAATCCTATCCCCTTTCCAACCATTTACCTTAGGCACTACTGTAGCTCTATAATAAAGTTTCTTGAGCCAAGGTAACCCATATCGTTCCAAGACTAAAAATAAATAGTCCTGTGAAATAGAATCAAAGGCCTTATGTTGATCCAGGCTAAGTACCAAACCAGAGATGCTCTGCTTCTGACCTCTATAAAACAATTCCCTAAGCAAAATCAGATTATCCTGTATACCTCACTGAGGAAAGCTACAACCTTGTACAGTACTACTAAGAGTATGAGCACAGTGAGATAATCTGGTAGACAATATTTTACTCAGAAACTTAATGTCAGAATTCAGCAAACAGATATGCCTCCAGTTTTGTAATTGCATTCTATCATCCTTTTTATACAATAGAATCAACTCTGCTTCCACCAACCATTCCGGTATGTCAGGTAAGCGTAAGAGAGTATTAAATAAGTCACATAACACCAGAGCCAAAATATCACAAAAAATTTGGTAAAATTCAGCTGGAAGTTCATCAGGTCCTGGAGTACTCTTAGTTTTAGCAGATTTAATAACAGCCCTGACTTCATCTACTGTAATGGAAGCCACCAGCAGCTGTACCTGATCTGGGGAAACAGTCTGTGGTTCCAGCTGTGCTACATAAGATTCCATCTGACATGTCCGAGGTTGAAATCCAAAAGTATCCTTAATATATGCAGACACAATAGGCAAGATAGAGACCTTATCATGACATATCCTCCCATCTGTGTCTATCAACCCTTCCATGCATTTGTTTTTACAGTTACCCTGATTATCTTTAAAAGGGCTAAACGTCTGTGTCCTACCAGTTGTGCCAAACCTTAATTCATGTTTAAGGGTTTTAGTCCTATCATACTGGAACCCATACATAGCAGATTTAACCAGCTGACTTTGTGAGCTAAAATCTTGACCAGTAGAGTCAGATAGGGAAATTAATCTATGAAAGTGTTTCCTACACTGTAAATGGCAAAAATAACTATTTCTATTTTGTAACCCAGCAGTTTTCTGAAAAAAGGCCTTCATTTCTAACTTTGTATCCCTCTACCAATCTACTAAAGAGTCATACATACATTGTACAGAAAATCAAGCAGCCCATAAAGTCTGACATTCCACAATTATACGTGCCTGTCCAAATAAGGAGACATTCAATTTCCAAGAGGGTTTGTCATGAGAAAGGCTCCCACCCCAATGACATTCAACATATACAGCAGAATGATCAAAAAAGGCCAGGTCTATAATGCCTGACCAAGTAACTTGCACTGATTTAGCAACCTAAATATAATCTATTCTGGTCCGTAATAAGCCTTTGTGGAAAGTAAAGCCACCAGTAGCATGAAACAATCGGTAAGAATCCACCAAATTGGCAGTGGTAACAATATCATGTAAAGCGTTGGAATCACAAAACAATTTGTCTGTCTGCAGGTGCCTGTCCCCCCGCTATATACCACAGTTGAAATCCCCTCCCCAAATGACTATTCATGCTGTACATAAGAATGGTTGAATCTTCCTAAAAAGGTCTACCCTAGATACCTTACTCTGTGGTGCATATACATTAATGACACGCAATCTCCATGTTTTATAAGAAATATCCAAAATCATAGCTCTACCAGGTTCAAAATCAACCAATTGAGAAACCTGTAAGTCAGCACTGGCAAACAAAATACCCAAGCCATCACATTTGTCAGGCCCTACTGACCAAAACGTGGCTCCCAACTTCCAAGAAGAAGAACATGCGCTATCTCCTTAAAAGTTTTAATCCTAGTATCCTGCAAAAGGACAATATCAGACTGGAAATGTTGCAACTCAGCCAGAAACAAATCCCTTCATATCCCACTCTTCATGCTATTAACATTTAAAGTCAAGATACGAAAGGCACCCATAAGGTAAAAGAAAAGAAAAATCAAAATCCGCATCATCGCTGTGAACGGGTCTTCCACTTAAGCTTCCCAGAAACCCCATCCTCCATTCTGGAGGAAGCACCCATGGAAGAGGCAACAGAAGAGGAATCTGATGCTGAATCCTCGTCCTCCCCTTCAGTACCCCCCAACTTCCCTTGTCGACGCAGCACATCAAATTTATTGGACTGTAAAAGTTTCTTCTTAGCTACGACTTTTCTTTCTTTCCCTTTAGGACCCAGAATCCCATTCTTTTCCCTCTGTCTTTTTTTATAAGAGACAGTCTGAAAAGTCTGGTCAGTATCTAATGGGGGGGGGGCATAGTAGAGGTATCAGAGGGAGGGACTTCATCACCAAGGGGAGGTACCACAGGGTCAACCTCTGTTTCCACAAGCATAGCCTCAGACTTGGAGCTGGTTTCTGCAATAGCAACTAACTGGTGCTCTAGATGGTCCACCTGCCCAGCGATGTATACCACCATCGGAGCATCTTGTACCAGTGTTGCTTCACTACCAGCCTTAACGCCAGAAACAAGAGCAGTATGCTGTACAGGCTGTAAACTGGGCTCCGGTCTGATGACAAGAGGGCCTTGTGTCCTTAAAAGGTCCTGCATTCTTTTCTCAAAAGCCTTAGCACAGCCCTTTTTCTGGGCCTGTGTAATAAGAGCCTCATTCAAATGGTCATCCACTGAGTTATGGGAGGCCCACAGACACTTTACATAGGAGTGGCCTTTCTCACCACAGACATCACAATGAAACAAATTAACACAAGTTGCAGCCAAATGACCAGTTTCCAAGCAATGGGTATACTTCAAGGAGTCACAAGCATTACTAAGATGTGATCTAGATCCACACCTATGACAAGATCTAGGTTGTCCTGGGTAAAACAGAGAACCCTTGTCCCTACCGAGGAAAAAACAGCCTGGTAAATAGGCAATGCCAGAATTAGCCATAAACAACTTGCACTTTATTTTCCAACCACCAGTCCAGAATTGTTCGGAATCTATAATAGGAACCGGGTGCTCTAACACTTCACAGCGTTTCTTCAACCAAAACAAGATATCAGCCAGCTCCACCCCCTCATTCCTAAATAAAACTGTAATAGTGCGTACAGCCGGTTTAGTGAGTGGGATAGCCAAAAAGGAATCCAAAATGGAGTATCCTTCAGTGAGATGTGTTTAACCCAGAACTGATCCAAAGCTTCCACAGTCTTAAAGCTAATGTCATAAATATGTTCATCAATGTGAATCAAAGCAAACACTTCTGATGCATAAAACTTTAAAGAATCCTTCAACAGACGTCTCCCAATATATACCCTATCAGGAGGGTCTGACAAACCCCTTTATAAAGCAGTCTAACTGCATTCCTTCGAGGAGCAGGTTCCTTGAGAGCAGGTTTAAATAAATCAGCCATCCGTAACACAGGCATAGAAACCTTGTCCTGAACAGGAGCTTGTAAAGTAGCAATTCCCAAACCCACAGCCCGCATCCCCCCCCACCTGGGAAGCAGCAGACTGCTCTTGTCCTGGGGCAACACTGTGAGTAGGGGCAGTCCCAGAGGCAGAATCTTGTACTAAAGCAGCTGGAGGCAAAGAAGTCCCTGCTGTAACCCCAAGGCCTGCAGCAGTTGAAATCTGCTGTACAGCCACTGGTCCCTCAGTGACAAATGCAGAGTTCTGAAGAAACTTCCCTATATCAGTAACCACCAATGCAGCATACCCTTGCACTGTCGCATTCACGGGGTCAGGAGACCAGCCGCTTTCAGTGGGAATCCAGCCCATGGCCCGCAATGCAGGCAGAGTGTCATTTTCTCGCTGTAGTGAGTCCTCACATTTCCTAGGTGCCATACTCATTTTGTGAACCATCCCCAACTGGTTCCCAAATTTACTCGGCAGAAGCCTACCTTTCTGTGGAGCTCCAGAGAGCAGCTCCTCTGAGTGCTGCACAACATCCCCAGCAGACGCCAGCAGTCCCATATTGGAGACAGTGGTCGCGCATCCAGGAACTTCTCCAGTAGCGGAAGCAGCACCGTCACAGACAGCAAACGTAGGTGCCACATTCAAAACAGCAGAACAGGCAGATTCAAAACTGCCCAACTCATCCACAGGAGTCAGAGCGATCTTCTGATTCAGACCATCCAAAACAGCAGTGTCCTGCAGCATGCAGGACGAGCCTTCCAAAGCAGACAGCTCAGGTGAACACGAAATCAAAGAATCGGCTTGAGTCTCTTGCAAAGCTGAGGTTGAAGAGGGGACCCACTCCCCTACCTCCCTGATGTCCTCCTCCATCGACATCTCAGGGCAAAATGGCCATCAATCCAGACAGCAACTCCCCCTACCAGCGAGTAGGGGAATTTCCCCGGTGCCCTGGCCAAAAAGTCCCCCCATTCACTAAAAATACCACCAATTGCTTAATCTGGTTAAAGTCAGTTGGCATTCATCTTGAGCCCCCTCCCCCGGGTCGTGCCTGAAAATAGGCAGCATTTATCTAGTGCACTTACCCGGTCAACAAAAGCTAAAGAAATAAATAAATGCACTTAGGGCACAGAAACCTAGGGATGGAGTAGAAAATGAGTGGAGTGGTACTGACACACAAATCAAACAGGAAAGAAAGCTGGGGGTAATCACACTGGATGACCTAAAAGTGGCCAGTCAGTGCAACAAGGCAGTAGGGAAGGCTAGTGGGATGTCGGAGTGCATCAGGAGGGGTATCACCAGCAGAAATAGTGAGGTGGTGTTGGCTCTGTATAGATCGCTGGTAAGACCACACATAGAGTATTGTCCAGTTCTGGAGTCCACATCTCCAGAAGGTCATAGAGACAGTGGAAACAGTCCAGAGGAGGACAACTAAAATGGTGCATGGTCTCCATCAAAAGCCCTACAAGGAGAGAATAAAAAGCCCCGAGATGTACACCCTGAAACAGAGGATGGAGATGGGGGGATATGATAGAGACCTTTAAATACCTCACAGGGGTAAATAAGGTACAGGAGGAATTTTTTTTTTTTTTTAAGAAAAAGTGCTCAAGAACAAAGGGACATGTTATAAAGCTGATGGGGGGGTAGGGTCAGGATAGATGTGAGGAAGTACTTCTTCACAGAAAGAGTGGTGAATTCCTAGAACAGCCTACCAGCAGAAGTGGTGGGGACGAAAACAGTGGTGGGGTTCAAGAATGCTTGGGATGAGCACAAGGGAATCATAGTGGAAAAGAAGGGGGGGGAGAAAGAGCTGTAGATCGGGCATGGTCTGCAGCTGTAGTGTAGGTAGGGAGAAATGGGAAGACTGTATGGGCCAAGTGGTCCTTAACTGCTGTCAAATTCTGTGTTTCTACATTGCCACAAGGCAGGAACCAGATAATCACAGGCCCATCAATCTTGCCTCTATTATAGTTAAACTGATAGTGACAGTAGTCAAAGAGGACCTAGTGGACTACTTGGAGTCCTCATAAATGACTTCCTAAAACAAACTAACCAATGCAACAAGGCCTGCAGAAAGGCAACCAGAATGCAGGGGTGCATTACGAGGGAGTTTGATAGTCGAAGGAAATAGTACTATCTCTGTAAAGATTACTGGTGAGACCCCACTTGGAATACTGTGCCTAGTTCTGAAATCCCCACCTAAGGAAAGACAGAGTCAAGCTGGAGATGGTGCAATGTAAGGTAACCAACATGATTTAGGTCCAACAGGGCAGATCCTTTTGAGGACTGGCTTAGGGCATTGAACATGTACTCACTAGAGGCCAGAAGGAAGAGATGCGAAATGATAGAGACCTTCAAGTTCCTGAAAGGAATAAACAAGGTAAATTGTGAGGAATTATTCAGCAAGAATGTTGGGTCAAAACAAGGAGACATGAGTGGAAGCTGGCGGGGCAATTCAGGAGGGATATGAGAACGTTTTATTTTACAGAGAGAGTGGCTGAGCCATGGAACAGCCTACTGGGTTAGCTGGTGGGCGCAAAAAACAGTAATGGGTTCACTCATAGCAAGGTCAAAGTAAAGGGCTTAATGATTTCTCTTGGGGGATAACAGTAAGGCAGAGAATAAGGGTGGAGGCAAGGTTGAAACCCCATCTAGACAATAGGTCATAGGGTAAAACAGGGCATACTGGATGGACTAATGAACTTTTTCTGACACTGTCTATATTTCTGTGTTTCAGCCAGAACTATAGACTGGACAGCGGTTGGGGAGAGGAAGGAAAAGAGGGGTGAGGGAAGGTGAAGCCTTTGGTACCAGGGTTGTGCACAAGTAGCATGCCCCCCCATAGCAGACTGCAGTACCACAGGAGACCCTCCTAAGGAAGGAAGGAAGGAACTAGCACACCCAAATAGACAGGCATTATCTGGGGATGTAACAGGGAGGGGGAGCCCCATAGGAGTCAAGAGAAAGCTACTAATAGTAGGGGACTGTATAGTGAGGGGAGGGAATTAGGTATAACACCAGATAGTAAAAAGGTGGGGTGTAATGGGTCCGGAGCAGCAGTTTTTATGGGAATGCTGTGGAGAATGGGATTTTGCCCAATATGTAGCAGATTGGCGTAGCTGGAGGCAGAATTGGTACGGATGCGGAGGGAGTGGGTGGGTAACAGCATTGGGAGTATGAGCTGGAGATGCAGCAGGTGGGCTAGTAACACGAGGAGAGAGCAGGATATGTTAGATGGGAGGTATATAGAGAACACTTACAGGGTAGACATAGGTCCAGGTCAGGCAATAAATAGAGAATGGCAGATGAGGGACGGAGCAAAGAGGGAGGATAGGGAGGGGAATAGGCGGGAGGAAACAGGAATGGGGAGAAGGCAGGAGGAAAATAGTAAAGAGAAGAGCAGCAAGGCTATGGGTGGTGCATATCCTGGTGGGAGGGTGGGGATAGCCTGAGGAATAGGTATACACCCTTAAGGAATCTGAAGGATACAGGCAGTCAGGATAGGGAGGGAGACAAGGGGAACAGGGAGAGGAGGAGGGGTGGGGAACTGATATGGGGAAAAAAGGGTTGCAGGGGAGGGAGGGGAGCTGGGTAGGAGAGACAAGGAGGGGGCCAAGACAGATAACTCAGAGACCCTGAGAGGGGAAAGGGATGGGGAAGACAGAGGGAGGAGAGCTCGTGAAGGATGGTGAGGGACATGGGATGGGAGGAAGGGGTGAAACAAGGGATAAGATAGCAAGGGGGAAATTGAAATAGAAGAAAGGAGGGGGCACTTGCTCTAGTAAACCCATAAGAGGGGATGGAAAAAGGGGCACGAGGAGGTCACGATAATGAGGTTATGGATAAAGGGGAAGACAAGGCAAGGGAATGAAAGGCTAGTGTTAGGCACCACAGCAGGTGGTATGTATAGAGGAGCACACAGGCGAATTGGGCTAGTGGACACTGAGGAGAGGGTGGATAAAGTGGGAGGGGAGGGTGGTAGCTGAATGGGAACAGTTAAAGAGGGAATCTGTAGACTGCTGGAGGACTGAGGATAGCAAAGTACTTATATTGGGGGACTTCATAATAAGAGGCATCAGATGGGGGGGTAGAATGAAGTGCTCTATTATGGAACAGCACATGACAGGCATGACAGCACTCAAGGCAAGGCACCTAGTACACTCATTGACCAGGAAGCAAGGCAGACCCCCCCCCCCCATCATAGTGCATCTAGGCATGAATGATCTTGCAGAAAACTGTATGATGGCAGTATAAGCCAGATTCAGGATTTGGTGAGAATCTATCAGGAGGAGAGGAAAACAGTCTCTTTTTTAGAAGTCCTGCCAGTGCCAAAAGCCAGCATGAAAAGAAAGGGAAAACATTGTGGAATTCAGTTTGTGGCTGAGGAGGTGGTTCAAGGAAAAGGGTGTCAGACTGGTGGGGGAATTGAGCAAGACATGGGACAATGAAGAGCTTTATGCACCTGACAGGCTGCATCTAAGCTAAGTGGGGTACAAGTGCCCTGAAATATAAACTGGACAACTGTGTAAGAGAAGGTCTGCATTTAAACTGAACAAGGTGGGAGCAGCAGGGAATAGCCCAGCTAGCACTCCCCCACAAAATGGGGCAGGTGGGGCAGTAAGGGATGATAGGGAGGGAGAGGGTATATGGTGGAAGTGTTTATTTACAAATGCCAGGAGTTTGAGGAACAGTTTCTCTCTAAAAGTTACATGTTACAAGGGGTCTTATACCCTGATAATATAGCAACATCTAAGGAAGATACATAAAATGAATATAATTTGGACAAAAACAGGTGGTCTGAGTAACTGTCTTAACTAGTGTGAAAAGTCGCATAGCTTACATAGATAACAGTACAATGGGGCTACTCTTTCCCAAGGTCAGTTGTAATGATGTGTAAGCACTAAAGATGGCACTGTTGCCTTATATATGAAAATACAGTAAAAATAGAGCAAAAAAGCATTTATCATAGCTGAACATCAGTGAAGCGTAATAGAACACAGATCTTGACACTTATGCTTATATGATGTGTCTTCACCCTAAGGTTAGTACATATTCCTACATATAAGTTGCTGTCCGCAAAGTGGGGGGGGGGCACCATCAGGGGTGCTGGACCATGGATAACAGTAGCAAAGGAAAGAGCAGTTGCAGTAACCTTCTCAGAGGTGCGACTGCAGCCATGCCTGAATGAGAGGGAACCGTTTCATGGGTTCCAGTTCAAGGCATGACTAAAGAGGTGGTATTGGGAAAAGGGTCTGGGGTCTGATTTGGAAGGGATAACCATAACACTAATAAAGAGGGTAAGAGGGTGCTGAGTAAAGTGGACTTATTACAAAAGAAAAGGGGGAGTTAGCTCAGTTAGGAACACTAACATGGGCAAAACCCAGGGGGCCATGCCAGCCTCCCCAACCAACTGGATGCTCAAAATCAGCAAAATCTGGGGAAAATACATTGGGGAAGGGTGGAACTAGTTGTTGGAAACTAATGTGCACCAGTGCAAGAAGTCTGGGTAACAAAATGCTGGAGCTTCAAGCACAGGAGGCAATGGGCAATCTAGTCCTGGTGGCTGATACAGAGACGTGGGCAGACCAGAATTACAAATGGACAAATGGGATATATCCATATCAGGGTATGCATTGTTTAGAAAGGACAAGGGAAAGGGCAAAGGAGGTGGTAGAACTTTATGTAATGGAAGGTATCGATGCCACAGAGATATACAATATTGGTGGCTCTGGAGGTTCATAGACTTTGTAGGTACTAGAAGCTGCAGGGCAGATTAAACAAATTAGGGTTGGAGTAGTTTACAGGCCACCAAGCCAGGAGTGTGGGGTGGACAAGGAACTAAGGAAAATTCTGTGGCTGGCATCTGAGTCGGGGGAAGTAGTGACAATGGGGAACTTCAACATGCTAGATGTGGACCAGAAAGTCTCAGCCATGGCATGTACACAGCATCAACTCCTGGTAGAGGAATGCCAGGAAATATTAATTGCACAGTTGATCCAGGACTCTATAAGGCAGAGAGCACATAAATGGATCCAAAACACAGTAGTCCAGGAACCACTGGGGTCAAGTGACCACAAGGTGGTGTAGCTGGTGGTCCAAGAGGAAGCCAGCAAGGGGAAAAGAGCAGTAAAGGTTGGGATTTCAGAAGCACTAAATCAGTTAAGCTACCCAAAGCAAATGATGAGAGATTCCATGCTCTTGATGGTGCAATGATTGAGGTTGTTTCCACATTTAAGTATCTCGGGGTCTGGCTGGACTGTCACCCTAATTTCTCAATGCATATGGATGCCATCTACCAGAACCTTCACCCCAAAATGTAGTGTATTTTAGAGCAACTAAGGGAATATCCTACTTCCTGCCTGAAGAGAGGTCGTCTCAGAGATAATACTCCTCATCTTCAACTATGGTGACATTGTTTAATTACCAAAAGAAGATGTTAAATGTCTCTCTCACCAAAATCTGTATATGAGTTTTATTTTGTTTGACTGTCAATAATATTGTAAGTCCATTTTGTGAGTACCTACCTAACTTCTATAGGAAATACTATACAGTACTTGTCTGCAAATTGCCATTTTGCCTTAATTTAATGCAGAAGCTATTGACAGTAGTAAAAAGGAGGTACTACTATCTCTATGTTGGTCACTGGTGAAGCTGCATCTGGAATATTGTGCTGAGTTCTGTAGTCCTCACCAAAGGAAGGACAGAGACAGGCTGGAGATGGCACAATGCATTGTGACCAAGATGATTCGGGCCAGCAGGTCAGATCTTATGAAGATCATCTGAAGGCAATGAACAGGTACTTACTGGAGAACATACGAGAGAGGGGCATTTGATAGAGACCTTCAAGTTCCTGAAGGGGAAAAAACAAGGTGGATGGTGGGGAACTATTTAGCAGAAGTAAAGTCAACAATCTGAGGTCATGAGTGGAAATTGGAGGGTGAAAGGTTTAAGAGGGATGTGGGGAAGTTCTATTTTACGGAAAGTGTGGTGAAGCCATGGAGCAGCCTACCAGCAGAGAAAACCATAAATGATTTCAAGCATGACTGAGACAGAGTGAGTGGTTTGGTAGTTGCTTAGGTCAGAAGCAGTATGGGGGGGCAGGGGGTACACCAGGAGGGATAAAACCCCACAGGACAGTAGGTCCTGTGGCAGATAGGGAACTCTGTATGACTAGATGGACCATTGGTCTTTTTCTGTCATCATTGTCTATGTTTCTATTTAATGTTGTTCTAGTCCTCATATAGGAAGCGCTAAAGTGCTGTAGAGCCCAAGCCCTAGTCATTCATTTACAGGCTCCTCATATAAGATTATGTAGTCTGTGGTTTGCCAGTTATTTCTGACTCCTGCTTTCACATATTTTGGAGTCAGCATCTATGTTTAGACATGTCCTGTGCATTGGTGCCAAAAATGCTGGTAGAAACTCAGTCGCGCAGTTCTTCCTGGTCTAATGGACCATAAAAAAACAGGACCATAAAACCATTAAATGCATTAAATTAGGGCAAAACAATTTGCTGAGAAGCACTGTACAGTATTCCATGACGAACACAGATACTCACAAAACATTGGGTTTATGACCCCTCTATTCAAAGGGAGTGACCGTGGTCTGCCTCTAAATTACTGCCCTATCTCAATCGTACTGCCCTTGCCAAAACACTAGAAATGGTGGCAAATGACCAGCTCACTCAATACCTGAACCAGCATGAGCTCCTGGCCAAGTAGCAGCATTGCTTAAGAAAAAAACATGGCACAATGACAGCTCTATTGGAGTTTACAGATTTGCTTTACTGCACATTGAACAGAGGTGACATTGCAGGCTTCATATTCATTGACCTTACCAAGGCCTTTCACCTTGTCAACAATGCCTTAGAAACATAGACTTTGATGGCAGATAAGGACCGCTCGGCCCACCTAGTCTGCCCATTTCCCTACCTACAGGATAAGCTGCAGATCCTAGTTAACCAACAGCCTATTTCTTCCTACCCCCAACAAAAATTGCCTTATGTCTGTCCCATGCATTTTTGAATTCTCTCACAGTTTTATTTATTTTTTTATTTTATTTAGCTTTTGTTGACCGGGTAAGTGCACTAGACAAATCCTGCCTATTTTCAGGCACGACCCGGGGGAGGGGGATACAGATGAATGCCAACTGACCTTGAACCAGATTAAGCTGTTGGTGGTATTTTTTAGTGAATGAGGGAAATTTGGCCAGGACACAGGTGAAATTACCCTACTCTTTTTCAATAAGTGCCATGGGATCTTTAACATCCACCTGAACTACCACCAATCCAAACAGATGGGACCTCGGTTTAACGTCTCATCTGAAAGACAGCACCTCAGAAATGCAGCACCCCTCCCATGCTGCATTACAGTATCAGTACTGGGATATTAACCCAAGTGCCAGATGTGGGAACTGAACCCACAGCCCTCTGATCTCCCGGCCTCAGAGGCAAGTGTGCTACCTACTGAGCCACTGACACTGCAACCTCCTCAGGAAGGCTGTTCCATGCATCCACCACCCTCTCTGTGAAAAAATACTTTGCCAGAAAGTAGTAAAATTGGTCCTCTCTGCTGATGCTACCCAATGGTTTACCAGCTATCTGGTCAGTCAGACTCAGTCTGTAAAATGCAGTGGTGCTCTCCAAATATAGACCAGTTACTGTTGGTGTCCCCCAAGGGTCAGTCCTGGGCCCCCTTCTATTCTGTCATTTATAAATGACCTTCCCGCAGCATGTAAGTCCACTAATATCCTTCTGTATGCTGACGATGCAGTAATCACCTCCACTGACAAGTGCCTGGGGAAACTACAGCAGAGGCTACAGACTGACGTTTCTGCTAACCAAATTGGTTCACTTCCAATCTATTTGCTATGAACACTAAGAAAAACAAATCTATGCCCTTTGCCACCCGCCACCCTGTCTTTCCAATAATTAAACATTACCTCTTCCTGTTCCTGTAAATGAGAAAAAGGAAAAAGGAATAATACCAAACCTTATTCAAACTGATGGCAAACCTTTTACTCACCATACTGACTTGAGAAACAGGCAGCAACCTGCCTCACTCCCTGCATACAGTAGTTATGCTTTCTGCTTGCCAGGAGATGTGTGATGAGAGGAGATGGAGGTTGAGTCTAACAGCCAATTATCTGAAGTGTACTGTGCATACTGCAATTAAACAAATGTGCTTTACAGACATTTAAAGCATGATATTATTATAAAATTGAGATATACCTAAGCTGAGTTACTGAGAATGCTTTACAAATCAAAGATGTTCAAATGAACTTGTGTAACCCCTCCATTTAAGAGTGTGTGGCTTATCTTTGGCCCCCTGACACCAGATAGCAGATTACTGCTGGTGGGCCAACAGGCCCTGGAGTCTGCTGATTTGGGGGGGGGTCAGGAGCTGACAGAGATATGCTTGCTCAGTATTTGTTCATTGCCTCCTGCACCATGCTGGAATGCAGCTCTGGACATACATCAGAGGTGGATGACTGCTGCTGACGGAGCAACCACTCAACCACTACAAGTGTAAACTTTAGCTTGCCCATCCTGCCTGATCCAGGGGGCACAGTATGTTTGTTGAAGAGTAGAAGCCCACACATAATGAACTTTGGGGCTATCGTACCTGAAACTCATGGCCATCGCCATGTTGGTAACTCCTCCCATGTGGGTAAGCCAACCAGGCGAGCTGTATGTTATGAAATCTGCAGAGGCCTCTGGGAAAGAAGAAGGTTGTTGGAAACTGGTACCCTTTTGCACAGCCAATGGCTAGGTTATTACATGTGGGCCTCTATGAGTGCCTGGGTTTGATAGACAGTCTGCAGAGTAAATGGGAGCAGGACATTTTACACTGAAGAAGCAGGGGCTCTGCTGACTTGGGACAAATCTGATGGAGATCTCAGAGAGGCAGGACTGCAATCTGGAGGAGGGTTTGAGCTGTGCCATCAGATTGAGCATCTGTGACAGACGACCTGTGAGTAAAGCCTAATGTTCCTAGTGATCATGTGCTAGCCACCATGAAGGACGATGCCGTTTACAGCACATAGCTGTGCCGAGAGAGAGAAAGAGAGAGTAGAGGAGCTGAAGCAGGGGTGCTGCATCTGGTCCATTAGAAGGCACCACAGCTATGTGTTGGGATGCAGCCAGCCAGCAGAACCTGGACATGTGGGTTGGTATAGCACAGTAGTAGCCAAGAGACATTTGAGCTAAATTAACCTTCAGAAGGAACCTGTGAAGTCAGCTTCTGAGAGCATATGGAGGAAGATCAGAGAGGGAGCATGGCTAATCAAGAAATACTGCAGGAGATTGGAGATTCAGAGCTCATCAGGGCAGGAGGGAGCCAGTCCATTGAGGAACTATAAGCAAGATCAGGATGTTCCCTGCTGTAAGGGAGATGAATTGTGTTTTGGGGGATTTATTCTCTAGACTGGGCATCAGGCTGAGATTTTGCAATTACCTCATGCTGAGGTTTAGTTTCACCATGTACAATAAGCAATTGTATAGCCTTTAGGTGAGGAGTTTCTGTTTGAGCATGTTGCTCCATTTGAATTTGAAGTGCAGTGGCAGCAGACAGCATTACTGGGCCTGCACCAATCCAACCCTGGATATCCAGGAGCTGTGTTAATGTAGCTAATAAGTACTTAGGGCAAATAGCTTGATACAAGATAGGAAAGGGTAATGGCCTCCAGTATAGGAGGACCACCTTAGAACTGCACTGTATTTGTGGTGTGGGGTCAGGCTGACTGTGAATGCTGCACTTTGTTGGGCCTAATTAGCGACAGCCCCATCAACTGTTGTTTAAATCCTGCCTGTTAGGGCACCTAAGGGGGTGTAGTTAGGCTATGACCTGCATAGAGCATCTAAAACCTGGCTTGGAAATATCGCATTAACAGTTAAAATCTACTGCATTAACCCCCTTTCTCACCATTTTTCAGGGTGTGTTCCAGAAATAAAGTTGTGTTTTGTTGTTAAGCCAGTTCTTATTATTACCTCCTCAATAATGCAGCTCATGCTAATGGGGGAACTGTTGCATGTGTGTGGTGCCTGCAGGAGTAGTGACTACAGCAGAGATGTGGGCAAGTGCAACATTCCAGGGAGTTATACTGATCAGTCATCAGACCCACATAAATCTTACTTTGTGTGGAGGCATCACACTGTTCTTCCTCTCTGGATATTAACACCCCCATCCTCCAACTGATGAGTGAGAAACAAACCCAGGAGCCACCACAAACATGTATGGCAGCCCGTTGGTGGTGTAAGGCAACTGCAGAAGATGCCAGTCATACTAGGGCTTTACATTTATAATTGGGCTCAAATGGTAAGTTACATAGGTGAGGGATGGTATATAAGCCCTTTAATTTGGAGCACAGGGAGAGTTTGGATCAGTTTTATCCTGACAGCTGATGAGAGCAGACCTCCAGCATAAGTGCTATACACTATGAGTGAGAATGACAGAAACACCCTTAACTAGGGAACCCCAGACACAAAAAGTGGTCCAGGCAAAAAAATAGAAATTTTCCACAAATAGCCACTTGCAGTGTTGAAAATGGGAAATATTCAATGTAGGACCCCACCACCTTTGATATACTGAAGGACTGAGCATACCTGACATGGGTCTGGGGACATGTTTCCTCATTCCTCATTTGGAAAGGGGTGATAACACAGAGAATGGTGAGGAACTGGGAACTCTCAAGTATGAGGGAGGTCACTAGTGGCTCTCACAGGGCTCAGTGCTTGGTTTGATACTTTTTATTAGTGAAATCAGACCTGACATCAAAGGAAAAATCTGCCTTTTGCTGATGATACTATGCTCTGTGGCAGGGTTGACTGTGAGGAGGGGTTCTGAGACATGAGGGATGACCTGGAGAAACTGGACAGATGGAGAGGAATGTGGTGGGTGAGCTTCAGTGCCAAAAGTGCAGAGTCATGCACATGGGATGCCAAACTCTAGGGGATGAGTACAAAATGTGGGGAGTGGCAGTCACGGTGACCTAGGAGGAAAGGAATCTAGGGGTGATGTTTTCAAACAACCTCAAAACATTGACATAGTCCTGTAAAGCAGTGAGGAGGGACAACAGAATATTAGGATGCATAGGTAGGGGAGTCAGTAGTAGGAGGATAGAGATCATTATACTCCTGTGTAGTACTCTGGTGAGGATGCTTCTGGAATACAATGTACAATTTTGAAACCTTCATCTAAAGAAGGACATGAATAGATTGGAATCACAGAGGAGAGCAATCAAGATGATACAGGACATATATGGGGAGACATAATGTATGAGCAGAAACTAAAAAACCTCAGCGTGTACTCCCCGGAGACCAGGAGAGCGAACGCGAGAGAGAGAGAGAGAGAGAGGACATGACTGAAACATTCATATACATGAGGGGTATTAATAAGGTGGACTTGTGAGCTGTATAAAGGGACGCTGCCCTTAGGCCTCAAAGTATCTCTAGACTGAAAAAAACAGTTCTATGTGACAACAGCAACTCAAAAAGAGCATCAACAACAGCAGTGAACCCTACATCACCGAAAGTGAAAACGGCAATGTAGTAGTAGTAGTAGTAGTGATGATTTTATTCACAAATGAACATGGAAAATAACCATTGAGTATAAAAATATGCTCATTTACAAGGGTCTCCATATAAGAAAAAGAACAAATATTCCAGTTACATACAAAAATGTTAGTCAACAGCATAAATAAGTACACTTAATACATATCACACATAAAACACATACATTCCTACTTCAAGTATTCCATTTACAATCAATATATAAATTAACAACATAATACAAAAAGACACAAATACATTATAGTCACACACAACATGGAACACAAGAACCTATTACATATAAAATCCTACATCACATGCTAAAAGGTGTCCTACACAGATATATAACTTCAACAATCCAGCTTCCTAGATAGTACAGCACTCTCTTAATGTGCCAATTTGGTTCCTAAACCATTTATCTAACTGGGCCCATGTCACTTTAGCTTCTTGTGATCTGAGATAAGAGGGTAATTTATTCAATTTTTGGGGTCCCAGACAAGCAATTGTATTACCCCACATTTTTTGTTCTCTTTCTAGGGACCTTAAATTGTAAATAACAAACTGATCTTAAGTGTCGAGCCGGAACATTCAGTTCAAACTCATTAAGCAAATATCCTGGAACGCTTTTTTTAATGACTTTAAACATTAACTTAATCATATGTGTAACTCTTCTATTATGTAGATGTTCCCATTGAAGTTCCCTATAGCGGACACAATGATGAGTCATTCTTGGTGCCTTCAGAATATACCTTGCCATCTTATTATACATAATATCTACCTTTTTTAAGTCTTTCTTTGAGGCCCCCATATAGATAATATCTGCATAGTCTACAATTGGTATCAACATGGTTTGAACAATATATAACTTTGATTGCCTAGAAAAATTATCTTTAAGTCTATAAAGCATCCCTAACTGCTGTCCTAACCTTTTCACAATCTTATTAATATGCACTGTCCATGTACAGTATGTATCAAGCCAGAAGCCAAGATACTTATATTCCTCCACCTGTAGTAATATGGTCCCATCATCTACACTAATATCCAAAACACTATTGCTACACATGGTTTTATTCTTATGCCTAAACAACATTACTTTGGTTTTTCCACTATTTAATACTAATTTATCATTAGATCATTAAAGGCTTCCTGTAGATTACTTTGTATTTTACTTATTTCATCCCCATCCAAATACAGAATTGTATCATCTGCATACTGATGCCACATAACTTTCTGATTATTACATTTCAGGTCATTAGTGTACAATTTAAAAAGTAGGGGTCCTAAAATGGACCCCTGAGGTACTCCCTGTGCCACCACTCTGCAATTTGAATACCATGATTTTAATTATACCATTTGCATCCTGCCTTTTAAATAACTATTAAACCATGCAATTACATCATCGGAAAATCCAAAACATTTTACTTTATATAAGAAAACATAATGATTTAAAGCATCAAAAGCCTTCAATAAGTCTACTAGGACAGCCCCCACCATTGAACCTCCATCCATAGCCTTCTGAATGTCACCAGTCACTTTAACCAAAGCAGTTGGTGTACTGTATTTTTCTCTGAAGCCAGATTGATACATTGTCAACATATTATTCACATTTAAAAACTTTTTAACCTGCCTGGAAATAATTCTGTCAAAAACTTTAGCTACAACTGGCAAAAGCAAAATCGGTCTGTAATTAGAGATCTCACTCCTAGAACCACTTTTAAAAATAGGAATCACTTTTGCTAATTTCTATTACCCTGGCAATTCCATAGTATTGAATGTGAATTACAGCGACAGCCGCAAACAGTGATAATGGCCGCTTTCTTTCTGTGTGGGGGCAATATACATTAAATGTTCCACCCCCCCCCCATGATTAATACAGTCAACTCAGGGGGGTGGACACAGGGGAAAGGAGAAAACTCAGGAGGGGGCTACTGGGTGGTGGGGGCAACCTGCGAGTGGGAGGGAATGGGGAAACGGGACTTAAAAAAAATATATATTAAAAAAAAAAAACATCAATCCCCACAGTCACACCCAAACCTGTGTCTGCTGCACACACAGGCAGTGACTAAAGCCACTGCACCAAACTTCTGGCTAGAAACTGTTTGGCCAAACACAGCCCTATAACCTAATACAGCAAATGTAGCTCACTGAGACACTCTCTGTATACTGCCCTCTCTATTGTTTCACATTCGTTATTGCTGTAGGCGCTCAGTTTGATTCACTCAGTTGGACTTGCCCATATTACAGGATACCAAAAAAACTCATGATTGCTTACATTCCGTAGAGATTGCTGATGTAGCTGGTAGTTTGATTCTGATTCCTTTTTTCTTTTTAAAACTGAAAAAAGGACTTCCCACTATATTGGTGTTATTACACAAAAATGTGGTTGTTTACAGTCCTTGATCAACTCCCACTGCATCTCTCCTGCACTTGGGAACATCCCAACACAGTCTAGCCACTCATGGTGCAGTGGAAGGAGAGGGGACTCTTGCATTATGAGTGGTTACACTGTTTGGGGTGTTCCTAATGCCTAGGGAGTATGCAGTAAAGGTAATCAAGGATATGAAACAAAACAAGGCTGGATTTAATTACACCATTACCATGCATTTTCAGCTCTATTAAGAAAGGAAGCAGATAAAAGAACCAGCAACATCAAGATATTTTAGAGAAGGTAAGCAATTATAAAATGTGGGTTTTCAACTAGAAATAATATGATGAAAAAAGGGCTGACAGTGTCCCTTTAGGATCAGTAATAAAACGAATACCAGGGGAATCAGCAGTCAGCTGGTGGGGGATAAATTCAGGAAGGATGCTAGGAAGTACTTTTTTTTAAATTAACCTTTATTGGCAGTTTGAAAAGGGGTGGTGGAGGGATGAAACTAACTTCCGGAGATGTATATCAGTTCAAAAACAGTGGGGATTTTTAGGGTGGGACAGCCATAAGGGGCTGTTGAGGTGGGCAGGGGAGGGGGTGGATGGATATGAACCTATAGAGAATGTACCACCACGTAGGGCAGACAAGATAGACCATAAGGCTTTCTTCTACCTTTGTATGTTTCTATTATATGTTACATTTTAACACTTTTTTAAGTTGTAGGCCTTTAGGGGGTAACATTTTCACAGTAGGGGTCCTTCCCTATGTTGCTCCTAGAACTGAGATAGACTTTTAATTTTGCTCACTCCTGGAGTTCCAAGTCCCCCCTCCCTATTTCCAGTGCTGACCCCCTGCTTAGTGAGAACAAATTTTATTCTGATTCAAAGACTGTACGTACAAGTTACTGATTTTTTTTATTTTCTCTGTTAAAATCACACCTAGCCTACTGTATAACACCCTAATTTGAGTTGTCTGTTGTTCTTACCCCATGATGACCATAAAATGCTAACACTGGTTTCCCTGATTTTGTTATGCATCATACAGTAGTTTTGAATGGGCCCGTCCCACAGTTGTCTTTCCAAGGCACTGATTAGGAGACAATCTTGCATGAATTAAAGCAAGCTGCCTCCATGTGTTTTGACTTGGACTCCATGCAAACTGTACTTGTGGCAGACTAACTGTTGGAGCCACTTCTATAACCTTGAGCTTGGAAAACTTTGTCTCAGATAGCCAAGCATAATATAAAAAAAAACAGCAAAGAGCAAATGTTAAACCATCTTCTTTGCCATTTGTTTTTTGAGTCCTTAGGATTCATAAATAGAGTCTGATGAAAACTTAACCCAATAAAAATTGTTCTTGATCCAAGCACACAACGTATCAACTGCAAATAACCATAACAAATGCTGCCAAAAGAAAATAATGTTGGTTATACACTTATTACATCGGAATGTGCTACCTATGCTCACATTTGCTTTGAGGGTGGGTACATTTTATATATATATACATCATTATATAGTTAATTTCCATTTAAAATACTTGCTATGACAAAATTCATTAAGTATGTTCAATTAATGAATAGCCACCGTGGCATTTGTGCTTGAGTCATCCTTTTCTAATGAACCAACAGACTCCCACACTGATTAGGGTACAGGTTAGAAACACAGAATGCTCAGGACAGAAAATGGTTCAAGACCCATCCTGTCTGTCCAGGTTCTACCTACTGAAAAAAAAAAAACAACAGCAGCCGACTACTCTGGACCAGGTTTCTCAGAACCACCCAATATCCCTTGAATCCATTCCACCCTGCTTTGAACCCTTTCACACTGCCAGCATTCACTGCCTTGTTGGACAAGCCATTCCAGCACTCCATCATACTCTCTGTCAAGAAAAACTTCATCATATATTTTTGAACTTACCCCTGCCATCAGCTTATAGTTGTGCTTCCTAGTGACAGTGATCCTTTCATTGTAAATAGCTCTGCCATGTCCACCCTGTTAACTCCATACGGAAACTTATATGATCTTTCTATTGTCCCCCCTCTCTAATCTGGTCTTCAGAGAGTACTGTACATTTTCAAGATCTTTAACATTTCATCATATGCGATATCCTGAAAACCACTGGTCATCTTTCTTGTCCTCCTCTGGAGTGATTCCAACCGTCTCTCTTTTTTCAGGTGAGGGGACCAGATCTGGATGCTGTACTTCAGGTCCAGTCTCACCAGTAATCTGTACAGAGGTAGGATCACCTTCCTGCTTCAGCTCATGTTGCCCCTCGCTGTGCATCCCATATTTTTTATTATCTTCAGATGCTTTTGCAGGCAAAGCCTATAAAAGCAAGGAAGAGACAGAGAGAGTTGTTAGAGGGTCGAGTGTAATGTATGCAAAGCAATTAAGGGCATAGGGTGAATGAAAATTAAGTCACAAACTACACTGTTTCTAATTAAATAATGTGTAGTATTACCAAAATTCAGAAAAGTAAAGAAAAATAAAAATATTTTTCATAACTGTCATATAATAACTGGGGAGCATTTTCTCCCAAAAGAAAACCCATTTAATATTCGACATTATAACCTGTGGGTTATAACCAGTGAACACGCACTAGGTGTCCCATGCTCCACGCATACACCTGCCACTGCTCTCCCTTTACACAGCACCAAACACTTGGCCACTGTCGACTCCACCACCATCACTCAGCGGTAAGTGAATTAAAAAAACAAAACAACTTGCCTCTCAGCAGTTCAGTTTTCGAGTCCTTGGTTAAACATTTCGAGTTTTCCAGTCCTCAGTTAAACCTTAAAAAAAAGATAAAAAGAAAAGGGTTTCAGTAGCTGCTTGGCTGTAGACCACAGACAGTGCTTCATCCCGACTGGACTGCAGCTTTTTTTTATGTTTATATGTTCATATGTATCGTATGTTCGTATGCTGTGGGGAGAAAATGCTCCCCAGCAATGATATAAAATAAAACATGGGGTGGTGTGTTTAACTTGAGATTTTACACACATGCTTGGTGTTGGATGTTTAAATAAACCCCCCGAGCTTCGCCCTCTGGGTTTATGTAGCATCCAACACCTTGGGTGTGTGCAAAACCTCATTAAACACACCATCCCATGTATTATTCTATCAGTAATTTCTGCTGATACAAAAAACACAATATTGATGCATTGTGTTTGCTGTGTTTGGCTGTGTAGCATTTAAAAATGTGTACAACATTAATATTGTATTCGCAAAACGGTTTCAAATGGTATTGATATATATATAGTATCAACAACTGTATCAATTGGACAGTATCTTAATAACCTAACTCCAAGCTTTCATTCAAATAAAGTTTCTAGCCCCAAGAGTTCCAAAGTTAGACTGTTCCAAAGATAATTTCCTTAAAATGGAATAACTTGGAACATTAGGGCTAGATATAGTAATATTTTTGCTTTAAATGAATGCTTGGAGTCAGCTAAGTTGATATACATGAAGTTGCTACATCTTCCACATATTGCTATATAAAAACATAACATGTTTCACATTGTTTTTAATTCTGTTATTTTTAATAATATATTAATTCAACATGTATTGACATATAGCAACACGAGAGCTGTATCTTTATAATCTATTCTTGTTGATCTGACTGCAAGTTTTCGTTAAAAAAAAACCTTACATTTCCACTCCAAACAGTTCAAAAGTTACAGCTTTTAAACTTGATAAAAATTACATTAAAATTATTTTTGGAAAAAGCAGGAAGATATTAGTGGTTGTTCTGTTTAAGAATAAACACGTTCATTTCTATTTACATTGAGAGTTTGATTTTAGGTTGCCCCTAATTACCCCCCCCCCAAATCTCTCTCGTCTGTTGTCTGTGCCACCCTAATCCCATCTATTGAGTACTCCGTTCTCAGATTCTTCCTCCCTATGTGCATGAACTTGTACTTCTTGGCATTAAACTTGAGTTGCCATATGGTTGACCAGCCTTCTGTATTCTCCACATCCCTGACTCCCTCTGCACTGTCCAAGTTCCCACAGAGTTTGCTGTCATCTGGAAATAGACATCCCTTGCTGTTGACCCCTTCCCTTATATTGAAAATGTACATGTTGAAAAGCATAGGTCCCAGGACAGAGCCTTGGGGAATACCACTAGTGACCTGCTTGACTTCTGAGCATTCACCATTTAGAATCACCCTCTGTCTTGGTTCTCTCTTCACTCCAGCTCCCTATCCACCCAACCAGGTTGTCCCATAACTCCAGGTCCCCATGTGTTTTGCCAGTCTCCGATATAGCATGGAGTTGAAAACTATTGCAGTCCAGATAAAGCATATTCACTGCCTTCCCCTTGTCCACTGCCTGTGTCACTAAATTGATCTATCTCATTTGTTTGACATGACTGGCCTTGTTGCCTTTTGTCCTGCAATCCATAGAGATCCAGGAAATCCATTATGCACTCCTTGAATATGGTCTCTGGCTGCTTCCCCACAAGGGAGGCCAAACTTGCTGGCCCTATCCTGTAGTTCCTGGGGTCATTCTTAGCTACGCTGATATGCAGTCTCACCGCATCTACCATATGTCAGTCCCACAGTACCAACTCTGTTTGTAGAAAGCAGTTGAATAAGTGCATGGTGGCTCTGCCAGAGCCTGTGCTGCCTCTTTTCATGTCCTGGAATGCAAGCCATCTGGTCCCTAAGATTGATTTACATTTAGGACCTGCAGCCTTTTTAAGGTTCTGGGCTCAGTGACCACTCCTTCCACCACCTTCTGCTACATCTCCTCCTCCTTGAACTTGACCCTACTCTCAGGCAGTGGACCCCCTTCTTCCACAGTGATGAGCCAGCTGAAAAGTTAATTTAGAGTATTGGTGTCATCCACCACTGTGACACGTCTGGTCCTTTTTTCTGTTAACCCCTTAATCTTCCTTTTCTTACTTACAGTATATACTGTAGTGAAATATGATTTTGTTATTTGCCTTGATCACCTCTGCAGTCCTAAGCTCAGTGTTTGCTTTGACCTTTCTGATCAGTTGTTTGCTGATTTAAGCTGTTTCATATATTCCTCTCTGTTCTCCTGAATCTGCTCCCTTTTATATTTTCTGAATGCTGCAGTCTTTGTCCTGCTAGTCTCCATAACTTTGTCATTTAACCAAATCGACCTCTTATGCTTTTTACTCTTCTGATATATAATGCTTTCTCTTGTTGCCTGTAATGCCTCTTTTTTATAATCTCCCATAAGCATTCCACTCCAGAAACTCTGATTTCCTTCAGCCCATCCTAAAAATTCCCCCTCATGCCACCGAAGCAGGACTTTCTGAAATCAAAGACCAGCATGGAAGAATCTGACCTGGACTGGTGCAGGGAGATGCTAAATCTCACCATATTGTGGTCACTTGTCTCCAGAGGCTCTTCCACTCATATCATTTGTGCTTTCTTTAAGGAACTCAGACTAACCCAAAGACTAAAACCAAGAGGTCTACATACTTCTTTATCCACTTTATACTCACTATATGGAATTCATTACCTCCCTCCTTAGTTCCTGGATATGCACACCAAGTTTCCATCAGTTAAAGCACTGAAAAACTTGTTTATGAACTATCCCAGCATTTGATTGCTGTTATTTTGGATCACATGGTATTGTTTGAACATGAGTGCAGTTGTATAAATTGTGTTTAACAAAGGTCTTTTAAAGGGGAACAGTCAGCACAAAGGGCTCCACACTGAAGTGTGGGGCTGGTCTCAATGTGCACTGAGTATACAAAAACATCTTGGTTTACTTACTGTCTACTGTAGTATAGTAGACCATATTAGACTATTTTTGTGTAGTTCTAGGCTGACGTCTTCTGTTACTACAAATCCCAGAATCCCCTGCAGCTGACATCAGAGCAGTTGAAAGCAGTGGGAGAGTCAATAGTCTGCAGTGCGTGTTAGAGTTTATATAAGCTCTGATCTTTTGTTTACTGGTTCTGCTGTCCTCCCTTGACTAAGTACTGTCACAAAGAACTATACTTAGCCTCTGGAGAAAAGCAGACTCAGAAAACATCTGATTGGAGATTATAAAAGCTCTAACATGCACTGCAGTCTATTGAATCTACTGTTGTTGCTTACTGAATGCTGTGGCTTGTAGAGCAATCCATCTTGTTCACAGTACTCCTAGAATTGTCATAAAAATCTTTCCAGTCCTGCTTTTTGCCACCCTTTAGTTTTCTATGTCTCTTCTCACTTTTTCTAATCCCTCTGCCTTTTACTGTCTTCCTTGATGCTGCCCCACTGTTCCCTTTAGTATCCACTTGAACTCCCCTTTGCAAACCCTCACTCTTTAGTGTTGGGGAGGACTGCTTGGCCCCTATATATGAGCAGGTGTTCCCTTTAACTCCCTTTCAGTAATATTGCCCATCTTCATTACTGGTTTAAATTACTATGTATGCATTCAATTATTCTTTGCCCCTATACTCTGGGTCTCTTATCACAGGGGTATAGCTCGCCCCTCTTAAACAGTCTCCTATTCCACCAACAAGGTCCCCAGTCTCCCATGAAATGGATACCCTCTACCCATACCAACCCTTTAGTCATGTGTGATTTTTAAACTGTCTACTGTCTTCTTATCATGGCACTGGTAGGACCTCTGAGAAGGATACCATAGCTGCTTCTGCCCTGAGCTTTCTACTTAAACAGCCCCTGACACAGTTGTGACAACTTTGAGAAAATGTAATGTTTAGCACAAGTGAGCTTATATTTTAATATTGTTTGTGTGTTTCTCATTCTTCTTTATTGCTAAGGACATTTGCATGTAAACAGGATCACTGCCCTATCTGTTCTGGCTGCTTGCCTACATATGACATCACAGTTCTGTTTATGTTATCACAGTCTGTTGCTGTAGGGATAATTATAATGCCATAAATGGGGGATTATTTATTTTATTTATTTACTTATTTAAAAGTTGGTAACCTGGAAAAACACCATGTCCAGAAACTCGTTTACAGGTGCAACTGGATTATGATGTCATATGTAGGATAGCAGAAAGAGCAGATAAAGTCTAAGGGACAGTAAGCCTCTTTCATATAGCTGTCCTTGGTAGTAAAGAAAACAGGTAAATAATTATAGAAAATACGTGAAATATAAACTGAACTGTCTAAAGCTCACATTTTTCCAAGTTTTTCTAACGGTGTCAGGGGCTCTTTAACACCCTGTATTTCTCCCACTGATCCTATATCTCCAGAAGCCAGATTGGCCATCCCTACCATAGGTAGACTATCGCATCTAGCTTCCCTGCCCTGTCTCCAGTGTATTTCCCAGCCATAGGAATGATCCTGCCCACTGTTTGTCTCTAGGGTGGCAAGGCATCACTCTCTCCTTAGTTAGGGAAGCACACACCACCCTGTATATCCTCTGACTATAAGTATCCCTTATCACTACTCTCCTTCTGAGCCCCCTGTGTTTGGCTGTCACCTTCCCCCCAGTCCATCCCCTGTGGATGCATCTAGCACTTATCAGACTGCACTGGCCCTACCTGCCCTCGGGACAGCACTACCTAGCAACTGTCACTTCATTAAATCCTTAGTAGGAGGAGTTTTGGGATGCCGCATTCCTCTTTAGCCAGTTGGGGCCAAGTTTATGTTTATTTGTTTTAGTGAACAATTACAGACTGTTGAACTTTTTGGTATGTACCAACTGTGCATGTGTGTGGTGTGGGGGGGTGATCGGAGAGAGCAACTTCTGGTAATCTGCAATAGCAGTTCCCATTGGCATGGTACACTGGTCCAGTCATCTTCTCCCAGACAGCCAGAATGGACTGCTGTTTCCTGCAGACAATGAGTCTTGAGCTATATGTTCTACCAGGACTTTACAGCACATTTAACATTCCATTTTAAGCAAGTAGATGAACTCTATAATTAACTTTGGTTAGAAAATGGGCTCTTTATTTCCTGATCCCTGATTGGCTGGTACCCCTGGTGGGGAGGGGGTACATTAACTTTCAATAGATGACCAGGAAATAAAAAATACCGACTCCAGTGCCCCTTCACCCACTCAGGTTATCCCTGTGCCCACCATGCCTCCTTATTGGCCAAATCACCAAATTTAATTTTAAATCCCGCCATTTTTTTGTCTCGCTTAGCGAGAGATACTGCACCCCCAAAGCTCCCTACTTCACTGCCAGCTGCCTGACAAAAACTGCACATCAACCTCTCAGATGTCCTTAGTTTTGGCTACATTTTTTTTTTTCTTATTTACATTATGTCTCTGTTCTCCCATGGCCCGACACTCTCCCACTCACATAGCCTTGTGCCCATACAATTTTAAATGTACTTGCTGCCATGTTGTCTCTCGCTAAGTGAGTTACCTCGTACACCCACTAGCTACCCCGTCCTTTCAAAGCTGGCTGCTGTTTATTTATGTAAAAAAAAAAATAAATCCAGTATTTATTATTGTAGTCAGAGAGAGACAAATCATTTCTCACAGTTGCCATCACTTCCAAAGACAGCACTCTCCCGACAGTGGTCTCACGCTGTGTAACCATCTCTGTTAAACTGTTTCGCCTCAACATCCTCTGGCTGTGACTATGGATTTCAGTTTAAAAAGAAATATATACAGATACAGTAAATGCACAGCTACCACACTGTAACCTCTAACCCTAAGCAGCAACCATGCTTACTTTTCGATGCTTCAGGCAACCTTTACAATGGTCTCCCTCCCAGTCCAGGCTGCAATATCTGAACAAAAATTTCTCCTCTGCCTTTAGAAAAACCGTGAAGCAATACAGTAACCTTCCCATTGTGCCATTTCACGCTCAGGATCACAATCTAAAAGTGTGTGTGTAGTGGTGGTGGTGGTGGCCGAGAGTGGCTGGTGGGGGGTATTACGAACTACATGGAAATATGCAGCAAACCTACATGACAGCACGGTCAGGAGAGTACTGTCTTTAGAAATGACTGGGGCTGTGAGAAATTATGACTTCTCTCTCCCTGACCGCAAAAATAAACACTGGATCATGTTTCTTTTCCCATCTAAAAGTGTATGTGGTGCGGTGGGGGTAGCGGTAGGACCAGACAGATATATGTAGCAAACACTACAGAGCCCAGTCCTGGCTAATACAGTAGAAACAGGGACTACTTTACCCAAAAGGGGCAAACATACATTTATAGTCAATTTCTATAGAATTACTTCTTTGTTTTTTATAATCCTAAAAAATTACACAGCCCATTTTCTAAAGCGCAATAATGCCCTCCAGGGTGGTATGGAATACCGGACCGGCCAGGAGCTATAGGCCCTCCGCCCTGCGGCTGGCCACATTACACCCCTGGCCAGTCCGGTATTGCCCAATACCATCCACCCTGTCGGGCATTATTGCTTGCTTATAGCTGCCCAAATGCCAGCATGGCTGCTGCTTGTATAGTGGCTTAATTCATTTCCAGCACAGACTTCTGCATTGCACACCCTTGTAAAAGTTACCATATGTGTTTGTAAGCCTATAGTTCTCTTTTGCAAACAAAATGGCTGTCACTCACTAACTGTTTAGGAGGAGACCTCAGACTTACAATACTGCATGAACTCTAATTTTGCTGGTTTTGTTTTTAGCTATTCATATGTTGTTCACAGTTGTTGCTATATTTTTTATTTAATTATTTTGGTAACTCGGTAAGGCCTGCTAGCACAAGTGCCTCTTTTCGGAGGCAACCTGGGAGCACTGGGGTGGTTAAGTGACTTGCTCAGAGTCACACAGTATGCAAATGGAGGTTGTGGGACTTAAACCCAGGTCTCCCAGATGTACCAAGCTCATTCACAGCTCATTACTCTAACCTCTAGGCTATACTGCCAACCCATACATCATATGTAAACAATAATGCTTCCATACCAGGCCTGATTAGCAGGTTGAGATTTCTTTGAATTAACTAATTTTCCTTAGATTATCACTCTTCAGCCCAGTATCCTGATCTCTCCCCAAAATAATAAGGGGGCTTGTGGAACTGACACTACTGAGTAGATAAGGGGCAAAGAGTAAAGGTGATTGAACACTTCAGTTCTGCTTATTACTATCTTGTCTCACTATTATATAATCCAGGTGCCACTTCACTTACGGTACTGGCATTTCACCTAGTTTGTAGGGGAAACTGAGACCTAACTGGGTTGCAGTTCGGGGGGGGGGGTGGTGACCCTTTATCTTATAGGTATATTATTACAGGGACCTGGTTGGGGTAAGAACCTGTGGAGAAGGGAGGGGAGGGCTGTGCATTACTTTTGTGTTGTTTTATGCTGTTTGGGGCAAGGTGGGATAAGATGGTTGTATCTACTTTTTGAAAAAATGTTCTCAGGTAAAGATGTCCACAATGTCAAATGTCAATTCTCCTGAATTGTCTAGATAGCATAGTCTCAGAAAAGTGATGTAATCTATTTAATAAATTGTAAACATAGGGAGCATGGTTAATAACATGAAAGCAATGTCATGGAATATTAATGGATTAATCATTTTATCAAAAGGAAGATTATGCAAGCATTTTCCCAAAAATCAGTGTCAAGACATGTTAACGCTCTAGAAGGTGCATGTGATGTCAGCAGAAGTTGCCCATCTGGAGTGGGGCTGAGGATGAGTGGTGTGTAGGCTGCTTAAACTCAAAGACCAGGGGAATGGTAGTCTGGCTGTGACCCAACTTCCCAAGCACTGTAACTACGGTACATAATGATAGTGCTGGTGGGTATATTGTACCATCTTGCAGCTATAGATCAGCTCTGGGGGTAATTTTGCTCCCAGTATCAGTACGTCACCCCCATATAGATGCAGTTGACTTGTTTCAAAAACTACTAGTGGAGTAGTCTGACTTAGAGGAAGCATGATTTTTTTTGGGGGGGGAGGCATGAATTATGCAGGAGATGGGGCGTTAGATAGACCAGTATGAATCCCCTCTGACTTCTACTGTAAGCTCTATGAGCCTAGATGCTATCTGCTGACCACAACTGAATAGATGCCTGGTGACATCTTCACCCTAAAAGACCAGGAATATATAGTACATTCTTCTCCCATTCCCTGCAGTGCTACACAACGACTGACATGTTGGACCATGTTTACCACGAACCCATATTAAACACAGACCGTTATTATGCAACTGACTTTGAGGGATTCGGAGACCCCACCTAGAACATGGAAACTCGATCCCACTCTTTTGGGTCACACAGCTCATAGAGAATGCATAATAAGTGCCATGCCCCCATTCATGTTTCACATTACCACCACCCATAATCTTTAACCAGTTGAGTGGCCTACTCAGGTGCTCTGATGTGGACTTGTATTATGCACATGGTGCTGGTGGGAGCTGTGGTTTTCCAGTGGCCCTCACACATAAGGTATGCCCGTGTTAAAGTTTCTGAGTAGGTCTTTCAGTGTGACAGAAGCAATGTGTATAGGACATGAACAGCGACAGTATCAAAACAGAATGTGGGTGCCTTGAACTTACACAGTTTAAGCATGGGGCCTCAGCAGCTAGTAGCTGGGGAGGGAATTATTTTTGAAAGCAAGTTTGGTCAATACATAGTCATAATAAATATAGCTTGGGACAGGCAGACTGCAAAGTAAGCATTGTGCAATGTGAGAGTGTGCCCTGGGGAACATATGTATCTCTTAGGTATGTTGGAAGGCACAAGACAAACATCCAATTCATGAGTATATTCCCCACACCCTGTTGGGTGTTATTGGTTACAGTACTTTTGCAACTTGAAAGTAAAGGTTTTAGTTTTCAAAGCAATATTATAAAACTTGATATGCTTGTGACTATTTCAAAACTGTCTTCAAAAGTTAAGTTTTAGTCTGCAAACCATTATGCCATGTATACATCTCCCTATTACCAGTTTGACGGACATGATTTTGGTAATTTATGATATATTCTAGCTTAGCAAACAGTACATTTCTCCATCATTACAGTGACCACAGCATTTTACAAGGGCATTAACAGTTCACTACAGTGGTAGAAGACTGGTCAGCAATGACATACAATCAGTATAATTAAAAAGTTATCTTTGATTATATGATGAAATTTGATGTTACCTTATTTTCTCTGTAAGGGACTGTTGGAGCAACGGCATATCTTACAAGGCCCAATGGGTTCTGAGAATGCTCGATTTGGAGCCGCCATTTCAGCTGTTTCTGACATTAACATGGACACTTTCATAGATGTGATAATTGGAGCACCTTTAGAAGATAACAACCATGGAGCTCTCTATATATACAATGGGCATACAACAGACATCGAAACAAAATATTCCCAGGTAATGTATGCATACTAATATACATATACAAAGAGGTATGTGTAAATATTTCTTGTATACTTAGGGCCAGCTCTTTTTTTTTTCATCTTTGCTTAATCAGGAGAGAGCTCTGTTTTACTTAGGCAGTAATATACAGTAGGGTGTAGTATATCCTAAGGTATTGTCATGCTTTGGTTTTGTTGTTAGGCACAAGGCAAATCTGAGTAACTTCAACCACCCTAGAAGTGGTAATATCCCATGATATTACACGTACACCCTGGAACATATTCTTGCAATTATAACACGGTCAAAAGTGTTAGGATGACATGGCTAATCCTTCGTAACTAGTTTTGACCTTTGATGATATATATGGAATATGTTATGGGGCTAGTGTATGTAGTCCAATGATATTCCATGATATACTACATACACCCTGGAACATATTCTTGCAATTATAAAATGGTCAGTGGGGCTAGAATAATATAGCTAATCCTTGGTAATTTGTTCTGACCAATGAAGATTATATATATAATGTATGTTAGAACGCTGTTAACCTTAGGAAATCATCATTTCCTAAGGTTCTTAACCTATCGATGTGACGTAGATATGTTGTTAACCTATCGATCCTACGTCACATTGATAGGTTAACAACAGCGAGTGGTCTGCGCATGTGCGCGCTTTTTTCCAACGGGGAACCGACTGAAGGGAAACCCACAGGGAAGGACTGAAGGGTCAAGAGCGTGACTTTTAAAACGTAGTTTCATTTAATTTTGATAGTGGGACCATACACTATAAAAAATAATGATGGTCCTTCTATCGGGCAAACCGTCATTTATGATTTCAGGCTGTTATGGCGAAACCTCTCGAGTCGCTCTCGAGGTTTACATGGTCACCCTGGCAACCTCTTGACTGTTAACTGACCGGTTAACGATAGAGGACCATACATTATCCTCTATATAATGTATGGACAGTGTCTATTAACCCTGTTTTCAAGTCAGTTTATAACCTGATAATCCCATTGTTATGACATCAGTATGCTGTAAACCTATCTTAACTATGTCATAATGATGGGATTACAGGATAGAATGTCACCACTTGTTAAAATTCTTGGAAAGGAAAGGTGATCTGCTGTTTGGACATTCGTTTAAAACACCCACATTAGATTCGGACAGTTACAGACCCGCTGCATTGTAGATCACAATGGCTAATTTCAGCACTTCAAGTTGCTCAACATTCAAACCAGGAGGCATTCACAGCCGAGCATGAGAACAAATGTACATTGAAAAAAAACTGTATTTTTTCCCCCACAGTGGCTATTTTTTCCATACATTATAAAATACAATGCCTGAATAACAGTGGTCAACCACAGATGTAATCACCTCTTGCGGTTGCCATGACAAATGTAAACCTCTCGAGCTGCACTCTTGAGGTTTACTTGGTTGTCCTGGCAACTGCTTGAGGTGATTACATTGTGGTTAACCACTGTTACTCAGGCATTATCATATATATATATATTGCTCTATATATATATATATATATGGAATATGTTATGGGGCTAGTGTACATATTAGAAATATTTTTATGAGTTTGTCTTGAGCCTTGACGTTAGTAGGGGTCATCATTAAATTTGATAATTCTTAGTAAAACAAGTAAATTAATGATAATGAGTCTTTATATGAATCATACAAAGGGCTACCTCCTGACTATAAAATAAGTATTTATGGATTACTGATAACTTTGCAAAGTAAAAAAAACAAAAAAAAACAAGGGGTCGGCTTTTCATTGGGTCAAGATTGCTGCAAGACCCAGGCTTGCAGCAGTCTAACGGGATTTTCTATCCTATGCGGCAGTTGATACAGGTTAGACCTCTTTTTGTGGTGTAGTTTGCATCAATCCTGGGGACTATTTTTATGGACCTTGCATCCAAGGTTTGGCACAAGCTGCCATAAAGTGGGAAAACTGCCATAACTGCACCCAACCTTTGAAAATCAGGCACACTTTCGGCAAAAGGATTGATGTAGCAGCAGTTTCAAAGTGTTGTGGCACAGGGCTTGATGCAAACCCTGTGCCACCCTTTGAATGTCCAGCTCAGTGTCTTTGTATTTGATTGAAAACAGATCAGAACTAGTACCCTTTAAACAAGCCTGCATGGGAGATGTAGTGTATATGATCTGCTTCATTGCCCAAGAACTTTTTGAGCTGCCGCCTCAAGTGGAAGAGACTAAAAATGAAAACACTGAAATTATAAGAGGACATTCTAGTGAGCCAAGAAATAAAACAAAAATGTGAAGAGGGAGGGAGGGAGGAAGGAAGGAAGGAAGGAAGGAAAGAAGGAAGGAAGGAAGGAAGGAAAGAAGGAAGGAAGGAAGGAAGGAGAGAAGTAAGGAAGGAAGGAAGGAAGGACTCCTCCAGCATCACACATGCACCAGTGGCCTTGGCAACCTGACGAGGCACTCAGGGATGTCTTATTGTTGAAGACGATGGTGGCCACAGAAGCAATTCACAGCAGATGGAGTCAGAACTGTGTTCTTGGAGTGGCCTCCTCCAACGTCAAACAACACTTAAGTGATACCCACCATCACTTATTAAGCATAACAGTTTCAATACTAAAACTTGAAACAAACATTATTAGCATTGACCTACAGTATGCTAGTAAAATAATAGTACTGCTTTATTGCTGTTTTAACTTTTCACAGCACCATTCAAAAGGAAGTATGGTGTTGCCATCTAATTCTGGTGTGTCACATTAATTGTTACTTAGCAATGAATGTTTCTAGACACTGCTGATTGCTGGATGTTGCTATGTATGGTCAGGCACCAAGTGCTGTCCTCACAAAAGTTGACATTGTCCCTGGATATGCAGGCTTTTCCATATGGGTTCACTGTCTGATAAGATAATACAAATTATCTGCAAAGAAGTGTGTGTTTTTTTAAGTCTGTTTGGGTTCTGTGGATTCAGCGGGATCTCAATAAGTGCCAAGAAAACCTTAAAAAGCTCAGTTTTGATACAATCCTCAATCTCCCCACTGGTAACCTACCAACAAAGGACTTAAACAGTCTTTGTTTCAGAATTTTTACCTTTATATATATTGTAGGGGAAGGGATTGCAAATCCTCATCATAAGTAACTAGCCACCCAGTCTCTTCCCCTTCTTGGCACACTGCACTTTCAGCTCTGTTCCTGTGTTGCCCCCACACTCATATGTTTTGTGATGACTGTATTATAGAGCATGTGGGGCACGTTCTATTAATTTCAATAAGGGGTAACTTAAAATGTTTATATATATATATTTTACAGTGCCATCGGGCTTAGATCAGTGCTGCTGTTCAACTAATAAGGCTCTTCTCAATTGAGTGGCAACATTGATTTAAACCCGCTGATACTGTTTAATAAAAAAATTAAAATGTGCCCCCATTGAAATCAATAGCGTGCATGGAGGCAGAGCTGCATGCAAGGTACCAGGAAGGAGAAAGGAGCGGGAGGCCAGCTCCTTAATAAAGATAAGAATTATGAAACAAGGACTGTTTAAGTCCTTAGTAGGTAGGCTAAGAATGGGGGGACTGAGAATTGATTTTCAAACGTAAGAAGGGAAGAACGTAATGGGAAGAATGTAACGAGAAGAAAGATTGGTTAAGTCTGCTTGCTGGCTGTGGAGAAGATTTCTGTAAGTTTTGCTATTGTTTTTTAAACTACGGGAGAGAAGGATTAGTTAATTCTACTTGTTGTTGAGGGAGTTAATGTATAGAGGATTTTTGTAAGTTTTGATATTGTTTACGTTTCTTTTTAACTTAGCTTCAAGTAGAATTTAGCTTAAAGGCGTCAGTGGCTGGAGTGACTTAAATACTGAAATACCACTGGGGGTTGGGTTTGAAGGCTGTGAGGGAGGAGCTCGGGGAGCTGCAAGCTGATCTGAACCCTCAGAAGAGGCCAGGAAGGAGGAAACAAGGAACAGCCATATGAGCTAAGTCTTAAGGACATATAAACATATAAAAATATGAGTAGATCTATAGTCCTTATGAGTAGGATTGTGGTCTCCAGTTAGTACTGTAGTTGGCTGTCTTATGTTGCATGCAAGGGCATTTAGGATAACAATTTCTGTTAGAGGCTGGGCTAGGATTAGTTAATTCTACGTGCTGTAGGGAGAATGGTGTGGAGAGGCTGTATAGGTAGTGTGGACCATGAGTAGGATTGTTGGGTGCAATGGTTGTGGGGCAGCAATGCAGACGAACATACTGTGGAGGCTGGGAGGGTGCCCAATATGCCACAGGTTTAGGAGGCTTGAGGAAGAGGTTCAGTGGCTTGGCATGGAGCTGGGGAGGTTGAAGGAGGAGGGGAGGATTGCATCAGTAGGAGGGCTGACATCTGAGAGTACTGTGGGGACACCACAGAGAAGGAACAGTGGGGCAAGGGAGAGGTCAGGGGGAGGAGGCACAGTAGACAGGAAGCCAGTTGATGAAGGGTGAACTCTAGTAGGACCTAGAAAAAGAGGAGCAGCAGAACGCAGTAGGGAGTAGGAAACACACAATTAGACAAAGGAAGGAGGGAGCATGTTTGCTGTACTAGCAACACATGGGAAAGAGGACACAGGAGGAGATTGCACAAGGGATAGTACTCACAAACAGAAGGGAGAGGGGGCATTACTAGTGGAGAGACTGAGCATGGCATGGCAGGGGGAGGGATAATACTCTGAGAGGTGAGGAGGGAGCAGAAGATTGGCAGTCAAACAGGAGGAGGGGGAGGAGTATCAATTGAGAATAGCTGGGGGGAAGACACTGGGACACACTGTAAAAGAACCATCTTGAGTGGCCCCAGAAATCATAACCTGGGCGGGGTGGTGGTGACAGGCACAAGGAAAGAGGAGGGAGGTGTACTAGTGTTGGGGGATTCCATACTCAAGGGGATCAGATGGGGCAGCAACAGGGAGAGGCGTAGTCAGAGAAGGGTGGAGTCCATACCAGGATTAAAGGCAGACAAGGCAGGACAGGCGTAAGGTGCGTATGGAGGGGGTAGAAGGAAACCACGTATTGTGGTACATGTGGGGACAAATGACCTAGTGGGGGAAATAGTGGAGGTAACAAAGGAGAGGACTGAGGAAGTGAGAAGGTTGTGCAAAGAGACTGGGAAGTCTGTGGCATTCTCCGAAGTGCTCCCAGTACCCTGTGCAAGCATGGTGAGAAAGGAGAGAATTAGGGAGTTGAACACATGGTTGGTAGAATGGTGTCAAACTAAGGGATATGGGATTGTGGGTGGCTGGGGCAGTAACTGGGATAATAGCAATCTGTTTGCAAGGGATAGGCTGCACCTGAGTGGGGAGGGGAAGGAGGTATTAAAGCAAAGACTGGGGAGGTATATTGCGACAAAGGTGGATTTAAACTAGATTGGAGTGGCAAGTGGACAGCAGGTAGGCAGGGATCTGATAGAGTGGAGTCACAGCCTACCCCCCAGGCTAGCAGGGAAGGACTCGGGGCAGCTGAAAAAGGAGGGAGTAGAAGAAAGAAAATGGAGACCAATGAAGGGAAGGGTGCAGGATGGAGAGTGGTCTTGCTGAATGCAAGAAACTTAGGCAATAAATCTGCTGAGCTACAGGCACTCCTAGCAGTGTGGAGGGTGGCTATTGCAGCTGTCACAGAAACGTGGGTAACTGAGCACCAGGACTGGAATATGGCAATCCCAGGATACAAAGTATACAGGAAAGACTGTAAAGAAGAGAGGGGTGGTGGGGTGGCAATCTATGAGAGTGACAGGATCAAATGCACAAGGGACGAGGGTGAAGAAAGGAGAACAGAGGCAATCTGGCTGCAGCTCCTAAACTCAAGGGGTAGGAAACTGAGGTTTGGGGTGGTATACAGGCCATCGCCCTAGTCTGAGGAGCTTGACAGGGAATTAGCAGGACAAATCAGAAAGACATGTAGAAAAAGGAAAGTGGTCATCGTGGGGGATTTCAACTTGACGGGGGTTGACTGGAGCATCCCGGCCACCTCCAGTGCTAAGGAGCAAGTGCTCCTGGATGCAGTCCAGGAGGGTCTCCTGACACAGTTGGTTAGTGTACCTACTAGGCTAAAGAACACTTTTGATCTGGTGTTGTCGAATGGGAAGGCAGTAAGGGAAATAAAGATGGAGGACCCACTAGCTGACAGCGATCAACAAACAGTGTGGTTTAATATCACGATGTGTGGGGAGCCAGAGAAATCATTTACTCAGGTAGTAAACTTTAGGGGGGAAGACTTTGGGAGGATGCAGAAAGTGCTGAAAGGGAAAATAGAGGGCATAAGGCAGGAGATGGATGCAGAGCAAAAATGGGATAATATTAAATGGGGGATTACAGAGGCAATAGAAGCCTGCTCCAAGACACAGAGTAAGAGGAGCAGAGCAAGAAAACCATGCTGGTTGAACAGTGAGGTAGTGGACGTGTTGAGAGCAAAATGATAGGTGCACCAGAGGTATTGAAAGATGGAGAAGGAAGTGGGCATGGAGGAGTATGCAAGATGGTCCAGGGAGGTGACCAGAAAAGTGAGAGAAGCCAAGGCCCAGAGGGAGCTGAGATTAGCGCAGGGAATTAATGGGTGGGGGGGATACTTTTTCAGATACATCAGAGAGAAAAGGAAGTGCAAGGAGACAATAGTGAGGATAAAAAAAGGGTGGGTAGTTGATGGAAAAGGGTGAGGAGCAGGCAGAAGCACTGAATGAATACTTTTGCTTAGTGTCATGAAAGAAAAGGGGACCGCTACCACCTTGGGCTGGGAGGGTGGGGACAAGGGGAGAGGAGGTAACAGATGGAAAAACTGAGGCAAGTAGAGTCCTAGAGGGACTGAGGGCACTGAAGGAAGGCACCAGGGCTGGATGGTATCCACCTCGGGGTGCTGTGGGAAATGGCGGAGCTGTTGGCAGAGCCGCTGGTGGATCTGTACAGCACCTCACTGGAGTCGGGATATGTGCCACTGGACTGGAGGATGGCACATGTAGTACTATTACACAAGAGTGGACCAAGGGATGAACCAGGTAATTATCACCCGGTAAGTCTCACCTCCATAGTGTGCAAACTCATGGAGACAATACTAAAGGAAAGATCTGGTGTCATACCTGGAGGACAGTGGCCTCCAGGATATGAGGCAGCATGGGTTTGTTTCAGGGAAGTCTTGTCAAACCAACCTGATACAATATTATGGCTGGGTGACAGGTGAGCTGGATAAGGATCATGCAGTGGATGTTCTTTACTTGGACTTCAGCAAGGCCTTGATTCCGTGCCTCATGTGGGGCGGCAGGAAGCTAACTAACTGGTGTAGGGTAGGGGCAAAAATGCATTTATTTATTTATTGAAAATGTTTCATCAGGAAAGGCACACTGAGCAAAAGATGCTTTGTCTCATGGTGCCACTGGGGGGGTTACAATGGAGGAAGGTATACATACTACAGTTGAAATTAGAGTAGAGCAATACAGACGAATGAACATAATTGAGTGTGATTACTTTTGAACTTGTTACATGAGGAGAACAGTACAAAACATGAGCCTCAAGAAAGTGGTGTTACATAACATGAGTACACATCAAGGCAATACATGATTACATAAGTGTAAAGAACTTGAACTGAAGCGAGATGTACCAAGTTGGCAGCGGGAAATGGAAATCGGAGATGGGAGGTAAAGGAGAGGTGGAAGGGCTGTCTAGTAGACACTAGGGTGATTGGGGGTGCTTTAGGGGAGACGGTGGGGGAAAGAGAAGGGAGATAGTAGCAGTGAATCAGACTGTAAGTACATAGGGTATTTAGGACGGTGGGGGAAAGAGAAGGGAGATAGAGCAGTGAGTAAGACTGTAAGCGCATAGGGTGTTTAGGGCAATGTATAAGCCAGACAGTTAGGCGAAGGCTGAGCTGCTGGTCAGGCACATAAGGGGAAGGGGGGAAGAGAATCCATCAGTGGGTGGGAAGTCAGGAGCAAAAATGATGAACTGGATTGCAAGCTGGCTGAGTGGAAAGCTGCAACAGGTTATGGTGAGAGGGGAGCGCTAAACTCCGAGGCCAGTGACAAGTGGGGTGCCACAGGGGTCTCTGTTGGGGCCAGTATTGTTTGGGCTCTTCATATCAGACATTGCACATGGGGTGGTGAGAAAGATAAGTCTGTTCACTGAAGGCACCAAAATCAGAGCAGTGGTGAATGGAGAGGAGGGATGGAAGCAGCTGCAGGGGGACCTAAGCAAGCTAGAGGAGTGGTCAGAGAGGTACCAGCTGGGGTTCAGTGCAAAGAAGTGTAAGGTTATACACTTTGGGGTGAAGAACCCAAGGAGAGAATACTGACTGGGAGGGGATAAGCTGGGGATCACTGAGGAGGAGAAGGACCTAGGGGTAATAATAACAGGGACCATGGACAACACTGCCCAGCGCAGGAGAGTGGCTGCAAAAGCGAACAAAATGCTGGGGTGCATAGCGAGGGGGGTTTTGTCCAGGCAAAGAGAGGTGATCTTGCCCCTCTACAGGTCGCTGGTAAGGCCACACTTAGAGTATTGTGTGCAGTTTGGAGGCCGTACCTAAGGCGTGTTATCAGGCTACTGGAGGGGGTGCAGAGGAGGGCAACAAAGATGATAAAATGTGGAATGGAAGGGACAGACTATGACAGCAGGCTGAGAGACCTGAATATGTACACCCTGGAGGACAGAAGGGACGGGGGGACATGACAGAGACATTCAAGTATCTGAGGGGAATCAATAAAGATGGGGCAGATGGGGTCTTTAAGTTAAGGAGGGGGAGGGTCAGAAGGGGGCATGGGCTAAGAATAGAGGGGGGAAGATTTAGGAAGGAAATGAGGAGACACTATTTTAGAGAGAGGGTGGTAGCAAAATGGAATGCCCTACCAGAATGGGTGGTATGTAAATCTGTGAACAGCTTCAAAAGGGCATGGGACAGGGAACAGAGGAAAGTGAGGATGGGAGAGGTGGGGGGGTGGTAGTGGCATGACAAATGGGAGGGGGGTTTGGGGCAACTAAAAACTAGGGGTGCTAGCCGCACACTTGAGCAGACTTAGATAGACTGGGTGGTCTGTTCCTGCTGGCATATTCGTATGTTCGTATGTAATCAGTTGTTGCTCTTTAAAGTGAAAATATAAATGGCAGACAAAAAACATTTTACATTCTTTTTTTTTTTTTGTTATATGGGTACACAGTGTCATTAGAAGACATTTTAAATAACCTGATAACAAAGAGGTCTGTTTAGGCACCGCCACTTAATACAGTATAAACAGAGAAAAGGCAACACTGTGTGCAAATATTTTTCCAGAATGGCAGTGTATTCCTGGGACATGCCATGTTTGACATTTGTTAAAGGGGTAGCAGAAATTACAGTATGCATTAAGTAATTGTAGAACAGAGTGGTGCGTTCATTAGTTTGGTGCACCCTCTAGGTAGGAGAGCAGCACCAGGCAGTAATAAAAGCATCTCACAGGGTTTCCTTTACATGAGCAGAAGTGTCAAAGGATTTTTGGCTGGGAAACAGTCACCCTTATGTTACACCTAAACATCCTGGCATAGCCTCAATGAAACAAGGTTCCCAATACTCCAGAGTACTTTAAGTGTGAGGGAGGCCAGCTACACAAAGAGCCTAGAACGACAGAGCCAATTTATCATACCTTTCATAACAAAGGAGTTCCTTGGAAGTGTGATTGCTACAGAGTTTACAAGTGATTCTTGTAATGAATTCCTGATCATTTAGAGGGCATCTATTTTTGAGATATGTGTATTTGTGTCTGGGCTGAAATGTTTCCAAGCAGTAAGAAGTGTGTGAGAGAGAGAGAGTGTGTGTGTGTGTGTGTGTGTGAGAGAGAGACAGAGAGAGGGAGAGGGAGGGGAGGAGAGGAAAGGGAAAGGGGAGGGGGGAGGAAGGAGAGAGAGAGAGAGAGATCCATACTACAGTGTTTTACACAGATTACAAAGTTCAGAGGAGTTCCCACTGTAAGTGTAGGTTGGTGAAACCCACATCCACAAAAACATAAGAATTTAGCTAACTAAAGCCGTTGGAGTTAATCAGGTCTACCTGATGCAGAGCCCATTCATCTTTCTTCACATGTCACTCCTTCCTCCCTGTACACTCTTACCATCCTCTTAAATTTATCCCACCCCCATCAACAGTAATTTTGCTGGCCACCCCATATGATAGCCAGCTCCACCCCTCCACAGCTCTCTCCATGAAGAAGTGCCTCCTGGCCTGCTTCTAGAACCTTCCTCCAACCAGTCAGTAACTGTGTCCTTTCATGTTTTCAGTTCCAGTGGTTCTGAAAAGTTTATCAGAATCTACCTCGTTAATACCTTTAAGGTACCTAAAAGTGTCAATTATGTCCCTTCATTCACCTTATGTCCTCCATTGAGTACATATTCAGGTTTACCAGCCTCTGCTTGAACGTAAGCCCTTGAACAATTTTTGTGACCCTTCTTTGTACTGCCTCCAACTGTTCAATGCCCTTTTTTGTGATAGGGGTTCCAGAACTGTGTGCAATACTCCATGTGTGGTTGCACCATGGATCTGTGCAAAATATGATGTCTTTTCTTCTGCTTGTGAACCCTTGTGGTCCCCGATGAAATCTTTTGAAATTCCAATAAATCAGAGGCCCCCAAACTAAATGATTAGAAATGGAGTACCTCAAACCCCTAAATACTCAGCAAACATAATATTTTTGTCTCTGCCGAATGTAGCAATCCCAACACTTGCTTTAGGAACAAATAATATGGGTATAAATACAGGTATGAATGCATTGTTACAAAATGTACCCAGATTCAGATTCAGATTTATCACCTGTAAACAAGTAAAAGATGAAATAAGGAAATCAAAAATAAGGAAAGCTTTTGGTCTAGACTGTATGGAGAAGAGATTTCTGATGGATTCAATGGAAATTACTTCTCCTGTCTTAACAAGACTGTATAATTGGAGTTCGATGGAGGAATTTTTTCCAACCTTATGAAAGAATGCAAAGGTGATTCCAGTCTACAAGGGCAGTGAAACCACTGAACTGACAAATTATACATATATTGCTTTGTTGTTCGTGATTTCTAAGTATTGGAGAGGTTGGTGCAGGGACAGCTTAGTGAGTATCTGGAAAGATACTTGTAGCTGTCCATGTTCCAACCTGGATTCTGAAAAGGATATTCCATGGACACTGCACATGCTGACATGGTGGATATGTAGTAGAAGTAGTAATACAATATATTTATGCAGTATAGCACCGTTAGGATAATTTACACTCTGTTTATAGGTGTACCTGTGCAGTAAACACATAAAGTTCATATTACCTCACACGACAATAAAACAAACATATCAAAAAGGTAAATACACATAATGGGGTAATTTGGCCTGTAAGAAAAGTAAAAGCACAAACATTCACCAAGCTTTTTATAAATTATTACACCACCAGTCATCAATAACTACACTGAACATACAAATATAAACTATGATAAACATTTTAGTGCTATGTTACACTTTATCTTTTGCACACACATCTAAAGCTAAGAAACTGTCTAGCCTTTGTTTTAAAACTGCATTGTGTGAATCAGGATTCCAGATATAATAGCTTACAAACTATGGGGGGCCTGTCAGTGGGTGCGGTGTTTGTGTATTTATGCAAGGCTTTTGGCACTGTGGACCATGGGCTTTTGGGGAGCGACTGTTTGAGATTGGTCTATCAAAAGAGTCTTGTGAATGGTTTGAATCCTATCTGAAAATCAAAACCAGCAGGTCCAGGTAGATGGTTGCCACTCAAAAAAGTCCCAGGTCAAAAGAGGAGCGCCCCAGGATCCATTCTGGGGCCCACATTGTTTCTTATCTATACAAATGATTTGGCTGAAATTGCAAGGTTCTCCAGTACAAGATTATATGCAGATGACACCATGCTGGTGACCAGCAGAAAAAACTTAGAAATAATGGAAGCAAATACACAGTCTGATTTTACAGGGCTATGCTCATGGTTGTCTGAATCCGGACTGGTTTTAAATGGTAAGAAAACTACGTTACTGGTATTTAACAAATGGCATAAACTACACCTGAAGTAAACATAAAAACAACAAAAAATGAAGTAATAGCCCAGGTTTTAGAGAATAAATACTTGGCCTTTCGATTGAAGAGTGTCTGAAATTTGATTATCATATACAAGATATAACAAAAAGAATAAATAAAAGATTGGGGGCATTTAGACGCACCAACTTCTGTACAAACAAATTTGAGAACTTTAATAGCAAACCAACTTCTGGTACCAGTCTTTGAATATGGCAGCCACATGTACGGCCTAGCAACCAAACAAATGTTTTCAAAAATTGAGATCATACATAACCAACTGGCAAGATTTATCTTGAGACGAGATTACAAAACCCATCATTATGACTTACAGTATATGAGGAATTGGGATGGCTAACACCAGAAAACAAAGTTATCATGGGCAAATCAGATATATAGAGTCTTAAACCATAATAAGCCCTCATATTTATTTGACAAATTAGAAAAAAAACTGAATACAAATATAATCTGAGAAACATCAATTTGAGAAGTTATAAAATCCTAAGGCCACTAAACAAGTATGGCAATAGGTGTTTTTCCTTTATTACATTTACACTGTGGAATTTGATAAAAAACATTATAGATAAAGTTCACAAAAGCACAACGTCCTTTATTGCAGGGTTAAAACATTAACTAAACACACGGTGCATATGCAATGGTTAGCTATGTAGATGGCATAGATATTACTATTTTAGGAAATTATTGAATTGTATATATTGTTCCCTCCCTTTGATATAATTTGTATAATCTAAAATGGAAAATCTAGTTTTTGTATACCATATCTATGCAGATTGTTTTATGTTGAAACTGTACGTATCTTAAATGTAATTATAAGAGCATCTTGTAAATAGGATGGCGGTCCTAGTGATGTGTTTTCCACCAATTCCTGTCTAAAAATAAAGATTTTTACTACTTACTACTACTACCACTGTACTTACACAACCCAGCATCCTGTTAGCCCTCACTGGTGCCTTACTGCAATGTCTTTTGGATGAGACGTTAAACCGAGGTCCCATCTGCCTGGATTGGTGGTAGTTCAGGTGGATGTTAAAGATCCCATGGCACTTATCGAAAAGAGTAGAGGAATTTCCCCGGTGTCCTGGCCAAAGTTCCCTCATTCACTAAAAATACCACCAACAGCTTAGTCTGGTTCAAGGTCAGTTGGCATTCATCTGTAGCCCCCTCCCCCGGGTCGTGCCTGAAAATAGGCAGAATTTGTCTAGTGCACTTACCCGGTCAACAAAAACTAAATAAAAAAAATAAATAAAATCAATGTGCAGTGGACTTCAGGGTGCCAGTAACTGATGATGTGTTGGATGAAACCAGCTGGAGGTTTGGTGTAATGGGCTCCTGCTGGCATCCCTGGCAAGAGGTTCTATGCTTTGCTGTGGTTTCTAGCACATTAAAAGATTTTTTATCCACACTTTTGTGTTGTACTGCTTTCTATGAGGTTGGTGGTTGTTGCAGAAACTTATTTTACTGCTAGTAATTACCCCAGGTCTTTCTCTTGTTCGGACACCATGATGGTCACTCATTCCAGCTTGTTCTCCACCCTAGGGTTCTTTCTCCCCATATGCGTGACTTTGTACTTTTTTTGCACTGAACCCCTATTGCCAGATTCTGGACCATTCCTTCAGCCTTTCTAAGTCTTCTCTCAAGTCCCTGAATCCCCCCTTTATGTCCACCTTCCTACAGAGCTCAGTGTCCTCTGCAAAAAGGCACAGTTGGCCCTCAATACAGGCTGCAATGTCATTTGCTAACACACTGAAGAGCACCAGCCCGAGCACCAAGACAAGAAAAAGTGTCTGTGGAACCTTTGAGGGAAGGTACAAGCAGATACTGTACATAGTAGTGTCCATGGGGCATGGGGCCAGTCTTCCATGTGCACTAGGGAGAAAACACTGTGGACTCACACTCCAAACCACAGTAATTCAGTTGTCAATAGTGTCACTTTTGTTCAACAACAGAGTGGTACAGAAGCAGCCATGTACAGGCTCACAAACCCTGGTGCATTGTGGATGTACAGCATTGTCAGTGGGTGGGGCAAAGGCAAAGCTGGACTGCCAACCCTCAAAAACACTCCTCTTAAGGAAACAGGAGCTTCAGTCACTATACTAATCTACTAGGATATGGTATAAGGAAATCTGCCAAACTGCAGGAAATGGAAGGCACAGGAACGAAGACAGATCCACAGCTAATAGCAAAGCCAGATTTTTTTGGGATGTCCTTCAAAATATAAATAAAAGATTATAAAACAAGAAGTGCAAATGGGCATTGGGGGGGGGGGCTCAGTGTCCCTCCCCAAAATACACAGATACATTATCAACATTTTACCAAAAGCACATTTAAAAAAGGGGTATACAATATAGCAGTTAATTCTGCCTTTATACAAAGTACATTTTATTTATTTCAAAAGTTTTACCGAAAAAGACATACTGAGCATATAACAGCTTTTTCAGATGCGTCCGGGAGAAAAAAATAAATAATGTGAACAGAATTACAAAAGTAATAGCCTTATACGAGTGATACAGTACATGAAAAGATGCATAATCTTTAAGCATTGTGAGGCGAAACAGTACAACAAGGCATATGTGGTAGGTACAAATAGTTTGGATAGGCAATGGGAAATTACTCAACAGGTGTAGTGGGAAGAAGAGCAATATGGCCAAGGGAAAATGAGTGGGGGGGAAAGAAATAAAATAAGGTAAGGGGACATGGACCATTGCAGGTGGGAGCAGAAATGTCATGAAGAAGAGACTTTAAGAGAGATGGTGCAGAGCCAACTAACACGGAAAGGTAGACCAGAGTTTAGGAAAGTAATATGAGAGACAGTTTGGCCAACAGTAAATTGCCTAGAAGGGATAGAAAGAGAATGGGAAACATTGCTGCAAAGAAAATAGGAGGAAGGAGGGAGAGAACATAGGAGGAAAGGGAATCAGACTGGAATTTGGAAATAATGGAGGCATAGTGAGAAAGGCATCAGGCATCAAGAGATGGGAGAGAGAGTAAGGGCAGAGCACAGCAAGTAGTGATGGGTACAAGGAGAACATTCTAAGGCAAAATGACAAAAGGATTGAAAGAGGGAGTCCAGTTTGGCCAGGGAGGATTTGGGAGCTACACTGTAAACTATGTCACCATAGTCAAAAATAGGAAGAATCATCTTTAAAACAATCTCACAGTGGGCAGAAAGTGGGATACTCGCTTTGTTCCTGTACGGTGCACCAAGCTTGGGGTAAAGCTTATAGTGTATGGCATCAATATGCACCAGGAAATCAAGATGATGCTGTAGCCAGACTACCAGCTACTTCAAAAGGAGGACACATCCTCAATCGCAGCACCATCAAGGGTGTGAAATAGTGGGTGGGCCGCCAGGGATGGAGTTAACAGCATCTTTTGGACGTAGCGAGCCGACATAGTAGTGGCTCCTGGTGGTGGCTTACGGAGGCGATCTAAGCAGTGTGGGTGACCATGTGCTGCCGAATGCCTCCTCCCCCAGGAAGCCACCACAGCTGCATGGATTGTGGGAGGTGGGAGGGTGTCCCAGAACAGAGAAAAATGGCTGCCTCCAACACCGGATGATGGCCATCAGTAGACCTCTCTCCTGCTGCTGACTGCCTAGCACAGCACACGTGGCCCCTGACCGACATCCATGGTGCAACAGGCTCTCCCCCCCACCACTGCTCCAAGGGGGTGGTCCCCCAGAATGGATAAGCTGGACCACCAATGGGAAAAGCTGGCAGAGCTTTGGGGGAAGCTGAGAGAGGTGTGGCAGTGGGAGCCAGCATGTGAGAGCTCAAAGGAGTGGGGCTGCAGGGGTGTGGGAAGAAGCAAAAAAAAAAAAAATAGTAAGCCTCTGTTGGGTGTCAAATGTCATGGAAACTGGGTTTTTTCCTTGGCATTGAGGTTTGACCAGAACTAGTTCTGAATATTATTAAAATCTAACTGTAGCTGGACAATAACATCATGGGAGGAGGAGCCAGATGAAAAGTGCAGTGTATTAGCTTTGTACATGTGAATGGACACAGAGGAACAGTCAAATGGGATGTCATTCAAGAATATGGAAAAGAGAATGGGGCCCAGAACAGACCCTTGAGGGAATGCCTAAGCAGATAGGTAGTGGGAAGGGAATAGGGAGTTTCCAGTTCAGACTGCTTGAGACCTGCCCTCAAGGTTGAAGCAGAACCAACTGAGGAGGCAGGGAAGCCCACTGCTCTAAGCTTGTCCAGAAGGAGTTGGTGTGCCACAGTGTCAGAAGCTTTAGCCAAGATGACAAAGACTGCGAAGGTGATCAGACCCTGCTCCATTGAAGAAAGGATGGAACCAGTAAGCCAGAAGAGAAAGGTGAAAGTAGAGTGGGATTTCCTGAAACCAGGCAGGAAAGGGTTAAAAAAGAAGGAATAGTTAAAGGAGGAAGAGAGCTGTGAGAGAACACAATGGTCTTATAACTTAGCCAGAGTGAGTAGGAGACAGATAGGATATAAGTTACCAGGAGAAGAAAGATCGCTACTTTTGGGGAGAGGGATGACAGTAGCCTGCTTTCAGGCATCAGAGCCAGTGGCAGAGGAAAAAGAGGGTTAAAGAGTTGGGTAATAGGCATAGCGATGGCACGCACTGAGAGAAGCAAAAGCTTCAGATCAAACCATCAGGGCTACCTCCCTTGTGAAGGTTAAGGGCATGCAGCGCCTTAAAGGAAGCAAAAAGAGAGATAGGAGAGTAGGAGAAAGAGAGACAGGAGGTAGGCAGAGGAAGGGGAGAGGTTAAGGATGAGATGAGAGAGAGAGAGAGAGAGAGAAAATAGGTGGTGAAGTACAGCAGAAGTTAAAGGAAGAGGCAACAGAAGAAGGGTCAGAGATGAGAGTCGCCAACCTTGAGAACAGCGGAGGGAGACTGGGTCAGAAGGGAGACAAGGGGATAGCTAACCTTTCAGAACTTGAGGGGTGATTAATGTTGCTCTGGAGTGTGGATGCAAAATACCACGGTTTTTCAAGCCTTGTCACTTTGGTACAGGTGGTGCAAAGGTACCACTAGTTGGCCAAAGCAGCCTTGGAGCCAGTGGTCTTGTAGAATCACCAGGCAAGGTCTTAGGCATGATATAGAGTGGTTTGTGAAAGAAATCCTAATAAGAAACATACTGTATAAGTGTTAATGAGTGTACATTTGGAGTGAGATGAGATCTTGGGGGGGGGGGGGAGATGTAAAGAATGTGAATGGCAAATACTAAAGAAATTAACTATTAGTAGGAAAGGATTTTGTAATACATTAACCAGGGGCATAGTAAGGCAGGAGCCCGAAAGTCAGGTGTCCTTATGCCCCCACACATCCTTAAATGCCCATCTTGGAATGATGTATTGTATTTATAAAGTGGCTCACCTTTAAAGATAAATGAAAAAAGAGTTTAAGAACTGTTTTTTTTGTAAAATAAGCTGGTTTGCGGTTTTAAAATAGATTGTTTAAATATAGTTTTCCAGTTAAAATTTGTAGTAAATTACAAAATGGATAGGGAAAATACTGCACCCCAGTTGGCTAGGACCTGTGAGCTGAGAATACACAACACATGGGTAAAAATAATGCTGGCAGTCAGGATACAGCACACTAACTATATCAGTGCTCTTTTTTAAAATTCCTGATTGTTGTTTCAAACATGACTGCCACCTTGTCTCACTAGGGAAGAGAAACCCTGAAGCCACCTATAGGCTGGGAGGGGAGTTGCTGGCAGTCACAAAGGAAGAGAGAGACTTGGGCATCATCCTCACCGATGACCTGAAATCATCCAAGCAGACCTCTAAAGCAGTAGGTAAGGCTAGGGGGATGTTAGGGTGTATTAGTAGAGGTATCACAAGTCGTAAGAGGGAGGTAATAATCCCTCTTTACAAGACACTGGTTAGGCCCCATCTGGAGTACTGCGTGCAGATTGGAGGCCACACCTTTCAAGGACATTAACCAAACTGAGGCAGTCCAGAGAAGGGCAACCAAAATGGTGCAGGGACTGCATCAGAAGACATATGAAGACAGATTAACAGAGCTCAATATGTATACCCTTGAGCAAAGGAGGGAAAGAGGTGATATGATCAAACATTCAAACACCTTAAGGGCATTAACAAGGTGAAAGAGTCTAACATGTTTAAATATAAGAAAAGTAGCAGGACAAGAGGACACAGCATGAGATTGAGGGAAGCCGATTAGGGGGAATGTGAGGAAATTCTTTTTCACAGAAAGAGTGGTGGATGCATGGAACAGCCTATCTCAGGAAGTGGTGGCTATGAATACAGTGCAGGGCTTCAAACAGACATGGGATGGGCATAAGGGAGCAATACAGATGAGTATGAATAGATAGGCCACTGACAGAGCAAAGGCTGATGGCACATTTATAATGTAGAAAAAGAAATGGGCAGACTGGATGGGCCTTGCGGTCCTTATCTGTCATCAACCTCTATGTTTCTATGTTTCTACTAGAAAAATCATCTAGGCCTTAAAAATTAAACTTCCACAAAAAAAAATGATGAAATGTTCTTTTCCTTTTTATTCCCCTCCTTACACATATACACAAATTAACATGATATACTACTCATACTTTTATTTATAGTGCTTCTTTTCTGACCCTGAGCCCCCCACCACCTCCTCCAATCCTTACCTGCCTAGCAGGGAAATCTTTGCTGCGTGCCCTGCCGCAGTTACAACTGAATTCCTAACTTTACTGAGGCCTTCTGTTGTGTGTGTTTGTGTGGGGGAGAAGTAAACATTAAGACAGCACAATTCTGCAGAAGTTTGAATTGCTGCATTCCATGATAAATATTAAATTTATTGACTGTATGGATTGACAAGTGGAGAGACTACTGTTTACTAGTTATTTTTAATGAAGGAAAATATTGATTTGTAATACATGGATTGGCCATGTAATACTATTGAAATCGATGCAAAAAAAAAAATATAATACTACACTTCAAATTCCATAATATCATTCTTGGAATCTCATAATATTATCATTTAGAGCTTGTAATACTATTGTACTGAGCACTCAACAATGGTATTATGAGAAAAATCCATGTCCATGTGTTGTTGAATTCCTCATGCTCAGCGCAAGCTGGCTTCTATTGTAACTGCCGTGTACAGTAAAAGCCAACTTGTCGCTGACCATAATCACTAAAAAACTGGTTCTGTCGAAGGAAAGCAGTACCACTGAAGAATGACTACTGATTATAAAAAAATTAAAAAAGTAAGAATAAGATCAGTGCTGTGGAGGCACAGGGGAAGGATGGCCCTGCTCTCTGGAGCCCCTCTCAAACCTTCAGGAGCTACAATGGTGGCAGTGAATGAATTACAGATCATGGAGCCAAGGAGGACACTGACTTTTTTTAACTCTCTTTGCCTTCGATCTCAGTTCAGTTCCTGGAGCAGTGCAGGTGTATCCCAATAGGAACACCCATTGCATAGGAGGCATGGCTTCAATCACTCTGGCGTCTAACTGGAGGAGGCTTGTAGCAGGGCAAAGTGTCAAGCTGAGTTGGATGTGACCCCATGTGAAGGAGGTCTCATTATCCAGTGGTGCTGTGGAGGTGAAGGGGGAAGATGGCCCTGATCTGTGGTGCTGGTGGTGAGTGAATTACAGCAGCTCACTGAGCCAGTGGAAGACCAGCTTTTTTAAGACCCTCTCTGTCTTTGCCTTTGATCTCAGTAGAGCAGCACCCTCAATGGCAGTGAGTACTTGAAACTCCTTGGATCAATATATTGCAAAAAATAACACAGTAGGGAATTGTGTATCACTCAGCTATAATACCATTTTGAGGTTTTGTGATACGTTGGAACCTCTTAAGCTTTGCTCTTGAAGTTTACATATCTCCAGAACCTCTCGATGGTATTATAGCCTTGTAGTACACAGTCCACCATCAATTTTATTCAATGTCTAATAAATAAAAGATGGATTTTTTTAAACTTATTTACTATGCTTTTTTGCCACGGTGCCAGTACCTCTGAAGGCTCAGCCCCCCAGCTCCCCTGACCTCCACCCACCCCCCCCGAGACCGATTTTGTTTTTTTTAAATGTGCTCGGTTTACTGATTTGATAAGTGCCATTAGACACCTTAGTGGGGGGGGGGGGTAATTATGTAGCTCAAACTGCACTTACAGTGACTGAAAGCACTTTGCTTGTGGTGTCATGCCTAACAACACTCCTGGTCATGTGGTTAGGTCAGCATAATGTATAAAAACAAAAACAAGGCACTGCATCAACATGTGGTCTAAAAGCAAAACAAAATGGTTATATTAAATGCACACTAAAAATAGAGTTAAAAATCTACGTTTCAACCTTAGGTCTTCTTCAGGAAATATCTAAAAGAGAAAAAACAAAGTTAGTGTCGAGACGAGGTAAAATGAGGGAATATATATATATATATATATATATATATATATATGTGTGTGGGGAAAGAAAAAAGGAGGCTCAGGGAGAAGAAGTGATAAATGGCAAGATTAAGAGGGAATCTGTGAAACTAAAAGGTGATGATGGGAAAGATAAAGCATAATAGGAGTGAGAGAGCTAGAGAATTCCCTAGGTGGGGACTAATTGACAGGGCCTAGTAAGAAGGCTGAAACGTGATAAATGTGTGGGAAGGAGACAGAGATGGAGACTTATGGTGAAAATGAAAAATAAATTAAATGTGTACAGATACAAACAGACTTTAGGGAAAATAAGGGATGGCTGAAAGATGTTAGTGGAAAATACGTCTATCATTTAAACCAGAGGGCTGCTGGGAGCCAAAGTGGATGATCAGCTTGGCTTCCATGTTTTTTCTATGGTCAGGATCCCAGAAGCCCTGCTGCAGGACACAGACAGAAAGGTCATTGACATTGTGGTCCCTGGAGATAAAGTGGGATACAGTGGGTTTAGCAGTGTCACCATTCCTGACTGCGCTGTAGTGTTCCCTGAAATGTTCAGCAAGGCACCTACCAGTGTCTCAGATGTAAATAGCCGTACACTTCCTGCAAAGAATACAATATACCACACTAGTGGAGTGCATGAGAACTCCTTGGTGATGTGAAATACACCTGTAGGCCCCCTGAATTTGAGTCACGCTGGAAATAAATTTGCAGGTGAACAGCGAGTCCTGTTGCAAGGTTTGGTACCTGGTAGGGTGGAATTGTTAAGAGTAGGTAGGCTGCTTTTAACCAGGAGATTCTGCAGGTTAGGTGGCCAGTGGTAGGAGGCAATAGGTGGTTCTGTAAAGGAAGCACCAATGTTAGGGTCAGTTTGCAAAATGGGAAAGTTACTGGTAATGATCCTGTGAAGAGAAGGTGTGCTCTGATGAAAAGGAAGTCCTAGTGGAATTCGCTGTTGTTCTTCCATGACAGTATCCTTCCTGCAGGGGTCAAGGTTATGGGGCATGTTACTGACCCGGGAGAGTGCTCTGTCCACTGTGCTTTTAGGGTATCCCCTGTTGATAAAAAAAAAAGTGCATTATTTAGGTCTGCTCAATCATCCTCTTCACTGCATGACCTGCGAAGTCTAAGAAATTGTGAATAAGGCAGGCCATTCTTGACATGTTTAGGATGGAAGGAGCTGTGGAGGAGGAAATTGTGAGAGTCAGTGGGTTTGTAATAAACTGATGTCTTCAGACCAGTGTTCTGTACTGGCAGTTGGATATCCATAAAAGGTAGTGTAGAACAGGATACTTCAACAGTGTACTGAAGGGAAGGATGGGCCGTGGTAAACTTGTCAAGGAAGACTTGGAGGGTCTCCCTGGAACAGGAGGTGGCCCCCCAACAGTCATATATGTAGTGTTTGTACAGTTCAGGCACAGTCCCTGTGAATGAGAGATAAAAAAAATATTCCTCCACCCAACCCACAAACAGATTAGCAAAGCTGGGACCCATCTTGGTAGCCATGGCAACTCCACTGACCTGCTGAAAAAAACTGCGGTTAAAAGAAAAAGTATTGAGTGTAAGAACAAGTTCTGCCAGACGAGTTAGTGTGTGTGTGTGTGTGTGTGTGTGTGGGTGGCTGCTGGACTTCCCGCTTATTCAAGAAATGCTGCAAAGCTGTCAGACCATCATCATGGGGGAATCACTGTGTAAAGAGATTTGATGTCCATGTGTAACCCATAGGTGGCGCTATCCCAAGGGCTGCTACCCCTGCCTGTTTTGCTAGTAGCAGGTTAAGGGGCCTGAGTTCTGAAACGGGTGCCTCCACCCGGAGGTCAGGGTTGGTAGTGGTCAAGCTAACCTGGGCACAGCCCTCCGGGACGCTGTAACACCCCTCCTTCCTTACTAGTAGCCGGAACAATACACAGCAATCACTTTCACAATACCCCGATACACCACACAAGTACCCACACTGTTTGCACTTACCACCAGGGCTTTCCTCTGGCCTGGCCCTGGGGATCCCCTGAAAAACAAGGTTATTCACAGCAAATAACAGCAGTACAGTACTCTTGCACAAACTGAAACCACGGTCAAGGTAAATGCAAAAGAGAGTTAGATCTGATTTATTTAAGGGACTTGAACAAGGGAGGGGCATAATCAGGTTAATTTGCTTAAAGGCTGTATCAATCAAACAGTTATGTATGCACTTCAGGGTCCATAAACAGTCACACACTCTAGGTACCCAGATGGAGAAAGGTGGGCTAGCTAGGAATATTGCAGTTTGTTGGGGCCCTGCGATGGAAGAAAACAACATGCTCAACACACACTATTTGTAATCCGGAGCAGGAGGGCTCAGTTCGTGAAAAGAAAACAACAAGACAATCAAATGACACACTTTTAGGTTAGGCTGTTGTTGCAGGGAGCTACCTGATGATCACTCACAATATCCAAGACTGGACACAGGCTGGACGAAAATCGAGACAGCAGGTGGTTAATCTGGAGTGCCAGGAGAAGCAGGGCCCACACAAATTGCCGAGGCATCATTCCTGTTCAAGTGTGGAGCAGGGGGCTGATCCCCAGGCAGGTCTCTCGTCAGTGGCTTTCTCTGTGCAGCAGGTAGTCTGGCTCGGCCAATGTGGCAAGGCCCAGGCCAAATGGAGACAAATTTGGATACAGTCCGTTTTGGGCTGGATACAGCTTCCAGCAAGCGGAACATAGTTCACACAGTGGGGAACCAAATCACGATCCACTTTCAATACACAGCACATTTACATGTAAGGAAATTCTACTGTACCAGGCAAACCGCTCTCCGGTAACGATCGCAAAGTCTCAGCACAAACCGGGGATTCAAAAGCAGCTGGAAATCCTGATAGGCCGATTGCATTCAGCAAAATCTTTGGTCTTCTTCAGGTATACGAACATAAGAAATTTGCCAGCAGATAAATGCCTAGAGGTCTATCAAGTCTGCTCGAGTGTGTAGTTAGCACCCCTTATTCTGCAGCTGCCCTTCCCTTCCACCCTTCCCCTTCATTGACCCTCCACCTTGCCCTGTCCCATCCCCTTTTGAAGCAGTCCACTGTTCTACTGGATACCACTTCTGTACGTAATGCATTCCACCCAGCCACCACCCTCTCTTTAAAAAAATGTCTCCTTATCTCCCTCCTGAACCTTCCTCCCTCCAGTCTCATATCATGGTCCCCAGTGTCCCTCCCCTCCCTTACTTTGAACAGCCCCTCTGTACCTGTCTTGTTTATTCCTTTCATGTACTTAAAGGTTTTAATCATGTTCCCCCGTCCTCCCTCTCCTCCAGGGAGTACATGTTCAACTCCCTCAGCCTCTTCTCATATGATAAGTCCCCCAGCCCCTTGATTATCTTTGTTGTGCCCGCACTGCACCTCCAGTAACTTAATGTCCCTCTTCAGATACAGGTGCCAGTACTGCCGCAGTACTCCAGGTGCGGTCTAACTAACCAATCTATACAGTGGCAGTCACCTCCTCCCTCCTCGAAGATATACCCCTCGCAATACAACCTAGCATTTTGTTGGTCTTTGCAGCTGCCTTCTTACATTGTGCCAAGTTGTTCATTGACCCTGTAATGAGCACCCCCAGATCCTTCTCCTCCTCTGAAGACCCTTCACAAATGCCCGCTCCCTCTCTCTTCATAATAACCTGTTCTCTCCTTTCCACTCCTTGACTTTTGCCGCTTCTTCGCCTCCCACCACAAGTCCCTTATCTCCTCCTTCCATTTGTCTTTTGTCTCCTGACCTGGTTTCCCCAGCAATCGTTCTTCCTGGCCTGGGCCCCATTGTCTCTCCTTCCCTTATTCTGACCCTCTCCTCACCACTGTTGGTTTAAATCGCCCTCCCTCATCTCCCCTTCTTTCTCTCTCCAGTATTGGGCTAAACCCACCCCCAATCTGTCTTGCCTGTCTTAGTTCCTCCTGCAGACCCTCGATCTGCCTTCTAAGTTTCTCTATGTGGTTGCACACTAAACATCCTCCCACACTCCAGGCAAGTTTTTGAAAGATTTGTGCACCACAGTTGTTGCAGCCTACCACCCTTCTCATTGCTGCCGTTGCCCACCAGCGATGCCCCACCCTTCCAGATGCAGGATACCAAACACTCCCCCAAGTCTCCCCCCTCTATCAGTGCAAAACATTATTTTCTTTATTTCCCTTACCCCCTTTGTTGTACACGTTTAGATAGATTGAGCAACTGCTTTTTATATTCCTATCCTTCCTATCCACACTCAAAAAGAGACTTTAAGTAGCTATTGCACAACCTTCTTCAAACTCATATTCCTCCTTTCCACAATGCAATAGCAATGCAAGCAAGTAACAATGAAAGCTCCTAGATTTGCAGTTACTTCCCTTCCACTGAGATAGCAGTCACCTGTTCACTCGCTGCTGTTCCTTTCCTGGATGTCTGCTTCTGCTATGACAGGTGCATATCCTTTGCCCATTTGAGGAAGTGATGTCAGAACCCCTGGTATAAAGGAAATCATGGACCAGAGGTGGGTGGGGTGAGGGTTGGGGGGTGGGACCAGCACAAGTCTTCCAGAAATAATCAGGTAGCTGAGGCCCCTGGTCAGACCATTAGCACCCTTCCCCCACTATTGCACTAAATTTTGCAGCTAGTGAAGCCATCAAAAATGAATCACAATTTTACTCAAAGCCCCCAAAACAGGTTTGCTACCAAAAGAAACAGGTCTCCAATTCAAACAGCTTCAGCAACAACACATCCAAATAGGCTTGAAATTAGAAGATATAGGTCTCCAATTCAAAGAAACAGCCCCAGTTAAATCACACCAAATAGGTTTTAAATCAGAAGAAATAGGCCTTTACAAATGCAGCCTGCTACACAGTGAAACATCAAACAAATGAGCCCACTTATAGCCACCAAAACAGGTTTCAGAATTCCAACAGCCCCAAAACAATACCCTGCTAGCCCCTTAGAAGTAGTAAGAAAGAAAAGAGATAACTTTTTACCAAGTAAAATCCACAAGAAACAATATAAAAACAACAAGAAGAATCTACTGTACTGTAACAGATCTGATCCTTTCCCCCTGGTAAAAAATCAGTGGCTTACTTCATTCTCACAAACTTGGATTTAGTCCAAAATAATTTTCTTCTCTCCCTCTCAGGGGCAGTAGGAAGACATGCAGGCCAAAAACTCAACCCTTTCACAGTTCTCCCATGTAAAACTACACAGAACTGCTTGCCTAAATCACTTGAGCTGTTCTCATTTCACTTCCCAGCTTAGAACTGACTGAAACAGCAGGCAACTTGGGGATTTCCCTCAGATCCAAAAGATTCAGTTGGCTGATCTGTCTGTCAGTCACAACAAAGGCTCCCTGCTCAGGTGCAAAAAGGCGCCAAAAGCCCAAAACTACAATTCCTACAGATTTTGACTCCAGACAGCTCCTGTAGTCTGGCTCCATTTTAGATCCCACCAGACTGATTGGTCCAATTCGGTAGTTCCCCGGGCCAATATGGTGGGGATAAACAAAACAGTCCTTGCTGCAAAGAAAGCAGGTTAGACAAACTACATTATTATTACTACTCTAATGAATGATCAGCAGTTACATCTATTAACAGGGCTCCCTCTGCGCAATTAGCAGTGGCAGAAACGGAGTGCTTACCTGCCAGCCCTGGTGGGACTCGAGCATGACAACACTCAGCCCCCTCCCAGATTAATTATTACTGCAATCTAGGCAGCTCTTAAAGCGACAGTGCATAGAGGCTACACAGACACTCTTTGGCAATAACGATTAACTGCTAAACGCAAGACACCAGCCTGGCAGTGAGCATTTAGGCAAGCTCATGGAAGACTTTTCGGGAACCCACATTTGAGGGGGGGGGGGTTACAGCCTTCCCTGCCTGGGAAAACTTGGTGTCCGCATCAAGTCTGTACTATCATAGCATTGAAAATGCAACATATACAAGACATTTATACCATTAACATGCCAGACAGTTTCATCAATTGGTAAAACTTGTCACTTTACTATACATTTCAATGTACTCCACTATATCATTTCCATTCTGACAATACATTATGCATATTTCACACAGGTAAATTGAACATTACTATGCAGAATCATGTAATAACTTCTTGTACTCTAAACAATGCAAGAGGGGGCCCTTCCCTATCAACTAACTTGGGGCTGGGTGGGGCGGGCACCATGGTGAGAGGGCAGAACAAGTAACCTGGAATAGGCCATCAAGCTCAATTTGGGCAGTGAGCTCCGAGAGACACAAACACCTTTGTGGACTACATTGAGAGGAAAATCCACTGGCCTTCCTGGGGAATGGTAACTGAAGCACACCACTAGCTTGACAGCTCGGCCAGTCTTTCTGGGGTGAACAACCAGTCTCTGTACTTTCAGCAATGGTCTTGGAGCTTTCATCACTTGTGAGGGGTGCCTCTGCATGAAGGGGAATGTCCAAGCTGGGAGCACTGCCACTTCCTTGTTCTGTAGGCTCTGGTTCCACAACACTTGGCTCATTTTGTGAAGGTTCAGACACAGTCAAACTCTGAGGCGCTGAAAGGGGTCTGTCAATAATCTCATACTGTTCCTCAGGTTCTGGTGTGTCACCAGAGAGACTCAAACCATCGGCCCCTTTTTCGGGCAATTCACACAGTTCCACAAAACACGGTGAGTCCGCATCCTCAGACATAAGGCTTGGCACTTCACTTTCAGGGAGCATTGCCTCTAAGGACGAGGCTGGGGGGTTAGACAGTCCAGAAGGCCCAGCTTCATCCCCATAATTAGTAATAGGATTTCCACGAAACAGCTGACTCAGTTAATAAGAGGGGTAATAGGCATAGTCGCACTCACTTTCGTCAGAAGTTGACTGACAGTCACTATCATTCTGGGCCTGCTGCAGAGGAAACCTTAAAGAGCTAGTGTACTGCCTGGAAACTGCCTGCAATTAAGTGTAATTTTCAGATGTAGTCAGCTCTCACTTCTTATAGTTCAAGTATTTTTTTCTTTTCTGTTTGCTAATTAGAAGATTTTCCACCTGGCAGTACCAGGGTGATGTGTGGAGCTGCACTCTGTCTGGAGGGAAAAAAAAGTCAGTTCTGTTCCTCCCACTACATCAACACTGAGACCACATTGACTATGATATAACTAGTAACCAATGAGAACCATTTCTCACTGCCAGGTTTCACTTTCATATGAAGCAGCAGGGACTGACTCTCCATGGTTACTAGCAACGTCACAGTTTCCTGCATTTTGATTGGTAGCTTGTGAAAGTCACTGCTCAGGCTGCAAGGACTGTGGTGCCTTCAAGGTGTTTTGTCTAATTTCTGAGTATGTAGTGGGAGGAACAGAACTGACTTTTTTTTCCTCCAGACAGAGTGCTGCTTCACACATCACCCCAGTACTGCCAGGTGGAAAATCTTTTAATTAGCAAACAGAAAATAAAAAATACTTCAGATATTGTGATAGCTGACTGCATCTGAAAATTACTATTAATTCCAAGCAGTACACTAGCTCTTTAAATCTGTGACCACTGGGGTAGGTTGACTCTGTCTCTTTCTTGCAGCAGCATGAGTCACCGGCCCAGGGGGCTCAATTTTTGTGGGTTCAGCCTCAATCATGACTTGGCCGATAGGTAGCAAGTTGCTACGGTGCATGACAGCTTTGGAGTTGTTCTCTGGACGCACCTTGTACACAGGCAAATCATCCAAGTTTCCAACTACTACATGGGGAAGATGCTGCCACTGATCAGCAATTTTGTGTTTACCATGCAGTCCCAAATTGCATAACAACACACGGTCTCCAGGTCGAAGCTCTTGAGCCTTTACTTTTTTATCATGTCTCTCTTTGTTGGCTAGATTTCTCTTGGCGGCCATTATCTGGGCCAGTTGATAGGCATGGTTCAATTGAGCTTTCAGTTTGCGTATATATTGGAAGTAGTTTTTGGCTCGGACCCCATCTGGAGATACTCCAAAACAAACATCAACTGGCAGCTGGGCCTCTCTCCCGAACATGAGGCAGTAGTGGGAGAACCCAGTAGCATCATTTTTCATGCAATCATATGCGTGTACCAAGGTGCTAATCTGCTGGCTCCATTTATGCTTGTCTTTTGGGTGGAGGGTGCCCAGCATGTCTAGAAGGGTGCGGCTAAAATGTTCTGTTTGAGGGTCTCCCTGCGGGTGATAGGGGGTGGTTCTTGACTTTCGCACCACCCATAGAGAGAGCATTTCTTTGATTACTCAAAAACACAAAAAGTGGAGCACACACACCTCTAATAACAAGGGCACCAGTCTAGGTACAAACTTTAAACTTTTATTAACAAATGCCAATAACCTGACGCGTTTCGGATGCAAATCACATCCTTTGAAAGGATGTGATTTGCATCAAAAGTCAGGTTATTGGCATTAATAATAAAGTTAAAGTTAACTAAGCTGATGTTAATAGTGTGTCTCTACCTTGTGTTTTGAGATTTGAATTTAGTATGGAAGCACCACGTCCTTGTGCTTACTCCACTGTGTTTTTGCATTTTTTTTATTAGTCGACTCTCCGAGTCTCTGCCCTGGTCAGAGTGGATCCATTGTGGGGCACCATAGTGGAGGAAGAAACTTTCCACTAGCACCTTGGCCACGATAGATGCCTTTTGATCTTTGGTGGAAAAAGCTTGTGCATATCTTGTGAAATGATCAGTGACCACTAACACATTGACAATGTTCCGCTGATCAGGTTCTAAACACAAGAAGTCTATGCAGACTAGTTCCATGGGGGGTGCTGGTAGTAATATTAACAAGGGCGGGCAGCCCTCTGAGGCAGGGCTTTTCTTTGCAGGCAGCGACTACAAGTCTTTACATGGTTCTCAACATCAGCCCCCATTTTGGGCCAGTAGAAGCGAGATCATACTAGGTCAAGGGTTCTGTCAATACCGATGTGTCCCATGTGATTGTGGAGGGACCTAAGTACCAAATCTTTAAAGGCCATGGGCAGGACAAATTATTGCTTGTCTACTTTGCCTCTACAATTCACTGTCTCTCTATTCAACAACTGATTGAGCAACTTCAATCTGGAGCCTTCTTTAAACAATAAAGCAGTTTGCAAGTCAGTGGTATGTAACTTAGACACATCTTTCCCGCACGCAGGGCTTCAAGTGCTAGCTGAATCATAGGATCTTGGGATTGAGCCCACTGAATGCCGTCATTGTCAAATTGAGGTAGTGCACTAATATCTAGAGCAGAGAAGTGGCAATAAGCAGCTGGTATGCAGGTGTCAAAAGGGCCCAAGCAATCTACTAAACAGTCCACTGTGTCCGCAGACATCTGTTCATCTCTATCAAACTTTTGGCACAATGCTCGAATGTCAGATTCAGACAGCCTGACCCAATCACTCTTGGAAGTGGGCCTTCGTGATAGGGCGTTAGCATCAATATTGTTCAGGCCCAGTCTGTATTCAACAGCATAATTATAGGTTGATAATGCAGAAAGCCACCGTTGCCCAGTGGCGTCTAACGCTCTAAGTGGCTCTATGAGTGTAACCATGAACATTTACTAGCCTTTGTCATAAAGGACTGAAGGGGAAGTACCCAGGGTATGTTGTAGATAATTTGATCTATAGGGATAAGTTTGCATCTTTGAGAAATTGCTGAGTGCCAAGCCTGGAGTTGCCGAGATGTAACTTGAATATCAGACGACAACCTATATATATTATAGTGGGGTGTTGGGTTGGAATGCAGTTCCTGTAACTCTGTTCTTGGATAATGCAAAAAATCACTTTCCACTAATACAATGTTGGTATCCTCTTAGTTCATGTCAAAAGAGGCAATGTTGTACAGATATAAAAATGATATTTGTAGATTTACAGTGTGGGTTATTACCATTAAGTAAGAGTTTATTGCACCTTAGGGATGTTCTTTATTTTTATCCCTTTTTGGTGGGTATTAATTAGAACTGTTAATGATGGTATTGATGTTATGTACAAATTTGAATTTGTTGTATGGTTTTCTTCTTTTGGCTTTTTTTTTCAATTTCTTTTTGAGTCATGTGTTGTTATCAGAGGTATTGTATGTTATTGTAACATTTCCCTTTTATATTGTACCTTTTTACTGTATGGGACCTCGTTGAAAATGAGCTTAGCTCAATCAAGTTTATCCTTTATTCATTTGTATTCAAAATGAATAAAAGCATTTTACTACTACTACTACTAACTTAGCTGAAGTTTGTATATAGGTCAACGGCTTATTGTCAGTCTTCACCAATATCTTTGCCCCATAGAGGTATTCATGAAACTGGTCAACGATGGCCTGTTTTAGTGCAGGGAACTCCAACTTATGCACAGGGTAGTTTCATTTGGACGGGATCAAGCTCCTACTGGCAAAAGCTACTGGTTTCAGGCCATCCTCATGGTCTTGATATAGCACCACTCCTAGACCCTGCAGACTAGTGTCCGTATGCAGCACATAGGGATTGGTGGGCTCAGCATAGGCTTGGATGGGGGCATGGGTGAGCTGGTATATGATCTCATGGAAAGCTGCTTCACAGTCGGGTGTCCAGCAAGGCCTGAAGAGTTCACCTGGGTGGAAGTATATTTTTTCTGGTTCTTTAACAGCCCCTTTTTTGTATTTATGATTGGTAGGAGGATAACCCTGGGTAAGGTTCAAGAGTGGGCGAATCACCTTGGAATAGGCTTTTATGAACCTGCGGTAGTAGCCACAGAACCCCAGGAAACGTTGTAGTTCTTTCAGATTATGGGTCTGGGGCCAAGTAGTCAGTGCTTCAACTTTACTGGGATCAGTCTGTATCCCTTTTGTAGATACTGTGTGCCCCACATACTTCACGGAGGTTTAGAAAAACTGGCACTTGTCAATGGACAGCTTGAGGCCGACGTCTTCCAGTCAGTCTAAGACTTTAAACAGTCGGTTCTCATGCTCGTCTAAGGTGCTCCCAAACACAATGGCATTGTCCAAATACACCAGGCATTTCAGCAAATTCATATCTCCCAACGCACATTCCATCAGTCGCTGAAAGGTGGCCGGGGCACCCGATATCCCCTGTGGCATCCTCAGAAACTCGTAGAACCCCAATGGACAGATGAAGGCTGTTTTCTCACGGTCTTCTGGGGCCATCGGGATCTGGTAGTATCCACTGTGAATATCCAACACCAAGAACCATTTGCTCCCATTCAAGCAGTCCAGGGCATCTTGTATACGAGGCATAGTGTGTTGGTCTGGGAGATCCGCCGGTTCAGGGTTTGATAATCAACACACATCCTCACAGACCCATTCTTCTTATGCACAACCACAATGGGAAAGGCATATGGGCTCCTGGATTCCTGTATCACACCAGCAGCGAGCATTTCCTGCAGGTGGCTTCTCACTTCATCTATGTCTGCTGGGGCTAGGCATCGGGACCTCTCTCAAAATGGCCATTTATAGTGCAGGTGTATGTGATGCTCCGCACCCTGGACACATCCCACATCCCATTCCTTCAACAAAAACACTCGGTCTCTCTAGGCAAGTCTCTTACTAATTCTAGCCTTCCATTCAGCTGGCAATGGGGAGTCACCAAAGTCAAACAAGTCTGGGGTCACTCTCTCCTTCTCACCAGGGTGCTTGTTGCTGGGCAATGCTGCAGTGTCTGTGCAGTGTACCATAGCTAGGGTGCACCCTCTGTTCACCCGGATCTCCCGATCTGACATATTGTGAATCTGGACCATCACTTGTCATGCGTAGGCATGGGCATGAGCAGGCAAGATGCTGGGCTTGACCAATAATCCTTCTGGCAATTTTGCATCGCCTGGTGCATCCAACATCATTATTTTGTTCTTAATATCTTTCTGGAGGTGGACCTCCACTTGAATAGTACACTGAGCATTAGGGGCCAGTACCATTGACTCGGGATCCTTCTTTCACACGATCCCCACCAGTTCATCATGGTATACTTCCTCGAGTCTCTGTTGCAAATCATAGGCCCTCTGGAGCAGAGCTGGAATTCTCAGGACCCTCCCAGTCCATCGCCCTTGTTTCTCATGGCAGAGTTGTGCCAGTCTCCTGGACATATGTGCGTTTGTCCCAGTTAAGAGAGGGACCCCACCATACAGTCCGGTGGGGGGACTCACTAGGGACAATGTCTCCACTCGCTCCTCTTCACCAGTTACAGTTGCAGGAAATGACAACTAGAGGTGGACATACCCTAGGTAGGGATAAGACTTGTTGCTCAGGCCCCACACATGTAAGTCTTCCAGGGATTGCAAAGGCACATCAGATAAATGTTTGTCATACCAGTCCTGGAATACAATGGTCACTTGCGACCCACTGTCAAGCACAGCTCGAGTATGAATTCCATTCACAGTCACTGTAGTCTCCATTGAAGGGTCCACTATTTTGGAGCAGTCTGGAGAGGCAGTAGCAGAGGTCTGGACAGATTATTTAGCCACAAACAAAATTTGAGTTAGGGTTTCTCGAACCCTCACTGTGGTTATTTCGGGCACCCCTTGGCCACTGATTTGCTTTTTAGAGCTCTCCTTGGAGACTGTTTACCACTCTTTCTAAGTCCTTCTGAGACCGGCATTCTCCTTTCATATGGCCATCCCTTCCACAGTTGTGATAAATGGTAGACTCCTGGGTCATCCTGGGAGAGAACATCGTATGAGGAACTGAAGCAGTAGTAAGAGATTGGGGTCTAGTATCTGCTTGCAGTGGTGAGAATGGTGCAACGTGTCTTAACAGTTCCTTTAGAGCGGCAGTCAATCCGGTGATCTCAGCCTTGGAGCCACCCTCGGTAGCAGATGCCTGAGGGTGCACCCCAACCCCCCATGGCAGTCACGTCCTGAAAGGGACCAGAATCTTGTTCCATGGGGGAAACCCTTGTAGAGGCACCCATCTTCAATTCTCGGACTTCCTTTAGTAGCTCGTCTTACCAGTGCTGGGCTCAGGGTGGGAAGTACTTTGCATGCTCAGAGGGCTCGTTAAGTGCTGACTTTGACCCCTGAGCCTCACTTGGCTGATCACTCTCGGTCACTTGCGGAGCAGCAGCAGATATGGGTGCAGTTCCCCCATGGAGTCACCTTTGCTCAACCTCCCCCCCGAATTTCTTTCATTAGCTCGTCATAGGAGGGGTGGTGATTCCAGTTGGGTGGCAAGGCGGAACTGAAGCAGTAACAATTCTGAAAATGGAGCAGACTTAAGGATCTGGTCCAGCCTAGTTCGATCGAATTCATTTGATGGCAAACTACCGTTTCTGAGGCATTCTTGTAGCAGCTTTTCAAGTCGAGGTACATACACAGACAATGGCTCCCCTGGGTACTGCTGAACATTTCTTACTCTCCACCACAGATCCTCATCTGAATCGGGGCTCCCATACACATTCTCTAATGCATCACGATAGTCCTGTGCAGTTGCTTCGGGGTTATTGGCCCGCTTGGTACAGATGGTAGCCAGGGCAGGACCTCAGAGACTCTCACTCAACCTCTTTCATTTCTCTGCTTCTGAGCATTGCCATTCAAGTACCAGAGGGACAACATAGTTTATCCAGGTCTCCTAGTCTTCCTCCCCTTGGGGGGTGGGGAGGGTGCCCGAAAAGATTCTTAGCCTTCGGTAGGAGTCGTGACTAATTGCAGGTACAGATATAGGGGCCAGCATTGGTGCAGGCACAGAAGGCGGGTCAGTAACAGGTGCTGGAGTGGAAGGGGGTGTTGGGGAAGGAACATCCCCAGTTGGCAGGAATAGTTTCTTTCTTAAAGTCCTCTACAGTTTTCCCTTCCTCCAGCAACAACTTAGCAAATTTCTTCTCAAAAGTCTCAGATAATGGTGGGAGCTCATCCTCCACAGGTCTTTACTGTCTTTTGTTATCACTCTCCAGTCAGCTGGAATGCCTTCTGGGGCAATAGTCTGTGGCACTTTAGAGCTGTCCACGAGGTCACTACACTCTACCAAGGCTATGAAAGTTTGGGAGATCAAATCAGCCTGTCGACCCACCATCACAGGGATTTTTAAACACTCAACTCTGGAGAGTGCTCCCTCTACAATTTCTTTACTGGTACCCAGGGGAACATCCATTATAAGTAGAGCATTTTGGGGGTCTAGCTCCTGCCCAGTACACCACCCCACCAACTTGTGTGCAGCCATTTCTACTGAGGTAGCCATTAATCTTTAGCAATAATTCATAATTATTGGCCACTAGAAGGCACAAAATCCCAGCAGTGAGCCTCCAAGATGTAACCCCTAGGTGGCGCTATCCCAAGGGCTACTACTCCTGCCTGCTTGGCTAGTAGCAGGTTAAGGGGACTGAGTTCTGAAATGGGTGCCTCCATCCAGAGGTCAGGGTTGGTAGTGGTCAAGCTAACCTGGGCACAGCCCTCTAGAACACTGTAACCCCCCTCTTTCCTTAATAGTGGCTGGAACAATAAACAATAATCACTTTCACAATACCCCTGATGCACCACACAAGTACCCACACTGTTTGCTCTTACCACCAGGGCTTTCCTCTGGCCTGGCCCTGGGGACCCCCTCTAAAACAAGGTTATACACAGAAAATAACAGCAGTATAGTACTCTTGCACAAACTGAAACCACAGTCAGGGTAAATGCAAAAAAGAGTTAGATCTGATTTATTTAAGGGACTTGAACAAGGGAGGGGCGTAATCAGGTTAATTTGCTTAAAGGCTGTAACAATCAAACAGTTATGCATGCACTTCAGGGTCCATAAACAGTCACACACTCTGGGTGCCCAAATGGAGAATGGTGGGCTAGCCAGGAACGTTGCAGCTGGTTGGGGCCCCGTGATGGAAGAAAACAACATGCACAACACACACTATTTGTTACGTGGAGCCAGAGGGCTCAGTTCGTGAAAAGAAAACAAGACAATCAGATGACACACTTTTAGATTAGGCTGTTGTTGCAGGGAGCTACTCTGATGATTACTCACAATACTCAAGACTGGACACAGGCTGTATGAAAATCGAGACAGCAGGTGGTTAATCTGGAGTGCCAGGAGAAGCAGGGCCCACATGAATCGCTGAGGCATTGTTCTAGTTCAAGCATGGAGAAGGGAGCTGATCCCCAGGCAGGTCTCTCGTCGATGGCTTTCTCTGTGGATCGGGTAGTCTGGCTCGGCCAGAGTGGCAAGGCCCAGGCCAAATGGAGACAAATTCGGATACAGTCCATTTTGGGCTGGATACAGCTTCCAGCAAGCAGAACACAGTTGACCAAATCACGACCCACTTTCAATACACAGCACATTTACATGTAAGGAAATTCTACTGTACCAGGCAAACCGCTCTCTGGTCACGATCACAAAGTCTCAGCACCAACCGGAGATTCAAAAGCAGCTGGAAATCCTGACAGGTCATTCACATTCAGCAAAATCTTTGTTCTTCTTTAGGTATGAACCTGGTAAAAAATCAGTGGATTACTTTGTTCTCACAAACTTGGATTTAGTCCAGAATAATTCTCTTCTCTCCCTCTCAGGGGCAGCAGGCAGACATGCAGGCCAAAAACTCAGCCCTTTCACAGTTCTCCCATGCAAAACTATACAGAACTACTTGCCCAAATCACTTGAGCTGTTCTCATTTTACTTCCTAGCTTAGAACTGACTGAAACAGCAGACAGCTTGGGGATTTCCCTCAGATCCAAAAGATTCGGTTGGCTCATCTGTCAGTCCCAACAAAGGCTCCCCATTGAGGTGCAAAAAGGCACCAAAAGCCCAAAACTACAATTTCTACAGATTTTGACTCCAGACAGCTCCTGTAGTCCGGCTCCATTTTAGGTCCCTCCAGATTGATTGGTCCAATTCGGCAGTTCTGGGCCAAAATGGTGGAGAGAAACAAAACAGTCCTTGCTGCAAAGAAGGCAGGTTAGACAAACTTCATTATTATTACTACTATAATGAATGATCAGCAATCAGTTACATCTATTAACAGGGCTTCCTCTGCGCAATTAGCGATGGCAGAAACGGAGCAATTGCCTGGCAGACCGGGCGGGTCTTGAGCATGACAACACTCAGCCCCCTCCCAGATTAATTATTACTGCAATCTAGGCAGCTCTTAAAGCGACAGTACATAGAGGCTACACAGGCACTCTTTGACAATAACGATTAACTGCTAAACACAGGACGCCAGCCTGGCAGTGAGCATTTAGGCAAGCTCATGGAAGACTTTTTGGCAGCCCCCATTTGTATGGGGGTTACACATGGTGAAGATGAGCTGATGGGAGTCACTGAATCTGAACCTGTCAAATAACTGGAGAGCATGGTTAGTGTCTTTAACATTGGAGGGCAGGGACTCAATGAGGGGTCTCATGAGGCTGTCCAAAAAAGCAGAGATGTGGGATGTGGGGCAGGAGCAGGCAGACACAATAGGGAGACCAGGGTTACCTGTTTTGTGGATTTTGGGAAGGAGATAAAACCTGGATGTCTAGGGATGCTGAACTATGAGTCTCTTAGCAGAGGCAGGGTGTTCTTTGTTCTCAATAGCAGAGGTGATGGTGACCTCGGTCTGATAGACAGCAGTGGGTTCCTGTGGAAGAGCAGACTAAAACCTGGTGTCAGAGAGTTGGTGTGTGGCGTCAGTGATGTATGACTCCTTTTGCCAGACCACAACAGCACCTCCCTTATCAGCTGGTTTGATACCAATGTTATTCCTACATTGCAGAGATCTGAGGGCTGCTAGCTCACTAGGTGTCAGGTTAGAATGGTTGTGCCTGCACTGAAGATTGAGGTTAGTGGTGTATGCCCCATTGTGTCTTATTGCTTAAATTGTCCCTGTTCTGGTGTGTGGCCAGCAGATGTTGCTTTGTGCTGCAGCTTATGGTGTTACTTAATTATTTTATTTAATATAGTACTGAGTGTAGCCTGGTGTTTTGATGATCACTGCCACAGTACTGTTTTTGTGGTGAGCTTCCCAGCGTGTTGTTTTGATGTCCCTTGTGGCTGTCAGTATGTATTTAGTGATGCCTACTGTATGTCAACTGATGCTACTGTCCAGTTTCCGTCCTTATCACTCCCACTGCTTGTTCACTGACACTGACCCTGTGATAGGAACATAGGAATGTGATGGCAGAAAGGGACCACCAGGCCCACCCAATCTGCCCAGAGTGCCTAGGATTCTCCTAGGCTTTTGGTGTAGTCCCTTACCCCCATTTCAACAATCACCTATGTTTATCCCAGGCCCTCTTGAGCCACCCCACTGTTCTCTCCCCCACCACCTCCCCCAGCAACTCATTCCAGCTGTCCACCACCACCCTCTCAGTAAAGAAATACTTCCTGAAGTTGCCTTTAAATTTCCCCCCTTTAATCTGGTACTCATGGCCCCTTGCCCTAGGTCTCTCCTTCAATTGGAGAAGGTTCTCCACAGACACCTTATTTATGCCTCTGAAGTATTTAAAAGTCTCAATCATGTCTCCGCTCTCCCTTCTTTGTTCTAAGGAGTACATGCCCAGATCATTCAGTCTCCCCTCATATGTTAAGGGTTCAAGGCCCCTCACCATCTTTGTCACCCTCCTCTGAACTCGCTCCACCCTCTCCATGTTTTTCCTGAGGTAGGGCCTCCAGAACTGAACCCCATATTCCAGGCGAGGCCTAACTAGCTGTGTTATGGGGCACCATGACCTCCCTCTTTCTGCTTGATATCCCTCTCGCTATGCAACCCAACATTCTGCTTGCTCTTGACACTGCCCCCCCACACTGCTTTCCTACCTTCAGATCATGTGAAATGATGATGATGCCCAAGTCTTTCTCTTCTTCAGTTACCTGCAGGGAACTACCCCTGAGCAAGTACTCTGCCCTCCCATTTTTTTTGCTTAAGTGCATGATCCTACATTTAGGCATTTTGAATGACAGTTGCCATTTTTTTGACCATTCCTCCAGCCTCACCAGATCCTTTCACATCCTCTCCACCTTCTCTGGTGTGTCCACTCTATTGCCGGCCTTTGCGTCATCTGCAAAGAGACTCATCCTCCCCTCAAGACCCATTGCCATGTCCTCTATAAAGATATTAAACAGGGGCCGGCCCACTGATGCAGAGGCACGATCGCCATCTGCGGTGCCGATGCCCTGGGTTTGGGAACGGACTCGGGAGTCAGAGGGCCGGCTGGGGGGAGTAGGATTGAGAATCCAGGGACTGCTCTCCTACCTGGGGGGAGGTGGGGTTGAGTGTCTGATGCACGATGGACCTGGCGGAGGCCGGAGTTCCACTGTGGTTAGGCGCCTGCTCTGCGTTTGAGGGCGGGCTGAGTAAGTGCATTGCACGCCTCCACTCCATGGGATTCACAGCTTTCAAAAAAATATGCTGGCCCCCGCTAATGAGCCGGCTTCATTGCCATCCCCTCTGGCCACCAGAGTTCACCTATTGTCAGCCCTACTTGGGAGGGAGGAGCAAGCCCAAGTATGAGGGGGTGGCTGCCGATGCCTGGCAAGCCCATCTGGGCTTGGGGTGCCGGCACAGAAAAAAAAAAATAAAATAAATAAAAGGTATTAAACAGAAGAGGTCCCAGCACCAACCCCTGGGAACCCCCACTAATGACCACAGACTCCTCTGAGAGTGTCCCATTGACCAGTACCCTCTGTGTTCTGCCCTCCAACCAATTACCCACCCACTGTATGACCCTCTTCCCCAGCCCCAAGCAGGCCAATTTGTATAAGAGCCTCTTGTGTGGCACCGAGTCAAATGTTTTTCAGAAATCAAGGTAGGCCACATTCACCGAGCCCCCCGATCCACCTCCCTGGTGACCCACTCAGAAAATTCCGGTGTCAGTTTGACAGGATCTACCCTTGGTGAACCCATGCTGCCCTGGGTCCCGAAGTCCATTAGCTTCCAGGTAGCTGTTTATTCTTTTCTTGAACAGTTTCTCCATGAGTTTTGCAGCTACTGATGTAAAACTCACAGGCCTGTAGTTAGCCACTTCTTCCTTCCTGCCTCCCTTGTGTAGGGGTATCACATCCACACACTTCCAGTCCTTCAGTATTACCCCTGAGCTTAAGAAGTTGTTAAAAAGAGCAGTCAAGGGGGCAGCCAGCACTGTTCTCAGTTCTCTCAAAACCCTTGGATGCACCCCGTCTGGCCCCATGACCTTGTCAACTTTCAAATCCCCAAGTGCCTTCAATATCTCCTCCTCCTGAAACGGACTCACATCCACTCCCTCCCTCGTGGATTCTACTTCCCTAGAGTTGTCCTTTTTCCATTCTGCTTCCTTCATAAATGTAGAGCAGAAATAACTATTCAGCAGCACAGCCTTTTCCTGGTCCCTTGCTACCCTCTCCTTTGCCATGTTTTTCAGGTTGGGTATCCCTTTTTACATTTTCCTCCTGTCTCCTATATACCTAAAAAAGGTCTTGTCTCACTTCTTGACTGCCCTGGCAATGTTCTCTCCCATCCTAGCCTTTGCTTGCCTTACTGCCCTGCCCGCTTCCTTCTGTCTGTCCTGGTATTGCTCCCACTCCTCCTCCCCCTGTGTTGTTTTAAACTTCCAAAAGGCTCTCCTTTTAGCCCTGATGCTGATCTCCACTTCCTTGTTGAACCACAATGGCTTCCTCTTTCTCCTATTTTTGCACACCCTATTCGCACAGAGGTCTGTAGCTCCTGCTATGGCCCTCTTTATTGTGTCCCACATGTCCTGCACCCCCTGCCCCATCCCTTCTAAAGCTTGTTTAACATATTCTCTCATTTTCCCAAAATTCACACGTTGGAAGTCAAAAACCTTCGCCTTGGACCTGTTGAGGGCAGCCAATGTGCATACCATAAACCACACAGTGTTTTAGTCACTAGTACCAAAGTTATCCCCTACTGGTAAATTCCCTACCCCATGTGAGGGAGGTCTCATTATTCGGTGATGCTGGCGAAGTGTGCATTTGACTCATGCTCTAGGTGATAGACTTAAGGTCTATATGCTGTCACAGTACATTGCCCCCTGTTGGTCTCAGTCTGGGTGGGTATGATGCTGCTCACTGCCGCTAATTCAATAACAGTGGTGGATGCTGCTGGTTAGCTGCTGCTGCTAGGTGTAACTCTATAAACTATACCTGCTGTTATTGAGCAATGTTTTGTTAGGGGCGTTTTGTTGTTCCTTTACATTCATTTCAGTCAGTGGTGAGTGGGAGGAGGCCAGATATGGATATATGTATGAGGAAAAATATTTTTTTTACAAATCTTGATCTTGATGTTTTGTGGAATTTTCTAATTCTGATGGAGTAGAATTTTAGGAAATTGCAACTAATTCTGCAGAATTCCAAAGGCAGTACAATTTCAAAGTTCTGTAAATGGTATTTACCGTTCGGTTTAGTCATTTGTAGTTTTCATAAACTGCGGTTTAGGTTTCTGCAAGCTGAAGAAAACTAATCCATGGAAAACTAATGTCTGACTTTAACTAAATGATTTTTGTAATGCTTCAAAAATGAATTGAAAAATTCTGAAAAGCATTTTCTAAACAGAATTGTTATTATGCTTGAATTCCTCTGGCAGAATTCGGAATGCCGCAGCCCTAAAGTCTGTGTGCAGTATTGCAAAATGAAGTAGGAGATTAGGGGAATGAGGTGTTTTGTACAAAAAGGAGGTCAATGTATAAGGAATAATGAACAGTAAATGTTAGTGTAGTAGAGGATAGTATTTTCAAGATGGCAGCTGGAGTGTCTCATATTTTTCTTTAGTGAGTGTATTGATTTTGTTAGGGTTAACAGGCATTTGGGCAGACAAGTCAGGCCTCCAACTGCATTGGCAGCTTTTTAATGCACAATCAGGTGACATCTCTTGGCCAATAAGGTTTCAGGGTTTATCTTTTCCATTTTATAAACACAATTGATCCAGCAAGCACCCAATCGAAACCCAAAAGAACAACTGAAAATTACTATGAGACTATGGATGAATAATTAATAAGTTAGAGATGCAGAACGTGAAATCACAGTGGAACAGAAAAAAAAAGTGGCGGGGTGGCCTAAACTTATTGGAACAGATTACAAGTGATCAAGCACACAGACGGCAAAGACTACAGAACCAAGGCCAAAGTGAGGTGATGGTGCATATAAACTCTAGTCCAAGTTGGTTCCATAGATCATATTACCTGCAATATGTGAAAAGGGAAGAAAAAAATACTGTACTGTTTGTGATTAGGATACAACATCAACCAAGCCAAACACAGTCAAAACCACACTGATATCAAACCTAAGCAGTGGCTACAGGTAATGGGCTATAGAAATGGAACAGTCCAATTCTTCATCAACCGCTGAGGGATGAAGAGTTGGAAGCATATAGACCCAACAACAACATGGATAAATATCCTGGTTTGATCACCTCTGGGTGCTTGATCATCTGTAATGTGTTCCAGTAGGTTTCTGTAATTTGGTTTTTTGAATCAAGTTATTAACTTTTCATCCTTAGTCTATGTTAGCATCTTCCATTTTTTCTTGTGGTCTTTGATTGGGTGTTCTGCTATATCAATTGTGTTTACAGCTCATTTCTGTAGTATTTGTTATTGGACTTTTAATATTCCTTTCATTTCCCTCCACCCCTCCAGCTTGCTTCCTAGTTCACATCGCTAGACCCACTCCTTGTTCACATTTATAGGTTTCTTATTAGAGATTCTTCAAAAACATATTTTATATACTTTGAATGATGACAGAATTAGCTACAATATTGTATACCCCTTTTTATGTTGGTTTGTGCGCTTGCGCAAACAACATATTGCGGTAGTAGCAGGGTAGTAGCACTTTTAAAGGTGTGTCAGTGTTGTGGTGAATCCAGCGGATTCTTTAGTGGGTGTATCCCTCAGCCTCCAACCAGTGAGCATGCTGCCGATGACAGCAGTTTCAGAGAGTGCCACCAACTTGAAATGAATCTGCCGCTGCAATGAGAGGCAGGCTCGTCATTGCAGTGGCAGATCTGACATGCCTCCATTACGTGCCATTCCTGGTGAAACATTGAAATACATATGGTGGCTCCTGCCCTCTGCTACACAATCCCAACATCCAATCCCAGTGTCGGCATGCCCCTTCCCCCTATTATGTGGCTCACCTAACATGGTGGCTCTTGTCACCTGCTGCACACTCCCGAAAAGCCAACATTGGGCATCCCTCCCCCTTAGTGTGTTTTTCCTGGTTAAACTATATCCCCTTTCCAACACTGGGATGCCCACTCCCCATCTTGGATGCACCCCCCCAACCCATCTATTCGGCTTGCCGACATCAGGGTGCCCAATCCCCATGTCAGCATCCCCCCTCCCTGAATTGTGGCACACTGGGAGCCCACTCCAATGTGCCATTTTTTTTTTTTCTTTTTGTAACCTGTTTAGAAAAATAAAACCTTCCCCCACGGTCTGTTTTTTCACCTGCAAAGAAGAAAATGGTCCACCGTTGTCTCCTTCGTCCCCCTCCTCCATCCCCACCCTCCCTCTGTGTACCCATCTCCCTGCACCCCCCCTCACCATACTTGCCCTCCGGAGGTCGGGAACCGCAATCTTCTCTGAAGTGAAACACGCCTGCACTCTTCAAAGGTGAACTGCAAACTGAAGAAATGACGATAAGTTTTATAATGGGGGTTTCAACTTAGGTTGATATCTCAGCCATTTTTAGGACTTTTGGCCCCAAACTTTCAAAATGGGGTTCTTGGGACCCCAGCAGGTGAACATGTAATTGTCATTTCGTTTTTCGACCTTTGAAAAGTGATTTCGCTCTCACTGCGTGGAATCACCTTTCAGAACAGATTAAAGAAACAACAGTGCCAGTGTTCATGAGGAGAGGTGAAAAAGCCCATGTTAAAAATCTGGTGAAAAAATTCCCAAAAATGACTGCGTTACCTGCGTGCATTGTGCAGTTTCTACACAAGCTCGTAACTTCACCAATTTTTGATATTTTCATTCCAGAGTTTCAACATTGCCATTTTTGCACACCTCCTTATGAACAGTACAGCTGTCATTTTTCACATCCTGCCCGAAACATGTTTTCACACCTGTGGCGCACAAAGGGCGCGGTTGCTGTGCGAAATCACCTTTTGGGACAGAGTAACAAAATCACACTGCCACTGTTCATGAGGAGAGGTCCAAAAATGCCCATGTTGAAAATTTGGTGAACAAAATTCCCCAAAATGACTACATTATGGGCGTGCATTGTGCAGTATCTACGCATGCTCATAAGTTTGCAAATTTTTCATATTTTCGCTCCAGATTTTCAACATTGCCATTTTTTTACACCTCCTCATGAACAGTACAGCTGTCATTTTTTGCATCCTGTCCAAAATGTGTTTCTGCACCTGTGGCTCCCAATGGCACAGTTGCTGTACGAAATCACCTTTCAGGATTGAGTAGCGAAATGATAGTGCCACTGTTTATGAGGTAGGGGTCCCAAAAAGCCAATGTTGAAAATTTGGAGTGAAAATACCAACAAACACCTGGGGCATTAAGATTTTCAACCATACACCCACCCTGTAGAGACTGACAGTCATTGGGGATGTAACTTGGGTTCGTCAGCCATAATGTTTGCAGCATTCTACCCCCACCTCCCACCCTACAGCTACTGACAGGCCTTGAGGTGTGCCTTGTGTTCTGTCAACCTAATGTTCATCCCATTCTCCTATATTGTACCCATCTCAGCTTATTTCCTTATGGAATGGGGTGAGCATAAGGGCTGAAGACCCCAATGCATACCTCGACACCTGTCACTGCCTTCGGAGGGGGGTGAGGTGGCATGGTGTAAGTGTTATGGCCAACCCAAAGCCACATTCCCAATGCCTTTCAGTCTCTCGGGGGGAGGGGGTGTTGGCATTAGTTCAATACTTCACTGCCATTCCTATTTAGCATTTCTAACTCCTGCACTACCAATGCCAGCAAGCCAGCATTCGGCATTGACAAATGTTTACAAATGCAAATGGCATTTAACATTTGATGTGCATGCAACAAACATTTTGTGATGAGTGCAAGGGGACTTTGGGTGTGTGTCACTGCCAAGCCCATTGCAGTTAACAATATAAGAAGCTCGGTAGTCTAAACCAGTGACCGTGCATTGTGGTTGTGATGCAGCTCTCTGCTTTGTGGGCTGAAACTGCATGCACTTCAAAGGACCAAAGCTGCTCCAATCAGAGAGGGCTTTGGTCCTTTGATTTTCCATGAAGCCATATCAGCAAACAGCTGATTGGCTTTCAAAACAGTTACCAGCTGCACACCAGAAGTTTGCTACCAACCTCACCGGTGTGCAGCTGCTGTATCAAACCCTAACACTGGCACCCATGAAACTCTTCCCCCCCATCTGACTCTCCCTCTCAGCACCTACCACCCCCCACCCCACAAACTTACCACTTACCACTGGGGGTGCCCAATCTCCCAGTATCCACTGTGTAGTTTTTTTTTATTTTGCCTGCAAAAAGAAAACTGCCGATTGATGTCTCTTGCTGGGGCCCTGTAACTGTTCCCTCCACCCTACCCTCCCTCTCAGCATCCACCCCCAAAAAAAAACACTGGCACTGAGGGTGCCCAATCCCCCAGTGTCACCACCATGTAGATATATATATATATACATATATATATATATATATATATATATATATACACACACACACACACATAGAGAGAGAGAGATATTATTAATAAAACCAGTAAAAAGGAAACCATCTGTTGCTAGCACTTTTGGGCCCCTGTAACTGTCCCATCCCCTGACCCTACCTCTCAGCACCCACCATGCCACCCCCCAACATAACACTGATACTGGGGTGCCCAATCCCCAGTGTCATCACCCAAAATACAGAAATTGTCCCTCATCTTTTTTTATTAACCCTGTAAAAAAAAAAATCCAATGATGTCTGTTGCACTGTTAGTTCCCCCCACCTGACCCTCTCACTCAGCACCCACCAACCTCTATCTCTTACTTACCCACCGGGGTCAAACACCGTAATCTTCTGTGGACCGCAGACACATCTTCACTCTTCAAAGTCGGACTCATGAACTGAGGAAATCAGGTAACGCAGTTCAATGTATTTCAATGGGGTTTTGAACTTAGTGGCATAAAAAACCTGCAACAAAGGGGACCGGTCCATAGATGTCTGTTGCTGGTGCCCCTGAGCCCCTGTAACTGTTCCCCCACCCATCCCTCTCAGCATTCACCACTCCACCCCATGTCAAACATTACACTGACACTGAGGTGCTCAATCCTCCAGTGTTGCCACCATGTAGTTTTTTATTATATATATGATACTAAAAAAAAAAACTTGTAACGAAGGAAACTGTCCATCAATGTCTGTTGCTGGTGCCTCTGAGCCCCATAACTGTTCACCCCCACCCGACCCTCCCTATCAGCACCCACCACCCTACCCCAATCATAACACTAACACAGGGGGTGCCTAGTCCTGCAGTGCTGAAATCTGTCCCTCATCGTTTTTTTTTTATTAACCCTGTAAAAAACAAAAAAGTTCATCAATGTCTGTTGCACCATTAGTTCCCCCCACATGACCCTCCCACTCAGCACCCCCAACCCCATAGCCACTCCAAACCCTTACTTACTCATCAGGGTCCAGTGCGGTAATCTTCTTTGGACTGCAGACACATCTTCACTCTTCAAAGACTTACTGCGAACTGAGGAAATCGGGTATGCAGTTCAATGTATTTCAGTGGGGTTTTGAATTTAGTGGCATAACTTGGCCAATTTTGTATATTTTTGCCCCAAATTTTCAACATGTCTTTTTTGAGACCCCAGCTCATGAGCAATTGCAGTGAATTTAGGCAAATCTGTTCTGAAATGTGATTTTGCAGTCACTGTGGGAAATCACCTTTCAAGCAGGAGTGGAACATTTTATCTGCCCTTGTTCATGTGGTTGGATTATAAGAAGACTATGTTGAACATTTGGTGTACAAATATTTAAAAAAAAAAAAAAACAAAGTTATGAGCCTATGTTGAAATTCACAAACCCAGGCTCGTAACTTTGGTAATGTTTAATATTTTGACCCCAAATTTTCAACATAGCCATTTCTTTACAGCACCTCATGAATGTGACAGCTATCATTTTTCAGATCCTTCCCAGAATGTGTTTTATACTCCAGAAAGGTGATTTCACAGTCACTGTCTGAAATCACTTTTTGTGCAGGAATTGAAAATTTCCTCTGCACTTGTTCATGAGGTAGAGTCATAAGAAAGCTATGTTGAACATTTGGATAAACACATGAAAAAACAAAGTTATAAGCCTATGTTGAAATTTACAAACACAGGCTTGTAACTTTGGTAATTTTCAAAATGCTGACCCCAAATCTTCAGCATAGCCATTTGTTTACAGCACCTTATGAATGTGATAGCTGTCATTTTTCAAATCCTGGCCAAAATGTGTTTTCATACCTGTGGCACGGAATAATGTTTTATCAGGGATTTGAAAATTTTCACCTACCGGGGTCATTAGGTGGAGCAAGAAGACGGCTAATCTGAAAATTTGGTGTACAGATATGGTAAAATTCCCATGTTGTGACTGAACATCACACCATCTCAATGTTTACTCATAACTTTGCTAATTTTCAGTATTATGACTCCAACCTTTCAACATAGTCATTTTTCCACGCCACCTCATAAACATGTTGTGTCATTTTTAAAATCCTGAACAGGATGTGTTTTCCCACTTCTGGTGCAAAATTACATTTTGGCCAATATACTATAAATGGTACCTGTCATGTCTATAAGATGAATACTAAAACACGTATTTTCAAAATTTGGGGTCAGAATTGCAAAAACAAATTGTTTATCAAGCATCAAATGTTCAACATTGACAAATGCTTGTTATTTAAATGTGGTGTATTGATAAACTGTCTGATAACAATTTCTATGTGCTGGAAGGGGGATGCCATTGCTTTATATCCTTTATTTTAATTAACGTTTAATAATGACAGGTTCTCATTTTTAACACACACCTAAGTTTGTTATAATTATGTTTTACAACTAGCTGTGTAATCAGAAACTGCAAATTAAACATATGGTTCTAAACCATGTGGCATTCTCTCACAATTCAATTAAGAAGAAGTAACCCAGTAATATATATTAATATGTCCCCGGAGCCACTTGTTTCTGGATAACAGTGGTTTCACACATGTTCTGCTTGTGAGAGAACAGAGAAGTGGGGCTAAGCTGTTCTGGCTCAAGCAGAACACAAGTGAAACCACTCTTATCCAGCAGTGAGTGGCTCCAGGGGACATATTATTATATTACTGATCGAGTGAGATTAATAATACATGTTTTTTTTTAAACTGTCCCAGAATGTGTTCATTTCCAAGGCATCTGCACATGAGATGTTCTTCACAGAATAAAGGTGTCTGTTGCGCAGAGGAAAGTAGCACTCCAATTGGTCAGGAGCGCTCCCTTGATCTATAATTATAAAAAAAACAACCTTGTGTAACTCAGAATTTTGTGTGTGATGCTTTTATAAACCTCTCAGCTTGCTGTCAGGTTTTATGTAGTATCACACATCATGGGTGTGTATAAACTTCTGGTTACACTTACCAACGCTGTGTATTACTCTCTCTTTTATATTTTGAAGGTTCCGCCAAAATGTCAACTTTGCAGTTATCTGTGGGGTTCTCTTAGAGCTTGCCTATCAAATTTTTTTATTTTTTTTATTTAAAAAAGTTTCAGCAGGCAAGGCATACTGAGAAAATGAATGCTCGTTTCCAGATGCATCCTGGGGGAGAGGGGAACAGGGATACAACGAGAAATATAAGCAGAACAAATCAGGTACATGTAGTAATATGGATAAGCAAGTTAAACAGCAGACAAAGTGACAAAGTAGGATCTTAAGTCATTTCCAACCACATAATCTGCATTTGTAACAAAAACACATAAATTAATAACATAGATTAAGTGCTAATTTGCAAAATGAAATAGGGGGCATTTCATAAGATGGGGAAGTTATGTACATTTGCAGGATGGAGAAAAAAGGTTCTTAAGAAGGGAGGAGAGGACGTGGGGGAAGGCAGAGTGATGGATAGATGGGGGGGAGTTCCATATTTTAGGGAAGCAATGGGAGAATGTAGCCTGACCTGCTGAGGTAAACCTGAGTGGGATTCTTAGGGTATGATGGTCATGGTTTCTAAGGGAGTGAGAAGACAGAAATTTAAGAGAAATAGAGGAGGAGAGGTAAGCAGGGAGAGAGTAGAACCAGAATTTGACAAGAAAGTTAGCACAGTGGATATAGTGTTTTTCCGCTAGGGAGGAAAAGGAGAGATACTGGTATAGAGAGCAGTAATGGGCACAATGAGGGCAGTCAAGAGTGAAACAGCAGAAGGAATGGAAGAGAGAGCACAGGCTGGCAGGGTATGCCCTCTAGGTTAGTATGGTGACTGGAGTTCCTGTTTCCTTATGGCAGGTTATCTATGAGCTGATGGTCTAGCTTTTCCACACACCCTGACAAATTGATAAATCCATGAAGCACCAGTTTTGATGTCTGTACTGTGATTCTGTATCATTCAATTGTTGAAGTAAGGTTACACATTTGGCAACTGGACTCTTGTCACTGGAGTATGAATCCACAGTGTGCTTTCTTGTAAGTTATTTTCTCACACCTAGATTTATCTGAACATGTCCTAGTTGTGCACTGCGATGTGCATTAGGTGATAGCTGCAAGACAACCACATACTGGTGCATACATAGGGTCAAGAAGACATTCTCTGTACTGAGTGCCCAGCAGTTGGAAAAGCCCTACTGGAGGTGTTTTGAGGAACATGTCACACTGATGGAGAAGTGGATTTTCAGTAATGGGCACCTATATATATATATATATATATATATATATATATATATATATATTCTATCAGTTGTAAAATAAGTGCATTCCCTTGATTACAATCAGCTGACAGGGACCAAAACAAAGATCAGTCGCTTGCAAAGTACAACACGAGGCAGTGTGAGGGTACCCTGTTTTCTAAACTCAAAACTTAAAGATTTGTTTCATCTTCTACCTGTTTGTTTATTAATGTCAGTGGCATGGGATACAGTTGTGTTTTAGGGACAGGAGGAGGGGGAGGCAGAACAACATTTAATCTGCATGAATGACTCCGAGACCCACAATCTCACAGAACTGGCTTATAAAGATATTTTGTAAATTCTCAGAAAGAACCAGAAAGAGGTATGCCATTTATCAGGCTTACAGAGTAGTGTCTCCACTTTCACTGGTCTTGAGGGTCTTCTGGGCTCACTTGGTCTGGAAGGATCAGTCAAAAACAAAAACAGCTTTTAACACCTTCAGCTTTAAGTACCCCAGTAAGCTAAAAACAGGTAAGTATGAGAGAATCATTTGAAATTTCTTCCAAATATGAGCAAAGTCATCCAGTGTCACAAAAATTAACCATGGCAATTGTGACAATGATGGTAGTAGATGTGCATCCCTTCACATGTGTAGAGGCTGCTGGGTTTCAGCATCTGATGCACACTGCAATGCTTCACCACAGGGTGCCGTTGTGATTCTTTTTCCAGAAAAGCAAGATACGTACAAAAATATGTACCATGAACTGTGTCAACAAGTTAATCATACATAAATGCAGACTTTTATCCCAAAAATACATAATACAACTGAAATATGGACAAGTAGCCAAGCTGTTGACTACATGACAGCAACTGCCAACAGGGTTTCTTTCACCCACTCTTCTGCCTCAGTCTCCAGTCTCCCTGGTAGCAGTATGCAGCAGCCCTTCAAAAGCAAGCTTCCCTGTGCATGACTGCATTTAACAAAGATCACTGAGGCTTGACACACATTAGAGGAACTAAACAGATGATTTCAGAAATGTATGTCACCTCATGACCGGTCAGCTGGCTTTATGTCTTCCAGAATGGTAGTAGCATTCTAAAGGCAGTGCAGCTTGGTGCACTCACACATGTCCCACGTTTGGCTCATAACCTGAAATTGATGCTGCATGATTTTCTTAAGGAAGACCAATAAACTGCATACAGAATATGTGTGCTGTTGCCCACAAAATATGTGGCCATTTTAACCACTCTACAAAGGCTTGCAAGATTTTTGTGAGCCCTGCAAAAAGAGCACAATCTCCCACACCATCAGCTGATACAAAAAGGTATAATGTAGTGGAACAGAACCTTCTGGATGTTACAAAGATTTCTTAAGCACCGTAACTCAGTATACCAATGCACAGTGGAGCACCAGCTAGGGAATGGGCATGTGGTGCTAAATTCTGCACAGTGGTCACTCATGACAGTCTTCTGCTAGGTATTACAGCCACTCAAGGAAGCCACGCAGGAAGTCAGTTCAGACAGTGCCACTTACTCAAGGAAGGCACACAAGAAGTCAACACAGACAGTGCCACTCTGTCAGATTCTCCTTCTTATATGTGTGCTGAGAATGAAAATTTGAAATACAGAAGCTGTGTTTTCAACAGGAGCTTGAAGAGAAGGGGTGTCATCTTCAGCTGCTGCTGCTGCTGTGGCATCAGCTGGTGACCATATAGCCCATGTATCCCTAACAGTGGAAATGGGTTATGGAATTGAGAAGATGCAAACATTGGAACATTGTATCCAGACCACAGCACTGAATCCTCAGTTTAAACACAACCTACAGTAGAATCTTTCCCTCCACATGGTACTGACCTAAAAAATATGGAGACATTCTAATTTTGAGTTTAAATTAGAAGGAAAAAGGCATCTGCACAAATGTATCAGAGCCATGATGTAACTGATAGCTGAACAAAACCACATATAGTTGGGCTGCTCACTCCAAAAAACTGACCATACATACTGTATGGTTTGGTTAAAAACAGTTTATTTTTATAAAACATGTTAAAAGACGTAGAGCTCGTCCATTAGGTAACTGCCGAGGCCTTTCACACTAGTGTGCACTTTATCAAGGCATTACCATACCTATACCTGATATACATGTAAATGGTATTCATCAAAGGTGTAATTAATACAAATGAAATTATAAAACTATTTAATCGGCTGTTGCAGCACTCAGGTGTTCCAAGTATCATTCACTCTAAAATGTGAAAAAGCAACCTAGCAACAATCACTAACCGGAATCAAAAATATCATAGGATCAGATAGATATCTTGGCCAAATAAAGAAGAGAGGGATCTCTCTGCAATAAAAGCTGGGTGGTTGGTCATAAACCATGGATGAGTTATTTTCGCTTATCGGTTCAAGGAATGAATGGTAGACTAGGTGCCCCAGATTTTCATACCTATTATCATGTGATTGGAGTTACCAAGTATTCAAGGTGACTAATATACAATGATTATGAAAGAACTAGGTCATACACCCTTCTTTGTCTCGCATTAGAGAATGAATTATGCAGGATAAGCAGAATTACTATAAAAGCTTTGCAGTATCTCAAATACAGAACACTGCCCCAAAACTTAAGACTCTCCTATAGGTACTTTGTAAAGGCTTTTCAAACTATTCCACAAACATTTAAAAATCAAGTTATTGGATGAGTTGGAACAACCAACATGGTTAAATCCACAAATACTTTATGCCACTCATTAAACAATGGTGCTGCACACTCAAGCTTACTAGATAGACCATAAGGCCTGTATCTGCTGGCAAATTCATATGTTTATATATGTTCATAAATCCACACTTTAAAATAAATGGGAAAATGATAACTTACATATCTTGGGAAAGAAACTATATTACAGTCCCACTTCACTTTGTAAAGAACAACAATCAGATCTCTTTCTTAACCTTTAAACAATGCTATAACTTCAGTAAGAAGGATTGTCTAACATTTTATCAGATAAAATATTTACTTTATTCACAGCTTGGTCATCCTCCTTCACATTTATCTAAATCCAATTTACTCAAAGAATTTGGAAAACTTAGTATAGAATGTCATGCTATATCAGCGATTTATAAAAAGATTCAAAATGAACAGATATGTGAGCAGAATTGGTTTTCTACTTATTGGCCCAAATCTCTGAATTGGTCACCCACAGAAGAATAAAGTAAGAGGGACTGGCAAAACGTCTGTCAATACATCCCTTTTGATGGCTATAGGTATACCAAATTCAAAATAATTCATGCAGTTTACAATATACCTATACAACTTTATAAATGGGGCATTTTAAACTCACAGATTTGCACTAGATATAATAATGAAGAAGGATCTCTTTTGTATACTGTATGCTTTGGGAATGCTCAAAAGCCCGACTACTCTGGTCAACTATTAAATGAAGGCTGGATTCATGATTAGGAATAACAGATGCATTCACTGTTGAGAACTGTACATTAGGATTGGGCATCCAAGATTTGAAAGGAAATGGTTGTTATCATTTTAATTCGGTTACCATGGTAGTTAAAAAAGTTATTCTGTGTAACTGGTTTTATCAAAATACACCATTGTTTAATGAGTAGCATAAGGAAATATGTCAAACATTACACATCATACGTATGCAAGCATCAGTGAGAAATTCTTAAGCATCTTATATCTAACGATGCTCTTCCCTGGAATCCTGGTTATCCAGGCCTAGTTCAGTGATGTAAATATATTAGCTTTATTACCCCTGTATTATAAAAATGTTTGTATAAGAATTGGGGGTATTATATGGGAATTTCCTTTTTGTGTTAGATTAGTTCTTTTGTAATGTACTTATAATAGCATAGCAGATTACAGTATGCTTGTTACATGTATGTAAAAAATATTCAGTAAAGTATATTTAATTAAAAAAGAAGCTGGGTGGTCTTAGACTACAACGAAAGGCATGGGGTCTGGGAGCCATAAAAATATAAAAAAAACAGGAAAAAAATGTGGTTTGATGGCTTAAAAATGATTCTCGTGATTTCTTATTTCAAAGGTAAATAGCCCAATTTTCATAATACAAATAAAGGAATTAAATAACCTAGGAAAATTCATTAGCAATTTTTCACATGAAATTGTAATCAATTGTGAAAATGCACTTCCACTGCAGGGAGCTTGATTAGTAAATTAACTAATGCTAAAATTGAAATGTTTTATAATGAGTAAAGTTCAATATTAAAATCCAATTTGTGTTTTCTTTCTCTGTTCCAATAACCCCCAACACACACACACACACACTTTTCTCTGAGGGAGTTGCAGAATGGTTTACCATATCCCTTCCCCCAACGACCCAGCTGACCGCTCCTGATCCCCAAGTATAGTAAAATCCTTCTACCACACATCTCAGCTCTGCCACCTGTCCTAAGTAGCCTCGTTTAGTTTGTTTTTTTTAAGGAACCCCCCCAACCTGGGCTGAGATGGGTTGGCCCAACCCATCTCAGCCCTGCCACACTCCCTGCTCAGTCCTAAACAGACACTTTGACACTCCCATGGATTGCAGTAGTCAAATCATTCTTGTGGTTGTGCTGCATGCCACACTACTCCCTTAAGAGGTGATTAACATACTGTTAATGTAGCCACTGATCATGCCTTTTTGCTTAAAAGACATAACACCAAAATAAAATGGGGAAACACAAATCTCAGACTTGTGGCATAAGCAGAGATCCTGCTGAGAGTTGGCAGTAAACACTTTGGGTGCGGGGAGGGAGATAAAAAAAATCTGCAGGAGCTTATACATAGGCAAACTGAACACAGGTTCTCTTGGCATCCTCTACTAGGAGCCAAATGCAGAAGTACTATTTTATTACATTTTCATTTTATGTTTTTTCTCTAGAAATCTGTTTTATAAACACAATGAAACATTCTGGGGCTCTGGGTTTGTTAGGTTTAGTATACTTCCTTGGGGTGCAGGCACCTGGGCTGCTACCTCACTCCTTACTACTATGCCCCTGGGCTAGCTGTAAACCCAACACAACCAATGACCCATTGTGTCTTATTGCCGCATATGCTTGATAATGCTGTTGCTTTAGTACAGCTGTAACCTACAGCATGTACTGAATGGTTATAACTATAAAATGCACATGCATACCTTACTGAAGATAACTCGGATAAACCATAGCAAGGATTCAAGAGTAATAGACATTTAAAATTAGATGAGTATTTTTTGGGGGGCGGTGGGGGTCAAGCTCTTGTCGGCTGTTGAACCATAAAACAATGGTACATCTGCAGCATCAGCAGTACTGAGAAGGACAGTTCTGGGCCACAGCATTTTCACATAGTTCTGTGTCAGTAAAAAAAAAAAAGAAAATCAAAAAATAGATTTTTCCAAAAACTTTTTTGGCAAGACAAACAATGTACATTGTTACTCATCATACATGGATCCTTGTTTGCTCTATAGGATAAAAAAAATAATAATTCATAGGTAAGAAAACAGAATTCAGAAGTAAACAATTCCTTGGTTACTACAGTGATAACTATGTTACTTTTTCTGAAATGTAACATTTAACCCCAGCATGCATAGCAAAAAATACAAATAATTACCACCTCCAGGCTTGGGTGGCTCCAGAAAGTATAGGCACTGGCAAGTCAGCTGTGGCCAATGTACATTCTTCTATTCCTTCCCATCATCCTAACTTGTCCCTGGACACACTGCGATTCATTCACTCAGTCTACCTCTAAGTCTGTCAACCATCAGGCTCCCACGTTGTTGGACTCAACTCCCAGGCCTCTACTGTGGCTATACTTTCTTACTCCTCTACAGCACTCATTATGTATATGAATCCAGACTGAGCTGCAGGTTCTGGTTCCATGTCAAGATAGCGACTTCCAAGCAGCAAGGAATGAAAATGGCATGAAATAACAGCACATGCAGTTTCGGCAAACTTTCTGTTTGTAGAGTCTCCCCCGCCCGGCACCTCACACCTTCTTACTTAATATACCAACTGGAGGAGGGTAGACCTTGGGGAGTACGGAACCGTCAGTTGCCGATATGGCATGCGCTGTGATTTCTTACCATTTTCACTCCTTGATTTTTGGGAGTCGCTATCTTGATGGGCTATCGCAGGTTCTTGTGAGGACTACAACTCTCTCCTGGGGATGTAGAGGAGGAGGACCTCTCCTACACCAGCTCCTCTGGTGTTGTTGTGACACTGACTCCTCAGATGTTGCTATGGCCACACACACACATACATATTGGTCTCTGACCCTGATGGTCTGACTGACTGCCGCTACACAGAGGCCCCTGACCTGTGGATTACACAAGGTTTTGGCACACAGGCAGAGAGAATTCATTCTTGCAAGTCACTGCTAGTTGACCAGGTCTGGTGGTATCGCAATCAACCTATGTGGCCTCTGTGCCACTGCTAGTGCTAGGACCTACTCTAACCACCCGCCAAGATCACAGAGAAAAATTTACTGTAAATCTAAACACTGCCACCCTCAAAATATTCATTTTACACACATCTGTCACCTCAGGCCTGTATCAGAAATGTAACTGGGTAAATGATCATGCCAGGGCATCCACACTCTCCCTCTCACTGACTTGGAGCACAGTGGGTACTGAAGTTCAGAACCACATAGTGAAGGATAATGGGCTAGATATCGTCTCTCACTCTGCATGACAACATGATCAGTCCAGTGATGTGATTCACAAACTAGCCAGTGACAGCATCAACATGCCCAGGACTCTGCTGTTTGCATTCTCTCTCATGACTGGGGAACCAAAGGGAGCAGAATATTGACATATTTATGACTGACTGACATATTTATGACTTTGATAACTGAGTAGGTGCACTGGTCCAGTGGACCATTTACAAGCATGACCCGGGCCACAAGGCACAAGTAGAGACAATGCAATAGTATAACTATTTACAAGGTTACAGTTGACATGTAATACATAACAATGATTGCACATAGCTGGGTACAAGGCAGCAGTAAAACTCTCCAGTAGAAGGAACAAATGCAACAATAGTTGCAATTTTGAGACATTACAGGAAGACGTATATACAGGGATACCATGTTACTGGTAGATTAAATAGGGGAGACTCCACTTCATTTGAAGATACACAATGAGACCAACACACCCAACCAGAGCAGGAAGGTGGGAGAAGAAGCAGGAAGGAAAAATGGTGCTTGAGGTGTTAGTAAGTGAGGCAGCTGCATCGACTCTTGTCCAGAAGCCAGTCTTCTAGGCTCAGTTTGAAATTTTGATGGGTGTTGGAAATTCACAGGGTAGGGGGTAGCTCGTTCCACAGAGAGGGGACCGCCACTGAGAGAGCTTTCCCATCCATATTAGTGGTGGTCCTTGGTACCTCGAGGGTGGGGGAAGTGGAAGAGCGAAGATGTCTCACCGGGTTTCTAGTGCTGAAAAAGGTAGAGAGAGGGGAGAAGTGTTGCCACACCTAAGGGTAGAGTCCAAAAAACAGCCAAGTGAGTAGTCAAAGTGACCCTGTAAGGGGAGCCAGCCAAGGGAGCAATAGAGGTTGCAGTGGTGTGTGGAATAAGGGGCCACTAGGGCGAAGCAGCAGGTGCTGGTATAAGCTACCGAGAGTCTAGTCAGTAGGATGGTAGAGACTCCAGAGTAGATTGGGGAGCAATAATCAAAGATTGGAAGGAGATTACCCATGACGATAGCCAAGCGAGCTTCCTTAGTTAGGAAGGGCTTTAGGCGGTATGCTGCTGACAGTTTCTTATTAACCTGGTGGACTAATTGGTTTATGTGGTCTTTGAAGGAGAGAGAAGGGTCAAGCGTTACCCCTAGGTATTTGAAAGAAGAGATGTTTTCAAGGGCAGGCCATCAGGGGGGCAGATGAGGAGTGAGGAGTTGACATTGCCGGTTTTATTAAGGAACAATTCCAACCCAAACAGCATAGCCTTGGTTTTCTTAGAACTGACCAACAGCAGATTAGAGGAGAACCAGTCATAAGCAGAACGGTAGTTATGGGGAGAACAGAGGAGTTAGTCAAGAGGGACTTGTCACTATGATAGATGACAAGGTCATCCACATAGAGAAGGGAATGACAGGTAAAGCTGTTGGCAGGGAAGAAGTTGACAAATAGAGAGAAGAGCAGGGGGCCCAAGATGGAGCCCTTTGGAACTCCCGTAGAGACTGGCAAGGGCGGAGAAATGGTAGTATCAATGTGCACTGACTGGGATCATCCAGAGAGGTAACTCTGGAACTAGTCAGTGGTCCCGTCAGAGCAACCGAGTGAGGATAATTTGGATAGGCGTAAGGAGTGGTTGACCATATCAAAAGCTTTAGATAGGTCAACAAAGACAGTGCCTGTACCACATCCACGGTCCATGTTGGAGAGGATGTGGTTGGTGAAAAGAGCTAGAGCAGTAGAAGTACTGTGATGCTTAGAGAAGCCATGCTGCTGACTACATAAGAAGTTGTATTTAGCAAGGTACTCATATAGTTGTTGGTGGATGGTCCTCTCAAGGAATTTACTTAGGTGGGGAAGAATGGATATAGGCAGGTAGTCGTTGGAGGAGTGAGGGTCACCGGAATTTAAGAATGGAAAAACACTATAGCAGATTTCCAGGAGTCAGGTATGGTGGAGGTAGATAGTGCAAGATTAAAGATAAAGGTGAGAGGCTTTCATATAAGAGCAGATACAAATTCAGGAAGACAGGAGAGAGGCTGTCAGAGCCAGGGCTACCCCTGTTAGGAAACTTCTTTAGCAGTTTGGATGTGACCTTAGTAGAGATGGTAGAAAAGTGGAAAGGGGGTTAAGGGGGTGTCATTGGGGGGGATTAGAAGGTGGGGAGGGAGTGCAGGGTCCCTGGGACAGAAGATTGCAGAGGAGAGTCAATCGGTCGGAGAACTTGGTGTTTAGCACATTAGCGACTGCTGAAGGGTCTGTCAGAGGGCCAGAAGAAGAACTCAGGTGAATGGAGGGGCTATGTGGGTGAGGATTTAGTAAAGAATTTATAGAGTCCCAGAATTTTTTAGGATTGCCCAGGTTCTTTCTCTGGAGCTGATGATAGTACTCCCATTTTAGAGATCCAGCCACGTGTTCACATGTATTTCGTAGATGCCTGTACTCATTCCACAGGGCTGGGGGGGGAGACAGTTTGTGGGCAGCCCACTTTCTGCCCCTCAGCTTCATGATGGACAGTAGGTCTTTGGTAAACCAGTGTGTGCGCACCTGCTTCTGACATGCCGAGTAGTGGTAGGGAAGTGGTGATCCTGGATGTCGAGAAGAGCGTTGGTGAAATAGGTGGCAGTCATGGACACATCAGTGCAAGCATAAAGGTTCTGCCAGTTTATCGCCCTAATATCCTCGAAGAGATGAGCGGTATCAGGGCAGTTGAAGTTCCAGAAAGAGAGGTACTTAAGGGGGGGATGGGAGGCTTTAGAGAACCAAATGGCATAGGTGGGTGATCGCTAATGGAGTCAGATAGCGTGCCAGCTTGGGCGACTCTGTCTCTACAGTTAGTGATCTTCCAGTCGAGGAGTGTGTGGTTTGAGGTGTGAGCACTGAGATGGGTAGGGAGAGTGATGATTTGCTCCAGATTATACTGATTTAGGAGGCAGGTATAATCCGTTTCTTGAGCACTGAGACAATTGAGGTTGTAGTCCCCAAGAAGGATTATCTTTCTGGTTGCGGAGAGCAATCAGAACCCTGTTAGGAGGTTGCAGAGGCCTTCTACACCCCTGTCGGGAGGGTTGTAACAACATCCCTGGAAGAGTTTTTTTGTTGAGCCCAGGGTAACTTCAATGATGAGCCATTTGCTCAAGGAGGCATTGTCAGAGCAGAGGGTGGTGGAGGCAGAGAGGGGTTCATTGACAAATATGGTGGCACCACCTCCCTTTCTTTTGCCAGGTCAATTTTTGTGCAGAAGGGCATACCCAGGCAATTGGAACATGGTATCAGGGTGCTGTGGCTTCAGCCAGGTCTCAGCGAATGTGTGGTTTGTATAGTGAAACCCAGGCTTCAGTATCAGGTATTTTGCAGGGAGACCGCAGATGTTCATGTGGACAATTTCTAGCCCAGGGGATTTGACCCATGTGGCATCCATAGAGGTAATGGAGAATTGGACAGGGCCAGGGTTGAACTCAATATCTTCAGCCAATAAGAGCAGGGAGAGAAGGCAACAATGGGGGACAGTGAACAGGAGAAAGAGGGGGAGAATTAGGAAGAAACCAAGTAGGGCTGGCAGTATAGCCTAGAGGTTAGAGGAATGAGGTGCGAATAAGCTTGGTACATCCAGCAGACCAGATCAGAGTTTGATTTTCACAACCTCCACTTGCATACTGTGTGACTCTGAGCAAGTCACTTAACCGCCCAGTGCTCCCAGGTCGCCCCTGAAAACAGGCATTTGTGCCTAGTGGGCCTTACCCAGTCACCAAAGACTAAAAAATAAAAAATGATGCTAAAAGTTTGTTAGGAAACAGAGAGAGAGGGTGACGAGAGAGGTTAATTCCCACCTTACAGGAAGTGGGGGAGTACGGAGAGGGAGGCTGACAACAGAGAAATGGAGTAGGTCCAACTGATCAAGGGATAGTATACACACAGTAAGTTCAACTATCACAAGGGTGCCTAACAGACAGGCAACCACAAGGGATATGAATAGTGGCTTCATTGTGGCAGGAGATGGTAGGTGAAAGGATGACAGAAAGGAGGCCTGCCTTTGTGGCGATTGAGTATAGTGTAATGGCAGATGGCCAACTGCAGAAAATGGAGTCCCGGCAGAGTGAGAACTTGGCAATGCTTGAGCAGATTGCAGAGAAGGTGCCTGCCCGAGTTAAGAAGAGTGAGGCCCCTATACAATGGCAGAGAGCAAGCCCTGCAAATAGGGAGGGACTCAGGTACTGTACACTAGGTGTAAGGTGCAGGAAGAAGTAGTAGTAGACAAACAAGAGTTACAGGGAGACAGCCAGAGAATCAGCAATCAATGATGACAATAGTCACGGAAAGAGATCTGAAATCCTGAAAGTGCTAAGCTGGTGAAGGTTTTGGGAGAAACCAAAGCATAGAGACTAGGGAAGGGCAATCAATGGAGCCACTTGGGAGCAAGCAGGGGTAGAAATTAAGAAATAAGCCTGGCTAAGTTACCAGGGAAATTTGAATCTATGCCTGGCTGACTTGTCACAGAAGCAGTGGAGAGCAAAGCAGGGATAGAGATCAGGGAAAAATCTGGCTAAGTTACCAGGGAAGTTAGAAAAAATCTGCCTGGCTAAGTAACCACAGGAGTCACTAGAGTCAAGAACTGAAATTGTCAAAGCAGATGAGTTGTGCAGAGGACTGACTGGTTAGTTATTCACGCGGGGCGTAACCTTTCTGGAAGGTAGAGCATTTAAAGAGTGCTGGAGTAGAGCTGGCTGGGCAGGACGAAAATATACAGCAGTAACAGCAGAAAAGGAGAAACTGCAGTCCAAGTAAAAGTAAAAAAACAGCCGCAGTGAAGTCAGAGTGAAAAAGTCGGATCGCAGAAGATCCTATTTGAAAAAAGGCGCCAAGTCCACTGGGGAGGCTGGCTGCTACTGTGAATTCCATACCTTGACATGTGTAGTGATCCTTGAAAGGTTGGAAGCAGATGTCAGATGGTTGAGGACAGGTGTAACAAAAAAACGTATAAGTTGAGATGTGCCCCTGCATCCAGTGTGGCAGCCTGCCTTGCCATTCCTTGTCCCTCACCAAAAGACTTCACTACCCAGAAAGCATGAGTATTATGGCATAGAACTTTTTGTTTTATTAAATAACTAGTAATGAACCAGCTAGTGCCCCCAATAGCAAGAGACCTATGCAAGTGTACACTTTGCACATGCATTAATCTGGGCCCATTTCAGACAGTGGCATGGAGAAAGACAACTTTGACCAGCATTAACTAAGGTTGCCTGTCTATACCTAAGCTGTCCTCAAACTAGTGAGTATTCTGAGAGGATATTTAGTGCTCCTTGCAGTATTGTTACTAACTGAAAAGCCAGTCTGTCACCAAAAAATACTGAGAAACTTACATTTATTAAATGTCAATCTGGGGTTGTTTAAAAAAAAAGTTCTCTTTATGCTCCCCATTTTCCCTTTCTCTGCAAGGAAGGGACATGCAGTGGCATGAATGGTGGTGCCGCGCATGTTCCCAAATGCAGCATGCTGGGCATCTGCCTCGCCTTCACCCCCCCCCCATTGTAGCATCGATGTGACAACTCCCAGCCACCGTTAGGGGCCAGGCTAACACTGGCCACTGATCCCCTCTTTCCCTGGAGGAGGAGGGCAGTCCCTAGGATGCTTGATCCTCCCCTTCCCCCGTCCGACCCTCCAACTCCTGATATCGTTCCCTATCTCAGGTCATCGGTGCCCCAAGTGGTAGTGCTACTGCTGTGCCAACAGGCGGGCAAAACCTAATATTATGCAGTAATGTGGCTGCATCTATCGCAGCTGCCACTAACTCCTGGAGCAGCTGTGATCAGGTGTGAATACCTCACTAACTTCCATTGATTGACAAAAAGGTGCAAGTTTCAAGCTTGCAATAGCACCACTAATTCCCTGTAACTGGGCGTGAATCAGCATGTGAATCAGTTGTGAATGTGGCAAGTCACTCTACAGCCCAAAGAATCCTGCTGTGCTATTAACTGAGCACTCCCCTAAAAAGAAAACTCACTGTTACATTTCCTGCTTACCATGCTCACATACATTCACTCAGTTCTGTAATAAAGAACTTCAATATTTAACACCCAGTTTCCTGCTGCAGCCAATCGCTTTTGCTGTGAACTCACTTTTCAATTTCCCACTTGCTGTGATGTAATGCTTGCCTGCTTGCCATGCCCACATACTAAGGCCTGTCATAGGGATGTTCAGAAGTGGGTTGGTTCTGTGGGGCAGTAAACGGCATGATTCAGAGGACTGGCATTTTGTCACCCCATGGAGTCAATAAACAGTGTGGACTTGTGGTGTGCAACATTGGAGGTATTGCACTTAGAACAGGGGTGGGTTTCTCTGTGGCATGTAGTGTTGAACAGCTTCAGTAAACAGCATGAGTTAGAGTGCCAGCAATTTTTAGCATATCACTCTGCCATTCAGTCAGTAAACAGTGTGAGTGAGAGTTCATTTTTTTTAACCACATTTCGATATCCCGGACACCCACTATACTGGACAGTTTGCAAGTCGGCAAACTTGTCCTGTATAAGTGGCATATACTGTTGTATCATTTTCAATTTAAGTTGCAACTACACAAGGAAGAACAGGCACTACGTACAAAATGTCTGCGAAATGCCAGAAACTGGCTTGTTTATGCTGTGGTGCTGGGGATAGGTGTCCAGCTCCAGACTGTTACTGCTCAGACCTGGACACTCTCACTTGTGTTACTTAGTTTGGCTTTTCTAAGTGTAGTTTAAAGAGGGAGTCTAGCCAATGTGTCTGGCATCAGTAAATTCAGATTTTGTATCAGCATATCCCCAATCAGCCTCGTGCCAAAACTGAGATCTCTAACTCACTTTGTTTAAAAGTTGCAAGCAATTTTGTAACCCTAAATTCACCTCCTGTTCAAAAAAGTAAGTTTCAGAAAAGAGCTGATGAGGATGTCATAACCTGAACTCGTAGCCCAGTCCTCCCTGCAAGCTACCTTTTATGACTGATTTCTCCCATGTTACATAAAACTGCACTTGTATTAAACTTCTGAAAAAGGAAAGCTGCCACTAGGTGAGTCAGTGCATGCATTTCCATTATGGGCAGATGCAAGGTACAATACTTTAGAATGAGATGAGGGGTTGGAATGCAGCTGCAAACGTGGCTTTATTTATTTTATTTATTTATTTATTGAAAGTTTTGGATTACAACCTTTGAGCTGAGAAGGCTAATTTTCGAAGGCTCCAAGTCAAGTAATATAACATAACAGGATACATAAAGTACATAAGAATAAATAAGATACTGTGCATAGAATGCCTAATATAAGCTAAGTTACAAACTAGAGCTGTGAACAATGAACACAACGGGGAGACAGCGGGTGGACATGATTGAAACTTTCAAACACCTTAAGGGCATAAATAATGTGCAGGCAGGGGAGCTCTTCCAATGTAGAAAAAGTACTAGAACAGGGGGGCACAATATGAAATTGGAGGGGGGTAGATTAAGAGGTAATGTGAGGAAGTTTTACTACACATAAAGGGTAGTCGACACATGGAATAGTCTGCCACAGGAGGTAGTGGGGGCAAGCACAGTGGAAGGGTTTAAGCATGCTTGGGACAGGCGCAAGGGAAGTGTGAGAGGGGAGGGAGTGATGACAAGCCATTGATCACATAGTATCAGTGGCCACATACAATATATAGTGTCTACGGGCAGACTGGGTGGGCCTAGCGGTCCTTATCTGCCGACAATTTCTATGTTCCTATGATTGGAGAAACAGTTTTGAGACATAAAATTCCACAGATTAGGATGACACAAGGTTTCAGTTAGTAAATGTTGATGGGCATGATCGTGGCCCTTGATAAATGCAGACTAGGAATTAGGAGGTGGAAATGCAAGAAAGGCACAGAGCAATGGATGAGTAAATAAGAGTGGGGCTAATGACTAATTCTCAGCCTGGGAGGGTATTGCTGTGTAGTGGATGGGCTTGTTATCACCCAGAGTAGGCTTTGTCAAGGAAGTTGTGTACCGTTTTTAGAATACTGCAGGTATCACATTTTGAAATGTCATCAGGTTACAACTGTGGATTGCTGCAATGACACCAGGGGTGTAGCCAGGGATTTCAGATCTGCACACAAAGTGGACTCACTGCTACCCCCCTTGTTAGGGTGAGCTACCACCCCCCCGGGGTGTAGGCAGATAATATACAAATGTACACCAGGACCATGTTTGTTTGCCTCATTTGGCACAATAAATACAACTTTTGTATCTCATGACAGTGATTGTTGCCATGCATGGGTAAATGCAAATGCCATGCATTGTTCTCTAAGACACCCACATACCAGCCCAGAGCCTGTAAAGTTGTATTGTCCTTGGGATGCAAAGAGAGTATTAGTGACCAGTCATTCTAGTTTCGACTCCTATGAATAAAATTACAGAAAGGTTCAGTATTTTCTTTTAGTTTTCATGGAAAAAGGAAGCAGTTCAGAGCCTATTTGCTACCCTCTTAAATAAAATTGCACACCATGTAGTGCCTGGAGTATGCCTGCCTACACCTACGAATGACACAATCTCAGAAAGTAGCTGGGACACATATTTTTAGGATGCGGCAGAGATACCATAGTTGTGGAAGGTGGCAGGGATATGTAATTTCATAATGTGTCATGGATGTATAAATCTGGCATGTGGTGGTGACACACAATTCCAAAATGTGGTTGGGATGCTTGATTTCCGATTGTGGCAGCAACATGCAATGTCACAATGTGGCGTGGACACAGAATCTCAGAATGTGGCAGTGACACAGTTTCAGAATGTGGAGGTCACATGCAATTTCAAAATGAGGCAGGGGTTTGTAATTTTAGAATATGACTTGGATGTGCAATATCAGAATGTGGCATTGACACTAATTTTTTATAATGGGTCCATGTGCTATTTGTTGATACCACTGTTCAAGTCCTCAGCAACAAGGTGCCAACAGAGGTACTGTATTAACATTCAGGTTATATTTTGTTCTTGGAGCAGAAAACAAAAAGGCTGACACTGATGGTTCTCTTTTACTTTTTCTTTTAGAAAATTTTAGCATCTGCAGTTAGTCAAGGGCTTCAGTACTTTGGACAATCAGTGGATAGCAAAGAAGACTTAAATAGTGATTCCATTGTTGATGTATCTGTTGGAGCCTATGGAAAAGTTGTGCAGCTCTGGTTAGTGGAACAAGATTTAAACTCTTCATGTCATTACATCTGAAAGTTAAAATACCTGCAAACTTGCAAAGAAGCCTCAAGTACAAGATCACTTTTTTCAAAACGGGCAACCTGTCTGTAAATAAATGTGTTTAAAAGCTGGCTCAGTGGTGCAGAGGGCTGAGGCACTAAGCACCTTACCTCTTCTCACACTAGTGACATGCGTTCAGGAATGAGCTTGGGTCACAGGGGTCGGCTGGGGGAGGGGCCTGGAGAGGACAGTGTGGCTGCTTGGTAGCCCTTCTTTCCCAGAGTGGCAGATGGGGTCTTCTCGGCACTTGGCTGCCACCGAGTGGAGGCTTGGTGGCAGTGCCATGCAGATGTGGGGCTGGTGCTAGGCCAGGGAGGGTGGAACAGGGTCACCAGTTCCAGTGCCCGTGCCCACTTCCATGTGCATGTGCTTCTGTGTCGCTGATGCCCCCAGGAGTAAGGGGAGAAAATAAGGAAGAAAAACAGTGGAACCAGGGAACAAATGAAACCCTACCTGGAGTGCTGAGACCCACCCCACTGGACCACCAATCAGAGGATGACTGGAGGAGGTGTAAGAGGTAGGTGGCCAGCCGTCAGCACACAGGGACAGGGCTCTATAGCCCACCCAGTTCCAGCAAGGAGGATAAAAACCATTATAAAAAAAATAAATGTGTTTGATAGATCGTTAACATTTGTAACAAATGGTTATGCAGAGTAGTGCGTTTATAATTTAAAGAGCTACTGCCACACTCCAGGCAGGCAATTCATACTGTATAGTTGCCTGCCCTAGGACCTTTTTTAGCCATAAATCGATTTTTTTTTGTCCAGGGCACAAAAAGTAATTTCACTCATAATGCTGTGGCTCGTGACTTCCTGATACAAGCCAAGTTGCCACCGAGTGCAGCAGCCCTGCCTCTAAAAACAGCATAATTATGATGCGAGGTAAGGAATGGGACTGCAGGCGATTCATGGAGCTAGTAATGGAACTGGGGTTGGGGGGCAGCCTAAATGTACTAGGATTATCTTTGCAGGCATGTATACACATATAGTAATATATATATATATATATATATATATATATATATTTATATATATTTATATATATATATGTATATATATATATATATATATATATACATATTATGTGTTA